>CM060981.1:135630151-137117651 GCA_030765065.1 Deroplatys truncata
GTTCAATTTTTGGTCATTCTTTAAAATCCTTTCAACATTCAGTTGTTTCTCGCGATTGCATGGAAACAGTATGAGATTTTAACGCCAGCATATAGCGTCCAGTTCTTAAAATTTAACTGTCCCTATCTCTTTGTATCTATAATGAAACGTGTAATATAGCTATTTCTGCAAAGGTTTATTTGGATTAAAACGTAGTAGACATAAAAATAAGCTTTAGTAAGAATTTTTACACTCACTTATAAACGATACAGGGCAGAGAAAGTCATTTGAATGTATCGCATCAGATTTTTCCTATTATATCTGTTGGTAGCCCATTTCTTCAATGTTAATTTACCCCTCATTTCTTTAGTTTCTTCGCATTCCAAAATTGCATTACAATAATTATTCCTCCTCATACACATTAAACATTTATCTATCCCTCCCCCTCCTAAACCTTTCAATGTTATCACCCCTGTTTTCACCTTTGCAATTCCTTTCCTGGCAGCTATATCTCCTTTTTCCACATACGTCTCTTTTCCCCATTCTAACTTTAGGCCCCTGTAGATATTCAGTAATATTTTCTTATTATTAACTACTAAAAAGTTTCTGAATTTCAGTATTATCCATTCTGTTGATCCAAGTAGTATATTGGAAGATGTTATTCTGCGAAATCAAACATTGTTTCAGAATGCATTGTTTCCTCCATTTCCTTTAACCTAAACCAGAATTTTAACATTATTTTTCCTCTACCCCTACTCTTCCTAGAGTGCGGGGATGTTTTTAAAAATGCTTGTCTCGTCTTTTGGAGATCCTGAACTTTGGACGTTTTTATAAAAATATATTTTTTTGGGATTCAGGGAGTCCAAAACGTGTATTTCAGGTGAAACCTCGCTATCAAATTTTTGGTTGGTATGCCATACTTCCTCTGCTTACTACAGGTAAACCGTTTCCGGATGGTTAGGCGGCAACGTCTGAGAGGCATTCGGGTAGTCTCGGGTCTCTGACTAAGGGTTTTTTTTCCTAGGTTTCCCCATATCCCTAGGTGAATGCCAGGGTAGTGTATTCTACCACGAGTTCTCCTTTCACCCATTTCCTCTCGTTTCACATCTCCCTTTCACGTTTCAGGTGTTCTTCGGGTCCTGCGGTGCTGGAGGTGTCCCGTAAACGCCAGGGTGCGTTGTCCCCCCCCCCCCCACTGTCGCTTCGCTGCACTCTCTCGGGATTCTTCACCTCTACAGGTGCACATGTATTCAAACTGGAAATAATATTGACTTCTGCGCGTCTCTATGGGACGTGCGTCCTCCTATGGCTCCTTCACCTCGTCCCTACCTCCGGTGTTGTAGTCACAATAGATCAAGCTGGTCACAGTGGCGAGATACCCCCATCCGATAAACTCGGTCTACATCCTGCTTCAGGTAAGCAGTAGAGAAAGTGAAAAGGCGAGTTCCAAGAGGAAAGCTGTCTGCCTATAGAGCAAAGAATGACTTCACGAGAGTGAAATATTGGCCTCTGCTGTATTGGTTTCATGTTTGTGTGGCACGTATAAATTCCATATTATGAAGAGCGAGATGGCTACGCGGTAGCGTGTTAGGCTCGCAATTGGAGCTTTTAGGTCGTTGGTTCCAGATGTGCCGACCACTGTGATCATGGGTTTTATGCGATTTTCCCTGGTTGGTAGGCGAATGATGGGATGTTATATAATGCCGCGAATTTTCCTGTCCCCCATTTCTTATGTTTTAGGGTCGCAGAATCAGGAGAGTGGACGGCGAGCGACGTGTATAGCGGTGGAGTTTGATTTGTGCAATTTTCTGCCCTGGCGTTGGGTGTGGCACGGATCCTCAGAGAAACCTCTCTCTCTCTAGGGAAAGGTAGAACTGCGGGGAGTCCCGCCGGCAAGTAGTAGTATCTGGAAACGTTGGGGATCCTGCCTGTGTCCGTGCTAGCCTCACCGGATTTGGTGGCCTTCTGCGTCTTTCACTTCAACGCTTCCTCCTGGAGGTTTCCAGAGGTACAACAAGCATAAATGCCGAATTTCCCCTCCGCTTTGTGAACCTTAACCATGTAGATGTATTCGTTTCGCCATATGTCATACACTGCTCAGGCAATAAAACTACAGCTATTTTGTATGGTTAGAAGTATGTAGTTTGTATGTAGCTAAAATATTTAAGAGGTGTGTAAACATTGATCCTGTGTTCTAAGATGTAAAAAGGAGAAGATAGTTTTATGCTAGATTTGGATAATAATGTGAGAGGAAATTTCATTTTAGACTTCTATTGCTGATATTTCCTATCTGTATATTATACTTAGTAATATTCAATTTTTAATTGTTAATCAAATGGTTATGTATATAATATTAGCAGTTTGCGCACTTTGTGAGAAAGCCTCATCAGTGGAGATAAATTGAAGGCATTTATAATAAAAGTACCTGTTATTTAATGTTCACAAATTCAGGCCTTAACTCTGTTATGTGCTTGTGATATATTATGTGTTTTATTTAATTAATATATATATATATATATATATTCAATTACAATTACTTTCAACAATTAATCCTTATTATCCTACTATTTTATCTCTTACAAATGTGACAAAATAGTCCAAGAGCCATTTCAAATGAGTCGTATTTACAGCTAGAGTTCATTTCCTGGGTGTTATAAATTGCACCTTATGAAACTAGCCTCCTTAATTAAATAAAACCACTGTTAGAAAAATATCTGTGTGTGTGTGTGCGTGCATGTGAGAGAGAGAACACCACAACACAAAAACGAAATGTCCGATAAATACCAAACTTCAGTATCTTTCACAGATGCAACACGAACATTTTCAAGAAAACTCCCAATCCCAAACTATCCTTTACATGTAAGATTTTTCAACATTTTAAATTTTCTCGCAAATGGTTCTGCAAATTTTTATAATACCATACGTTTATGACATTTACATTACAAATCAAAATCTATATATCGAATCTTCTGGGAATAGTCTGTGAAGACCTCTTCATTCGGAAGCAGTTTTATACAATTCTGTACAGGTAACTGGCAAACCATAAGAGATGGACAAAAACGTGCTGCACAAAACATGTAGAACTCTTTAAAAGATATAATTTATTTCAAATAACTTTTTACATCAGCCATTTCCGAGGTATCCGGTGTTATTGGTTTGAATTTGTCAACAAACTTTATTTTTAACTACTGTCGCTATTCAATTCTTTCTGGCGATGTCGTGGAAAGAGTATGGAATTTCTAAGTCAGTAGATAGAAAAATAACTTGGTAACAATACGTTGTAGAAGCTATAAATCTGATGTGTTACACTCACATGACTTTCTCTACTCTTGTACAACCTATTTTTACAAACGCTTATTCTCCATATGCTTCATGTTAATCGAGATTTTAATCTTATTGCTAATTTTCTTGTAGATGCAAGGGGAATATGGTAGGCTTTAAGCGATAGTCAAATCTTTTAAGCGCTGGTCGCTATGTGGCGCATTCCATTTTCTTTGCATGTCCAGGACAAAAAAAATGAATAACGAATTTGAGAAAAAGTATAAGTATTGGAAAATTTAAGGGAATAACAAGCAGTATCTCGAAAACGGTTCACTCAACAAAAAATATGTATATGACATAAATTGTGTATTTTAACGCAATCTACATTTTTTGTGCAGTAAAACTCTGTGTATCTCTTATGGTTTACCAGTTATGCAAAAGTCGTTCAGAATGAAAAACACTTTTGGAGACATTCCCAGAAAATTCGAGATATACATTTCATTTCTCATGAAAATACCTTAAACATATGATATTTTGATCAAAATCGTTAGAGCCATTTTTGAGAAAATTAAAATTTCGAAAAATGTTCCATGTAAAGGGTACTCTGGGATGGAGGGATTTTCTTGAAAACCTTCGGGTCGCATCTCTGGAAGATACTAAAACTAAATACCAAGTTTGGTGTTTATCTGAGTTTTCGTTTGAGTTATGCTTACACAGACACACACACACACGGACATGTTTCCAAAAATGCTTTTTTTGGATTCAGGGGGCCTCAAAACATATATTTCCGGTGAAATCGCGGTATCGAATTTTTGGATGGAATACAATACTTCCCCTACTTACTATACGTAGTAGAGAAAGTAATAAACGATAACAAATAGAGAAAGTCATGTGAATGTAATACATCAGATTTTTATGATGGCTGTATATGTGTAATGCTGAACAGCTGAAGAGAAATATGAGATCCCTGTTAATACTTCAAAACTGGGAAGACGTGGTACCCCATGATAATGTAGTTTTATTGATGATCTCAGGATAGTAGCTGCCTTCTGACGGGACACATCGCTGGGTTCACTAACATCGGTCACAATGAAGACGCCAAACGGGAAGCTGGTGCAACAATAAAATGTACGGGTTACAATAGAGGTTGCGTTCTACTTCAACGGCCCTTGGCCGCTTACCGAGGGGTGTGGCAAACATTACAAGACATGACGTTATTGTTATTGCTGGCATTTTTACTGCTTAGTCTGTCTGACCTCTGCCAAGGTTTATACAAACAAGATGTTAGCAAGAAATAATTAATTTTTCCAGACATCTGTTACTTGAGAAAACACCTTCACCTTTATCGACACTATGGGGCGCTTGCTGCCATTCATTTATCACCAAAACGTCAGTCTTGTAAACCCTTCAGAGCTTAGAAAGCAGGTCAGGATACACAGAAGACGTAATTTACCTTGCGTATAAGCCGTGTTTAAGAATCGCCGCCCAGTGCTGTATGCAAGGATAAAGCTGTTGGTTTAGCACTCGAGTGCGTGCGCAGATGAAATGTGTATATCAAGTCTCAGTTTTGTGTAACTGTATCAATTCACAGATTTCTAATTATATTGCCTAATCGATCCTTCAAATGAACCATTTATTTTATCACTGTATATCATCTTCCCCGAACCTTTTGGCATTCACTCTCTCATTCAGTGCAACTTCTTGCAAGAAGTATGTCTTTTCATGTCCCAGACATTTTATATTTTCTTTTTCGTGATAAGCTTCAGGGTTGTTTGCCGTCCACTCTATTTATAGAACACCTTATATGTTGTTTTTTTCCCACCTTACAGGCTCTATTCTTCTCCTATCCACTTTCGGAATACTTCCAATGGCTTTTCCTCAATTTGTCGTAACCTAAAATTTCTGCACCAGACGACGCCAGCTCCAGATTAGTAATCTCTTCCTCTGCCACTTTCAAATCTTTCACAAGGGTCAAAGCCTTTCTTATCCTCTGTACGACTTCTTAGCAACTGCTCACCTTAGGTCATAATGCAGTCATATCGGAAGTTGTCCACATTCTTGGCTACCTCATTCACAACGTTGACCATTGTTTTAGTCTTTTCTTGTTCTTTACTCCTCAAAGTCCTAATTTTCGTCATTAGCCTATTCCTTAGATATTGTCATGTTATACTAGAGTTTTCGTCGCAAAGTCCGCAGTTTTGTGGAGGCTAGAGCTCTGCGACGTCATAGTCACACGAATCTCAACTATTCACGGGTAATCTTGTTTCAGATTGTATTTACGTGAACTTGTTTCTGTTTAACAGTGAAAATTTCTAATTTCGAGGTATAAATAGACTTATTGTGCAGACGCCTTAAGAATTCAGATCGTGATAGATAATCCAGGTGTCGAAGATCAACATTAGATACGTGTTTGTTTTAAATTTAAATTGCTTTAACTGCGACTTCTCATTGGGGTTACAAAGTTACAGTATATTAACAGTTCTATCAATGAGTAAGGGATATCGCATACAAGTTATTCATAAAAACAAGTAAGAATACCAGCAAACAAAGATACAGTTATTTAACATTAATAAGATAACATTGCTGTGTATCAATAAGATTAACATATGATAAAAACTAGTGATTAATTTACATTTGCATTACATGTATACCAAAGCAACAACTTCATTCATTTCATTCACTGTTTAACCTCGTCTTATGTAGGACTTACAGACGGGTGCCTGGGGTCAGAGGCCCATCGAGGAGCAGACACACTCATGGAGCAGACAGAATGTCCAGAATGGGTGATCAGCCCGATGCCTAGTATGGGATGAAGGAAGTAGATGAAACGAAATGAAGGCGAAATGGATGAAAGGAAAGGTGATGATGGAGCAGTTGGTGGAATAAATGGCGGGGGAAACCGGAGAACCCGGAGAAAACCCGCCCAGACGCCGCTTTGTCCCCCACAATTTCCACATGCGGGTCCCTGGGATTTAACCCGGGCCGCCTCGGTGAGAGGCGAGCGGTCTAACCACTCGGCCACGGCGCCGCCTTCAAAGCAAGAGCTTCTGATTAAATTTTATTATAAGTTGGATTGCTTGTAAGAAGTTTAAACATTGTTGGAGAACTATGGTGGCCCAGTGCTGTTGAGAGTTCGTTTGGTATTTTACATTTGGTTCGCTGTTCATTGGCAGATGAACTGGCTGCAGATGGTAATGAGATGTTTCACTGTTAGCTGCAATGGTTACACATTGATAGGTTCTCAGGAGACAGAAGATTTGAATGTGTGAATACTGTATATCCAACACGCAAACGAGTCAACAGTGTCTGATTCCTAGGCGGAAAATTTGTAGGGATAGTTGGAATCGGCCTACGTCTCATGTAGTTTGCTGTTGGACAGAGCAAACCATTCTTGTTTCCACGTTGAACAAGTACACCTTGGAAGAAACTAGTGTAGTCACGGTGAGGAGTCTTGGTCTGGCAACCTACACGGGTGTTTGGTAGCTCTTTGGCTGCTCCATCTGCCCTCTCGTTTCTGGGTATGCCTATGTGCGACCGGATCCATTATAGCGAGACCGTCTGCCTGAAGACAAGTTTTATTATACGTATACTGTTTGGATTTCCAGTAGCAGTGGTAGGGTAGGCTGCTTCTGCTGAAGAGTAACTAGAGCACTAATGGAGTCGCTGAATATGGTGAAGGAATGGTGGTATTTGGTTCGAAGAATGTATTCCATAGCGAATTTAATAGCTAGTAATTCACACGAGAAGATAGGCATATTTTTGGGTAAACTGTAGAACGTTGTGTGTTTTGCCAACCCACACATGCTTGCGACCTTCGCCCTTTCGACCATTCGGGGTAACGTGTGAGACTCCCATTCAGGAGGTCCCGGGTTTGATTCCCGTCAGGCCGGTCACCCTGACCTTGGCTTTTTTGTGGTTTTCACAGTCAGGTCAACGAATGCTGAGACTCCTCTTCTACCACGAATTTCTCGCCGATTATTTCATGTCCCTCATTTCTTGTCTCCATCATTTCCTTCTACCTGTTTCATTTTCATGTGTGTCAGCATTGCATACTTTAATGCATACTGTACTTAACGCATACATGCATATGCAGATCAGCAACTCGGTACCGATGACAATTCTTATCACCTCTGAAATCCTAAAACAGTCAAAATAAGCTTTATCGGTGTACCGTACATGACTATAAGGTAAAGCTTCAAGAAGTGGATGGGGTTTCAACCGTGATTTTAGAATAAGTATCGATAATTTTATAAAAAATAATAGAAAATTGTATTCCAAATACTTTATCATCATTCATTACCTTACACTGCTTCTCCACATAGTCACAATCGTTACTTGGGCGCTTCTCGTAACGGGAAACCAGCTTTTGTATGCCTTCGTCAAAGAATGATGCCGCTTGTGATGAAAGCCAAGTCTGTACTTCTTGTTTTACAACATCGTATTGAAATGTTTTCCACCAAGGAATTTCTTCAGATGAATAAACATAAAAATCGCTTGGTGCCAAATCCGGACTGTAGGGAGGATGGTCGAGTTGTTTCCAACCACATGAGGCGACCAGATCTCGAGTTTGTTTGGCTGTGTGTGGCTGGGCATTGTCACTCATTGTTTTACCATAAACCTTACGCAATTGGCGATGAATGTTTGCTGGGTAACATTTCTCGCATTCAAAAAACGAATCACCTATCTGACTTCACAGTCGGCGGGTCGTTCGATTGTTTTGAACATTTCAAAACGTTCTAACAACAGGAAAACATAAAGCGACGATCGCTTGCAGCTGCTTCTGGCTTCCTAATGAATGGAGGAAGTGATCACGCACGCTCAAAATCGCGACTGCAACGGCAAAATATTAAAACGATACTTAATTTAAAAGCAGGTCTCGTATGTTATTTAACAGGAAGTCAGCAATTTTCCATAACAAAAAAAACTATTTTGTTTTTAAGTTGTAAATCGTGTATTCGTAAGTACTACTGTAATCATGTATACATAAACATATTACATTTTCGTATAAAACACGAAAAATCCCATTTGCAGTAAATAACCAAACTATAAAATAGTTGCAGGATTGACGAAAGGATAGTCGAACTGCGATGCATCATTAATATGCTGCGTTGCCTTAGTGGTTAGCTTACAATGAAAATAAAGCACAAAATCTAAGGAAAAGTTCACAATTTTGAAGTTGCAATGACGTAGAAGAACGTGAACAACTCTTCATGTCAATAGTTTGGTGAACTTGTTGCTCGTAATCATCTTATGTTGTTATGCACATATGAGGAATTGCAGTATGTTAAATATTAAGAAGGGGGTTGGCGCTCAGAATGCTAACACAAGTCGAATTATAATCTAGATAAAGTTTAGTTGGATTTACTTATAACCGCTCAGACAATTTGAACATGTTTATGAATTAGAAAACACTTTTAAGATTAAATTCAAATATTATAATAACGAACAACAATTCCTTGATTATAATTGGAAAATTCTTTTATTTATACAATTTTTGTATAAATAAAACTGATAGTAACTGTGAGACAGGGAGTTGGAACGCTACAGATCATGACTGCTATGAGAAACAACCTTGTTAGCATCAATGTTTTTAATGAAATGTTTTCACTGTCTAGGTTATCATCCTCCTTCAGATTCTTGTTGGGGAAAATGGAATGTCCTATCCTGACAATTTTGTGCCTAGGGTAGCGGTGTTTGATAATGATGTCGATTGTAGAGGTGTGTTACTGAATTTCGTGATCCTGGCTCGAGGTTCTCTTTTTCCTCATCCCATTGTTGTTGCCCTAAATTGTCTAGATTTGCCTAGCTACTCTTCTCTTGGGTCGAGTAATGAGAGTTGAATAAATACACATGTTTCTGCTTGTCTGGAATCATTCCAGTTAAATAAATATAAATAATGAAGCCGCTAGTCAGTTACATACTTGTCTGAAGCACTTCGCAATTCCCCGAATTACGTATTATTTTTCGCAGCTACTTTGTCAAGAACTAATTTGAACCTATATCAGAGTTCACACGCTTCCCACCCACACCGACTGACGTGAAGTGGAGATCTTGAAAATCAGAATTGGAAGAACGTTTCCCCGAATTGTCAACCTTTTATACTTTGCCAGAGAGACGCTGATTTTTCTACTGCAATATATAATGTATACATACAATGTTCACATACATTATTTGGCGTCTCATGAAAATGAAGTCATTCATTTTTTTTTCTCAAGAATTTTCTTGGGAATTCCAAATAATCTCTGTCTCTTTCTAATATTACATATCTCACTTGCTCCAGTCACTGTTTAACCCTACCCCTGTGACCTTCGGTCATTTATTTAGCCTATTCCCTGTGATAGGTTTTTCCCAGCTATTCTCTGTGGTACAGTTAGTATTTCTCTTTCTCTTAACCTATTTCATGTACACAATGTACTGTTTATAATATTCAAATCTACATGCATACGTAATATAAGAATATTATATTATTTACATATTTATTTACTATTCCAGTCTTATACTCTATTATTTCTTAATTAGTCTCTTGTATTCTATCATTATTTCTTATTTCGATACATTTCTTCCTATATATTGTATCTCCTCGATATTTTCTTTAATATAATTTCCTTATATTTAACGTAACATAGGTGTTCCCCTACATGGGACGGAATCGGATTCCCGTGTCCATTGTTGCGGCCTGGTACTGAGAAGCTGTAGGAATCCTCATGAAACGAAAACTCCCAAAAGGGTTACAAAAGGGCACCTTGGAAAGAGACATTTTGAATTGGCTACTTGTAGAAGGGTAACAACGAACGGTATTGATGGTTGTTTTGAGTCGACTGCTTCGACACGCAGCAGAACAAGCACATTAGTCAATGTCATATTCTCACCTTGTTTGTTTTATCAATATTGCTTGATAAACCAAGCCAGACGCAGCTGTGAGCGATCGTTATTTTGTGTTGTTGGAGCCTTTCAAAATGTCCAAAACAATCGAACGCGCCGCCGACTGTGCAGTCAGATCAGTGATTCATTTTTTGAATGCGAGAACTGTTACGCAGCAAACATTCATCGCCAATTGTGTGTGGTTTATGAAGAAACAATGATGAATGACAATGCTCGGCAACAACACACAGCCAAACAAACTCGAGATCTGAACGCATCATTTGGTTGGGAACAATTCGACCATCCGTCTTACAGTCCGGATTCGGCACCAAGCGATCTTCATCTTTTCTTTATATGAATAAATTTCTTGGTAGAATAAATTTCAACGACGATGTTGTGAAACAAGAAGTGCAGACTTGACTTTCATCGCAGGCGGCATCATTCTTTGCAAAAACTGGTTTCCGTTACACAAGTGTCTCAATAGCGGCGGTGATTATATGGAGAAGTAGGTAGTTGGAAGGTAATGAATGATAATAAAGTATTTTGACAATAATGCTCTATTTTTTTTAAAAAAAATTACCGGTACTTTACTTTTAAAACACGCCTCGTACTATTGTACTTTTAAGAGACGAGACTGCCAATATTGCGGATACTTTCTTCACGGTTTGTCGAGTATTATTGCCATGAACATAGTTCTCTTTACATTAACCAAAATCTCTCGCTAACATCTCTGGTAGTGGGATGCTGGTGTCTGTAGTTTGAATCCCAAGAAACTGCGATAAAGTGCGACCTACCGCATAAAGACAAACGAATGAGTCGAAGGTAGGCCAGTATTTGAGAATCTCTGTTGACGTCTATATGTAATAAAGCGGGTATTTATCGATACGTTCGCCGACCATCTGGCGCAGAAAGTCCCTAAGTAGCAAGACGACGATATATACTGAAATTGACTTAAATAAATATACAGTTTTTGAAAATTCCTGTTTATTCGCGAGTGGAAGTTCATTCAGTACGTTTTCTCATAGCAAAAATTGTCAGTTATCAGCAATACACTAAAACAAGTTCAGAACATTCATAAACTGTGAAGAATCGCAAGATGCAAAAGCAGTCGAAGGGTTTATTAAAGCTAATACGCCCTACTATACAGATAAAAATCTCAACATTTGGTCTTGCTGTGCGGTCAAAAGAAACTGCTACAACTTGGATGTTCTTTTTGTGCAGTCTAATATATATTATACAGCTGCACAGAACTTCCTGCTTACTAATTAAAACCAAAAATACTTGTGATCCAAACCGCGCGCGCTGACGTCAGGTTGTACAGTTGGATATGTCCTGACCTCGGGCTATTAGCACGTCAGTCCTTGCAAAATGGCACGCCTCTCATTCCATTATCACGGTGGAACTTTTATGCTTCTGAATGTTCTTGGTGTAGTAGGTAGTGGAGGGGGAAGGGGGCAATCTCAAGAGTGGACTACATATGTAGTAATAAGTTTTTATTGCTATGTTTGGCTCTTCAACCGCGCAGGAGTAGGTACAATCTCCTGCAGGATATGGGGTATAAACGACTATTTGTTTTAAGACTTTTTGGGGTTTCATGTTATATGATCCAGAATCTGTTAAAAAAAATTGCAGTGCTCCTTTCGTTTGTTGTTATTTTTACTTTCTTTTTGAAGATAAAATAAATTCTACCAAAATTTGATACCGAAATTTGACCGAAAATACATGTTTTGAGGTCCTCCGAGGAAAATAATTTGAAAAAGGTCCATAAGTGTGTGTATATGTAGCATAGATCAAAAGGGAGAATTTGATTAAATATCAAATTTGCTTTATTTAAGTTCAGTGTCTTTAAAGGATGTCAAGAACATTTTCAATACAATTTTCAAGAATATCTCCCACACCAAACTACCCTGTACATCGAAAAATTGTCGTTATTTTTAAAGACCCAAAAATGGCTATAACGATTTTGTTTAAAATACAAAATATTTAACGTTTGAATGTCAAATAAACTGTAACTAAATTTTTTGGGAACAGCTTGTGAAGTTTTCTACATTCTGATTGATATTGTATAATTGGCAAGTCCTAAGAGAGAGGGAAAATCTTACCACACCATTTATTATAATATTATTATTGTTATTGTTATTTTCTGTCAAACGTTTCAGAGATATTCTTTATTATCGGTTTGAATTTTCGTATACGTATACGTTTCCGCATATGAACCGCTTTACAAAAATATCTGACTATTGCTTTAGCCTACCTAGCCTTCTTATACCTACTCCGAAGGATCTAAATGTGTAATAAAATGTTTGTTAACAAGAAGTAGATAGAAGAATAAGATTTTGCACCTATGAATAATTTGTAGAAGAGTGAGTAGAGACGATCATGTGAATGTAATGCATCATATTTTTTCCATGTGAACTATTGTACATTTCCTTCTAGATTAGGTAGTGCTCACCCTTAATACTGCTGCCAGCAGGTGCCGCACTGAGTAGAACCGGAAGGGAAGCTGGATAGCATTACGTGCTGCCCAATGGAAGTATCACCAGTCATAACGATAGCAAAGGAAACTATTATTCATAGCAGAAGTTGAGTGAATTTCTAGCATTTGTTGTTCCCATCAGCACACGCATAATAAAAGAACTTTATAGCGTCGTTCTTTCTTACTGAGTAGTATAAGTTTGCAATACCATGATGGCATACTGAGAACTTCTGTTGTTATGTCAACATTCAGCTGGAGTTGTGGATTTCTTAAACATAATTGGCGTTTATGTCCCAATATGAGCCCGACAGTTGAGTGGTGGTGTTCGATGATCGCTATCTTTCTGTGCTCAACTTGGGCAATTATTTAAGAACACGCAAATAGTACAATCCCATGTCTGTAGGTTGACTGGGATGTAAAAGAAATTCTATACTTCGGCCAAGATGATGCTATCATCCTCAAGTATGTATTCTGCCAATGAGGGTTCAGTTAAATCGGTATATTGGTATTATCATTGTGCACTGTTTCACAAAATACTGCAATTAAGAGATAGACTTTATTAAAAGTTATATTTAAAAAGTAAAATACATCGTAAAGTGAGTCAGTGTTGCGAATCAAAAATTGCAATACTCAGTACATTATATTAGTTGGGTATGTTACTCCTTTAAGGTGACACTATTGTAGTCAATATTTATCATTACGCCCTGTGTTTGCCTAACCATTTTATGTATTCCATAGCATTTTGTCTTGCCAGTAACAAAGTTTATGGTTTTGGGCATTGGCACATTGCTTCAGCATCAGTGACTTCCTCAAATCTTGCTTTCTTTTTTTAAATTTAGCTTTATGTAATACATACCAGTATATCGTAATAAAAATACTTTCTAGCTGATTAAATCTTTTGAAGTTCCCCGGTACGACGTTTTGAGGACTTACTTGTAAGGTCTTGTGGATCTGGAACTGTGATACAATTACTATCCAAGCTGATTAAATGTCTTAATACTAAGTGTACAATTTCCTGTGACAATGGAATCTTAAGGTAGACGGTACTCTAAAAGACTCGACACATACAGTAGAACTTTGAAATTGAGCCAATATTTTATATCACAACACTGTGAATGCCAGAGTGATTGTAGTGTAATTATTAATATTGTATGTACAGGATTTTAGATGTTTGTTAGCCATAAGTATTGTTAGGAAATAAGTTTACACGGCCTCACTGAAGCTGATAATAGAAGTGGGTAACAATAAACCGAGGGGGTGAGTTGTTTATCACTAAGAAGAGAAAAACTAATGACGCCAGAGTAGCGTGCCTTTTTTAGAAATGGAGGAAATATCTTCCCTAGAGTATATATGTTAGTAGCAGTGATTGGCTGACAAAACAGACGCTAAAGTGGGCGCGATTTGGTAACCAATAGCAGCTCTATTATAATGTTCAGTCAATTCGGGGAGAAGGAATATATATTCTCGAGCCATAAGCAAGTGTTGTGCAGTTCGGAAGAATCATTCACGAGGTGCACGTCACGTAGTCCTGAAGAATCTCTCGCGAGGTATACGTCGCAAAGTTAGTTACAAAATGTGAAGTACGCGAAGTACTTTGTGCGCGGCAACTTTAACGACTGTAGTTGCATTCGGAAATATCTCAGTTGAAGTATGATGTATTTGTTGGTTAGCCCCACGTTTGGGAGCCAATTTGAAGTCAAATATATTTTTTTGTAGTTGGTAAAAGATGCTTCATGTTTATCTGCACAACGTATGGAAACCAATTGGTCGCGGTCACTTCGTGTTATCTTTTGCTGGGCGCCTGTTATTGTATTACTACTTTGAATGTTGGGTTCATTGTCCTCCGGCTAGCTATTGTTTCTCGGTCGAGCAAATCTCTTAAACAGGGTATGTAAACGGAAAGGATTTGTTACTCAAAGATAACACTGATAAAAGAATTTGTTTTTACACTTTTATTACCGTCACAATTAATTAAGTTCACATATTGACTCGTGATACACGTCAAACTGAAACTGTTATATTTTCTAATATCACTATAATCACTTATTTACTGCACATTATTAATTCGCGTGTTTCACATTTATAACAAACTTTAAGACGCGAGAGATTCTGTAGAATTACGACGTGTAACTCGCGAACGATTCTGATGAATTAAGCGACGTTTAACATCTGAATGATTCTGTTGGACTCAGCGATGTGTAACGCGTGGATGATTTTTGTTGAACTGGGCGATACTTGCCTCTGGCTTTAGCTTTTTATACTCCCACACCCTAATATGCCTAAACATTATAACCGAGCTGCTATTGGTTAATAAAACTCGCCAACATTAGCGTCTATTTTTATATCCAATCAAAAATTACGAACACAAATGCTCTAGGGAAAATATTCTCGCTATTTCTAAGAAAAGCGCGCCAATCTGACGTCATTTGTTTGTCTCTTCTAATTAATATTCAACTCACCCCCTCGCTCCATTGTTATCCGCTCCTATTGTCAGTTTCAGTGAGGCCGTGTAAACTTATTTCCTAACAATGCTTATAATTAACAAACATCTCAAATCAATGTCATATAATAATGCTTATTTACTCTACAATCACTCTGGCATTTACATTATTGTGATACAAATTACTGCCACACAGTTTCAGTCAGGCGTCTATAAAGATTAAATATGTGAATTATTAATTAAGTGTGACGGCAATAAAAGTGTAGTAACAAATTAATTTATCATTGTTATCTTTTAGCAGCAACTCCTTTCCGTTTACACGCCTGCATAGTCACTTGCTCGACTGAGTTGTAATAGCTAGCCGGAGGACAAAGAACCCAACATTAAAATAATAAAACAAGAGGCGCTCAACAAACAAGATAACACGAGCCAGAGAACTGCGACAAAATGTAAGTGGGGACACAATAGCACGTCGCCAGCAACTAAGGGTTATTGAAGAACACATTAGTTGACGTTTAATAAAGGAGAATTTTCAGCTGATGCTCAGTGGCAGAATGAAAGAGCTATTGTAAAACGTGAGTTGTATCAATTATAACTGTGATAAAACAAATGAAGATACTATTTTATCGGAGCTGGTTGGTCCTCAAGACCATGACAGCATGAGGGATGAAGTCACAATGACAATAAAATGAGGTGACCTCAGATTGTCTGGAAGTTAGCCAGGTAGATGCACCAGTTTGTACTAAGGAAGATGTTGCCGTGACCTGCGTGGGAGGAAGAGCGAGCTTGCCAATGTTTTGTTCTTATCCACAGCACCTTGTCATTGTACAACATGGTGGAGTGGAATCGTACATAATCCTGGGCTGCTGTGTGCTTCACTTGTCATGTCATCGTTTGAACAGATAGGGAGGTCTTCATGTACAGCAGGGATATCAAAGCGTGTCTTCTCGTGCCCAGTGAGGCATGAACCGCAATTTGTTACTTATTATGTGAACTTCCTTTTGTTTACTGTTGTACATATACAGGGACAAAACCAAAGCAATTAGCTACACCGGTACGCCGACATTTTGTTTTATTAACCGAAACAACACTGCTTTGACATCTCTATGTTCTTAATGTTATCTAATTGACCGAAAAAGAACTAAAGACAATTTTATATATTTTTTCTGCTCCTAATTTTGTTCAAAATACCAAAACTGCCAAAAGAAAAAATGAAACCCAACCATGATAGCTGGGATACTGCGAGGAACTTAACCATCCATACATTAACGAAATATAAAAGTTCTACTCTGTTAAGTAACATGAGAAAGTACTGCAACAATCACTGCAACCTACAATATAGCACTGGCTTTACAAAAGTTTCATGCTGGAGAATTTGTAGCGTAAATAATTTGACTTGCTTCTAAAGCGATAAACATTAAGAGTATGCGGAAATAAAACTGATAATATTTGAAGGATTAACCTAGGGGATTTCATATTTCCACATCTATTGTGCAACTTTTCATTATTGTATGTACATAATGTCACCATAGTTTTGTTAATTTCTCAATGTTGTGTTCTCAATGTTAATGTCAACTGCATTTGTTCAGTATTTGGCGACTCACAGCTTAATGATAAAAAATTACCTCCCCTATATAATGTGAAGTCTGTACTACAATACGTTGTACGTCATGAATATTTAACACACACAATTTTTAAAAGCAGAATTTAAAATGCTTATGTCTGAAATGCTCATAAAGAGGCCAATTACTGTATAGTGGTAGTTATCACAAAACGTTTGTGCTAACTTTTATATAGTATAGCTACCATAAGGTCCATGCATATATACCAGGTGAGTCAGCTGCCCCTATATATTTTGAATTTATGCAACGTGCTAAGCGACATATTTGACTTGCGCTTTTCTCCAATTCCTTCTAATGGCTGATTTCCGTAATACTTTATAGAGGAGGGATAGATAACTCATTGCATAAGTATTTTACAGGATAGAATGCAATCGCTCTGTATGTCGATACAAAAAACATCCCCCTTGACAATGGAAGCTGCATTAGCACTTTTAGTCAATTTTACAAACTTTTATTATTTAGCATACATTCGTTCACAACTTTGTAAACGCCCCTGAAGGAACATCCTATAACATGCATTGGTTGACAAAACCATTTGAAAACAAAATGGCAGATATACGCAGTGCGACCAATTGGATTTAAGCCGTCAGTCAATGTTGTACAGCCTTGTCAAAAAATGCTAACTATTAGCTAAATAATTTCACGTATGTCACAAAATATGGCATATTTCAGATCATACAGTAATTTTAATGACTAATGCAGTTTATTTCTTTGAATTAAAACTACCAAACAGAGTTCAAAACACTGTATGACGCTACAAAAAGCGCGTAATGATTCGAGGCGGGATCTAGTTTTGGGATTACTAATTCGTATAGGAACCCCAGCTCACGAGGTAGCAATGGCCTAATTGTATTATCATGGTTGCTTTATCACTGTGCCACTTCAGTTCGGGTTCAAATCCTTTGGGTTATATTCAAACCTTTTATTACCTTTTGTTTTATCTCTTTGTGCCTATAATTTGATATTACGATATAAATAACATTTTGATAACATTATAAATGTGTACAAAATAGAATAATCGTCATGTTTTCCACCGCAAAGAAGAAGAACCGCAAAGCTCAAATCATCTACGGGCACACTCATACGTGAAGAATGCAGGCAGATTACACCGCGCATATTACAGCACGCAAGAGGATCTCTCCGGCAGCGTACACAAATGTGCACTGATGAAGGGGGTCGTCATTTTGAACATTTACTTCCTTGATGAAATCCACGCTCTTTAACAATTTATTATTCTGTTTACCCTGAAATTAGCACATTTACAACTCCTTTGTCAATAGAAGAAGTGAAACATAAGGTTTAAACATGAAACAAAAACTGTTATATTTAATATCGTCGATATGCGCCCACAGAATGAAAGCTAACTATGTAGCACGGTTTACAACCCCAGATATGGTACAGATTATTAGGGTACACATGATGCACAATTGTCTGATTTTAATTCTTGTGTCTTTGGCTCAGAGGAGAGCCAATAACAAAAATAAATAAATTAGTACATTAAAATAAAGAAATTAAACATAAGGAGAGAAAAAAAAAACAGTTTGATGTTTGTAACAGATTCGAACCTCCGAAACTAACCTTGCTTCACCACATTCCGGCAGCTAACCAACTCTGCCAGAACCCTCGTAGTCTATCCCGCTCTTCGGGAAAACATTCCTCTATCTCCTTGCAAGCATTATATCCATGAAACACCGTCTTTTTTTAAGACTTTCACAGTTCTGTGGTTCTCATTCAGGCCTTTATTCACTAATGCTAGTTGCGTATAGTACCGAATAGAAGGGCAGAGCTAATAGGGTCAATGTTTTCACATTAGACTATAAACTGCGGTATGCATAGATACGAATACCTAGGGCAGCTGACTCACCTGGTATATAATACAAATTTGCTATATGAGATATGCTTTTAAGTATTGGGACATCTATTAAAGCCGAGAATAAAAACAAATTTGAAGAGCTGAATGCACTTATAAAAAAGCAAAAACTAATAAAAGTGCTTATTTTTAATATAAAACATTTACAAATATTTCTGTATAATTAGGCGTCCAGTTAAAACACAGAACTAAAAAACGAAATCAAATTTGTGCTTTTACTGCATTCCAGTACTTTGATATTTCCTATGGGTAGCTTTTTAGCCTGCGGTTAGTTTTAAAACACGTTAGACCTTTGGGAACGTTGCATTTATAAAATAAGTTTATCGAAAATGCCAAAAAATTAATATTTGGCGGAATAATTTTAATTCTGGACTGATTTTTATGTAAGTCAGTGTACTGCAAGGAGAATAAATCCACGAAAACAAAGTTTAAGGCAACTTCAAGCTTTTATATGAGCTTATACATTCAAAACCATCTGCTCCAAAGGACATAGTGGTCTGAAAGTTCTAAAAAACATTTTCTTTGGTAGACAGAAATTTTCAGCTAATATATATTTTTAATTAATTTTTTACAGCATACGGCACCAGAGTTGGTCACTTATGATTAGGGCCCGGATTTTTAGGTGGAAAACCGCTCATTTTAGATTTCTTATATGCTTAAAATAGGTCTTTTTAGGTTTTTCTTGATTAAAATAGTTTTTTTATGTTTTCCTTCGTGGATCAATACAGGTATAAATAATTTTGTTATCTGGTACTTAGTTGTAAGGTTTATCTTTTGGCTTGCAGTAGATAGTTGCATACATTCTCAATATTTCTGGCGTAAACGATTTCTTATTACTTAAACACATTCTTGTATGAAGAAAAGGTTCTTTCAACGGAACATGACGTCACTGGAGCGTAGAACATAGATGGCTGTGCAGCAGGTTCTAGGGACAGTTTTCTTGTATCTTTTCTCCCTGCAATACTGAATTGATGATTTTCATATCTTCAAAATCAGGATTTCGTTGAATCTTCTGCATCTTCCATGAGCATGCAACTGGTCTAGGTATTTCTTTATTGGAAACATTGTCAATGATATCTAGAGCACGTTTCATTGGTAAAGTTGTACTTTCCAACCAGGGAATAGTTTCTGGTATAAAATAAAAATGTGTCGTAATATACACAAGGGAAGCGGCAAGAGTGGGGCACTCGAGTGATTTCTTAGCCTTGGCAATGCAGGAAGCTCCTGTTTCATCCAAGTCATTGACGACATTTTTAACGTCTTTAAAGTGCTCGGTATAGTAAATGGCAGCATACAGCCAATTTCCCCAGCGAGTAAATATCGGCTAAGGTAGAAGACGAGTTGCTGGTACTTTCTCTTTGAACAATTGCATACGTGTTGGGGCTTTTAGGAAAACCTTCTTGGCTGAAGATATCAGGCTGTTCAGATCATCGAAGTGGCTTCCAATCTCCTCCGCAAGCGGTGCAGGCCGTGGGCCAAGTATGTAACATGTAGCATGGTCTGGTGGAAGGACTGTTGAACCCCCTTCCCCCCGCCCCCGGCCTTCAACATGTTGGCAGCACTGTCACTAAAAAAAAGTGATGTGTGGATCTGCAGCAATCCACTTTTTCAATAAATGTTATTTGGGTATTGTTTCACTATACAAAAATAAAATTAGAAAAGTACTCTCGTTGTATTCTGTTGTACTCTCGCTGAACGAATGGAGGCGATCTCGTTACCAGGTTATACTTCTCCTGACCTTCTCAGCTCATCCAGGTGTCACATGTGCTGCGTTTAACGGTGGTAACTTGAACTATCTGCTGGCTATAAGTGGTGGAAATAATTTTACAATGACTTTCAATCCGAATATAACATTCTTCATTTCGAAAAAGGAAAAAACAGCTATTTAGGTTATTTTAGGTGTCAAACCCACATTTAGGTTTTTTTTAGGTATAATGAAATTCGCATATTCTGCTCCAGGAAGTGTGAAACAAATATATATTTTTAAATGTGTTAATTAAATAGCGAGGAATAATGTAGGTTAACATCTAAAAATACGGGCCCTACTTATTATAAATGATAATTGGGACAGCAAATTTGGCGAGGTAATGTTCCAAGCCTAACTTGTCTAAGAAGGCCGAAGAAACCTCAGCCGCGAGGACGCTTTTGGCTGAATTCCTATTCAGCAGTCCATGCCCTAACGACCTAGAGCGCCTGTGTTTATTACTTTCTCTACCACGTGTATAGTAGGTACAGCAGATATTGCATTCCACCAACAAATTCGATGCCGAGATTTCACCGGAATTTCTGAAAAGCATTTGTAGAAAAAGGTCAGTTTGTTTGTGTGTATGTGTGTCAATAGCATAACTCAAAAGCGAAAAGTAGATAAATACCAAACTTGGTATATAGATTCAGTATCTTTCAAAAATGGACACAAAGATTTTCAAGAAAATCGCTCCATCCCAAACTACCCTTTAGACGGCATATTTTTTCGAGTCTCTTATTTTCTAAAAAATGGCTCTAACGATTGTGATTAAAATACCATATATTAAACAGGTTTACATGATAAAAGGAACTGTATATCCTGAATTTTCTAGAAATGGCTGTGAATTCCTCTTCATTCGGAAGGAAATTTGTATAATCTTGCATAACTATAAAGGTTAAGCGACAGACGTAAACATACTGCATAAAAAATGTAGATCTCTAAAACACACAATTTACTTCAAATAACTTTTTTGTGGCATCAGCCATTTTCGAGATATCTATAACTGATGCTTTCGTTTGTTCAATACTTGGTAACTATTTTTAACCCACATCGATTTTCAGTTTTTTCTCGCGATTGCATGTAAATAATATGGAATTTTAAGGCAGCGGAGAGCGTTTTTGTTCTTCAAAAAGCTTTCAAGTGCATAAACTTTCTTTGGACAAATGTAGCATTATAACACAAAAGAGATAAAGAATATGGATTGTGTAAATAATCTTCAACCAAAATAAACCAATTTAATGCATCAGGTATACACATTCCTAAGTTTACTCAAGGAGAGAATTGATAGCAATGGAGGACTGCATGCTTAGATATTAAGCCCTATACTCTTTCTAATTTATTAATTTATGTAGTACTGATGTACAACTTGTAACATAAAATATACTTTCTTATTATGCAGTAATACTGATGTTTCTAAACTTGAAAACTGTTCTTAAAATTTTGACTATCGCCGTTTCTTTTATATCTGTAACGAAATCTGCAATGTAGTTTTTTTTCTGCAAAGGTTTATTTGGATTAAGGGGGTAGTGCAGGTTAAGGGGTAGGTATAAACATTAATGATATTCAATAATTAATTCCTCTGTAGGGTTCAACCATACAAATTTGCTATTGAAGTCCTAAAGGATAATACTTTTTTTTCGTGCAAGATGAACCTAATTTCAATTTCATAAAATTAAATTGGCATGCCTATTTCATTATTCAAAACGGCAGCTCCTTGCTATGCTGGAACCAGGTTTATCCCTATTATACTGACTATATTCAAAGATATATCAATTTTCTTTTATTTTAAAACTTAAGCTTTCTTTTAAGAAAATGACCAGAACTAGACTTCTATCGCCATAAACGATGTTATAAATTTATTTACAATTTAGAAAAACAATTTTTCTAAATGATTTAATCATAAAATTCTTTTTCCAGGAAAACTATCAAACACAAGAGCATAAGTTTGGTCAGATCCCCTAATATGTATAGAGTAACATGCACAAAAAATTTCATTTAAACCCTTTCAGTAGTTTTTTAATTGTTAAGGCTGAGGTTTAGAAAAATGTGCTTTGTAGGAAATGAGCTTTAAATCTTTGATATAAAGTGTTGGGTCCTGTTTTAAGACGTGAAAATAATTCAAAATGTGTACCTGGTTTATATATGAGAACATAACAAAACTGGTTTTCTTAAAAAAGGGGGTCATTTACATGTAAAAAGTAGTGTAAAACTATTACTTAAAATCAAAACCGGACAATTCCATAGCACAGCAGTGATAATTCGCTATTGATTTAGATGCTTCAACATTGAAAATTTGCATCTCTGGCATGTTAGTATTCTCCAGAGCCAAACGGTTTAATGTTTTAATTCAGTATTAGTTAAAAATGTGGGTACAGTAATATCTTTAGAAAACTTGTAAAACATGTATCATATTGGGTGCTTCTACCTGCCCCGTCATCATCTAGGCATGCCGTACCACCGATTATTAAACCTGGGTCTTCCTCTTCTTAAACTATAGGCGAGATAGAGCACTCTGCGGGTCTAGGCACACCCCACCAAGAGCATATTTCCGGCCGTGAAATAGAGGCTGCATTATTGGCAGAGAGCAGTTGGACTTGTACACGTAATGATTTACTGATGACTCCATTTTTTGAAAATCTTAATCTGTACCTACTCCCTTAAAATGAAGTACGCGCACACGTCTGTTTCTCTACGAGCAGCTTAACTAAAAACGAAAAATCAGCTAAATACCAAACTTCATATTTATATTCAGCATCTTCAAGAAAATGCCCCTAACCCAAACATATCTTTACATGAAATATTTTTTGTTATTTTTATTTTCTCTAAACTTGACTTTTTCATTATTATTAAAACGCGTGTTTAAATATTCACATGACTGGGTAGAGATCTGTAGGTTACGAAAGCCAACGTCCCGGCTGGAAAAAAGCATCCCCGTATTCTCTGGATGATCGTCCTTTGCTCTGAGTATGGGGTGTGAGGTCGGTAGCCGGGTTGGTAGGCCAAGACCAGAAAGGACTACAGTGCCACAGATTTAACTGAAACTTTTTAAATAAAATTACATCTTAAATGTTTTGCGAATAGTCGGTGAAACCTGTTCATTCTGAATTAATTTTGTATAATGTATAACTGGTAAACATGAGATAAAAAGAACTTACTCCACAAAAAAGTAGTTGTCTTTGAAAAACAGAGCTTATTTCAAATAACCTTGAGGCAGTATTTTTAACATTTAAATGATTTCAGTATAAAATATAACAGCCCGTCTTAAAACAATATGTGTATGTAACAATATATAAAAAGTGTATATTACAGTCATTGTATATGTTTATATAATTGTATACATGTAATAATGTTATCTGAATGCATTAAGTAATGTAGGAGCTGTGAGAATAATAGGTTAAAAGTTGCTAACAATGAGGAAACAATGAGGTAACTTTGAGGCAATAATGAGTAAGAAAGTGTAATAATGCTACCAGTCATTCTTAGAGCAACATTAATGTAATTTTTGTGACAGTTTATAGAATAGTCAATCAACAACCGGAAGAAAGCTTAAGTTAAATAAAAGTATTCTATTGGATTAGGAATAACCAATCAGAGACTTGAAATACAGAAATTTACAAATTTAGGCAGTAGAAATCAAGTCAGTTGGTTGTAGATGCGTCCTCGAAAAATTTAATACGTATTCGTGTGAGACGAAAATAGTTTACGTGTTAAAATGTGCAAGTAATTAATAAAAGAATCTCACAGCTCTCTACATCAGTGAAGTGTTATTTAAATTGTGTCAAGCATTAATAAATGTAGTGAAGTAAAAATTATAATCTGTGTAAGCCTACATCCTTAGCAGCACTACTCCCTGCAAGGAAATCCATGTCTCTAAGAATAACGACGCAGCCGAGGCAAACATAAATATATAATATTTAAAGAAACAGTCAAATTACAAAGTTACTATTTTTAAATTTGGGACGAAGGCTACCGGGTACCATACGTGGGGCTGCAACTACTTCAAGTTCGGCTTCCCAACAGTTGAATTACAATACAGCTCCTACTTCAAATTGGCTTTCCGTATGTGAAGCAACAACCTACTTCAAATTGGCTCCCAAAGCGTGGGGCAAACAACGTAAAGGCAATACCTACTTCAACCTTTTATGACATCAGTTATTTGCGAGATATTCGATGTTATCGATTTGACCTTTTCAACACATTTGTCATTTTCTAAAGCGATCACCAATTGTTTCTTGCGATACCGTGGAAAGAGTATGGAATTTCAAAGCCTGCTTATAGCGACCACTTCAGCTTCCTGTATTACCTTTGTATCCACAACGAAACCTTAATGATACTGCTTCTGTAAACGCTTATCTCGTTAGATTATGTAGATAGAAAAATGTTTTGCTATAGAATAGTTTGTAGAAAACACAGGATATATCTTTATTGGTTTCATATATTGGGAGGACGTGTTCCTGACATCGAAACAGTAAAAAAGTTCATATAAACATGGGTCTGAAAATCATTTATTTCAGAGTTATAACACAAAATCGAAAGTTACAAAAATTACTCGAAGTGGCTTCCTCTTGCTTCGATGCATGCAGTAAGCCTGCGTTCCATGCTTTGGCATACTCTGTTGAAAATTCCTGGTGTTTCGTATTTGGTCAAATACAGTTTGGATACGTCCTCTTAAATTGTCAACATCAGGTATAGGAGTCGCATAAATCAAGGACTTCAAATGTCTCAGACGAAGACATCCATTGGATTCAAATCAGGCGATCGAGCGGGCCATGCAAGGAGTCCCCCTCGATCAATCCATCTTTGCGGAAATCGATCATTCAAAAACTTACGAACTATCATACTGAAATGAGCTGGAGCACCACCGTGTAAAAACCACATTCGTTGGATGATTCCAGAGGCACATTATCAATTAAGTGATGCAACTCATTTCTGAGAAACTGGAGATAGGTTTGTCCATTCAGACGCGGAGGTTAGAAGTAGGGAGCAATAAGGTGATAATGAATGATTCCACCCCAAACGTTGAGCGAGAACCTCTGTTGATGGTTGCCCTATCGTACTTCATTAGGATTTTCGAATGCCCAGTAACAAGTGTTATGAAAGTTGAAGATGCCGTCGCGAGTAAAACCAACCTCATCCGTGAAAAAGATACAGGCTAGGAAATTGATGAACAAAGCGCACTGTTGTAACATGCGTTGACAGAAACGTCTTCTTGGCTCAAAGACCCTTGCACACGTTGAAGGTCATACGGGTATAGAAGATTTTCATGCAGAATACTCCAGATTGTCGTATGACTAACTCTTTTCCTTACAGCCACACGTCTTGTGCTTTGTGATGGGTCTGCAAACACAGCACGAAGAACTCGTTCTTCGAGCTCAATGCCTCGTACCGCTCTTGGTCTCCCAACATCCCTAGTACTCCTCTCGATATGCGCCATTCTCTCTCAAGCGTTGGTGCATTCGTGCGAATGTTCTTGCACACGGTAACGGCTTGTCAAGAGTACCTTTCTGCATAAAGTTCACGAGCTTATGCTGCATTGCCGTCTGCACGGCCATACGTGTAGTGCGTATCCGTCTGTTCACTCGTGGAATACATCTTCTTTGACCTATAACAACGAAACGCTCGATTTTCAGACCCATGTACATAGGAACTTTTTTTTACTGTTTTGATGTCAGGAACACGTCCCCCAAAGATATGACACCAATAAAGATACAGCCTATGTATAAACATAAAGGACATTAGCTATAGAAAGTCAGTAAAATTCAGTTTCGTACACCAGGAACTGTTTACATTTGTAATACCACAAGTGAGTACATATTGCCAGAGCGCTATTGTTCATTAATATCATGAATATTTACTAAGAGTATGTACTGAATGAACGTTTAATAAACAATATTGATTAAATGAAAATAATGTAGGTATTTTATATTATTTAATTCAGTTTCTTATAACTTAACACAACCTTCAATGTTTTTTAACAAAGAATGTTTTTCTCTTCGTTTCTTTGACTTACAAATCATTAACAACAATTGCTAATCAGTTAGGACAACATTTCGGAAAATCTCATTTCAGCAAGATTTCAACAATAATTACACGCGAGCTCATTTCACCCAATGTGAAAGTTCACTCATTATTTTTAAACATGAAGGTCAAAACTAACAACTGATGTTTTTTTTTCTCCTAACACCATGTTTTATTCCTATAATCTCTGCTTCGATTTGACTAGGAAGCCTATTCTCATGTATTTCTATTATCAAAAACAAATGAACATTTGTGGTTATAACAATTGAGACACTACATAGTACATTTCTATTATATTAGAATTATTATTTAATTTAGGTTTCAAATTTACTGTTATTAAGCATTCGTTAACCTCAATTAAATCAGCGAAAACCTATCAGCACATGTGGTATTACTGAAGATGGTCTACCATGCTTGGTTGAAACTGACACAGGTTATAAATTTGATTGGTCAGTATTGAATGCCATTCCCATGCAGTAAATAGTCGAAAAAAGAAATAAACACCTTATAACTTTTATGAGCCAGGAAGGAACACAAATTATGCATATAGTTACCCAGCATTTTCTAGCAGAACAAAAACAAAGGCAAGAAATGCTGTTGCATAAACAATACGGGGCATAACGGGAAAGCATGCACTTCTTTGTTGTAAGCAATGAACAAAAGACATTAAGTCTCGCTTGAGTGCATTGGAAATGCGACTTGCACCATAAAAAAGTTAGAGAGATACACAGTGCAGTATATTTTATTCAATTGTAGTTACCTACTCGTGGTAAGTAGATCGTAGTTTGAGCAATGAATAGGTTTCCTTTTTTGTAGATTAAAAATATATCAGACATGTTGCCGCCTTTTGAATTTCTGGCCAACGATTATTTGCAGAAGAATTGCTGTTGTGGTCATGAGTGACCTCAGTTCAAAGGTTTTGTTTTATTTTATTTTCTTGCAGTGTGTCGTTTTCAGAATTCAGGGAAAAGGTATAAAAATGAAATGAATTACTCCAGCATAGAACTATATCCATTCGACTATCTCATAGACGCATGCTCTTCGTTACTTCTTCTTTACTGCTGCCATAAATGGTTCTCAATTAATCTTACACAATACAGGTATGCGGAAGTAAATTCCTTCTTATTTTATAAACGCTTTCTATTCCTGCTTAGAGCATTTACAAGCCTGCAACATGTTTGAAAGCTAAAGTCAATTGGTTCATCGTGTTCGGTACGTGCAAGGCATATATTTGATTCTCTTGCACATAATATAGATCATAAAGTATATGTATAGTAATTTTTTGCTGCTGTTTAACCGCTGCAATGATAAGCAACTTTGACTGCATTGTAATCTTCTGAAGGTAAATAATAAAAAATCATAAACATATATCGGAAAATATGTATATGTGCATATTTTGAGTCTCTTCTTCAGCCTGGGTTGCTCGTTTATATTGAGTGGCGGAGTGCATTATTTGTTGCTTGTTGATTTAAAGAATACAGATTCTTGATGAAACTGGCGGGAAGAGGAAAAGATATTTACCAAGACATTGAATGATGCTCTAAAGTATGCACCAGAAGGATATAAAACATTAATACAAATTGTTCATATATGGAGACGATGAGTAAAGCAGAAGAGTAGGAATGGTGAGACTGGGTTTGAGGTCAAGGTTCTGACTTTTGGTAGAAAACTATAAGCAATTAATTATGTACTTTGCTCTAATATTATCATACATTTGTGGTGTATTATTTGTTATATTTATTTATTTATTGAGCCCCACGTTTGGGAGCCAATTTGCGATGGTAAATTTATAATGTTATTTGTGTATGT
This sequence comes from Deroplatys truncata, assembly GCA_030765065.1. Lineage (NCBI taxonomy): Eukaryota > Metazoa > Arthropoda > Insecta > Mantodea > Mantidae > Deroplatys > Deroplatys truncata. Next base: position 135,658,232 of record CM060981.1, read on the forward strand.
GTGTTTACTCCACGTGTTGAAGCCATCTTGTGACATGATTCATTTGTTCGGTTTGTTAGCTCCATCTGGTGTTAGCAATTTGCGGCAGTATTAGTGTTCGTTTGAAAGAATGCTACTGTTATTTTATTTAATTTTTGTTCACTGTCCTCCGGCTAGCTATGATCTTTTGGTCAAGCACTTCTCTTTATACAGGTTGTGTAAACGGAAGGGAATCTCTTATCCAAAGATAACACTGATGAAGGAATTTGTTTTACACTTTTATTGTCGAACACAGTCACTATCACATTTACACATTGATCTTGACACTCGCCAAACTGAAACTGTTATAATAACTTCCTTACTGATAATTCTTAATTCGTGTACTTCAACTTTTTGTATAATTAACTTTACAACACTTGAGAATTTTCCTAACTCTGCTACGCGTAACTTGCGAATCGATAGCCGACGTGTACTTTACAAATATTTTCTGCTGAACTGACGGACTGAAGGCGACGTGTATCATACAAATATTTTCGACGAACTGACGGGAATGCGACGTGTAGTGTACAAAGAATTTTGATGAACTGACGGACCGAAGGACTTTACCTCTAACCTAGCCTCTATTTATACTCCTACATACCGATATGCCTAAAGATTATAACTGAGCTGCAATTGGCTAATAAAACGCGCCAACATTAGCGTCTATTTTTATATCCAATGAAAATTATGAATACATATGCTCTAGGGAAATGTTCCAGCAAATTCTAAAAGAAAAACGCGCCAATATTACGCAACTTCCTCGTCTCCAATAATGATAAACAGCTCACCCCCTTGCTGCATTATTGCACGCTATTATTGTCAGTTTCAGTAAGGCAGTATAAACTTACTTCCCAACAATAATTACAATCAACAAACATCTCAAATCAATGTCACATAATAATGCATATTCATACTATAATCACTCTTTACATTTAAATAATTTGTGATACAAATTACTGCATCAATTTTAATGCTAGTGCATTAAAAAAAACCAAATTCTGTCTATATTCTGAGGAATTTATTTGGTATGAATGCTAAAAGAATAATAGTGATGATAATTGAACTGCTAGTAAATTATATATTTGTCAGATATATCCACGGTTCTGGAAATTCCTGATGGTTAAGTGGAACACACACTAAATAGTAAAAAGTGTGAAAAAATGGACAGATAACCTCTACCAGTATAATTAAGTCTCCCCGGGGATTATCTGGTATCCACAGTACATATAAGTGTCAGATGAATCACCTTCCCTGGTTGGTTGTTCGTATGTACGCTGTAGTAGATGTATTGCTGCTGTTGGAGAGCCAAACTTGAAGTTGTTCAGATCACGCACGTATGGTGCAAAGTTTCCGGTAGCCTTCGCCCCACGTTTTACTTTTTCAGTGGCCTTCGCCCCAATTTTAAAAAATCAACTTTGTATTTTAATGGTTCTTTAAATATTATATATTTATGTTTGCCTCGGCCGCGTTGGTATTAATTTGCAGAAACACGCATCTCTTAGTAGGGCTTGATGGCTAAAGAATAAGGCTTACGTAAATTATAAGTGTTTACTTCACTCTTGTATCAAATCCTTCACACGATTAAATAACACTTCACTGATATATCCTACTCTAGAGCTGTGAGATTATTGTTAATTGTACTTTTTAACACGTAAACTTCAAATTATTCACGCCGTAATGAATTTATTATGTCTCATACTGAATACTGCTCGGGAACGCTGCCTTCTAGCGTCTGGCTTCTACCGCCTAGATTTAGACCTTTACTATATGTCAAGTCTTTAATGGCTAATTTTACTCGAATAGAATGCATTTATTTAACTTAAAGCTTTTCTAGTTTTTGATTGACTATTTATAAACTGTTTTAAATATTACATTATTGTTCCAAGAATTATTAGTAGCATTATTAAACTTTCTAATTCATTGTTGTCTCAAGGTTACCTCATAGTTAGCAACTTTCAGCGTCTATTCTCACAGCTCCTATATCGTTAAATTACTTAATACATTCACATGTATATAATGTTTACATGTACATAATAATATAAATATAATACAATAACTGTTACATACATTTTATATATCATTACATACACATAGTGCTTTTAAGGCGGGCTGTTATTATATTTTATATTATATAATTAGACTGATATCATTTAAGTGATAAAAATACTGCCTCAACGCTAAGTGGATTACAGTGTTATTTGAAAACAAAGCCTTTTGCACAAGACCGGAACCATTTATGTGAATGCTTAATTCAGCCTTTAGGGGTAAAGTTAAATCTTATGCATCATAAATATGCAAAAGCATTAGTAGAGGCTTTTACTACCTGTATAAGTATGTACCTAATATAAAACTTGTAGAATTGTGTGTTATATAGCTTGTTCATGTTCTTTCTAACTGTTATGACAATGTTATTCGGCTGGACATATTACCAACATAAAATCCGACAATACTGGTAGTCAATATTTAAAATCCCCATCCTGCATGAAGGGTATATACAATATTATTTAAAAGATTCGTATCACCTGAGTATCTTTCACCGCACCTTCACCGGTGTTTTTATCTTGAAAACACACACACACACACACACACACACACACACACACACACACACACCTCAAGCTAGTGTCCTCGTGCAGCATAGTTGTTTTGTATACAAACATCCTTTCACTCCAGGTAAAGCGACACGCACCCCTCGTCTGGCTAAAACCATAGTGAATAAACAAAGTATGAATTTTCTTATAAATGTATAACTTGGATTAACTAAATGTTATATTGCTCAGCGACGTGGCGCCATGGTAACTTGGGAGGTCTCAGTTTCGATCCCCTGTGGCCCATGGGTTTTTCGTGGGGTCGGTAGGCGAATGCTGGATACCACGATTTCCTTTCCACCATTTCGTTCTCATCTTTCAGGTGTGGTTTTATGCTTCGTGGCGTATTGTGGTGCGGACAGGTGGCGCGGATGCATACTCAATGCAAAGAGTATTCTCCGTGGACACCAGAGGTCTGCCTGATTGGTGGGTCGTTCATCCCCGCTCTCGGCGACTGCAGTGGAACGGGTCTGCGAGCTTGGAAATTTTAGTGACTTCCGCGCGTCTCTGTGGCCCATCTGTCTATGCCCTGCAGCCTCCTGTGGTTCCTTCACCTAATTCCTTCCTCCTGGGGTGTGGTAGCCTCAATAGATCTGTGCAGGTCGCAGCAAGCGAGATGTGCCCCTCTGTTGAGTCACTTAAGACTTAAAATGTGATATAGTCCGTTTTATACATTTACGGTTTTACCAAATCTTTCATATTAGATGAAACACCATAATTTTTCATTTATTTTGTACTAGGGTGGGTGGAAAATTAACGCACAATGTTTTTTTCTGCTTGGTATTGCAGCTAGAATGTTGCAATTTCACACAGATATAGTTTGAAGCTTTCACTACAGAGGGTATTTTTTGTTTCATGTGTAGCTCTACCGCGAGAAGCGTGAACTACGCAACAAAAATGGCGCGCATTTTACTGTCGTCCACGTGTGATGAGCAGATAGGTGTGGTTCGATATTTGTGGGCCAAAGGGCATAAACCGAGTGATATTTAGAGGGACATGCGTGGCGTGTATGGGGATGATTGTATGGATCGTAGCAATGTCTCCAGATGGTGTGCATTCTTCCTAGAGGGCCGTGCGAACCTTAGTGATTCGCCACGCTCCGGGATGCAGGTAACAGCTGCAACCCCGCAGAATGTCGAGAGGCATTGAGACGGCAATTTTGAACGACCGGCGTGTACAACTGTGAACCTTGTCGCAACAGTTCAACATTTCCTATGGTGCACCGTACGATATTGTTCGTGACACGTTGAAATTTCGTAGTTAGTGCTCGCGCTGGGTGCCTAAGAACCTGAGAGACAACCATAAGGGCCAGCGAATGATGACGAGTTTGGATCACCTAACGCGGTACACCGCAGAAGCGCATGACTTTCTGAAAGGAATCGTTACTGGTGATGAGTCGTGGGCATACCACTACACGCCCGAAATCAAGCAGGCAAGTATGGAGTGGAAACATGCCGGTTCCCCATTGAAGAAAAAATTCAGTGACTCAATCCGTTAGGAAAGTGCTTGTGACGTTGTTCTGGGATATGCATGGTGGACTTTGCTGAACACGGGACCACTGCGAATGCTGCAGCCTACATGAACACTTTAGTGAAGTTGCGTCGTGGCGTTTACCACGAGCGGTCGACATGAATGCTGACGATGTCAAAATTCTTCATGACAATGCTCGCCCCCTTGTTGCTGCTGCTGTTCGTCAGAAAATCACCAAATTTGATTGGGAGATGCTCCAGCATTCACCATACAGTCTGAACATTGCCCGTCGGAGTTTAATCTGTTTGGTCCCATGAAGAAATTCCTGACCGGCCAACGCTTTGCGACAGATGCGGAAGTGAGATCAGCAGTCCGCAGATGGCTATACTCCAAGGAAACGGACTTCTACGAACAGGGCATATTGAAACTGGTATCACGATGGGAGAAATGTGTTGAGAAACTTGGTGACTATGTTGAAAAGTAGGTAAAAGGTATAAGTTCATTTGTGATTCTTTTGTGTTTTGTTTTAGCTACTAAACGTTTTTGTAAAAAAAAAAATATTGTGCGTTAATTTTCGATCCGCCCTCGTATTTCTGTTTTATATTCTTGGGAAGTACATATAATTAATTATCAGTTTTATACCATGTCTATGAATGGAATTTTATTTTGTTTCTTTAATTTATTGTTGTGATGCATCATACAGCTAAAGATCTTAGAGTCAGACTGGTGGGAAACTTGATATTTTTTAAGATCTCTTAAAATGTACCATTTAAAGGCAAGAAGGGATTGAAGCGGGAAATGGTAAAACTTGACGGTCGCATTTTAAGTTCTTTTTACTTTCCCTACTACGTGTGGAAAGTAGGAGTATTGCGATTCGTCTAAAAATTCGATATCGAGATTTCACCAGAAATACATGTTTTGAGGCACCCTGAATCCAAATAAAGTATTTTGGAAACACATCCCTGTGTGTGTCTGTCTGTGAATAACATAATTCAGAAATGAAAAGTCGAGTAAGCACCAAACTTGGTATTTAAGTTCAGTATCCTTCAAGGATACGACACGAACATTTTCAAGAAAATTCCCCGACCCTTTACATGGAACACTTTTCCGAAAATTTTGATTTTGTTTAAAACACTATATATTAAAGTTATTTACATGACGAATAAAATGTATATCTTGAATTTTCTGGCAATAGCCTTTGAAGTCCTGTTCATTCCAAAGGAATTTGATACAATCTTGTATAACTGGCAAACGTTAAGCCATAGACGAAAACATACTACAGAAAAAACTGTTGATCTCTTTAAAACACACAATTTATTTCAAATAAGTTTTTCTGGTATAAGCAAATTGCGAGGTATCCGTTATTAATTGTTCGAATTGTTCATTTTCTGGTCATCCTTTAAATTCCTTTCAACGTTCAGTTGTTTCTCGCAATTGCATGGAAACAGTATGGAAGTTAAGACTAGCATATGTCGTTCAGTTCATAAACATTTTACTATCCTGTTTCCTTTGTGTCTATAACGAAATGTGTAATGTAACTATTTCTGCAAAGGTTTATTTGGATAAAAATTTGGTAGGTACAAAAAGAGCTTTAATAAGAATGGTTTGTAAATCCACTAATGTACGACAGAGGATAGAGACGGTCATGTGAATGTATCACATCAGATTTGTTTTTTTTAGGTCAGCATATCAATTATAAGCAATTGAAACTCGCACTTCAAAGAATTTACGTGCGGTGCGAGTCTCTTAACCTATATAAAAACTATGGAATCTTAACATCCGTGTTCAATTAGAACAGTTAATTAATATAACCAATCCATCTTTCTTCAGATAAAGCAATCAACACCGGTTTTAGTAGCTCGTTGCTCATGCATCTGGAATGTCGATCCTCTTCTTGTTATATCTATTCCTTCAACTTTGCTTAATTCTTTTGCTCTTAATTTTCTTTTGGTTTGAATTTGTAGCTATAATTGCTACTCTTGCTAGGTGGCCTTCCATGTTCTTGGTTTTTCTCAATTTTCATTAGCGTCGTTCCTACTGGCAATAAATATCTCGCCTGTCTGAAAAACGGTAAAAAGTTAAAATGAAATACTTAACGGCAAAGCTTGACCAGACAATGAGTTATTGATACACAGCTTCACTTTTCCGCACATTAATTATCCGTGGAAATCAGTTTTTGTGTTTGCAATGATTGAAATTTCATAAAAAAAAATGTTGTCGTGACTTATGTTTTCCCCCCATAGTTTTTTCACTTTCTCTACTAAGTAAGGGAAGTATTGTATTCCACCCAAAAATTCGATACCGAGATTTCACTGGAAATACATATTTTGAGACCCCCTGAATTCAAAAAAAAGCATTTTTGGAAACATGCCCGAGTGTGTGTCTGTGCGTCTGTGAACAGCATAACTCAGAAAGGAACAGTCGGATAAACACCAAATTTGGTATTTAAGTTTAGTATCTTCCAGAGATTCGACACGAAAGTTTTCAAGAAAATTCCCCCCACCCCAGACTACCCTTTACATAGAACATTTTTCGAAAATTTGAACTTTCTCAAAAATGGCTCTACGATTTTAGTTAAAATATCGTATGTTTAGGATATTTTCATGACAAATGAAATGTATATCTCGAATTTTCTGGGAATGTCTTCAAAAGTATTCTTCATTGTGAAAGACTTTTGCATAACTGGTAAACCATAAAAGATAGACAAAATTTTACTCCACAAAAAATGTAGATCGCGTTAAAATACACAATTTGTGTCATATAAAGTTTTTTGTTGGGTGAACCATTTTCAAGATATTGCTTGTTATTCCCTTAAATTTTACAATACTTATACTTTTTATCAAATTCGTTATTCTTTTTTTATGTTCTGGTAATGCAAAAAGAATGGAATACTCCACATAACAACCACCTCTTAAAATATTTGACTAGTGCTTAAAGCTTAGCAATTCCCCTTGCATCTACAAGAAAATTAGCAATAAGATTAACATCTCGATATCTCACTTAACATGAAGCATACGGAGAATAAGCGTTTGTAAAAATAGTTTGTACAAGAGTAGAGAAAGTCATGTGAGTATAACACATCAGATTTTTTTTGTCATGGTAAATGCAAGGAGAATGGAATGCTCCACATAGCAACCAGCTCTTAAAATATTTGACTATCGCTTAAAGCCTACCAATTCCCCTTGCATCTACAAGAAAATTAGCAATAAGATTAACATCTCGATATCTCAATTAAAATGAAGCATATGGAGAATGAGCGTTTGTAAAAATAGTTTGTACAAGAGTAGAGAAAGCCATGTGAGCGTAACACATTAGATTTTTACTTTTACTTCCCTATCACCTATTTATGGTAGACAGAGAAATTATTGTATTCCACCAAAAATACGACACCAAGGATTACCAGAATTACATACTCTCTCATTCATACTGGATTTTAACGATTTTGAATGAAATACTGTATGATAAACATATTTGTGTACCGAGCGAGTTGGCTCTGCGGTAAGGGTGAGACTCGTATTCGGGATGTCCCAGTTCGATTCTTGTCGACCGCCCATTCTGACCTTGGGTTTTTCGTGGTTTTCTCTGGTCGGTTGGCGAATGCTGGAGCGGTTCTTCATCTACAACGATTCCGTTTCCCTCATTTTCCTTTCTTCCGTTTCCTTCTCATGTTTTGCGTGTCGTGGTGTGTGGTGGTGTCGGACAGATAGCGCAGATGCTTGCTCCAGGGAAAGAATATTCCGCGTGGACACTAGGGGCTGCTTGGTTGCACGGGTTGTTCATCTGCGCAGTTCCGGTATGGGACGGATCTTCGAGCCAGTAACTGTTGGGAACCTCCGCGCGTCTGTAAGGCCTGTCTGCCTCCTGTGGTTCATTCACTTCATCCCTTTATCCTGGGGGCTGTTAGCCGCAATAGAACTTTGTAGGTTGCAGGCTCGATGTGCTCTCCTCCGTTGTATACCTTATACCCGAAGATATTTATATGACTAATAAAAAAGTGCATTTTTCACTTTTCTGTCAATAGCCTGAACAGTTCATTCTGATTTAATTTTGAATACGTTTGTATAAGTGGAAATCGTCAGAAATAGATAAAAGCCTTCTAAAGTAAAAATCTTTATTCTTCTTCTTGTTTGTAACGTTTATACTGGGGTATTCAAAAAGAAGGAATACACTTCAAATATTTATTTCTAATGAACGACAACAATGGCGACACAAGCGATACATCATTGAATAGAGGAAAGTTGAAAATTTTATTTTATGTGCTCAAAATGAGCACCATTTGTTATGCGAGGACGACCAGTGCTTTTCCGTTTGCATACGCAACCATGTTCCACGAATTTATTGTATCAATTGTAAATTATTTATGAGGTGGCTCTTTGTTGAACTTACAACGAAATGCGCACTGCGATGAAACAATGGATTCACTCTTTGCATACTGCAGCACACAAAAGGACTTTTCCTGTGGCGTCGCCATTTGCTCGTAAACCCAGAACCTCTGTAGGCAGTTAATGGAACTAATCGCTGGAGCTTAAAACTCTATTCAATGATGTGTCGTATATGTCGCTATCTATTGTCGTTCATTAACAATTAATATTTAAAATCTGTTGCTTCTTTTTGTATAACCCTGTATTTTGGTAATTTATTCCTAGTTCCCTCACTGATACCTCCATCAGTCCAATATGGATATATACTGGTGACAAGAAGTTATCCCTACTGTTTATTCCAAAGGGCAGAGTAGGTACTGTTGATGATATTTATGGCCATTGCAGCAATTTGTACTAAAAGAGAGGGAGAGAATATATTCAGGAGATCAGATATTTAAATGACAAATGCCGCTCTGGGTGTGAACGTTCTTCTTAACAGCTGTAATGTGCACTGCACATTCTTGTCGTGCAGTCCCAGTCACTTCTTGGAAGACAGAAAGAAAGGTGTTGTTTCCAAGCACTTTGGGAACAATGAATGATGTGTAGGGAATCTCATTGAAAAGGCTTGTCTGAAGATACACCCACCCGTTTAGAAAATGTGAAGGAGAGACATTATAATGAATGGGATAGCTAGCATACATCCGTCCTTCAAGGTTTCAGCGGCCTTAAGAGAAGGGCGTATTTCTTGAAGACTGGTAACGAGATGATTGCCATCGCTTGAGAGATTGATTCCGGCCTTCCAGAGCATCGATATAAGATCGATCGTTTACCTCGCATCGCATCGAACACACCCTCGTGCTCTTCACTGCAAAACAAAGAGGGGGACAGTTTCTGCAGAACTGCACATCTAATGTAAAGGTTGTAGCATGTAATCAGCCAAGTAAATTCTGGTTTATTACTTTTCAAAATAATGCAATATGATTTAGAATATGGTAAAAAATAGGAAGTGTGCTTTGAGGAATGTGGATGAAGAATATAGAATTAAGACCATGTCTCCTCATTAAAATTCTAAGCTCTAGAAAAAAACACTACCAAATCTACATGTATTTTGTATTTTCTTTAATCTTAGTTTTATGAGATTTTATACTTTATTTCAAAGTTATCGAGAACTAATTTTGAATTTGAGTACATTCTGCAATACAACACGCATCACATGGAGCTAAACTCAATAATCCCTTGAAGCATTTTGAAAGAATCACAAGGGTCCGCCATTAAGACAAGAAATTACTTGTGTTCATAAAATGAAGCTTATACATTGTAGGCGAATAAAGAACCTTTTTAATTCTCCACCAAAGTTGACATTAAATTGTTAAAAGATAGAAAAATATTAATATTATTGGATATTAATTGTTCTTTAATAGAACCCATATGCAGGAAATTTTTCGAAATGTGGGATCAGACTGAAAAATTCAATGTCATAGTACTGAACGATTCGAACCTTTAACGACTGATATCTCGGAAAGTTATTGAAAAAAGTTATTGAAATAAATCATGAGTTTTAAAGACATCTGCAATTTTTGTGTAGTAAGTTTTCGTATATCTCTTAATGTTTACCAGTTTATCCAGGATTACATATAACTCCTTTCGAATGAAAGGGACTTCACAGGCTATTCCCAGAAAATTCAAGGTATGATTTCTTTTGTCATGTAATTATCTTTAATACATATATGGCATTTTAATCAAAATTGTTACTTTTTCGGAAAATAAAAAAATGTCGAAAAATGTTCCATGTAAAGGGTAGTTAGGATTAGAGCTTTTTCTTGAAACCATTTTTGTTGCATCTTTGGAATATGCTGAACTTAAATACCAACTTTGGTATTTATCTGACTATTTTTCGTTTCTGAGTTATGCTGTTGACACATGCACACACTTATCTATAGTAAATAAGTGAAGTAACAATGCATTCCACCAAAAAATTCGATGTCGAGTTTTCACAGGGAATAATTGTTTTGAGGCCTCATATTGAAAAGTACTTAAAAATAAGTGTGTGTGTGTGTGTGTGTGTGTGTAACTATAAAACAAAATGTTGGATTAAAGCCGAGCTTATTATAACATTTACCTCGATTAACGTGAAGCAGACAGAAAAATAAGTTTTCATAAGAATAAGCTGTAGAAGCTACTTAAAAAAATTATCCGATGTGATACATTCACATGACTTTTCTACTCTCTATCCTTATTAATGGGTGTACAAACAAATATTAGTAAACCTTATTTTTCTATTACTACATTTTAATCCGAATAAAGTCGTTCTCCGTGGTCTAGGGGTACCGTGTCAGCCTCTATTTCCCGAGTTCGCGGGTTCTATCCCGGCGGATGGCGATGAATATTTTCGGAGTAAGAATCCTTAGCAAGGCTTCCTTGGAACAGAAGTAAAGCCGGTGGCCCCGTGTCGCAGATTTACATCACGTAAAACAACCTCAAGCCTGATAAAGAGGCCTCTGACAAAATTTCCGGTCTTCACGTCCAATATAGAATGGGACGCTAAGAACCACAGTAGTTAAAGAGCGTCCATAAATAAAAATTACTCTAGTTTTAATCCAAATAAACCTTTGAAGAAATAGCGACATTATACATTTCGTGATAGATACAAAGAAAACAGCAATAGTCAAATGTCAAGTCAAGACTGGACGCTATATGCTAGCCTTAACTCTGCAGTGGTCGCGCGTAGGCTCACAGTCCGCACGAAAGTATTTTTTCGTTCCCTTTAAGCTCTTTGAACCTATGAATCTCGAGATCCACGTATGTTCCTATAATTGCAGTATTACCTATTTATTCCTTTGTTTCACTTGGACTTGTGCAGCAGTTATGGAATGGTCATAAATAATTGCGGACTGACAGTCTCGCGCGAGCAACGACGTTAGAAATTATTATCTGCATTGTCTGAAATAGTAAAAGTGAGATATTGTAGTCATACAATAGTTTCTTTTATAAATTATATGTACTTAGTAAATTAAAATTCAAACATATTAATTGTATATTCTGTGTTGCTTTGTTATTTAGTTATAAACATTTTTCCTAATGCGGACTCACAGTGACTACTAACGGTATAAAAATTGCGTGACCACTGCAGGGATTAAGAAACTTACAATTTCAGTAGGACTAGACATGATTTATTGTTTTAAAAAGCGTATGTACCTAGTAGATTAAAATTCAAACATAGTAAATTGTATATTCCGTGTTATTTTCTTCTTATTTAGTTCTTAAATCCACGTGACTACTAGCGATTTAAAAATTGCACGATCACTGCAGGGTTAAACTGATATACCGTTTCCATGCAATTGCGAGAAACAACTGAAAGGACCTTAAAGAATGACCAAGAAATGTACAATTTGTACAATTGATAATTGGTACCTCAGAAATGGCTTATGCCACAAAAGTTATTTTAATTAAATGGTGTGTTTTAAAGAGATCTACATTTTTTGTTTAGTACGTTTTCGTCTAACGCTCAAAGTTTACCAGTTATCAAGATTATTCAAAATTCCTTCCGAATGCAGAGGACTTAAAAGGTTATTGCCAGAGAATTCAAGGTATGCATTTTATTTTTCATCCAAATATCTATAATATGTGGTAATTTAATCAAAATTATTGGAGCCATTTTTTAGAAAATAAAGAATTTCGAAAAAAATGCTCCATGTAAACAGTAGTTTGGGGAGAAGGGACTTTCTTGAAAATCTTCATGTCGCATCTTTGGAAGGTACTAAACCTAAAAACCAAGTTAGGTATTTATCCGACTTTTCATTTTGCGTTATGTGATTCACACATACGGACCTTTTTCTAAAACTTTCTTTTCTGGATTCAGGAGGCCTCAAAACATGTATTTCCGGTAAACTCTCGGTATCAATTTTTTGGGTGGAATGTAATACCTTCTCTACCCACTATGTACGTGGTAGAGAAAATGAAAATGCTTTTTTTTTTATTCAGGCGTCCCCAAAACTTTTCGGTGAGTACTCGACATCGAATTTTTGGTGGAATCCCCTCTTACTATACATAGTAGACAAAGTAATAAACGATAATGAACAGAGAGTCATGTAAATATAATACACAATATTTTTAGAGATACGTCGTGTGCGTGTGTGTGAGAACAGCATAACACAAAATGTTTTGTGCGTAGTTCCTTTTAGCCCTCAACTTTAAAAATGAAAAACTTCGAACGCCCTTTGAAGTTTAGCCTTGCTCACATTTTACCAAATACCAACATAATTTTAAGAATTATGCATTCAGTATCTCTATAATTTGTCTGTACCACGAGATTTCTCTTATTATCAGGAATGCGGTTCTACCTCTTCAGTTTCTCTACGGCAAGTAGATGAATTCACTGTACTGCACACAAAAATTTCCCCGGAAATAAATTATTTTGAGGTTCGTGAATCCGAAAAGGAATGTGAAGTATGCTCATGTGCGTGAGAGAAACAGAAGAGCATAACTCAAAAACGAAAATTTGTATAAGTACCAAAACAGACGTTTAAGTAGAGTATCTTTTAAAGATTGACTTGCAGACTTTAAATAAAACTTCCACGCCTAGAATTATTTTGCTCGAAAGATTTTATTATTATTTTGTTATTCTCCCAAAATGTCCTACAACCTTGATTAAAGTATCATAAGCCTGAGATATTTCCACGGCTAATAAAATCAACATTTTGGAATGTTTTATGGAGAGCTTGTGACTTTATTCTGAGTAAATTTTGTAATAGGTTGTACAAGTAAACCATAAGAGATACAAACCTAGGTACACAAAAATGTAGACCTCGTTAAAACATACAATTCGTGCAAAATATATTTTGTAGCATTAATAATTTCCGAGACATTCCTTGTTATTGATTGAATTTTCCAATACACGTATCAATGTTTGTGTAATGAAACCATTTCTGCAAACGTTAATATTAAGTAGATGGAAAAACAGGATTTTGTAAATATAGTTTGTAGAAGAGAAATAAAATTAACAATACTAGGTAGAGAAAGACGCGTAAATATACCACTTTGATTTTTTTCCATAACTACGCAGTTTTGTTCCCTTATGAAACAATAAAAAGTTTGCTCTTGAAATTTAATGTTAGGGGCCATTTACTTATAATTTCGCATATCTTAAACACTGTATATTTGATTAAATTACGTTAATAAAAAATTATAAATTTCAGTTTAGAAGTCTGCAAAACCATTGCATAACAGGATATTCGAATCTGTAGTAATAAATTGCTTGTAAAATTCTTGCAACTTATTTCATTTAAGAAAGCAGTTCTTCCTGGCTGTTTGGCTGTGGTCGAGCTAAAAAGTTCCTTCTTCTAGATCTTTCGTCTGCAATTCGCAGATATCATCAGTGGCGGCGTCTAAGTTTTGCAGTATAGATTTCGGCTACTGCTGATGTAAAATCACATTGTCTGATTTCAAGACTTATTCGCCGCCTCTGAAGATGCCAGCTCTAGTGCAGATGAAACGCCTGGAAGAAGTAACTTTTCCGCTCGATCGCGGCCATATCTGCTTTCTCATAGCGATTGTGGCTTGAGAGCCTGCGTACTTTGATATTTCGTTTAATCCTCCTGGTTTTAATATGTGTGACGAACAGTCAAATTAAAACGATAAATGAATAGTTAACTGAAAAGTAGTCTCCTTTACTGTTAATATATTTGATTATATAACAATGGAAGGTAAAGGTGTTCAGTTCCATTCTTTTAGAGATGCTTAGGAATTTAGTCTTGTATGGTGGCAAATGTCCATGACCGTTAGAAAATAGTATAGAATACATAAACCATAATGCACTTTTTCTTTTGCCATCACAAACTGTATATATAAATCAATCTCTGTATATTTTTAACCAAAGGTGGTATATGTATATTTAAATACTATACGTTAGTAAATATAAGCAGAATATGTGTTTTTCATTTATGTAGTTTCCTTTAACTGCTAAGGTCGTATCGGGGGCTTTTGAGTGAAACACTTGATAGTATTTTTACTCTTTAAACTTTTAGGTTAAGTCACTAAGATTTTGGTAATTTTAATTTATTTTTAAATGCACATCATTCTCACATTCACACTTCCAGACTCTATGGAGGGTAGGGAATAATCCTAATTAAAGAAAAATTCCCACCTCAGCCGGGAATAGAACCCAGATCTTCGGGTGAGAAGACAATGTAATTTAAGGCTAGTGTCTATTATTGTATTACTCTGTGGTTGTTAACCAAAGAATAATTCTACAGTATGGATGGATAAGTCAATTCCCTTTTAACTCAAAGTTCAACTTCAATATCTTTATATCGAGGACTAACCATAAGCACATTCTTGAAAGTAATACTTCAATCAAGCTTTCAGAAATTCCTCAAAGTAACAGCAGTTATCTCAATTTTTGGTGTAGAAATAACATTACACTTTCTTTTAACGTCCGAACTTAACAAAATATAATATATTCTTTAAACATACTTTCCCCAATCGATAACAGTGGCCCAAATTCACCTGATCATACACATTCTCTGTTAATATTATGCACAGTAAGCCACTTCTTTTTCTTCTCTATTGTTAATCTATGTATTTAAGTCGAAGAACTTCATTTAGATTTGACCGGTAATTGTTTCATGGCTTTGGATTTCTTACATGTTTTCTGGGAGATAAATTCATACGGTTCTACTGACGGCTTTACATTTGCGACATTTATACCTTTAGCGATTTACAATAAACATTTCCCAAACATTACTTGTTATTCTTCTACTAAGAATGATATTTATCCGGAATTCCAATTGATTCCAGTAGGCAATTTTCTGTACCTATCACTCTGGACCAACACGGGTGGCCGAGGTCGTTAAAGCACGGCCAAACTCTTAAACATAAGGTCCGCGTTTCAGTTCCCGTCAGGACCATCCTCCCTAATTGATGTTTTCCCCAAGTTTTCCTTAGTCTTCATAGCTGGCAAATGCCGGGCAGGGAAGCCTAGAACACTTCCTTCCCAAATTCTTTCCCAGTTATTTAATTTCATACACCAGTGTCTACCGCCTCTGGTGCCGTATGTAATAAGAAGGGGAGTTGAATTAAATTAAAATTATCTATCATTCCTTGTTTCTCTCCCTGCACAGGGTGACCTCAATAAAAGGCGGCGAACTTTCAATTGCTCTTACAACCTAACAAATACTATTATCAGGAAAGAAGCTATGCTTTCAATAAACCGACAAAAACATTATATGATACAATCGTTTCTGATAAAATGGGTACCATATGAAAACAAACAGACATCGACTTTTATTCCTTAGTTTCAGAAATATTGATTCGAAAGTAATTTTAAACCACCTTAACTCGGATATTTTCAAATCAATTCTGTTGAGCCCGCTTAAATGAAGCTGTTAAACCAACTAATATTTACTAATTTTGAACAGTAAGTATTTTCTCCATTTTTGTTTTGTTTCCAACACTCTACATAAAAATTAAATAGTGTTAAAGCATAGACTGCAAAGTATATACACATACACTATAATCTGAATCCTGCATCTTGACAGAGTGGGAGTATTGTAGGTGCTTTGAAACACGCAGACCATTGTTAGGGATTAAATTTGATACAGAAAATGTTTTCATTATTTTCATGAACGTAATAATGTAGATGCTATATCAACAAATCTGAAATAGAAATTCGTTGATCATAAACATTGATACTCAATACTATGAGAGCGTGTTTCCCCTCAATTTCCCCTGTTGTTTCACTGAATTTCCCAAATGGTTCCTCCACTATAGATGTTTCTCAAATTTCTCGCACAGAGAATAAATATCCCATTGTGAGGGGGAATCCCCAAACTGGTAACCCTGCCAGTTATTACGTCGCCTAATTTTGCGGAGGCGTACTCCTGACAATGAATCCTTTCATCCCGCAGATTTGTTTGAAAAAACCACGGCAACCATTATGAATTCTAAAACCCCTAAAATTTGTATTATTATACGCTTTACGAATGTATTCAAATGTTTGTAAAGTACAGTAATACATAATCATATAGATCCCGTCCTAAAAGTGGGGCTGGAGTCTTTTGAACTTTTGGAATCCTTTAGTTAGGATGTAAACGACTGATATGTTAAACGGCATTTGGAAGTCACACTAAAGGTGGCACTAATTCGTCCCCTTCTAATGTTCTGATGAACCGGAACATAATAATTTTTTGCGTTACATTCATTTGACTTTATTTTCCCATTCTTCAAAAAACTATTATTACAAAGACTTATTCTTCTTTCTACTTCATGTTAATCCAGATAAACATTTGCAGAAATGGTTTTATTACATATTTCGTTGCAGATACAAGGTGATTAGAGGGAATACAGAGACTTAAAAGACCGGTACAGGACACTTACGCACCCTGACATTTCCGCTCCAAACCATTCTTTCTTAATTAGTTTGGGCGAAAAAGGTTTCAGGTAGCCTCACTTTAACTAAATGTATTTTCCCCCTATCTCCCTTCACGAAAAATCTAAGAGTAATATATACCTACATACAGTAAAAGACAAACAAATTTTCTAACGGTATTCGTTTTTTATAAAAAGCGCAGTTGTGTAGAAAAATCTGCCTGGAATAAAAATATAATTAATGAAACCTTAGTGTACGTTTTATAGTCTCATTATCCATGAACTCGGTGTGAACCATGAATATGGGCCAGTTTAAATTATCTACACATTATAAGATACTACTCTAATTCTTTCTGAGAGAAGGACTAACACCAAAAATGGATGCAAATTGTTTTATTAATGAATGAGTATTTTAGAAAACCCATGATTGAAGCATATTTTTTCTGACACGTTTTGCGTTTTATTGCTCTTACAATTGAACTTATAATTTAGGAATTATATAGATATAGCATTAACGTTTGTATGTATATTTTTGGTGTGGAGCTTAGCTAATGTGAAACAATTATTCGTAATATTATACACGCAGATTACTGTCAGTTCTGCTTACCATAATCAACAGCACACCTTTGATATAAATAGGGATTAGCTTTATGCTTTAATTTATTAATCTGTTTCCCTTTTTATTATTTATCAGCAGTTCATTTATTATTATTATTATTATTATTATTATTATTATTATTATTATTATTATTATTACAGTTACTGTTAATATTATTACATATTATTATGGTGTATTACTACATTATATTATTATTATTAATAATTTTCAGTTTATTTTAATAGAACATGTAATATTGGATAATGAATGACAAAAGAACCAGTGCATATATACAAATAAGCCTAAGCAGATTTCAAACATGGAATCAGAGCGTGGGAATTAAAAGCATTTATTATCTATTATCATATAATAATAATAATAATAATAATAATAATAATTGCTAATGTGTGATTATTTAACGATTGTGCTGTTCTGCATCTTGTTCATGAGATCATTACGGTAAAAAAAATCACTAATTTTGAGCTATTTTTATCGAATTCACTTAATCTTGGCAAAATATAAATATATAGCCTGAAATATATCGAAATGGCTTGAAGTTAGGAAAAAAAGTTATCCAAGGAAAGTTGTGTATTTTAATGAGTTCCATGTTTTTTCTGAAGCACACATCCTCCTGTCTCTTATGGCTTCCATGTTCTAATATTCACCGAGTGTAAATTGGAGCTTCCCGGAAAATGCACTATATACATTTTATTTGTGATGTTATTATCACAACCATTTGTCATTTTAATCAAAATCTTCAGAGCAGATTTGAAGAAAATAAAAACTAACGAAAATTCTTTCATGTGCAGTTTGTGCAGGATTTAGGCATTCATCCGACTTTTCATTTTTTGAGTTACACTGTTCGCACACAAACACACACATATTTTTCCACATCTCTTTTTTGGATTCAGGGTACCTCAAAACTCAGTATCTATATTTTTGAGTGGAATGCAATATTTCCCCTAATCTAGGTACAGAGAAAATAAATAATTCGAGTGGAGCCTCGATGTGTTTTAGTGGTTTCATAAATATCTTAGAGTCTCTTAGCCGACTTAAAAAAAGCAGTTTTCAGAGAACACTGCGTGGAGGTGGTCTCTAGTCGTTTCCCATGTTATTTTTAAGTTGCTTTTCAGAGAAATTTGTCATAATATTATGAACATACAGACAGAAGTATTTACACGCATTTTTAAGTTGAAATGCCAAATTTTACTGAAGTTTATCACTTCTTATTGCTTATTTTCTCCTCTTATTGCCGGTTCAGGAGTGTCTTCTTTAATGAGCAGCCATCCATTATCAACTCCATCAGGCGAAATATGAGCCAAAGCAACACACATGCGAACGTGCAGCCTCACTTCTTCGTCTTCATTGTAGCTGTTCACAAGCCCGTTACCTGCACTTTCCTCCACAAACACTAGGTGAAGTGAAAATTGCAGCCGATAATCTTCTTTGTAAACGGAAACAAGATTCTGAAGGGTTCGACTTCAGCTGTCTCGAAGTCCATGACTGCTAAATTGGAAGCCATTCTTGATGGGGATGAAGAATCGATCATATGTTTCTTTCTTCTTGCTTGGAAGAATGCAATAAACAGCTGGAATCGCATTAGTTTCCTCCAAGGTGCTTCCTAGATCCGCATGCATTACATATATCTGCTCAAACTGCTTACTGGAGTTTTTGAAAGTGCCGTCGAAAAAGAAAGGTTTACGCTGAATCAAAGCAGTTTTGCCTTTTGCACTAGCAAACACATGCGTTCTCTCCCTTGGTCCTAGGAGTTCGTCATGAAGAGGAAAGTATTCTCCGTCATTCATCTTCAAAAATTCCTAAGGTATTACAATATCATCAGATTAAGCAGGATATTGTAACGAACCCAAGGTCTTTCTTCTCACCCGCTGCAGTGACTGCTTCGCAGAATTTTGAGACGGCAAATGAGTAACAAAATGAAGTTCTTTGTTGAAAATCTGATACACTTCTAGATTTTGAAACAGAATCCTCGCTGTCCCTGGCTCGTTTTCTTGCTTTAGTCAACTCCACAGCAACTTCACATGCTGCTACATCTGGTATGCAACTATGAGGCACTTCGCCTAAAACAGTTTCTTGAAATCTGTCACTTGCAGTTTTCATTTCTCCTATTTATACGGTGGATTACGTTTTCCCTATTTTTTTACCCATTCGATATGACCATTGAAGAGCAATGATGGCCTACTTTGGTAGTTGCTGTTATCTCCACGGTGGTTTTCTCAAATAGCTGGCTAAAAACTATATGCAGTAGAGCTACAAGGAGAATGAGTGATGATCATTAGAATTACTCATTAGGCGGTAGTGAATGCCACAATCACGTACTGATCAGGCGATGTTGAGGGGTGGTATACAGTTCACCATTTCTCGGAAACATTAGTGTTAATAGCACCCGAGCGGAAATGTCACTAAATTCTAACAGTGTGAAAATGTTCATGGGGCGGATCTGTCATATTACCCAAGTGACACTCAAATCTTATTGTGTGCTTTAATGAAATCTGCATTCTATGTGCAGTAAGATTTTGTCTATCTCTTATATTTACCAATTATATAAAAGACACTCAGAATGAAGAGGACTTTCAAGACTATTCCAAGAATTTAAAAATTTAAATTGAGTTTTATTTATGGACGCTCTTTAACTACTATAGTTCTTAGCGTCCCATTCCATATTGGGCGTGAAAGACCGGTAATTTTGCTCAGAGGCCTCTTTATCAGGCTTGAGGTTCTTTTACGTGCCGTAAATCTACGACACGGGACCACCGGCTTTACTTCCCTTCCGAAGGAAGCCATGCTAAGGATTTATACGCCCGAAAAAATCCATCGCCCTCCGCCGGGTTTGCACCCGCGACCTTGGGAACTAGAGGCTAGCACGGTACCACTATTCCACGGAAATATCCTAAAGAACGGCATTTTAATCAAAGTCGTTATAACCATTTTTGAGAAAGGTTTTCATTGTAAAAGGTATTTGGTTTAGGAAATTCTTGAAAATGTTGGTGTCGCATTTTGGAAGACACAGAACTTAAATACCAAATTTGTAATCTATCTGACTCTTCGCTTTTGAGTTATACTGTTCACAGACACACACGCAAAATTATCTTTCATGCATTTGTGTGCATACATCCACACACTTTAATTGACATGTGACTTTTCGTGAAGTCGTAAAAAGTGAGGAATTACGTTGAAAGTTCCCAACTTTGACATTTTATTCCTCCATCAAATAAAATCTTATTTTAGCCGCAAAATCAAGTAATACACAAAATAATTGTTGTACTCAATACATGTAAGGTCATTTTGAAACCCCCGCGTAGAAAAGAGTTGTAATTTTGGCATGTTTTTAAAAAACCTTATAAAATTCACAAAATTAATGATCTGAAAAACTCCCAATACGTAAATGTGTTACTATTTAATCTTTATGTCCGAAAAAATTAGATG
Source organism: Deroplatys truncata (assembly GCA_030765065.1). Taxonomy (NCBI): domain Eukaryota; kingdom Metazoa; phylum Arthropoda; class Insecta; order Mantodea; family Mantidae; genus Deroplatys; species Deroplatys truncata. The sequence goes on from CM060981.1 coordinate 135,679,075, forward strand.
CGTTCTCCTTTAATTTGGCTGCTAGGATTTTCTAAATTGCAGACGAATATTTTTTGAGTAACTGCACGTTCTAAAAGGAATTCTTTACTAGTACCTACTAGTATTAAAACCTACATATTAAGATTCCTTTCATTTTCACATCACTAACATAAGGTTCAATTATATATTGTGTGTACAATATTCACGTTTATACATTTCTTTTGTATATCCTTTCTAACACCTTATATAAAAGCATATTAATAGTATACTTCTGTGTTTTGTGAAGACTGCTTTACCTTCCTTGGGAAAAATTAGTTTGTATAACATAGAAGGTTCGAAATTAATCACACGGCTCTCTTTAAAAATTGTTGTTTTGTCTGCATAGTTTTTCTATAAGTATATAGCTATTCTATATATTCATTTAATCATGCGAGGATAGGCAATGAGGTGTGTAGAGGAGGTTGGGATAACAGTCAACTAGCCTTGAGACACATATTATATTTTGAATGAGGAACTAAAGAATGGTCGTTAACATTTCAAAGTAAAACATTAAAAGAATAATAGTAAATATGTCGGAAATCGTTTATAGCAATTTTCCCAATTATACAAAATTCGATATAAATGAAGACTGCAGTGGCTATTTAAATAAAACGTGATACATACATTGTACTTTTAAAAGGCATTTCCTCAAACTTGTCAACAGTAATTACAAACAATAGAGCTGGTTTACAAGGATATCGAATGTTTTACTATGTAAAGAGTGGTTTGGGATGAGAAATTTACTTGAAAATCTTCGGTTTTCTAGTTTATATTCATCCGAATGCTTTTTTGTTCTCACACACACACACACACACACACACACACACACGCACACGCAATATTTCAAACAATGCTTCTGGATTCACATGTAAGTCTCGATATCGAATTTTAGGGTCAAATGGAATGCTTCCTCTAACCCAGTTTAGAGAGTAAAAATCTGGTTTAATATGCTGAAAAGCTGTACCACCCCAAGAATCAGCCTTCAGTGCCTTAAATATAATATATGCCAATGTTTTATAAATCAGGATTAGAGATTTGATTATTGTTTACTTAACTTTAAAATTGCGCTTTTCTCTAAACCACCATTTGACCTATGCACTCTTATTCAGAAGAACACTAGCTTCAGATGGTTCCTTTTCAGCTTGACTGTCAACAGCATTTACAGTAGTAGACAAGGTCTTCATTACGAAGTACCTTAAAATAGAAATTCTCCTGGAAAATTGCGTTTACATACCATGAAATTTGGGTGCCTTATGTTTCCATATCCTAGCATTATAGTAAAGAGCGTATACTTTAAATTACCAACCCATCTAAAACTTTCACTTCCTACACAGGAAACTGGTGCTGCCACCCAAGAAGAAGAAGCGAGGCGGGAAATGCTGGTAGCTGCGGGGGTTTTAACGCCTACTATTACTGCATTGACTTTATTAGCGAAACGTATATTATAATGCCAACACGAACACTGAAAGAACGGCATGCAATACATTTGCGGTCCATTTTTGGTGAAATCAAAACAGGGGGAGGTGAGTGAGCGAGGGAGGGAGGTCATCGTCCGGTCATTCCGCGAGGAACATACACCTATCCATTTATTAGCCATTCCAATGCTCGCGCAGATAGCGTTTGTCTATTAGATTGTAAACGCGTATTCAAACTGTCAGTAAGATGTTGGTTAGATAGATGGACTGGTGGCGGCTGCGGTGAAAGAGTGACGGACGGGCTTTTCATTCACTTTTCAAAGGGGCTATCACTAACCGTTCTTTACAGAGGAAATCGCTTGCTGCTTTTGTCGGTAACTAGTGCAGCAAAGTGACCAGCCTGCTACAGAAGCGGCTGAAATGGAATTACCTTGTCATCGTGAAGCCCGGCTTATACAGCGTGTCAAAATTACATCCTTAAGAGTAACAATTGTCTGTACATTCTGCATTTGTTACAAAGACGAAACACCCTGAGGGGATACCAACAGTATTTGAAATGCGGTATGAAAAGTTATTGAATATTTGTTAAGCTGTAAACACCAATTTACTAGTTTTTATCCAGTCTTTATTTTGGGTTGGACTTCCCATTTTGTTTACAGTTTCAGTAAGTGACTTTCCAAAACGGGGACCGAACCCGCAACCGAGATTTGAAATACGAGCACGTGACCTCTACGTCACCATTGTAGTGAGACGAAACTACCCTGCAAGCTAGTTGTAAATATGGAAACATAAATAAGAAGTGACAGCTGAAGTTTTCATGGCCAGCATCAGTAAAGTAGAAATTCCATTGTTCCGGACTTGATGGCCGTTGAGGTTCCGAAGATCCCAACTGCACCTTACATTTTGAGAACAATGCTGGCTGGTACCTTGGCTGGCTATGACTGGAGAATCTAAATAGGTACTCCAAAATTCTAAAAAAATAGTAATTAATTGCAAATAAATAGCACCCAAAACCTTAGCTTATATTCACATTGCTGAGCTACTGCATAGCTTGTATGCAGAAGGTACTATCACATAATCAGATGCACCATGATATGAAATTTTACATTTTAAACCAATATTATTTATTATTATTTCATATTTCATAATAAGTTGGTAACCTTTTCATATTTCATGCAAATCTTCACATTACTTTATATTTTGTAAAATGTACGATGTTCGGCTTTGGGGATATTTTGAATTTATATTTTGCGAGATAGATACGTTTTCTCTCTGGATTTCCATTAACAATGAACGGGAAAACTGCAATCCGGTATATGAATGTATCAGGGAGAACTGTCTAAAACGTTTGGAAAAGCCATTTCTACCAAATCTGAATCGCCGCTTGAAAACGCTGTAATATTTTGTACTCTCCAGTAAGGCAGTTAAGTACTTGAAAGTAAGAACAATAAAATGCCAGCAAATAATAAGCTACCAAATTTAACATTGTTCTATAAATATGTTCCCATTACATAATGTGACGTGGAGCGATTTCTTTCATTGTACGAACCTCTCTTGACATTTTATTATAAAATATAATAAACTTACTAGTAGGTATTGAACCAGTGTTACGTCAAAATAATCAAGCTTCATTTATTCTGTCGCTGTAAGAGCTTTATTTCATTTCATTTCGTATCATGTTTTATACATATGGATAAAACTTATTAAATATTTTCGAAATAGCACTTACTCTAAGTCAATTTTTAAAGGTTTTTAATGCTGTAGCTATTTATATTTTGGAATTTCTTCATGTCTAACATGCCTGCTTTTAATCAGCTTTGCATGTTAACCTTGATTGTTAACCTCTTTTTCTTCCAAAACTGAAGGAGATAATGTTGGAACTGTACATATTTGGTTCTCGATCTGCAGTGATACCAAAAACAGTCGTCGGCACTTTGAAAACTCTGATGTGTGATATTTACATGTATTTCTATAGCTATTATAGTTTATTTTCATATAGCTTTTGCATACTATGAGTTTTTGTTTCTATCTAATTCACATTAATCGAAATAAACGTTTGCAGAAATAGCTTCATTACACATTTGGCAATAGGTCTGATAGAGATATATGAGTTTGAAGAGTTCTCAAATCTTCAAAAATGTCGTACTCCTTCCATGACATTCCAAGAAGTGTTGCCACCATTCGTTTTGGAGTTACATTGTTCGCACGCACAAGGAGACACGCATGCGCGCATAGAAGTTTACTAAACATGCTCCTCTGTAATCGAATAAACATTTGCCTACTAAATTCATTAACATAAAATTTAGACACATATATTAGGCATGTATGTAGGTATTCAAAAAGAAAATTTGTGAAAAACGACAGAACACGTAAACTGTAAAATAAATTGGTTCTTTCTGCATGCTAAAAGTTAGAATTTTCTCTCGTATATTTCGCTGCTGGAATTTTGTAAAGTGGAGGAGAGATTCTTCTGATGTCAATGTCGGCTTGAGTATTATTCTGAAGTTATTTAGGCAATCAGTCTTAAGGTACCAACACTACTGGACGAGGCATGGACTCATGAACGGGAGATCCGCGGTTAAAATCCCGCCAGGACTGAAGTTTTCCCCAGGTTTTTCTCAGTCCTCATAATTGGCAAATGCTGGAGAGTTACCCAAGAACTTAGGCCTGGAACATTTCCTTCCCAAATTTTATTTCCCGATTATCATTTTACTGTATGTATCATCAGTATCCACCTCCTGTGTTGCCGTATGTATTAAAAACAGGCGTTAAACCCTGCTAAATAAGTCTTTCAGTGCTTACTAGTACTAGGTACAAAGATGGCTAGATGAGCGTTCTCCTTAAGCCAGATTGAGGGGAAACAGTAGCGGTATCTGTCAACTGAAAGAGCGCCTGCAGTTTGATTGCGAAGGTAAAATTAGCACAGCCCTTTGATCTTTTGCTTTGCGTGATCTAATACAGAAGAAAGAATAATGCGTTCACCTAATGGCCTTGCAAATGTTCAAATATTAATGAAGAAAGCAGTGAGATTATGAATTCTCAGTATGAAAGCCTTTTATGCTGAAATTCAAAGGTCCCTAAAGTGGCAATGAAAGTAGAGCAACGAAATTATCTTTTAGTGATAGTAATATGCAAATTACAGAACGGCTGTTCCAAAAACTGCTTGACGTGAAAATTGTTTTCCTAGAAATCCTGGAGATACACGAACCGAACCGCCTGTATCCGCCCTATTCCCTAAGTGGTTTAATTACTTACACTTCCAAAAGCAGCTCTGTGTAATGTGCCTTCTGTTTTCACCATATTTACCAACAAATGGCAGAACAAACTCCAGCGCTCGTTTTAAGTTTAATATAGTCTTCAATAACGGCGCATACCTAGAAAGTTGGTGAATAGGGATATTTTGGGAAAGTTAAGTTTGAAGTTTCCTTCTAACATTAAACGTAATGTGGTTGTAGCGCATAATATGCCGTGTTAACTCGCAAACCTACATGTGAAGGAAAACCTCTGAACTAGGCATTTTAAAATAGTATTGAAGTACGCGTGTGTTTAGAAGTGGTTAAATTAATTTATATTAATTTACAGGATGCTCTATTTATGTTGATATAAAATAAAAGCAAACTACACGAGAATTAGTGTTTTTCTGTAATTTCTAAATGTATTCTGAGAAGATGGAAATCTGCTTTGCTAATGATACTGTGTAAGAAACAAACGAAATTGCTTAGTAGATAAAAAGAATAAATAAAGCTAAAAATAAAATTAAATTAAAATATCCTTTGAACTCTTCGAGCTGAATGTGTTTGGTGATACACCAAATATTTGTATCACGCCTGCAAAAGAAAGACATCATGGGTATCCTTTTCCAACATTATAGCGTACTACTTATTGGATGAACGACGTTCATGATTATTAAATGACATGTGGACCAATTATTCATATCTCATACCACTCGATCAGGCTTTCGGATAAAATTTCTTTTAAATCCTTTTGAGAGTTACGCCTGAGATGCGAGACCACACATGGGAGGAATTAACCTCGGGTAAGAATCTTATTGTATCGTGTGCGTCATTGAGAGCATATTATAGATTCTCGCCTTAGAATGTTTTTATTTTGTCTTTACAAACGAACCACCTCCTTAATCATCTTTTGTTTGTTTCATTTAACTTAATTTTAATCGATGCATTAAGCATTATCCACAATTTCAGTTCTTATTTTTGCTATCACCATGCCTAAAAATCTTTTAAAGAATGCTAGTGTTATATATAGATTGCATGTATATAGATATACTGATTAAGACAGTAAATAGGTGAATATTTACAAAATCAGTTTTTATATATATCATATTATTCATTTACATCTTAATATTGAACATTGAGTTTGTTATTTTTGATCGTTTAAATGTCACTAAATGCCCTTGTGTCAGGCACGATTGGTCGAGTAACATAGAAATTCTAGCAGTTTCTTTTGCCAATAACCTGCAAGAGGTATTCCAAAAGAAACATTTGTTTCTAAAAAAATTGAAGTGGCTGTTTGTAGTGAAATTAGAAGTTTCAATATTATTATTCATTTAATGCTGAAGGATATATCTTTTATAAACTTTCTAACATCTAAGACTTTCAGCTATTTTCTCAACAAATAAATCCATCTGTAACACATGTATTGTCTGACTGTAATAAATGTCGAAGGATATGTTTAGAAATTATATTAAAGAAAATTATTTTTAGGTTTTTTTTATAGAAAATCAATTGTTGGTAACCAATAGGCATTTAATTTTGCATAAAACAAAGAGATCGTGGCGGCACCGTGACCGAGGTCAGACCGCTCACCGCTCACCAAGGCGCCCCGATTCTATCCCAGGGAGCTGCATGTGGGATTTGTGGTAGACAAAGTGCTCCATCACCTTGCCTTCATTCATCTCATTTCATATCATCTCCTTCCTCACTTTCATACCAGGCTTTCTGTACTACTCGATAGGCGTCCGACCCCAGGCAGCCGCTTGTAAGTCTGGGGGTGTAAGCCCTAACGACGGGAAGGGTAAACAGAGGAAAAAGAAGATGAAGTAGTAAAACAAAGATATTATTTTATAGGCATACCTACGTTATGTAGACAAAAACCAAATTTATCGTGGTTTTTCCAAGTTTCCACTCGGAACATTTTAAATTTCCCATTTGCATATCACATAAAATAATTATTTTCTTGAGAATCAGCAATTTTAGAGACTTGAATGGTAATGAATATTTTAACTCGGAACAGAATAAGCTTTATAATAATTGAATAAAACGTTTAGAATTTAAATGTTTCATTTGCGCGTTTGTTAATGCTATTAAACCTCTATACATCGCCCTCGTCCACTCGCACGGATGAGCTGAAGGATCCGTTAGAGGTTTTAAAAATAAGTATAAGTTATTTTCATGAGAAAACTATAGCTAGTTCTTTCAAGAACTTTTACGAGGCTTAGTTATTTTGCAAGCCATAGTTCGTTAGCTTATACAAAATAATATGCTTAAGTGTAAGCATATGTAAACAGTTTTGTAATTGTATAACCTTTCTGAAGCTATTAAATACGATTTTCTTTTCTATTTTAATGGATATTTATTTTAGTTTACATTCTAAACCATTCTGACAGTGAACAATCTGGATGGGTGCAGCAGATTTAATAGTACCGCATTTCTCGGAAGTCGGATGAATTTGCGGATACAAACATACCGTAAAGGGAATTAAAACTAAATCAAAATAAACGTTCGAAGAAGTTGTATAAGTTTAAAAAACTGAACCGCTGTAACTGAAGTCTCATTCAACGCCCATGTGCACCAATAACAGTTTATCTCACATGGATCCATTCCGTCATTTTTCACGCGCTTGATAACACCGCAGTTAGAATTCCAACTTACCTAACCTCCCACATTTAAATCCTCGTTAGTGGAGGACAATGCTTTACACAACTCTGTTACAAAAGGATAGGTAGTAAAAACTTTTTGATACAACTGCTGATTATATACCTCACGCTGAAAAAGCACTTTTGTTAGAAAATAAATGGAACTGAAATGCTTAAAGCTTTTGGAATATTTAACTAATTACTTACCTTGTAATTGTTCAAAATGGACTGTTGGTTTTTCTAATCATTATTTTAACACAACCTGTAATTTATTTACCAGGTATTAACCAGTAACTATTAATTTATTTGAAAGTTACCTAATGTAATACGTATAATGCGTTTTATTGGAGTAATGTTTAAATTAAATTCTAGTTTTTCATGCGATAAAGTTGTAATCATGAAATAAAGCAGTAAAACAATGCAAAGATTGCCAATATCATTTAAATTATGGACAAACATTAAAATCAAGCGAAATAAATCAATTAAGTATAAGATCTAGTATGTAATCTTCGTTATATAAAATTAATTTAAGTATGTTTACTTAAAATTTAAGTTGAATTACCATGAATATAAAATATTATGAAGCAAGCATATGACACACCTTCCTGTCATGATATTATACCTATCGATTATTATCTGAAACAAAAGCCAATGGTATTACAACTACAATTTTATAGCCTTAATAATAGTACATATACATCGCGCTTGATCTTAACAGCAACGATATGCGGCTCTACCAACACAATGCTAAAATTCTGTAACAATATGACAGTATCCTTACTAACACAATCGAGCTGAGAAATGGACATTGAGCATATCGTGCCATGAAATTGTACTTTTGATACCTAGCTGGATATTCCATCAAAGGCATCACAGAGACAAAGTTGAGACAGTAACTATCATATATACCATGTATATAATAATGTAAATTATAATGTAAAATAATATTAATAATCAAACTACTTGTTATATAAATAGATGTTAAGGCATAAATTTTATGTATGTGTAAGAGTTTAGCTGGAGCTGTGGAGCACCTGTTAAAGGCAGACAAGCATATTTTTGTTAGAATTAGGGCCAAGTTAAAAAGGACTTGTAGGGGGAAGTCAAAAAAGCCAGACCTTGAGTCATTGTGTCAGAATATGCGACAAGCTAACACAACATATTTTTGTAGAGAGGTCACATGTTTTGAAACATGTCTGGTAAGTCTTCTAGAACGTTCCAAGCTGAACGGAGACATCCAATGAGATTTTAAGAAAGAATATGTTTAAAATGTTTGTTTAGGGAAGGTAGTTATAGCGTCCCCAAAGCCATTTGTGTATAAGTGCGGCGATGTGAAGAACATACGTGTAAGCTCTCCGAAGCAGGCGTTATTAATTAACTCTCATAATGTAGTGGGAACGTTGAAATGATATCAATTTAAAAGTTCAAGTTATGAGAAGGGAAACAAGTATAGTTTAGGAACTTGTGATAAATACTAACATTATTACTAGATTACTTATAAAATACTTGATTGCTAAGCGACTAAAGTAACTGTGTAGCTTCTTACTAAAGCAGAAAATGCGTGTGCCATTAAAGCATTGTGTTCCTCATTGACTTAATCTTATGTTAGTGTTGTTACTACTTACCTTCCTTCCCGTACCAGACCCTGCAAAGTTACACATGCTCTACCAAAAACCCAAACAACAGCAGCCGTGGCAAGAAATGAAAATAACATTATTAACACTTTAAGAGTAACAACCAAAACACAAGATAATCATCAGAATCATCAGAAATAATTCATATATGTGTGTATATCGGACGTGTGTACATACTGCGAGTTATGCTCTCACAGCACGAGTATACCGCAAAGTATAGAATCAAGCTGTTCAAATTATACTTAATTAGTAGGGTATTGGATACATAAAGTATTGTTCTGTTATATTGCGAATGCCTAAATACAGTGAACAAAACAGCCGCTACTCTTAGACCCAAAGGAAAACATAAAGACCAAAACATAAATGGAGTATCTTTCAACGTGAAGTTACATTCACGGCGTAGGTGAATGAGTCTTTAGAGCCATTAATGAGTCTTAGGTCTAATGGATTATGATGCATGCAGCCTTACGGATCTGCTCTTAGAAAATTGCGGCAATGCTATCATGTATCGTAGTCACTCTGAAGTAACTCTGCGCTGAGCTCTCGTATTGCTACGATTCATTGAGTCTTAGGTCGTTTAGGTTAATGGTATTCATAATCTATGCTACATTCACCTTCCTCCTCTCAGGTCAATAATTTCAAATACAACATTAAGTCATATGCAAGAGTTTATAACACAACCGCATGTGCTGCAAGTGCATTTTTTCAGCTTCACATATTGGGAACTCGAGATGACCAACGTTAGGGTGTGATGAGAAAAGACTTTTGCATTTCCGACAATCCAAAATCTGAGCGTTCTATTTGTGATTCTGTCTCTCTTATCCACAAAGTACTCTTTTCATTCTTTACATGTCGCTAGCCATCTCTCAAGCTTTTAACAGCTCACTACCTCGGCGATTTCAATGCTCCATTAATTAATAAGCGTTCGTAACCAGAGAAACTTATTTCAAATGCATATTTTTGTCATATTACATTTAGTAAGAAAAAAATGTGAGTAAACGTTTTCTCTTGACACATATATACCACTATGCACTGCTGCTGCTGGCGACGAGAAATAGTCTCATTATAAGTTCACATTTTTGTAGTTGCATCCCTTGCCCGAGCAAGGTTTCAGACAAACAATGATCAATTCTACTACATTCTAATATATTGTAAAATATTTCAAAATTTTAAGTGCGAATTTTCGTTTCGGTGTGCTTTATACGTTTAGCTTCAAAATATTTTACTGGCTCTGCAAGGCTCATCCCCGCAACAATGACGACAAAGCGTTGTCTTAGGACTACAACCTCTAAGCCATTTGTACTTGAGGCATAAAATTCTTTGGAACATTCCAATCACTTTTCAGTCCTTCTTAGAAGGATCTAGGAAGGGATGAGATACTTTGTGCTTTAAGCTTTCCCTTTTTTCATTTTTTCTTTTCTTTTTTGAAGATAACGTTCACAATGACGTTTTATAAAAGCGGAATGGAGTCGAAGGTTCCACTGTGTATATTAAACTCTCCAGTACAATAATAAACCACCTACAAACAACACTAACACTGGCATTGTGTCCGTGCACTATACATCGCCATTCTTGCAGGGAGACTTGGACATTCTATTCCATTCAGCAAAGATTTACGTCGAACATGAGAAGTGCGGTAACGAGACCATGAGTAATAGAATTCTGTCTTGCTAAAGGTAGACATATGGCAAAGTGGCTATCCAAGTAGTGCCTTGCGCAAGAAAAATGAATGGAGCACTGCACCCTAATATTATTTTGCCACTTCGCTTTAGTAGATACAGAGTAGACACGTAAGAAAATATCTGCGGAAGAGACAGCTTTGTGGTTCAAGACAAAAGTATATTTTGAATGATTATACATAAATTATTTATATGCAGCCAAGGATACCAATTTTATTTGAATACAGCAGCATTCTAAAAAAGATAAACTAAAAAAAATCTTTGTCTCAAAATTTTGGGTAGACAATTGCCTTATCTGTATCCCTGACATTACGCCTTTGATTGTACTATTCTGAAAGTGAATGATATTGCACGAGATATGCTATATAAAACATTATTGACCTCTTAGATCAAATTAGTGTTCTAAACTACTGGTCTAAAATGTATATTTCAAGTGCCATGCTAATTTGAACGTGTACCGAGTATAAGGAATGGTTTTAAGCCATTTTATTTTTCGTGCACATGAACAACCTAGAACTCGCAGCAACTTTTGAAACCGGTTAATATGTATAGCAGTGTATAGCGCCCTCTCAAACACTCTTGATGTCTTTAAAAACAATATAGACCTATAAAATTTGGCGAACACACAGTCCACGAAAACTGACCTCCTCTTCCAGTCAAGCCATTATCTTACTTGTTGTCCAGGTGGGTGTGAATATCGGCACTGAAATGGACATCTCCTTGCAGGCACATCCCCCTGCGGACGAGGGAAACACTTCTTTAACAACACGTCTCGAATTAACCTCAGGTAACATCGCAGCATACACTGCAGGACGCAGGTTGTTTGAGGAAATCAATCAAGTTCTTCGAACTTATTATTTGTTGAAGATCGTGTAAAGCTTGATAGGTTTTTCTGTTTTATATCACTCGGTTTACACTCCTCTGTCATAAAAGAGATCGGAAGGGTATATTTCATCAGCGTATTAAGGGTGCGGTAAAATTGTTTGGTGAAAATCCATAGTCTCGTGTAGCAATAAAGGCTACTTAAAACTTTTCTAAATAAAGTTTAAAGTTTTTCCTCGCCATACTCCTCTCATTCTTCATAAGTTAATACTTCTATCTGAAGGAAAAATAAAAATGAAGTAGGTACAATGCAAACGATTCGTGCCAAAGGTTTGGTGTGTAAACATAAGTGCTGAGAAAAGTTTTAGTTTTACTCCTAAGGAAGTGCCATACTGGAGTGTTTATAGTATGCTATTGTTAATACACGTGCTTTTAGAATTTCAACAGAACCCTTTGATTCACTATAATCAATATGTACTTTAACATTGCCAAATTTACAAACTGCATTAAAACATTTAGTTAGTTACGTATACAGTTCAAACTTTTTGGAAAAATTTTATTCTGTTTAAATATCCAGCGTTAACATAATCCTGAAAACAGATTCACCATTTAAGCATTGTTGGTGTAATAAAATAACGATAAAGGACTGGACACATTTCAAATGTGGATATCTTGATAGAAGCGTATCAAATGCACATACACAATGAGTAATTAGCTGTTTTAGAAAAACGGGTTGAAGTAAGAATACTGGACTAATCAGGAATACGAAAACAAATTAGCCGGGATATTGGATGAGAAGGAACTGAATGCTAAGAGATGCACTGGAGGGAATGGTGAATGGGGAAAAACGGATACGCAGCAGATGATTCCAGACGTCATTGAGGTAAAGATTCATCTTCATATGGGAGAAACAAAGGGGAAAGTGGAAATGGAAGAGGCTGGCTTGTACTGAAGGACCTACCCCTGGACAGAAAACGCTTATACGTATAATGTTTGTGACAACTTTTAAGATTAGAAAGATGACCATAAGATAAGTTATAATATTTGTGTACATAAGTCAGTTACATTTAGTATGATTCTGGAATCTCTGTTTCAGTTTCCTGGTTACCAGAAACAGTGTAGCTCTGAATGTATAAAGAACATACTCAAATACCTATACTATTCAACTCTCATTTATATTTTAACGTTTATTCACACCCACAGAAAAACCAGCTGTATTCCAAGTTTCAAAACATAACGTAATACGCAAGTTGCGCAGAGAGGAATGGGAGGAAGACGAAAGAAAAGGGAAAAGAGCGAGAAAGGGAGAGAGAGAATGAAGTTGTATATCAGTTGCCTGAAGGGATTACAATTAAATGAGTTGCGACCGAACTGCTTCAGTTACATGCGAACATTCTCCAAGCACCTTATCAGTTGCGCGGGAAAACTTTCGTGTTGTAACAAATGAGAACACCAGTTATTGCGGAACATTTATTTATCACTTAGGCACTCAGTGTAGCACAAATGTTATAATTAAGGAACTGTTGAAACACACACAGAGCAGAACACAACTGAACCGTTGAATCGAATCGCAACTGAACCACTGAGTCACAACTCACAGATGAACTTTGCTGTCCCAAACTCTTCGATTTCTCGACTGCACTTAACCGCTTAACTAACTTAGCTCACTGGGTAGTGAAACCCCTTATAAGGCCCCGCATTCAACATGAAACTTTCTGGGAGAGGAACCTACTCGAAACGGTCCAAAGGAACCCTCTGGAGTGGGGAAGCTGCACATAATGCACTATTGTCCCACACGGCTATTGTTCTGAAGACGGCCAGCCATTAGTCCAACCTAGTTCCGAGGTCGCGGGTTCAGACCCGGTGGAAGGCGATGGATTTTTTCGGCGTAAAAATCCTTAGCATGGCTTCCTTCGGAAGGGAAGTAAAGCGGCGGTTCCGTGTTTTAGATTTACGCCACGTAAATGAACCTCAAGCCTGATAAAGAGGCTTCTGAGTAAAACTTCGGGTCTTTCACGCCCAATAGAATGGGACGCTAAGGACCATAGTAGTTAAAGGGCGTCCATAAATAAAAACTCAATTATTCATTAGTCCAACCAGCTCTAATTCGCGCGCTCGGTCACAGTATTAATGAATCAAGTACTGCTGGGCGGTAACGTTGAAGCTTTTCATTGAATATGTTGGCTACACTAATATTTTTACAAGACTGAAGCCCTAATATCGACTAGATTGATACGTTGAATCAGTTACACTTAGATGGTAATATCAAAGAGAGTTTCGTTGAGGATATTATTAGCGTTCAACCGAACTGTGTAAATGTAAGAAATTTGGCTAGTTATTTAGTAACTAATTTAATGACTGATTCAAACAAACGTATTTGAAAGGCATTTTCTCTTAATTTTAACTCTGCTCGTCCACATTTGAATTCTTTGAAGCTATCATTCTAACACAAACAAGTACGAATATTAAAATGAATTAAATAAATAACGTTCCCAGGATGAATCCTGCATAGAGCAATCGGAAACATTGAGGCAGTATTTTTAAGACTTAAATGTTTAATTATTGTTTACATGTTTAATAATGTTATGTGAATGTATTACGTAATTTAGTAATGTAGGAGCTGTGAGAAATAGGTCAAAAGTTGCTAACAATGAGGTAACAATGAGGTAACCTTGAGGAAATAATGAATTTGAAAGTTTAAAATGCTACTTGTAATTCTTGGAAACAATAATGTAATTTTTGTGACAGTTTATAAAATAGCCAATCAACAATCAGAAAAAGGTTTAGTTAAATGAAGGTATTCTATTGGACTAGGATTAGCCAATCAGAAACTAAAATGAAGCAAAATTTACAAATTCAGAAGTCAGTTGCCGGTAGACAGTGTTCCTAACCAGACGCGAGATGCGTCCTCGAGAAGTTTAATACGTATTCAGTGTGAGACGAAAATAGCTTACGTGTTAAAAAGTGCAAGTAATTAATAAAAAAATCTCGCAGCTCTCTCTATATCAGTGAAGTGTTACTTAAATCGTGTCAAGCGTTAATAAAAGGAATGAATTAAAATTATAATCTGTGTAAGCCTACATTCTTCAGTCGCACCACTCCCTGCTAAGACATGCATGTCTCTAACAATAAATACAATACAACTCCATTCTTCAACATTATATTGAAGAACTCGGTACTAAGTACAAACATGGTAAAAGTAGTGGAATTAATATTTAACGATCGTTGTGTGCTATTACGAGAAACCTTGAATATTAAATAAGTACCAACTTTATGGCACGATCATTTTTGATGAGTACCAACTTCACAGTACAGTACCGGAAAAAAAGATTGAACGCTGTAAAACTTCAAAGTATCCTCCACCTCAGTGAAATACTCGAAGTTAACAGAACTTGGTTCACACTGCAATGTGTTCCAATTCAAATCAGACTTACGTAAAACTTCAACTAAGTTACAATGTGTTACGTTGTTATATAAAATAACCACCGAGGAGGTAATTCAAAGAATGGTTCTTTGGAAGAATTTCCAGTTGAATAAATACTCGAATGCAAACCCAAACCGTTCGATTTAAACCTGCGGTTACATGACTGGATAATGAAACGAAAGCGCTTTCCATGGTAGAAGTGACTCAGTGCCAGCATGTTCTAGGATTGAAAATCAATGTCCTATTTGAAGGTAAAGTTCAAACTCTGCAACCCACATGTGTTTTTTAATAATGCAATTTTCATATAGTCCCTTTGTATATACACGCTAATTGTGTTTTAGGTCTATATTCATTTATGATTGATTAATTCATTCTATGATTCCGAGTTACTTATTTGCTGCTATCGAAGAAAATAAAAACCTTAATTCATATAGCGATCTAAACTCCGGTCGCTTTTAAACCTAAAAAAGGAAAATAAAAAAAAAACAAATCTAATTAAACCAACACAATCAGAAAAAAGAACATAACCTCTAATATTCTGTCTAGACTCGGTTATTTTCTATCACTGCCCTCAATCTTCATGGCATGGAACCCGCCAGTTTCCTAAAATAATTGGCATTCTGTGTTAGTGATTTCCAAGTGCCTTCTATGGCATACCAGGGTTGTGTAGCATTAGTGAATCTGGGAAACCGAAAAGGTCTCTTCTTTATTTTCCACCAAACATGTTCAATGGAATACAAACCTGATTACTCCTGAGGGGTTACTATGATTACTATGGGTCCAATGATTATCCTGCTGCAATATAATGATTCTTTCAGGTTAATTCTCCCGGAAGACCGGAGAACATATTGGGGTATTTCAATGCTGGTTCCATAAACGCAAGACAAAACTACCGGGCCTAATCGCCAGTATTTGGAACCGTAGCTATGATACACAGATGCATGGTATAAACATGTATAAGCAAAACGCATTTTATACATAATGTTATGAAATTTAATATGTAGATTTAATGCAAGAATAGATATACAGTTCGAGGTAAAAATAAGGCAAATATAAAATGGTGAAAAAATAGGTAATCACCGAGATTTGAACAGGTGCTGCTAGTAAACGAAACGCATGTTTTCTCTGAGCCCTTTGCTCTTACCTTTCAAAGATTCTGTTTCCACGTCCATTTTTACACACAAAGTAACTAAAATTGTCATGGATTGCTCGGTTAGATGATTTTTCGTTTTACCCCTATCTGATGGCTTACATGGGTTCGACAATCGAGTTTTACTTGCCCCTCTTATTTGTGTAACAACCAATGTACATGACATCAGACAAACGCATGTTTGCATTCTGATGATACATTGGCTTCAAAGAAAGAGGGGAAATGAATCAATCTTTCATTGTCATGTAACAAATAGAAGGGTAAGGGTGTTTTAAGACGCCTCCTATTTATGCGCTGGACGTCGATAAGGAATACCATTGATATTGTTTTTGTCATATTGGGATGAACTCGTGTGAATCCCGTTTGAAACTGAAGTGGAGATGCTCTGACTGTTCCCAATCTTACTTTCAACCACTGCACTCAGTTTTGTTCCTGGTAAGATAAAAACAGCATTTTAACTGTACTTTCAACACCAACAATTTTGTGCAAGAAGTTCTAAGTCTCTGTAAAATGGGTAGGAAAATGTTGGAAAATTTAATGACCGCGCGCAACTGATGGGCACTCAATAATAACCACGGCGCGTAACTGTTGCACAAAAATCAGGTAAAAGATTTTCGGGCGGCCAACTGGTAAAAGCCCAGTGTAGAGAGTGGAAGGAAGAAGGGAGGGAGGAAGGAAGGAAGAAAGGAATGGGTGTGGGAGAAGTATCTCCACATTTAGCGCTACAACGGGAATGGAATTGCGGGCTTCGATAGTAATTCTAAAATAACGTCCACGCATCCTGTATACGAATATTATTCTGAAGAAAATACAGAAAGCTGCATCAAGCACGTAAATAAATCGTCAGCTAATACATCTTGGAGCATTTCTGAAGCATGTGGAGTGCAACAGCCGGCAGAGTAGACGATGGATGGAAAATGTGAAGTCGTCATAGTGGTTTATGCTAGGAATAAAAGGGAAGATCAACGACATGGAGGTGCTAAAATTCCAGTGAAACAGCCTGCGGGAGCATACCGATGGAAATGAGTTATAAGACACAGTCACAGGCAATCCAAAGTTATTATAACCGGTGAATTTAATTTCCTTTTACGTGTTGGTGATTTGCTGCAACAACTTAGCGGATCACGCAAACGCGTTTCTATGCTGCAGTATATTAAATAGCATGCGCCAGTCGGCACGTTCGCTTTTCTTAGTTATTGACTAGCCTGCGTGTGCATTTCCTGAATACTCAGCTCTTGTGTTTTATTCTATATTCAACGAATTAAGTCTTCCTTTTAAGGGCAAATACTATTAGCTTTCTCATATTTGAAAAAAAAGTGAAACAACATTCCATCTCCCTCCCTCTCGATTTTGCGTGTTTCCCCAAAACTAACTTCATTTTCATCCTTCCTTTATTTATCTTCGTCTGCAGGCAGAAAACTCCTACACCAGCGGCTCCCAGAAAGGGAAGCGCATCTCCTTGAGATGAGGGACTTGCAGGAAGTACATTCGGAAGAAAAAAGAAACGTTTCCACCTACTTAATAATAATAATAATAATAATAATAATAATAATAATAATAATTATTATTATTATTATTATTATTATTATAATTCTCCGCAATAACTCTTTGGACACAACTCACTTACTTTTTCAGTTTATTAACAACTTTATACGAGTACTCTCTCTCTCTCTCTATTACAAAAAAAAGAAAAAAGAAAAAACCAAAAAAACACAGACATAAACATACAGTGATCTCAGTGACCTTTAAAAAATTGAGCAGCCTTAATAAGGATACAAAATTCTCATTTTGAATATGAAGAAAGAAGGAATGCTATTACAATTTATTGTTCTGTCTTTTGGAATTTTTTAAGTTCCACAAAATTTTCAACTTTTCATGTGTGGTGTTTACAAGGCCTTTTTATATCCATCTAATTTTGCATATTTTAACTAACTCTTTACAATATCACTGGCATATGATTTAAACTGACCGATAAATAGCTCTTGCATCTTATGCTTTAGTGAGAATGTTCAGTAAAAGTGTGATACGAATTCCTTACATTGACATGTTTTCCTCTGCCAACGTACATCGTTCTTCGACCTTTACACAAATTGGTTATTTATTGAACAAATATTTCTTAATAATAGAGAATTAATTGTTTTGGTGTTAAAAACAACAATATAGAAATTATGCTTACTTTCAGTATGAAAAGCGAGAATTTCAGTATTCGTTTAACTTACTGAATTTTGAAGAGATGTGATTACTATTGAAAATGCTTGCTGAGAGAGAGAAGAACTACACATGTAAATTCAATTTGGGAATAATAGTTTCTGAGAGGCATTAATCTAAATACAATTAAGTTAATGATTTAGTTAAATTCTTATTTAACTCTCTCTCGTTCAGCAATATTTGAAGCAGTAGGTTTATAATAGCAATTGTGACATCTAATAATTCTTGTTACGTTAATTAACATTCTTGTTTCAGTCACACATCCTGTATATTTGTTAAAATTAGTTACTTTTGTGAGTATTTAAATGTGAAATTTGTTCTGAAGTATTCTCAAACTAAATAGGGTTTCTGAGAAAAAATAAAGTGGTAGATATAGGGAGGCACTGTAGTTACGAAGCCTACAAATGGGAACCACTGTACTGCACAGAACTGAACATTTGAAACTGTAATTCTTTTGATGAAATGAACAAAAGATTTTATACAACTCTGGTAAATGAAGGTCCGTAATGTTATAAATTAAATCATAATTAGTTAGGTTGTTAATACCGTGAAAGGGTACGGCAAAGGCAGTGGCTACTACTCTTTTCGCTGACCCGATTGGTGGTAAGGTATTCCATCTAATAAAATATTTTTCTGCATTTTTCTTTTTCCATTAAAAGTGTTAATTTCGTCGAGATTCCTAATAATGTTCTCATTAATATCTTGCTAATATTATGAAACATTTTTGGAATAATCCTGCCCTTGTTTTACGTATGTGTCGAGTTTGCTAACATGAAACTTGCACTGTCTGGCGTTGCAGCTTGATACTTTAACATTAATAATTCCAAAGCCAAGTAAACTACAAGAAAACAGATAATCGACTTATGTTACTTTTGATCCTTTTATGGTGAATTAATCGATGTAAGTTTATTTATAAGTAAATATTTAAAGCAACAAAAAAGGCTAGAAAGCAGAATGGGGCGATATTTTGACATAAGATGTATAATCTGCTGATTACATAGTTACGGAAATTTAGGTATGGCTGATTCACCTAGTCGGTAGTGGGTTTGGATGCTACTTGGTATATACCAAGTGAATCAGTAGCTTCTAGGTTTCTCTAACTAAGAAACCCGTAGCTATGTATTGTTACTGAAAACATTGACAAAAACAATTCTTCTGCAGGTACGCAGCTTGTAGCATATTTACTCCTTCCTGTGCCTAACCGGCTTCGGATGTTACCTATTGTTACGCATAATAGCTGTAGAAAGCTTAAAAAGCATAAATTTGAGAGTAGAAAAAAGGTGGTACGCAAGGTATAACTCGCGCATGAACTAAAATATTAATTGAATATCCTTTATATGACGTGAGTGTACAGCACCCATTTTTTGCTATAACTGAATCTATTAATTGTTTGTAGCAGTTCCCTTCTATAGATGTATGGATTGGTCGTTTTCCTTATAGAACGATTTAACATAGATGTCCTGTTGTTGCATGTATTAGCACTACGAAGCTACTGTGATAGACTAGTGGATCAATGATGTAGGATACCGTTTTGGTTTTATTCAATGTTAGTACTTTATCACCTGAGCTGAAGATGGAGGTTACTACATCCGATGCTCTAGGATACTTATTTATTCAACATCAAATCTCTCTCAATCATACCCACCAAATATTAGTTTTAATTTTTTGTAACCGGCCTTAGAAGTCTTAGCCTGTGTCAAGTACTTATAACTTGCTTATAATATTTTATGCCCAAATGTACAACATCAATAGAAAAGAAAGAGATTCAAACCCTCGTCGCCATTTTATTACACTGAATGGTCATGGTAGCATTCAGCTATCTAGGACGTTGAAAATGTTTATCTATAGGTACTAGTATGTTTATATTAGCACTTGCGTGTAAGTGCATTTTAATTGTGCATTAGGCATTTTGACTTTATTAATCAAATGTCATAAATTCTAAACTATCGTGTATGAAATTCACGAGATATAACTCGCGCATGAACTAAAATGTTAATTGAATATCCTTTATATGACGTGAGTGTACAACACCCATTTTTTGCTATAACTGAATCTATTAATTGTTTGTAGCAGCTCGCTTCTATAGATGTATGGATTGATCGCTTTCTTTTAGGCTGATTGTAACATTAGAACAACGTGATTGGTGCTTGGCTCATTATGAGGTTTTGGAAGAAAAGTTAGTAAGATCGGCTAGAGAGCTGGTTTAGTTCTTTAGAAGGGACTTTTCGGTACGAACCTCACCTGAGAATAACTTCTATTCTACAAAGAGTTTTTTTTATTGAGTATGTAACCTTGTGTAGAAGGCTTGTAAAGCTTCCAACAAAGATGGATCTAAAGTACATCTACTGCTTGGGAGTAAGTGATTTACCTGTTATAAAAAATACGATTATTTTGGTTGAGTATTCCAATCATTCTCAAACATCATATCGTATTTGTTAATGCATGTAAAGACTGGGTGATGTAGTCTGCATCCTTTAACCCTAACCTTAATGAAATTATTACAAGTGAGCAGGGGTCCCTGGATTATACTCTTTCTTACATAACGTAGATACAGAATTTTAGTGAGCGAAATATCACGAGTTAATGATAACATTTTCTTTTCACGCCTAGAGTCTCATTTTAGTGCAATTTTGTTGGACCGTCGGAATGGTGCAACAACCCGAGAAGACATTTACACACAATGAAGCTATTCTCATAAATGTGGGCGACAGGTCGATGAGATTTTGTGTTATGCTTCGTGGTTTTACAGTGCTCTGAGGCCACACATCACGTGCAATGTGTAGAACAAAGAGTGTTTTCTTATTGCTTAAGAGCATCTAATGAAGCAGCGTGAGGATAATATAACCATTTAACTTCCTCTATAATGATGCCGCTGATCCTTTGCTCCACATATATTCCAAGTATATTTATTCCCTTTATACTAAATATGATTTTATTAAAATCCTCAATAAGTGTACCTAGGACATGCTCAACGCAGTTTCTCATATAGTCGAAAGTTTGAGTATTTTGGCGTCCATTTAATTTTTGAACCGTTCTGCGCAAAGGAACCTAAAATTAATGAATTATGCATAGTAGACTAAAACAGAGTATGAGATAAAATAGAAACTCTGCATTTAGTAGGCTTTTTGTCTCTATGTAATGAAATTGTATTAGAAGTTTTCTGTTTATTTTATTTTACATAATTAATTGATAGGTGTATTATGGTCTACCGTGAAGTCTAAAATAGAATTTTAGATTTGTGTAATTATGTAACTCGAGTGTTTAGTATGCACCTTAAGTGGTTGTTCGTATATAATATTCATTGTGTTTCAATAAATGAATAAGTCCTACACATCTACTTCCCCTGAAGAGACGCCATAATGAGAATTCAAAACATGGAAACATCTGGCACATAGACAAATTGTGTGAAGGATTTTGCATAAAAAAGGATTTAGGCACATGTTTTTAAAAATCATTATTTAAAAAAAAATTATTCCTAGTGCCTTTTCTGCTTAACACAGATAGGTAAACTTACCCATCACATGAGCAGATTCGGAATATGCATAAGTTGAAAACGGTTGAAAGTTTTATTGTTGTTAACGCCCAATAAAGCGATTTAAATACTGACTTTCAAAATATTACATAAAATAAGGAATTTGGGGGATATCTGCGACCTCTACGACTACAAAACTAGGAAGTTATACTCTTTGCCACTAGATTGTGATTATCTAATAAATAGGAAATGCAATATTTTACCGTATTTATTCTCCTTGCCGTTAGGTAGGTATCTAAAATAGGGAGAGTTGAATTTGAAAGTGGATTAAACCTAAACATCGTATTTAGGTCAGGACCTTTTCAAGACCTCAAGCAAAGAGTTTTAGTAAACTTCACGCCAGTCCAAACTGTGCGTCTATATAAAACATAGATAAATCTTACTACAAAGAAATGTACATCTATTAAATATATATGAACCCGATTATGTTGTTAAAAATTTCTGAAATATCCGCTTTTCTTTAATTTTTTTTTTAATTTGAAGGACTATTTGAAAATGTCAAATGTCGTTCTTTTGATTCTTACCAGCTTATGCCAAAGTGCTGTCTAAACAGTTTGCTGTTGTCTCAACCTACAACAAAATGTGCATTATCGTATTATTACTTAACTCAAAAGCATTTTTCAGGAATGTTTATCTTGATTGATAGGAAGTAAGTATAAAAATAATTCTTTATTTTATTAACTTGAAGGATACGTGTAAAAATAAGTTTTGCTGTGTAAAAGAAACATTTATTTACTATAAATCAAATTCTCTCGATAAGAGATTTTTTTTATTTTACTTTTTATTTAGCGAAATTTTATATTAAAAATGCAATATGCTTACAACTAAGGAACAGTGTACCTATATTCTCTAATATTGAATTTCTCTCGTTTTGCAACCAGATGATGTGTCTCAAACATTATGATCTTCAGGTATCTCCTCCTCCTACCTCCTCAGGTATCTTCGAGCCAGCAAATGACAGTCTGTACGGTTGCAAAAACCTTGCGGCAAACCATGTTTCCTAAAAAAGCTAAGGTCCTACTAGCGGAACTAACACGTTGTTTAGCAACAATCATTGAATCGAAGAGAATACCATAATGTGCCAAAAAGTTTTTGTCTCTTCTCAAAATGTCCCCGTTTATCTTCTGTTACTCGGTATGTAGCGTATCTAACGATCTTCTTTTATTGCATGAAGTCGCCTTAAACGATGGTGAGCATCGCTTCCTCTTAGAGTATTACACAACTTGTGGCATAAAAAAGCTTTTCTGGAATGTTATTCCTATATTGCGGAACATCATAGGTTTAGAAAGAATTACGTTTTTATCCACTTGTCAAAACAAAATCCCGTTGAACCTAAAAGGTATTCTCAAACTCCGCTGCAGCTGAGAGCTTTACCAGTGGAAAGAGGAGTCAGTCGATTAGGATGGTGTCATCTGGCAGAAGTGCAATGGGGTGGACAAAGCGCGAACCAGAACTTGGAATAAAATATAACGTAGACACACTTTACATTCAACAGTGAAAATGGTGGAAAGGCCCAAAGTAAATGTTGTGCAATAAGAGATAACGAAACAAAAGAAAATAAAAACACAGTGCTTAATGCTGACAGCCATTAACATCTATCTAAGAGAAATGTGCGTCAAAAAGGTGTTCCCTGTTTCCAAATGTATTTGAATTTTAGAGTGTGTTCTAAAATGTATATACCAAGGCATTGAGTTCAAATTCTTGTTATCCAAATTATAGAAAATAAATGACTGGCATTCTCGCCCTTCCGCAGTCCTTTGATGAATGACGCCTAACCCAGATTATTATTATTAGACTAGGCTGTGGTTTTGCTATCTCCTTAAATGTATTGAAATTCGTGGAAAAATAAATTTTGTTAAGCAGGTATATGATCCAGTGCTCTTAAATCGTTTAAGAATTGTTATTGAATAGCAACCTAAACACATGTTTCATGTGATTGCCATCTTCTGTAGTCTGACTAAATGTGTCTTGTGTAATTGAATACATAAACAAAATTAAATCGTGCTAATATTAAATTAATGACAATCACCTCAATTCATTCATTATTATATTCTCTTGCTGGAGCAAAAGCACTTTAATGTCACTAGTATGTAATCAGTTGTGTGTACTTAAATACTAAATTTATGAGGCATAATTGTTTAATTAAAGTAATTCACTTCTGTATTAATAAATGAATTTATTTGTATAGTAAGCTTAGTCCTTAAGGTCAAAATGAAGCTTCGATTTTTATCAATCGTTCTTTAGTTATGAATGACAACTAGAGCCAGTGTAATTTTATGGGGTTATGTCAGTTGCGTCCATGTAAACATGTTTACTACAAATCAGTACACGTTAGTTGCGTCTGTTTTTTTTAAATATATACGTCAATGGCATCCACAGCTACCTTCTTAGGTAACTTGGGTAGGTTTAGGTTCTTCATAAGACACAGCCAAACACTGTAGAATGCGATCTGCGACGAGACACAACAAAGTACTGCTTAGAACGCTTTCTGCTACGTCATATACAGCATAAAGGTCAAACTGGACATAAGTAATCGTTCTCATTCTCAGTTGTGCACGAGCCATGAAGTCGACGACAAGTGAGAAGGGGAAGCCTTTATTTTAACCAACATTTTTAACCATACAAATTCTTTGTTATTGTTTTGATAATATTCGTGTACAATTCTTAGATTTTTGTGCATAATACAATGCCATCTAAAAAAAATTTCATCGTGGGGTTTAAATTAAAAATGTTACAGACAATCCTACGTCTGCAAATGGGAGGGGAAATGTTGTTTTTGACAGGAATTGAAAATACTAGGACTAACAATTCAAATCTTTCAGAGACGCAACTGATGTATTAACAAAGAAATATGGGGACGCAACTGACGCATTACCCAAAAAATCCAGAGACGCAACGACGTATGATCCAAAAAATGCTGAGACAAACTGACCGCGGGATGCAATCGCCGGTCACCGAATGTTATACGCACACCTCACACCTAATGTTACCTCTTCACATTTTTATTAGCACAGAGTAATTACTGGCAATTATGAGCAATGAAATATTCAATATGCTCTTAAATCGTTCCTTCTCGGAGTAGTCACGAGGGGCGAGGTGTAAATCATATAACAACAGGTACGTTACACTATTATATTACAGAGTAAGCGAAAGGGTGCAAAAACAGGGCGAAAAGACAAGAATAAGTCAGATTTTGCTACGTTTCTTACTAAATGAAATTTAAACAAGTTGTGGATATTGCTATCTAACGGCCATTCTTAATTAATTCACTCAACAGATAAATAGCCTAAAATAAATGTGTTTATCAAATGCATGCTATGTTTAGAATTTGTAAGATTTGCAACAAAATGGATTGATTACGTTTACACGTGATCGTTGAAATAAATGCGCTTGTCCTTAAACCGCTGATATAATAATACCTAGTAGTTACTTTTAGTTTCAGTAGTAATCACAGTAGTGTTATGAGGATAATTGCATATTTAGAGTTTGTAGAGAACTCTTTTCGAAAGGAGGGCTAAAAGGTGTATGAACTAACAATATTATTTATAATTCATTTTTATTGTCCATTCTACCTTATATGTGCATAACAATTTTAGTATTAGAGAAATCAAGTTTTTGAGAGCAATCTTGGGGACACTTCGCTTATCTACAAGTTTATTTCTAACAGAGTATACCTTCACGACCGGAAAACTCTTGCTGTATATTCGTGTGGTTTATATGCATAAGCCAACCATAATGAGGTGTGATTTGGTTCGTGGTTAAACAGTTTTCATACATCTGTACACAAACAGGGTGATTCAAAAACAGCATCGGATCGATTGTGCAGAACGCTAAGAGGTTCTGCCTTGGAACATCGGATATTGTGTAAATGGTGGCAACAAAATAACCTTGAGAGTTTAGGCGTAGTGCGTTTTGTATTCTAAACCCTTAATCGCTACTGTATGGCAAAATCTGATGTGTTACATTCACATGACTCTCTCTACCCACTCATCTACAAACTATTTTTGTAATTTCTTATTGTTCTCTCTGCTTCATGTTAATGAAAAATTGTATTATTTCCATTTCGTTGTAGGTACAAGGGGAATACAGTGAGCTTAAGCGATAGTCAAATGTCTAAAAGCGGGTTGCTATGCAAAGTGTCTACCAGAAATACTGGATATACCTGATTTTTATATCTATTGGATATACTCAAATTAGTATTTACATACCGGAAAACTCTGATGAAATACCCATATAATATTTTATTTACTTTAGATTAAATTTTCAGGTCATAAAATCTTGTTAATCAAATAAGTACTTTTTGAATGTTATTATTTTGCATCTTATTATTTTTTATATTATGTAAAATGACTCAAACATTTGGATGATCTTTCACCCCTAAAATTTTTGTACAGACTCTACAGCATTTCTAGACTTATAAGATTACTGTGGGGAAGGAAATGGGGAGGCTAAGATTAGAAATCTGCTGATGTTTCATTTCCACTTCCATAAACATCAGTTAATTTTTTATCCATTATTATGAAAGTATGGAATGGAAGTTTTATGAAACTACAGCTCTAAGGGAAGAATTTAGCATAAAAATGTCACACAGAGCACAGAGAGTAAACTTAATTAAATCATCCTTCTAGATTTAAATAGTCATCGGTGCAACATTGGGCATGGCTTCTGGTAATAAACACAAGCTTCATATTATAGCTGCGAAAACAAATAAAACCAATAAAGATGTTAAGCCAACCATAACACGCGAATAATACTACATTTTTTACTGCATGACTCGATGCAGTACTGGAATTTTGTTAAACTTTGTACTAGAAATATTGGAAATATGCTGGAATTTGAAATCTTCAAGGCAGTAAGACACCGTGCTATGCGACTCTTTGAAATTTCGTTCTTTCTGCGTTACAAATAAAAATCGAAAAGCGAAGAGAGATTTAGCAGTTGAAAAGAAGTATAAAATATTTGACATCTCAAACAAAAAATAAAGAATATCACGGGAATGTTTATTTTATTTCAAATAATTTGTGTTTTTGGAACTTGGTTTTGTGAGGTAAGCTTCTGTCTGTCTCTTACCGTTTACATGTTAATCAAAATCCAAACAGAATGAACAGGATTCACAGTGTATTCGCAGAAAATTTAATACATAAATTGTGTTTGACACGCAAATATCTTAAAATATGGCATTTTAATCAGAATTGTTACAGCCATTTTGAGAAAAAATATAGCTAAAATATTTCCATATAGAAGTTAACTTTACTTCAAAATCCTTGGAAGATGCTGAATTTAAATAATAATTTGATATTTAACTGATTTTGTTTTGAGTTTTGCTATTCACAAACATACACGCTGATATTTTCATAACTTTTTTAAATTTAAGGCGTCCCAAAACGTGTATTTCCGGTGAAATTTCGGTATCGCATTCCTTGCTGGAAGGCAATAGGTACTTTCTCTATATACTACATAAGCAATAGAGAAAGTAAAAATCAGCAAGACATTAGAGTTTTTTTGTGTTTAGACGATAGAAGTGGTCATAGTCCCGCCCACAAAGAGCCATTGAGCTCGTTCTGGCATCATGCCGATTATTTTCTTGGGTGTGTGGCTTTTACCCATACTTTCAGCATGTTCAAAAACCAATTCCAATATTCTACAGTTTTGTTATTTAGCTTGAGATTTTGCAATTCATACTGTTTCTTATACAGAAATCCGTAGGTAGCTATAGTACTGCTCCAATTATAATTTCACGCGATTTCTTACTTTGGAGTTTTGTGAACAGTATTATGAATGCACAGTACCCGTATATATTGTTGCTCTCAAAGAAAATATTTTAACAGGATCCTAACAAGCAACTGATCACTACACTCGTATCGAAACATTCCTCAGTTTTCCTGTTTTCAACTGAGAACACCCGAGAGCGAACCTGGAAAATGTAGGGTCTTAGCAGCAGGAAAGGACGAGGTGGGCATGTGCCTTACCTGCAGCCGGACGTTCAGGATACACAGAGACGTTCTCGAAGTCCTTTAACTACATTGGTCTTAACGCGACCTTTTCTTTGGAATTATTGTCCTTTGACAATGGCGTTAACTCGTATTCTCTTGTCGCTGGATTTCTTGCACTTTTTGGGTTTTAATCATTAGATCACACACATTCTCACTTTCATTCATACTTCCAGACTCGGGAAGGATAGGCGGTAATCTTGGCTAGTGAAAACTTCCCACTCCTCAAGCCGGAAATCGAATCCAGGAGTCCTCGCGCAGCAGGCAGGCGCTGTGCCGACTGAGTTAAGGGACCAACCCGGTCCTGTTATTGTCTTAAAAGGATGAAAGCAAAACAAAAGTGACTGTGTTGTGTAGGATAAAAACACAAATTTATTCGACACCATGCACAACAAATAATCGCGTCATTTTCACATTCTTCTTCGCGCATTCTCACACCTGAACAATGAACTCGTAGGGTGTGTTTTATATTTGGCTGTAAATCATGGATGTTTAATTAATCATGTTCCAGAACCGCGGAAAAGAAATTTAGTAAGAAATAAATGACTGCATAATCAAAATACTACACCGCTGAGAAATCTCGAAATGGTTGTTCTCATTAACTGTCAACATTTCAGTTAGAGGACGCTGAAGAGATTTGCACTGGCGGAAGGAAAACTTATCCAATGTTATCCGTATCCGTTGTGCCGGAAGAAATCTGTAGAAGTTCAATGGCTTTACCGGGAGGAATAGCCTGAGGGCACCACAAATGCATTGTCATAACTGGTCCTCGAATCCAAAGGTAAGAGCACAATTATTATTTGCAGCAGGGAAAGAGACTTCATTAAACCAGGATCTCAACTCTCTTTTTTCGCAATTTTTCCCGATTTCGTATCTTCACAGTTAAATGTTTCTATTTCTTCATCTTCTGCGTCGCTACAGTCCTTCTAGGTTGATCTTGGCCTCCTGTACGATGTATCACCATTCTAATCAATCCACTACTTCCTTCTCCACTTTTTACTCCTAATATCCTTTTTTAAATCTTCTAATACATCATCCATCCATCTTCATCTGTATTAATAGCGGACATAATACTGCAGTGTGGGTTAGCACACTTATAGATTGTGGAACAGTTTGTAGAATTCCCTGCTCTAAAGGTTACAAGCGGTTTGTTTTTGCATCTCGGAAACCGCTCAGGTATTTTAACTCAAAGTGGAGTGAAGTGACTTCTTTGCTTTCATTGACTGAAGCAACACGCTCATTTGTACAATGTGAAAATCATCCGAGAATAAACAACGCAGGAACAGGGATAATTTGACAGCCGCTCTAGCTGCTTCCAAAACTTTTTTGGAGATTTTGTTCATTTTGTTCTTCTGACTTTGCGAATGTCCGTGAAAAGAGTTTTTTTAGCTCCAGGCTTTTAATTTTATGAATCATTTTGAAACGAGAATGGAGGATGAGCTATAATCTTCTTCCAAACAAATAGTGTTTTGAAGTTTCCAAGACCCAGAGCTTCAAATCTTCGTTGGTTATGTGTTTGTTTGCTCGCTCTTCTTGCTTCCACATAGCTGGAAAATACTTTATCCTAAATAATTTATGCTCAATGAGAACTAAAGAATGCAGTTTCAATTTTTTTATCCAAGCATATAATTGCCTCACTGACATCAAACGAAATCCGCTGCGAACATTAGTCAATGTAGGACGCTTCTTCCCTACTTCGTTTAACCAGAAAGATACAGTATTTCTCTTATATTCGTTGTTAATATTCTCATGCTCTTATTTCTGTGGACTGCAAACATGACTAAGGCCGACATTGTTAGTCGCTAGAACCTGGGGCTAGAATCTGGCTCCGTTATACCGTACCGCTTTTGCTTGGAGGGTGAATGTCGAACGCGCAGAACGAAGATGAACTGTCACTATTGCCATTATGTATTTTTAACATCGAGATTTGTTTCCTAAATAACACCAACATCTCTTGTATTTGCTTCTAAAAATAATATGACGGTTAATTGTCATTGCTTTCGAGACTATGTATTACGCAGAAAAAAATACGTTCCTCAAAAAGCGAACGCTAGGAAATCTGCAGGTTTCATGTCCGATTCTTTAAAGAAATATAAGGCAACGAATCTAGGTTCATATCACATAACCCTCGGTAGGTAAAGTCTGCAAATAGCCCCATGTGCTATTCCGTTATCTGTTATGCACAAGTGGAAGAAAAATGCGCCTAAGGTTGTTCGGTTTCTTCCCTACAGTGCCAATTATGTATCCTATATATTCCTAAATATTCGCAACCCATTTTAGAGTATTTGCAATTGAAAGCAGCTGCTCAACTTTGGAACATGTACCACATACAGCACATAGATAACACAGGAAAACGTTTTAGGTATATTTTGACATAAGTGATCGGTTCTTTGTAAGCATTGTATAGTATGATATATTAGATCACACATGGGGGATAGTGGTGCTCGCCCTAAACACTGCATGTATATTGAAACGGCAACTCTAGGCCGAGCCCGAGAACTGTAATTATAGAAAATTTGATTAATTAATTTTTATTGATGTTAATTCATGCTATGTACATATCTTTCTTTTTACTGCTTGTATAGTTTAAGAAGGGGGATTTTACGATATGTGTGTACTTAGGTTACTAATATTAGAGGAGTTATGAATTGTTTAATGTAAATAATTTAAGCGCTATGGTAAAATACTGTCCACGACGAAATGTTTTAGCTACAGGAATAGTATCTTCGAAGGCAGAAAATCTAGTTTTACGATGTCTCTCTGGTCGCAGTGGCATTGTTCATACAGCGAGGGTGTAGAGTCTTGGTTCCTTTATACGATCATTCGCCGTGACCAAGTGAGAGAGACAACTAGCTTAACGGTAAATTTAGGAAAAGCCGCGATTTATGTTAAACTTGGACCAATGAGATCCCTGTAAGTTTATATGAAATAGTGGAGACGCGTCGAGTGGCGCTAAAAATGGACCAATAGGAAAGGAAGCAGCCCCAGAAGCCTGCGACTATAAATGGATCTGCTAGGAACAAATTCGAGGCATTTTGTCATTTGTGGGTCATTTGTCATGTGGTCAGGGAACATTTTGCTAAACTACAGGCAGGGAGAGATGCTGCAGGATGTTTGAGAGATATCGTGCCAAAAGGGAATGAAGACAGTTTTCGAAACACACACAAGAATCGCTACTCGTAAAGAGATAAGAAGCATATTTAAACTTTGCGTCTTATCCGCGCCGTGTTTCAACAGCGGTGAACAGTATTTAAACGGCGGCAATATCAGTGTTGTGTATACGTGGATTAGTTAAATAAAAAGAAACTGCAGTGTCATCTTTTCGTAACCAAAGCACGTCTATTTCTCCTTTTACCACCACCCGAGATCTACGCTTCCTTTACCAAGGGTAAGTCCATGCTCCCACATAGTTTAAAGAAAATTACTGCAGCTAGCCGAGGATAAAAAAAAGTGCAGAGAACCAGCACACTGCAAACATCTGGAGCCAACATGGAGGATGCAGCAAGGTAAGCCGCGAACAACGGACAGTGATGCAGTAATTTGTATCACAAATTATTTAAATGTAAAGAGTGATTATAGTGTGAAGATGCATTTTTTGTGTGACATTGATTTGAGATGTTTGTTGATTGTAATTATTGTTGAGAAGTAAGTTTATACTGCCTTACTGAAACTGACAATAATAGCGTGCAATAATGCAGCGAGGGGGTGAGCTGTTTATCATTATTGGAAACGAGGAAGTTACGTAATGTTGGCGCGTTTTCCTTTAGAATCTTCTGGAACATTTCCCTAGAGCATATGTATTCATAATTTTCATTGGATATAAAAATAGACGCTATTGCTGGCGCGTTTTATTAGCCAATTGCAGCTCAGTTATAATCTTTAGGCATATCGGGGTGTATGAGTATAAAAGAGCCAAGTCAGAGGTAGATCGCTATAAGTTCATCAAAATTCTTTGTACACTACACGTCGCATTTCCGTCAGTTCGTCGAAAATATGTGTATGATACACGTCGCCTTCAGTCCTTCAGTCCAGCAGAAATATTACACGTCGGCTATCGATTCACAAGTTACGCGTAGCAGAGTTATGAAAAATCCAAAGTGTTGTAAAGTTAATTATACAAAAAGTTGAAGTACGCGAATTAAAAATGATCAGCAATGAAGTTATTATAACAGTTTCAGTTTGGCGAGTGTCTAGATCAATGTGTAAATGTGATAGTGACTGTGTTCGACAATAAAAGTGTAAAACAAATTCCTTCATCAGTGTTATCTTTGGATAAAAGCTTCCTTTCCGTTTACACAACCTGTATAAAGAGAAGTGCTCGACCCAAAAGGATAATAGCTAGCCGGAGGACAGTAAACCAAAATTAAATAAAATAACAGTAGCATTCTTTCAAACGAACACTAATACTACCGCCAATTGCTAACACCAGATGGAGCTACAAACCTAACAAAGAATTACGTCACAAAATGGCATCACCACGTGAAGTAAACACACGTA
The DNA here is from genome assembly GCA_030765065.1 of Deroplatys truncata. NCBI lineage: Eukaryota > Metazoa > Arthropoda > Insecta > Mantodea > Mantidae > Deroplatys > Deroplatys truncata. The sequence goes on from CM060981.1 coordinate 135,711,316, forward strand.
TACAAATAACATTATAAATAATACCGTCACAAATTGGCTCCCAAATGTGGGGCTAACAAATATAAACTATAAAACACTTCAAATTGGCTACCACAACGTGGGGCTCAATAAATAACATTAATAATACTACTTCAAATTGGCGCCCAACGTGGGGCAGAGTGACCAGGAAAGGAGTGAAATAACCAGGAAGGGGCGAAGGAACCAGGACGTGAAGCGAATGGAGTAGTGAACTGAACTACAAGACGCAGATTCCAGAAACAACTAGAGGAACGACAGACGACGCGGATGAGTGGACACAAAAACATCGAGAAGACGTAGATTCATCATAATACAACGCAGAAGCGACATATAATCTAGGAGAGAGGGGCAGGAAGCTGGACATCAAAGTAACAGCAACAGACAGCATCAGAAAGGTTAGAAAAGTGTTATGTTAATTCTAAAAAAAAAGGGTAAAAAATTTAAATGTACCTCAGGAGCGGTAGGATAAAGAAAACAATGTCCACTAATAATACAGAAGAAATAATTATGGAGGGAGATAATGTAACAGTTAGCTGTAATTCAATACAGGTTACAGAAAATAGCTCAAATAATGTAGGATTTGAGGGAGGAAATGTTAGTAAAGAAAGTAAGAATAGAATAGCAGGAAATATTAATATTGATGCTGGTATGATGATGGAAATAATGGAAATGTGGAGAAATCTTGGTAAAAAAATAGATCAGAATTTTGAGAAATTAGGGGAAGCTATGGACAAGAATCATAGGAAATTAATGGAAAGTATTGGTAGGAGTAATGAGATATTAGAGCCAAAAGTAGATCAAAGCAAGGAAGAAATTGAAAAGAAAGTTACGAAGCTAGATAGTAGTATACCAAAAATGAGAGATGAAAATCAGGAAGTAATAGCAAGTGAGATAGGAGGAGTTTCAAAGAAAATGTTAGACATGAGCAGGGAAATAGGTAAAAAAGAAAGTGAGGTTAATACTAAAAGTGAACATGCTGATGTAGAATGTACAGAGCCAGGTAGTAGAATGAGTAACATTTCAAGTGAGATAAGAGAGATGAAAGAGGTTATGAATGTAGATGTGAATCTGGCACAAGTTAATTTCAGTGGGGAGATATCTGAAATTCAGAAAGAATCAGAAATGCAAAGAAACAAATTGTACGAAGAAGTTAAAGTTTTGCCTGTAAATAATCAAAAAGTAACTTCTGAAATTAACAAGTACCAAGTTGTTCAAAATGAAAACTCCAATCCAGTACAATTTATTACAGACTTGTCAGAGGACTCTCAGATTAAAATGATAGCAGAAGAATTGAAAATGACAGTTGTTAAAAGATGTGTAGTTCAGAAAACTTTAGATTGTTTTCAAATTATATCTTGGGGTGAAATATCATTTGAATCCTTTAAGAGGTTATTCATGAACAAATTTTGGAAGGTTACGATACGGCTACGAGTAATGTTTAGCCACAGACAATTTGATCCAGGAGGGTAAATAGCAATGAGATGTAAAGTAAATGCTAGATAGTTAAAGATGACTTGCAGAGCAATGTATTGGAACGTAAGAGGGTTAAATAAATATGTACGTCATGATAATGGAGAAATAAAATTTTGGACATAACTAAATGTTTAAAAGGAAAATAACATTTTTTTTGTAACTGTAACAGCATTTGAAATGAAGCATTTAATAATTAAAACTTAATGTTATATTAAAGTAAAAGTACGTAGATATAATTCCAAGAGTATTGTGAATATAAAGTAACAAAACAACAAAAATGGGGTAAAAATAATTAAAACAAATACTTATGTAGCAGAAAATGTGAAACAGTGTCTAGATTTAAGAGATGTAAATATATTTATGTAGAGGGTGAAAATTTTTGGTAAATATGTTTAATAATTACAAAAATTCTTAAATGTATAAATTTTTGTCAACAACTTAAGAAAGTAAACAATTTTTGTAACAGTAATTAAATAATTCAGGGTACAGTATTTGCTATATAAAAGAAATTGTAATATCAGGGTAAAGTCTAAACACATTAAACCAGAGCCAGTAAGTAGTGGCAAGATAGAGGAAAAACATGTCATGTGTTAAATACGTGTGACGTGTTAAGTGAAAGTGATAGCGTGTGTTCCAAGATTTAGGAGACTAAAAACCCAATTATAAAATTTCCAAACAAGTTGTAAATATTTATAATTATGTTTCTAGTGGGGCATATGATGCAGTAATTTGTATCACAAATTATTTAAATGTAAAGAGTGATTATAGTGTGAATATGCATTTTTTGTGTGACATTGATTTGAGATGTTTGTTGATTGTAATTATTGTTGGGAAGTAAGTTTATACTGCCTTACTGAAACTGATAATAACAGCGTGCAATAATGCAGCGAGGGGGTGAGCTGTTTATCATTATTGGAAACGAGGAAGTTACGTAATGTTGGCGCGTTTTCCTTTAGAATCTTCTGGAACATTTCCCTAGAGCATATGTATTCATAATTTTCATTGGATATAAAAATAGACGCTATTGCTGGCGCGTTTTATTAGCCAATTGCAGCTCAGTTATAATCTTTAGGCATATCGGGGTGTATGAGTATAAAAGAGCCAAGTCAGAGGTAGATCGCTATAAGTTCATCAAAATTCTTTGTACACTACACGTCGCATTTCCGTCAGTTCGTCGAAAATATTTGTATGATACACGTCGCCTTCAGTCCTTCAGTCCAGCAGAAATATTACACGTCGGCTATCGATTCACAAGTTACGCGTAGCAGAGTTATGAAAAATCTAAAGTGTTGTAAAGTTAATTATACAAAAAGTTGAAGTACGCGAATTAAAAATGATCAGCAATGAAGTTATTATAACAGTTTCAGTTTGGCGAGTGTCTAGATCAATGTGTAAATGTGATAGTGACTGTGTTCGACAATAAAAGTGTAAAACAAATTCCTTCATCAGTGTTATCTTTGGATAAAAGATCCCTTTCCGTTTACACAACCTGTATAAAGAGAAGTGCTCGACCCAAAAGGATAATAGCTAGCCGGAGGACAGTAAACCAAAATTAAATAAAATAACAGTAGCATTCTTTCAAACGAACACTAATACTACCGCCAATTGCTAACACCAGATGGAGCTACAAACCTAACAAAGAATTACGTCACAAAATGGCATCACCACGTGAAGTAAACACACATACACAAATAACATTATAAATAATACCGTCACAAATTGGCTCCCAAATGTGGGGCTAACAAATACAAACCATAAAACACTTCAAATTGGCTACCACAACGTGGGGCTCAATAAATAAATCAATAAATAACATTAATAATACTACTTCAACAGGAGGAGGTGACTGCCGCAATATCACAGATGTCTTTTTCTTAATGGAGATTTTGTACCATTGTGTTGCAAAAGGATTTTCGTGTTGTTTACCTATTGTAAACCAATACCAAGTAGAATGCACATTAGCTCTTTGCTTACAAATGGAAGACAATCGTGTTTATTTTTATTATTGCTAAGAAACTTCTTTTGTTTCTACGCAATACCAATGGCAATAAAAAACTTCCGTTCCTCTTGGTTATATTTACAAATTATAGGAGGAAAAAATCTGATGACATTAACATGACATTCTCTAACCTCTATTGTTTATTAGTGCGTGCACAAAATATTCTTACTAAAGCACACTTTTGTATCTACTATGTTGTAATCCAAAAGAACCTTTGGATTACACATTCCGTTATACTTGTAGATGCATAGAGAACAGCGATAGTGGTCGGCCATAACAGTGGGAATGCTTCACGAGTATACCCGTTCTTCTGCGTGTAAATTTAGTGAAATTATCCATAATGCAGCAACTTTTGTGACAGCGACTGCTGGGTTTGATACTGCAACATACATTCTACAACTGCAAGTAAAAGTTGGCTAATCACCAACTTGATTATGTTTGTAAAACAGAGTCGGTTTTTGAGAATAATCTACATAACCTAAACAAAAGTTAAACGTTTGCACGGCCACCTCTACTGACAGAGATAAGCAATGTTACCAACCTAACGAAAGAAAATACAGCCAACATTGAGTGTCAAAACCAAAATGTAGCGAATACTGATTGCAAAAGGTTACTAATACTATCGCTTCGACAACAACGGAAAAATGATATCACAGAACGCTGAATACAGTACTCCTAATAGCCAAACACACAGGAACCCAAACGAAACACGGAAATCTCGCAACAATGAACTTTGTCACCAATAAAACCAAGCTACTCTAATGTAACAATGTCAAACCCTACAAAAAGACAGACAATTGTAATTGAATTCCATGAGGGATTTAGCATCAAAGACTACATGCTTGCACTAAGGAAACTCACTAACCCTAGTAACATACACTAAGTTTCCCGTATATCGAATGGAAGAATCTGCGTTTTATCCAGTGAGAAATATGCAGAGGAAATCACCACAAAGCACCCAAAAATCCTTATCAACAATGTTTGCTTGGAAATCAGACCCCTATTCACAAAAAACAAAAGAATAATTCTATCCAATGTCTGTCCGGTTATTCCTAATCACACTATACAAGACGAACTAAACAAAGTAGGCATGAGAATAATGTCAAAAATAACATCAATCAGAGCAGGTTTATCAATCCCAGGATTATCTCACATCTTAAACTTTCGAAGACAGTTGTATATCCACAAAGAAGACTTTGACAAACTCCCACAAACTCTTCAAATTCAACATGACGGGACTAATTACTTCATATACCTATCGTCTGACCTTCCCTCCTACTTTCTTTGAAAAAGCGAGGGACATTTAGCAAAGCATTGTCCTAGCACCGATCAAACATCTGAAAGCACACTTTCTAATCTCTCCCATAGCATCACTGGTGGAAATCTAGATTCTTCTAAATTTCCCGTCCTTAACGAGAAAATACCAAAGCCTCAACTTATCGACAAAGAGCACACGTCCATCCCCTCACCTCCAATAAGGGAAGGCACCTCCCGGTGTACTCCAGAGACAAATGTCCTGTGGACAGTCAGGATCAAATTCAAGTTTCCTCAAAACTCTCTGAAACAACCACAGACTCTACTTTCTACAGACAGATAGCTCTAAAAGAGCGATTTCAGCAAGCAGCACTGAAACTGCCAGAGTTGATGAGGAAAACAACCTTCCAATTGAACCTAGGGTAAATAAACAGGTTTCTAAATCTAAACTTAACCGACCCACCAAGAAACCCTAAAGGAACATACAAGCTTCATCATTAGATATAATTCTTCAACCAATAAAACAGCTAACTGAACCAAGCTCCTTCCCACTCAATTATATGCAACTTATAAGTTTCTTCGAGAACACAATAGGGGTTGCTGATATAACCACAGTGACTACACAGACGATCTAGAAAACCTTGCCCCGTGCACTACAAAAACTGCACCCTTATTTTCCCAACAATGGCATAAAAAACAGAAGCACGCGCATTGTTATAAGGTTGCTCAAAACTGCAAACATGGCAACGGCCATCTCCACATCAGAATTCAAGGGATGATTCTTCCTATCTCACACAACAGCGGACATAAAGCCTCTTGGAATTTTAATCTTCTAAATGTCAACAATAATTCAATGGAATATAAATGGTTTTCGACCACAATTCGAATATTTACAGCTACTAATAAACCACCACCTACCTGATATTATTTGCCTCCAAACTTTACAAACAATTTTTTTTCCAACTTAAAACAATTTAAGTTGTGCTAAAACCCCACAACCGCCCTGCATGCTAGTGGAGGAGTGGAAACACATGTAAAACATAACTTGAGTGGCAGAGAAATCCCTTTAATTACAGATCTAGAATCAATAGCCATTGTAGTAAGTCTATCACAGTCAATCTGCATCTGTAATGTTCACATTCCAAACAGCTATACACTACACATCGAACTTTTAATTAACTTAATCCATCATTACCAAAACTCTTCATACTGTTGGGAGATTTCAACAGTCATGACAACTTATGGGGACGACGTTATACTGACAGAACAGGAAAAATTATAGGACAATTACTAGAAGACTTTGACTTAATTATGTTCAATTCAAGAGACCCAACCCGCTATGATTAGCTCATGGAACATTAAGTAGTATTGATTTAACCATTTGCACATCTGAAGTTTATGAACCATTCAATTGGTGCAACTACTCATGCTTGTTGAGTAGTGACCACTCGCCAATAACCATTTCTTTAAATAGTTCCATAACCCCATGCACCTTCAGTACCAAATGGAAATTTCTTAAAGCCAATTGGCCACTGCATCAAAACCTTATTAGAGACGGTATCGATGAATTCCTCCATTCACTACACGTTCTGTCAATGAAACCAATACCATTATTGCTGAAATTACAACATTAATTTTTACAGCTGCAGAAGCTAGCGTACCACAAACCACTGCACCTAACACTAACAGATGTGTATCATGGTGGAACCAATCCTATAAAATTGCTCTTAAGAACAAGAACAGAGCATTCTACAAATACAAGAGACACCTATCCTTAATTTTCTAAAGCTTACATCAAAAGCACGCAGAGTCATAAAGGATGACAAAAATCTAAGCTGGTCGATCTTTTTATCTTCTTTAAACTACAGAACTCCCTCCTCTGTGGTCTGAGATAGAATTAAAAAAAAATAAGTTGTGTATGCAGATCTCCTCATACAACTATTCTTTGGAATGCTGAGGAAAATAAAACCGCTAGTTCTTCTACTAACATCGCAAAAGTTTCCGCTAATACTTTCGCCAATATATAAATTCCCATCAATACAAACATCTAAACCAGAACCAGGGTTAAGTGCACTATCTGTGGTCTGCGAAGATAGCTACAAGAGGAATTATCTGTCTACGAACTAACGAATTACATTGGTGTATATCCAAACGTTCTGGACCTGACAACATACCATATGAACTCTAAAGCAACTTGCATATCTTAACGAAGCATACAACTTTATCTGGGCAAATAAAACATTCCCTAACCAGTGGCGGCTAGCAATAGTTGTCCCGATACCAAATTCCAACAAGGACAATTACTTTCCACAAAACTTCAGACCTATTGCTCTTACAAACAATGGAAAAAATTATTACCAGAAGACTAAACTACATTTTAGATCATCAGAACTTCTTCAACGAAACTCAAAGCGGGTTCGCCGTCACCATTTGACCATCAAAACCCTCATTACACTTAAAACAGAAATCCTAAATGCCTTCTCAAAATCACATCACCTCTCTATGATAAATTAGACCTAGATAAAAGCATATAACAAGGTATGGAAACCGTGCATTATTAGGACACTTTTGGATTTCAACATCACAGGAAGAATGTTGGCATTTATTTGCAACTTTCTTCATAACCGCAGTATCAGGGTTAAAGGCAAAGAAACCAAAATAGAAAATGGTGTTCCTCAGGGATGTGTGACACATTTCCTTGTAGCTATAAATAATATTGTACAATTTCTTCACACACCAGTTAAGACATGCGTTTATGCTGACGACCTTATAATTTTCTGCCAAGGCAAAAACATAGCTACCACTCAAAAATACTTCAGTCAGCCTTAGATAATTTCCAAGAATGGTCGTCTACTGCTGGTTTTAAATTCTCCAGCAGTAAAACCAAATGCACCACCTTCACAAGAAAAAGACTTCCTGAGCAGGACCTTGAACTATATCTTAATGAAGAGAAACTCGAGGTAGTTACAACCATAAACATTCTGCGTGTTACTTTTGACCAAAAACTTTCATGAAGCACTCATGTTAAATCCTTAAAAGAGGCTTGTACAAAACGACTCAGCATTCTCAAGACTCTTGCAGCAAAATGTTGAGGTGCTGACTTATTCACGCTTTTCAAAACCTACAAGGCTCTCATTAGATCCAAACTGGACTATGGAGCAATTGTATAAGACTCGCAAAAAAATTCAATTCTAAAAACCCTGGATCCACACAGTCTACTGCCCTAAGTCTGACACTACGGGCATATGATACCAGTTCAATCTCATGTCTCCAAATAGAAGCATATGAACTGCCTTTAAATATTCGCAGAAAAATATTAAGCATAAGATATGCCATAAAGATTGCCTCCCATTCATCTCATAAAATGCATAGCTATGTCTTTCCACTACACAAACCTTACCGGATGCCAACAGAACGATATAGCAGTCCGCTTTATATTCGAATTCTTCAATACCTGAACGAAATCGATTTTGCAATCCCTTTGATCTATCCCAGTTATATTGATTGCACCATACCCTACTGGTATATACAAAATCCACCAATTGATACCCAACTTTCACCTCACTTGAAATCTCAAACACCTTGTTGTGTTCTCAAGCAAATGTCCAATTCTTTACTGGACAAATATAACTATACCACAAACATGTTCACTGATGGATGGCATCCACAGAAGGAAGAGGATGCGCCATAGTCTATCCGGATCAGATAAGGCTCTACAGCTTACCTCACTCCTTTAGAATTTTCTCTTATGAAGCATTCGCAATTAAGGAAGCCTTCTATATATAACTAATTCATCCTCTAAAAGCCACTACACATCTTCACTGATTCATTAAGTGTACTACTAGCCACCCAAAACGCTGAACCAAACCACGCACTGAATTATGAAATCCGTTTGTTAAGTTACAATATAAATAAAACCGATAAAAGGGTATCCTTTGTATGAACTCCCTCTCACATTGGCATAAAAGGTAACAAACAGCAGATGAAGCCGCAAAAGAAACAACTAAACATCCCATCAGTGATTCATCGATCGCGTCTCCACACCAAGACGTCATCAGTTTCATTAAACACATATACATGCAAAAATGGAAATTGAAATGGCTATCAGTCAACGCAAATTTCATGAAGCTCGCTCAGGCTGCATACAACCTTTTGTGCATTACCGAACTCTCAAAAGAAGAGATCAAGTTATCGTCACCCGGATTAGAATTGGTCACTCCAAACTAACGCATTGTTATCTTCTCATTAAGGACCAACCTACAAACTGTCCAGCTGTAACATTCCTCTAACCATTCTACATGTCCTTATGGATTTTCCACAGTACAGTTGATGTGGACAACAAGCCGGCATTTCCAATCTTCCCAGTGCAGTCAACAGACCCAACATGCTCAAGAAGACGCAACAATTTCAAATGGATACAAAAATCTCTGATTTACTGTAAATACTTAACTAATTCCATGTTAATGCAATTCTAAATTAATATATATCATAATGTATTTTTATGATAACAGGTCGTGATAAGACCATGCAGTCAAAATGACCTTAAATAAACATTTAATAAAAGAATAAAAATAACAGCGATAGTCAAATGTTAAAGAACTGGACGCTATAAGCTAGCCTTAAATTTCCATACTGTTCTCATGTGATCGCGAGAAACAACTGAATGTTGAAAGGACTTTAAAGAAGGGCGAAGAAATATACAATTCAAACCATTAATAAAGGATTTCTTAGAAAGGGCTCATGCTACAAAAAGCCTATTTGAAATAAATTGTGTGTTTTAAAGAGTCCATTTTTTGTAGTCCGTTTTCGTCTACCGCTTAATGATTACCATCATACAAGATTATACAAAATTGCTTCCGAATGCAGAGGACTTCAAAGCTATTTCCAGTAAATTCAAGGTATTCAGTTTATTTTTCATGTATATCTTTAATATACTGTGGTTTAAACAAAATCGTTAGAGCCATTGTTTAGAAAATAAACATTTTCTAAAAATGTTCCATTAAAGGGTAGTTGGGGGGAGATTTTCTTGAAAATCTTCATGTCACATCCTTTGAATATACTAAACTTAAATACCAAATTTGGTAATTATCCGACTTTTCGTTTTTGAGTTATACTGTTCAGACACACACTCACACACGCACATACGGACATGTTTCTAAAAATACTTCATTTGGATTCAGGAAGCTCAAGACGTATTTTACGTAAAATCTCCATATCCAATTTTTGGGTGGAGTGTAATCTACCTTTTGTGTACGTACCAGAGAAAGTAATAAGTAATACTAATCATTATGTTACAGTTATTATTGTTATTATAATTATCATATTGCAAGTGAATCACTTTGTGCGTTAGTACAGAACCAGACATTTTATACCCAATTTAATAGATTTGAATACCTTATCAATCATGGCTGTGATGAAAACGGTGAAAAAATCCTAACTTCTAACACAGAGAAAAAACAAGCTTTATTAGTGTGTCTGTTGTGTTTTTTTTCTTCAAATTTTGTTATTTCTATCTAGGTTTTAAATTATATATACACACACACCCACATACACACATATATAGCTGAAATTTCGTTGAAAATGTCTTTTTGGTCCAAAGGAGGAAGCATCAGGATTATAAACGTTTTTACTGAACTTACTCTTCATTCTAAATACCAGTTTTTTTACATATTTACGTTTTATTTCTCTGCAAGCTGAAATTATGTGCCGCTGATATTATAAGGTATTATATTAAAATTTTGGAATACACGCATATAAAATAATTTAGTAAACGCCAACATGAAGCAGTTGAAAACTCGGTGCGATTTAAAAAATCTGATGTGTTACACTCACATGACTTTCTCTACTCTTGTACAAACTATTTTTACAAACGCTTATTCTCCGTATGCTTCATGTCAATCGAAATATCGAGATGTTAATCTTATTGCTAATTTTCTTGTAGATGCAAGGGGAATTGGTAGGCTTTAAGCGATAGTCAAATATTTTAAGAGCTGGTTGCTATGTGGAGTATTCCATTCCCTTTGCATTACCAGGACAAGAAAAATGAATGACGAATTCCCATTTGAGAAAAAGTATAAGTATTGGAAAATTTAAGGGAATAACAAGCAATATCTCGAAAATGGTTCACTCAACAAAAAACTCTATAACATAAATTGGGTATTTTAACGCAATCTACATTTTTTGTAGTAAACTTTTGTCTATCTCTTATGGTTTACCAGTTATGCAAAAGTCGTTTACAATGAAGAATACTTTTGAAGACATTCCCAGAAAATTCTAGATATAGATTTTATTCGTCATGAAAGTATCTTAAATACATGATATTTTAATCAAAATCGTCAGTCATTTTTGAGAAAATACAAATTTTCGAAAAATGTTCCATGTAAAGGGTAATCTGGGGTGGAAGATTTTCTTGAAAACCTTTGTATCGCATCTCTGGAAGATACTGAACCTAAATACCAAGTTTGGTGTTTATCCGACTGTTCGTTTCTGAGTTATGCTGTACACAGACACACACACGGACATGTTTCCAAAATGCTTTATATGCATTCAGTGCACCTCAACAGATGTATTTCCGGGGAAATATCGGTATCGAATTTTTGGGTGGAATGCAATACTTCCCCTACTTACTATACGTAGTAGAGAAAGTAGAAATTAATAACATAAAATTAATAAATGAAACATCTTGAAAAGCAGCAAAACATGTAAACTATAATATCATTGTTTTTTCTGTATATTAAAGATTATAATTTTCACTGCGTTAATTGGCTGCCAGTGCTGTTCAAAGTAGAGACAAATATTTTCGGTAAATATTTTCTTTTATACACGTTAAGTATTTTCTGAATCACCCAGTACATATACAATAATCACAGTCATACTGGAGGACTACATACCCACAGGTAAACAGGGAATGTACAAACCGCAAAATTGTTCTAGCTGGTGTGTGTGTTTTTTTTTCTCTTGTTTTTATTTCTGTGCTCTGGGGAACTTTTTTCCCTCAGCCGTACGGTGAAAATAGTTTTATACACCGACGTAATACTTTGTTATTGCCATGGTGTGTAACCGCAGTTGATAGTGGCAGTACTGCGTTAAGATCATGAAATACCGCTACACGGTAGTTGAATGTCCTGACCGCTTTCTGTGTGCGCAATACCATTTTATGTGCCAGCACGTACCTCCAGCACAGGCATTGTGCATCTCGAAGAAAGAACATACAATATTACTCTTTACTGAAACAGCAACAAGGAGAATTGGGGACGATAACCCAAGTACCGTCTTTAGAATCTAGGTAATAACACATTAAATTGCTAATAAGCATAGGAGGATTATAGAAATTGGAATTAAATGACACGACTAATAGGAAGGAGTCGAAAATGTCAGAATTAAAATACCAGTAGGACTCATTTTAATATTATTGCAATAATAGCTAAAATATTAACTAGAGTAAAGAGGTCATTGTACACTACTTTGAGGTAAATAAATTATATATAATTTATTAAGTTATTCAGAACGGCTTTTTTTGACCAAACACGGTTTTTCCCACTTAAGAGTATTGCAAATACAGAACAGTTCATTGAAACCAAATGCTTGCAAGGGTGTAGTAAACATTCATTATACTATTTGTGTTAATTAAGGAATATATGAGAATAATGCAAAAAAAGCCATTTTCGTCATATAGGTAAATCAATTACATTTCTTGAAAATCGTCCCATCAATGCCATTTTCGCGACGACTATTTGTTAACCTGCTATGTATACCGTGAAATGAGTTTTGTAACTTTTCAGTTAGGATAAAATTAATCTCTCTGAACGATTTGGTTTTACGTTTTGTGTGTTCGGTTTTACGATAAACACATTTATATCTAATAATGTCAAGTAACTCGTTAAATACTGCTGCGGTCAGGACGAATAACACTGGGGAATTAGCCTTGTTTTGGATAGTAGACGAATGAACCCCACCCAAGAATTAAATCCGATACATAGGTACGTATCTGTTACAAAGGTGAAAACAGCACAAAAACTTGGTGCAGTCGGTTGTCATATTTTCTTTACTCTTTATAACAATGTAACGAAGTTTATTACAGACTCTTGCGGTATCTCCAGAGTTTAATGTGTAGCACAAGGATTTATAACACAATTTCCTTCGATGGCAGTCTTTCGCGCAATACCATTTCTCGATGGCAAGTGCGGTAAAGTTCTCACTAATCATATTCAATCACAGCATCTCATTATGAACATTCTTAGAATATTACTACGGAAGTAGTGCTGAGAAGATTGTGACGGCCCTACTTGTGTGAGAACTGCTTCTGTATTCGCTTCGTTTTCATTGAATGCTTTCTGGTTGTAATCTTGTAAGGTTCATTGGTTCAAAAATGACATTCCGAAACGGGTAACTGAGGTCGTTAAAGCTGGACTCGTGAACAGAAGGACTGCGGTTTAAATCCCGCCGGGAGCATCCTCCTTGGCTGAGATTCCTCCCAGGATTTCCTCATAAGTGGCAAATGCCGGGAGGTACCCCAAGCTTAGGCCTATAACGCTTTCTTCCAAAATTTACTTTCCCATTTATTACAATTTCATTTCACGGATCACCTACCGCCACTGGTGCCGTCTAAAGTAAGAACTGGCTTTAAACAAGACTAAAGATAAAAATAATTAAATAAAAGGTATAAGGTATTTCGTAACTGTCTTATTAAATTACCCTTCCAAAACAATTCATTGGTTTCGCGAAAACCTTTATACTATGGTCGTGAAGAGTGAACTCCATGGCTGAGATTCCTTCCTGGATTTTCTCATAAGTGGCAGATGCCGGGGAGGTATCCGAAGCTTAGAACTATAGCTCTTTCTTTCCAAATTTGCTTTCCAAAATATTATAATTTCATTTCATGGATCACCTAGCGCCCGTGGTGCCGTCCGTAGTAAGAACAGGTTTATACAAGACTAAAGATAAAAATAATTAAATAAAAGCAATAACATATTTCGCATCTGTCGTATTAAATTACCCTTCCGAAAAAATCCGTTGGTTTCATTTATATTTTGGTCGTGAGAGTGAACTCTTTGGCCAAACAGACCAGGCGGATCTGGTTTATCTCCTATCAGATAACACAGAATACAGTTTTGGGGGTGACATAGGCAGCACGCCGAAACACTCTAGGTATGCGTTGTTTTTCAGTAGCCTTGACTTCTCAATCAAGTAGCTCCTTAGTTGATATCCAAGTATCCCATGAGGTTAGAGAAATTCCAAACTAAGAGTACAGAGAGCTGAATCTGGGTGTACCCTCTATTTGCAGGCTCACAAGGACGGTTTACTTTTAGACATAGCAATACAAAATTGACGAGAGCAAGTCAGAAAGCAAACTTCCTTATTTATTACTCGGAAACCAAGAAGAGGAACGTGTTGTATCCTCGAGGCTATAGTCCCAGCAATAAATTACAATTGTTATGTGAATGCTCTATTCCTCCATGTGCAACTTCTCAGCCATCTTGAAGTATATTGGCTGATTTTATGGTTTGTGTTGACAGTTGAATATAGTTTTTTACCGGTGACATTAATGCAGCTATTCGACATCGACGAGGACCTGACATGGTGCACGAAAATTCAAGGCCACATTTTGTAGGCATCAAAATGAACTGGCAACCATATAGCCAGCCCGTTTGGGCTTTCGCGTGTTTGCGTCATTGAAGAAACTTCATACGGACAATTTTTCAGTCAAGACGAAGTAACTGATGGCTTACAACCATATTTACAAACGCACTCTGATAATTTAAGCGACTTAATTAAGCCTGTAAACGAAAATTTAATTCAGTGTACCTAGTCTTTAAAATATGCTGAACAGCGGAACCTAGCAATTATTATGGGATAAGAGCGATGTTGGGAACTGTAAATTTAGGTAATATACAACAGTCTGCATTAAATATATTTGAAATACCATTTCATAATGCAGTAATGAATCTTAGTTTATATGGAACACGCTAGTTACGCATTTATTTAAAAATAGTTTTTCAGTAGTTTAAAATGTATGAGTGATTTTTGCCAACTTCATATAAGAAAATATTCATACAAACGCTTGTGATGCTCAATTTTTATTGCGACTGTCTTTTCATTGTCAACTGAAATGTTGGCACTGAGACTTCAACGAGCTCAGAATATGTGGTACGCTTTGTATGAAATCTCCGTCGGTGTGAGCATGTTACACCGTATTCGGCTCCAACGAATGAACGAAGGTCTTTGCGTTCTTTATAACTACTCTACCAAATCCAAACTATCTAAATGCTAACTTGAATTTTTTTTCTGACTGTCATAATCGAAACTCGTTCAAACTCTTACATTCTTGCTATACATGCTCATCATACATTCTTCTATTCATCATCATTCACTGTAGTATTGGCTTGTCTTTGGAATTCCCTGCCGGAAGACATAAGGGACTGTCGGAACGTTATACCGTTCAGAAGTAAAACTAGGGCATACCTTACTTGATTACTGGATACCAGTAATATATGATTTTTAATTTATCTTGTTCAAAGAATGAATGAATAAATTTAAAATATAAAATTTAAATATATATAGATATGAATTACATACATATCTATAAGTTTTTAAGTTGAGGCTGTATAATATCTCTAAAACTAAGTGCTGTAGAAAGAAATGTCTTTAATAAAAGTTGCTTGATATTAGGGTGAAGGTAAATGCCATTGGTCGTGTTTTGTTTGGAGGACGTTATGATGGTCATTTTAGGGTCAATTTACTACCTTTTAAATGGGAGCCTGCATTTTGTATGTTTTCTCATTAGAAAATCGTTTATAAAAAGGAATAAGGATGAGGAATAAGGAAACAAAATAAAAAATGTTGGTTCCAAATACGAAACATAACTTGACCCTCAAATGACTGTTCATGGCTGGTCCAACCATTCACTGCGCTCTTCGTACACAGACATTCAGAATTTTCGTTGTTATTTACGTTGGTGTAAGAACAATTACAAAGTGTTCTACACAAATACTGTTTAACTTTTTATGTGGAGTGAGAAAATAACATAAAAAGTAGGTTCCCATTTAAAAAAATTAAATTCACAAGATCCTCCAAATAAAACACAACTAATGGCATTTACTTTCCTCCCCATAATATCAAGCAACTTCTATACAAGACATTTCTTTCTACAAGCTTAGCTTTGGAGATATTGTAGTCTCAACTTAAATGGTCCACCCTTATATAAATTATAAAATATATAAACATTATAAAAATTAAAACATATTTATAAAATTAAATAAAAGGTGAAAAGCAGAAACTTCATAAAAATATGAAAAGATGAAATAACTAAATAAATGCAAAAGTAATTGAGTATATTAAAATTGTTTATAAATTTACATTAATATATAATTAATATATAGTTAAAATTATATAAATCAAAGAATTAATAGTATTGAAGTATGATAATAAATTTTATTTGGATGTTATATCTAAAGGTATTGAGATGTGTAATATTGTAATAGAAGTGTGTTGCGTAGGTTGAAGAGGTAATTTGTTAATTGTGGATGCATTTTAAATTTATTTATTGAATTTGTATTTGTTTATTATCAATTTTATTTATTTTAATGTTTAATATTTTAATATATAAATGTTTTGGTAACGTAATGTTGGCATTGATTTATGTTGTTTTGTATGGAGTTTATTTTAATCTAATTCATTTTATTATATTATTAATTAAATATTTATTTTAATTCTATTCTAATTACTTTATTTAATTTAGAACTATATGTACATATATGTAAAACATTTAGTGCGTTGTAAATGTATTTGGAAAAAGTGAATAAATTACACGATCTGGAATATTAGCTCTGATTTATGGATTTAGGTACTTAAGTATTCCAGATTATTGCTACTATTATTATTATTGTTATTATTTTTATTATACAACCTAATATTCTGCTCTATTATAATGATAAAATGTGTCGTAGCATTCATTAATTTATTACTTCATTTAATGTGGCAGTTATTAATATTTCAAATTTAAATATTAAACCACTTAGAATGATTGCTATTGAGCGAGTTTGGCTCCGCGGTTACGTGTGAGGCTCGCATTTGGGAGGTCCCAGGTTCGATTCTCGGCGACCGCCCATACGGACCCTGGATTTTTCATGGTTTTCCTTAGTCGGTAGGCGAATTCTGGTGTGTTTTCTCATCTACCAAATTTACTTTCCATCATTTCCCTTTCATTCTGTTTTCTTATCATCTTTCAGCTGTGCTTAGTTTTGTGAGCGTATGGCGGTGCCGGGCAAATAGCGCATATGCTTGCTCAAAGGAAAGAGTACTTACTCCCTGAGGGCATTAGAGAGCTGCTTGGTCAATGGTCGTTCGTCGCCCTCTCTAGGCAGCTCCAGCAGTGGGACGGGTCTTCGAGCATGGAACTGTTACAAACTTCCGCGCGTATCTGTAGCCTCCTACATTCGTTTACTTCATCCCTTCCTTATGGGGGCGGGTTGTAGCCATAATAGATCTATGTCTGTCGCAGTGTGCGAGGTGTCCACCTCCGTTATGTAACCTACACCTATCTATATAAGTAATTGTTTTTACCTATATGTACTCGTATATTCCCTTTAAAAGCATTTTGGTTAATTTTTTATTTGGTTCATCTTAATATGTATCTATATTTGTTAGACCTCGGTATATTATGTTTTTATTATATGTTACTACTGTATTGCTTATAGAGGAGACCTCATGCCTTAACTCCTACCAGGGTAAATAAATAAATAAATAAATACGAACTGAACAGGACGCCACTTCCTATCGCGAGGAATTTGACTTTCATTGTATACCACGACAAATGTTTGAATGCGTTTTACTTACTTATTTACTTAATTAGTCGGCTTAGCCTCCTTTTAGGTAGGGTTTACACCCCCAGGACTTAAAATCGTGCCTAGGGTCAGAGGCCTGTAGAGGAGCAGACGAACATTGAATCAGAGAAAACAAGAACGCGGAACGGGTGATCGACCGTAGCCATGTATGAGAGGATGATGATATGAAATGAAAGCGAAATGGATAAAGGAAAGTTGAAAATTGAGCAATTGGTGGAGTGAACGTCGGAGAAAACCGGAGAACTTAATTTTAGTTTTTCAGCTAATGTTATTTTTTTTAACTAACTTCTTAATTAGTTTATCATTGAATTAAGGGACGAGAAGACCATATAGAGTTTAATATACAAAATGATTAATTAAATTAAGGGGAAAAACCCGCCCAGACACCACTCGTCTACATCCTATATGCGGACCCCTGGGGTCGAAGCCTTGGTGGGCCTAACCACTCTGCCACAGCGCCGCTTTGAATGCATTTTGTGGATGTAAAAAAATAAAGGGACTGCGCACAAATAAAATAGCACACTTCATTTTGATGTATCTTTACGTATTAACCAATACAAACTTGGGTGTACTTACTTTCCGACTGACTCTCTTATAAGTTAAATTGCTTCTGTTCCTTGTCAAATGCCGTACGTAATAATACAATTTAATCGACGACAACCAGAAGTACATTATACTAAGTCTACCGGACAGTGCAGGTAGAAGAGAGCTAATGGCAATAAGTTCTGCGCGTCATGAAACTACAGTACAATGGGTGCAGGGGAGACAAAATCTATTATCTAGAAATGAGTTGCTGCTGGCAAAGCTCCACTACTTAGTTATTTCGCAAATAACAGGATTTCAAGAGTTATTCTGGTTAATAAGGAAACCTATTCCAACCGCCCACTTTGTCCATGCATTTGCGTGCCAATGTACACATAAACAACGTGGTGTGGAGCATAGTCATAGCGTCGAGGAACTAATTGCAGTTATTTAATTCGTTACCAAACATTCATTTCTAGTCCTAAATTGGCCCGGGAGTTGGCAAGAAACGTGGCCAGCGTGTGGCAGGCAACATCGGTTTCGTGGGCGGGCGGTTGGTTGTGGGTGTCTCGGCTGCATGCAACGATCGCAACTTGTAATTTACAAGTGAACTAATTACAGGCCGTTTTAGAGCATTAATTGCCAACATGCGGGCCGGCTTCCTTTCTGTGACGTTTTTCTTGGTTGTTTCCCTATAATAAAACCAATCTGGGCTCTTCTAGACGTAGAACACACATGTTTGTTAGTAGGATCATTTCAACATGTGTTACTCTTAAACACTACCTACCAATCACTATTTTACATTTTAAAGAATAAAAGCAAATTACATAACAGCTGCTTTTTTATCAGGCAAACATAAAAAAGCATAAGTTGAATCAAACCTGAAAAATTTAATGCTACACCAAGGCTCTAAAAATGCTCTTCGGCCTTTCGTGTCGCTGCTCTTATCGCTTGAGCTGCAATGACAAGTTACCCGTATGCACATAAACCTTTTCACTTACAACTTATACAAGGATAGTGTGAAAGAACAGTAACTATAAAATATAAATGAACCGGGAACTAAAAGAACTTGCAACATTTCTCACCTCCTTTGACTTAAGATATCTCGAGTGTGTGAGATCATCTTGAGGTTTGCCGGAATACTAAAGTGGTTTAAGCTAGGACAATAAACCATGATGACTCGAGTGGTAACTACATCGGCACATTCAAAACGAATCGCTTAAACCAATGTTGTAGCCCTCATTTCTTCCAAAGTTGACTTTTACATGGACGAAGGTTATTAATGGTTCTTGGGACAAGGCAGAGATATTGCACGTGTTCCACCAAAGCCCTCTGAAATTCCAAAATCTTTGCCTTGATCCAAGCACCATAAACAACCTTCTTGCGTGTAAAATCTAACTTTGGAAAAAATAAGGGTTACAAACTTGATCTGGGCGGATATTCAATTATCAAATGGAGAAAGCATAGCTCTCTTTTAAAAGCGCATTTTGGATACGCATTAATGGATAAAAGTATTAAATTTTCTCAAGGTAGTAACACTATAATATGATAGCTGTAAGTAATGACGGACTAAATTAAATTTCAGGACAATAGAAATTGTTAACTAAAAGTATTGACTAGGATATTGATTGCGTTCTCCTACATTCTGTAGAGAATCCATTATAGGCTTTTACTATGTGTATTGATACAAATACTGGCCTCTGGTGGTTTGCCTAAACTGAGCAAAAGTTAAAATTTGATGTGATACATTCACAAGACTTTCTCTACTCTCTATCGTGTGTTAGTGGATATATAGGTGATACTTACTAAAGCTTATTTTACTAAGCTTTGCAGAATCACATGCATTACACATTTCCTTATAGATACAAAGGAAACAGCAATAATCAGATGTTTAAGATATATACTGTCCTTAAAATTCCATACTGTCCCCAGCCATCGCGAGAAACAACTGAATATTGACAGGACTTTAAAAGAATGACCAATCATTGAACAATTCCAACTTTAGTAACGGATATCCCGGAAATGGTTTATGCCACAGAAAACTTTTTATAAATAAATTGTGTTTTAAAGAGATCTACATTTCTTTATGTGCGTTTTCTATTATCGCTTAACTTTACCATTTATACACTTTTATACAAAATTCCTTCCGAACAAAGACGAGATTCTCAGAAAATTCAAGATACACGTTTTATTTGATATGTAAATTTATTTTAATGTATGGTATTTTAATCAAAATCGTTAATCGTTTTTGGAAAATAAGAAATTTCGGAAAATGCTCACTGTAAAGAATAGTTTGGAGAATTTTCTTGAATATCTGAACTTAAATACTAAGTTTGTTATTTATTCGACTTTCGTTTTTGAGTTATGCGTTCACACACACAGACCTTTTTCTAGAAATGCTTCTTTTGGACTCAAAGTGCATCAAAACTGCATTTTCGCTGAAAGCTCGGTATCGAATTTTTGTGTGGAATGCAATACCTTCTCTACCTACTCTGAACGTGGTAGAGGAAGTAAAACTGAGAACACAATTTTAGCATCATTATCTACCATTAATCAACAGAATTGCTAACAAGCCGATATGGTTAATTCTAGAGGCTAAGCAAAATTCATAGGTCTTCAGTGCCACCAGCAGCAGGATCCCTGGTTGTACTCCTGGTATAGATAGGGGAATTTTTTTTCTTTGGTCTGGTATGATGTGCTCTCACCTTCGTGTGTTCCTGCGGAAGATAGCACATCTCCTTTTTCGCATATCTCAACAAAAGTAGTCAGGGTGCAGTGGTATGTCGACCACGAATCAAACCTACCCTCTGCTCTCTGCCCGATTTGTCCTGTATAGAATTCGGAGAGGATCCAGTGATCATGCAGGATGTCCTGTCAGAGTTAAGCTTCATGAACATTCTGAAGCTACTGAAAAATATGATGAAATACTTTCACACGACTTTCTCTACCCACTCTCTTTTATTTTACTTCTTCTAAAATCTCACCTTTCTGTTTATACATTATATAATCTTTCATTATATATTAGATATCGCTAAAACTTCTTCAATGTCACCACTAGCTGAGATACGGAAGAGCCCTAAGACTACGACACATTACGTCATGAATAACAAACACTAATATATTACAATCTTTATACAATTTTTATTCATTTCCATAATGAATGACTGAAAGTAATTTTGCCCCTGAAGGTCTAGGGCCTCCTCTGGCGAGGGAGAACTCGTGCGGAGCTAGGTCGCATAAGTGGAATTATTGTTTCCCTTCTTCTTTGACTGGAAGTGAAAGTGGAATGTGAGCGTGGTGTGGGAGTGACTTAGTGAATGGGCGTAAGCGACAAAGTTCCATAAGCGTATTAAATTATCCATACTCAGTTCAGTTTCAAAGTATCTGTGGATATAAAAACGAAATTTTGAACATTTTGAGTACCCTTAAGTTATCTCAGTATACTTCAGAAGAAAGCATTATCCATTCTTCGGTCGACATAAATGTTCACAATGTACCCAAGGCAGTCAACAGCTCTCTAAGGATTATAAACAACTTTATTCTTATAATCATCCGTTGTGTATAATTAATATTTCATACTTCTAGTTTGCTAACTAGCTCTCAGTAGGAGACTGATGAAACATCTTAAAGAAACTGCTTCATTTAATAATTACTTTGCAGAGAAACATTTTAATGCGTGAGTAAGAATCCTTGATTATAAAGATGTGATGTTTACAGAACGTTGATCACGACTCTAATGGAGACACGAGAGGTAAAGTTGCATTTGTAGTGCTCCTGCAGGCATAATAGATAAATATCAAACTAGCTGACTCACTCTGTAATTAAAGTGAGTGTAATAACGTTGTTTCTTAGTTTTAAAAATTCTTCTATTGACTAGTTAACGTGCAATACACGTCGTCATTGCTTCGCCCGAAGATTGCTTCTAGCCATCCCTCCCACTCTTCTCTGCTGGTATATGTATGTACTCTTTCAAGTGGCAGTCGTTAAAAGTTCTTCCACTCTGTCCAATCAGCGTGCACATACAGAATGTTTAAATGCCGTCCTTTTTCCGTTTGTAAACTTAATCAGCGAATCTTCCACGAGTAATCTTCACGAGTACCGATGACTTAGACAGGCTTCAGTCCATCTTCCGGGCAATCCGGTTGGGGATTTCTCGTGATTTTCCTCCATTTCCAGGTAATAATAGTAATAGTACAATCCAAAGATTAACCCACAAAACAAAGAGAGGCGACTACTCAAATAGGGGATATTTGTTCAGCGTCACTATGACAAGTATATAACCACAGAAAGAAATTACACGATCACAAAAATTCAGCTTCCGAACAAATCAGATGGGGCACAGGAAGGTGACTACGCAGCAATCAGAATATCGGTTCAACTATCCTTCCTCAGTTCAATGTTTACTGCGTTTTATTTGCGGAAACAAATTTATTTATATACTGGCGCAACTGTCGTTTTTATTGCTTTTTTTTAATTCAACTTCCTTTAATCGACATATCGACTCTAAATGAATGAAATGATTGAAATTAGCTGGAATGAGCCCGCGGTCCATAGAGATTAGATACCCACATTCGTCTGATAAGAGGGAAAAGTGCCTTTTCTAGGTAACTTACTCCAACCGAGATTCGAATTCCAGACCTATTGAATATGAGGCCGACACGCCTTTCCATGTTGTGCAGTGCCTTATATTATTGCTTTAGATTTGGAGATTATTCTCTTCTCTCTAACTTTATTTCCCTCGCTCCCCTCACTCTTCCGCTTCATTTAGTACTTCTCTCCTCCCACTCTTTTCCCTCTCTTTCCCTTTCTATATACATCCGTCTTTATATCTCTCCTTTCACTCTACCTTAGTCTGTATCCTCCTTTCCCCGCACCCTCATCTCCCTCCTCTCTGTGC
Organism: Deroplatys truncata; assembly: GCA_030765065.1. Classification (NCBI taxonomy): domain Eukaryota; kingdom Metazoa; phylum Arthropoda; class Insecta; order Mantodea; family Mantidae; genus Deroplatys; species Deroplatys truncata. The sequence goes on from CM060981.1 coordinate 135,734,321, forward strand.
AACTTAGATTTAATATAAGACCGCTAATAACATTGTTACTTCCGAGGTTTTAATAAATCAAAATATTAGTAAAAAGTTTTAATGGTAACTAAACTTGTTTATTTATGCTTATTGTGAAATCCTAAATATATTGTTTCTCGTGGTAACCGGTTTACGAATAGGTACCTATATTGTTAACGAAATATTGATATAACCTCTTAAATATTCATGGTATAAAATGTTATAAATGATATATGCTTATAAATATTTTATTAAATCTTTTAAACGCTGAATAATAAGGCAGATATTTTGATTTGTCATTTTGCGCCCTGTAAGAACCCCCAAATTTAGGGCAAGTAATTAAGGACCATATTTTCTAATGTTATATAAAAAGCTTAATTTCACCTATTTTGGATATACTTGGGTGGTGGTGCTGGTGGTGGTTAGCGCCCTATTTTGTTCGTGAAAGGGTAAACACACACCACACGCGCATAAAATATTTTCTAAAACTACTCTTTTGTGGGGAGGTGTCCAGGGAATCACAGAATTTGTATTTCCGGCGAAACCGTGGTGTTGAATGTATCCTTTCTTCTATCTGCCAGGGAAACTAATATACTGAAGTTAAATTTTTTAAGGGAACATGATAGTCAAACAGGCAAATGCATTTGGCCACATCACATAAAATCGCATTATACAGGAATTAATATATTGATATTCTATAAATTATAATTATAAGTTTACGCAAATTCTGTTTAGGAAGAACTTATGCTGAATGTGCACAATGAAATCACCAAATTTATGCATAATATTGAGAAAGTGGGCATCAACATACTGTAGTAAACTTTGCTTACTTCAACAATTATAAGCTAAAAATATCTTTCAATTTAAATTTTGATATTCTTTCAAGAATTTCTATTTAGCATATTCATTTTAATTTACATCTATACATTTTCTAGCAGTTGTAGATACATGTAAGCTTAATTCATGAAAAACTTCCAGGTGCTAGCTCTGCTCGATCTTGAGGAATATGTTCCTAAAAATGAATTTGCGGAAAATAGAATACAAATATACTGATATATTTTTTTATACTTCTGGCAAGTATTTTATGTAATGTCTTGCAAATATGTCTGTTTAACGTACAGGTTTCCTTAAGAGGATATGTTTAAAGGAAGTTATAGCGACTTAAAAGCATGTCAGAGGTTAAAAAATATCTAGTTGATTGAATCTGGTGAAACTCAATATTGTTATTCGTTAAGTTTCGTAAAATTGTTAATATTAAATGAAAAGAACTGTAGAAATTGCAGCATTATGAAATGTAGTTAGCAGAAGGTATTTACTTTCTCCCTTACAAAAACTCGATAAATTTTGTAGAACGTGAGGTTTGCAGGAACGGTTGAGTTCAATTAGTAACTATCCTGCATTTGGACGTAATTCATAACTTCTTTATACGCACTCGTTAATCCATGGCAGCTTTACTTAACATAAATCGGAGTTTCAAGATCCTAAAATGGATATGAAATGTTCAATGGGCATTTAAGATGACAGAAGAATGTGCCTGTTAAGAAGAAGCTATAATAGATGTGCAAATAAAACAATTGCAGATCGCTATAAATTCTATTTAAGTGTTTTATGAAAATGCCTGCCTGCTAAATCTGAGACTTGTCAGGTCATTGGAAAATGCTGCTTCAGGGGTGTCATGAACTGATGATGAAAACTGTGTAAAAATAATTCTGTATATAAAACCAGCTTGTTTTGCATGAACTCATTTACAAACTATTCTAAAAAAGCATGTTGTTAATCGAGATAAACTTTCATTACACATTTGGCTCTATATATAAAAGGGATACAGGGATAATCAGATTTTTAAAAACCGAGTCGGTATATGACGGCTTTGACCCATGCTCTTTGATTAACTTAAAAAAAAAAAAAAAAAAAGCTAGGCTGGTCCAGCAGTTCCCTCGGTAAAACACTTGCCTGCTAAGCGAAGGGTCCCGGTTTCGTTACCCGGCTGAGGGTGGATTATTCCCTATCCTCCCTAGAGTGTAGAAGCATGAAACAGAGTGTGAATGTGGGTGTGATCTAATGTATAAAACCAAAGAAAAATTCAATGGCAACTGTGTACGAGTTAACACCATTGCCGACAGGCAATATGTTCCAATATGCCGATGTGACCGATGTAGTTAAACGCGTGGTATAAATGTAGCAATAAAAACAAAAAGCGAATAGCTAAAAATCTGACATGTTACATTTGTGCAACTTTTTCCACCCAATATCGTTTATTTTTATGCAGCTTCTACAAAATACGAAAGCTTATTTTTCTATTTGCATCATGTTAATTCAAATAAATTTTTCGGGAAATAGCTGAATACAGATTTAGTTGTAAGTAACATGCGAATAGAGGAAACTGGATGAATTGTCAGATGCGTAAAAGCCAGACCCTATACACTGATTTTTAAATTCTATATTCTTTTCATGTTCGATCGCGAGAAAAGAATGAATAGCAGCAGCACATTAAAAAAATCTGATGTGTTACACTCATATGACTTTCTCTACTCTTTGAAACGGCAACTCTAGGCCGAGCCCAAGAACTATAATTACAGATAACTTATTAATTAACTTTTAGTGATGTTAAATCGTATTATGTAAATATCTTTTTCTCATACTGCTTGTATATTTTAAGAAGGGTGATTTAACATTATGTATCTATCTAGGTTATTAATATTAGTAGAGTTATAAATGGTTTAATGTAAATAATTTAAGCGCTATGTTAAAATACTGTCCACGAGGGAAAGTTTTAGCTACAGGAATAGTGCTTTCGAAGGCAGAAAACCTAGTTTTATTACCTCTCTCCGGTCGCTGTGCTATTATTCCTACAGCGAGGGTGTAGAGCCTTTGTCCCATTATTTGATAATTCGCCGTGACCAAGTGAGTGAGAAAGACAACCTTAACGGTAAATGTAGGAAAAGCCGCGATTTATATTAAAATTGGACCAATGAGATCCCTGAAAGTTTATTCGAAATAGTTAGACGCGTCGAGTCGCGCTAAAAATGGACCAATAGGAAAGGAAGCAGCCTCAGGAGCCTGAGACTATAAATGAATCTGTTTGGGGAAATTTCGGGGCAGTTTTTGGTAATGTGTGGTCAGGGAGAGATGCTGCAGGATGCGTGAGATATCGCGCCAAGAAGGGAATCAAGTCAGCTTTGTAATGTCAGCTTAGTATTGCATTTTATTCGACAGTTTATGTCATGTGTGGTCAGGGAGAGATGCTGCAGGATGTGTGAGATATCGCGCCAAAACAGGGAATCAAAATAGTTTTAGCAACACACCTAAGATCCGCTACTCTGAAAGCGACAATAAGAATAGTTATATTTCGTGACATATCCACGCCATAGTCTAACAGCGGTGGACAGTATTTTACAGCGGCAATACCAGTTTTGTATACTACGAGTGTTAAATTAAATAAAAAGAAACGGCAGTGTCATCTTTTCATAAACAAAGCAAGTCTATGTCTTCCTATATCACCACCCGAGATCTACGTTTTCCTTTACCGAGGATAAGTCCATGCTCCCATATAATTTAAGGAAAATTACTGCAGCTAGCCGAGGATAAATTGAAGAACCAACACGCTGAGAACTTCTGGAAGCAACGGGAGAAGCATCAAGGTAAGCTACAGCAACGGATGAGGAGGTGATCGCCGCAAACTGGCGCCATAACGTGCGGCTCGAAGGGAAGAACGACACGAACGGAGGACTAGGAAACAACGAACAGACGAAGAATCTTCAGAGGAAAGGGGCACAGCAGAACAAAAATTACAACGCGAACTTCTAGTCTACCTACGTGGGACAACAAAACAGCTGAGAACATCGCTTCTAGAACTTCACCAGGATTCGAACCCGGAACGCATCAGTTAACATTGAAAAAAAAATACAGGTTAGAACTTTTATTCAAAAACAAACAAAAAGACATGCAGAGTAGTGACTCAGTTTTGTGAACACATGTTATTGAGAGGGGGTAAAGTCATTACTAGGGAGGTAGAACTTGCTAACGGAACCATGAGTAGGTCAAGGGAAGATTTGGAAGAACTGAATGGGGAGGCTATTGTCAGCATAACAACAGATGGAGAAAATATGGGTGCAGCTGAAGTAGAAGTTAGGGAAAGGCAATCACCGATTGAGCAGGTCATTGACGCAGGTCAAAACCAGCTGCTAATATTGCTTCAACATTTGAGCGCAAAGATAGATGAGCAGAGTAAGGAGTCAAAAAGAAATTTGAGTGAACAAATTAACAATTTAGAAGGGAAATTAAATGAGCTGAGTAAGGAGTCAAAAAGAAATTTGAGTGAACAAAATAAAAATTTGGAAGGGAAATTAAATGAGCAGAGTATACAGATAGGTGAATATGTCAGAGAGGAAAACAGGAAGATGAGAGGGGAATTAGCTCAGGAGATGAGGGAATATTTAGGTGAACAGGTCACCCGATTACAAAGTCAATTGGACTCCAAATTCAGTCAGCAAGGGATGGTAGTGCAAGAAATTCAGGCAGGACAACTATGTCTAAGAAACGATGTAGAAAAACTAAGGAAGGATGTAGAAACAGAATTAAGTGTTACCAGCTTAGCCATAAAGGAACAATTGGATGATGACTTAAGAGCTGTAAATGTTTCTTTAGAAAAAAAACAAAGTACCTTAGAATCTAACATTCAAAGGGAGTTCAAAGAATTTAGAATAGTGTTAGAAAAGGATCAGGGAAAGATGAATGAACTTTCGTCAAAAATGACTGAACAGCTCTCAAATCATCATGAAATTGTGAAGAGGGTGGAAGAGCATGAAAATTGTGTAAAGGAGTTAAAACGCTCTATTGGTAGACTAGGGATAAGTGTGAGACAGAGTGATGATAGCTCACCCAGTGAAACTAGCACCACTTTTAGGGAGGTAAATGGAGGCCAAAGTCCAGCTGCCGACCCATATAATTTTAATTCAGGGCACCAATGTACATCTAACCATGCAAGTAATGCAAACTACCATTTATTAAATGAGATAGGGGTACCTACTTTCGAGGAAAATTCGGCTGATAATCCTAAACAATACCTAAATGACCTTGAGGAGTATTTCCGTTTGAAGCAGATTCCGGACGAGCTAAAGATGTTAATCGTTCGTAAAGGTTTACGTCAAAGGGTTCTCCAATGGGTAAGATTGACTTTGGGGGAGAATAATAATTTTGAATATTTCAGAAGGGCATTTTTGAATAAGTACTGGAGTACTAATACTCAGAACCAGGTGAGATCTATCCTAGTTAATGGCAAGTACGATGAACGCGGAAACCTAAGCATGGTAGATTATTTGCTAACTAAAGCACAGAGTAGTAGACTAATCGAGCCACCCATAAGCGAGAGGGATTTCATTAATATGATTGTACCACATTATCCAGAACGTATACACCATTACCTACTCATTGCGAAGCCAAATTCTATTCCCGAATTGATTGAGTTGGTATCATCATTCGAGACAAGTAGTAGGAACCACGTACAAAACTATACAGTTCGAACATTACCGGATAATTCAAGGAATGCGAATTGGAGAGGAAACGCGAGAGGGAACTATAACCCCAGAGAGAGATACTGGAACGACGTACCTCAATCCGGGAACAGAAACTGTCAAAATAACCGTTTCAGGAGGGAAGGTGATAACCAATATCACATAAATGCTATACAAACCAGACCAAGATATAGTGGCCGTTTTAATTATAGGAGAGGCAGAAACAATGAAAACAGATCCAGAGAACATTATTTTTCTGACCGAGGGGAAAGTGATGTAGGAGAAAGGTATGACGAAAATTATCCAGAAAGAAACGAAAGGAGAGAGAGACATTCCCGGGGACATTTTAGAGGAAGCAGAGGAAACTATAGGCAAATGCAGAGAGAGGGAAATGTGGAAGAGACTAGCGGAGCACCAAATAGTGTCGATAACCCGGAAAACTAAGACAGGATCCATTCAAGAGCTCGGAGCGGATTCTAAGCGCGCAAAATTCTCAAATAAACAGAAAATGTGAAACAGGGCTCAAAAATGAATTTATACTGGGAGAACTGATAACTACTATTCAAAATCACTCGGAAAAGGATCTGACAGATTCCCCTAGCATAAAGGTAGTATTATTGGATGAAGAATATAACGCTTTAATAGACTCTGGAGCCAATGTGAGTGTATGCAGCCTGAGGTTATATCAGAACCTGGTAAATAAAGGAATTAAGCTAATGACATTACCCATAAGGAACACGGTATGCCGGGTAGCAGTTAACAAAGAGGTTACCCGAATAAAAATGCAAGTAATGTTGAACATGAAAATAGGAGAAGAAAATTTTGAGTTTATTTTTCTGGTAATCAATAATTTGATTTGTGACATTTTGATTGGGTGTGACGTTTTGTTTGAATTAAGAGCTAGGGTTGATTTTGCTGATAAAGTTTTGAAAATAGAGAAGAACAGAAAAACATTAGAAATCCCTTTTGTAGAGGGTATGAAGCAGGATACTTATAACAAAACCCAAGGAGAAGAAGATATAGCCGAAGAAAGATTTTTCGTACAATTATTACAAACAGGTAGGAGTGAGAAATTAATTGCTATAGTACAAGGGGAAGAAACCGATGAGATGCATGCGTTCGCTGACAGGTTTTACAACGGGTATACGGAGCACAATGAGAAAGATTATGGTTACGCCCGAAATAAAGAATTCCAAGATACCGGCAGCCAGGTAGAAGCAGTAGAGGAGAAAATGACCCTTGCCGAGAACCTCACAGAGACACAAAGGCATCTATTAAGGCGAATGTTACAAGAAAACAAAGCGGTATTTTCGGACGTCCCAGGCAAGTGCAAAGCATACAAACACAGTTTTAAGGTACAAGATATTGCACCCTTCACACACAAGTATCGGGATATTCCGATTGCATTAAGGGAGAGAGCCAAACAGGTGATCGATAAGATGTTGAGAGACCGAATAATACAAACGTCAAATTCTCCGTACAGCAGTCCATTATGTTGGGTGACGAAACGCAATGGCGAACTTAGGATGACAATAGATGCTCGAAGGATAAATAAATATACACAGATCATGTGAGTCTTTCATTTATGAAACGTTGTCGGCTTACGAGTACTAAATTATCTAGGTACATCCATGAGATTCTTTCGTATGATGTTGAGGTGAAACACATTCCAGGAAAAACAAATGTTTTTAGCGATTTGCTGTCTAGGTTACATAACAACAGTGAAATACCGGAGAGAATAGAACGCCCTAAAAATGAAGTAACATTAATGAGTATTGAAATACCCTTGAGTAAAGGATTGATAAAAGAATTAAAAGGAATAGGGGACCAGCAGCGACGAGATGAGAAGTTAAATAAATTAATAAAAAAGGCCCCAGAAATAGATGAAAATATCAAGGGAAACATAGGGTTAAAAGGGGGCGTGTTATATAAACTACATGGCAGTGAAATACAGAAATGGAAGACATATATACCTAAGAACATGGAGAATGAACTCATAAGCACGTTCCATCAAGCTCTAGCACATTCTGGCTCAGAACGCACCGCTTTAATGATCCAAGAAAACCTGTATATTCCAAAATTACACCATAAAGTAAGGAGAATAATTTCGACATGCTTACAATGTCAAAAAGCAAAGCCACTGAATATACAATACGAATACGAGACAAACTCAATACTAAGAGAAAAACCAGGAATGTTAGTGACCTTGGACTGTCATGGTGAGATGCCCCGTAGTAAATTTGGATTTAGGTATATAATAGTGTTAATAGATGTATTTTCAAAATTTGTGAAAATTTACCCAGTCCGGAAGATTACAAGTGAAACATGCCTAAGGAAGATAATGAAGTCGTATGTTCCACAATTTGGAAAGATGAAGGCAATTTTATGTGATAATGCTTCAATATTTACCAGCAGAAAATTTGTAGACACCTTAAAAGAAAACGAAATCACGTTGTATCATTGCTCAAAATACCACCCACAAAGCAATCCCTGCGAAAGAATAATACGGGACATTTCGGTTTATTTGAGAATTTTGGCCAATAAAAAACACAGTGATTGGGCAAATCACTATCAGCGCATCGAAAGTATTTTAAATGAAAGTGTGAGCCCTACTACCGGTTATAAGCCCATCGAGCTGATGAAGGGGAAATTAATGGAAACACTCGAAGGGGAATTACCACAGACACTAGAAGCTAAAGATCCGAAAGCACTAACGGAAGAAGAGATGTTTAAGAAAGCTTTTGAAAGAATGGCCAATAAGGCGCAGAAAAGAAAAGAAAAGTTTAAGAAGAAGAAACGAAAACACTGGTTGATCAAATTGGGAGACTTAGTATTGGTACGGGACAAGAAAAAGTCTAGCATTCTGAACAAAAGGTATCATAGAATGGAAAATTTATTTAAAGGTCCATACCGGGTGATTAACATTTTTGGCTCGGATACATTTGAGTTACAAGAAATAAAGAATTCCAAGATCGTAGGGAGATACCATAAACAGTTGCTCAAACCGTACAAATGTTTAGAGAATGAGAAGGGTGAAGAATATAATGAAAAGAATCAGGTTAGTTTTACTCGAAATGAGGTAACACCCCTGTGAACAAATAGTAAAGGTAATACACCCGATAAATAAGGATGTAAAGAAATAAATAAAGGCATAATAATTATGTACCAATATGTATGTAAATAGATTTAATTTTAGAACTTAAATTGGGTATTAGAGTATTTGTATGCGTCACAAGTTATTCGTGTGCGGGAAATGTATTGTGTATAAGAATGTCTCTCGGAAACCTGTTTTTAAAGGGAGAGGGTAGAGTGAATGACCCAAATATAAACATCACCGGTTTGTCAGAGCCCTTGTGAAGGAGCAGGTATAGCGAAGGGTCTCTGTCAACAAAACAAACGAACAAAGGCCATAATCAGAGGAATTATTCTGTAAAAGAAAATTGCATCAAGTGTTGAAAAATTTATTCTTTTCCAGAACAGGGCAATTTGAAACGGCAACTCTAGGCCGAGCCCAAGAACTATAATTACAGATAACTTATTAATTAACTTTTAGTGATGTTAAATCGTATTATGTAAATATCTTTTTCTCATACTGCTTGTATATTTTAAGAAGGGTGATTTAACATTATGTATCTATCTAGGTTATTAATATTAGTAGAGTTATAAATGGTTTAATGTAAATAATTTAAGCGCTATGTTAAAATACTGTCCACGAGGGAAAGTTTTAGCTACAGGAATAGTGCTTTCGAAGGCAGAAAACCTAGTTTTATTACCTCTCTCCGGTCGCTGTGCTATTATTCCTACAGCGAGGGTGTAGAGCCTTTGTCCCATTATTTGATAATTCGCCGTGACCAAGTGAGTGAGAAAGACAACCTTAACGGTAAATGTAGGAAAAGCCGCGATTTATATTAAAATTGGACCAATGAGATCCCTGAAAGTTTATTCGAAATAGTTAGACGCGTCGAGTCGCGCTAAAAATGGACCAATAGGAAAGGAAGCAGCCTCAGGAGCCTGAGACTATAAATGAATCTGTTTGGGGAAATTTCGGGGCAGTTTTTGGTAATGTGTGGTCAGGGAGAGATGCTGCAGGATGCGTGAGATATCGCGCCAAGAAGGGAATCAAGTCAGCTTTGTAATGTCAGCTTAGTATTGCATTTTATTCGACAGTTTATGTCATGTGTGGTCAGGGAGAGATGCTGCAGGATGTGTGAGATATCGCGCCAAAACAGGGAATCAAAATAGTTTTAGCAACACACCTAAGATCCGCTACTCTGAAAGCGACAATAAGAATAGTTATATTTCGTGACATATCCACGCCATAGTCTAACAGCGGTGGACAGTATTTTACAGCGGCAATACCAGTTTTGTATACTACGAGTGTTAAATTAAATAAAAAGAAACGGCAGTGTCATCTTTTCATAAACAAAGCAAGTCTATGTCTTCCTATATCACCACCCGAGATCTACGTTTTCCTTTACCGAGGATAAGTCCATGCTCCCATATAATTTAAGGAAAATTACTGCAGCTAGCCGAGGATAAATTGAAGAACCAACACGCTGAGAACTTCTGGAAGCAACGGGAGAAGCATCAAGGTAAGCTACAGCAACGGATGAGGAGGTGATCGCCGCATCTTGTACAAACTATTTTTACAAACGCTTATTCTCCATATACTTCATGTTAATCGAGATATCGAGATGTTAACCTTATTGCTAATTTTCTTATGGAGGCAAGGGGAATTGGTAGGCTTTAAGCGATGGTCAAATATTTTAAGAGCTGGTTGCTATGTTGAGTATTCCATTCTATTTGCATTACCAGGACAAAAAGAAAAAATCTGATGTGTTATACTCACATGACTTTCTCTACTCTTGTACAAACTATTTTTACAAACGCTTATTCTCCATATACTTCATGTTAATCGAGATGTTAATCTTATTGCTAATTCTCTCGTAGGTGCACGGTGAGTATGGGAGGCTTTAAGCGATAGCCAAATCTCTTAAGAACTGGTTGCTATGCGACGCATTCCATTCTCTTTGCATGTCCAGTGCATAAAAAATATGAATAACGAATTCCCATTTGTGAAAAAGTATAAGTATTGGAAAATTTAAGGGAATAACAAGCAATATCTCGAAAATGGTTCACTCAACAACAAAAAATGTATATGACATAAATTGTGTGTTTTAACGCGATCTACAGTTTTTGTATAGTAAAATTTTGTCTCTTACGGTTTACCAGTTATGCAAAAGTCGTTCACAATGAAGAATACTTTTGGAGACATTCCCAGAAAGTTCAAGATATACATTTCATTTGTCATGAAAATATCTTAAACATGATATTTTAATCAAAATCGTTAGAGCCATTTTTGAGAAAATTAAAATTTTCGAAAAATGTTCCATGTGTCTGGGGTGGGGGATTTTCTTGAAAACCTTCGTGTCGCATCTCTGGAAGATACTAAACCTAAATACCAAGTTTGGTGTTTATCCAACTGTTCGTTTCTAAGTTATGTTGTTCAGAAACACAAACACGGACATGTTTCCAAAAATCCTTTTTTGGATTCAGGGGTTCTCAAAACATATATTTCCGGTGAAATCTCTGTATCGAATTTTCGGGTGGAATACAATACTTCCCCTACTTACCATATGTAGTAGAGAAAGTAATTACATAGTATTGAACATCTCTCGCCATTGATAATGGATATCTCGGAAGTGGTGATGCCACAAAAAGTTTATTTGAAATACATTGTGTGTTTTTAAGAAATCTACATTTTTAAGTACGTTTTGGTCTATCGCTTAACGTTTATCAGTTATACACGATTATGAAAATTTTCCCCCGAATAAAGTGAACTTCAAGGCCTCACATTCTCCATGTAAAAGGTAGTTTGGGCTACTCAACCTAAATACCAAGTTTGGCATTTATTCAACCTTTGGTTTTGGAGTTACGCTGTTTACACACACGGACCTTTTTATAAAAATTATTCTTTTTTTGGATTCAGGGTGCCTCAAAACAGGTATTTCCAGTGAAATCTCGGTATCGACTTTTTGGATGAAATGCTATACCTTCTATACTACTATGTACGTGGTTCAGAAAGTAAAAATGCTTTTTTAGGTTTCGGGGACCTCAAAGCTTGTACTTCCGTTGTAAACTACAATCAAGTTTTGGGTGGAATGCACTACTTCCTCTACCTACTATAAGTTATCTTTATTTCGTTACTTAAATAAATGGCTAAAATTGAACCTATGAAGAAAGGGGATATTATCTGATAAGGTGTCCTAGAAGTACCAGAGATTTAGTAAACGTTATAAAGAATTCAAGAGCCATAACTGACGTGTTGGCGTACTACCACATGTGCTTAGTGTGTCAACTATGATACATCAATCATACCAACAAAATAAATGTTTACGATTTTAATGACTCTAAATCTACATTAAAGAACCTTATTGCAAGATGTGACAATATGTTCGGCACAGTCAAGCGATATCTTAAAAGTACGGGGGAGCACGCCTAAAACTTTATAAAGCGATGACTACACCAGTGATTGTATATGGACTCAAAAGCTGTACAAAACACCGTGCTCGAGTGATTAATAGTCGGACTTCTTAAACATACGTACTGGATTCGATTACCAATTGGGATGGGGGAAGTCTTTCATTATATGATTCTCTACGCCCCCCTATCCTGGAAGTATGCATGTGCGTTTCATGTTAAAAAAACCTGATGTGTTGCACTCAAATGACTTTCTCTGTTCTTATACAAACCATTTTTGCAAACTTATTCTCCATATGCTTCTTATTAATCGAGAAAGACTTATGCAGTAACTTTCATATTTCTAATTTTCTTGTAGGTGCAAGGGGAGTATTAAGCGATAGTCAAATCTTTTAATAGCTGATTGGTATGTGGAGCATTCCATTCTCTTTGCGTGTCCAGGACATGAAAAAAGAAGAAAGAAAAAAACAGCGAATAACTAATTCTCATTTGAAAAACGTATAAGCATTGGAAAATTCAAACAAATAAGAAAGAAAAATGGGCCACTCTCGCAAAATGGGTCACTCCATAAAAAATGTGTTACATTAACGAGATATACATTTTTTAGTAGTAAACTTTTTTCTATCTCTTACGGTTTACCAGATATGCAAAATTCATTCAGCACGAAGAGAATTTACGGGGAAATTCCCAGAAAATTCAAGATATACACTCCATTTGCGATAAAAATTTCTTAAACATATATATTTTGATCAAAATCGTTAGTCCTTTTTGAGAAAATAAAACTTTTCGAAAAATATTCCATGTAAAGAGTAGTCTGGGGTGGGGGGATTTTCTTGAAAATCTTCTTGTCGCATCCTTGGAAGATGCTAAACTCAAATACCAAGTTTGGTATTTATCCGACTTTTTCTTTTTGAGTTATGCTGTTCACAGACACGCACAAAGACAGATACACACACACGAACATGTTTCCAAAAATGCGACACGAAGGTTTTCAAGAAAATCCCCCACCCCACACTACCCTTTACATGGAACATTTTTCGAAAATTTTAATTTTCTCAAAAATGGCTAACGATTTTGATTAAAATATCATAACTTTAAGATATTGTCATGAGAAATAAAATGTATATCTCGAATTTTCTGGGAATATCTCCAAAAGTAATCTTCATTGTGAACGACTTTTGCATAACTGGTAAACCATAAGAGATAGACAACATTTTACTACACGAAAAATGTAGATCGCGTTAAAATACACAATTTATGTCATATACATTTCTTTTGTTGAGTGAACCGTTTTCGAGATATTGCTTGTTATTCCCTTAAATTTTCCAATATTTATACTTTTTCTCATATTCGTTATTCATTTTTTTTATGTCCTGGTCATGCAAAGAGAATGGAAAGCGCCACATAGCAACCAGCGTTAAAATATTTGACTATCGCTTAAAAGCTACCATATTCCCCTTGCATCTACAAGAAAATTAGCAATAAGATTGACATCTCGATATCTCGATTAACATGAAGCATGAGAAGAATAAGCGTTTGTAAAAATAGTTTGTGTAAGAGTAGAGAAAGTCATGTGAGTGTAACACATCAGATTTTTTCTCAAATCAAAGCCTCTGTTATGACCAAAAAAGTTCAGGTCTGTTCAAATAAAAAATGTGTGTTTTAAAACATATGTCTTATAAAATGTATATTGCTGAGTTTTAGAACCACTTGGAAATAGCAAAATGGTTGGCTAGTTGATCTTAATAAAGTGGACGATGGACTTTTTCTTTCAAACAATTGTATCTTCATAGGACAGAGTGTAAGACTGCTCAGCAAATCATGAAGGCTGATGATTATCCCATTCCTGTTTTGAGAGTTTGATGTACCCACATACCTATCTTTTATCCTGTGAACCGCTGCATCTTCTCAGGCCGCCAAGTTAATTCATCTGTTTCTCGCAGTCTTGCGATTGGCTACCATTAATGTTTCAGTTTTTCATTCTGAATAAACCCATATAATTTTATTCTGTAACTTTATTTCGTTATATTAATGCTTAATTTAAGTTGTGAATGAAGTTGACAACAACGCAATAAAATACCATATATTTAAGATGCTCACATGACAGTGCTATATTTAATAGCTATGTGGCTATGGTATCAGGAAGCGGAGTAGGATTTTCTCGCTGTTCTTCTAAAAAAAACTCCAGGAGGAAGGTATGAAGCGAAGGACACAGATGAAGACCGGATACGTGGTGGCTGGCTCGGACAGAAGCGGGATCCCTAACGTTTCCAGATATACATCCTGACTCCGGCAGAACACCCCATAGGTTTACATCTCCCCTAAGAGGGATCTCTTTGAAGGCTCACAATCACATTGAACGTCATGTCAAGCAGTTCCATAAAGCAAACTCCATGGCTATAGTTCTTGCCCGCCGTCCATTCGCCTAATCCTTCGACCCTGAAGCATAATAAAATGAAATGACATTGGGGGAAAGAAACTTTCACAGCATTATATAATCCACCCCATCATTCGCCTAGCAACCAGTGGAAAACGCGAAAAAACCCACGGTCAGAATCGCCGGTCCAGGGGTAATCTAACCCGGGACCTCGGGAACGGGAGCCTCGGGTGTTACTCGGAGCCATCTCGCTTGATTTAATAGCTGTTTAAGCTTAATAAATCTAATTAGTGTTATCTACTTTCATAGCAACGTAAATATGTTATTAAAGGCAGAAATGTGGTAAATGAGTACGAAAAAGCAAAACTGTTGTTAAAAATAAAACTCTAATAATGTGTGTAGCATTCACCAATAACCACTTCTTACATAAACGTTTTCGTGATGGATTACATGTTTACGCTAGCTACCTAGTTTAAAGGAAGAATAATTATCATTGTTTGGCGTAGTGAATTGGAATTTCCACGTTTCCACTTATTCATAGGGAGACAAAAAGCTTCCCCTTGACTGCGCTCCAATTGCCGCGATTAATTGTGTGTATCGTCATCAGCAACAAAAGAAAAAGAGCAGCGGTCCGCATGCGCTTCGCAACTCTTGTGATCAACGAAGCACATCGCTTGTTTATCGCGGCATTGACATCCCTGACTGCAACGTCATGCTTGGAAAACCTGCCCTCTACGGAGCGGCTGCATTCAACGAAATTAATTGTCATTTTACATAAGCGTTTGGAATAGAAACAGACTATTCCCATGTGAGGCACGTACGCTACTTAAAGGTAGAGCTGTAATTGGTTCACTGTGCGTTTTATGGGGTAAGCAAGGGGGAAGGGAGAGACTGGAGGCAAAGCATACCTTCAAGGAGTATCATCCACAATTTACTGGCGCCGCACTTGCTTTCGTTCAACAAAAAGCGGAACAATTACGGCTTACATCAGGAAGTTGTACTTTCAAAGAGGTTTTAAAACTGAAACCTGTCACTTCGGCCAGAAAAACTGCCTGGATTTATGCAATGTTTGAACAGTTTATCTGAATGGACTGACGTCGCTGAAGATTAAGACCAGGTTAATTGTCTCGTACTGCAACCCCTCTTGATGCTATGTCTAGTTCTTATTTCCTAAAAAGATTATGTTGAAGAAACTGCCTTGCTAAAGCAATCCATCATGATGGAAGTTTCAAACGTCCAAAACATGCAGCGAAAAATCTTGTTCTCTATTCGCTCTTCTAAAACTCTTCTTACAAAAGCGTACTATTCTAGCTGCTTCTTGTTGATCCATTTAAATTTTCAATTCGTATTTATACATTTCGTTGTATGATAAAGTAAGACGATAGTCAGATCTTTAAAGAGTGTGCCGCTATGTGATAACTTTCAAATTCGCTCTTTGCATGGCCAGATAAAAACGAATGACTTCTCATTTGAGAAAAGTATAATTATAAATAGTAATCCTAACCAATAACAAAAAATATCTTGGAAATGATTAACTTCACAAAAAGTTTATTCGACATAAATTGCGTGCTTTAACCAGATTTACCTTTTTCGGGTAGCAAGATTTTGTCTGTCTCTTACGGTTTACCACATATGCAAAAGTCATTCAGAATGAAGGGGACTTCAGAGGTTATTCCCAGAAAATTCCAAATAGGTATACATATCATGTTATATATATATAAAATGTGTGGTATTTTAATCCAAACTTTTAGAGCCATTTTTCAGAAAATCAAAGTTTTTCATGTAAATGTATTTTGGAATGAGAAAATGTTCTTGAAAATCTTCGTGTTGCATCCTTGGAAGATCCTAAACTTAAATACGAAATTCGGTATTTAACCGATTTTTGAGTTATGCTGTCGCAAGCATGCACACACACACACACGCGCGCGCGCGCGCGCACTTTTTTCTAAAGTGCTTATATATATAATTATCCCGTGCCGCGCAATGTACATCAGAAATGAAACGTACGCAAATATTATTGAATACGATAAAGTTTGCATGGCGTATCATATGCGATATCTCTCAGGAAAAATCATAGTTATCTTATTTTATCTTTCTTAGAGATTCTGAGCAGAGGCATGAATAATCAAGTGAGTTTGTGGATTAAGGAAATTACCTTTCCAAAGATTTCAATCTTAGCCTATAGTAATCCATTCTTTGAGATATAATATTCTAAACGAATAACTTCCACCTTTTAGAATCTTTATAAGCGTTACTGCTCACATTTTTCATAGTTTTCATTAAAATTACTGGTTTCTACCAGTAGGAAATGACTGAAACAGTCATAATTATCTCATCGTTGTGTTAATTGGAGAAAGAGTAGCGATACTTCATCGGAAGCTGCTGGAAGGATGCTATTAAGTTATTCGATTTGGCAGAGTTCCAGTAGCTATGAGTTTTATAAGAGACATCCGTGTTAATATCAGCCACATGGAACATTAATCTTCTTGTCCAAGGAAATAAAAATATCGACGCGACTCTCGTGTTCCGGCTGTCGATGAATATGCATAATTAACAAACACTAATATTGTCTTCAGAATCAAATTAGTAGCTGCTTAATTTCGTATTTGGCAGAGTTGGGTAATTATCTGATGGCAGACACAGATAAGCGCAGATGCTGAGAAGAGGGGCGGTTCTTGAGATACATTGTTAGGACCACATTCCTGTACACCTTCTCTATACATGGATAATGACCGCAGAATGGGATTCGCAGGCCTTTATTGAAATGTGGTCAGTGTATCCTACAATATACTTCTTGTTGCGGTAGACTACTATGGATTCCAAATGTATGTCTGTTTTCAAATCATTGGTATGAGCGTAAAACAAACATACTAGACTCGGGCTCTGCTACCATTCACCTAATTGCAATAAGTGCCATCTGGAATATTCACTAAAACTTGATTGTTTTTGGTTCAACAATTCCTTCATTTTATATTGTGCTTTTAGGCGCACAGAGACAACTAAATGTGTCTCCTAAATTTGTCCTTGCAAGCGAACGTCACCAGCTGTTGACGTTATAACAGAAATACAGGAACATGAGTTTAAATCTGAAGTTAAAAAAACAAGAACGGAAGTGCATCTAAAATAATAATAATAATAATAATAATAATAATAATAATAATAATAATAATAATAATATTAAATAATAATGCCTATACCCAAGCGTCATTAACACCGATTACCTTCGCTAGTCCTCAAGAGAGCCTTAGTTTTCTTTCAAATACGAGCCTTTGTGGTGGTATATGAACGTTACATTATTGACGTAAGTACTAAATTATTCTAGCTCTATTTCGTCTTATCTGTTAAGGCGAACACAATATTTAAAGTTATTTAAAAGAGTCATATTAGGCTAAGAACTTCCTAACCACGGTAATCCAGGAAGTAACAACCTGCTATGCATTCCCACTGCGCAAATTGCTTTTGGGCTTCCATTCAAGGTCAAATAGTTTCCTCGACCTTTCCAGTCTACAGAAGTCATTGTGCAGTCTGTGATTGTTCAAAATGAATTACGCGATACAAAGACCCGCCAAGAGGCGTTATTCGATTTTTGAATGCTCAGAAGTTGAAAGCTTCAGAGATTTATGTATGGTGATGCAATAATGAACGAAATAAATGTGAGATAATGGTATGAAATCTTCAATAATGGACGAACAAATGTGTATAACGTAACTGTCACTCATCACAGATGATTTCAGGAATCGAGTGAAAAGCAAAATCGTGCAAGACAGACGCATAACCGTAGACACATTTCTTTCTCAAACATTTCTCATATTTCGGTTGGTGAAATTGTGTCTGAAGATCTTGGCTTAATGGAGTAGTGGCAGCCGATTATAGCTCGGGAATTTTAAAGCTCTAGGACGGATATGACAAATGCTTGAATTACATGGAGAAATATAGTAAGCTGCAACTTTATAAGCGACATCTCCTTTTTCATACTTTTTTAAAATTTATTTTAAGCCAAACGGTGGTTACTTTTTGGATTACCGTCGTAGAGCTTTTAATAATGTCTGAGGAGAGGAAAGTCACTTCGTTAAGCTTTCTGCGTCCATCCTATAAATCGTGTATTTGTTGTGCATGTTTAAGAACGACTGCGTAATAAGAAAACGTGGCCAAAGGTTTGAATACACAGTTAATGTTGTCTGTTGATTGCAGAACTGAAACTTGCTCTTATTTCGCTTTTTCCTAGCTACTCGACAAGTCGAACAAGTGTATCGGTCAGTGGCATATGCCCATCTTGTTTCTCACGCACATATTGACACAAACTGATCAAGAGTATTCTTATTAGAGAAGGTGGTACAGGCACATTTAGAAAAAACTGTGATCACTTGACATACTTGATTTATGACCTTGCTATAGGTTGAGAATTAGTTGGTGTTATTTTGGGTTATTCCGTACGTGGCATTCAACATGTCATTTATGCTTCTGGGCTCTATCTTCAACCACAATAGACGCATAATGATTTTCTGTTTTACACATTATTGCTAACATTATTGTTAGCTGTGAAACTGTGTTTTAGTCCTGTTTTATCTACTTCTTAGTATCCTATCAGCAAAAAAATTACCATAGAAATGGATAAGATCCACGTGTACCGACAAACTTTCACAGGTTGCTCAGAGATATTTTTTTTAAAATAACATACGGAAACAGCCCTCTGACGGCACATTATTAAATTACTTTATTCGTTGAGCATATCCTTCCATTTTTGCCGGTAAATGTGCAGCTAATAATCGGCACGGTGGAGCCCCAACGCACTTTGCGTTCAATGTTAGGAATCCTCTTGATGTACAGTTTCGGCAACGACAAATTGGTAGTGGTGGTCCATTTCATTGTATAGTTTGGTAGAGAGATGTAATGCCAATGTGGGTTTTTGTGGGTCATATGGAGAGCCTAGTTTACCAAATTGCTGCCCATACCATGTACTGTTTGCTAGAACCTCCGCAGCCATTAAAGATGGAACCTAGTCACTGGGATGCTATAGCGTGTGCGACAATCCATGAACCCTTAGTGTACTGATGGGCAACGTTTTGAGCAGGTACTAAAGAAACATATCTGTAGTTTGAATTTGTCTGCAGATTTACGAGAAAGGAAATTACGAGTAAGTTTCGGTATCGGAAATAAAAACTCCAATGGGATTTAAACTATTTCAAAGATGAAATGTGTTGTAAAAAAAGGTGTCTCGAGTTAATACAAGCATGCGGAAATGGGAACACACCTAACCTCAAACATAAGCGAACGCAAACCTCAAAAATCTAAAGATATAAGTACACAAATACTTTTAAGAAAGGAAACTGGATTTCAGTTAATGGTGGAATAAACATTAATGATTTTAAAAGGTACAACTACAGAAAACACATCTCTGCCCCCAAAGCAGACAATCACCATTCACTCCAGCTCGATGTTCTTCTGGGTAGGTTTATATAGAGCAGAAGTAATAAACCGGAACGATAAATCGACGCAGAGAGATGTTTGGTTGAAAACAATACATTTGGATTCAGGAAATTTCTACGAGTTCATTGTATAGAAACAATTCAATAACTATTGAACATCCATTAAACCTGTGTGATATGTGGTAACTTATTTTCATAATCTAGCACGTAACATCCATGACTGAAACGCTAGCTGGTGCAATATTGCCACCAGCAATATTACTATTCCGACGCTGATCCGAATTCTTGACTAGAGTAGTGCTGTTGCCTTACATAGTTGAGCGGATTCCATGATCGATTTATGAGAACCAAACAATTCTTTATTCTGGCATAACTGTGACTTCAATTCCAGTTGTTAGAGCAGTGGTGTCGTCTCGCAGAAACAGCCACATGCACGTGTTAAAAATGCATACTTTCCCAATTCTACACGCTTCCGTTAATGAAATGCCTACATTTAACGTTATATTACTACTATGAGCTGTAACGCTGCCAGAGTATAACGATTTAATTATCTTGTGCAATTACTAGTGTCATTTTTTCTGTTTAAATACTCGAGTAAACAGGTTTTCCTTTTAAAATTACTACCTGTTTTAAAACACTATGTGCAGTGACATAAGCTGTAATTTGGATCAGATATATTTCTGAAGAATTGCTACATAAATCTTCAATAAAGACTATGTACTTAAAGCATCTTCTAATTTGAGTAGCATTTAATTTTCTTGGGCGCAATGGTTAATTAAACGTAGTTTCTTGGAACCTTAAAGCGTAGTCTCCTTTAAAACTAGTTAAAATAATCTCAATTGATGGTTTACTTAAACGAACTTCTACTGCTGAAGTTGTTTATAATTAAGAAGTTTTGTTATACTTTGTGTTTGAAGAGCATTTTATGAAGAAATTGCAAAAAGCTAAAAATTATAACGTTTTATATTCAACGAACTCCTATTTCAGTTCACAGAATCACAGAAGATTATGTTCAGTAATTAAAACGTATAGGTATTAAACAAGTCCATACAGGTAGATAACGTTACAGTCGCTGAGCTTGTTTCACGCCCCCTAATTTCTCCTGGTTGCTTAGATATTATCTTTTCGCTTGAGTTGCAAATATATTCGTTCATAAGCGACTACAAAGTTTGCTAAAATTTTGAAGAAATGCTTTGAACTCTTGTCAGCATGGTTAGATTTACAGGAAAGGAAGTACAGCATTTAAAAGCTAATGATATATGCCAAGGATTGTCAAAGTATTAGAGCCTCTGTGACTAGAAGCTTCTCTTGAAAAACTTAGATGAGGGACGCAGAGAGAAAGGTAAAGCATAATGGTTTTAAATTCGCACATGTACACCTGTGGACAAAAAACAAAAAAGGAGTCGTGTCTTGAACGCCAAATTTTTCTAAGTCCTACACGGCACAGTGCGTTATTTACACTATATGCAATGCAGTTGTGTGGCCGATGCAGCAATTGTTTTACGGCATTATTAAACATGCTACCATCCCCGTGTTTTCTCTGTAGCGCTGTGGCAATGCGTAGGGTACTTCTGTGGTTAAGACCACAAGTTTGCTTCTCGAATGTAGCAAATACTTTTTTTTCTTCTGTTAATAATTTTTAATCAACACCTGGTGACTACTTAGTTTCGATATACTACATTTCATACGCGGCATTTTGTAAAGTTCATAATAGAATATTTATTACTAGGGCCCAGATTTTGATGAAATGTCATCTTTTTTCCGAGTAGTCGGAGACAATACAGATTAACAATTAAATGCATTATGAAATAAATATGTTACATTTATCAAGTTTATATAGGCCATTAAAATGCATTTTTTCCGCTTACTTCAGATTGTCATTTTTTTAAATTTTATATGTAGTTTTAGGACATCTTAATTACTTTTTGTACTTTTATTCGTCACATTTTTAAATAATCTGTTGTTAAATGTTCATTCTTGTAGCTTTTTGGCTGAGAAACCATAGTGCATTGCCTCAATGTAACGTAAAATCACTGTGCTCGGCCTCCACGTGCTTTGGTTCGGGACTTCCCTTTGCTATCTTGTTTTTTGTGCTCAGGCAAGCCAGTGAGAAACCATAGTGCGTTGCCTCAATGTTACGTAAAATCACGTGCTTTGATTCGGGACTTCCCCTTCATCTCGGGAATCTTTCGATTTGTAATCTTTCCATTAGTCTCAGGAGAGTAATGCTTCTGTGAGGTTGTGTTGATTTTCGTGTGTGCAAAATGCTAAAGCAAAAATCGTCTACTGCTAGCCGTTTAAGACAGCATCTAACAGAATTCGGTGCAGAAGTATTTTCTAGTGATGGGAGTATTTTATTTTGTAAAGTCTGCGAAATTAACGTCGCTGCAGACAAGCGCTTCACAGTGCAACAACACATCGGGTGCGAGAAACATTTGCAAGGTCTTAAAAATGTAAACAAAAGAAAAGTGTCTCAGTTAGTGTTAAAACAAACTGCTTCCACATCAAATAGCAAACTCATCTTTATTTTTTAAAGAATTATGTGAAATGCTTGTCAGTGCAAATATTCCACTAGAAAAATTAAACAATTCTAAACTACGTGATTTCCTTGAACGCCATACAAGGTCATACGATCCCAGACGAATCAACGTTGCGTAAAAACTATTTAATAAAATGTTATGAAAACACATTAAACCATATACGTGAATGTGTGAATGGATAGAAAATGTATGTATCAATTGACGAGACTACCGATTCAGAGGGACGTTTTGTAGGTAATATAGTGATAGGGACCCTAGAAACAAACAGTCCTGGACAGAATTTTCTTCTGACATCAGAAGTTTTAGAGGCAGTTAATCACTCTCAGTTGTGCAAAGGTTTTGATAAATTCATGCATTTATTGTGGCCTAATCGAATACAACATGAGAGCGTGCTTCTCTTCCTAACAGATGCGGCGCGTTTCACGGTAAAAGCAGCGAACTCTACCAAATCATTTTATAGTAAGCTAGTACATGTCATCTGTCTGACTCTGCCTTTCATAGAGTCGTGGAAGAGATCACATCCAAGTTTTCAGAAGTAGATAGACTAATTTGCACAGTAAAGAAGGTATTTGCCAAAGCTCCGTCCAGAACTAAATGTTTCAATGACAAGGCCTCTGGTGTAGCATTACCCCTAGAACCAATTTTGACACGCTGGGGCACGTGGTTGACAGCATGCATATATTATTGTAACAATTTTCAGATAGTAAGAGAGGTATAGAATAACTTTGATAGGGCAGACCTTGATGCTAAGGCAAGTGACCTGTGACGGCAGGACCTGTTTTCTGATCCTGAAATCGAAGGTACATTGGCTTGCATTAAGTCAAATTTGGGATTTTTGCCAGAGACTATAACTCATTTAGAAAAAAGTTGTATGTCATTGGACAAATCAATAGAGTTAGTCAATTGTGCTGAAAGTTGTATAAAAAATGTAAATGGAGAGTTTGGGTAAGAAGTTAGACAGAAATTGAAATTCGTGTTAGATAAAACTAAAGGGTCTCAGATAGTGCATCAAATAACCTCTATTTTGTCAGGTGAAGAATTCAGAATGGCTATTTTTAGGCAGATTTAACAGCCAGTGACGTAGTGATTTTAAACTATGCGACCATTACATCTGTGGAAGTTTCTCCAAGTATAAAACAGTGTTAGCCGATAACCGCCGATCCTTCACTTTTAAAAACTTTAAGATGACTATGGTGTACAGCAATGCTAAATAAGGTATATTTGGTTAACACCTTTTCGTATTACTTTAATAGAAATGAAAATTGCCTATGATAAATATTAATTTAGTAGCTAATTATTTTTTTAATAATACTAATAAAATGAATTGTTTTAGAATACTTACCCCAATCAATAATAATTATCTTAGACCATTTCTAATTATTAATTACAATGAAATTTATACTTTTAATTGGGTAATTTTCTTGCAGTTATAGGCCATTTTAAGAGAATTTTAAGGGAATGTTACAGGTCAATTTTTAAACATTTTAAATTCGTAAACGTCAGGGTCCTAGTTACTACGATACAAAACACGTGGCTTCACAATTTCATCATGGTCACATATGTGTATCTTGTTGGATATCAAGGTGCGGTGTAGGTGTGATGTGGCAGTTGACGATACACTGAAGTGCGCAATAAACGGTAATACTTGAATATTTCATTCCCTCTGTGAGGATAAGATATCTTGACGGAAGATCTCGTACAAGATTCTGGGCACAAATTAAAATAATTTTTTTATGCTTTATGTGTTTTGGTTTATTTGCATTTGTTTCTTTAGTTATTTAAAACGAGTGTTTTTGTGTGCATAGATATGTCTTAAATATGTAAAATGCTAAAGTTATATTAATGCAGTGTTACGCTCTAACATCGAATCATAACATAACAAAATAAATATAATAATAACTCATGCGAGATTTGAACCGAAGAGCTTATTAGCACAAGCGGTACCTTCTGAACCTCGCGGCCAACGAAACGTTTTTCCGTACTCTGTTTTCAGTAGCCTATAAGCATCACCACCCAGACACATCGTTATTAGCAGGGGTGTAGCGTCAATGGATGTGAGAGATGTATTACATACCCTATAGTTTTCTCCAAACTGGGGCAAAATTGGCGTTCATTATAATTTTGTGGTACACAATCGTTCTAATGCCATTAATGCCATGTTTCTTAAATATTATGATTTGAATTCGCGCCATGCTGCGATAACTTGAACGCAGTCTGCATTCTGCAATACATTGTTTTAGTGCGGTTGTGGCAACGAAAATGGAAACAAATTATCATGTGATCGGCAAACTCTAGCTAAGAAACTTTGTCATTAAATCTCCCTGTAAAGGAAGATGTAATTAAAACAGGTCCTTCAAAGCCCGCACTCAATATTACAACTAACATTAAAAAATCTGATGTGTTACACTCGCATGACTTTCTCTACTCTTGTACAAACTATTTTTACAAACGCTTATTTTCCATATGCTTCATATTAATCGAGATAAACATTTGCAGACTTATTGCTAATTTTATTGTAGATGTAAGGGGAATATATACTTACAAGGGCAATATAGAAATACAGTAGCCTTTAAGTACATACATATATCTTAATATCTGGTTGCTAGGTGCAGCACCATTCCCTTTGCCACAGATTAATACTCTTTGCATATCCAAGACAAAGAAATGAATAACGAATTCCCATTTGAGAATATAAGTATTGAAAAATTTAAGGGAATAACAAGCAATATCTCAAAAATGCTTCACTCAAAAAATGTATATGACATAAATTGTGTATTATAACGCGATCTACATTTTTTTGTGTAGTAAAAGTTTATCTATCTCTTATGGTTTACCAGTTATGCACAAGTCGTTCACAATGAAGAATACGTTTGGGGACATTCCCAGAAAATTCAAGATATACATTTTATTTGTCATAAAAATATCTTAAACATGTGATATTTTAATCGAAATCGTTAGAGCCATTTTTGAGAAATTAAAGTTTTCGAAAAATATTACATGTAAAGGGTAATCTGGGGTGTGGGATTTTCTTGAAAACCTTTGTGTCGCATCTCTGAAGATACTGAACCTAAATACCAAGTTTGGTGCTTATCCGACTTTTCGTTTCTGAGTTATACTGTTCACAAACAGACACACAGACACACACACGGACATGTTTGATAAAATGCTTTTTATGGATTCAGGGGTCTCAAAACATGTATTTCCGGTGAAATCTCGGTATCGAATTTTTGGGTGGAATACAATACTTCCCCTACTTACTATACGTAGTAGAGAAATTAAAAAATGTGTAAGACATTTCAACACCAAAGTTTATGAAAGTGAGTCATGGCTGTGCGGTTGTAAGTCCTTAAACAAACTGTTTTGTTGGTCATGTCTTTTTTTTTCAAATGAAAGGTGCATCTGGAATTCCAGTGGTTATGAAGATTTAAATAACATTTATAAGGCAACCAAAAAAAAAAATAACAGAACTCCCAGAATAGGATTTTCATTGAATAGTCAGTATAACCTCTCAGGTGAACAGCGTAACAGTGAAGTGAAAAAAGAATAGAGCTCTACTTTCTCACCTTGTACATGCCGTATGCATTTTAGGAAGACAAGCACTTGCTCTTCGTGGTCACAATAAGAAAGAAGGGTCTTTAAACAGTGGTAGCTTGTTTCACATTTTAACGAATTTTACAGTATACGTTGAATTACATACGCGAGTCTGATAATGAGGCTACGCCACTGGTTATTAGGTGACCATTGCGCCCACAGGACACAGACCATTCTACATACCCTGCATGTGCGTTGTGAACACAACTGTTACGAAGGTACACGAAGCCCTCCGATCGTCACAACCTGAGAATGACTTATTTTTGTCCACGGGTGTACAAATTGCATCATGAATTACGCTTGCACCGTAACCCATCTCTAATTCAACTTTTTTCATATCTTCCCGTCCTTAAACTTCTTAGGGTTCTAGAGGGTTCTTCTTTCTGAGAGTGAACAGCGACAATAGTGTTTTGCTGATCGTTCTACCATGCCAACTCGGTTCGAAAGGACGGGATGAGATTACTGAGTTGCAATAAAAGAACATGCTTAGTTTCTTTGTGCCGACGGCGAACATGTAAATGAGAAGATTTAAACGCTTAGAAATTAAAATAACACCTATAAAATAAAAAATGGGTATGCTTGACACCTCTCAGTGTCAGACAGTAGCGCTAGTTTAAAAGTAAGGGTTAAGTAAGAATAGTTGTTATTTCGAAAATAACACTTTAAAACAGTTGTTGTCTACAACAGAGTGAACAAAATCACATTAAAATGATTATAGCATTTAACGGTTTCGGATAACATATGGCATAACCTGTCGTCCTTTAAATACAGAACCCCTGCACGAGTAGGCCACCCGTTCTGAAACTGAACACTAACTAGTCAATGTCAATGCGTAACTCCATACAAAGCACTTTACTGTTATTTCCTTGTTCGATCCTTCCTCAAAAGTACACCGAAATTGCCTCCTTTACCATTTATATTTTCTTTGCTTTTCTTCCAATACCCATAATTTTCCCACACTCTTCACCGTTGTGAAGTATTCTTAAAAACTTGCCCATGCTATTGTCCTAATAATGAATAATTGTTGTGAATTAAAACACATTCATTTCCATATCGTAAACGTTGCACAGTTTTATAAAAGAACAATGACATGAGGCATGTTTAAGTTGCGAAAATACAGGAAAAGGAAAGCGGACATTTATGATCTTCAAAGTTTTGACCTGTGCTTCAGCTACATATTTTTCAACTAACGGTGTTTAACATATTTAAAATGGAAAACATACAGTACTATAGAATAATATGGAATGTAAAAGTAAAGCGTAAGAAAAAAAACAGTAATAACAACGAGCGAAATCGTGTGTGTTACATCATGTGTGTGAAATGCTGTGTTACCGGCACCTCTGGTTGGGGCTTTTTTCTTGGTTTCCCCAGAGTGTCCAGGTAAATACTCCTTTGGGTATCCAGAATGGTGACTGAAGGTTTCATCCAATGAATAAAAGGAATGGAAATATTGTCACAACCATAAGAAATGCCACTGGGGGGATAGTTGATTGGAATAAACAAGGGGTAGAGGCAACTCAAAGCTTGCCTTGAACGATCCTGTTATATTCTTGATAGTAAAAGAACTCCAATTAAGCCAGTGTTGGGTTTACAATTTGTGACTGGATCAGTTATTTAGTTCGACTAACATGGTTTAGTAACTCTTCCCCTATGGGGGTTACCTTCAAGGTTATGTTAAGATGTGCCGAGGAGTGTCATATTTAGTAGTATCATAGCGGGCGTCTAAACGGGACAGTCGAGGCGACTAGCACGATAATCGGCCATAGCCTGACGGACAGGCGAGCGAGTCGATGTGGACAGTAGCAGACAGCTCAGTGAAAATTCCTGAGCAAGACCTAAGCGCCCGGTTATGTAGGAGCTAATTCCCTATAGGGGTCTCTATTGTAATGGCACCATATATTGCGTGGATTTCCAGGATTTTCCTAGAGATACGTGACATCTGTTAAGTTGCTAAGTGCAACATTGTTATACAGTTTCTATCCGGAAAGTGAAGTCAGGTTAAAGTCCACTGGAACTACCATAGGATGTGGTAAGCCACTTATATCCTGTCACGTACATAACTTACCAAAGCTTCAGCAAGTTAAGAAAGTGTAAAATGAGATTCCACATAAATTTAGAAGATTGTGACAGACTAATAAAAGGTTATAAAGCAATATAAAATGTGTACTTCTCAATCACATACTTGACAGTATGATAGATGTACAGAAAAATGACAATGCAACTAAGACCATTTAGATACCACACTATGTGTACATGATATAATTCTACATTCTGATTAAATTAATACTAACAAACTAATTGTGCAGCAAAAATAGTCTGGAAACTTGGAAATCACACATTTTATCATAATACAACCTAAAGGAAATCGTTCGAGGTAGTCAAAAGTACCTTAGCACACAAGAAAAGTCCTCATCAAAATTTTACTTCCCGCTCAACTTTAAGCAATTATCCGCTGAAAGGTGGTAACATATTTTAATGATAGCTGTAATAAAGGAAAATCAAATGTAAAGAAATAAAAACAGATCAATGGAAACCTGTTTCTTAATTTCAAAACGAATATGAGTAGAAGTGATTAGTTTAAGAACTCGCAGATGAAGCCTATATTTTTCAGAGATATCAAGTTTAATTCCAGGTTGCACTGTAATTAATACTGCCGCCAGTCGCAGTATAAGCAAACATGGACACAGTGAAGTTAGCTAAACAATTAACGTCTTCTTCCTTCTCTCTTGTGGTCGTAATCAGCAGGTCGTCCCAGATGAACTCTGCTCATCACACTGCAAATTACCGACTCGGCAAACTCGTTTCACAATGGCGTGGGTGATTCCTAGAATCATTTCCAAGTCGTCTCCATCTGTCTGTGGTTCTTACATAAAAGGAGAATGAAACAGCACTTGTCATCCGGTTGGGACATGGTGGGGGCTGGACGTTTACGTTCATGGAAAACAGGGACGAGGAACAATACCAGGGTATGTCCGACATGGGCACTGAGGCGTTGAGCACATGAAGAACGGCTGCTTCATCTGCGGAACGACGGGAGGTCAGAGTTTGAAGAGATTTATGTAGGCATGCTGTCCAAGTGGTGTTAATTGTTGAGACCTACTTACAACACGGATTTAAAGATTGCGATGATTGATTGTGCCGCGGACCATACTGGATGCCAAACATGTCCATCACCGTTCTGTGCACCTTAAATTACCCTGTATCGTATTGTCAATAATAATTGTTAGTGAAAAATATTACTCGAAAATTATATTTCAAACACAAGTATGAGTTTAAAAGCTAATAAGGTGTATTCTGTGGCATTTTCCATTCAATGACGCTCTCCCCTTTATTAAGATTAATGCATTTGTCATTTGCTTATTTATCACTACTGTTCGTTTCACCAGTTTAAAACCTGGCCCTTACCCTTACCCCACCCCAAAACACAGATAGAAAGGAAACTTTGGAGTAAACGTTTCCAGCTGTTGTTGTAGTTTCTCCCTCATTCTCTTCCTATTTCTTGTAGTACGTAAAAGCTGAAAACACTGATTTTTGAAAAACTACCTTATTCTTTCTTTTCTATTTGAGAAATCAAGCATATATTACCTTGGATGAAAATTCAACATTCTCGTGTTTCAGTCTCCTTAGAGAAGCACCTTTTATCAGCGTCAAGGCAATTTAACTGGCGCGTTTGATATGCACTCGGGAAGTATTTTGCGAGCACTTTACTATCTACCTAAGAAGAGATTAAACTCTTGTGTACTTTCATTTTTGTTTTTAATATTCAATAGGTTTTAGTTAGGTCCTACTATAATTTAAATTTTATTACAATTTGAAGCATCGACAATTTCAAATGTATGTGGGGCATTGGTAACATTTAGCAAATCCTTTGCGAAATAAAAGTTATGAGCTTGAATTTCACTCAACTGTTTGAAGAGATTATCTTCGATTTCCTTTATCCTTAGATAGATGTGTTCATAGGTTATTTTATCTAATGCTTGATATACTGCTATACTTCATAAGAGCTGAGTTTCTAGCCCCTATAATATCAAACTTTTTTATCTTTTTAATGTGCACTATCATACAGGAGACAGGAGTACCATAATTGTATATAATTTTGTAGCGATTCCCTCCTATGCCTTTATGTTAATTATGACTATAATTAAATTATTGTGTCCTAAAATATTGAAGTATTTATTTGAAATTATTTGCGACATTGTATTCTATATAGTTAAGTAAATAGTAATTAACTCAAATAGTTAAATAGGCTGGAGTTCCATCGCTCTGGCTTTGCTTGCTGCGTTGAAGAAACGTAAGAATTGGAGAAGTCGGTGACAGCAGAGAGACTTAAAGAGTGCTCTGATGAGTGTGTGCAAGCCAGTGCTCTAAACCTCAAAAAGTTCGAAAACGCCCAAAATCGTTTCAATTTATGAAATGCACACTACCTCAGTTACCAATCCCAGTTTTTAACGAGTGGAGTGTTCCATGTAATATGTGTTACAAAAGGTTTGTAAGCTTGTAAAAGGCTTTTATGTTTAGAAAAACTAGTCTTGAGTTAACCTGAACTGAAACTTAACTTTAATGAAATGACATCTCAATGTTCCCGGCAAATTACAAGACGTATTTTTAAAGTAAGTACCGATAATGCTTTAAAAATAACAGAACATGATTCTACAAATACGTGATCATTCATTACCTTACGCCTTACACTACTTCTCCATATAGTCTTCGCGGTTATTCAGGCAGTTGTCGTAACGGGAAATCAGTTTTTGTATGCTTTCGTCAAAGAATGATGCCGCGTGGGATTTTCGCCAAGTCTGCACTCCATGTTTCACATCATCATCATCATCATCATCATCATCATCGTCGTCGTTGAAATGTTTTCCACCAAGGAATTTCTTCAGGTGAAGAAGCAGCTGAAAATCACTCGGTGCCAAATCCGGACTGTAGGAAAGATGGTCGAATTGTTCCCAACCAAATGATGCGATCAAATCTTGAGTTTGTTTGGCTGTGTGTGGCTGGACATTGTCGCTAATTATTTCCCAAAAACCTTACACACTTGGGATGAATGTTTGATGGCGTAGCATTTATCCCATTCAAAACGAATCACTGATCTGACTTTATAGTCGGAGGGTCGTTCGATTGTTTTGAACACTTCGAAACGCTCTGGCAAGCAGGAAAACACAAAGTGACGATCGCTTACAGCTGCGTTTGGCCCCTAATGAATGGAGAAAGTGATCGTGCATGCTCAAAACCCCGACCGCAGCGCTGCAGCGGCAAAATGTTAAAACGGTACTTACTTTAAAAGCACGCCACGAATTCCCTAGCATTATTATGGTTGACTGCTCTGCTGTGATACTTTTAGAGACTATAGACTATAATTAAAATTAAATATTATACTGTGAATTAAACAGATTCATAGAATTAATTTTGTTAAAAAATAATATAAAGTTTGGTAATTTCACTTCCTGGTCCCTTGGAGATCTTTTAAACACTTCGTATTGAGCACAAACTGTTTGTAATATGTTTGTGGAGCTGTGAACATAGTAATTAGAATTTGGGTACCTATGCACGTTTGAGAATTAATTATTATGTGTGGGATGATAATGATGTAAATGGATATAGCGATCATTAAATTAACATCGAGTGTGATACTGTTAGAAGGCTGTGTCACGCCACCTAAACTCTTTAATATTCAGGCGGTATTGCGGAAGGATTTGTACAAACACAGATTTAGGCGTTACTCTGGTACCATTATGGCCCTGTGGGGGGCAGACTGTACAGTAGTGTCACGTGCAACGCCAACACAACACGTAATACGTGGCAAGAAACAGTGAGAAATGTGCTCAGCAGAAGAAAAAAAATGATTTGAGCCCCCTACAGCGAGTCCACACGCTTCCAGATTTTACTTCCCCCCCCCTCCCCCTTCTTCGTCTTTCTGCTGATGTTTTTAACATAGCTATGAAAATATGTCTCCGGTGTATAAGAGCGTGGGATTCAAGTAGCTTAAAGAAAGGTCGTTATGAGAATGGCATTGCTCTGGAGGAGTTGTACTCAAGCTGGTGTACATAACTGCTGTAGGATACGTGAAGTAATTTTACTACTACTTAAATGCTTTCGACAGACTATGTACCAGAGAGTTTAAAGTCTGGTTAACTACGTCTATGCTGATATGCTGTGAATTTATGGTTATACCTCTCTAGCCCACTGAGTCTTCTGCGATGGCGTTGGATTTGCTTAATGATTGCCCACTGCCTGAAATGTTAACCCATAAATTGAAGATTAATGCTAATGCAGGGTATACCAAATTTTGTATGAATGCAACTGGAATATTTCCATTTGATATACCAGTTATGGGATGTACGTTTTGATATTGTTTATCATGTGGCATGCTCTTCTGATCTGAGCCCTTTTCATATTTACCATTCTCTCCACTGTAAGCTCGCTTACATTTATGCCGTCCCTACAGCTTCAGGAGGCATTTTATCAACCTTCTCAGCGGGGCGTGCATAGTAGGGAGGAATGTGTCCGAAGCGTTCTGCCTTTGTTGTTATAACAAGCAGTGGTGTGTGTTAACTGTATCTCACGCGATATATGCAATATTCGGAGGTGCATCCGGAAGAATTGTGGGTATGTGGGAAGCCATTTTGTCATTTGAAGACATTGCTAGGGCAGTTCCATGTAGCATTCGCATGGAAAGATTATTAAAATAATGTCTAGTAAATGTGTCCTCTTTGATAGTAAAAAGAATAATTTACTTAAGTTTCACATTATAATTACTTCATTAAAGGTACTATTTCATGCAGAATTATGATTTTTTTTACTTTTGCGTCCTGTAACTTTAGGTAATATCGGACGATTACTGAAATGATGCTCAAATGAGCCCGGGATCCACAGGACTTAGTTATCTAACATTCGTCTTTTCAGGATGAGGGAAAACCCCGCTAAAGCCTTATCCTCACTTAACTCTCCCTAATCAAAATTCGAACTCGGGACCTCTTGAATGTGAAGCTGGCTACTACCCCCACACCAAAGAGGATGGAGAAATTGTGTAAAACAGTGTTTTATTTAGCTTGTATTTATATTGTAGTGTCATATTTGGATTGGACAGATGATTCCAATAATGTCTAGTAAATGTGCCTTTTTTGAGAGTAAAAAGTATAATCTATTTCAGTTTTACATAATGTTGCCATTAACATATTTTTTAGAGATACTGTGCAAAACAGGTTTTATTTAGTTATACATTTAAACATGATTATTATAAGTGATGACGTGTAAAACTATTGCTCGAAGTTAAATAATCATATGCTAATAACTAGATTGTTCACACGAAACAGGACGCCAATGCATGGGCGAAAAGGTAAACAGATACAAACCCATCTTCATTGGTATACATATTACACCGATGAAGTCCAGTCGCCTGAAGTTGCGGTGACTGCATAAATGGATGCGAGTGCACCATTTCAGTTCTTCGCATCCAACTTCACAGTCAATTTCTTTTCCTGATTTATTTCAACATTGTTCTTCTATTCATTGTTATATTATTATTATTATTATTATTATTTATTTTGCGCTGATCTATTGTTGGTTTAACTTCTAAAGTCATATTGCGCCATTTTAGGCATCTGCTCAACACACATGTGTAAAGTACTTTGCTCTTGCTAGACAAATGCCCTAAGAGTCTCCTTCCTAGCGTAGTTTGAAAATTTTTTGCCATCCAGGTGTTCAACTGCGCGATTAGGAAAATCAAAGCAACCTTAACCAGATAGGCCGAAATACAGGAAGGGGCGAATCTCGTAGCTTTATTCCAAATTTCGTAATCTCTAAAATAAACAGACAGTTGGTTCCTAAATTGTAGTTGGAACTTGCAAAACTCTCAAAATATTGTATCAAAGTATATACTAGTCACAAATTTGAATACCTGACATCCTATTTCACATAGGTACTACTTGAGACTAAAAGAAACTACTATTTCTCGAATATATCTGTGTATGTGTGCGTGTGCGCGCGTGTTTTAGATAATAAAAACATTCGTTAGCCTGCTCCAGTGATGCCAGCGCGGCGTGTCTGCGTAGAGCTCAAGAGGTCCCGAGCTTGAGTCTCGATTGCGATAATTATTTGGATAAGGACTTCTTTTTTTGGAGGTTTCCCTCATCCTTAAAAGACGAATGTGGGGTACTCTCAGCTCTGTGGGCCCCGGCCTCTATTGGGCACACTTTTGCATGTCCGATACAGCCTACCCTGTTAAAGCCTACAGCTATAAAAAATGTGACGCGCAAGGCTGCTTCTATCCATGATAAATTCTAATAGTTCCTTTACATATCATAGTACAATTATAATCAATTATTGTTTAATCCAAATTTATTTTACTAAAATAATGCAACAAGTACTTAGTTAAATAAAGCATGTGGACACAACATTCGAATTTTTAGCCGTGACAACGGAACGGACTCTTGTGATATAAACAATAAAGATAATCGTAAACTTTCAAGCATGTCTGATAGGTGGATGGGTGATTCACTTGGGACGGCATAAACGCCCAACATAGAATATTTCGAAAACGGTTAACGTTACGAAAAATATATTTGGCACATTGTCTATTTTAGTATTATTATATTGTACGCTATTGCCTTCCCCTTTGATTTTCGGTTATAAAAATTATATAAAATTCAGTCAGAATGAAGAGGATTTAATGAGATATTTATAGAACATGCAGAATAAACACTTTTTGTTTATTCAAATATATTAAAACTATGGAGTTGCAATAAAATCTTAGAGCCATTTCTGAAAAAATAAAGAATGCTGAAAACATTTCCTTATAAATGATAGTTGGTTGAAACAATTTTATTTAACCTCTTCGAGTCGCAAAACGTGGACAATAAGTTTGATACTTATGGCAGTTTTCGTTTTTGAGTTAGACTGTTGACGCGTGCGTTTTCCCAACAGGTTATTTTTGGAGTTCAGTGAACTTTAAAACATTATTTCGGCTTAAAGTTTTATTTATTTTTGGGAATACACTGTTTCCTCTAGCTGCCAAGGGCAGGTGGTAGTGAGTAAGAATATTTATATATAAATAAACTTGGATATCAAGGCGCGAAATAGCGTTTGTTGCGTATTATTAGCTATATAGGTTCTGGGTTGTATTTTTTGCATTCAGAAATAATTACCCGTAGCTCAGTCGGTACAGCACCTGCCTGTTGTGCGAGGAGACCAGGGTTCAATTCCCGGATGGGGGGACGTTTTCTGCATCCAAGATTCATTCCTTATCCTCCCCAGAGTCTGGAAGTATGAATGATTGTGTGAATGCTTGTATGATCTAATGATTAAAAACCAAAAAGAACAAGAAACCCAACGACAAGAGTTACACGAGTTACCGCCATTGCTAATAGGCAATAAATTCCAAAGAAAAGGCCACCGATAAGACGAATGCAGTTAAAGGCGGAGTATAAATGGAACTTAAAAAATAATTAAGGTTTTGATTAGATCCATATTTGGTCTTGAGACCAATTGTTTGTGATTTCTCTGCTGAAATTCTCGAAGCTGCAAATACTGCGAAATAACTTATTTCGTGCCAAAATCAGCAAGTCGATAATATTATATGAATGTAATGAAGGAATTATTTTTATTTATATTTATGATTTTGATGCCTATCATTATAAAAATTCTATCTGAAGTAACATATCTGCTTTAAATAATTTTTAATTGTACCTGTTGGATAGGTAGAAATACAGAAGAGTAATTAAAACCACGTGGCCATGTTATATATTGGTATAATACTGAGTAGTCATCTACCCTGTTAGTTTCTTATAATGGAATCAAACGAGCTGACCTCAAATTGTCAAATGTGGATTTTTATGTAATTTCCTCCTAGCTCTGTGGTAGAATTTGTACCTGCAGTTGAGGACCTTAGTTGAGTAGTTGTTGAAGGAAGAGTAGCGCCTCTGGTCTCAGAAACGCACCGAAGTGGCCAGGGTAAGCAGTCAACTAACCACGCACCGTCCCCAATACTGCACTCTGCACATGGTTTCCTGTGGACGGAGGCAGAGATTGCTGGGGCGTTGCGGTAGATCTAAGATAGAGCTTCGTGCCAGAAGTTTGCGTTAAAACATGGAATCCGCCAAGCGTTCTCAAAATAAACGCGAACAGCTTGATATAAAATATATTATGCAAAAATAAATATACTTCTATGCATCAGGAAATTAAATATAAGTTTACTTGGCTCTTTATGATCGAGAGGATAAAGGCCGAAGTTTAAGGATGGTATAATTAAGATAGTTCTTAGGTTCTTTAACGCAAAATCCGGGACATGCTGATGGGGAGAACCTTTTTCCCGTAATGCAATCAAGGAGTTAAATGAAGCGCTCTGGAGTCATGACAATGCGCAGACGTGTGGATTGTTGAGAATGCCGTGCCATATGGTGCAGAAAGTTTTACATTATCTCTAAAAGGAATAATGCTGTTAAAGCTGTAGAAATGGAGGGATTGGACGCCTTGACGAGTCGGGAGTAATGTTGTATATAACGGAAATATTAAACATAAAAGAGGTTGTCATTGATAGCCTGCAGAATCGACTACGCCAATGTTTCTAAAACTTACAAACGGACTTCCGAAAAAAGATTGTCAAAGGAAATTTTGAACTCCTCTTCAGGTAGAAAAATAAATGTGAGAAATAATATAAATAGGAGTGTAAAGGAGGTGTTGTGAGTCAAAAGTTTAGATAATAATTCTGGGACGATTACTAAGATAGAACTAGATAATAAAATCCAAATAAAATGCCTTTTGAAGTAAACCTCAGTATTTCTAAAAAACAAAAAATAAAAACAACAATCTCAGTCACTGTAATATTAAGACGACCGAATCAACCTGTGTCTTGAACCATATTATTTATGAAGAACTCGTCCATAGATGTCGAAAGATGAAACTTCACTTCGTAAGGCAGTGGAGAGCTTCCTTTTTACATTTGCTTGTTTTTTTTTCACCTCATTATTGTTTTAGAAGTAGGACGTGTTTGCAACGTAATGCATGTCACTTGAAGCACGCACTTCCCATTAGCCACAAAATTTGCGCTGATTAGTGTCGTATGTTAGGGCGCTCCTTGTCCTTTGGGATTCATGCAGCGTGAGCTAACGCCTCTAGAGGTCAGCGGCCACATTGACATCAATTAGGCAGCGATCGCCTGGTAGTGATAAAGGTGTAGCTTTTAGGTGCTCACGGTTTCTATCTCATCGTCGTAAGGTGAGCATTTATAAGCTCCCACAGTTCAATTCTAATGAACTGTTAATAATCGCTACAGTATAACAGACACAATAATGGGCCAACTAATCCTTGAAATTGTCATTTGCAAAGCTTAAGAGCAAGCTAAATGATCCAGTGTTTTTGTCAACTCGTGAATCCCAGTTTTAGCTAGTTGTGTTCAAATAATGTTCCGTGATAAGTAGATATATGAAGATATTCAACTATTTTAATCTCTTTACTTGCTCATCTAGTGCAGAAAGTATTATATTCTGTCCAGTGTTATAGTTCAATATCGAGATTTCACTGGAAATGCTGTTTTCGGTCTCCCTAATCCAAAAAATGTATTCGTTGAAAGCAGCCTTATTTCTGCTTAACACGGTTTGAAAAATAAAATTGCTTAAAACTAACTTTTAAATAGCGGTTAAGCATGGAATGATACAACACGAGAAAACTATCAAGAACATCAACAAAGGCGAAGATTTTCAAGAAAATTCCTCTGCCTCAAACAATCCTATTTTGCAGTTTATTTTCTCAAAAATGGCTACATATCTCCATAAATATATCATTGTTTCAGTTTGGCATAAAATCTATACTTTGAATTTCTGTAAATCTGAAAATATACTGCGAAGACCAAGACCGAAATCATAAAAGATTGAAAACACCAGTTGCAGGAAAGTTGTAGAACTCACTAAAATGAGGCTATGTCAAACGATCTCTGACCATTAGCCATACTTTCGAAAATAATTTTGTTGTTCGATTGCATATTTCCATGCTGAAGTTAACGTTTGTGCTTAGCTGAGGCAGTATTTTTAATACTTAAATGATTTCAGTCTAATTATATAATATATAAAATATAATAACAGCCCGCCTTAAAGCAATATGTGTAAAAATAACATATAAAATATATGTAACAGTTATATTCTTGATGTTTATATTATTATGTACATGTTTAATAATGTTATGTGAATGCATTACGTACTTTAATAATGTAGGAACTGTGAGAATATAGGTCAAAAGTTGCTAACAATGAGGTAACCTTGAGGCAATAATAAATTAGAAAGTTTAATAATGCTACTAGTAATTCTTGGAAACAATAATGTAATATTAGTAAAACAGTTTATAAATAGCTAATCAACAGCAAGAAAAACCTTAAGCTAAATAAAAGAATTCTATTGAAGTAGAATTAGCCAATCAGAAACTGAAATAGAGCAAATTGTACAAATTAAAGCGGTAAACGCCAGTTGCGTTCCTAACTGGACGCGAGACGCGTTCTCCAGAAGTTTAATACGTATTCAGTGTGAGACGAAAATACATTACGGCGAGAATATTATAAAGTTTACGTGTTTAAAAGTGCAATTAATAAAAAATCTCATAGCTTTCTATATATCAGTGAAGTGTTATTTAACCGTGTGAAGGATTAATAAAACGAGTGAAGTAAAAAAATTATAATTTGTGTAAGCCTACATTCTTCAGCCGCGCCAACCCCTGTTAAGAGAAACATAGTACCACATATTCGCGAATAAACAATTGGCATACATGCAGTATAGAGAAGATGTGCGACACGGATACTTTTCATCCCCTCTGTTCAAAACTTAGAGGTTATACAACGGAGCGGCACACCTCACGCACTGCGACCTAATTACGCAGATCTGTTGTGGTTAGCACCCCTCCAGGGGAAGGAATGAAGTGAAGGATTCGCAGGAGGCTATAGCCGCAGGCAGACACGCCGTAGAGACGCGCGGAAGTCCCTAACATTTTAAAGCTCGAAGACCCGTCTAACTGCTGGAGTACCTAGAGAGGACGATGAACGACCCGTCGACCAAGCAGACCTCTAGTGTCCACGAGGAGTACACTTTCCTTTGGGCAAGCATTTGTGTCATCTGTCCGGCACCGACATGTGTGCAAAACCTAGAAGCACACCTGACAAATGAGAGGAAACGGAATGAAAAGGAAATTATGGAAAGTAAATTGTTATAGATGAGAAACCACTCCAG
This sequence comes from Deroplatys truncata, assembly GCA_030765065.1. NCBI lineage: Eukaryota > Metazoa > Arthropoda > Insecta > Mantodea > Mantidae > Deroplatys > Deroplatys truncata. The sequence goes on from CM060981.1 coordinate 135,773,456, forward strand.
CATTCACCTACCGAAGGAAAAACAAAAAATCCAACGTTACAGTGGGCGGTCATGAGAATCGAAACTGGAAGCTCTCGAATGCAAACCTTACACGTTACCGCGGAGACATCTCACTCGGTCTCTTAACACTTACTTGGAGAGTTTAGTAAATAATGGTTTCGTGAACAAGCAATATGTAGTAGCAAGAGAAAGAACAATAAAGTACTTGGGATTTGCTGTTGAAACGTTACTTCTATGAAGCTGAATGATAACGGGTGTCAGATGAAGACAAATGAAAAAGTACAAAGATTAGGTTACAGATACAAAACCAAGGAAGGCGCACCTGCGAACAGTGAGGAGTGGAGCAAAACAACAGTTTCAGAAAAATCTGATGTGTTACATTCACATGACTTTCTCTGTCCTCTATCTTTATTAGTGGGTATACAGACTATTCTTATTAAAACTTAGTTTTCGGTCTACTACATTTCAATCTAAACCGCCCCTTGCAGAAGTAGCTCCATTATACATTTCGTTATGAATACAAAAGGAACAGGGATAGTCAAATGTTTAAGCCCTGCACGATATATGCTAGCCTTAAAATTCCATACTCTTTCCATACAATCGCGAGAAACAACTGAATGACAACTTTAAGAGAATGATCAAGAAATGAGCAATTCGAACCTTTAATAACGAATATCTCAGAAATGCCTTATACCACGAAAAAAACTTATCTGAAATAAATTATGTGTTTTAAAGATGTCCATAGTTTTTTTGTGGTACCCTTTTGGCTGTCGCTTAACGTTTACCATTTATACAAGGTTATACAAAATTCCTTCCGAATGTGAACTTCACCGACTATTCTCAGAAAAATTCAAGATATACATTTTATTTGTAATGTAAATGTCTTTGATATGGTATTTTAATCAAAATCGTTAGTCATTTTTTAGAAAATAAAAAATTTCGAAAAAGTTCCATGTAAAGGGTAGTTTGGGGTAGGGAGTTTTCTTGAATACCTCCGTGTCGCATCTTTGTAAGGTACTGAACCTAAATACCAAGTTTGGTATTTATTTGACTGTTCGTTTTTGAGTTATGCTGTTCACAGACACACACACGCACGGACCTTTTTCTAAAAATACGTTTTGGATTCAGGGGGCTTCAAAGTGTGTATTTCCGGTGAAATCTCGGAATCGAATTTTTGGTGGAATGCAATACCTTCTCTGCCTATTATGTACCTACGGGATAGAGAAATTAAAAATGAGCGGTTTGTACGGGAATGTTAAACGGGAACTAGTTACAAGGGTGGCTTCTTTTGTCAGTAAAATAAAATGTTTTCAGCGGATCCTTGGAGGAATATCTAAGAAATTTTACTGAACTGCTACGTGTGGAGTGTGGGGAATTTTATAACGTAAGAACTTTTGACGCTGCGATGAAGTGACGTAAAACTGTTTGCTGAGAGATGCAACGGAAGGAATGGTGTTTGAGAAAAACGGTTATAGTAATATCTAGTAAATAACAGTTAGCGACATGAATCACAGAAAACTTAGATATATGTGCGATGTTTGCTATCCACAGCTAATGGTGATCCACTATATATTCAGTATTTGCGGAGAGTGGTCGATATTTGCATGATCTTTCAACATTTCCCCCTTTTTTAAGTTTATAATAAACCTAGGAATAACCTACCTGTATGCTTTATATGTATAACATTTTATATCGTCATTATTATACTTCCTAACGTGATATTCACACACTTTCTTAAGGCTTATACAGCAGTAACACAAGAAAGAAAGTAGTTATACACATTAAGCTACATTCCCATAGAATTTCTATACTTTGAGGCAGTAATTTTAACACTTAAATATTTTCAGTCTAATTATATAATATATAAATTCAATAACAGCCCGCCTTGAAGCAATATGTGTGTGTAATAATTTGTAAAATGTATGTAACAGTCATTGCATATGCTTCTACTATTGTATCCATGTGTAATAACTTTATGTGAATGTATTACGTAATTTAATAATGTAGGAGCTGTGAGAAAAAGGTTTAAAGTTGCTAACAATGAGGTAACCTTGAAGCAATAATGAGTAAGAAAGTTTCAATGCTACTATTCATTATTAGAGCAGCAATAATGTAAATTTTGAGACAGTTTAAAAATAGCCAATCAAGAACCAGAAAAAGCTTTAGTTAAATGAAGGTATTCAATTGGACTAGGATTAGCCAATCAGATACTTGAAATACAGAAATCTACAAATTTAGGCGGTGGAAAACAGTTCAGTTGCCTCCAAGCAGTGCTCATAACCAGACGTGTTGCTTCTAGATAGTGCTCGTAACTAGACGCGAGATGTGTCCTCGAGAATAGTTTACGTGCTAAAAAGTGCAAGTATTAAATAAAAGGATCTCACAGCTCTCTATATCAGTGAAGTGCTATTTCATTTTTGTCTAGGATTAATAAAAAGGAGTGAATTAAAACTTAAAATCTGTGTAAGCCTACATTCTTCAGTCGCACCACAACCCTACAAAGAGAAACTTGTCTAACAATAATACTGACGCAGGCGAGGCAAACATAAATATAATATCTAAAGAAACAGTCAAATTACAAAGATAATATTTTTAAACTTGGTACAAAGGCCACCTGAAAGTACATTTCGGGCGAAGGCTACAGGAAACTGGTACTTATACGTGCGATTGCAACGATTTTCTAGTTCGGCTCCCCAACAGTTGAAATATAATACATCTTCTTCAAACTGGCTTTCAATACGTAACAGCAACTACCTACTTCAACTTTCAGAAACATTTATAATATCGTCTACAAGCTATATCATTATGACAGTGCCTCAAATGCAGATGCATCTGTCTTTTCAACACGTTTTCCTATATTAAAAACATTAACGAGAGCAATACACATTTATACTGTGGTTTATTTCATGAGAAGGGACAACAGAGATTTGGACGTCCATCTGACATCACAACAGGAAAGAAAGGAAAAAAGTGAGGCTCTGATAATCGCCAGAATGAGCTTCATAAATACTTCTTACATTTCTGGTGTTCTGCTTCCTATCACACTATCATAGTACATAAAAGTATGCCACGAAGCGTACGAACGTTTTAATTTGCGGGTTACCAATCCCACAAATCCAAAATATCACAGAGTTTTATAATCTCCATAAAAATCAAGAAAACGAGCAGAAAAACTCACTACAATAAAAATAGCCCGATAGATATAGTAATGTGTAAAGAATAAATAATAATAAAACGATAAAGAATAAAACGCGAACAACGGTAAACTTTAATAGATACTGTTCAGTTCCATTAAGAATATTAAAGATAAGAAAATGCAGCACAATAACAGTACTTGAATAATGACATAAAAGTGCAGAAATAAAGCACCAACACCCAACATCACACATTTCATTTGTTCATACTTCTCTTCTAACTCAGCCTTCTCAACAGTTGTCTTGATTTAAGCAGAAATTACCTCTTTGTCTTCTCCAACTCGCAGGAGCACCCAACATACCCATAAACCTCCGTTTCAGCCAGTTAATGATCGTCATAAATATTTAACTTCCATTATTTCGTGCTCCTACAGATGCGAAGTTTTTAAGACACTGACAGCTGAACGAGAGGTAATCCGATAAAATCCCTCCAGAACCGTCCTCTCTGACTGAAGTTTAATTTTCCAAGTTTTTCTCAGTTCTCACAACTGGAAAATCCTGCAGAGATATCTGAAACTTTTCCTTCCCAAAATTCTTTTCCCAATTATCATTTAATTTTATGTATCCGTATTGCCCACCAGAGCCGTATGTAACAAGAACAGGCGTTTAACACTATAACAAATTCGGTGTGTTACATTCAGGTGACTTTCTACACCCATTCTTCAACAGTTATTACAAAACGTATTCTTCCATCTACTACATGTTAAACGAGATAAATATTTGCGGAATTGGTTTATGATTATCTACATATTTCTTTATATGTACAGGGGGGTATGGGGAACACAGTGGGCTTAAGCGATATTCAAATCTTTTAAGAACAGGTAGCTATGTGATAGCTTTGAAACTCCCTTCTCTTTGCACGACTATGAGAAAAAATCTCATGTGTTACACTCACATGACTTTCTCTGCTCTTGTACAAACTGTTTTTACAAACGCTTTTTCTCCATATGCTTCATGTTAATCGAGATATCGAGATGTTAATCTTATTGCTAATTTTCTTGTACATGCAAGGGGAATTGGTAGGCTTTAAGCGATAGTCAAATATTTTAAGAGTTGGTTGCTATGTGGAGTATTCCATTCTCTTTGCATTACCAGGACAAAAGAAATGAATAACGAATTTGAGAAAAAGTAACTTTACTTATTAAAACCCTTAAAATAAAATCTTTAAACCTAAATAAAAAAACAAAAAATTTAAAGATAAAGGTAAAAAGCTTTTTCACGCTAAGTATATTAATTTTATAAATATTGTTAAAACAGAAACTACTAACAAAAATTTTAATAACCAATCTGGAAAAACTTAAGTATTGGAAAATTTAAGGGAATAACAAGCAATATCTCGAAAATGGTTCACTCGACAACAAAAATTTAAGTAGCATATTTTTTTTTTTAATTGGAAGATGCTTCATGTTTATCTGCACCACGTATGGGAGCCAATTTGTCGCGGTCACTTCGTGTTATCTATTGCTGGGCGCCTGTTATTGTATTACTAGTTCAAATTTTGGTTTCTTTGTCCTCCGGCTAGCTATTATTACTACTCCGTCGAGCATATCTCTTGAACAGGGTGTGTAAACGGAAAGGTTTTGTTACTGAAAGATAACAGTTATAAAAGAATTTGTTTTTACACTTTTATTACCGTCACAATTAATTAATTTCACATATTGACTCTTGCTACACGCCAGACTGAAACTGTTATATTTTCTAATATCACTATAATCACTTATTTACTGCACATTATTAATTCGCGTATTTCACATTTATAATTAACTTTACAACGCGAGAGATTCTGTAGAATTGCGCGACGTATAACGCGTGAACGATTCTCTTAAACTGTGCGACGTATAACCTTTGTATGATTCTGTTGGACTGAACGACGTATTACCCGCGAATCCTTCTGTTGGACTGAACGACGTTTGCCTTGTGAATTATTCTGTCAAATTGAACAAAACCTGTCTCTGGCTTTAGCTTTTTATACTCCCACACCTCGATATGCCTAAAGATTATAACAGAGCTGTTATTGGTTAATAAAACGCGCCAACATTGGCGTCTATATTTATATCTAGTCAAAATTACGAACACATATGCTCTAGGGAAGAAATTTCCTCCATTTCTAAAGAAATGTGCGCTACTCTGACGTCATTTGTTTGTCTCTTCTAATTGATAAACAACTCACCCCCTCGCTACATTGTTGCCTGCTCTTATTGTCAGTTTCAGTGAGGCCGTGTAAACTTATTTCCTAACAATGCTTATAATTAACAAACATCTCAAATCATTGTCATATAATAATGCTTATTTACACTACAATCACTCTGTCATTTACATTGTTGTGATATAAAATACTGCCACAAAATGTATATGACAAATTGTGTATTTTAACGTGATCTACATTTTTGTGTAGTAACTGGTTATGGTTATGGTTTACCAGTTATGCAAAAGTCGTTCAAAATGAAGAATACTTTTGGAGACATTCCCAGAAAATTCGAGATATACATTTTATTTGTCATGAAAGTATCTTAAATATATGATACTTTAATCAAAATCGTTAAAGCCATTTTGAGAAAATTAAAATTTTCGAAAAATTTTCCATGTAAAGGGTAATCTGGTGTGGGGGGAATTTTCTTGAAAACCTTCGTATCGCATCTCTAGAAGATACTGAACCTAGGTAGCAATTTTGGTGTTTATCCGAGTGTTCGTTTCTGAGTTATGCTGTTCCACACACACACACACACACACACAGACACACACACGGACATGTTTCCAAAAATTTGTATTTGGATTCAGTGCACCTCAAAACATGTATTTCTGATGAAATCTCGGTATCGAATTTTTGAGTAGAATGCAATACTTCGCCTACTTACTATACGTAGTAGAGAAAGCAAAAAAGAAAAGCGATTTTTCACTTGAGAAAAGATTAAGTATTCGAAAATTCAAAACATTAACAGAAGAAATCTCGCAAAAGAATATATTTGCCATTAATTGTAATCTTTAGTGAGATCTACAGTTTTTGTGCATTAAGATTTTGTCTGTCTCTTGCGGTTTATCAACTATAGAAAGGATATTTAGAACGAAAAGGACTTCAGAGACTATGTCCTGAAAACTCAAAACATACATTTCATTTGTCATGAAAATATCTTAAACATTATTCAAGATCGTTAGAGCCATTTTTTCAGAACACAAAAATAACGAAAAATGTTCCATACAAAGGGTAGTTTGGGGTCGAGGTATGTTGCTGAAATACTTTGTATCGCATCTTCGGAAGATGTAGAACATAAATACCAATTTTAGTATTTATCGGACTTTTGGTTTGTGAGTTATGCTGTTCACAGTCGCACACACATAGGACTAGGACTAACTGCGGAGGGGGACTTAGCACCTCTACCTATAATGTCTGTTAAGCCTGAAGCCCCGCGGGGTGTCCCCGGGGGGAGGGGCGAGGTGAGAGGTGACAGGTGGTGGCCGTACCAGAAGTCACTACAGAGCAGAGGGCAGGGCCCCTACCTTTTATTTGGAAACACTCCGGATGACAGCTGGTGCAACTGGCTGCTCTCCCTCCGCTACGGACCCCCCATGTGGGTCCCGAGACTCGGGTTACATAAGAGTACCTATCCTTTTTCCTTTCCATGCAACCCCTAGACTCCCGCGACACTTGCAACAGATCAAGGAGATAAAGGGTGAAGCGAAATGAGAACGGAGGTGAAATGGAGGAACAGGAAATTTGGGGCGTGCAATAAACCTCACACCATTCGCCTGGGTTTCATGTATTTCTGGTAAAATTTCGGTATCGAATTTTTGGATGGAATACAATACTTCCTCTGCTTAGTGTAATTATGTAGAGAAAGTAAAATGGCATCTAGATAGCACCTGGGATTCCTCTTCCTCGTAAATCGGAAGATTGTTATAGCATTTTCGTCAGAAATTCGTATGCTCTACTAATATTCATCAAGTCTATGTCGCGCGCACCCCTGACTAATGACCTTGGATCCTATTTTGGTGTACCGTAATGTATACTTTTTCCAATTTTAGTCCAAATTCTACTTTCAGCGAAATATTTTCCGTACATTAAACAGCTGTTTTGTTGTCCGTCTCCATATCCCTCAGGCGGTTTTTAATTTTCCTCCAAACACCCCTTCGATTTGCCTGACCCACCAATCATGTAGCCCACCCTCATGTTTTACAAAGCTTTATCTTGATGCCCATTTCGAATTCTCTCCAATTCTCAACTGTCCACGGTAGCAGATTGTTGAAGGATTCATCTCCATGAACAATTGTTTTATCCAATACTTAACTGCTCTAATTTTGCATCATTTGTATCACTAGCAACCTGTATTCTGTCACTATTCGAAATTATTCTGCATTCCTCCCTATTCCCAGGATTCCTTTCGAAATTCGGACCCTTTCTCGATCCAGATTTCCTATTTGTTCACACTTCACACTGCAGATGGTTAAATGGACTAACAGAGGAGTCGATAAGGGATGTCTACCAGGATGTATCCCGTGCAAATGTTTAAACAATAATCTAATAGTACCTTAATGGGACTGCATATATGAAAACACCTAAGTTTCTAATGCTAATTCAAACACTTTGAAACGTATACTGTGTGTTAAACGCTTGATCCAAGTTAATGATCCTTACGGTTATTAGTTTGCAATTTACGTTCAATTATATTTCTAATTTTCTCTCACTGAATTAAATGAACATATGATTTTTAATTATAATATTTATTTTATTTGTCTATTTATTTACTGTGGCAGAGGTAAGGTCATTTGGTCTTCTCTTCCGCTCAACCACATAGAAAAATCCTGATTGAAATATCCTAAACACATTGATGGTACACATAAACAATATCCAAGGAACACAAAACAGAAATATTTGAGGATTAGTAAGCCTAAGTTAATTTAAAATAACTATAGAACTACACAACAAATAAATGGAGTCTATCACACTTGCATACTAACACTATTCAAATCATTTTATTTTACATTGTGTGCAATTCTACTGCACACTATTCTGCGAAGAGCGCACATCATATTAAAGCATGGACAAGGCTTTCTTTGTGATAGTTATAATGTTATTTTATTTGTTAACCCCACGTTGTGGTAGCCATTTTGTGAGGGTATTAATGTTGGTAGTTGGAAGATGTTTCATTTTTATCTGCCGCACGTATGAAAGACAATTTATACGGTCACTTCCTGTTATCTTTTACTGAGCGCCTGTTATTGTATTTAATTTTGGGTTCACTGTCCTCTGGCTAGCTATCATTTTTCGGTCAAGCACTTATCTTATACAGGTGTGTAAACGGAAAGGAGTTTTTTATCCAAAGATAACACTGATAAAAGAATTTGTTTTACACTTTTATTGTCGTAACACGTTATTCACTTTCACATATTAATCTTGACACTCGCCAAACTGAAACTGTTATAATAACTTATTTACTGCACATTATTAATTCGCGTACTTCAACTTTTTGTGTAATTAACTTTACGACACGAGAGATTTTTCATAACTTTGCGACGCGTAACCTTGAACTGTGTGCGATGCATACTCCATGAATGCCTCCGTTGAACTACATGAAAGTTGATTCTGACACTGAATTTATACTTCCTCGCCCCAATATGCCTAAAGATTATAACCGAGCTGCTATTGGTTAATAAAACGCGCCAGCATTAGCGTCTATATATCCAATGAAAATTACGAAAACATATGCTCTGGGGAAAAATGTTCCAGCAAATTCTAAAAAAAAAAAACACGCCACTTTGACGTCATTTGCTCGTCTCTAATAATGATAAACAGCTCACCCCCTTGCTACATTATTGCACGCTATTATTGTCAGTTTTAGTAAGGCCGTATAAACCCGCTTCTCGACAATGATTACAATCAACAAACAACTCAAATCAATGTCACACAACAATGCATATTCACGCTACAATCACTCTGACATTTACATTTTTGTGATACAGATTACTGCGTCATATGCCCCACTAGAAACATAATTATAAATATTTACAACTTGTTTGGAAATGTTTTAATTGGGTTTTTAGTCTCCTGAATCTTGGAACACACTATTTATCACTTTCACTTAACACTTCTCACGCATTTAACACACGACATATGTTTTGCCTTTATCTTGCCACTATTTACTGGCTCTGGTTTAATGTGTTTACATCTAACATTACAATTCTTTTATAGCAAATATTGTACCCTGAATTATTTAGTTACTGTTACAAATTGGTTTACTGTCTTAGGTTGTTGACAAAAATTTATACATTCAAGAATATTTAATCTGGTTCATTTTGTAATTATGAACACAGTTACCAAAATACTTATCCTTTACACAAATATATTTACAACACTTAAATCTAGACACAATTTCACATATCTGTGTGCTACATAAGTATTTGTTTTAATTATCTTTACCCCATTCAAAATACTATTTGAATTATATCTACGTACTTTTACTTTAATATGACATTAAGTTTTAATTATTACATGCTTCATTTCAAATGCTGTAACAGTTTACTGAGAATTATTTTTAACATTTATTTTTGTCCTGAATTTATTTCTCGTTTCTCATGACATACATACATAGTTAACCCTCTTACATTCCAATACATTGCTCTACAGTTCAGCTTTAACTATCCTGGATTTTCTTACTTTTTTATAGCGGTCATTGCTATTTCCTTTCCTGGATCAAATTGTCTATAGCTAAGCATTACTCGTAGCTGAATCATAACCTTCCAAAATTTGTTCATGAATAGCCTCTTAAAGAATTCATATGAAATTTCCTCCCCTGATAACATTTGAAACCAATCTAAAATTTTTTGAACAACACATCTTTTAACAACTATCATTTCCAATTCTTTCGGTATCTTTTTAATTTGAGAGTACTCTGACAAATCTGTACTAAACTGTACTGGATTAGAGTTTTCATTTTGAACAACTTGGTACTTGTTAATTTCAGAAGTTAGTTTTTGATTATTTATAGACACAACTTTAACTTCTTCAGACAATTTATTTCTTTGTGTTTCTGACTCCTTCTGTATTTCAGGTATCTCCCCTCTGAAATTAACTTGCACCTGAATTAAATCTGCATTTGTAGCCTCCATCATCTCTCTTAACTCATTTGAAATGCTACTCATTCTGCTACCTAACTCTGTACATTTTACATCAACATGTTCTATTTTATTATTAACCTCACTTTTTTAGTTAGATATTTCTCTGCTCATGTCTGACATTTTCTTTGAAACTTTCCCTATCTCATTTGCTATCATTTCCTGATTTTCATTTCTCATTCTCATCGTACTGCTATCTAGCTCCATAAATTTCTTTTCAATTTCTTCCCTGTTTTGTTCTAAGCTCTTACCTATATCTTCCCTTAATTCCCTATTATTCTTTTGCATATCTTCCCTGTTTTGATCTATTTTCTTTTCTAATTTCTCATTACTCTTACCAATATCTTCCCTTAATTCCCTATTATTCTGAGTTAGTTTTTGTTCTAAACTCATATCAATATCTTCCCTCAATTGATCTCTCAAATTTCTCAGCATTTCCATCATCATACTAGCATCAAAATGAACGTTTCCTGCTATTCTATTTTGACTTTCTTCACTAACATTTCCTCCCTCAAATCCTACATTGTTTGAGCTATTTTCTGTAACCTGTATTGAATTACACCTAACTGTTACATTATTCCCTTCCATAATTGTTTCTTCAGTATTATTAGTAGACATTGTTTTCTTAATCCTGCCACTCCTCAAGTACATTTGATTGTTAAAATTTTTTTAGCATAAAAAATTACTATACTCTGACCTTTGTGGTGCTGTCTGTTGATGTTGCTTTGATGTCCAGCTTCCTGCCCCTCTCTCCTAGATGTATATGTCGCTTCTGCGTCGTATTATGATGAATCTACGTCGTCTCGATGTTTTTGTGTCCTGTAGTTGAATTCCCCTCTTGCCTTTTAATCTCGGAATTACGATGTCCACTCATCCGCGTCGTCTGTCGTTCCTGTAGTTGTTTCTGGAATCAGCGTCTTGTAGTTCAGTTCACTGCTCCATTCGCTCCACGTCCTGGTTCCTTCGCCCCTTCCTAGTTCTATCACTCCTTCCTGGTTAATTCGCCCCACGTTCTGGGTGCCATTTTGTGATGGTATTAATGTTATTTGTGTTTACTTGTGTTTTTGCCCCACGCTGGGCGCCATTTTGTGGTAGTTTTAATGTTATTTTATTTGTTAGCCCCACGTTGTGGTTGCCATTTTGTGAGGGTATTAATGTTGGTAGTTGGAAGATGTGTCATTTTTATCTGTCGCACGTATGAAAAACAATTTATACGGTCACTTCCTGTTATCTTTTACTGCGCGCCTGTTATTGTATTTAATTTTGGGTTCACTGTCCTCCGGCTAGCTATTATTTTTCGGAAAAGCACTTATCTTATACAGGTGTGTAAACGGAAAGGAGTTTTTTATCCAAAGATAACACTGATAAAAGAATTTGTTTTACACTTTTATTGTCGTAACACACTATTCACTTTCACATATTAATCTTGACACTCGCCAAACTGAAACTGTTATAATAACTTATTTACTGCACATTATTAATTCGCGTACTTCAACTTTTTGTGTAATTAACTTTACGACACGAGAGATTTTTCATAACTTTGCGACGCGTAACCTTGAACTGTGTGCGATGCATACTCCATGAATGCCTCCGTTGAACTACATGAAAGTTGATTCTGACACTGAATTTATACTTCCTCGCCCCAATATGCCTAAAGATTATAACCGAGCTGCTATTGGTTAATAAAACGCGCCAGCATTAGCGTCTATATATCCAATGAAAATTACGAAAACATATGCTCTGGGGAAAAATGTTCCAGCAAATTCTAAAAAAAAAAACGCGCCACTTTGACGTCATTTGCTCGTCTCTAATAATGATAAACAGCTCACCCCCTTGCTACATTATTGCACGCTATTATTGTCAGTTTCAGTAAGGCCGTATAAACCCGCTTCTCGACAATGATTACAATCAACAAACAACTCAAATCAATGTCGCACAACAATGCATATTCACACTACAATCACTCTGACATTTACATTTTTGTGATACAGATTACTGCGTCATCTTTCTTTCTTTCTTTTTTTTAAGTGTCTCAATTTCAAACGCAACACTGGAGTTGTGGTAGTATTAAAATAAGTCTTCAAATATTTTAGAAAGTAAAATAAGAATTCAGGCAGAGTAATTCGTAATGTGATAAATAATGTACATTAGAAATATCTACTTTTTAAATTTATTTTATCTCAGAAGGCTATTTAACTTATATTTTTGAGAGTATTTTAAAAATTATTTACGTATCATCCAAAGCAATATATTAGCGTTACTAATATGCATTTCTGTACTGCAGGCGTTATATTAAAATTATTAAATGTGATAGAGAATAAAAATTGAAAATGCAGCTTTCAAATGTTTAATAATAATGTTTTAAATCTTCAACATTGTTGTTAAAATTTATTTCACTTGTTCATTGTGTTAATGTACGTATAAAAGGACAAAAGATTGCGATTACAATTCCTGCGTTCAGTAGACAGTTTTTTCCGTTTTACTTTCTTATTTGCTTCTTAATTTGTATTACTTTGATTTTATAGGTATTTCGCTACCATTAAAAACGAAATTTTTATTGACAAAACGAATAGGAAATTAATTAACTCATCATGCTCTAATTATACAAACTTTGGATTTGCCCAATCATTGTTGCTTTTCATTCGGGTAGCCGAAATTCGTTGCAGGTAATTCCAGTAAGAAATAATATTTTTCATTTAGTCATACCAAACGTGCTCCTTGAAGGTTGTTGAACTATTAAGCACTTAATTCTGAACCATCGTAACAAGTCCAGGGAATGTGCCAATAATTAACTTAAGAAGTTAGTTATAAGTGCTCTGAATTAACATCGGAAACTACTTTGGGGTAATGTTTTGGTATTAGCATGCGGATATAAATAAGAAATCTCGTTGGAAACACCCAACTCTGTCTGTGGCTCTTGGAAATAAAATCCAGCTCAAGGTTTTATATTTCTAACTGATCAGTTGGAATATTACCAAGTACATGCTTTGTGGCGCGAAAAATATATGTCCGGCAAGTTTATAAAACTGCAAGCTGCAATGTTACTGCTTCTGATACATGTTTTATTCGCAGGAGTCACCTTACCTACAGCACATTTTATGATGCAAAAATATTCCATGTGCAAAGCTGTCTTTCATTTTTGCAATTAGAGCGTTGTATATTTTGTATGTGGTTGGTTTTTTTTTTTTTTAATGTGCAAAGATACTTGTGTGCTTTATCAATTTTTGCATTTTGATAAATCTGTTTTAAAGTAGTTTTAGGTTAAATAAAACTGGCTATAAAGTGAAAAAAAAACTGTGCGACTTGGCTTACTTTCACTATAATTACTTATTTAATTTTAAAGCAACAGAAAAAATTCTGATATCGTCGTTTGAGCTATTCTGTTGACAGCTCCCCTTTGTTCTTTGGAGCAATATTTATTTAGTAATTCAAAATGTTATTGTAGGCTAATACGTAAGTTTCATACTGGCTTTTAAGCAAGGAAACGCTAGGAAGCTTGGAATGCTTGTTACGGCCATTTATAGACTGGAGAGAGACATAAGCTGTACTTATGTGTAAGGCCTAAAATGAACAGCTATGATGAACGGTAGTGCTATTTATGTGTTAAAAATCAAGTGATAACGCAAAATAAAAATGAAAGAGCAAAACAAATGCAAAGAAATGCGTTTGATTTTAAAAGACTAACAAAGGTAATAGAAATGCTTTGAAATATATTTTGGCATGTACTATAAAAATACCGTCAAGAAAACACAGTAAAAAGTGCTTTTGTAGTTTGAAACAGGAGCGACTTTAGTTTCTGCTCCACATTCACGAAGACCATCAGGATTTCGTTTAGACAATTTAAATTCTCTACCTGAACCAGTCGGTCAAGCTGAGAATTAGCGAATGCGACGAGCTGTGACAAGTCAAGCATCGTTCAATATTTCGAAACGCTACTAACTTATGCATCGACACAACAGCACTCTCCGTTGTAATTTATGTGGAAACCTTTTCAGTGCACGGAACAGCGAGCATTTTCAGCTGGTTATAGCCTGCACAATACTAGGCAAATACCGGTCTGATTTGCTTGCAGGGACTTTTTTTCCATTTCATTTAATTGCATATTCTATAGAAGTTTGAGTCTGCTAGACTTCATACCTTCGTACACAGACCATCCTCCGTCGCGAGGTGACGATGGCAGACGATACTGTGGAGGCCATTGAGCATTAAATCTCTTAAGTATTTTACTTTTGAATTTAACTTTTTATTGCTCTCTTTACTTTCTTTTTCTTCTTGTAACCAAGAATATTTCAATACACAACAGAATCACTTTTATAATTGAATCACTTCGGAGTGATTTAAAAAGCAGGTTGCTGAACAATGCATGAGAAGTGAATAAACACAGAAGCCTTAAAGCTTGCGAAAACGCCACCATTCTTTATGTTTAAAATAACTGGAAGCTTATTATAACTGCCAATATCTCTTTGCATGTCCAAGATATAAAAAAAGCGAATAAAGAGTTCTGATTTGAGAAAAAGTATAAGTATTGGAAAACAAGGAATATCTGGGAAATGATTCTCTCGACAAAAAAAAGTTATGTGATATAACCAGATCTACATTCTTTGCGTACAAAATTTCATCTTTCTCTTCTGGTTTACCAGTTATGCAAAAGCCATTCTCAACGAAGAGGACCTTTGGGGACCTTCCCAGAAAAGTCAAGATATATATTTCATTTGGCATGAAAATGCCTTAAACATATGGTATTTTAATCAAAATCGATAGAACTATTTTTGGGAAAATCAAAATTTTCGAAAAATTTCCATGCAAAGGGTAGCCTGGGGTGGGGATTTTCTTGAAAATCTTCATGTCGCCACTTTGAAGGATATTGAACATAAATACCAAGTTTGGTATTTATGAAACTTTTGGTTTTGGTGTTATGCTGTTCACATCCACAAACTCACACACAACTTTTTCTAAAATTGCTTTTTTTATTCAGGGGTCCTCAAAACATGTATTTCCGAGAAATCTCGATGTCGAATTTTTTGTTGGAATGCAATACTTCCCCTACTTATTATACGTAGTAGAGAAAGTAAAAATTAAACCTAACTTGGAAGTTTTTGAAGAAAGGTGGATTTTCTTTTGTTAGAATAATTATTACAAACTTTATTGAATTTTAGTATATTGTTTAGTCAATTGCTTTGCTGAGACGCTTTAAATCTATGAAGATAAAAATGCAGTTGCTATGTATATATTGCTAAAGCACCAGCATTTGGCTTGCATTTCTTTTCAGATTCTTAACAGATTGTACCAGGAGAAGTTTACTGTTGATGAGATTGATGTTTTTCGTTGTTTATTTTTACCGAACCATCAAGCTATTTTATGCTAGACAGGGTCTTTACTAATACCAGATTACAAGACAATATCCGCGAGCAGCTTAAGGTTAGAGTATCAATAAAAATGAATAGCGACTAGCATATTTGGCTAAGCGAGCTTTGTATACTATTCTCTGTTTGAAAGCCCTAAAAGTAAGTATTTAAACTGAGTCTCACATTAATGATTCTCCTTCCTTTTGAAACAACCTTTGCTTCGGTATTAACAAAATAATAAGAGAAACTACTGTATTGTTGTTCCATTTTGTTTTCCAGTTTCATTCGGAATCGGTAACAAATTTTAGGTTAAACCAAACACTATGAGCTGTGTAAACTACTATATAGACACTGCATTATACTTGAGAGGAAAATGGAACAAACATCTATCAGTAACTAACTATAAAGCACGAGAGCAGTTAAATGAACTCTTACATGCCCTCTCGTGGAAACCGGATGTACCTGTACATTCATTAGAAAAGATATATAACTCTATGATAAGACCGATTTTGTTATATGGAAGTGAAATATGGGGTTGGGAAAGAGCGGGGCATGTAAATTAAACGCAGGTAGCATTTTGGAAAAGAGTTCTTGGAGTTTCACAAGGAACGTCAAATTCGGGAGTATTGAGGGAGGTGGGATGTTATGAAGACACAGTACACTGTAAAATAAGAGCAGTGAAGTACTGGCTGAGGCTGATGCAGGGTGATAAATCCACACTACGATCCAAATGTTATAAATACCAGCGAGAAAACCTGTCACCTAAGTTTTAGGCAGTTGATTTGGAAAGGGGTTTGAGGAGAACAGGAATGGAGTCAGTATGGCAAAGAACTGAAGCAAATGACAAAAACCATATGAAAAGGTGTCAAAAGAAGACTAAGTGACATCAACCAACAAGAAATAGAATCGGATTGTAAAATTAAACCTTCTCTAGGTCTAGCAAATGAATAAAATTGAATTGGGGTAAAGAGGCATATATACTTAACTTACGAAGAAAGGAAAGATCAGGAATGGCATGGTTTAGACTGGGAGGCTGGAGGGCACAGAAAATGACTAACGATTCTGGCAGGAGAAGCTGCCCATTCTGTGATTTGGATGAGGACTGGGTACATATTTTGGCGGAATGCACTCAGTGGAAGAAGCAGCGAACAATTAAACTCAAAGAAAAAATCTTAAGTCCGTCAAGAAAGAGATTGGCATGTTGGGATCTACTGGCTGACCAGAGCAACTGGCAAAACATCGGAAATTTTTGGGCTCAAATGTGCGAAGCTAGGTCAAATTTGTTCAGTTAGTCAAAGGTAATTTATCTCTATATTCCTTTTTCTTGTTCTTTTTTTTTGTTTTCTTTATTTTTCTGTTGCTTATTTTGTCACCATACCGTGTATCTTAAATATGCATGTACGGTCAATGACCCATGCACTAAATACTTGTGTAATAACTTCAATAATTTGAAAGCAATAAAGATACCTTATCCATCCATCCATCCATCCATCCATCCATTCATTCATCCATCCATATACTTTTAGTTTACATTGTTAGAAGACTAAGAGAAACGTTTAACAAAAGGTACAGTAACACAAGGGCTGTGCAATACATGCAAAACAAGATGTGAAAAATCCAGAAGGTAGACATTCAAGGTATCCTTAATCTTTATCATCGCATCATTGTAAACAGTTAACACAATTTTGTTCGGATAAAAGTTCTTTCAAGCTATTTTAAAACCAGATTTTACAGAAACTACATGGGATTTAGTGTAACGGTTTTCAATTATAACTCCTTCGATTAGTGTAGAAGGTACCTCACCGATACAAAATGACACACTTCCATAAGTCCACTATATAATGTTGAAAATTTCGCGAGCATATTAAACAGAGAATGTCGCTTTGTATAGGAAATACCGAACATATCCTTCCGATTCTTGTATTTGAACCAGTGGCGAACAGAGATGAAATGCATCCAATTGTGTCCAGGATATCCCTCAAACAAATACCTCCAAATGTGATTCGAACATCACCGTATATCATAATGTTTAGACCTTTCAGTCCATAAATTATCATTTTGAACCTCTCATCTTCTGACTTTTTATTAGCTCGAACAACACATTTTCCTCAGTGCATGTAGTCCAGATACTTCTTCAGAGCCAGATTCGAATGAAAAAATATACACAGTAAAATTTCTGCACACATATTTACCAAACATTTGCAGAACGGCGGTTGTTGTCAAAGCTCAAGTACCTCGTTATTTCAAACCTTGTTCACCCACATATAAACTCTAATGCATGGAGATCATCCAAACGACCTTCCTTAACTCGTTATATAGTGATTTGTGGAGACGTTGGGAGGAACTTCAAAGATCTGAGGCTCATCAAAGTAGTTAACTCTTCCCTCGCATTATTTTATTCTGGGAATCATAAAATTCAATATCTCTTAGCAGGTGCAAGGGACCACCAACAATTTACTGCTCCAATTCCTATTTATGGCACATACCACTGAATGCATTTCTGTGTTGCACTGCCTTTGGTCATGAGAAAAACACAGTTAGGGGAAGAAATATGTAGGATCAGATTCAAATGCAGAAATATGAAGCTAGCATTCCTGATGTGTGTCATTAAAATTCAATCAAACTTGTTGATTGAGTGGTGGTTATGCTTTTATGTTTCAGGATATTGAGGTTCACCATTGATCAACTTTAATAGCAAGATAAAACTACAATTTGCAAGTGCACTTTGCAGAGTGACAGTCAAAATGCATGTCGTAAAATGCTGCTTCCAGATATGAAAAAGTAAGAACATAATTACGCCCACTGTGTATATTGCAGATACAAAATTAGTGTTTTACACTGATTTTTGTTAGAAACAGATTCTTACTAATTGTTTATAGAAGTATGAGCTATGTATGTTGTAAACTAACTTCCACGCACAACCTCCAACTAATAAGATTATTAAATCGCTATGAGTAATACCGTTGTTAAAAACAAAATAAAATCCATTGATTTGTTTTGAAGGAGTGAGAGTCGAACGTTTCTCCAGGTGATTGTATCTACAGAATGTTCATGAATTGTTGGTGTGCCGAAGAATATCGTATATGTATATATTATAAAAAAAATGCCATAGGCTCACAGTATGAGCATCAGATATTCGAACTTATCAGTAAATATTAATGAAAATATAGTAACGTGGAGGCACGAAGTGTGAACGCTTTCAGAGATTCCATCTTGAAGAACTTGAACCCAATGCATGCAGTAACTTTTACATAAGTTTTCTCTACATGTGTCTCCAAAACAAAACATTGAGAGAGTTCAGATCAGCAGATATGTAAAATCTACCACTCCCTGCTTTACCAGTAATCTGCAACCACCAGCAATCCCGCAGTATAACACTATATAAGAGATAGTGTTGGGTGTCGTTTAACGCCTGCTCTTACCGCCTATTGCACCGGAGGCAGTGGACACTCATAATACATGAAATAAAATGATAGATGGGAAAGGAATGTTGCGAAGAAAAAGGTTAAAGGGTAATTTAGATACCACCTCTATCGTTGGTTGTGTTAAAGTGGCATCACAACTGCTGAGGTCGGTGAGCACTGATCTAGGCCGGTCCATCTTATAGGGAACCGGTGGCTTGGATTCCACACACGAATAATAAAATGGGCCATAGCTTGTTTGCTACCATACTACACATCTCCGAATAATAAAAATCCGGGTTTCACTTAAGCTCACAGATTTGAATTTTGAGGAGCATACAAACATAACTAGTGAAACCCCAAAAAGTGACATTGAACATGTATTACCTCAAATATACTTCCAGTAACTGATGATAAATTTCAATTAATGATGAGTCTATTCCTTACATTATTGCAGAGCTTTTAAGCTGCTAATAAATCAAAATGCTATCGAATCACAAATAAGCTTCCCTGACACGTAATAAACTCATATCTATGAATACCTCTTTACAGGCCCATGTAAACATGGCAAACGCAAAGTGGAAGCGCATGTAGCGGAAAACATCTGGTATCACACAGATAGCTATAGGTGAAAGGTTCAGGGCGTTTTTCATAGACTGCATTCTCCCAAAGATGTTCGATTTTGCGACCATTCGTTCATAGACAGTTCGCGAAAACACATCAGTACCTTATGCTAATATAATTTTTTTACAGCAAGAGGCATTGCGGACATTGGTTTGAACTGGCCAAGTTGCAGCTGAATAAGACTTCCGCAAGACTGGGACTAATATCCCATTAACAATTACGGACATCACTTTTCAGAAAACGGATGTCAAATTTCAACTTATGGACGTGTTACCTATTTTAGTCTGTTCTCTTTTAGTTGCCAACTGTTGAGCACACATTAGAGGCAGTTATCAACAGTCGTAAAAGTAACCTTTCTTGAGATCCTAGCAGTCACTCCTTGTGCTTGTGAACACCTGTTATACTTTCATATTTTAGCTTCCAACCTGCGCCGTACTGCTTGCAAAGACGTACTGCTGAACTTCTCGGTATCCGAATCACGAAAAACGTTGTTGCCTATAGAACTTCATGAAGTGCTTTTAGGATGTCTGAAGTTCAAATTTATGCATATGCGGCAATGTGTCATCGCCAAAACTTAATCGCCTCTTGTGTTCTGATCTTTATGAGGCTTTTAAATTTCCGAACATGCATCGCACGAAAACTTCCACGCCATGTGGAAGCACGCGAGTGCACGGAGAGATACGTTCACCTTATGCACTTTGTGAGGAGGACGCATAATAAT
The DNA here is from genome assembly GCA_030765065.1 of Deroplatys truncata. Lineage (NCBI taxonomy): Eukaryota > Metazoa > Arthropoda > Insecta > Mantodea > Mantidae > Deroplatys > Deroplatys truncata. The sequence goes on from CM060981.1 coordinate 135,793,848, forward strand.
GATATAATAAGCGAAGGTTTGCACGAAGATTCAGTGTTTACGATCTTTATACATAAACGCAGCAGGGTTCAAGGCACCAACTGTCACCCATAACTTGCGATGCGATGTGGAGTCAAGATTCTTTGCCCAAGTCACGCAAAACCTCCCACTATACCGGCACGCACATGTCTGATGAATGCAGGCGGGATGTTAAGCATTCTCCTACCAGTCACAAATTATATGCTTGACATAGAAGGCAAATGAGCAATGAAATAAGCGTGCCGATGTATAAAATGTGCAATTTATACAATTGGTATAATATGAAATCCCAAAAGGCAGGGAATATCAGCTTAATTTCCTAATATTTGTGCTGAAGCCCAGTTGTGCCACTAGAGTAAGTGCTTTTCCTTTATTTGCTTCTAATGCAATAATGCGATTAATTCTAAACTAAAGAACAACATTATATCCCTGAAAATAAATATTATTTACGAGAAAAATTAAATACACCATATTATTCCCCAATGTATTTAATAAACGGGGGCCGTTGCAAGCGTGTCGGTCACCAATGCACTCTTTTGTTCCTCAACCGTTCTCCCGTATAATTTCACCGATTCAATGTGTACTTCACTTCTGTGTATTTTTCCCGCCAGAACTGTAGCTCTGCTCACGTTATTACATTAACTGTCAAAATTACTATACTCCTAAGTTTCTTTTTCTCCTCCTCTCTCGCCCTCGCTCTCTCTCTCTCTCTGTCTGTCTGTCTGTGCAATGTGCTGCTCGTATGCTGCTGTTTTCTAATCTGCTATAATCTATATTTCTTATGGTGTTAAGTAAAAATTAAGATACAAGTAACGGCTTTAATAATACAGAAAACTAGTACTATTCTGTTTTTATGTCTTTCAATCATTAAGATCTGATTCCTTTATAATCAGAAATTCGTTATACAAAATCATTTTTCAAAACTCAATAATAAGTGTATAATATTATTTTTTCCTACATCATTATAACAACTCGTTTCGAGAAAGTAAGTCCTTAGCGGAATATAATGCCTGCTGTATATCAAGTTTCACGGCAATTCATTCAGACATTCGTGATCGAAAGGGAACTACATACAAAACTCTTGATGTGGCCCAGGGATCGCTGCAAAATATCGTTTGGAAATAAATTTAGCGCAGCCGAAATTGTGAAGTCAATTCATATTTGTTTTTTTAGAAACCTTAATTACTTAAATGAAACATTCATGTTAACAAAATGTATCACTGCGCAATGCTCAAGTTAAAAATACAGATAATACCCTTACCAAAAATGATACTATAGCAGATCTACGTTTGCAAATTTTCCAGAAATTAACTAAGATAGCTAAAACACAGTATTGTTATAACATTTTAATATACTATAAAATATCTATTTATTCGTTTAGAATGGTAAAACACCTTATAAATCATTCAGAACTGATTTTCAAATTGTAGCGAACAAATAAGGGATTAAATATATTGGATACATATTGCACGATTTCCCATAGCAAATTACAAGTTAAAAAAGAAGAATTTAGGCATTAGATAGCACCTTTAGATAGTTAACAATTATTAACCATAATCGAAAATTGCTAGTTTAATTATACGTATGTAATTTAGGAGAAATTTAAGATAACTTTCCAAAAGACAGTGGGAAGTTTAATAATAATAATAATAATAATAATAATAATAATAATAATAAACTGAACACAATAAAATGAGAGTGAATTACTACAAAATTAATAATAATAACAATAAACCAAGCTTTTAGCATCATTTAATAAGTCGTTTCTTAAAATATTTGCAACAACTTAATTTCAGAAATTTTTTACTTAAACACCATTTTTAATCCTACATAAGAAAAGAAACCTTAGTGTTTAAACGTTTCTACAAGTTGAAATAAACATTCGCACTTGTTGATGTTGGGTTTGAATTTTGCGAGAAAGTGGCAATTTTAAAACCGTGTTGTAAATGTACGCTCATCACTCTAAGCCTGCATTAGAATGTCACAAGCCTCTGATTAAAATGCCTTAAATTATGCCCATTCTAACCCGACCTTGAGCAATAACCGCAGTCGATTTTGGAACCTATAATAATTGTTTTTAAACATATTATTAAAGTACGAAAGATATGCCTTTAATTGATTTAGATAAAGGTTATAATAATGTTCCCCTTGCTAAGCTTTCGAAAGCCATGATCACACACGGAATTTTGCGGAACAGAAATAAATCGAAACAGTAAAACCCAATTTCAGTAACATTGCAAATACAGAAAGGTGGGGCAATTACTATAGAAGAATTTTTTGCAACATATAAGTGTTAACAAGGTTGCTTCGTACCAGCTACTTTGTTAAAAATGTGTTTCATGCCTGCCTTGCGAAGATGATTTACTATCAGAGTATGGCAATTGAGACTATAAGCGATAGGTTGTTTTAACATTTTGCCAACTGAGGAAGTGATAGTACATGTTAAAGAGGATGCCACAAGAACGTAAAAAATGGGGACTAACAACCAACATTTCAAAAAAGCATTACATGGATAGTAGAAGTGAAAAAAAAAAGTTTTGCAAATGGATTAAAGAACTTTGGGGGTCATGTATATCTAAATATATAGGAGTTATGATTTCCAAAAATGGTTCCCGTGAAACAGGCTCTAAAGTGCACTAAGGAAATCACTCAAAATTATTCATCCTCATAATTGTCGACGGCGCACATAAAAAATTGACTCCATATATTGCATACAGCTCAGCAATATAAATGGAAGTGCTACCATGAAACCCGAGGGTATGGGATGCGGTTCCACGAACATAAGCACGTCTAACACAATTGGAACACTTAGATCCGTCGGAGTAAATAAAAATCCGGTTACTGTAACCGACAGAAATTCTAAAAAAAAACAAATGCAGATACTAGACTGGGCATCGTAGACAACCGGTACGCCGTCATCCAAAGACCTACGTGAGATGTCGTACGTAATCAAGGGGGAAACACCCTCTTCCCCGTAGGAAACATTCTAGACATTGCATGGTCATGCTGTTTGAGAAGCTCCCGGAAGCGAACACCGACAGGCCTTGGATAAATGCAGCCATAATTGTCTAACAGGACATCACGCCGATATCGCAGAGAACGTTCTGCCGATTCGGCGTAAAGGTTCAGAGCTGGGTTAGCCGGAAAAGCACCGATAACTTCTCAAATGCTCCGATTACGAATTGCGTCTAATTTTCTCAGCACATATTTACGTGCTGAGAGGTAAAAGATACATCCATTGTCTGCTTGGATCGGACCAGTGCGCGATGCAGTCGCAACAAAATTGTCCAATCCGCTCCCCAATATGTGCCATTTATTACCCGCAAGATATTCACAGAACGGTCGCATTGTGCTTTCAACTGTGCTATATGCGAGGATCAGTTAAGCGTTCTACCAAACGTCAATCCCAGAAATCTCGCCTCATTTGTGAATGGCAGTAAATCTGTACCGATTCGGAGCGAAGGGAATAGTCGTCTCTTACAAGCACCAGAAGTTAACGCACACGCAGTTCTCAGTGGAGAAATGCCAGCCGTTTTCAGAACTCCAAAAGACTGTCTAGATATTGCTGCAGACGGCGTTCCAATAATCGCGTACGCTGAGAAGTACAATATATGCAAAGTGGTCTACGAATAAACATGACGATACCCCTGACGGAACGCATCCAGAGATAGAATCAATTACTATAGCAAACAGTGTAATGCATAGTACCGATCCCTGAGGCACCCCGTTCTTTTGAACAAAAAGGTTCGAAGAAACCGAGACGATCCGTACTCGGAAAACGCGGTGCTTCATATACTTCTGAAGGAACAGTTGTAAGCGTCCACGGATATTCCAGGTGTGTAGGGAATGTAGAATCACTGCTCGCCAACACATTACCGTAAGCCTTCTCAAGGTCAAAAAGGATTGCAACGCTTTGACAACTATCTTCAGGAATTCGTTCGTGATCTGCGTCGATAGTGACACAAGGTGGTGCATGGTGGAACGACGTCGTAGAAAACTGCACTGGGCATTGGTAGGTTGTGAGAAACCAGCCACGAAGTCAACCGTGTAATGGTCATGCGTTCCATCACCTTTCAAACGCAACTGGTGAGGGAAATAGGTCGGTAGCTGGTACGAAGACGACGGTCCTTTCCAGGTTTCAAAATGGGTATGATGGTGGCCTCCTGCTACTTATCTGGAAAAGTGGCGTCAGCCCATAAACGAGCAGGAAAATCTTACCTTCAGGAGAGAGCTATTGCAACATTCGTACATGGATACCATCTGCTCCTGGCGCCTATAGTTGCGAAGATGAAAGGTCATGTTCTAACTCCGCCATGGTAAAAAGGCGATTGTAATCCTCAAGGTTTCCAGAACAAAACGAGAAACCTTGAGATTCTGCCATTTCTTTAAACAGAAGGAACTTCGTCGAATATTTATCCGAGTTAGACACTTGAGCCAAAGCACTACCAAATGTGTTAGCCACATCAAATTTATCAACAACAGCTCCTGCAGATGTGTGAAGGCCAGCGATGGGCAATGTGGTGATCTTCCGGACATAAATTATTCAATACGACAGAGGAAGGTGTACGTTGATTAAAGGAAGCTGCAAACTTTATTTATTTATTTTTTGTTATCCTTAATCATTTGTCTAGATCCGACATGCATTTGGTTGTACTGGATCAGGTTAACCAGCGTAGGGCGACGCTGGAAAATCTTAAGTGTATGCATTCGAGTACAAATGGTCTTTCGACATTCATCCGTTCAACAAGGGACCGGAAATAGACGGGTTGAGCAGTCGACCCCGTGGGATAGATTGCTCAGCAGCAGAAAGGATCATCTCTGTGATATGTTAGGCTAAAGAATTCACACTGTCGTGCTCATTGTAATTAAACACAATCAACTGGGAGTGAAGGTTCCAGTTGTCTGGAGCGAAACGCCAGCTAGACAAACATATATCTGGTGTTAAGAGACTAATAAAATATGGAAAGTGGTCACTAGAGTGTAATTCAGAGATGACACTCCATTGAAAGGAAACTGCTAGCTATAGGGAACTAACTGCAATATCAAGATGCGAAAAAGTGTTGAACAAATCTGAAAGAAATGTAGGCTCTCCGGTGCTCAGAAGAGCCAGGTTGTAACTATCCAAAACTTCGGTCATTAATTTTCCTTTCATACAAGCCCGAGGTGAGCCCCAAAAAGGGTGATGGACATTGACGTCCCCCTCTTCCACCAACAGAAGAGTTGTAACTGGGAAACTAGGTCGTCTAAATCAATGCGAGAGTGTGTGGCAGACGGAGGGAGATAAACAGTTCAAATGGTGAAGCGGAGGGATGGCAGTTTAATCCTTGAAGCATCTGACTGAATGTAGAACTGAAGGGATACAGATTCCACGAAGATATTTTCCCTGTTGGGCAGCATGGTGCCCTCGCGCGTAGGTGTACCCTCTTCCGACGTAAATTCGCACCGTGCTGGGAGATACCGTCTAATTTGTAAGCTGCCTTGCGAATGGAGCTTAGTCTCTTGCAAACAGACGACCAAAGGCCCATACTTGTGGACCAAAAGTTGAAGTTCTGGTCGATGTCATCTAATTCCAGGAAGTTTTCACTGTATGATAGCCAGAGTGATTAGAATAAGTTCTCAGTCTGGAGAGTCTACCAAGAGGAAAGCAGTGGACGAATAAATCTACCATTTTTCTTAGGTTGCGGACTATCAGTTTTAGCTGAGGTTATCCTGCCTCTTCCTCACAGTCGGCCTTGCAGTATCAGACAGAATCCTCCTGCTCCGTCTCCTCCACGGGAGAGGACCCCTTTCCAATAGAATAGTTCGGTTCGAGTACCTCGAGCGGATTGGAAGTAGATGTCAGTGAAGATGTAGATCGACGATTGGAGTCCGTCGTAGAAGATGCCTCATAAGAGGATATCTGGGGAGATGAACGTGGGCCTTTCTTTCCCTGGGACGTTCCGGGAACAGACTTTGCAGTTGTCTTCAGAAAGTCGGATCTGGCATAGTGGGACTTGAGTTTGCTGGTGAGGCATTGGTTGTTACGGATTTGCCAGGTTTAGTTGTGAAGATTGAGATGAGCTTACTGGAGAAACCTTGGCAAACTGAGCATATATTGATGCCGATGGTCCTGTCGAAAGCTTTTGAGGAAGATCTGGCTACAAGAATCTTGTCAGAAATGGTGGCCGCATGTATATCGATGGTTTGAGTTGCGATTTACCGGCTCGGTACCGGTTTAGCTACAACCGAGCTATACGTACCGGACCGCGAGACAGAGAGTTTGTGGATATGTATGAGGTTTCGGGCTTCCGAGAAAGACAGCTTATCCCTAACCCATATCTCCTGAATCGTTCTTTCCTCTGTAAAACGGGGGCATTCTTGGGAGTCCTCTGCAGTTAATACATTGGAGCCGATGTAAATGTTTCATCATGAGAAACGTCTCCACAGTCAAGGCAGGTTGGTTCACCATTACAGAAGTCACTAGTGTGCCCAAAGCGCTGACACCTATAACATCGCAGCCGGTTCGGAACATATGCCCTAACTTTAATAGCTTCATACCCCGCCTTAATTCTTTGAGGGAGATCTACCCGATCAAACGTAGGAACAGGTTACGAGTGGGAACGAATTCGCCTTTTTCCATCCTCTGAACCCGAAATCGGAGATCACGCCTTGATTTGCGATATGTTCTTGAATTTCCTCATTGGACATACCATTCAATGCATGGGAGTTTACAACACCGTGCGAGGAGGTCAAGGTTTTGCATATCTCAACCCTAACTGGATAACTGACTAACAAGTTTGCTTTGAGTGTTTTCGCTGCTGGCATGTTGAGTGTGCTTCAACCAGGAGTGTGGCATTGCCAGATCGAATGCATGACGTAACTGGACCAGCAATTCTATCGAAACCCTTTTATACCATAAAGGGCTCACCGAAGAAAGCTTGCTTCCCTCCTCTGCTCTTTGTATAACCAAGTATCGAGAACCACTAGTCTCGACTACTTCTTTTCCAATCACTTTTATTCCTCACTTTGACCCATGTCTCCGGAACCGACTTAGCGACCATGACTACGCTTTGGGGTGGTCCGATGTTACGATGTGTTTGATTTCAATTTACTCATTCATAAACACAGAAACACACAAGCAAAGATACTCTTTCTCACCACAAGGATAACAGAACTCGAGGATATCCTTGCGGAGCTCCGTGAAGAGATCATCCAACACTCAACTATACTGCAAATAGTGCCAGATAAATTAGACACTGCTCGCCTAGCCACCACAGAAGAACTCCACACCCACCGGACGAGCATCTTCCATCCCTTAGAAAACTCATCAAGGAGGAGATTGCAGCACTTCAGATGATGCAAGACAGCCAGCATACCGGACATCCAGAGCCACTCCGACGAGTCATGACCGTGGGTATCGGAGAATCTAATTCGATTCATTCTATATTTCACCCCATACTTCATTCTATTCTCCTCACAACACTTCCCTTACACATCACTCCGAATTCCCTGGTCATAAGTAGGGCTCCGGCCATCCTTGCGTACTGGCTCTCATTTCACCTGGCTTAGGTCCAATGGACCGACCAATACATCCGTTCCGTGAATGAGCAGGTGCAGTAACGGTACGTTTGCATATCCTCTCGAATTCCTCTTTTTCCTTTCTTCTTTTCCTTCCGGTGGAGGAGCTTTAGTGGGTATGCCGGCTATCGACGAGTCCCACACTCAGTGTCGACTTTTATCATGGTTTCGGTGGATATTAAATAATTTTATCCTCCATTCGAGATGCATATATCAAATAATATTTTTCAAAAATTCTAAATGACACATTGGAACACCCAACTTTTTTAATAATTTTTGCATACATACAAATATTTAATTAAATTAATCATTGTACCAATATTCAAACTTTCAAAAAAAAGCTAAGTTTACTAAAAAAAGTATTTTTTTAAAACGTTTTCCTCCCTAGAAGTATGTGTGTGTGTGTGTGTGTGTGTTGTCTGTTTTTAATATTTTGGTTGCAACCATTAAAACAAAGTATTTTCATTCACCAGTGCTCCCCACCCTCCACGGAGCCCAACAAGATTCGCTACAAAGGGGATATAGCGGACGCACCGTCCCGTTCACCCTGGATTTCGATTGAAAACCTGGTCCGGAGACGAGCGGCTAGGGGTATGTTAAAAGCTGGCCTTCCGTTTAGGCGAAGTAGAAACCAAAGCGGTGTACATGATTGGGCATCCTCCCTGAAAACTGGAAATAGAACAAACCAGGCTCAGGTACGCATCCCGCAACCAACCAGGTTATTCCTTTCTGCCGTCACGGGTATCCACGCATTGACTACACGTGAGTGGGCTTATGAACTGACTCCTCACCACAAGGAGGAGCCCACATCCGGGTGCGCCAAATCCATGCCTGCAGTTGCAGGCTCCTGGGGGGAGTGATTTTGACGAGAGATAGCGTTCTAATCGCAGGTTTCTTGTTTGCACCCAAGTCTTACATCTATTCTGGTTAAGATCGCAGAAATTTGTCATCATTTGTTTCTTAGTGCATTGTTGAGAGCGTCTAAAACAAGATGATGTGTGTTGCTTCGTACAAAATGCGTGGTAAGACGCTGAAGGAAACGGAAGAAAGCTGGACAAGTATTGCGGGAACTCTGCTCCATTACATGGCATGGTTCATAAGTGGTTCACAGAATTTCGATGTGGCCGTTGGAGCACAAGAGATGCCATGCGCACAGGACGGCTAGTTGAGGTCACAACATAAGAAATGGTGAACAAAGCTCATGATATTGTTTTGGAAGACCGCGGAGTGAAAATCCATGAGATAGCCAAGACCGTAAAAATCTCGAGTGAACCGTTGTGTAACATTTGCAGGAATTTTTGGGCATGAGAAGGCTGTCAGCAAGATGGGTGCCGCGACTGCTCACAGTTGAGAACAAGCGGAATCGTGGGACCATTTCATAGAAATGCTTGAACATATTCCAGTGCAACCCAAATGAGTTATATCACGGTTGATGAAACTTGGATTCATTACTATCCAAACCAAACAACAATCAAAGCAACGGATTTCTTTTGCGAACCTGTTCCAAAGAAAGCGAAAACTATTCCGTCGGCAGGAAAAGTCATAGCAGCTGTCTTTTGGGATTCACAAGGGATGATAGACATCCACTACCTGGAAAAGGGTAAAACGATCACAGGTTCATATTATGCCCAATGCTGAATCAGTTTCACAACGAATCGTTAAAGAAACGACCCCATTGGTTCTCTTCCACCAGGATAATGCACCCGCACACAAGTCAGTCATTGCCATCGCAAAGTTTGTGGAATTGGGCTACGAACTGCTACCTCACCCACCATATTCTCCAGATTTGGCTCCGAGCAACTTCTTCTTTGCAAACCTGAAAAATCGGATCGTTGTGAAGAAATTCAGGTACAGTGAACAACCTCATATTTTGCACACTTCGAAAAATCATAATTTTAGAAGGATTAAACAAATTGGAGAAACTTTGGACAACGTGTATTGAATTGAAAGGAGACTATGTTGAGAAATAAAATTGATGTTTTGGAAAAATATTGTTATTTTCTTTAAAAAGTCACTGACATATCAATCCGCCATCCCAGCTCACCGCTTGGTAAAGCCCCATTTTTTGTAAGGTTTGAGTGAAGAATTGAAATGGCATTTCGAATCTACAAAGTTCTTAGCTGCAATTCCTGTTAGAACTAGTTCTGCCTCGGGATGGTTATAATTTGTTAGCGATAAACTTACGACTATTACGTTTCTCTGTAGATTTATTCCTATGCGTCGAAAAAAAGCCTCGTGTACTGCCAAGATCTGCAGTTCTGAAAATTATTTGTTCTGCTCTTTGAAGGTGTTCTTAATTACCGGCGGCTAGTTATTTACGATACAGTATTTCATTTTGTGCTTCATTCTTTTATTTGGGTCACTTATCTAAACATTTTATGAAATACGTTTCGCCTCGATCCATCAGCGCCAATTATGGTCTTCAATTAAAAACCTAGATACATGAAATAAAACGAAATACATTCTGTAGCATATTTTTTTTAAGTAGAATTAGTGTCTACGCTTTGCAGATTACTTTCTCACATTATATAACTTTCGAACATCACAGTGGAAGAAATTTTAAGCAATCCGGTTGTATGGTTCTAATTTATCCTTGGGATTGTAACTTCCCTGATCTATATATCCCCTCTGGTGTATATATAAATATAGAGAGAGAGAGAGAGAGAGAGAGAGAGAGAGAGAGAGGGATCGCGAAATTACACTGACCGGTAGTAACTATGCTTAGACTCTACTGTGGCTAAGTGCACAGAAACAGAATTATTCAGAAAGAAGCCACAGCTTCTGGAGTTCATTTGGAGAATCTTGGATATAATGTTGGACGCTGGGTGTCACAAAATGGGGTCTCTTTTATCTAATATTCGGTAAAAGAGGTTAAATGCTCTGGAGAAGGGAAAGTATACATAAGAGGAATTCTTTAACAGTCAGAGCACTGTATATATTCCATGCTATGATTTTGTCCTGTATTTTTTATTATCTCTTTATTTTTTCCTTACATTAGTATGCAATTATAGTCTATAATTATACATTATAATCTTTGAGACAGTAACAATGGTAATATATAGCATGTATGTGATGCAAATTATAATGTAAAATAATATTAATAAACAAAATACTTGTTAAATAAATAGAAGTTAAAGCATAAGTTTTATTATGTGTAGGAGTTTAGCTGGAGCTGTGGGACACTTGGTAACAGCAGACAAACATGATTTTGTTTGCATTAGGGCCCAGGCAAAAGGGACCTGTAGGGGGAGTCACAAAAGGAAGACCTTGAGTCATTGTGTCAGAAAATATGCGACAAGCTAACACAACATATTTTTGTAGAGAGGTCACATGTTTGGAAACAACGAATAATAGCCTGGTAAGTCTTCTCGAATGTCCAAGCTGAACTAAGACAGCAAATAAGGTCGTAAGAAGAATATATTTAAAATGTTTAAGTTTAGGGAAGTTAGTTATAGCGTCCCCAAGCCAAAGCCAGTTGTGTTTAAAGTGCGGCGATGTGCAGAACATACGTGTTAGCTCTCCGAAGCAGTGAAAACCTTAAAATTATATAAATTGGACAGTGCAAGCTATTAGAAGGGAAATAAAGTATAATTTAGGTACGTGTAAGTACATAGTTCCATTATTAATCGTGCATTCATTAAATAATATTTGATTGCTAACCGACCGTTCTACAGCTGCAACTAACTAAAGTAACTGTGTAGCTTTTTACTAAAGCAGAAAATGCGTCTGCCATTAAAGCATTGTGTTCTTCATTGGCTTAATCTTATGTTAGTGTTGTTACTACTTACCTTCCTTCACGTACCAGACCCCGAAAAGTTACACATGCTCTATTAAAAACACAAACAACAGCAGCCGTGGCAAGAAATAAAAATAACATCATTAACAATTTAATAGTAACAACCAAAACACAAGATAATCATCAGAAATAATTCATATATTAATATATTGACATGCGGATATACTGAGAGTTATGCTCACAGCAACGGAGTGTACCGCATCTTGTACTCTTATTGTAAGATTTAGGGACATAGAAAGCATATACGGTGGTAGGTCCAGGCGATTGTATATTCTAAATGAGGACCGAAATTGTACGACAATAAACGTACTACTACTACTACCACCACCACACCGCCGCCGCCACCAACACCACCACCACCACCACCACCACCACTACTACTACTACTACTACTACTACTACTACTACTACTACTACTACTACTACTACTGCCTGCCTGCCTGCCTGCCTGCCTGCCTGCCTGCCAGCTCTCTCCATGATTGTTATCATAATCAAGTTTACTCTGACTTGAAATATTCGGCATTTTAATTTTTTTTCACACTTTAGGCAAGTAATCTTAATTTTATTCACTTTTTGCCACAATATTCACTTTTTATTCGTGAAATTGTGTAATTAAATCCTACTCGAGCTTTTATTTCCTCCGGATAAATCTATTTGTGATTTCACTCGGAAGTATATCGAAATAATTCGCTGAGATATTGCTACAAATTAATTGGGAATGGCTGTCATTGGTTTTGCTTGAAGCATTTTTGCTATTCTATTGCTAAATGTGAGTCCATTGGCATACTGCGTATATTTTTCCAGAAATTCCCAGTGCTATTCCTTTGGAATTGATTTGAGCTTTCCAAATGCTACCGCTCATCCACAATTAATTGCTGATGTGAGTGAAGCCATAACGTTTGTTAATGAACACTAGAATAATAAACAATTCATACAGTGACAATGTATATGGAGCCCTACGAGGTAATGCACTGAAAATCTATTAGTTCTGTGGTATTATTGTCAGCATGCCTTAGTTCAATATAGGGCACAACACAATATCAGTAATGTCCGTTTTCCATAAGCTGGGTTTTCTTGTCTCACTCTTAGTAGCATTGACTCTCATACGTCTAGAATTGAACTGACTGTACAGGATTAATTCTGTTGCCTTAAGAAAACACTTAAAAGCTAACGTGCATTGTAATTCACAGAAACGTGACAACGCATTGCTCAGAAGCCGAGATAAGATAAGTGACTACCTATGTGCGATCGTTAACGAGGATAGTGCACAAGTGATACCAGATTTTAATTTATGCAGACGCATTTGGCGCAGTGATATAGTTCGAGGAATGATATACGTGTATTTCGGTTTCTAGGAATGAATCTGAGGCTACTATTTGGTGGCTATAAGCTCTGTTTCTTACCAGCTTAAATGAGATTGTAGACAAATCAGTTCTCGGGAGGATACTACATGTCTGCTTGAAGATCTTGTGTTTTAGGTAACTACTGTATATTCACTGACTTGAGTCTTCACTAGTGCCTGTTAGTCTGCTCAAGCTTGTACCTCTTGCGACATGTGAATGTTGTGTACGCTTTATATCGTATTACTGCAAATGTTATTTCATACTAATGTTTTCTGTTGCGATAGTGCCGATTACTTTTTGTTGTAGGACGAACAAGATGGGTGTCTATAATCAAGAAGTTTACTGTTTGTATTTTGTTAAAAATTTCAAAATTTCAGTGTTGATCATTGTAATTGTTAAATTCATTGTAGTCATGATAAAGAGATGGCAGGCATAAACAGAGGGGTACCTCAGTGATGTGCATTATTGCCAACGTTATTTAAACGTGGATTTCCACATAGCACTGACTGGCAATCGGTCGTGTGCTGTGTTTAGTAATGGCCAAAGAACATCTTCCATAGAATTAACGAAGAGAGCTTTTCTTCATTTCAGTAAGACCTACCGTGTCCACGTTGTGTCCCTTCTGTGCACCGATCATGATGGTGGAATCAGTCATAAGACTGATTTTATGAAAATCACCGGGATGCAGGAATGACCAAGCTGCTACCGATCACCCTTTGGCAGCTTCTTGACATGTTCCTTAATGATACGAATACATTTCATGTGCATTGTTCTGGGAAGCCATTAACTGGTTCAGTAGTATTAAGACTTATACAATCTATCACATAAAGATTATATCAGCACACCGACTAAACATAACATCTGGAAGGATATAGGCGAAAGGTTGAAAATATCTAATTTCTTCTGTAAAACCAAATAAGCACCATTCAGTATAACGAAGACTTCTTCTTTGTGATCCAGTCAGAATAAAAAAAAAGCGAATGAGGATTCCTTTAGGGAGAAGCTAACATATTTTGAAAGATGCCCTACCAATACATACCGTAATAGAGAATTGTAATTTCGAAATTTTCAAACATCGTGTAAGTGATCCAAGAATTAATCTTAGGATATAAGGATTAATTTAAGTGTTTAGAAAACTTATGAAATTATTTATGAAATAAATATACACTTTAAACGCAGCATTTAAATAGTTTATCAGTTTTACGTAAGCAATCTTTATTGTAATAAGACCTTGATTTTTATTCAGAAGTTATTTGTTGGTAAATGTAAAGCATGTATGATTCGGCCTATGTTCCCGCCCCCTTTCCTTCTTTACATAGTGGGACACCTTTTGAGATAGGTCCACCATTATGGTAAATTCATTAACGGACTGTGAACCAGTAGAGGTCACGTGGTTTAAGTAAATTTAATAGAAATAAAAGTGTTGATTTTGACTTTACTAAAGTAAAACAATTAGTATGTTTTTTTTTATGTAATTAAGAGAGGGGCTATAGCCCCTCTTAGCCCATCCGTGGGTCCGTCTAAGGATCGAATCAAGCATGAAAATTGTCAGCGCACATGGTAGGTTATGTGAAAATCAAAATGACACATTATAGGGACAAGATCGGTGCATAGTCGGAACACGATAGGCTATGTGGAAATGCATGCTTAACCACATGGTGAGAGAATGCAAAGAAAAAAAGAAAAACAGCGGGATGCATTTGAAAGGTAAATATGTAGACAGTCTAATCTTTTCAGATGACCAGGAGTTACATGCGGATGCAGATGATCTTCAGCTAGCTGAATATACCCTTAGAGTTTATGCAGCAAAGTATAATTTAAAGCTCTCGGATACAAAAATCAAAGTAGTGCCCTTTAAAAGGAAAGCACATAAGAGCTAGAATAGTTTTAAATACTAAAATAATGGAACAAGCGGCGCATTTTAATTATCTGGGGTGCAATATAATTTATCTACAAGATCAAGACATTAAAAATAAAATTAATGATTTAGACATGTAAATGACACTAAACAAGAAACTTAAATAATAAAGCAAGAAAGAATCATTAATTAAGTTATACAAACAATAACATACATTAACATACAGTAGTGAAACTTGGACTCTAACAGAAAGATTAGCACAACAAATACAATTGGCTGAAATTGCATTCCTAAGAAATGTTGCCGAATGGCAAAGAACAGGCCATAAGCGAAATATAGAAATCAGACAGGAACTAAAAATAATGAGTGTAAATAAACGTGTAATAGATAATAAATCCAACAACATGTAGATAGAATAGAAGAAGAAAGACTATCCAAAATAGCAACATACATACCATCAGAAGGGAAAAGAAGAAAATACTAAAACGCAAGATCGGTAGATAAAGAATTCCTTGAAGCCAGAATGGAACAATTCATAAGCCTTGTTGATAAGGCTGTTATTGAAAAATTATTGCATTTAACTTGAATTGTGTATGTGAAGACTACTGATTTGTTTGAAATATTCAGTAAATATAATACGGTAAGATGCATCCCGCACTTTAGTCCCCTCACTACAATCACACATGGTAAGTGACAGAAAAGCTGGAATATTTATCCATGTACTGTCTGAAAGCTTAGAAATCTCAGTCACCACGTTTCTCAGTTCAACAAGTAATGCAAACTGATATCCAACTGATACGCTGGTAAACAGTAAGGTAGGTTTTATGCAGCTGTAGGTGTGTCTGTAGAAGTGGGTGATGTCAGAAGAATAATTGGCGCAGTTGTCGAATAGTAAATGTATTTCTTGAAAGGGTAAACCTTTAAGAATGATGGGTAAAGGGCAACCTGGTAATTAGGTACACAACGAACAGATGGGTGGCACTCGCCAATTAGACGTCCAACTGGGTCGACAAAAGTTGCCACACCACCTCCGCCTTTCCTTTTAGTGCCTCTTTATGTCTCAGTCAAAAAAGGAAATGTCACGAAGAGTGGATCAGACCCGTGAAACTGCTAGCTCTTGTAAGTGTTAAATAGAGGGTGGAACGGTCTTGCCTTGTTACAAGACAATAACCTTAAAATCTTGTTGTCTATAAGTGGAACTACCCACCTGGAATGGCAGTACTCCAAATTCTATGGATCGCTGCTTAAAGAGAAAGAACTGCATTACTAATATTCGGTTTTAAACCCTACAATTAGTTAGACCCAAGAAGATAAACTTTACTTACACACATGTAGGTATTCGGTAACTTTTAGAAATCGTAATAGAGATAACAAATTCAGTCATTCTCCCATGGTAACCACTAATCTTACGAATTCTTAAGCATCCTTCGTCAACTAGATCCTAATATTGTTCTGCAAGGTGTAGAAAATTCCTCATGGAAGCTAAGAGACTGTAATACTTGTGTTTTCGAACAGGACAAGTTTTTATGATTTGTCAGAGAGAATCACATTTTTAGGTGATTTTAGTATATTACAGTTATCTTGCGATAATGGCCTCTTGAAGCTATTTGAGCGATAGTGGACTCTTCTAGATGCCAAAAAATGGTATGATCCTGGTTTTAAAGCTTGGTTTAAATAAATATTTTCGGTAATCAAGCTGAAAGAAATAATGCTACTCTAACAATTTAAACTCTGCTCCCCAAATGTTCATTCTGTGAGCACGTTTACTAAGATTAAAAAGTTTGGATTAAAATGCAATTATCAGTAGTCTCACCTCCGACATGAAATCATTTCCTGTGTATAACTTAACTAGAGAGTATGAAATATATATTCTAGAAAACATGCAACTCAGATGGCATAGACACGTATCCACTTAATAGAAATGTTTATGGTGCCAGTTAAGTTATTGCACTTTAGAATAAATTTTGTGAAGCTATAAAATATCTAAGTCATGAGCAGAGGAAAAGAGAACTCCCAATTTTTAAAGCCTTCTGACAAATGTTTCAAAAATAGTTCAGATGCAGGATTTAATACTCAGGTTGCGAAAACGTATGAAACCTAAGCAAGATTTAAAGAAAAATAACCCGATTTTGAACAGAATGATCATATAGTTATAAGTATTGTTAAATGAGGAAATAATAATAATAATAATAATAATAATACCTAGCATCCTTAGTCAAAAGTGGGAATAACAGACAGAAGGAGAAGACAGAACAGAAAATGTTTGTCTTGCGTTTTAGAAGAAACAAATATTCTACAGCTTAAATGCATGAACTTCATACCGAATAATTATTCTTACATAGACTTTAGGAACAGCGTGTACGTAGGATCTCCCTGAACAAAATGGAACAATAAAAACATAACCGGTCCAGTGAATGTTCAAGCACCATATCTCCAAGACAATAAATGCACCGACAAACGCAAAACGAAAACAGGAAGGTCTATTAAAATCTTACGGTAGGTTTAGGTCAAAGTGGTTTGCAATGTGGTCGAGAATGAGTGTTCAGAAGTGTAACTTCCCCACAGATATGACTGTTTTCTTCTTCGCAGAAAGGACATAATCAACATATGTTCATTCCATGTTTTAGGGTATTTTTAGGCATTTTGGTGGATCAGATTTAATTATATAAACGCATACGAGATAATTTTGTCATAAGAAAGCGCCTAACTTTGCAATTTGATTTTACTCTTGTAATATTTCTTTTTCTATTTCTTTCACAGATTATTATTATTATTATTATTATTATTATTATTACATTTTGTGTCTTTCATTAGTTTTTAAAAGAACGGAATATAAAATTACATAAAACTAAACTATTACATGGAGTTGAGTAAATGTGTGTCAGGTAGTTTTACTTTGCAGTTAAGGATAAATTATTTTCGTATTAAAATAACTATATTTTATGACTTATATTCTAATTCACATACTGGTTTTGACTTTCAAGTCTATATAAAAATTCTGTACTTTATTTACAACCTATAATCTAGTCTTTTGTAACCTAGTTATAAGGATAATCTTGCTGATATTATTTGCTGATTTATCTTCTATAAATTAGAATGTTATTAACCAATTGATTAATGTTTGAGTTTCTGAATAATACCTCTGTCGCTTAGCACATAAGAGACCAAGAGTAGATCTTGGGTTATTTGAGGGTTACTTGCACCACTGATTTTAAAGTAAATCTAATAAACGGAATAACAAATAATGTGCTATAACTTAATGAAACAATTTAGCAGAGCAGTAAAACAAGGTCGGCAAACTAAATTAAATACGACATATCTCTGTTTCTGGAATTCCTTGGCAAGGTATGTAGAAGGTAAAGAAGGGCACACTTGTGCTTACAATCACGTAGGTACAAACTATACGACATGCACACCTCTTGCCCCGCTAATCTTTCCCTAACAGCATCCTCTTTGCCTTTGCCACACTTGCCCTACACCTCTCACTGATATCCTTTCCCAGAGCCGCAAACAAGGTTGTTCTTTGACGTCAGAGACCATTCATCTGGCTGGCATTGATTAGAGGAATGCAATGAATATGACTGATCTGGTGTAAACGGTGAAACCAGTTCCAGTCAGCATCTCGCATCGTGGACAATGTCGCATTTCAAGTAGATAAAGTCGAGTGAAAGTATTCGTACATAGATAATGCACATTTGTACTTATGGTGATTGATAGTATGTGTTATATACCATAGGATAAAAACAATGTGAAATTAATGCAAATTTTAAAATGTCCTTCCATGTTTATTTACCACATTTGTAATTAACTAATTGTTATTAGAATTGATTTAACATTGGCCAAATAGGACTGCGGGTCCTATTACTTGAAACTAAGAGAGTCGCAACATTATCCCAATATTATAAGTTATCATTAGCATGTTTTTTAAGAAAATAGTTCGCTTTAAATACTCATACGGTTTGTTATACTACATTTAAAGTTACGAACGTATACACTTTTTGATGGACAAAGCATGAATAAGACTGAGATAGACAGAGGTGAAATACATTAATAAAACGAGAGGGTACTGGAAACATATTTGTTATGTTTCAGTGAACAATGCTAAGAGCGCACAGAATGCTGTTCATTTTTAGCGTAAGAACACGCCATTAAAACTGAACAACACACATTTACGTCACAGAGACAGATATATAAGAACGGCAGAAGATATATGAATCGACAAAAACATTAAAGATCCACCTGCATCTGAGCAGTAAACATATTTTCCAGATTACATCTGTCTATCCATCTGTCCAACTGTTGCAATAAGGAATGACAGATTTGGCAAACATCACTGGCGCGGCAAACACGCCCGCGCGGACCATTTTCTTTTCGTTTCTGCGTAGGCAGTTTCACGTTATTTAGCGATAAGAATAAGAAGGACTTAGGGGAGCTTAGCATGCCTACTTTGATTTTATCTTTGAAGCTAATTTCTTCCAAGAAGTTTAAAAGCTTTGCATTGCCCACCTCCTTGCATTGCGATTAACTATCTCTAAAACAAAACAAAGAAAGGAAGAAACAAAAAACCCTTAACACTAATTCTTTGAGCGCATTTCCGACTCAACTGTCGTTTCTTAGCTCGACAGGACTTCTTCGAGATATTTTGGGTCAAGCTGTGCTTATAGAACTGTGTTTTAGGGATTTCTTATTGCGATGGGAAGGGTTAAGAGTTTCTGATCTACACTAGTTTAAACAAAACTAAAAATGATCATTATTATTTCTATTATTAGCATTATTGTTGTTATTATTATATAGAGAATCACAATTCGAGCAATATATGAAGTAGAGATGAAGAAGGAAAGAAAGAAATAGAAACATAGATATACGACTGGACTACAAATATGAATCAGAATTATCTGAAGCGTCAAAATAGCTGTTCTTATAAAAAAACGCAAGTCCTACCTGAAAATAATATCCGTCTATAGAAACTCAGAGTAAAAAAGGAAAAAAAGTATAGTTGAACAATCGTAAGAAAACTGAAACAAGAATCGTAGGATAAGTTCTTAAGAGAGTGACAACCATGATAGCATTTAAACCTGTGTAATACCCTTTCCAAAATGAGAGAGATGCTACCAACATAAATATAGCTGAAGTAAAGCAATGAATAAAGCATAAAAATAAAAGAAAAGGATATAAAATACACGCCAAAATAATTAACAAAAGAGTTAAAAATAGAGGAGAATTTGTTGCTGGAAGAAGAGAGTGGGTTTTGGCAGGGAAGCTCCTGCACAGATACTATATTCAGTTTTAAAACAAAAGTCAGAGAAAAGAAGGGAATTTAATTTAAAGCCAGGTATTGTTTAATTGACTTAAAAAGGCACTCCACAAAGTGAACATAGGGACGTTATGAAGTATAACGAAACACATGGACACCCATACATTTAAATTTCATTAACATAATTTAAATCCTTATTAGAGGACTGCAGATACATAATATTTGAGTTATAATTTAGATTAGATTGGATTGCATTCTGTGAGTTCACTAGCAGCTATAAAGGCTTGTGGACATAGAAAATGTCAAGGAAATGTACAAACATTACATATAAACATAATTATTACACAGAATATAGAACATTTGAAATAAAATGGAGACATATTATATGCGTGTCAACGAAATGTACAATATAGTAACATATATACATAAATATTACATAGAATACAGAACATTTAAAATAAAAAAAGACATATTATGCACAAAATGAAACAAATCAGATGTAATTTTGTAAAAAATCGAATACTTCCCTACCGTTAAAGGTTAACATATTTATAGACAAGAACACTTATTTTAACTTTCACTAGGCTTGTACCTTTGTTCGTTTCATCATTTCGTTCTATTTGGTTTGTAATGCATAGCATTTACTGCCTGTTCTTAATATACATACATTTAACTAGCTTCATTAATTCTAGAGCAGGCAATTGGAAAACTGGCAATTGCATTAATGTTTACTAATGTTACTTAGAGAGCTATATATGTATTATCCTCAGGATAATTTATCATTCAGATACTCTTGTACAGAATAATATGATTTTGAGCATAGGTACTCTTTAACAGCAGTTTTAAAGACATTGAAATTGTCAACTTTTCCCATAAGATCATTAGGGAGAGTATTAAATATGTTTATGGTCTCATAATATACACCTTTCTGGAAGCAAGAAAGCACTGGGATGATGAATGTTACCTTTTTGTCTAGTGTTTATCTCATGAATTTCCATGTTTGTAATAAATGTGGTTCGATTGCTTACATAGAATTATAAGATTGAAAACATGTCCATGCAAGGTTGGTCTTCAGTCTTTACCTTCTACCGAGTTTCCTCAAAATAAAATTCCATATTCAATTATAGAGTTGAAATGTGCATAGTATACTAAATTAAGCGTATCTATAGAACTGACATTTACCAGCATAACAGGCAGAACAGGGTTTGGATAAGATATACGTAATGTGAACTTTCCAATCTAAATATCTGTCTACTTGGAGGCCCACAAATTTAATGTTGTCTATTTGTTCTAATAACATGTCATTAATTTAACTAATCAAGGAATTTGTAACAGCTCTCTCTCTCTCTCTGAAGTAATCTGAAAGTGGAAAGACAATCTACATCTCAGAATGAAATAAAATGAAAAATATATATATATATATATATATATATATATATATATATATATATATATTAAAGTAATGCTCTTCACTAATTATTTTGTACAACTATAATCTAAAGATCTTTTGGAAAAATACTTAAGTAATAAAATGGGAACGGAGTATCCTGTTAAGAGATAAGACATTCGGTCAATGAACAAGTATGTACCTTTAGTTAAGGATGTATTTTATTATTTAATGACGCTAACCAAGACGAAACTTCGTCGATTCCAAATTTTGTAAAAAATATTTAAATGGACATTGAAAGGCGGAGTAAGGTAACTAAGACAAATTAAATGTTATAAAACAATGACTTCAACTTTGATTTATGAAAGTGGGAAAGGGACGATTAAGACGAACTACTTGATCAAAGTAGGTACAAACACTTTAAATTATACTTTTAAGTTCAGTAAAAGGGTACTCCCTGAAGGACAAAAAGGAAAATAGAGGTATTAAACTTCTCTTTCATAAATAAAAATAAAAAAAACAGAAAACTAGAGAAGTCCTGTTCTAAGAATACGATAAAATAGATTAGCGAAAGTTGCTTAGATTTAGGAAGTTCATGAAAAGGTGATATGACATCGGAAGTCAGAATAAGTAAGCTACTCCTAATCTATGAAGAGAAGTTAATTTATTATTATGATTATTATTATTGTTGTTAACGTCATCGCTGTTGTTTTTATTGCGAAAGAGCCTACATATGTAGGATCGGTGAAACCCATTTCGTCCCATTTTCTGCTTTTGAATCCTCACTCGGTCCCGTCTTCCAAAATGTAAACAACCTAACTCGGTCCCGTTATTCAAAACGTAAACAACCTAATACAATCCTGTAGGCTAATAATATAGTTCATAATGCATAATTTCCTTTCCCATTTTAAAAGACTTTCAGAGGCTACAAAACGATATTGCAATTCTATGTTGCACCAAAACTGATTTTAATCGTAAAATCAGATGATATAAAAACAATGACTCTACTAAATGCATGTAACTCTTTTGTAAACTCCGTACACAAAATAGTTGACAACTCGATGTATTTTAAAATATATGTAATTCTAATCAAATGAAAGACATTGAAAAAGGTCAAAATAAAGTTTATAACGTTTATTATTTTATGAAGAGCTACTATCAATGTCGCGGCCAGAACCAACTACTTGAACTCATTGCTACTATCGATTTTTCGTAACATGGATGCCACTCCACTTTACACTTCACTATGCGAAGAGTGTTGATACGATTTCGTGCTATATGCTACGGGACTGAATTGGGTTGTTGACAGTGTATGCTACGGGACTGAGTTGGGTTGTTGACAGTGTATGCTACGGGACTGAGTTAGGTTGTTGACAGTGTATGCTACGGGACTGAGTTGGATTGTTGACAGTATATGCTACGGGATTGAATAGGGTTGTTGACAGTGTATGCTACGGGACTAAGTTGGGTTATTGACAGTGTATACTACGGGATTGAGTTGCTTTGTTGACAGTATATGCTACGGGACTGAGTTGGGTTGTTGACAGTGTATGTTACGAGACTGAGTTGGGTTGTTGGGAGTGTATGCTACGGAATTAGAGACGTTTCTTGGTTTTTCGTCTCTCATTCTTTGGCTGTAGGCTTTCTTTCTGTCGTCTGTCCATGTTGTTCCATTTTTTTCCTTCGGTTTGTCCTCTTGGTCAACTTGCCACTTATGCACTTTGATTCTAAAGATATATCTGCTTAAGATATCTTCTTGCATAATTCCTACCAATTGTAAGTCATTTTAGTTAAATCCACTTCATAGCATCTACTTGTGCTTTGCTTCTATTTTCGTATAAATCCATTACTTGTTTTGTAGCCTCTTTGAGTTCATTTAACCTTAGTTTTCTAATGTCACTGTGAATGTTTAAACTTTTATTTCATTTTTACTTCTGAGTCTGTATTGTTCAACTATGACTGGTGGACCTAAAATTTTTCTTATAATTTTGCGTTTTTTTCCGCAATATTTTCAATGTATGCTTTTCTGTTCAAAATTAATGTTTTTACCCTATAAAGGCACACTTGTTTAATTGCAGTGTTATAGTGTCTTAATTATGTATGCATGTGACATGCACGTTTTATTATAGATGTTTTGAGTAAGCTGATATGCTGTTTCCAGTTTTATTAGGTTCAGTTTAGATTCCATTTTCCTGAATTGTTTCACCAAGGTATTTAAATTGTGAAACTCGTTTAATTCTTCCATATTTGATTTCCATGTATTTTGGCACTTTATTATTATTGTTGTTGAAGATATACATTTATTAACCTTAGCTATATAGGGGTGATTAACCAGAAATATCCAACTTTGTTTACTTTATAAATACATTTTCAGTGAATAAACACATCTCGCCATTTGTTAAAAACATAACAGAGATTTATTTGTACAATTATATTTTTAATTTTATCATGTATATATAGGGTATATATAAAGCGTATTTATAAATTTTAATTACGACAATGGGTAGATTTTTTCCCAGCTTGGTAATTCATGTCATCTAAATGTGAAGCCTGACTCAAGAAAGGATTTCGAAATTTGTATCCAATGGTATATATCTCTTCTTCAAAAGTCTTATTAATGACATAAATTCTTCAGTATATACGTTATATGCATACTTGAAGCTTGTGCCAGTAGAAAGGTTGTATTCGTGTTTACCCAAAAATAGCGTTAATCAAAGGTACAGTGTGAGATGTTTCATTAACAACACTAATTTTTTTAAAGCGCGATTCCTCTAAAGGTAGAGTTAAAGGAAAGTAAGCGGCAATTATGCTCCGCGTGGAGAACGCCATACACTGAGAATGAAAAGTGGAATGACATAACATTTTGGAATGATTTTTTAATTGTTGAAACTTTTAATTTTGGAATTTGTAGAATATCAATATAGAATTTACAATATCAATGAACTTATTTTCTTAACAAAAATGTTGTTGAAAAGAGTGCCAGAAAGATTAAGGGTATTTTAGTTCAATAAATGAAGGAATGAACAAATAAAACGTTATATTTCTAAACAAAATAGTGAAATTATCAAATTCTGGATTTTGTTTTGCATATAAATCGCTTTAAGCAAAGGGATTTGACTAGCTATCTAAACGCTTATGGTATGTCATGTATGGATGTACATTTTTCAAGATTTCTTTGTTTATCAATTATGACCAATTTTGCTAAAGGATTTTATACCTAATCTTCAAAAAATATCTTCACAAATCGAGTCGTTGTTTATTTAATGCTACTGGTTTGGTAAAAAAATATTTAAACATAGAAGAAGTATAAAAAAAGCCCATAAATAAACGTTAATATCTATATATGTCTGATTTGAAGGCTAATAAAGTATGCCCTGCATAGTTAAGCAAAACACAAGGAAATACTAATCATCTTCCTAATTCAACTTTTATGCAGCAAGGAATCCTCAAATGATCACCGCCGTAACGTTTTATACAATCTATATAAAATTTTAATATGCTGGATATAAATATCATAAAAAATTCAAAATTTCATATTGTTTTATGCCATAAACATGTGTAGAATATTTGAGCAGAATGACTTTAAAATTTAAAAAAATAATGTTAAATGTACTCCTATCTCTTAATACATAAATTCCTAAGTGTACCACTACATGTTTTTTCTATACTCTCCCATCTACAAACTGTTCTTCTTGTTCTTATATATACTTCTCGTTAATAGAGATACACTTTTAAATATTTTCACATTTGATATTAGGTTTACGGATGCAGCAGTTAAAACGTTAATCAGATTTCTAAAGAGCGTGTCACTATGTAATGGCTTTGGAATTCCAAACTCTTTGCATGACTGCGACAAGAAAGAAAGAAAAATAACGACTTCCCATTTGAGAAAAGTATAAAGTATTTGAAACTTCAAACAAAAATAACAAGGAATATCTCGGAAACGGCTAACCCAACAAAAAAGTTTGATAAATTTTGTGCTTTAAGAGAGCTACATTTTTATGTAGTAAGATTTTGTCTACCTCTTACGATTTAACAGTTATGTAAAATTCATTCAGAATAAAGGGGACTTCAGAGTCTAATCCCAGAAAATTCAAGATATACATTTCATTTGTCATGAAAATATCTTAAACATATGAGATTTTAAATCGAAATCGTTTGAGCCATCCTTTGAAAAAAATAATATTTCGAATAATATTTTCCATGTAAAGGAATGGGGTGGGGAAATTTTCTTGAAAATCGTGTCGCACCCTTGGAGAATGCTTAATTTAAATATCGAATTTTGTATTTAACCTTTTCGTTTTTGAACCTCGCTGTTCATAGACACACAGAGATCTTTTTCTGAAAATGCTGTTCTTTTTTGTGTTCAGGGCCTCAAAATATAAATTTCCGGTGAAATCTCTACATCGAAGTTTTGGGTGGAATGCATTATTATACATAATAGAGAAAGCAACACTGTTAACGTGGCTTACAATATTGCAAATTGAAATTACAGATCATCTTGTATTACATGTCTTTTTAATGAATTGGAGTGTTTTGGGAAAATATATATGTAAAAGAAAACAAAGGAGGGAAGTAACATAAATCAGTGTTATTTCCAAATTAGTAAACACAGAACTAATTAATAGTGGGCGCTGTTTAAAATAGCACTTTGACTCAGAACACAGATGACTTGTTTAAGTCATCCAGGTGAGTATTTAAATGCAGTCTTTTAATATTAAATGCGGTTTCTTGACACATAGAAAGATATCTAACTTTTGGAAATAAATCATACTCCGAGTTGAGAGAAATGGTTTAATGACAAAATTAGTTTCAATAATACCGAACTTGAGCTGTACTAAAGGAAAAGTTCTTTGTTAGCACTAAATTTAGCTGTTTATCCCCATAAACTTCAAATTCTATTATCTGAAGTTTGCTTATTTGCTTTATAAATGCAACATTAAGAAAGTGGACTGTCAAATCTGTAGCTAATAATACGTAACATAGATTTTGATTTTGGTGAGAAGTAACGCAGAGTTTCAATTTATTTGAGTGAAGCGTATTCCATAAAATAGTGGTGTGAAATCCTCTTCGGTCGCGAGAATATGGGGTCGCCACAGCGATCTTCGCATGAACTATTGACAGTAAAAAAAAAAAAAAACGTTCGATATAAAAATGCCAGTTACTTGGAATTCCTAATGCAAATATTTGATAGACTGCAGTGCGGTTTTCACTTAATGTATACTCCTCAGTACATTAACTGAACTTTGATTTCAGAACTATCAACTAATGGGCACGGAGGTTAAAGATCTGAGGTGTAACATTCATACGACTTTCTCTGTCCATTATTATTTAATATGTATTTTACTTCACACATCAGTCTCTTATCAAAAAATAGACAGGTATAATTTAGCTGGAAAGATGACGCATTTGAATGAGGTGAAAATGATATGAGCGGACAGCTACATTTTAAAAGCTTGCTGGTTAAAATTTGGAAAATTAAGAGAAATAACACTTGATTATTACTGCAATATGTTTCATTTTGTATAACCTGCATACGTTCAAGATACCTCTATTATTTGTGCATAGTAGGCTTTATCTCATATTTATATTTGGTGGCTATATAACATCCCATAAGATTGTATAAGAATTCACAGACACTTAATTCAAGATATAGGTTTTGTCCGGCATGTTGATTTTGAGGAAATAAAAGATAAAAGAACAATTTCTACGCAAATTATCTCAAAGGTTTTCTTCTTTTTGATACACACACATCTTTCAATTAAGTAACTTAATTCAAGCATTTTTCTGAATTTTAAGGCCTTCAAAACTGTATTTCCGGTAAAATCACGATATCCAATTTTTAGGTAGAATGCAACTCTTCCTTTACTATTCGTAAGTGGCACAGAAAGCAAGAAAGCTTAACTGAAAGAAACAAAAATGAAACTAAGTATGCAATTAGCGACTGATTTATGCGATCCTTAATTTTATTTACGAGTTAAATGTCCTTCAGCATTTGTCTCCGAGAAAAAGAAGCGCCGAGATGCGATCTTTGCAGCAATTCAAACACTGGGGTAATATGAGCCCTATCCAGTCTCAGAGTAAATTAAAGGAGAATTGTAGGAGCGTTGTTAGGGATAAGTTTGGGTTGAGAAATCAGTGTATAAAATCTCCTCTTTCTCATGACCATGCATAGAAATATCTAAGCATTAAAGCCACTTTGAAAGGAAATAAAGCTGAACTGTTACTGTAACTCAGCCAGAGACGTCGCAAATAACAAACCACTTCATGCCTCGTACGGTCTATTGGCGTTTACACACGGTACTCTCCAGACTGTGTATATCTGCCCGTCAGTGACTCTTGGCCGTTGCTGTTGACGATTCTTGTATTGCTATATGGTTTTTCGTTTCATTAATCATTTCATTCATTCTTCACCCCGTTTGGTCTGTTTCAGGGTTGGAAGTGTCGGCGATGGTTTTCGGTGCAGCGTGGCAGGTAAAAAGGATTGTCGCGTAGTCAGCCAAGATACGTTGATCATTAAATTAAATAATATTTTAAAGAAGGACTTAATGGTATTTCTTGGGTAAGGATTTTGCTTTGACAAAATCGAAGGAAGAGGCACCATGGTATAGCTAAAGAATAAAAAAAGTATAGGCGATAAAGGTTTTAGTAGTCTTCCGAGACGACGATGAAGCTTCACAGGAAACCAAAATAAGACGTCTAGCATCCTGGGTTACAGGCTATAAGTCTGAACCTTCTCATTAAGAAATCCTTTCCTTTACACAATATCATGGTAATTAACCCCTGACCTCTTTCTGGGTACGTGACTAGAGAAGTGTCCACGCACTGTGTGGGTGTACAGATAGTGTCAAAGGACATCTAAATACGGGACCGGGTCTGCCAACGCAGAGACCACACCCTCGCAAACCCAGGAGAAAACTCGTGGGCCTTTCCATTAGGAGCGGTGCCTATTTTATATACCGCCCCCCTGCCTGGTCGAAATCGGGCAAGGACACCTCCCGCACCGACCCTTCCAAGCAGGGACGGAAGTGGATACGCCACTTACGCGCGTCAGGCCAGCAGGGCGAACCCTACTGGGGGAGACTACCGAACAACCTCGGTGGGGCCGACAGTTTCTAGCTACCGTCTACCAGCTATCCCTCATGGCTGGTGCCGGAGAGTCTCGAGGCGTCTCACAACCCCGCCTGGGTGGAATTAACATAGCCAGGCGTACCCAATCACCCATGGGTATTGGGAACCACTGCCCCGCCGAGTCCAACGCAATCCGAACAACTCCCATTCGGGAGGGGCTCGAATGTTCGGCCCGGCGTACTTCTGGTAACGTCAGAAGTACCACGAGTGCTAAGGGTCCGCAGCGCCCGCACCACGGCAGCTGAAGGGGTCCCAACCCCCCTTACGGGGGTTGTCAAAGGACAGCTTTTTTATAAGTCCACGCGTTATAATCTGGAAGTTTCCATAGGTTATTTAACAGAATGATTAAATTATTACTTTGAATCTATGGGCAAATACAGAGAATTTAGCCTTGCATTATTTCTCAGACAACATTTGAACTTCTAATTACATGGCTATGCCACACCTCCCCCTATGGAAGACAAAAACTGTAGGCTTCAATGATGCTTAATTTTTGTAAATAGACCAAAACTCTTTTCTTTTTAACTGTCTGACCTTGTGGAAGGTTTTCTTTGTTCGTCGTCTTTATTTTCAAGTAATTGAATCGATTCATGATTAGTCCAAAGTGAATTTTATGAGGTCGACCGTATTGGTTACTCTGTGGTTAGCTTCAGTTAATCTATTTTTACTCATTAAACATTGTCTTTCTATTTATTGTTTAATTTCAGGAATGTTTTCTAGCGGTACATTTACTTGATTTATTGAGCTATTAGTGAAAGTGAGGTTGGAACATATCTATTTAGATTCATGCCAGCATTTTTTGGAGAACATCTACTCAATAATCCAAATGAACAATTACGGCCATATGAACATCATCATCATCCACAAACCCAAATACATATTATTAATATAAATTACATTACATAAGTATACCATGAAATACCGTACCTTCTCCATAAGTTGTCTTTTGTTTCTTCTCTTATTCTCTTTTCTTCAATTAGTTTATTTACCTCGTCGATTTTAAATCTTGCAACATTTAGTTCATTTATTGATGACATAATGTTGGATAAAGGGATTTTGGAAGGAACATTCTTTATTATTTCTTGTTCAGGAAGGGTAAGGCAACAATCTGTGTCAATGTTGACCATAAGAACGATATCGTATTTTGTTAAATTGCTTTCATAATGTGAAAGTGGGTACAAAAGTGTTTTGCTACCTAAGCCCTTACAATCTTCTCTCAATGTTATTATACGTCTGCCTTGCAGGCGATCAGAATGCCTTTTACTGTTTTTACAAACAGTCGTAAATAGTTCCATTTGTGGTGCAACATAAAACCACGAATTACTCATATATAATGGTCTCCACAAAGTTTTGTTGCATAGGTAAATAATTAAAATTAAAATTTTTGGTTCTGAAGTGTGTTTTGGGTGTAACAAAGTAGCAAAGCAGTATGTATTATGTACATATGTCATAATTGGAACCCTTTCAGCATATACGTAATTCAACTTATTTGGCACTTAACATTTATGAAGGTCGGTTTGTGAAATAAATCCATTTGTTGATGCGAAATGTATGCAAAGGTAAAATTATTTTTACACAACGCTTTCATAGTAAAGTTTGACTTCATTAGCACTGGAAAGGGTATGACTTTATGCAAAATGAACTTTGTCTCTTGCATTAAAGGTATTTTCACCACATTCACTAAATAATTTCCTTGTGTATAAATTATTGGTTTCATTAAAGATAACAATTCTACTGAGGTTAATGGCGGAAACATAATAGATTCACGCATTGTTTGTTTAGATAAAATATAGCTTGTTTTTGAATAGTCATTATTTGAGGTTGTAACATACCATCTTGAGTATGCAAATATACATCAGTAAGCAAATCAAATGTTTGTTGATACTCTCCAATCCCTCTTTCAATGCGTTTATTTCAGTTAACATCATACTAGTGGCTAATTTATACTTTTTTTGCTGTGTTTGAGAATCTTTAGTTAGCTTAACAATTTCCTCGTTCCTTTCATTTCGTGATACTTCTTTTAAAGTAGAATTCATACTTACAATAGTGGATTTTAAAACTACCATTTGTTCCGAAGCAATTCTCAAAAATTCTTTATGGTCTCTTTGCATTGTTTGTTTGTATATGATCATAATTAGATTATACTTCTCTCTGTAGCAGTATCAAAATAAATCTTAATATCTTACCTTCAAAATTAAACAAATCTCTTTTACATCTACTGTTTGTTCCTTGTCTACTAACTCTGTCAAAATATCTTTAAGCCTGTTGACAACTTTTCTTTTTGATAGAAAGCACGGACCACTAGGTTTACAATCAGTATGTACATACCAAGTTTCATTACTTAGCCTTTTACAAATATCTCTCGGATTCATTATTCTACTCTTTGTTTGTTTCCACAGTTCTTTTACTGGATTAAGACCTAATATGTCACGAGATTCCATTCAGTTGGAAAAAAAATACATTCCCTTTGTGATCAAAGTAAACACCTGTTTGACTAGCGAGCTCTTTTACCTGCCACCCGGTGCTGGTTTCCAATGTTTCAGCATTTGCGCCTATACTTGGAATTATATTCTGTGAAATGGACCATTCCTTTAGACTTAGAACCGACCATAATATTATGAGCAACCCACACCTTCGTACTCACATCTCTCTCAAATCTGTAACATACGTTCTGTTAACATGAGTTTTGAATTGCCTTTTACCTTTTAAACCAAATTTATACAAGGTAAAATTCGTTTCTTTTATTTCCTTAACTTCATATGGGCCTTTCCAAAGACTTCCCCCTCTGTTCGTTATAAACAAGTAATAAATCTCCTATCTTGTACTGTTTACTTTTCCTGTTATCACTTACTTTTCACATTGTTATGCTTTATTTGTCTGTAATCTTCCCTTTGCCTGTTACCATGCTGCTTGGAATTTTTGCTTAATATCAAATATTAAACATTCATAGTTATACAGAGTTCGAGGTTCCTTTTGTAATTCTCCAGGAATATTTGCCTTCCTGCCAAACAATAACTCGTAAGGGGTGAACTTCGTAACAGAATGTGGAGAAGTGTTATAAGTGAAACATGCAAATGGAATCCATTGGCCTCGTTATTTTGCAATTTATTGCTAAAACAACGTAAATATTCTACCAACACTTTGTGACCTCTCTAAGCTTCCATTTGTCTCTGGGTGGTAATTTCATAAATGAAAGATTTTGCTACTGTTTCTGCTGTCATTTCTTGGATTGGAATTGCAATGATATATTTGATAAGATTATTTTGAAAAGTTAACGAATATTTATTTCCTCGTTTTGAAATCATAAATGGACCTAAAATAGATTTTGCTCCACGGTTGATTTTGCGTGTCTGTAATTTACAAATCAGCTTTTACTTTTGGAAGAGTCTGTTTATTTGTCTGTAAAACTGGGTATTTTCTAATATATTCCTCTACATCTTTAAACATATTAGGCCAAGAAATATATCGTTTTAAACGTTCGTAAGTTATTTGAATTTCTTGGTGATCTCCTATGTGAATTCATGCATTTCTATTAGCAATTTTGTCTTCCTCTCCTCTAAAAGATTTTGATCTTTTGTCTCTACACTATTTGCTATAGGGTATCGGAAAAGTGCATCTGCATTAACATTTTTAACACCTGCTTTGTGCACAATTTCAAACTGCTACACTTCTAACAATAGTTGCGAATCTTATTCGCGAGCTTGGGTCGGTTCCACTAAAACTCCAGCTTTGATCAATAACTATTGTTAATTTCCTCCCAAGCAAATAAGGACGAAAATGTTTGCAGGACCAAACTATTGCTAAAAGTTCTTTTGCTACCGCTGTATCTGTATCGTTCAAATTCAAAATTGCAAATGATAGGCTATATCTTTCCATCTTGCCCTGACTGAGAATCGATCCAATAGCATAATTACTGGCATCGTTAGTGAGAATAAATTTTTCTGTGAAACCTGGAAGTATTAAAGCTAGTGGTTTTATTAATTTTTCCTTTAGACTTTGAAAACCCTCTTCCCGTTATTTTTCCCATTTCCAACTCTGGTTTTTCTTTAGTAAGTCATTCAGTGGTTTAGATATTTTACTAAACTATGGCACAAAATTTCTATAATATCTTACTAATCCATGAAAAGGTTTTATAACTCGCGGATTTTTAGGAACAGGAAATTTAACAACTGCTTGCACTTTATTTGGAATTGGTGCTACTCCTTTTGCTGTCAGAATATGACCAAGGTATAGTAATTATTTATTTAAAATTCACATTTATCTGGTTCCAACTGAATATTATTTTCTTTAAGTGCTTGAAAAGTGCCTAAGTCTTGAATGATGTTTGTGAAGTGTTTCCCAAAATATTATGGCATCATCTAAGTATATCTAACAACGTGAGCCTACCAATTCTACTAAAGTTGTGTTTATTAATCTCTGGAAAGTTTTTGGTGCTGACTTTAAACCAAAAGGCATACATTTAAATTCAAAATGTCCTCTCTGTATGCTATATACAGTTTTACAGCAATCTTTAGCTATCAGAATTTGCTAATATCCGCTTGCACAATCTAAAGCTGAAAAATATCTGGATCTACCCAATTTATTCACAAAATCTTGAATGTTTGGAGGTAAATAACTATCTACTATCGTGACATCGCTTAGCCTTATAAAATCATCACATATTCTCCACCTGATGCGTCAGTCTTTTAGGTACTACCAGGATTGGAAAATTCCAAGGGGATTTGCTTGGGGTAATTATATATTCTTCTAACTTGTCTTCTACCTGCTTATCTACCTATTTCTGATGCTGCTCTGGAATTCTGTAATTTTTAAGAGTATTGCCCTACTGGCATAGAGGGGGTGGGAATTAAATGTACTGCAGCTTTTGTCCCTGTTAGCCTATCACCTAGTAGCCGAAAAAAAACATCATTATATATAAAACAGATTTCTTTTAATTCCTCTAACCCTTCTTCAGTATGTCATATCTCAACTTACTCAATAGTAATTCCTTCCTATCTGTTGTAAACATCACACACTTATTTTCTTTTAAACTGATTGTCGACAATTCGGAACTTTTTCTAGTAAAGTTACCTCCTCATTGCAATTAATTATTAAGCAAGTTTATTTTCCTCCTTTACATTCAGAATGTTTTCTGCACAAATTACATTTTCTCGTAACGTTTGTTTTGGACAATCTCTAATTCCTTCTTCTACAGTTGAAAACTGAACTATAGTTTCACTTAATGGTGGGACCTTTGAAACATCTTCTTTCCAAGGGATATTAATTTCACTTCTGTGAATTTTTAGCCAATCCTGACCAAGCAACATGTCTACATTGTGCGGCAATGACATTACTTGTAAAAATCCATCTTTCTTTCCTTCAGTTACATTCTCTATACTCGAATTTATCACACCTAGTACAAAAATAAATCGCCTGTTACAGTATGAAATTGGAGCCACCCACAGCTCGTTCGTTCCGTACTGTCGGTCTTTGCCCCCTATACCTGTTCCTATTTTGATTTGGATTCTCTCTACATTTTCTTGCACTCTTTTTCTCTAGTGCTATTTCAATTAACTGCTTTAATGGGTTACCCTCTGACTTGATCCGAGTGACTGCTGAAGGAAGCAACATTTACTTAGTAAAGATATCCATCTTCTTGCATTATAGCAGGCCAAGTTATCATCTCCCTGTCCAAAGCTTTATTTAATTCAGTAGTAATTTTCTATCCTATTTCCCCATTGCGTTGCATTTTAATTTTGAAACTGTCTGCTTGTGACAACTTTTTAGCATAAAAATCTATAGTTCTTTGCACAGATTTTCAATTCTTCTAGTATTGTGCGAAAGTTCAGCACAGTTTTGGCATCCCCAGTTATGTGTGCAAGTACATATATATGAAGAGTGGTATGATCTTCTCGTCTTATCAAATTAAAGGCATTTTCTACCTTATCAATAAATTTTTGTAATTCACTAGGATTTCCACTGAATGTAGGTTTTAGCAATTTAACTGCAGTGCTCATAGAAACTACCCTTAAATTAGTATGGAATTTTTTTTATCTTCTGAATATCTTCTCTATAATCTGGATCAACAGCATTTGCTAATTCCTCTTGTATCTATATAACATTTCAGAGATACTTGTTAATATATATTTACAATACATGCGCTAGATGTTGTATCTGGTGATGAAATGAATATTAGATGATGATTTACTTGAAGAAATCAAGGCAGAGAAGTCGCTCTTCGGAGCCACCCGATTCGGACACCACCGCGAAGAAAGATAGATGCAGGCTTGTTGGGTTGTGCACCGGTGCTCGATCAGTTAGTCGAAACCTCCTCTCGGCGCCAGATCTTCCGGTTAGTGGAAGATAAAGATGTCCCAGCCCTCAGGTGGCAGTAAAGCGAAAAAGAACGTCCAGTCACCTCAATGACGGCTGCTGAAGTTTTTAAGTTGTGGAAATTGAAGCGCTGACCTCTCCTTTATCCCGCAGCTGCCACCAAATTTGATATCGCGTAGTCGGCCAAGATACGTTGATCATCAAATTAAATAATACTGTAAGGAAGGACTTGATGGTATTTCTTGGGTAAGAATTTTGCCATTACAAAGGAAGAGGTACCTTGGCATAGCTGAAGAGTAAAAAGAAGTATAAGCGATAAAGGTTTTAGTAGCCTTCTGAGATGCTGCTGCTGATGATGATGAGATGATGATGATGATTTACAGGAAACTAAAATATCACATCCACATCCTGGGTTACAGGCTTTTAAGTCTGAACCTTCTCATTACGAAATCCTCATCCTTTATACAATATCACGGTAATTAACCTTGACCTCCTCCTGAGTACATGACCAGAGAAGTGTCCACGCATTGTGTGGGTGTACAGAGAGTGTCAAAGGACAATTTTTTATAAGTCCACGCGTTATAACCTGGAAGTTTCAATAACTTATGTAATAGAATGATTAAACTACTACTTTGTTTCAATGGGCACATACAATTTAGCCATACATTATTTAACCTCTAATTGCATGGCTATGCCACAGGATGCTCTCTGTGAACTTCTTTCGTCCCTCGGCTTTCGGCTGGTTGCTGGATATAAGGACTGCCCATGGCGGGAGCGTTGGACCCAATGTGGGCGGGGTCCCGGTATGCTTTTTCGTTTTTCGGAAACTTTAGGGACCCTATCATTGCTGTGCGTCACTCCTAGTTCCGACCGCTCGGTGTCTCCCTTCCCTCATCTCCTGCTCCCGGAGATGCCTCCTCGTAGGGGCGTAGGTATTATAAACGGATTCATTGGATCGGTGTCGAATCCTCTCCGCTGCACAATTGCTAAATGGTTTGAGTGTAGGTAACTTGAAGTCAACTTTGTAAATTAAAAAATGATGTGAGTTAATCACAATCATAAATGTTGAAATCGCTACAAGAACTGGAAACGAGGATACTGGCTTAGTGGTACAGATAGGCGTATAATAATCTGTTATCCATGCAATCAGAAATATCTAAGTTCTCTCAAAAGGTTTGTGAAAGAGAATAGTGAAAGAATGGCTGAGATATTAGTATTTTTTAAACAGTGGACTCCAAAGCGCCGCATTCGTTTTACGAGTTCCGAACGGATATAAATGATTGCAAGGATCAGAAATTACAGGAAAAACATGTAGTTCAGTGAATGAACTGGTTCATTTCCCTTTATTCAGCCAGCAGTGATAAATTGGTTAGTTGCTCTTCTGAGATGCTGCATTTCATTCTTGTTCATTTTGTTTATTTGTAACTCAGTTTTCCCATGTTTAAATCCGAAAATAAATTCTTAATTTGAAGTACTTAGTAAAGCATAAAATGGCTTGAAAATATTTGTTCTTGCTTCTAGCCTAGTTTTTATTCGATTCATTAAATATTGGTAAAAAATGGCATGGAATAAATGTTCCAATTCTATGCATTTCTGCGATCTTTGCCAAGTAACAACAATGTGAATTACTATTTGTAATTTTTGCTGTCATGGAAATCAGATTGTACAACTTCGGAACCAGGTCATTATAACGACTGTTAAACCTGTTCAGCCCCAATGACATTACTGACTGTCAGGTATCAACAAACAAAAGTAATTAAAGGAAGGAAAGAGAGATGAGGTATTTACCAGAAGGGGATCAACTAAATCTATTGTGTCTACACCCCTCGGGAGACAGGGATGAAGTGAAGGAACCGCAGTAGGTTGCAGGACCGCAGGAAGACAGGTCCACAGAGACGCAGGGAAGTCCCTAATATTTCCAACACACCGACACCACAGAGACAAAGAATCCCGCTAGAGGGCAATGAAGCGACTCCAGCAAACGGGCCAACGCATCCTGGTGTTTTACGGGGAGAAATCTTGCGAGAATTGAATGTCTCACTGTTGGAAAGCCAATTTGTAGTAATAGTTGTATTATAGTTCCGTTTTTGAGGAGCCGAACTTTAAGTAGTTGCAACACGTGCGATACAACGTTTCCGGTGGCCTTTGCCCTAATGTTCACTATCCGGTGGTCTTTGCCCCAATGTTTAGGAATCAACTTTGTATTTTTATGCTTCTTTAAATATTATGCGTCAGTATTAATTTGTAGAAACATGTATCTCTTCGCAGGGGGTGATGCGGCTAAAGAATGTAAGCTTACACAAATTAAAAATTTTACTTCACTCCTTTTTATTAATCCTTGACACGATTAAGTAACACTTCACTGATATATAGAGAGCTGTGAGATTATTTATTAATTGCACTTTTAAACACGTAAACTTTATAATATTCTCGCCGTAATGAATTTTCGTCTCACACCGGATACGTATCGAGCGAAGGAACTGCTCAGGTAAGCTGCCGTCTATCGACTGCCGTTTACTGCTTAAATTTGTAAATTTTTCTATTTCAAGTCTCTGATTGGCTAATCCTACTCCAATAGAATAGTTTTATTTAACTTAAGGTTTTTCTAGTTGATGATTGGCTATTTATAAACTAATATTACATTATTATTGCTCCAAGAATTACTAGTAGCATTATTAAACTTTCCAAGTCATTATTGCCTCAAGGTTACCTCGTTGTTAGCAACTTTCGGCCTCTATTCTTACAGCTTCTACGTTATTAAATTACTTAATACATTCACATAACATTATTATACATGTACATAATAAAAATAAACCTAATACTATGACTGTTACATACATTTTATATATTATATTATACACATAATGCTTTAAGGCGGGCTGTTATTGAATTTATATATGTTATATAATTAGACTGAAATCATTTAGGTGTTAAAAATACTGCCTCATACTTTACAAAGTGAGCAACCATGTCATCTGCCCGATACTAACCGCATTACGGCACCGAAAATACTT
The DNA here is from genome assembly GCA_030765065.1 of Deroplatys truncata. NCBI lineage: Eukaryota > Metazoa > Arthropoda > Insecta > Mantodea > Mantidae > Deroplatys > Deroplatys truncata. The sequence goes on from CM060981.1 coordinate 135,831,518, forward strand.
CCTGAAAGATGAAAGGAAGAGCGATGAAATGATAGGAAATGACGGAAATGGGAAATCGTGGCAGAATACACCACTCCAGCATTCGCCTAGGCGACCAGACTAAAACCACAAAAAGCTCGATAGTCCGAGTGAGCGGCCACCGGGAATCGAACAGGGGATCTCCCGAATGCGAGCCACGACGTTGCCGCCTGGCCCAGAAAGAGAGAGAGAGAGAGAGAGAGAGAGAGAGAGCAAGTTTTCCATTCTCTAAAATATACTAACTTAATCATATCTAGCCAGTAAGGGAATTGTCGTAATCAAAAACAAATTACGTGATCCGGAATTAACAGGTAAATGAACTAAGACCCAAGTCATGGAGCTAGTCAATACATAAAACGGAACCAAATGCAATTCTTGAAAGAGAGCATAAATTACATACGAATTCTAAACGACTTAAGAATAGGGTTCACACAACTAATTTTCCTCCTTATAAGAATTAGGATGCCACATATTACCAAATGAAATTTCCTTACTTATATTTTTGCATATTTTTCAATATTATTCTTTCATTAGTTTCTACAGATACGATTTTTGTGCCTAATTAGGCCATTTCAAAATCACTTGAAATTTAGCAAAATAATTCATATAACAATATTCTAAGAAAGAGGAACTTAAAAACCCAACTGTTTTTACAACTAATACGCTTTAGTTTTTGCGGTTTTCTTTTTGTTGCTGTGAATTTAGAATTTCGCTTCAATCTCAGTTTTCGATGTTCAAGTATTGTCTTAGCAAAGTCTTGCTCAGTGAGAATATTTATAACATTGACTGGCTTAAAAGAAAGCTCTGTCAACCTCAACCTTATAAAACAACAGAGAATCATGTCATCAGGATGTGCATTGTGTCAACCCGATTTTAAGAATCTGACGTGTTACATTCACATGACTGTCTACCCACTATCGTTTATTTTCTTATAGCCTCTACAAACTATTCCTATGCAAGCTTATTTTTTTCCCATTTCATTCACGTTAATCCAGTTAAACATTTGCAGCTATGGTTTCATTACACACTTCGTTGTACGTACAAGAGCAATAGAGGAAATCAAATTGATATTCAGATGTTAAAAATTTCATACTCTTTCCATGACATCGCGAGAAACAAATGAATAACGATTGAGGCAGTATTTTTAACACTAAAATGATTTCAGTTAAATTATATAATATAAAATGTAATAACAGACCGCCTTAAAAGCAATATGTGTATAAACTAACATATAAAAATTATAAACAGTCATTTTATTCATGTTTATATTATGTACATATTTAATAATGTTATGTGAATGTATTACGTAATTTAATAATGTAGGAGCTGTAAGAATAATAGGTTAAAAGTTGCTAACAATGAGGTAACAATGAGGTAACCTTGAAGCAATAATGAATTTGAATGTTTAATAATCCTACTTGTAATTCTTGGAAACAATAATGTAATTTTTTGAGACAGTTTATAAAATAGCCAATCATCAACCAGAAAAAAGCTTAAGTTAAATAAAAGTATTCTATTGGATTAGGAATAGCCAATAAGAGACTTGAAATACAGAAGTTTAGAAATTTTAGGCGGAAGAAATCAGTTCAGTTGCTAGCAGACAGTATTCCTAACCGAACGCGAGACATGTCCTCGAGAAGTTTAATACGTATTCAGTGTGAGACAAAAATAGTTAACGTGTTAAAAAGTGCTAGTAATTAAAAAAGAATCTCCCAGCTCTCTATATCAGTGAAGTGTTATTTAAATCTTTTACAGAATTAATAAATGGAGTGAAGTACAAATTATAATCTGCGTAAGCCTACATTCTTAGCCGCAATACTCCCTGCAAAGAAATCCATGTCTCTAACAATAATACTCACGCAGCCCAGGCAAACATAAATATAATATTCAAAGAAACAGTCAACAGAAAATTTTTAAACATTGGGACGAAGACCACCGGGTACCATATGTGGTTACAATTACATCAAGATCGGCGCCCCAACAGTCGAAATACAATACAACTTCCCCTAAAATTAAACCTACTTCACGATTGGACTTAAAGAAAACTTTCAAATGATTGAAACCAATGTTAATGGATATCTCGGTAATGCTGATGTCACAAAAAAGTGATTTGAAATAACTTCTGTGTTTTTGAGATCTATATTTTTGTGTTGTACCTTTTTGTCAATTTCTTAACGTTTACCAGTTACATAAAGTTATAGGAAATTCCTCCAAATGAAGGAAGGCTATTTCTAGAGATTTGAATATAATATTTTATTTTCCATGTAAATATCTAAAAATATACGATATTTTAATTAAAAAACTTTAGAACTCTTATTAAAAAGTTTTTTTTTTTTAAATATGTACCAAGTAAAGTGTAGTTGGGGTGAAAAATTTTCTTGAGTGTCGCTAATCTTATTACATTGGGCCAGCCCATTTGGACCAATTAGAGCAAAAAAGTGTTTCTTAGACCCTCTTTCGCTTCATATTGTCGTATGCCTCACATTTATTTATTATTTAACTTCAGAGGAGAGCTACTCGCTTATGAGAGGGATCGTTGAACAAACAATGAACTTTAAACTCGAGGCATCGACGAGGACGCAGCTAAAGTTAAATCACAAAGATAGTCTTACACCAACACAATTTCTGGCTGAAGGGAGAGGAAAGGAACTCTATTATACCATAATTAAAAGTTAAAAGGCGTGGATGGCACACAATTTATTGGATGAAGTTAGTTACATACCTTTGCCCATTGCCTTCCGACGAGGACATCGTGTGTTAGCAGTTGCCCGACTCTCTTAACCGAAGCCTACTCACAGAGTCATCATACTGAAACCAAGCTAACATTCCAAGCGTCAGTAACGCCATATCCCCACCAATGAGACTGCTTCCCCTTAATCGCCCCTGCTCAGACAATCTGCCCCCTTCGGCGTCCAGAGAGCGTATTACCATTAATATAATCTGTGCACATGCCACATCTCCCCCTGGCCACCGAAGTCGACGCCCTCGTCGACATAAGGAAAATAAATATAATAAACATGAAAAGAACAAAACAAAATGACATACACATGTGTGATGAACCAAAATATAACAACAATATACATGTGTGGTAAGCACCCAGCCGACGATACAATATTGCTGGGCGATAACGAGAGACGAGAGACGTAAGTGCTTTTGACTAGTATTGTTAATGCACTTATCTTTAGCATCCCGCACACGCACACACCACGCTGCCTCAGTTCACAGGCACACTACACTGCGCAGAATATCGATGGAACTGTTTGTGGGTGATTTTATACAGTGCCCGCAACGACGATTTGTCCTGGTGTAGAATGATCACCGCAGGTCTCTGGTGATGACAACAGGGTGGGCAGTCGCTGGCTTGGACTGCCCCCCGACATGGTGGCTCCTTATGCCACGGCAGTGTAGTGGCTGCCCGACAGCTTTCCTGTGGTGTTTCTTGACTTCTGGTGTGCCCCGGGAATGCTCTTGGGGTCTCTCGCGCTTCGCCACAGCAAAATACTAAAACAAAACCACCAAACAATAAACAGGGTGCTCCCACAAACAATCACACATAAAATAATGGTATGTCATGTACAATTAAAGATTTTAAAGGTTGAAAAGTTTTCACTAAAAATTCTTTTAACATGGGGCAAAGAAAGAGAAAAATAAGTACAAATTGGCATAAGAACTAAATTTTACAGAGTTGCCATCCAAAATTTAACTTACAATGCTTTACAATCCAAATAAAACAGTAAAACAGACTCAAAATACATGAACATGACAGAAATGAAACATAACCTTATTTTGGGATCCCAATATTAAATCTTAATAACCAGCTGGTATCACTAACAAAAGAAAGTAAGTGCACTTACAAGACAATCACACATGACAATGAAATGAACTCATTCACACTGACCATGGCCCAAATTACACACAACACTAACTTAACTATCTACTCAAACTAGTGTATGCATCACTACAAACTACATCCACAATACATCTCTAAACTACGCCACGTGACATGCTTTCAACTACTATTGTCCTACTCTTGTCACCAATACAACTGCTCGTCCACATCACTATCTTTCTCATCTCATTATTATCAACATCTTTCATAATCATCATCAGTAATAGTGCAATCTCGATCATTACTTCAATCATCATCATCTTTCAATTTTCTCTTCAAAACAAAACATCTTCACTTACGTGTCTCATTTAGCATGCTGCAAATTCAAAACATCTAACATAGGCATAACCTTCAAGAAATCACATTAAAATTTCAGGAATTACACAAATAACATGATATTATACTGTTGCATCCACATCCTCCAAATGAAAATTAAGCTGGAAAACAGGTGGTATCAAAATTTGCTATCTAAGATGGTAATAAACTTGTTGCATAAACAGAGAAAAAAAATTATTTTCATTACATTCACTTCCATCCATTTAATCTCTCGTGTGAATTCATCACACACGCTATACTGGGCACGTTACAGCAACACCAATAAGCAAAATCTCTGAAAACATACAACAACTGTCGGGGTTACACTGTGGCACTTCCACCGAAGCTGACATCATCTCATCTCTTCTCATCTCTCCTCATCTCATTAACACCGTCGGGGTTACTCTTTGGCACTTCCACCGAGGCAAATCTCAACTCTTATTCCTCACATAACCTCACACTACGCCATCGGGGTTACTCTTTGGCACTCCCACCGAGGCAAATCTCACATATATCACATAACCTCAAATACACACATACATACACACACTATTCATGCAAATAAAAATCACAGCATCATTATGAAACCCAAAATCAAATCAAATCAAATCATATCAAATCGAATCGAATGCAACAAAACAACATCACATCATTACTCAAAACAATATTGTCACATAACATTCCTGAAAATGAAAGCTCAATTAAGCACATAGTACCCTGAAACACATTCCTGCAGCATAACACAACAAAACAAATAATTTGCAGTTCCCAAAACATAATTTAAAATTTAAGTTACACCCAAAAGAATAATACACTTTTAATTTAGCAGAGACATTCATAGCACATATTCCTGAAAAGCAAAGCTTAATTAAGCATTAGTCAGTGAAACAATAAATTTAGCATACCTGTGTGAGTCGTGAAACTGTTTCATTCGTCCAAACTTTAGCACTCACAATGTTTACATACTTACAGGTGATTTTTCTTTCTTTTCTCTTACTCGTTTACCACAAAATTCCAGTGTAAATTTTCCAAAATCTGGTAACACACTTACAGCTGGTTCATCAACATCCACATCGTACTGGTCCATACTAGAAGCACATCAAACCTAATTAGGTGAAGATACTGGCAAGGCTGGTAGGCTCCTGAAACTTTTACTTACATGAGGAATTGTGCATTTTTCCCCTAAAAATATGCATTGCGTAATTAAATAAACCAAACTTGGTAACGGTGAAGCAAAATTATCAGCATTATCATTTCCTTAATTTTTCCGCGAGTGTACAACGCAAAAATTTTTCAATATATATACGTGACCTCTTTCATTTTATTACTTTAAATATTTCAAACAGATGCCACACTTTTTATACACACGTAAATTTTAAACACGCAACACACGAATTTTAAACGAATTTGTTGCACTGTCGAGTCGTTAATACTTTCAATATGACGCAATCTAGAATGCAATGCTACGTAAATCAGCTCACACACGCAAACACATTATCAACGACACAAATATCACCCAATTTTCACAATTCACTTTCCACAATTTTCAAAACTTTATACTTCAAAATGACCAGCACGAAGAACTTAACACAGTGATATAATTTAAAAGAAATGAAGCCAAAACAAGGGGAAAATGGAGTCAGAAGCTTTAGCGTCACGCCGGCAGACAATGGGAAAAATGCAAAACTGAGCTCAAAATTAAAATTTAGAAACCAGACTTTCAGATATGATAGAAACAAAATTTAGAAGAAGAGAATCACAAATTAAAGTATAAAAATCCTTACCCTTTAGCCAGAAACAAATTTTACATTTTTCGCGACCACGTGGAGAAACACAAACCGTTAAATTTGGAGGGAAAAAAAAATTTTGCACTTAAAATCTCAAAACAATCAAACCAACTACTCGGCGCCACCGCCAATTACCCGGCGACTCACGCCAATTTGTCGTATGCCTCACATTTATTTATTATTTAACTTCAGAGGAGAGCTACTCGCTTATGAGAGGGATCGTTGAACAAACAATGAACTTTAAACTCGAGGCATCGACGAGGACGCAGCTAAAGTTAAATCACAAAGATAGTCTTACACCAACACAATTTATGGCTGAAGGGAGAGGAAAGGAACTCTATTATACCATAATTAAAAGTTAAAAGGCGTGGATGGCACACAATTTATTGGATGAAGTTAGTTACATACCTTTGCCCATTGCCTGCCGACGAGGACATCGTGTGTTAGCAGTTGCCCGACTGACTTACCCGAAGCCTACTCACAGAGTCATCATACTGAAACCAAGCTAACATTCCAAGCGTCAGTAACGCCATATCCCCACCAATGAGACTGCTTCCCCTTAATCGCCCCTACTCAGACAATCTGCCCCCTTCGGCGTCCAGAGAGCGTATTACCATTAATATAATCTGTGCACATGCCACAATATCGAACATAAAATTGCTAATTGATTAATGTTTGTTTCAAAAATTCTTTCGAACTAGTCGTGAAGGAAGGTAAAAAGGGCGGGTTAGAGTAGTGTCGGATAAAATGTGGAAACTGCAGCGATGTAGGCTAACCAGTCACATTTTTACTCCTCCCAAGTGTATATTTTTACTTTCTCCACACCTGCCTACCATCCAAAAATTCGATATCTAAATGTCACCGGAAGTACAGGTTTTGAGGTCTTATGAATATAGTAAAGCCTGTTATGGAAACAGAACTCTGTGTGATTATAGGCGTGCGTTTGTGTGTGTCTGAAAAACGTAACTAAAAACGACAGCATCAAGTTTGATACTAGTTTAGTATCTTCAAAAATACACACGAAGAATTCAGGAAAATCCTTTCACATCAAACTACCCTTTACAAAAAAATCGTGTCGCTAGTTTTGATTTTATCAAAATAGGTGTATGACTTTTATTAAAACGATCTATGATCTGGGTATATGCATGAGTAATAAAATTATATTTTGAATTTTCTATTAATAGGTTCTCTTTATTCGGAATAAATTTTGAATAATTTAATATAACCGTATCCATTAGGGATAGACGAACATTTATGTCGTACACCTTTGCGGCATAAATGTTTCGAGATATTCGTTACTATTGTTTCAAAGCTTCCTGTTAGGGCATTGTTCTTCTGTTTTTCGTGGTGTGATTAAAAAGTTATGGAGTTTTAAAGCGGCATAGAGCAACTCGCTTTATAAATATTTTACTGTCGCTTCAGCCTTCTGTGTCCTCCTTATACCGCAATTTTCAATTTAAACAATGCCTTCAACATTCATCTTGATTAACATAAGATATAAAACTAAACTTTTGAATGAATGGTTGGGAAGGTAGAATCTGACTAAAACATGCAATGCCATAGCCGAGATTTGAAGCACGGATCTTCGGCTAAGCTTGAGAACGCCTTGTACTTTACAGAAAAAATTGTGAGTCAGATGGAAAGTTTTAGTGTGGTACCGGAATGTTGTCATGGTAGCTCAGTTGGTTAGAGCAACGCCACGGAAAGCAATCCCAACTATAGCATTATATTTTTCAGATGTTTCTACCTTTCCAACTTTAGCTTCCACAGCACGTGTGGAGGAACAATTTATCATTTTGTAAGAAAAGTTTGCAAACGAGATATAAAAATAAACAATAGGAGGTACAGAAGCTCATGTGAATGTGGGAAATTAGACTTTTATGCTCTCATCTGAGGCAATATTTCATATCACAACACTGTGAATGCCAGAGTGATTGTAGTGTAAATTAATATTATTGTATGTACAGGATTTTAGATGTTTGTTAGCCATAAGTATTGTTAGGAAATAAGTTTACACGGCCTCACTGGAACTGACAATAGAAGTGGGTAACAATAAACCGAGGGGGCGAGTTGTTTATCACTAAGAAGAGACAAACAAATGACGTCAGGGTAGCGTGCCCTTTTTTTAGAAATGGAGGGAAATCTTCCCTAGAGCATATATGTTAGTAACAGTGATTGGCTGACAAAACTGACGCTAAAATGGGCGCGATTTGGTATCCAATAGCAGCTCTATTATAATGTTTAGGCAACTCGAGGTGAAAGAGTATATATTCTCGAGCCATAAGCAAATGTCGCACAGTTGCGAAGAATCTTTCACGAGGTGCACGTCCCACAGTTCGGAAGAATCTCTCACGAGGTGCACGTCGCAAAGTTAGTTACAAAATGTGAAGTACGCGAAGTAATTGGTACGCGGTAACTAAAACGACTGTAGTTACATTCGGAAATATCACAGTTTCAGTCAGGCGTGTATAAAGATTAAATATGTGAATTATTAATTAAGTGTGACGGTAATAAAGGTGTAGAAACAAATTATTTTATCAGTGTTATCTTTTAGCAAAAACTCCTTTCCGTTTACACGCCCTGCTTAGAGATACTTGCTCGACTGAGTTATAATTAGCTAGCCGGAGGACAATGAACCCAAATTTAAAATAATAAAACAAGAGGCGCCCAGTAAATAAGTGACACGAGCCATGAGAACTGCGACACATCCACTTGAAACAAAATAAAGAAACCCTGGCACAAGGTTGCATGTTATTAGAATGTTTTAATTTCTAACAATGATTTGTCCTAATTTCGTGTATAAACGCAAATGTAGGTCAAGTAGGCTTAAAACTGTCTTAGAGCGTGAAGTTGGAAAAAGAATTGAAAGAGGTTGTGAAACGCTTGCTATATATAATGGGCCATCATTAAAAGCGCTCGTATACTATACATAGTTTCTGACAGATTTATGTTAGTTGAAGCAACTCTTGGCCTGCCGGATATAATTATTGTCACCGACCGTGGCAATGTATTTCAAAACGCCGAGACTCAGAAACATAATGGGCAGTTAAGCGACTTTTATCAAGGTTTCTAGCTTTGGGGGCACACTTCTTTTTCTTTTGTTTGCCACTCAATTATGTAGGTGACATGCTGGGATACAGAAGCCCCAGTGTCATGGCATCACAATTAATTGACGGTTTATTTATTTTCTCTAACGAAGTAAAACCCATGTAATAGTAGTTTTATAACACGTCTTTGCTTTCATAAATAATGACAACATATTTAATGACTCGAAACTAAAGGTTATCCTTGTCTTCACGAACAACGGTCCTACTCTGACTTCTGCATGAGCAACAAAGAGGCAACAAAAATTGTAGTTACTTCTGAATCTAACCTTAGCAGGCAATGTTGTAAGGTCCATAGGTTACAGCTTTCATACGAAAATTAAAGATTCCGTTCTGCCAATCAAAATTAACCAAACCATTGAGAGAATAAAGAAGATTAAAGGCTACGAAGGTTATGAACTTATTTGTCACCTGAAATGCGTATGGGTATTTTCGAAGATACTGTTGTTTGATCCACTTCCCGTTCATGCAGTCATGGTGGAAAAATGAATTTCCTGCATCCAGTGCTGGTAATCAGTCCTACTTGTGTGTTTTGCCTATTTTACCGCACATATATGTATGAACCATATTACATTTAACTTTCATATTGAGGCAGTATTTTTAACACTTGAATTATATGATATGTATATTCAACAACAGCCCACCTTGAAGCAATACGTATGTAATAATTTATAAAAATGTATGTAACAGTAATTACAAATGCTTATATTATTGTAAACATGTTAAATAATTATATGTGAATGCATTAGTAATTTAATAATGCAAGAGCTGTGAGAATAATAAGTTTAAAGTTGCTAACAATGAAGTAACATTGAGGCAATAATGAGTTTGAGAGTTTGAATGTTATTAGGCATAATTAGGGCAGCAAAAACGTAAATTTTGTGACAGTTTTTAAAATAGCCAATCAACAGCCAGAAAAAGCTTTAATTAAATGCAGGTATTCTATTGGACTAGCATTAGCCAATCAGAGACTTGAAACACAAAAGCTTAGGGTTTTGGACGGTTTAAATATGTTCAGTTGCCTGCAGACCTTGGTAGTGATCGGATGGAAGATGTGTTCTCTAAAGAAATATTACGTATTCGTGTGAAGCGAAAATTATGTATACGCGTTAACAAAGTACAAGTATTAAATTAAAAGAATCCCACAGCTCTTAATATCAGTGTACTGCTATTTAATTTGTGCCAAGGTTTAATAAAAAGAAGTGAATTTAAACTTAAAATCTGTGTAAGCCTACATTCTTGTCGTACCACGCCCTGCCTAAGAAATACGTGACTCTAAAACAATACTGACGCAGCCGAGGCAAACAAACATAAATACTATCTATAGAACCAGTTTAATAACAAAGCTAATAAATAATATTTTAAACTTGGAGCGTAACAACAAAAACACATCTTCAAATCAGCTTTACATACGTAGCAGCATATTACGTAACAAACAATCTTCTTCAAATTAACGCCCAAAGGGTGGTGCAAACTCCTTAAACAACAATAAACTTCAACAACAGAACACTTTCTTCAAATTGACGTCTATATGTGGAGCTACACATAAATAAACAACTCCAACGTAAAGACAATAACTACTTCAAATTAGCTTCCCAAGCGTGTGGCTAATAAATTACGTAAAGAATAATACTCTTTCAATATGTTTACTACAGCAGATATGGAATAGTCATATCTGGGAGGTCAATTTTACCATTTAGGTCTTATCTGGCTCTTTACTTCATTTTTATTTATTAATATTACTTACGATTTAATTTATGAGCTGCAAGTTTTTTTTTAACCAACCAAAATGTTCATTCGTAATACAAAATAGTTTGTTCTTCTAGAGAATTCATTCCTGCTTCTTTAATTACATCAAATTTTTGTTTGAATGGGGGGGGGGGAATGCATTACTAAGCGCTTGAAATTCTTCAGGTTTTAAACCTCAAACCAAAGGCTATAACAGATTCGTGTCAGCACATTGTTTACAAGAAACATAGGTGTTTCATCCTCTAAGTCATCAGTGAATGATACCTTGACGGAGTTATAAACTCTGTGGCACACCCAACACCTTCTCTTTAATTTCCAACCATAAAGATTTCTTGGTGTGAAAGACAGCGACAGCGATCGGCGTGGTCTTCGTCAATAAGCTCCAGGCAAGATTGCCGGTTTCATCAAACATAAAGCAAAGAAGGGCTCGTCTTGCCATTTGCATTTAATGAATGCAGCTCTCACTCCGTATAAACACACGTAATAAGTTAATAAGAAACTAATCATCTGTAAATATCATTATTGCAATCATTATATTCCAAGCATACGCTTTCATGGATATTTCAGTTCCTACCTTCTCTCTTTATTTTCTATATGTAATAACAATGATGCTCTTGCTTAACCAATCTACATTATGTTGCAAAATTACCCATATATTAAGTAGAATACACACTTAAGAATACGCAGAAAGAATTAAAGTAGCAGTCTGCGTTAGCCATTATTTACTTATGTTTCTTTTCTTTCCGTCATCTCTCTTGTAATCTGTCGGTTAAAAATGTTTGTACTTATTAATTCAACAATTTTAATTTCGTGCTATTTTGTGAAATAGCAGAAAATAAAACATACTGAATTAAGCATACATTTTAATTCCCAGTAAACTTAAGAGAGAAAAGGAAACATTACAAAACACAAAGAATACCTTGATATGTAGTGTATAAGTGCCGGTTCTACAATCTGCCTATAAATTACCGTAAAGCTATGTACTGGATTTCTTAGCGATTGGCGTTCTGCAATCTCTGGATAGTACTACTCGGAAAATATAGTTGACGATAAATTTTCGGCTAGTTGGGGTAGCAGATACGTCCATTATCCGACAAACAACAAGTTTTCACTTTCAGGACTGACACAATTCTTATCACCAGCGATAGTAATCATAGTAGAATTGTATTTATCGTAAAAATACGGATGTTTCTGCGTAACAAGAGAAACCTAAGGTCATAAGAAAGAGAGAAAATTATTTCTAAACATTGGACGAAGACAAATTTATAAGCTTACTCTTGTAATACAGCAGCTGGCTTATCTGGCGTTTCATGGGTAACTTTTTAAACTTGAATGACATTTTAATTGATTTAATATGCCTCGCGTTCTTTATGAAATCATTGTACAACTAATTAGAGGATTTTTATTATTAATCCACCCCTTTATCCCTTGTTGTAATTTCGTACAGGATGTTCCTAATAATGCATGAAAAACCCCGATATTCACGCAAGCAGAACGTCCGACTTCCTTGAGGTAGTTCTTATTTTTAAGAGGAGTTGTATTGTAGTTCGATTGTTGGGCAGCCGAACTTGAAGTAGTTGCAACCGCACGTATGGTACCCGGTAGCTTTCGCACCAAGTTTAAAAATATTAACTTTGTACTTTTACTGTTTCTTTAAATATTATATATTTAAGTTTGCCTCGGCTGCGTCAGTATTAATTTGTAGAGACATGAATATCTTAACAAGGCGTGATGCGGCTGAAGAATGTACGGTTACACAGATTATAATTTTTACTTCACTACATTTATTAATCCTTGACACGATTTAAATAACACTTTACCGATATAGAGAGCTGTGGGATTATTTATTAATTACTTGCTCATTATAACTCGTAAACTATTTTTTGTCTCACTCTGAACACGTATTAAACTTCTTGAGGACGCGTCTCGCATCCAGTTAGGAACACTGTCTGTTAGCAACTGAATTCTGAATTTGTACAATTTGCCCTATTTCAGTTTCTGATTGGCTATTCCTACTCCAATAGTATACTTTTATTTAATTTAAGTTTTTTTCTGGTTGTTGATTGGCTATTTTATAAACTGCCTCAAAAATTACATTATTGTTGCTCCAAGAATTACCAGCAGCATTATTAAACTTTCTAATTCATTATTGCTTCTAGGTTATCTCATTGTTAGCAACTTTTAACCTATTATTCTCACAGCTCCTACATTATTAAATTGCCCAATACATTCACATAACATTATTGAACATGTACATAATAATATAAACTTTATAAAATGACTGTTACATACATTATTTGTATTCTATTACACATACATTGCTTTAAGGCGGGCTGTTATTGAATTTATATATTATATAATTTGACTGAAATCATTTAAGTGTTAAAAACACTGCCTCATCCTTAACCTCTCCTCCCACAGTCTTCGCAAGCATATTCTTTTATATTTCATGTGAATGTAACACATCACAATTCTTTTTTCTGATGGGCATTCAAGGAGAACGTAATTTCAAAGCCATGACATAGCGATGGATTTGACTGTCGAATAAGCCTACTGTATTCCCCTTATACCTGTATGAAATGTGAAATAAAGCCATTTCTGCTAACACTTATCTCACTTAACATGAGCCACATATAACAAGCTTTGGTAAAATTGGTTTGTAGAGTGGATGTAGAAAGTCATGTGGATGTAACACGTGAGGGGGGCCTTTTTTTCTTGAGCTGCTTCCAGTTCAGGATTCTTTTATATAAATCGTAATTTTCGCGAAGGTTAGCAGGTTGCAACTTTAACTATTATGCTGCCATGATCTAGCGTTCGTTCCAGAACGGAGGTCATGAATACTACTTTAATTCGGTTGTTGCATTCATTTCACTGTAGATTCAAATAACACTAAGATGCATTGGTTTTAGTTTCTTCTTCCATTAACATTTAAATAGGGAATCTCGGGTAAATCGACACAGAAGGTGAATAGGGACAGGTTTGAGAAATACTTTAGATTAAAACTAACCATACCTACATGAAACCGTGACGTCTTACGGTTAGTACCAGTACTTGATCTATCAGAATATTGCCAAACCTTTGTCCCATGTAGGTTCATTTTCTGCAGATCACAAGATAAACGGCAGAATTGAAGGTAAGAAGGCGATTTATTCCTTACTTCTTACTACTTTTCATACCAAAATAAGAGTTTAATTAACTCTTGCTCTGATTATGGATTAGTTTGTGCTCAGTGATAAAGTGTTCATCACAGAAGAAGTTAAAGCAGTCTCTTGTTTGTTGACACTAGATAAAGTGTTATCAAATTATGCAAAATCAGACACTATAACCGGCGGAGAGCGATGGAATTTTTGGGCGTAAAAATCCTTAGCGTGGCTTCCTTCGGAAGGGAAGTAAAGCCGGTGGTCCCGTGTCTAGATTTATGGCACGTAAAAGAACCTCAAGCCTGATAAAGAGGCCTCTGAGCAAAATTAACCATATTTCACACCCACTACAGAATGGGACACAAGAGCCACAGCAGTTAAAGAGCGTCCATACATAAAAAAAAACTCAACCTCAAACTCGGACACTACATTTCGGGTGTATAGGAACACTAAATTATGGTTCAATAGGGACTGCACATTTTTCACATTTACTTAATTTTGTCAAGTTGGGTACTGAAAAAACTACTGAGACATAAGATGATATGCGCAAAGTTGTTACTGCAATTCGGCAGAGGAACAGTGTACATTATGCAGCAGATCTATTTGGGCTTCCTCGTCATCTGCAATGTGATAATGAAGAAAAAACGTGGAAGCGCATTACAACAATGCTAGTAATAAATTCGTACGCAACGCACAAGGCGATAGAAAAATTAACAAACTCTATTTGGAAGCAAGAATACTCAAAGCCGACTTTGTTTAAAATCCGTGTCCCCTGCCAATGGTGACAGTGGAGTTAGGTTGACTGGTGTGTATCCATTCAATGAAAAGGCTCTCTCTGAACATGATTTTATACATTTATGCATGATCTCCCATTCTATGACGACAGACGTTGAAAGGCGTTGCTGTGTTCAGTCAATCTCCTGTACCGTCAACTTCTAAGAGCGGCAGTGAAAATGAGAAAAAATCCTTATTATCGCCTTCGGTGTGTTTCCATGACCTGCCTCCTTCTCCAAAAAAAAAAAAATAGTCAGAAATTGTCCAGAGGAAACAATAACCACAAGTTTTGACCTTCCCAGAATATCTGGGAAAAGAAGTTAAAAGAGGAACGGAAACGAAAATGCAGAATAAACGAGCAGCAAATTTGGTTCAGGAATTAACGTCATCCGAATCAGATGAAGAAAAATAAGGAAGAAATTAATACAACTGTGGGTTTTTTCAGTCAAATAAAGTGATCCCGTATCGTCGAAACTGGATTCAGTGCCAAGCCAGAAGGAGTGGTACAACGAAAAGTGTGTTGAGGCCGAGGAAAAGATAGGCTTAAAATGTAGTAGATGCGTAATATGAAGGTACCACCTCAAGGATAATGTATACAAGATGTTATAAAATGCGTATCAATAGTAATAATAATAATAATAAATAGATGTTTTCAAAATAATGTTGCTCGAAAGCTGTTCGATTCACCAAAGTGACTGTCCCAATGCATAAGGGTGCTGCAATGAAATTTTTCACTACACAATTTGTGTGTTTTTTACCAAAAACAAACTGCACTATAATGTATTGCTAAGCGATGTGTAAAACCACGAAATGGAATAAATTTAAGTTCTGCTGAAAATGGAATCAATATTTTCAATTTTTAATTGTTTCTTCGGGTTCACCCGAGCTTACCCTACAGTAATTAGGTTTCATTTTTGTAGCACTATAAATTGAAATGCAATGCATTGTTTTTATTATTTTGTTGTTTTTGAATGCTTGAGTAAATAGGTGAAATTTTCTTCTTCTTTTTTTATCTCCTTTAAAAACTACTTTATTACCACTAAAATGCTTATAATTAAATGTTTAAATTAAACAAATTACTCTCTTACGTTCCTTCGTTAAAAATTAAAGCAAGTTGCTCTCGTTAATTTCCTGCCTTGAGTGGTTAATACCACAAAGAAAAGTTGCTATCTTTCCGGTAATAAAGAAATAGCTAATCTCGGAATCTCGTCGCAGCTTGTGCTGTATGGCAAATGTGACCTACCCTCTGAAGCGAATTCTCACTTACCTGTGCGGTTCAAAACGTTTCCTGTTTCCAAAGCGTTTTTTTTTCTCTTCTTTCCTTTGAACTGTATACTCGTGTTCTTATATGACTTTGACTGGCAAAGTACAGTAAGGAGGGTACACAGAAAGGCCACAAAGGCAAGGTCAACAAGGTTAACTTACTGACAAGAGACTGTCCGCGGTTAAAGACGTTAACTATATATATATATATATATATATATATATATATATATTGCAAACTAACAAAATAAAATAACTTGGAAAAGCAAGCACAACATATATTTATCTTGATGCTTCTTGATTAAAAATGCAATTAAATGTCCTTTGGCATTTTGAAATATTTCATCAGTGACCACTGCACTCGCACCTCTAACACGGAAAAAGTATCAGGATAAACTGGCAATAATAGTACTTATATATATATATATATATATATATATACACACACACACACACCTTTATAATAACGCACGAAACATTACATTCAAAATGCTCACAATTTAACAACAGGGTGCACGGCCAAAATTAAGTTAGCATGAATTAGAATACACAAAAGACACTGAACAATTACATAACATTACCATTATAATTTGTATCCAAATAATAATAATAATAATAATAATAATAATAATAATAATAATAATAACAAACTGAGAATATAAATGTATTTCTGAGTTGTGCACTATAACAGTAAGTATTAACGTACAGTAGCGGACACCGAAAAGGCAAACGATCATAAATGAGTAAAAGGCAGTTGTTTGCCCTAGAAACAGTTACATGTTATTACAAAACTTCGCTGAGCTTATGGTGTAAAGTGTAAACTCATACACAGGCGAAGAGCCGGAAAACTGTCACCTTGCGAGGCAGCTAAACTTGCTAGCTAACCTCAGCACGAGCATATCCAAGCAAAACAAAAGAACAGGCAACACTCCAGTTCCTCTCAAGGCTTTCACCTATATAAGCGCGAAAACCAAACATCGGTACACCTTATTCATTATTTGTTTATTTGTATACTTATTCACTCTAAAACTAAGTGGAATACATAGAAGTGCTCTTACTCGTTTAATGTAGTCATCGAGATATCTCTCTGGTTTAAAGGATGACATGTATATCCTTTACATCCAGTATTACTTAAATGACATTTTCAAAGCTTGGTTGTCTATTTTATTTGACATAAAACTTCAATCAAGCCTTCTTTTTCTACTTCTTTCTTCTGGGTTTTCAGAAGATTCATCTTCTTGAGTTTCGAAACTTGAAACCGAATCCTAGTCTGCAAAACAAGGGCATAAAGGTCTAAATGACTAAAAAGGTGAATGTGAAGTGTAGTGTTCCACAACAAAACCGCGATAAATCACGGTTTCTGTAACGAGTATGTAAAGTCAGGTGCACAGAAAATTGCTGGTTGATCATCATTGGTATGTTAAAACTCTACTGGCTCTCACTTATATACTTCTAGCATTTCCTATTGTGCAGATTACAAACTCATGCTTACTCTTTGTTCGTAGTGGGCGGAAATGAATGCATTTGGACTAGGAGTTCAAGACAGCTATAACGTAGCGTCTTAGGAAGCATCATAAAAAATGTTTAGAATTAAACATGGATTTAAACCTTTTGGTTTGCTCGAAACCCGAATTCATCCGTCTTTCCATATACTACATACTGCTATTTTCTCTCTTTTAACTTGATGAAAGTGATTAATTAAACTGAAAGCTGTTATTTTTATAATACTCTTAATTATGGGCGTAAACTACAAAAAATAGTAATATGCGAACCTGAGGTTATAATAGGTAAGACTATTTTAACAGAACGTCGTAAACTATAAGAAAAGCTGTAGTGCAGTATGTTGATTTTCGTGACGAAATTGTCTTCTTTACTTCATTTCCTTACTTTGTTTATATATTTTTGAATGGAAATAAAAAGTAAAAGGGGTATAAACTGTGAACTAAATTATTAAATTAGAACAGTGTAAACATGATAAATCAGGAATAATAATGATAAAGCTATTTCAAAGTAGACTTTTCTAGCCACTTAATTTGAACTTTTCATTTCTCCTCACCTTTCACTTCTTCTAGAAGTAATCTTTGTTTATGGACTAATTTTTATGTTCCGGAATTTATTTCAAACCAATAAGAGAGTGCTTCAGCAAGAGCATGGTTTGGCCACAAAATGATATGCAGGTTCTGCTGAGGCAGTGTTTTAATACCTAAATAATTTCAATTGTATTTATAATAAGTAAATTCAAATACAGCCCGACTTGAAACAATACATATGTAATAATTATTTAAATTGTATGTAACAGTCATTGCAAATGCTTATTTTTATTGTAAACATATTTTAATAATGTTATTTGAATACACTACATACTCTAATTATTCTCTGTGAGAATAATAAGCTTTAGGTTGCTAACAATGAGTAATAATGAGATAATTGTGGCAATAATGTGTTTGGAGTTTTAAATTGTACTGGTCATGATTAGAGCGACGATGACGTAAATTCTGTAACAGTTTTAAAATTAGCCAATCAACAGCAAAGAAAAGCTTTAAGTTAAATGCAGATATTCTGTTGGACTAGAATTAGCCAATCAGAGACTTGCAATACCGAAGCTTATGGGTTTTGACCGTTGAGGTTACTCAGTTGCTTGGCTCAGTTGCTGTAGAGACTTGATAGAGTACGGATGGGAAAATGTGTTCTCTACGGGTGATTATAAAAACGCGCTAAGTGAATGTATAAAAGTTTTCTCACAGTTATTTTAAAAGTGTAATGGTTTATAAATGTGTGCAAGAATTTAAATATAAGAAGTTAATTTAAAAGTTTAATTTTGTGATTTCTACAATAATTGTCATTCCGCGCCTTACCCAAGACACATGACTCTAAAGCGAGACTGACGCAGCCGAGGCAAATGCATACATAAGTAATATTACGTAAGCCCAAAGAGTGTTGCAAACTGCATAAAGCAACTATTATTACATAAAACAATTCTTTAAGTTTATGAAAACATATGTTACGCCACAACATCAGTAAAAATCATCTTCAAGTTGGCTTCCAAGCGTGTAGCTAACGGCAACAACAACAGTAAAACTTCAACAGTAGAAGAAAACAAGTACTACAAGTTGGCTCCCAATTGCGGGTCAGACAAAGTAATTGACATAATTTATTACGTAAACCAAATAACAGTTGAAGAACATTTACTTCTTCAATTGGCTCCCACACTGGGGCAGTTTAACATAAAGCATCCATCTACCTACCAACTTCACTGCAAACATTAGAAAAAGTAAAGCACTATAGGCATCTAGATCTAAAGGAAGTTTATTTGCATTTATTAGCTCAAACGCACATTCAGGACGAAGTATTAATTTAAGTATTCAATATAAGATGCTGAAAGAAATCTTCATTCTTCTGAATAAGCGTTTATTCAAAATCAGCCTGTAGATGGGTATATCGATTTTTACTGTCGTATTAATTTGATTTATTTTTCAGAACCACTAATAAATGAAACCCTGAAAGGCTTTTAAGTTAGCGTCAATTAGCAACGGTATATGATGAATTGGTTTTAATGGGGTGTAACTACAAGAAGAAAGGCCTTCCCTGTCACGATTTCAGTTTTTGGACGTGTAGAGCAAGCCTTATAGATTTCTTGTTCTGGCAACCCCATTTTGGGCGGAGGCTCTTAGTTCTTCAGTTTTAAGGGATTAACTCTTGGAAACACTCCATATTTATTGTTGAACATATCCTACCCTAGAGTGGTTATGTTTATGTTTAAGTGTTTAGAAACTAATTCCGAACACGAAACTACACCAACAGTTGCAAGCAATGTGACACTGAACTGTAAAACAATTACTGATTTACCTGTTTTTAACTTGCACTTGAAGACTGTTAATATTTAAAATAATTTCTCTAAAAAATTGTACCTAGACAATTATTTCCTGTTATTATACATAATACTATTTAATTATTTTACAATGAATCCATTTTCAAGCATGAGCATGATATCGCAAGAAATATATTGTTAATAACTGTTATTAGTAACGATAAAAGTGTTAAGGTTGAAGCTCGCTAAGGAAATAATACATACTCCATTTACAATCTTTATCGACTTAACTTAAAAGCCAATAAGCCAAATCCAAAAAAAAGCTTACTGATACATGTGTATGCTTCCAATAATTAATACTATATTATAAATAGATAGTAATAATATTACTAAATTAATAGTAATACTAAAGCAGTAAAACTAATAACTAATAGTAATAGTCTAGGCCAAGGGTGGCGAAAATGTCTTTCTCTCTCGAGTCATCAAATATACAACACGCACTGCACCACTCAGCAGCACGTAGAAAACAAATGAATAGACGGCTAGAAAAGGAGTTGCGCCTGCGAGTCACAGTGCCTCGCGAGTCGCGCTTTCGCCACCACTGGTCTAGGCAATAGGGCTCCATTCAAAGTTATTTATTCTGTGTTAAACACGTGAACTAATCAGGAAGGCAAAACAAAGTCTAAACGAAAAGGGTCTACGAAACAAAACAAAAATCATAAGAACGCGGTGGGAAGAGTATCATTTAATATGCGTAATTATATCGTGTATAAGCTCGCATTGCATTCTTAATTGTCTCTCTTACTCATATTATTAAAATGGAGGTGCCTCAACTAGGAATTGTTCGGATCTTAGATATAGGGAGACGGTAAGACTGATACAAGGCAACAGTCACATTCGTGTATTCTGGGTTTAACTAATCAATGTTTGCCTCAAGGTAATATACATCATCATATCCAGTATGATCACCCAAAATTTCTATCCTCATAATTTTCAGAAACCATCGTGTTATTACATGAATTCATGCAAATCACGTACTTATTGCAGTAGGGGAGACGAGGGAAATTATCTTAAAATAAATACATAATGGATTTGCTCCATTTAGCTCCAGCACTATAGCTCTTCACCTAACATTTGTCTGGCAATTAAACAAAATAACACATCGGTTTGAACACATCAACAATTTACATAAATTCTGAACAAGCTAACACTTTAGGTAAAAACTGAACAAATTAACAATTTAGATAAACTCGAAACAACTTAACAATTTGGGTAAAGCTTAATGAAATCTCAATAAGTAATTAAATATGTCTCAAACCGCTAAAGGAACTCGCGCACTATATAAAAATATCAAACCCTGGCCAAAATAAAGACAAATGAAACAAAGTTAACACATATAAATCATGTCTATGGCTCCGCAAAATAATTACATTTTAATGCCGAAGCATAAGCTTATCGAAAAATGGCAACTGATAAACAATCCAGCCAGCAAGCCTACCAGAAATTTAAAAATCCGGCTTACTAAGCCATAAAAGAAACGCACCAAGAAGAAATGTGTCCTTCAACACTGGCAAAATCGAGCTTTTTGAGCCATGCACAGAAAAGAACCGGCACATATGATAAACAATAGAAACACAGTCAATAAACACCACCATTCAACGGTAACTACTGCAATTATTTGGGATTCATTGACTCAAACGGAAGGAAAGTGATATGCGAGCACAGCATAAAAATCGATATTCATTAATATGACAGTTTAACTATTGTGGGCTTTAGAAAATGTAATTGTAATATTTCATTGGAAGATGAAAATGTATTTGCTTCCAAAGGGAAATGGCATACAATTTACAAAACTAAGAACTTTCTTCACACCACCAACTGATACATTAAATTTTCAGATCAAGACCAGAGAGGCAATAATTCTACCTTAGTACAATCTTAATTAAACAATTAGTAATTATTTCAATCGCCTGAATGTGAAAGGCTTCTGAGAGAAGATTCCTGAACTCTTAAGTTTGCCTTTAAGCATCATGATGTGGACAGCTAGATTTACTGACCGGTCTAGCGAAACAACTTCCATATATCGACCGTTTCTTGCAACTTTGTTGCCTAGCCTATGTTCGATTGATACGCCAAGCGGAATTTTCAGCAAAAAGTGAATACGCAGCAATGCATAACGGGCAGTAAAAAGCTGGAGCCAGGGAGCATTCGATGTTAATCAACTGGTTATTCTCATAATGAAGAATGATGCAACGCATCGAATAAAAAAAGATGCAATCTAGCACAGCAGTAGGCCTTAAAGCACGTGATCTGCTTGCCTTTAACGAGCGTTCTGTCCATTGGAACAGCTACAGCACGTGTGTAAGGCATGCGTCCACATCTCTATAATCAGGGAATTAATTCTGCCCTCGGAGTTTGGCACTCTGTCCATTACAAGACCAGCATCTAGGATTACATTTAGTTCCTTCAGGTTTTTGGTGGTACACGATGAAAATGTAGGATTGGCTCCTTTATTCATGTAAGAACGGCTTCTTTCCTGTCCTTTGCTGTTTTTCGATTTAATTGAGAGTTTAGCTAGAAAAGGGGCTGTATCCAAAGTGGTGTTTTGAGAAAAGTACAACGGAATGTTTTGTAGTTTAGCTTTGTGATGATAGATAAAAGATGTGTATGTGTTGTGGTTACCATGCTAGCCTCTGGTTCCCTAGCTCGCGGGTTCAGACCCGGCGGACGGCGATGGATTTTTTCGGGAGTAAAAATCCTTAGCATGGCTTTCTTCGGAAGGGAAGTAAAGCCGGTTGTCCAGTGTCGTAGATTTACGGCACGTAAAAGAATCTCAAGCTTGATAAAATGGCCTCTGGGCAAAATTACCGGCCTTTCACGTCCAATATAAAATGGGACGTTAAGGACCAAACACACCATCGGGTTGCCCTCAACTGCCATCTGACGCAAGCACGCACAGCGGTTAAAAGAGCGTCCATAAATAAAAAAAGATGATGTGTATTCTAAATAAACAACGTTTACTAATGATCCATACAGCCAGGTTTTAAAAAACACTAAAATAATTTGGTAATACTGAAGAAAATTTATTTTCACTCGTTTCTCTATTTAACTAAAAGTGTGGTTTTGTATGACTACTGATAATTTGAAATTACCGAAACTTTTCCAATGTCTATTTTATGAAGAGGAGAATTGGCATCTCTCTTACACCCCTTATATTAAGAACTTCACTTATGCGGGTTTAGTACTCAAGTTATAATAAAGCACAATATTATGCTTTAGTGTACATTAAGTTTTTATTTGTAAATTTAACAATCACTACTACCAATATCATAAAGAGGGTAATTATGTGTGTGTGTGTGTGTGTGTGTGTGAGAGAGAGAGAGAGAGAGAGAGAGAGAGAAGCCACTCAACAAAATTTGACAATTCTTTCACCGTTGAAAACCATTGGTCTTCGCAAAAGACATTGGTTATAACACACCTTCTAATTTCAACTTCTAAATGACTTGCAGACTAAGAAATATTTACAAAGCCTATATGCGTAAATCCGAACTGGCGTTACAAAAGAACGTGCTGGTGAAAGTGGCTTAAATTTCGTTAAGAATGGCATGGAATAGAAAACAGTCGTTATTGTTGCTACAAAAAGTGCATTTAAAAATGAAACCAAAGCGGCGAATATTTCATACTAAGTAATATACATTAAGAAAACAGAAGACATAAAACAAAAGACAATCGGATTCTGATTATAATGACATGTACTGTCACGAAGCCTAAACCAGGTTTCGGCGCTAGATGTGTTCTTCAGTACCAGCCGGTGTATGAGCGTTGCAGAGAGGGGGGGCGCTCTCGCTTTCAAATGATCCGTAACTCTTATCAGGATGCCAGTAGAAGTTTTCAGAATCCTCCTTCCCACGGCTTGTACCGACTGCGAGTATAATAGGAAGGTTGATCACCGCGCAAGAAAAAGATTGTTATGAGGTTAATTTCAGTGCTGTCTGTTGTTCGCTCAGCGAGCTCCGTCTGCATGAGCCCTGTATTCGACACATAAGCGAGTGGAAAAGAGAAGAGGCTGATTTGCGTGTCGTTAATTGAAGCACTACGTTCAAGGAAAAACTGAAGGGTGACAAGAGGAAAAGCGAGCAATATCACAATATGTATGTTGCTTATTTACTTAATTTACAGTATTTGAATATATACTGCATTTATTTTAATTATACAGCGGTGTGTAATGAAGCTTCTGAAGTCAAAACCTTTAAATACTACTTATGTAAAACGTTGTGCTGTATTTTTTCCGCATGCTGTATCAAGTTCATTAGCAGCGTAAGCCAAATAAACATATAAACAAAAAAATTGTGTCCAGCGTAACAGCAGAAATTGCTCCACGATATTCATAATTATGAGCTGAATAGATCGTTTTTGGATGGTTATGCTCTAATGCTTTATTTACAAAAGGTTTAAATTTATAACCGAAGAGTGAAGAACCTTCGTATTCAACAGCTTCTCTCTATTTCTTTAAATATTGACGTAATGGGTTTCAGTATTGAATAAAAACTTTGGAGCTTTTATGTCTTTATATATATATATATATATATATATATATATATATATATGTAAAGACATAAAAGCTCCTATATATAGGGACTAAAGAGAAACAACAAAAATTTTAAATTTAATCTTCTTGATTATTTAACAACGCTACCATTCCGATAATTGCTTCGGCATAAAAGATACTTACTAATAGGCTATAAAACATTTACAAAATTTTAAACACTGTCTGGGGAGTTAAGGAAATTAAAAATGCATCTGCTTGTATTTCACGCCCATTTCTGTGAATATCAGGGGAATTTTCGTCGTTAGTAGGAATAGCAAGAGAATCTTGCGAAATTGCAGCAGGGGGAGGGTGTAAAACGGCTAGATCATTTTACAGTAATTTCACAAATAATATGGAGAGAGGTAAATAAAATTACTCAAACCACGATTCGGGTATAAAACATGCTAAGTGACATCTTAGTGTTTTGGAGTAAATGGGAAGGCAAACATTTACAAAAATATAACTGCACTTTAAAGTAGTCAAACATTTAATATTAACCTTAATGATTATTTGAACTTTGCATAAGGCTCTGCTAGTAGTATTATACACCAAATATTTATTTACTTTTTGAATAACACCAATATTAATTAGTGCAACACATGGCAAATGGAAGATACCATATTATACATGCTTGTGGTAAACACTTATCAGAACTGCCTTCCTACTTTCATTTGCAATTTAAACAACATTATATAATAGAAACGGATGTTAGATATGTACATAAATATAATGTTAGCCTTATAACGGTAGGGAGGTATTCGATTTAGTACAAAATTACACCTGATTTGTTTAATTTTGTATATAATATGTCTTTATTTTATTTTAAATGTTCTGTATTCTATGTAATATTTATGTATATATGTAACACTAATGAAAATTTCCTTGACACGTACAATTATGTCTCTATTTTATTTCAAATGTTTATATTGTAATATTTATGTTTATATGTAAATTTTGTACATTTCCTTGACATGTTCTATGTTCACAAGCCTTTGTGGCTGCTAGTGAACTCACAGAATGCAACCCAATTCAATCCAGGTTATAATTCTATGTATTCACTTAGCATCTAAGCTATAAACGAAGTATACGTGACATTTGTCTCCAGCTTAAAAAAGCATAGTAGCCGCCTCCCTCCACAAGAGAGAAATTCAATTTTTAATAGCAAAAATAAAAAATATTACAATTTTAAGTGGTCTGACGTTTTTCAGGATTTTTAGTTGTGTTCAATTTCTAATTTTTTCGAAAACTACTCCGAATTCTCAATTTTCCGTGATTAGTTTATACAGCGTTTTTTTTAAATAATACCTGAAACTGCGGTAAAAATCCGTTTTTATTTGAAGGAGTTATCGATGTTTTACTGAACTTCCTCATTAACCTTTAATGTTTACGAACTTTGTATTTTATGTCCACTTCAATTTAAATATTTTGCATACATCGTTATATACTATATCGAAAAATGTGTTCCAACTAATATAAAATAATTGTTTTAAATTCCACATATCAGAATTTGAAAAATCGATGCAGTTTCAAAAATTATAAAACTTTAAGAATGAAAAATCTGAAAAATACGCAGAATACGAAAAATTCGAACGATTAGGTATTACGATAGGTTTTAATGTTTGATTTGTCAATACTTTATAAATAATTATTAGTCCTAATTTGGTTAAGGACTTTAATGAATACATTGTTTTATTATTCTATCGATCAAAAAAAATTATGAAAAAGGAATCTGTACACCTTTTGTTATACCAGCTATAGCAATGTCGTTTGCTATTTCTGCGTATTAAAACTCAGAATTTTTTCTCTCTCTTAATTTGGCTGCTAGTAAATTTGAAGTGACTAAAAATGCTTTTCGGAGTTATTGTGTGCTGAAGTAAGTATTGTTACGTTTTGAGTAAGGTTTGAGTTTAGGTTCCAGAATGTACCCTTTTTAAAGAAATTAGCTTTCTTACGGAGGTTTTACTAAGTACCTGCAATTCCATAAACACTTCAGCTTTTAATTCTTTGACTTGCAAGTGATTCGCAATCACACAACAGATTACTCGTATTTCATTTGCCTTTTTGTGTCTCATACAGGATGGATCGATTTCTTTACTATAAGTGTCCCCTGAGATAGCCGTGTCGTGGTATCAGTCCAACCGTCCAGCGACGTTGAACCTGTTTATAGAAAGCAGTTCATAGGTTCTGCCTTCTTTTAAATCAGGGATTGTTATGTTTGAGTACCTGTGTTCTGCAGACGACTCCCAGTACTTCCACAGTCCACCCACAGATAACAGCTCCACCATATCCATAGGAGCGTTCCGTTTGGTGGAATACCTGATCCTTTTTAGCCAAATCAGCTGCCCCTTGATTGCCATGTATTCTCACATGTCCCGGCATCCATAACACCGTTTTATATTCAGCTAGTTTACAAAGGATCTAAGCACTCCCAGACAAGTTTGGATCCGACTTACTTCGCTTCAAGAGCCTCCAAGACTGCTTGGCTGTCTGCAGGTATAGTAATGTGTCTATTGACTTTACTCTTGCATATACTTTCCCGTTGCTAGTCAAAATAGCTTATATTTTACCTGGAAAACAGGGATATATTGACCGAGACCATAAGACACTGTTGCCACCTGTGCACTGATTAGTCTTCGATCCATCGTGAACCATATTGGTTCTGACCAATCCTTTTTCTCCCGTTTACAACGCTCCGCTCAGCGCTGTAAGCAGTTATTACGCTCTGAGCACTAAACACTATCTTCAGAAATGGTTAATAAAAGTTGTTTTAACTTTTTAGGTTCAACGATCACGGCTGTTGTCTTGATTGGATGTAAACCACTAGATGATGAACTGCTTATCCAGGATAACCGACACTGTAAGGTAAGCACAAACATATCCATACACATCCTAAGATCAAGGAAGCCAAGATATGTTGCACGATACACTCATGTTATTCCACTTTAGAATAGTCTCTCCTTACATCTAGGCAGGTTGTTAAACTCTGCCAAGCGTGTCTGATGAAAAATTTAACATGCAGCTTCACTGTGATGCGTTTTAGTGCAACAGGCTGCTTTAGCTTGTGCTTTGCTTTATGAGAACAGTGCTCGTGTACAGTGTGGTTTTAACATCGCAACATAATGTAGATTAGTGGCCTGAGCAACAAAATAGTGCTACATAGCAAGTTCATTAAAAGTCGAAATTAATATATGCTGCAGATATTGACTTTCAGACATTGACTTACATATGTACGTATGAAAAATATAACATTGCTGTGAAAAAGACTCTCTAAATGCAATAAGTTTCTGTAAATGATAACTCTTAAATCTGTAACTTCCCATCTTGTTGTGCGTGCAAGAACATGCGAAAAAAATAAAGAGTTTTCAAATTCTAGAGGAGTCTCTTTATGTGGAATTTATTATTTGTAAGCCGGATTGGAATAACCGCAGAGCCTTTATTACTACTTATATGAAACAACTAAAAATACGTGAAGTGAAGGTAAATAGGAAAATGCATAACAATAAATTATAAACTGGTATGTTTTACTACTATATTGTAACTCAATAACCTTGACTACAAACATTAACTCACTTGCAAATATGTGGCGTATTAACAATTTGAGGGTTTCATTGTCATCCAGACATATTGTTGGTCTATATTGTCATTACCAGACACATTGTTGTTTACGTCACTTCTGGCTGATAGCTTTGCTACCCACGAGTGGTGGGGGATATAGCGTCTGTCTTAGGCTTCCGTGAGAAGCGGATCGCATGTGCAAGCCGGCTTTTGGATCGGCAGACATCTCTCACCTTTCATATTTAATAATGTAGGAACCCCAAACAGGGTAGATTTGTGTTATGGATTTCGTACAGTGAAAACCCCACGCCTTCCTCTTAACCTCCACACCACTCTTCGGTCCTCCGCAGCCAAGTCAGTATACGTCCCCTCAATGTACGTGCTGGGTAGTAGAAATTAATTTAATTTTCATGTGAGCTTTTAGGCCTCTAACCAGCATGTAACAATATAGAGTCGTAAAAATTCCGTCAGTAGAACAATATCAGCGACATATCACGAATCGTAATGCAGGTAATCGCCTCAACCAATTATTGCTGAACAACTCTTAACAGATATTAGCTTGAGACCAGCCAATAAATCCACTTCACTAGTAAAACATCTACAAATGTATAACTTATACAAATATAACTTTCGAGCAATAAGGTAAAAGAGTGGCGAACTCCAATAATTTAAAAGTAAGGTGGGCACGCTCCTTAAAAGGAATTTTACATGGCATCCATTAACAATTTTTATTATATCTGAGAGGTAAGAGGCGTGGTTTTAAAGTAAGTACCATTTTAATATGTTGCCTCTGCAGTCGCGATTTTGTTCATGCGCGATCACTTACTCCAATCATTAGCAAGCCAGACGCAGCTGTGAGCGATCGTCACTTTGTGTTTTCCTATTCTTGGAGAGTTCAAAAATATTCAAAACAATCGAAGATCCGCCGACTGTGAAATCGGATCAGTGATTCGTTTTTTGAATGCGAGAAATGTTACACCAGCCAATTGCCAATTGTGCGAGGTTTTGGGGAAACACTAATGAGTGACAATGCCCGGCTACACACAGCCATACAAACTCAAGTTCTGACCGCATCATTTTCTTCGGAACAACCCTGCCTACAGTGCGGATTTGGCCTCAAGCAATTTTCATCTGTTTCTTCATCTGAAGAAATTCCTTGGTGGGAAAACATTCCAACGACGGTGATGTTGTGAAACAAGAAGTCCAGCCTTGGCTTTCATTACAGGCGGCATCATTCTTTGACGAAGGCATACAAAACTGGTTTTCGGTTATGAGAAGTGCCTGAATAACGGGGACGACTATTTGGATAAGTAGTGTAAGGTGTAAGGTAATGAATGATAAAAGTATTTGGAAAATAATGTTCTGTTATTTAAAAAAAAAATATATCGGTACATTCCTCATTAGAATTTCTATATTTCATCGCTCAGGCAACTATCGCTCAAATTAAGAATACTTCTCCTCTTTGGTATATTTCAACTGACCCATTTGCTACAGCCCCCCTTACTGCATCGCACCAGGCCCAAATATTTTGCGAGGGAAGATTTTGGCATGTTATAATTGTGGAATTCGCTAAACTAAAGTCCAAATTATAGTGGAAAATTAGGTTGTATCAGTAAATACTTAAGTTAGCTGAAGCTGTGAATGTTTATTATTATTATTATTATTATTATTATAACAAGTCTTTGTAAACGAAAACTACGCATATTACGTATACTGCGCCATTATTTAACACGTATACCTGTACAACAATTTTAACGAAATAAGAAATTAAGAAAAATTCACGGCTGTTTTGAAAGCATTACATAATTGAATTGTGAAGTTTAAATCTGTTTGTTTCTTCTGAAACACTCTCGTACAATATACAAAATACTTCCCTATACATCATATTTACCAAAACATAATGTACATGAAATATAAGGTAATGCCTCTGTTTTGAATATTGAAAGAATTTGTGCAACTCGCGTAAAATGCTCACATCCTCATTTACAATAGTGAATACAGTATCGTCTTTAAATTAACCTTTATTCCTGAATACATCGATTGGTGCTTTATTCAGAATTTCAGGTATTTACCATAATTAAACATTTTCACAATTTTAGCACACCGATTTTAATAAACAGCCATTATGGTCTCATTTAACTGCTAGCACCTATTACGTTTACATAACATGAAGGCAGTTTATATAATAATCACATCTTTAAATTTCTAATGAAAATGCGTGGTCATACGAGTTTAGTTGAAATGCAGATGTTACCTGAACGTTTAATGTAGTACGCACATGGAGAAGAGCAAGGTTAGAATTTTGAATTTGCAATTCTGGATCCTGATGCAGTTTGGAATTCCTGTGTGATGGTTTGGATAGATGTCTGCCTATTACTCTTTACAACCCTCTTCAAATGTCGGCGGTCTCTGTCAGTGAACAGACGAGGTCAGCCTGAACGCTTTTTTGCTATACATGTCCCTTCACGTTTCCACTTCAATATCACATCAGAAACGGTGGACCTATGGATGTTTAGGAGTGTGGAAATCTCGCGTACAGACTTCTGACACAAGTGACATCCAATCACCTGACCACGCTTGAAGTCCGTGATTTCCATGGAGCGTCCCATTCTGCTGTTTCACGATGTCTAATGACTACTGAGGTCGCGGATAATGAGTACCAGGCAGTAGGTGGCAGCACAATGCTCCTAAGATGTAAAACGTATATTTGTGGGTGTCCGCATACTTTTAATCACATAGTGTAGGTATATAGGACCTTACGAGGCAGGCAGAAGAAAAACCTTCCTCAAAAATAGGGGGGTTGGGTAGATTGTTCTTCCGTCACCAGGTGGCGACAAG
The DNA here is from genome assembly GCA_030765065.1 of Deroplatys truncata. Classification (NCBI taxonomy): domain Eukaryota; kingdom Metazoa; phylum Arthropoda; class Insecta; order Mantodea; family Mantidae; genus Deroplatys; species Deroplatys truncata. The sequence continues at coordinate 135,862,346 of CM060981.1, forward strand.
CAAGCCCGTGCCAGAGAGAAACCGTCAAGAGAAATCGCCGATCGAGGGCGCAAATCAGTCTGCAAACATCCAGAAGAGCAAGGTCCCTCGGCAGTTCTGAAATGTGTGCTGGAAGTCGCAGATTGTGTCTCCGGATGTAAAATAATATTCCAAGTAATTTGTGAAATGTTGCCTATCAGTAAAAATAGTTTTGCATCCATCTACCGTTGCCTCCTTTAACTGAAACATACATATGTATCAAATATTTTCTCATATTAGAGGCGCTGATGACCCTAGCAGTTTAGCGCCCTTAAACCGCATATCATCATCATCATCATCATCATCATCATATTAGAGAAAAACAAACAAGTTTTGAGCAGGAAAGTGCGAGTTTTAACAAAAAACGAACTGGCATTTAAGGCTTCAACGGAGAAGTGTGAACCATATCATTTCGCACTTAGACCATACCTGCTCCTTATTAATTTCTCTCTCTCTCTCTCTCTCTCTCTCTGTCTCTCTTTCCTTATTTATTTCGATCTTAATTATTGTCGCTTTAACTTACAGGATGAAATTGCGTTTGAGATATTTGTTTCAAAGCAGGTACTATGGCAAGACGCTCGCTTGTACCAGTCAGGTTAAATTGAGTTTGTACTAAAGGTGGTCGCCTTGAAGTTTCCTACTCTGTTGTTCACGTTGTTTTTACTGTATTTTTGCTGACAGGTGGACTTTGAGGATTGTGGAAATTGTATACAAACCGCGTTCACCTGTGCGCCAAAGAGAAAACTACGAGAAAATCTATCAAGTGTTTAACTTTGATTCTCCTAACCACTCTTAAAGTAGCCAAATTTCCACCGATAAAATATTTCTAAACTTTATACCGACTTCTGCTATATCGTCATTGTAATAATATACTTCTCTTCTGCCCTCAGGGGCTCAACTTGGTGAGTACGGGAGCGGTGACCCCGAGGTACCTGAGCCACCCTGTGTCTGAGGATATAACCAGTCCACCCTGTCACCTGGGGCCAGAAATAAGGAGACCGGGTCCTCCAGGTTGGGGGTTAAACATGGGGCTCTCAACCCCACTTTTAAAAACCTTGTTAAGAAGGAGGGTTTGTTGTTGGCAGTTTAGAATGCTCAAACTATGTTATGACCTGGAAAAATGAAAGACATGGCAAATAAATCCTAAGGTATTGGCTGGACAGTAGTGTTGCAAGAAAAAGGTTGGAGTGGAAAAGGAAGAATGAATAAACAGGATTACACATTATTGTATAGTGGATCAACTGAGCCTGGACTACACAAGATAGGATTTATTATCGCAAAGGGAATAAAGAAGAGTCTAATAGAGTTGGACCCAGTTAATGAAGGATTATAATATAGACTTAAGGTCCAATTTCGAAATGTGACTATACTTTCTGTGTACGTACCTGTGGAGGAAAGGACGAGTTGACAGGGAAGAGTGGGAGTTTGGAAGGGGAGTGTGGTGAAGGAGTTTAAGGATACGTTGATGTTCTTGGGTGATTTCGGTGCTGGAGTGGCGGGGAGGCAAATATTGCATGAACTAGATGACGAGGTTGGTGCCTTACATGTCAGTTTGTGATTGGAATTAATTGTATTATTCAGGAAGGAAGTTTCTCGCGTGTTATTGCTTTTTATGGTGTGTTACTGCCTTTTCAACGGTGTCAGTACAAATTCAAAGTGCTTGTATTTGTTGACAATTAGTTCTGGTACTTTATTTTCTGAGCTGTTTGTGTCTTAACTTTTGTATCTTTGTTTTGTTTCTTATTTATGCTTCTGTAATCTGAGTTGCTCAACTTTTACTTGTTTTGTTTTTTTCTAGTGATGTACTGACTTGAATAAATTTATAGCCAGATAGTGTCGCTGATGACCGCCGCAGTTTTGCGCCACTCAAACCGCTATTACTACTACTTCTCTTCTGCTTTCATAATGCATCTGCTGACTCACGTTTCCAAAAATACATATTCATTTAGTTGGTATCACTTTAAAAATTACAGTTATCATGTACAAGTATAACACAGAACAGTATCCATCACGTAAATATATCTGCTACACCACTGTGTATCATTGGCTATGAAAGATTATCACTCAGCAGATTTCTAATCGTCATGAGCACAATCGATATTCTTTGTCCCTCCCACTTTTTGTATTCTTTCTGCTGGTAAATAATGTAGTGGAAAATCTAATAAGCTACGAACTTCATGTGGACTTAACCTTCACAGAACTTAATTTTTGTTTATCTGTAACAATGTATGGTTTTTATACTCCTTAAAGAAGTATATAAATTGCTTATCAACATCTAAGGTGAGTGATAATTTTTAAATAGTAATGCCACAAATATTTGATTTCTATACAGCGTCTGCAATCTTGCTGCAATAAGTCCAAATCTTACGGATATACTAAACTCGGAGAGAGCTTACATATTTGGAATGGATGACTACAGATTATTTTCTTTTCAGAAGGATGCAGTATATATTAATTGATATCAGTTATTAAGTTTTGCAAGAAAATTTATTCATATAAATTATTTTAAAAATAATTAAGTTGTGGCAGAGGACAGTGTGAGAATGTCGCATGTATTTATAGTTTTAAGCTTGAATTGAATTGAGTTTTATTTATGGACGCTCTTTAACTGCTGTGGTCCTTAGCGTCCCATTCTATATTGGGCGTGAAACATCGGTAATTTTGCTAAGAGGCCTCTATCAGGCTTGAGGTTCTTTAACGTGTCGTAAATCTGCGACACGAGATCACCGGCTTTACTTCCCTTCCCAAGGAAGCCATGCTAAGGATTTTTACGCACGAAAAAAATCCATCGCCCTCTGTTTGAGGGTTTGAACTCGCGGCCTCTGAAACTGGAGACTAGCATGGTAACCACTACATCGCGGAGGACGACTTTTGGAGCTTGGCTCAGAGGAGTGGTCAGCTTGCGTATCAGCTTTTATTATTAAGAGGAACAACATTGTTATACGTGTATCTGTTGCAGTAAGTTTTTGTTTTAGGTAACATACTTTTTCAAGTCAGTTTAATCTCTATGTGCTGTGGCATATTCTGTATTTTCACATATAATTTTTCCTCATAATGTTATTTGGAAGTATCTAATAGAATCATCTGAATGTGCTGGAATTCACTCATGCTGGTATTATATTTGGTGAACGTATTTGAAGCATCTCGCTAAAGCTCCGAAATGAATAATGAAAAGATAGAAGGTGGCTTTAGAGGCATAGTTAGTTTTCAATAAGATGCTCATTAGTAATTCCAAACCAAACATTCGAGCAAAATTAATATCTTAGTTTTGCTGTTACGGTAATTACAGCAGCAAAATCTACGACGTTTTTACATGCGCTCTAATTATTTTGGTTGTTAAGTTGCCAGCTGTTTGTTATTCTGCTGTATGCGCACATAGTCCCTGAATGCTTTGATGATTTTTGCTTTGTTATGCACGAGAATAGCTTCCTTTCTTGCATTAAATTTGTTGCTTTTGACGCTGAGTATTTACTTCATAATGAAAGCTACTACGGTACTGTATTTATCCAGTTATGGTTTCAGTTTGGTGTTGTCAATCCCTCCTGAATTGTTACCATTGATTATTCTAACGTTAGTGTTTGTTAATTAGTGTATGCTCATTATGATTTAAACAATGTGTTTTAATTGTGTAGCTTAATTAGAAACATAAAAATAAATTCAAATTTAGAAGAAGGATTAAATAAAAGAATTGTATTCTTTTTGTGTATTCGGAGATTGGATGGGATTCAATATTAGTTGGATAAAGGTAATATGAAAAATTCTGGCATCTTTAAATAAAGTTCTGACTTTCCAGTACTGCTATGTCATTTACTTTGGTTACTAAAATTATTTTAAACAGTGGTCTCTCTTCCATACTAAAACATCCGCAGTCTCTTCTGAGCGCTTGTGTGTACGCGACCTTCCAAAATATACGAGAGCGGATTGATAAGTCCATCACTTTGACGAGAGATAACGCTGTAATCACATGTTTCTTGTGTGCACCCAAGTCTTACATATATTCTGGTATAATAGCAGAAATTCGTCAATTGTTTCTTAGAACATTGTTGAGAGCATCTAAAATAACCAAATGCGTGTTGCTTCGTAGAAAATGGAGAAAAGTGAATTTCGTATTCAATAAAGCACTACTTTTTGCTTGGAAAGACGGCAAAGGAAGCGGAAGAAAAGCTGAACAAGTATTATGGGGACTCTGCTCCATCTCACGGCATGGTACACAAGTGATTCACAGAATTTCGAGTGGCCGTTCGAGCACAAAAGATGCCGTGCACACAAGACGGCCGGTTGAGGTCACAACAGAGGAAATGGTGAACAAAGTTCATGATATTGTATTGGAAGACTGCCGCGTGAAAATTCTTGAAATAGCCAAGACCGTAAACATCTCGAGTGAACGGGTGTATAACATTCTGCACGAATTTTTGGGTATGAGAAAGCTGTCGGCAAGATGGGTGCCGCGACTGCTCACAGTTGAGAACAAGCGGAATCGTGTGACCATTTCACAGGGATGTTTGAACATGTTCCAGCGCAACCCAAATGAGTTCTTGCGGCGTTATATCACGGTTGATGGAACTTGGATCCATTACTATCAATCTCAAACCAAACAATTTCCTTCGGCGAACCTGCTCCAAAGAAAGCGAAAACCTTTCCGTCGGCAGGAAAAATCATGGCAGCTGTCTTTTGGGATTCACAAGGGATGATAGAGATCCACTACCTGGAAAAGAGTAAAACGATCACATGTTCATATTACGCCGCAATGCTGGATCAGTTTCACAAGGAATTGTTAAAGAAACGAACCCACTTGGTGAAGAAAAAGGTTCTCTTTCACCAGGATAATGCACCCACACACAAGTCAGCCATTGCCACCGCAAAATTTGTGGAATTGGGCTACGAATTGCTACCTCACCCACTATATTCTCCAGATTTGGTCCGAGCGACTTCATCTTCGCAAACCTACAAAATGGGCACGCTTGGAAGAAATTCATGTCCAGTGAACACATCATGGGAGAAACAACTTCTTATTTTGCAGACTTCGAAAAATCATATTTTTTGGAAGGGTTAAAAATTGGAGAAGCTTTGGACAACGTGTAATGAATTGAAAAAGGAGATTATGTTAAGAAATACAACTGATTTTTTCTTTAAAAAGTCACTGACTTATCAATCCGCACTCGTACTTTGACAACTGTTAGACTAAATAAGGGAATAAATTAATTGGATATAAAAATGGCGTGGTTTTTTCTGGCTTCTATTGCTTACATAACACAATTGAACTCAAGTACATAGTAGGAGGAATGCATTTATTAATCGATAAGATGCGATTAGCCCAAGTTTTTAATCTTTGAAATTTGCCTAAATTTGAGCAAATATACGATGATTGTATAAATCAATATTTCTCAGGTGGACTGTTCTGCCCATACTCTTCCCGTAGTCACATTAGTAATGCCAAAAGCAGCATTAACATATCCTCGGTAGACTTACGGGTAGTCTCCTATAGTGTAATTCACAACGAAGCAGATCCTAATTCATGTCTATTTAGTGTGACAATACGCCTAATTGGGATTAGTACAGTGCATAATTTTTCACACACTTATAGAGACAAAGTATTCGCGACATCCATAAGTCTGCAAATCTTTAGCTATCAAACTATACATACATATAACATTTAACGTCATATTTATAAATCTTAATTGCATAACTCCGTTCCTTGTGGTGAGGCAGCAGCTATTTCTGATTTAGAATTTAATATTAAGTTTCCATGAACGATATAAACAATTTGAGGTTCTTGAAAAATCTTTTAGTTTCTGCATCAAAATATCAGTTATCAGTATTGTCGTTAAGTGACATGGGAAATATTTAATTACTTGTCTTTTTTCATTTATACAAAAATATCCAAATCAACTTTCTTTTTAAACTCGCCCTTAGTATCCTGGTGGTAAAAATTAAAAAAAAAACGCAAGGAAGTTATATCTCAAGCAGAATTTTCAGTATTACTAGTCGCTGAAAAATGCTCACTTAATTACAAGACTTTAAATAGCGGCATTACGTCATTCATATCGAAATAATTTAAAAAAGGAACACCTATGAAACTACCAGTGAAGATAATAAAAGGTTAACAGAAATATTTTTGTTCTATTTTAAATAAATTTCAATTGTCTTAACATGCATATACAATTTGAACACAGTAAAAATACTTCCTTAAAAAAAAAAAAAAAAAAACTTCCCTCGATACAATAGGCTTTCAACTTGTTTTAGTTCAACTTCTTTGTAGTCACTTAATAGATAATTAAGTAGCAAGCAAATTTCAAAGGTTTTTCCTTGCTGAACAGACTATGATTGACATAAAACGTACCCATTTGAGCGATGTGAAATAATGACCCTCTTCCGTTGAATATTCTTGCTCTGAAGCAAGCACTATGAATCATCATTTTTTAAGATCATGTAATCCACCCTCGCCCAAGAATTCTCAAGTACCTGCCATTAAGTTCTGCTGTTTTACATGGCCTCATGTTCTCTATTCATCTCGACTTTACCAAATTCACTTCATAATTATAATTTTGCGATTATCCTAAAAGTGTACAACAATGAGTGCACATTTCCCATTGTTGTATATTTCGCGCAAGTGAATTGATGTGTAGGTAATTAATTAAAAGTTCGGAAACGTGTAATTACGGATGTTTTATATGATAATGGCGACAACCCGCAGAACTGATAAAATGAAAAAGAACCTCAGCAACCAAATACATCAAGGATTCATGAAAGGGTAAAAAAGGTCACACCCTACCTTGTTTCATAGAGTGGGCCTAATTATACCAACAGCCATGAATATTTAGTGCGCGCGCATTCTTATGGAAATTAAAATGAACACTGCTGCCAACCGTTGTAGGAGAAACTTGGAAGATCTTTTTGGTTTTAGACATATCCATCTTGAAGAGTTTTGACTAGGAAGATAGTTTTCCTGTTTCTGCAGCTCAGTACTACAACTGGAATAGAAGCGTTTCAATTGCTTCTATTCTGAACATCCCGGCATATAAATAGATTTACGTTATAGCATAAGGTAATTGTAACCTTTACACGTTAGATAACCCTCAAACAGGATATATTATAATTATTATTATTCCCTGAGTAATTTTAGTACCCTAGCATTTTGGATAGACCTTGTATCCCTTTAATTTACTATTCAGAACGATTTACGTGTATCTTATGAGAATCTTACAAAACTATGTTTGTGCAAATTTTAAGCTTAAGAATTTTACAGGTTAGTTGAAATACTAATATCGAGACTTCACCAAAAATGTCTAAACGTTTAAAGGTGCCTGAGGCCCCTCAAAACATTTCTGGAAAGAGGGCCTTTGTGTATGTGTGTGTGTGTGTGTGTGTGTGTGTGAGAGAGAGAGAGAGAGAGAGAGAGAACAACAAATATCAAATTTCGTACTGAGGCAAGCCAACGTTTAACAAAGTCGTGCGGAGATTTTCAAAAAATCCCCCAAACCCAAAAACCATTTATGTAGAAAAATCTCTCCTTTCTTGTTTTGTTTTTATTTTCACAAAAACTTCTCTTAACGATTTTGGGAGATTGCCACGTTGAATGAATCTGTGAATTTTCAGTGGTCTATTTGCATTCTGCCTGAGTTTAATATTGGATGGAAAGTGTATAGATGTTATCCTTTACATCAGAGAAAATGTCTTGATGAGTACCATGAAAATTTTAATTAACACTTGACCAAGTTTATTGATTTTTAGAAAAAAGTTTGGAAACAAGAGACGTTTGGCAACCGTGCGCTTCAACTTGCAAGTGAGTGAGAATTGGAATTGGAGGGGAAGGTCTCGCAACAGAAGCTGCGCTGAAATTCTGAAAGTGACTGGGTCGGAATTACAGGAATTATATTAAATTTTGCTGGTAGCATTTGTTTCAGGCAGTTCTTTCGTGCATTTTCTGCAAATTGCTGAAATAAAACTAAGTCAAAACACTTCAACGAGGGAACGAAACAAAATAAATTCCTTAGTTTAAACATTTACTTATATGCAGTTTAAGTAGTTCATAGTTACAGTAGTTTTTAACTCTCAGATGAAAGCAAAAATGTTCACCTGCTCAGTAGTCAACAAAAACAAATTGAAGCTAAACTGGTTTATATCGCAATTAATAGGGTTACGCTAAATGAAAATTATTACTTTATTTAGGTATTTAATAGAAGACACTAAAAACTATTTGTTGTACTTTTATTTGAACCTAATGAAAATTATTAGTTTATTAAACATTTAATAGAAGACACTAAAAGCTATTTGTTGTGCTTTTATTTGATCCTAAATGAAAATTATTAGTTCATTAAACATTTAATAGAGGACACTAAAAGCAATTTGTTGTGCTTTTATTTGAACCTAAATGAAAATTATTAGTTTATTTAAATATTTAATAGAAGACACCTAGCTATCTGTTGTGCTTTTATTGAATCTAAACGAAAATTATTAGTTTATTTAAGTATTTAATAGAAGACACTAAAAACTATTTGTTGTACTTTTATTTGAACCTAAATGAAAATTATTAGTTTATTAAACATTTAATAGAAGACACTAAAAGCTATTTGTTGTGATTTTATTTGAACCTGAATGAAAAGTATTAGTTTATTTAAATATTTAATAGAGGACACTAAAAGCAATTTGTTGTGCTTTTATTTGAACCTAAATGAAAATTATTAGTTTACTTAAATGTTTAATAGAAGACACTAAAATCTATCTGTTGTGTTTTATTTGAACCCATTATGAGAGAGAACAACGACGCGACAAACCACGTATTACTCAGGACTTCCGCAGAGAGTGATACCACAAGTGTCTGGATCGAGGGTTAGAACACGGCAGCACAAATTAATATGAGGGGGGGATTCTTTTATTAAAGAGACTATAAATCAAATTATTCCTAAAAATAAAATGTACCGTACCAATGTCTTTTTGATTTGTTGAAGATAATCAACATTTAGCGCGTGGCCTCGCGAAAATCATTATTTAACAAAATTATTAAGTTGTGGCGAAACTGGGCACTAGAGGATCAAAATCAAGATAACGCAAATGTAAATTACCTACTGTTTTGTCAATATTGTCGCAGCCTCTAAACAACACGCTCAAGGGGCAGAGCACTCGCTAGAGAGGTATCAGAAAATTAACAAATTGTAATAAGGCGAGGCTACGACTAGGGACGCAGCTAAAGTGAAAGTGCAGAAATATTATTGAATACTGGCAAAAGGACACTTACATGGTTCAAAATAAGTAGAAGGAGCTTTATACTATCATAAATAAGACAATAAAGATCTGGATGGCACAGTGTTTATTAGATAAAACTTACTACATACCCCATGTTCTTAGTTCCATGCCTGTCGGGCGAGGCCGCCATGCATTCCTGCATGGAGAGAGCGAACACACGTCTGGTCTGGTTGACTTCTACTCACTGACTCTCCCAGCCCCAAGCCACGCTTATCGCGTGGGGGACGCCAACTAAACTACTCCCACCTGAACTGCTACCCCCACCTACACTACAACCGCCATCTCGAATCTAGGTGACCAAAGAGACGTATGCGCATACGTCACAATGTATTTCAATAAGAGTTACCTTGTTTGAATAAGGGTGCCACGAGAATGCACAGAATTAATTTTGGTACTGAAACAACAGTTATCTAAAATTATAGAATATTTTATTCATTTATACCTACACGTAGATTAACCTCCTAAGAGAATGACATCTATGCGATACCACAAGACTTTCACTGAAACTTCTACATAAAATTATAGAGAAGTACATAATTTGTGTGAAATAAGTTTTTCGTAGTTTTAGTCGTTTCCAAAACTTAGGTTGTTACATATCTATGCTTTTTCAGGTTGAGTTGTGAGTCTTTTCCACCGCACGAGCTCGTTAGTAACAAAAACTGACTCGTGATACAAGCAGGTGCTTGGTTTTTGCATCATACATGCAGCCAGTCAGCACGAGTATTGTCTAATTTGTGAGCATTTGTGCGCAAACATTAATCGTAATTAACGTGAATGGAATAATAAACTTAATGTGAATACTATACTATATAAATTGATATATGTGAACTTCAATGGATAAAGAAACAAAAAATCTGTTTTTCTCTGGCATAGAGCTAAATTTCTAGCTATATTTCAGCAACTACACAGCCATATCTCAAGTGCTTCGTACATGCAATAGGGAATTTGAACTGAGCGGAAAATCAATTGGCGTAATAGACGAGAAGTAACTTCGTTGTGTCAGTTTTACGCATTGTTCGCGTTTGTAGAAAGTTTCCCTGCATAGAAAATTCCATTATTTACCTCGTATAACCCATGTATTTTGTAACTTCAACGTTTGCATACACTGAACTCCAGTGAACACTTCAAACAGTGTTTTCAGGAACTGGTGGCTCCGTAAATATTGCACATATACGCATTACGTAAGATGACCTAAGTGAAATCCTGTTTTCATTGTGATAGAAACGATAATAGGTATTTAAAAACTAATGGAGTTATAACTGATTTTTCTGCAAATGAAGAATAACAAGGTTATAGTCTACTACTAGTTATAATCCTAGCTACCGAGAGTGGCAGCAAGAAAACCAATATGCTCACCTGGAGAAAACAACAAACGAAGGTAAATTATATTTCATTATGCAATAATAACAATAAGAGGAAAACCAAAGGTTTTATTTTTCTACCCAACCTAGATGATGTAGCAACATAAAGATCTTATCCAAATGAGAGGATCTGCTTTAACATCTTGAATTCGGGACAGACGAGTCGGCCTAATCCTTTTTGAATAATAATAATAATAATAATAATAATAATAATAATAATAATAATAATATGCATGTAACAACTAAACGAAAACATCAGGCCAACATTTACTGAACTTCCTATGTTGACTTTCAAATGTGAATTAAAATTTCCTGAAAAGATACAAGAAATGTGCGGAAAGAGAACAGTGTTTCCAAGATATATAAGATATGTGCTTATTATCATTGTAATATGCGAACAGATAAGGCGGTTGCGAGGATAATATAACTGTTTCGGCGGGAGTCCGACCTGCGAATACCGGCGCGCGAGCCGCCTTGCGGTGGCCAGAGTGCGAAGGAAAAACATTGTACTTTGGTAGAAACACTGAGCATTTTGGCAACATGTAATTATAGACCGCAATGAATTATGTATAAGATTTACACGGTTTGTTATTAAATGACTCTAAGCATTATTGCCCATATCTATTTATTTTTACTGAGTATCATTTCCAGGTCAAATATTGATTACTGGTCCATCTAAAACTTACTAGTTTCACTTGGCGCCAACATGTTTTGAAAATTAATGTACCATATTTACAATGATGATATATTTCGTTCAACGATTCCATGTTGATAACTGACAAAATATAGTCTAATAGTGTACCTTTTAAAATGCGAGGCGTAAATTTTGAAGGATTGAAAGAAATTTCCTCTAAACATGGATAATATAGCAAGATTATCATTAGTGTTATTAGATACGATACCAATATTTATAATTTTTCTTAAAGCCTGAACATATTCCCAATAGCATTCCTTTTAATCTCGTAGCATAACAAGGACGCTTAAAATATGCAAACTCTCTACCTATCTCTCTCTCTCTCTCTCATAGGATTAACACAAATATTAATTTTATGCTTTCTCTTTGAAATATGTTGAGGATTTAATTGCTTAACCTTGGCCAAAATGTTTTTATTTGTTCTTGTACCGTACCATTTTATAAAAATGTCAATATTTGTGATTACTAAGGATTTTAAATAACTGAAGTCAGACGGTGTTGTCACTTTTGAAGCTATACCCTTTGCTTCAGTATGTACTGTTGATTCTGCTGCCGGCTGCTACAGTGGTTGGCTGTGAGATCTTTCTCTCAGGGTATGTATGGGCATAGTGTGAAGGATAACATCAGCTTGAACTGACTGATACATTTAATGTGATCTAGTACTTGAAGTATGGAAGCGAGTTTTCGACCATTTGAAGATAAAGATGAGACAGAGTATGAATCGTAGCATTTTAAACGATAACAATTGAATTATTATACCTGCTAACTAAAGTACCAATTTTACGGTTTGAAGTAACTGTTTCCGCAATAAAAGAAACCAGAAGCGTAAGTTACCGTGAGTCACTAAAATGCTTACCGACAAAACCCCTCGCGATAGCCGCTTAATCTTTCTCACTCGAGCACGTCACTAAGCGGTATACAACTTAAATGAAATTGAAATTCACACCGTAGTCGCATGATTAAGTGCATAACTCTCAAGAGAGAGTGTTACGAATGTATGCACGTGTGTATCTTTGATTTAGAATGCACACCGTTTTATCAACTTAAGCTCCACCTACCTTAGAACTACCCCACCAAGGTTCCTTCTTTCACGGGTCAATATTAAATTTTTCGTATGCGTCTGTTACCTTGTTACTATGCGCTATCTCCCCGAATCTAGGAACTTCATTTACTTTTCTCTTTTTCAGAGTTTCTGCCTACGTGACCCTCCCAACGTATTGAACTGTAACTCGAGCTTCCGGGGACTTCTATACTAACGCCTTCGCTACCTCGGCTGTTTCTTTGCTTAACATGACTCGCTAATTACCTTTTTCTTTCCGGACAAATCTTTTCAACCCAAGCTTATAACATTATATATAAATTTAATACACCTACTGAAATTATTTATTGCAAATATTTCTTTAACTTACTATTTAATTCTTTAATTATTTATATCTCCCTGCCAATAATTACGGTATCATAACATGGTCTCTCATTTTAATTAAAATGTAAATATTTATTTAAAATAATAATAAACAAGTTTACTTTGTTTGAGAAAATGCAAAAGAAGGTAGCATTCTATAGCAACTGATCAGGGAACTATTAAAGATAAAGCTTTTGAAGAATGTATGATTTCCTGGGTTCCTGTGTGCAACTATACCTATACATGTACAATATTTAGGTCACTTGAAAAAATTTAGAGTACAAAGTCGAGAGCAAGGTGAGAGTTTCGCCAGGGTGCTAAGGAAATTGGAACATTTTTCCAGAGATAAGGGAGTACCTGCATGATGGAGATTATTTACTGATGTCTACTGAAATGGACAGTCCTGTTAGATGTTTAAAACAATAAAGCAATATAAGATTTTCATCTAATCGGCAACAATTATATTGACTTATTGCCTATGTAATAGCAAATTCGAGTTGAGTGTATATGCACTTCCTGTCGTCACAGTAAGGAATTGAGTGAAATTGTTGTTTGGAAGCAATCAGTTTTGTTTAATAGGTATATTATTCTTAGTATGACTAATATGTACCCCAAAAGTGCATGTTAAATCATGCTGCATTGAATTTATTTTTTGTGTAATGGAATGAGATGCAGGACCTAGAATTCATTTGTGTAGTCTGCACTTCTTTAATACCAAAAAAATTAATTTCTATGTATATATATTTTTTTTTATTTTTCATTACCCTGTTCAAAACGCCTTTTAGTTGTATTTCTTCTTTCATAAATTCAGGCATGGATTGAATTAGAAGCTAAGCTTTTTTTTCATGGCAGAAATATCTTGCGGATATCCCTTGGTGAAGAACAGCCTTAGTCCTCTCTCTCTCTAAGGACCCAAAACGCTTTGATAGGATGAGCTGTGCAACTCGAAATCAAAACGTCGCTTTCAGCGCTGTAGAAATCATAAGCTGTATCTGATTTGCAAATGAAATTAAAATTAAATTAAATTGAGTTTTATTTATGCACGCTACATTGTACAGGATCTTCGACCAAGCGTTTTACTTGGTTGCTATATCTCGAATCCAGTGACCAAAACGTCCTAAAAGGTGTATTGATGTACGTTGACGTGAAATATGCTTCCATTAATGCGCTGATACGGAGTACTTGCGATGGCTTTGATTGTGCATGGTGTGAACAAAGTTATCATACTTGTAATGGTAGGAATTAGTGTGCTTTTCGAACGTATTAAGTTATGCTTACAGTTACATTTTACTCACTATGCGGATATTACATGTGTTTTAACATTTCGAACTTATAAAACATCAGTTACTCCTAATTATTTTAAAACCTGTCCAAAAGGAAGTCATAAAGCTTTTCAACACTTCGAGATTCCACTTGACGTGTACATTTCCACGCAAAGCAAAACTATGTATAATAGTTATGCATGATATAAGGCAATCACTTTAGCATATAAATAGTGTTCTCTGAACAACATTTATGGCATTGCCGATGTTAAATATGAACCCCACAAAGCTGAAAGCTTCCAATTCCTTCTTGCTCTTCTTATTCTTCTTCTCCTTCTTCTCCTTCTTCAATAGATTACCCCTCTCTTGTAGGACTTACAAGGCAATGCCGTGGGTCAGTAGCCTGTCGAGGAGAGCAAATAGAGAGAGTATCATAGCACATCTGGCCTGAGATCAGGCCAGTGTCTGGCATGGCGGTGAAATTGTAGTAATGAACGGGATGCTAGAAAAATTCGCGGATCAAATTATTCAACCCAAGATTCCCTTAAGGGCGAGGAAAACCGCGAAAAAATATACGGCCAGATTGGTCGTAGGTTTGAACGCAAGACCTTCCGAATGCGCCGCAGAGTTACCGCCTGAGCCTTCCTATCCTATCATTAAAACAATAAGTTAGAATTGATACACAGTCACTGCAAAACTCTAAATTGATATATTGTCCGCGTTTTGAGGCCACGCACTAAAATACTAGGGAACGAATTTTCAAAACTGGTGAGAGCTTTTTGAAAATTGGATTTTGACGGTGCGGAATTTAGCGATGTTTTGAGATAGTCGTAATAAACTAGTATTGCTTAAACATAAAACGTGCAAAATCAGCTACACAAATCTAAATGTGTATCTCTTCACGAACAATACAACCTGCCTCAACTTGAAGATTCCACTAACCTGTGGTCAGCAGAGCAAGGTAGAACTATTTTGCACTCCTATCAAAAAATGTGAAGCATGTTGTTGCTAGGGATCATTTGGCTTGGTAGCAGGACAGTTTTGGCTGCCATATCGTCTGTGTGCTGTCACACGTGCGAATGGTGTACCAGGGAACCCGTTCAGCAAGGGACGTGCCGCGAATTTGCAGCCGTGACCTTGAGGAGAATGGCCATTGACCTTGCTCGTTGGCGGGATGCCGCAATAACAATGGCGTGCGACAGAGATCGACCTTGCACGCCCAGTGATAACGTACAGGGGCCAATCTCTGGGCCGCGGGCCCCGCCCGACTGGCTCGCATCCTCACCAACATTTCAATTGGGAGACATCCCGTTCCTTGGTCTCTCTCAGAAGGGGATGGAGGGGAGTACTACGTAGGAATGTGTGTAAATTTGTGTTTCTATATGTAAATTAGACAGAGTTAATAGGCGTGTATGAAAACTCCAAGTTGCCACAACTAAACGACCTTTGCTGGCACCTGTTGCTTATCGTGTAAACATAAGCCAAAGTGTGCAAAGAAACGCCATGGAGGTACGCTTATAGATTCAGTGCGACCAGCGAGACACCACACACAATATGTTGTTTAATGTGCTACCTAAAATCACAAAACCTGATGGCTCATTGGACTGCCTCGGAGGTTCGCATTCGGGAGGACCGTAGGAGCGGTCTTCCTGACTTTGGGTTTTTCCACGGTTTTCCTAGGTCGGTAGGAAAATGCTGAGGTGGACTATATACTACCACGAATTTTTCAATCCGTAATTTCCTTCCACTTCAATTCCGTTTCATGTTTTAATCCAGGTGGGATGGACAGCGTTGTGCGGCTTGTCGGTGTTGAGGAGAGAGTCGTTTCTTCCCTGACATGGAACCTTCTGGCGCCAACAAATTCGTCAGGATAGGTGAGGGCAACGAGGTGGTGGCCGGGAATGTTAAATCTGGAAAACTGCAACGAATGTGTAAATGTATAAGGAAAGTTTATCTTGATTAAGAAACGTAGACAGACCTTTTAAATGTCCATAGGAGTTAAATGCGGCTATATAAATGAAAGAATACAAAATTACACAGAAGAATAAGCTTTCGTAAGAAAACTTTGTACAAGAGCAGAAAAAGCTATGTGAATGCAAGACATCAAATTTTTTGAAAAGGCCCTGCTCCCAAATGACACAGATGACTATAATTGTCCGAATTAGCGACCTGAAATCAGTTCAAAAACCATTTTTACGTTGTTTAAGCTCTAGTGAATTAAGCACTTCTCTTATTTATGCCACACGGTTTAGAAGGTTACTTAGCCTTTCTAAAAGAAGAACCAAAAAACTACGAACCGGCTGCGCTGTGTTTTTCCTGTCCGCGTCCTCGGCGCTCGTTGGCGTATGCCGCTATCATAGAAAGGAGCGAATGATACCATACAACATTTTTAAAATTACTTTTAAGGGCTTTACTTACCAACTTTATGAAATGAGATGCTGAAACTGGCCACCGTCGTTGTCAATACATTTTTGGCACCTCTTTACGAAACTATCCATCACTCGCCGTAGTTTACGTTGAGAAATGTTGGCAATTTCCTGGCGGATGTTTTGCTTTAATTCTTCCAGGGTGTGTGGGTTTGTCTTTTACACTTTATGTTTTAAGTTACCCCAGAGATAGGAATCGCAGAGGGTTAGGTCGGGGGACCGAGATGGCCACAAATCTCTACCAATAATTCTGTCTTCAAACACACTTCCTGTGGCCTGAAATTTATTATAAAGTTCATGGATTGTTGTACGACCTGGAACTTTTACACCCTGGAGATCTTTCTGCAAATCGTACTTTCACTTAGCGAGCTGACTGAGTTAACACATACGAATCATAAATAAATACACGCTGTGCAGTAGAAAAATTTATACTGAGCCATAATATACTTTGTAAGTACAGGACAAAATAATAAATAACTCGTAATAACTAAACTACATCACATCACCGTCAACTCAATAGTGCACTTCACACTGCAGAGTAAAACCACATCAACAGCGTCACCTTGTTTATGTTTCCACACCGCCAGTGGAAAAACACGCGCAGCCGGTTCGTAGTTTCTTGGCTCTCCATTTATAACGCAATAAATGTATTTAGTTAAATTCATGGAAACATTAAAAAGATATCTTAAAAATACTGGGAATGAACCAGAATTAATTCATTTTCTCATGCATGAGTCAGAATACTGGACGCTTACCCAGGAACAAGGAAGAAGGCTGAAATGGGATACAGGAGAAGATATTAGGGGTGAACTTAACATCATCAGGCTTAAGGATACATCTAAGCCATACAGAGATAGCTGAAAATATCAAGCTGAGAAATTGAGACAAGATTACCATGTGCTAGACGACCTGTAGGCTGACCGCAAAAGAGATGGATCGAACGATTCCAATTTGCATGGTACCGGAGCGAGCCAAGGGCCGTAACCCATTCGTTGTTGCTACTGATAATATCATAATGGTGGCGAATATTAATTTGTATGAAATGGAGTCATTTGCTTGTTTAACGGAAGATGGCATAAGGATTAAGTCATTTATTCTGGGGAATGGTGGTTCTGTTTTATGCTCGTAGACAAATAAAACTGAAACATAAACCGAAAGGCCCATGTTCAGAATTCAAGTTACACTTGATAAGAACAAAATACAGAAAGGAAATGGCACGTTTCTTTTTTTTTTTAATATTGCGCCACTCACATATTGGTGCCATTTAGTTGTGCTGATTATAGATGGATTAGAATGGCATATAATTATGACGTAGCTCATATGATCAGGATTTTGCCTAGCGGCAATCTGAAATGTTGACAATGGTGGAACTGGTTATTAAATAACCGATAACACGCATTAGACTCTATATATACTGAGAAACCTTCGTGTTTAACGAAACTTTCAAGAGGCCAGCCGGGAATCCTGAGTTGCATCGTACAGCACACAGGCACTCTTCCTACTGAGCTACGGGACCAGTCAAAATCGCTACATGTGAAACCTGTGTCGTTTCCCAGGCCTCGACACAAATTTTGTTTCTGTTTATGTTAGGGATCCCATAAATGAAGAATTGGAACGTGTTTTCAAACAGCAAATAATTAAAAATTATTCCTCTTCTTTTTCCTTTCATTGTTTAGGCCATTGGTCTGTTTCGGTCTCACTTTCACCGTCATATAGGTCTTCCTATTGACTTTCTCCCTTTCGGTTTATAACCTAAACTACTTTCATTCATTCTATTAATATTACCTTTTAAATTTTGTACATAATAATTTCTCTTATTATAATAATCTGTAGGTCTTCTCTTATTTCTTCATTCGCTAATTACTCCTCTTATTCCGTTGACAGATCTCAAAAATATGTTTGCCGCCTGAATACAACTTTTATCTTCCCGTTTTAAAAACCAGCTTTCGCTTCCGTAAAACATCACTGGGAGGGTCGTGATTTTATAAAGTTTAAGCTGCGTTTCCTTTCTTTTGTTTTTCAAAGTTCTTCATATTCTTCCACGCATGTGTTGGTACTTATGTATTTTTTAATTATGGCGTTGTCATTTTTACAACTTATGTCACAGGAAAAATAGTTAAAAAATTTTACTTATTTTAGTTATATTCCTAATTTTTCTCTTAATAGCCTGTTTACCTATAAATGCCATTACTCTCGTTTTATACAAGAGGACCATTTAAGTTCAGACTGTACAATACCTCCAAAACTAAGCGTTGTAGAAAGAAACGCCTTTCATAAAGGTTGCTTGATATTATGGGGGAAAGTAAATGCCATTAATCGTGTTTTGTTTGGAGGAGTTATGATGGTCGTTTTAGGGTCAATTTATTTATTTAATGGGAATCTATATTTTGTATATTGTTTTCTCATTATAAAATGGTTTATAAAAAGATGTTTATTTTGTGATGAGGGATAAGGAAAAATAAAAATCGTTGGTCCCCATTTCCGAAACGCAACTTGGCTCTCAAATGACCATCCGTGGATGTTGCAACCATTCATTACGCTCTTCGTACATAACCATTCAGAATTTTCGTTGTTGTTTACGTTGGTGTAAGACAATTGCAAAGTGATTTATACAAATACTTTTAGGCTTTTATGACGAGTGAGAGAACAACATAAAATAGCTTGGTTCCCATTTAAAAAAATCTGATGTGTTACACTCACATGACTTTCTCTACTCTTGTAGAAACTACTTTTACAAACGCTTATTCTCCATATGCTTCATGTTAATCGAGATATCGATATGTAAATCTTATTGCTAATTTTCTTGTAGATACAAGGGGCATATGGTAGGTTTTAAGCGATAGTCAAATATTTTAAGCGCTGGTTGCTATGTGGCGCATTCCATTCTCTTTGCATGTCCAGGACATAAAAAGGAATAAAGAATTTGAGAAAATGTATAAGTATTGGAAAATTTAAGGGAATAACAAGCAATATCTCGAAAACGGTTCACTCAATAAAAAAGTGTATATGACATAAATTGTGTATTTTAACGCGATCTACATTTTTTGTGTAGTAAAACTGTGTCTATCTCTTATGGTTTACCAGTCATGCAAAAGTCGTTCATAATGAAGAATACTTTTGGAGGCATTCCCAGGAAATTCGAGATATACATTTCATTTCTCATGACAATATCTTAAACATATGATATTTTAATCAAAATCGTTAGAGCCATTTTTGAGAAAATTAAAATTTTCGAAAAATGTTCCATATAAAGGGTAGTCTGGGGTGGGGAGATTTTCTTGAAAACCTTTGTGTCGCATCTCTGGAACATACTGAACCTAAATACCAAGTTTGGTGTTTATCCGACTGTTCGTTTCTGAGTTATGCTGTTCAGACACACACACAGACACACACGGACATGTTTCTAAAAATGCTTTTTTTGGATTCAGTGGGTCTCAAAACGTATTTCCGGAGAAATCTCGGTATCGAATTTTTGGGTGGAATACAATACTTCCCCTACTTACTATACGTAGTAGAGAAAGTAACAATTGATTGACTCTTAAATAAGCATCACAACGTCCTCCAAATAAAACACGAATAAGGGCATTTACTTTCCCCCATAATATCGAGCAACTTTTATTCAAGACGTTTCTTTCTACAACGCTTAGTTTTGGAGATATTGTACAGTCACAACTTAAATGGCCCTCCCTGTATATTGACATTTCCAGTTCATAGAATATTTCAAACCAGAGTGCAGAGCGTTTAAGTTACTAAAAGTCCTTACCACATGCAACCATGAACGAATCATCAGCGTTACGTATCTTGTATCAGACGGCCCCTTTGTGTTAGAAAGTTTAGATATCCACAAAAAAAAGATATTTTTTTTTCACAAAGCAGGGCAAATATTGGTTCCACCAGGCATTTAGGCGGGACAAAGGTCTTAAATTCTGTAGTCTCACCAAAATCGAAATGACTGGATCCCTAGTTAATGAGTTTTTATTCCCAATTTGTCTCATTTTGTAGGTAATTTCGCCAACTCCTGCACTCTGGATAATTAGTCTGAAGTGCTGAAAGAGAAGCAAGGGGTTGCACTTGCGGTCCATTGAACAGGAAAGTCGATGAAAGGCCTTCCACGTGCGCTTCGTTCAATGAACCTTCTAACCGTGCAAACAATATCTGTGTGTTACCACCGTTACTGCATCCATCTTCCTCATCGTTTTCATTAGCCATGCCACGTCCCATCCATGATAATGATTTCTGAATCTGAAGGCTGTTGTCGCCCGTCGCGGTGAGTGGGAAGGCGTTGTTTGCTTGTCTCTCTCTCTCTCTCTCTCTCTCTCTCTCTCTCTATCTGTGTGTTCTTTATCAGCTTTTGTAAAATATGCATATCTAAACGAGGTGTGATAATTCAGGGGCTAAGCACAGTTTATACTCGAGGGTTTATACAGGAGAAACATCCGTGTTATTAGTGGAGCAGGCTGTCTTTATATTACCTGTAAATTACATCCTTGGGTGCTAAATGCCACAGATGGCTACTGCCGATGACAAACATTACAGCATAGCATGCCTTCAGCTAAATCTTTATTTTAAAGTACGAGTGGGTAATTATTTCGCAAATTATATCAGTGTAACGACGCGGTTACTTTGCTGCAGGTACTTTGGTGGTAATATAGGGGCTACTTCTTAAGTAATAGTAACCATTATTTTATGTACATAAGCTCTTTGGCATAGGATTTTCAAAGTATGCATGTTGAAGAATGCTAACAGCTAATGGTAGCTAGAAAAGGTTTCATGTTGGATGAGACAGAAACAATAAATTAAATTAAAATTTATTAAAATAAAGAAAGAGCGAATTACGTTTTAAAGTTTAAGAAAGAAAATGTATGGAATCATAATTTTGTTTGTAATTCTTTATTATAATGGGAAATTACTATGAATGTTCGAAAATAACGATTAAATAATACTTTTAAAATAACTCGTTAGCACTTAACTGAGCATAAAATGACGTGCTTCTAGATATGCAACGCTATATCATTCACGAGTAAACACATTGCTTTATTTTAATAAAACTCTGTGTTAGATAGCGCGATTCAAGTAGAGGCACAATGATGTACACCTATTGGTCCTGACAGCATACAAATTTTATCGAGAAATAATAATGGAAAGATGAGTCAAATAATATCCTTTTAACAATTATTTACCTACCAATCATCTTCGGATAAACTTATTATCTTAACTTTAATCATCCTTTAGCTAATCTACATATATTAAAATATAAAAAAATCAATTAACTTTTAGGTTAAAAGCTAACAAGACGTCAAAGTGATGTATAAGGTAAGGCATTTAAGAAATTTATCGATTTTTATTGTTTACTTGCTAATATAGAGTTAGATGTTAATAACCATGTTAATATGGTTATGGATAATTGGTTCGCATTATCTACCACTGTGAGTATAAACACATTGATATTTCTGTGTTTATATTAATACACATATCTGTTATATAAATACGCCAGCAAATAATTCGCTCTTCGTGCAGACAATATCTTATAGACTTCGTCTGCAATAAAAATACATTTCATTCTTCGATTTGGTTTGGTTGAATAAGATTTGTTAAATAAGAGTCGAATTTATTGAATCAATTTTAATAATTCTGATATTTTATAAAATTTACATTTACTTATCCAGTTTTCTTTGTGGGCTGCCCCATTCTTTTCGTTTGAGTCTTATAATTTATTAAGTCATCTTTTAATTTTCGTTTGAAGCCATTTTAATATGCTTTGTTCTTTCTATTATAGCAGAGTTAACGTGCACAACAAAAAACTTTATGAGGTTAAAAAGCAAAGGTGTTAAATTTACCGCAACCATGCTTGCCATTTTGACACGTAGATTTGAGGTTGCGAAAGATCATGTTAGTGATTATTGGACTATTTCACGGTACGCGAGAACTACCTCGGTTTCTACGCCCCCTCCTTGTCTACTTCATGAATATTTCATAGAGTGCAAGCTCCGAAGGTCGTAATTGAATACTCGTGATTCCTCGTTTCCTGGTTACCCTCTACTCAGCCTAATGGAGCTATTTTTCAGTTTGTTTACTTGTGTTTTGTTTTCGTTTAATGGTCTTTAATGGACGAAGACTGAAGTGGGTAAAGTCTTTTTTAGGTTATGTGTATTATTCCAGTGCCAGTATTATTGGTTCTTTTTCTTCTACGTGTGGGACGAAAATAATTAACAAGTTCTCATATAACAGAACTTTGAGATGTACGCTGAATGCTGAATTACTTGCGAAAACCTCCCGTCGAGTCAATATTTTTATTTCTCTGTGGTCTAGGTAAATATTTAGATTGGCTTGGATTACAAATGAAGACGGAAATATTTTCAATCTTCCTTATTCCGGCTTTGAATCGACCTGTTCTGCTTTTGAAAGCTGGAAACCTGTTATGAAGTTCTTCACAATTTCGAAGAAGAAACTATGAAACTACGCGAAGCCTTTCCCTTATCTTTATTATAGAGCTCGCTGTTTCGGTTTTCCTTATTTTATTTTAGTAGTTGAATAACTTTTATTGTTAAATAATTTGACACCACACTTATAAAATACAACAATGACATTGGCCGTACATGCTTTTCCTGTCCCTGGAAATTTACAGCAAGTGTACAGTACTAAATATCTACATTTGGTTACTACGTACCAACATAAAAGAACAAAATACAGCAAACTAACAAAGAATTATTGAATACTGCACACAAACAAAAATAATAAGAATAAATTAAAATTACAAACCTAACACTAAATGCAAACAGTGCTTGTGACTCTCGTTCTTATGAAACCTGCCCTCTCTTCTTCCGTTTTGCATAGCAATTAACCTCCTTTGTCTAATCCTAGCTAGAAATGACCCTAGTTTGTGATATTACTATTGGGAACCAGAAACTGTGTTGGTAAATATTGCTTTCAAATAATATGACGCCATGTCCTTCCTTCACCACAGAGTGGACATATTCTCACCCCGGTGTCCTCAACTAATTCGTTGCTATTCCAGACGCCCAGTCTTGCTACACTTAACCACTTCTTTGTTCTTGTGTACAGTCATCTAAATATGCCTCCCTCCCCAGCCCTGCGCTGTTCGTCTGTGCCACACCCTGGGTTTCCAGATTTTGTCTGTGAACATCAAGTCATCTCTAAAATATCTCCCACCCGCTACACCCCATTTCTACCCCGTGTAACTAAATGCACTCCATTCCAATTTATTCTTGCGCAGTTTCGTTTACCGTTATGTCCCACCCTTCCTGTACTTGCTGCCTGAAATGCACTGCATGTAGACGTGCCTGATCTCTCCGTGCTGTATCTGAAACCAGTATCCAGTGTCCAAATACGTGATTTCGTTGTATAAGCCAAATTATTTAAGTATCCCACAATTTGCAGATGGCAACTGTATGCATGTGGTTGGTGTATTTTCAGTCTCCCGTTGAGAGACAGAATCTTTTGGTTTCTGCTAAGAGTCATAAGGTCAGCAGTCTTCAACAATGCAGGTCTTTTTCATCTTACGTTTACTACATTTATTCCCATGCACTCTGATCCAAACAAGCAATAAAATTGTGCTAGCCATATATCAATTGATCATTTAATGATGCTCAAGAGAATTAAAAAAGATATATATGTTCATAGAAGTTACAGGAGCTCCTCTTCTTGCGAGAGAATTTCCTTTTCCTTTACCTGCAATCCCATTGTATTCTAGCACCATCTATTGTAACATTGTTGTATTTTTTCAATTAATAATAGCATTATAGATAATTCCAGGCCAATTTAGAGTTGTTCGATGCTTTATTTGATCTACAATAATTCATCCTCATCTGAATATGGAACGCTGTGGTAAAGCTGCCCAAAGAATCATAAACGTCACACTTTGTCGGTACAGTCAGTCTTGAAACCTCCTGTATACCCAAGTAGATCCCCCAGGTGACCATTTCCTTTTTATATTCTGTTCAATGAAAGAAAATAAATGATAAATCACAGGCCAATTTAAGATTGTATTACAATTTCTCAAATCAGATAAACATTGATGGTAAATGATAGGCTCACCATATATCATACTGCATTGCTTTTTTTTGCCAAAAATAGAATTTTCTATAGCTCAGTTAAAGGCTATATAGAAACTTCAATAGCTTATTTCAATTGCAAGAGAGTATTTACTTCCTGGTATACGTCTATCTAGGAACCCCAAACGGGACATGCTACGTCAATGTTATTGAAATTAAAACTATTCACTCTACCTTATATCTGCACATAATCAATATTATTCACAATTTTATTTTTAGGCTTTTTTGTGGATAATTGGTGTTAGCATGGCGGGCCTTTGGTACATGTACGTGAACACGTTTTCTTTTCACTCGAGAATGGTTGTAGCGACTGCTATGCACATTGGCACGTAACATACGTTAGGTTCCACTTGGAGCTATATGGCACCTTAGCTATTTTCTCCAAGGGAAGTGTATGCGCTGCATCGCTTAGTTGCGATTGATTTTATGAAAAATTTATATAGCAAAAATTTATGGCTAAAATCTTTCTAATTAATTTTTATATTTACAAAAGTATTGCAACTTTGTCCAGTTTTTCAACTGTCACTCAGTTCTCACAGTTTTAAGTTCTTAACTGTCACTGTTTTGTTTTATCTAGGTCACTTCGTTCACACTTTCACTTCGCTAAGGTGAACTAGTTCAATTCTCCATCACTTCACTTCCTTCGTGACGTAGCTTAACATCGGACGGTTCACTTCACTCGGGAGTCGAACACAAGAACACACATACTCGCTCCGCAGTGAAACTCGCTGTCACAACAATCGCCACCATCTCGCTTGGAAAATCCCTCTTGATGTCGCTCAGACACGCATTCGCTAACCGGCTCAACTCTCTTCACCCCGTACTGGCCGACAAAACTCTTCTCACAATCAATTCTCCATGACTTGTATTGCCTGCCTCCCGCGAGAGCGCTCGCTCACATAGTCCGTGTGCCGCAGTCACCCCTTCCGTCCGTTGCTGTAGGCTTACCTTGATGCTTCTTCCGTTGGTTCCAGAAGTTCACAGTGTGTTGGTTCTCTTCAATTTTATCCTCGGCTAGCTGCAGTAGTTTTCTTTAACCTATATAGGAGCATGGACTTATCCTCGGTAAAGGAAAACGTAGATCTCGGGTGGTGATATAGGAAGACATAGACGTGCTTTGTTTATGAAAAGATGACACTGCCGTTTCTCTTTATTTAATTAACACTCGTAGTATACAACACTGGTATTGTCACCGTAAAATACTGTCCACCGCTGTTAAACTACGGCGCGGATATGACACGAAGTTTAAATATGCTTATTATCTCTTTACGGGTAGCGGATCTTAGGTGTGTTTCTAAAACTATCTTGATTCCCTGTTTTGGCGCGATATCTCACACATCCTGCAGCATCTCTCCCTGACCATACATGACAAAAACTGTCGAACAAACTGCAATACTAAACGGACATGACAAAACTCTCTTTCTTAAACTGCCTTGACAAAACTGACGACAAAAACTGCTTTTGCTAAAACTGCCTAACTGCAATGCTAAAATTCCATGACAAACTGCCTAGCTAAAACTGCCTTGCTAAAACTCCATGATAAAACTGCCTCGAATTTGCTCCAAACAGATCCATTTATAGTCGCAGGCTTCTGGGGCTGCTTCCTTTCCTATTGATCCATTTTTAGCGCCACTCGACGCGTCTAACTATTTCGAATAAACTTCCAGAGATCTCATTGGTCCAAGTTTAATATAAATCGCGGCTTTTCCTACATTTACCGTTAGACTATCTGTCTCGCTCACTTGGTCACGGCGAATTATCAAATAAAGGGACAAAGGCGTTACACCCTCGCTGTAGGAATAATGGCACTGCGACCGAAGAGACGTCATAAACCTAGGTTTTCTGCCTTCGAAGGCACTATTCCTGTAGCTAAAACATTTCGTCGTGGACAGTATTTTAACATAGCGCTTAAATTATTTACATTAAACCATTTATAATTCTGCTAATATTAGTAACCTAGATAGATACATAACGTTAAATCACCCTTCTTAAAATATACAAGCAGTATGAGAATAAGATATTTACATAGTACGATTTAACATCAATAAAAGTTAATTAATAAATTATCTATAATTACAGTTCTCGGGCTCGGCCTAGAGTTGCCGTTTCACGTGGAATCTCGAAAATTCTAGAACTTTTCTAACATACTTTCTGGAGGAGAAGGGGGAAATAGCTTCCAGAAGGTATAATTATCTACCAATAACGCACCCGATGTTTATGCTGGCAAACTGCAATTATCGTATTGCTCACTCAACCGCCCAGCGCCGACCTCTCGATAAGATAAAAATTATAGCTCATGTCGTCACTTCTGGCAAATAATGTTGCTGTGAATGCAACGCAGAGGTAATGTTGCACGCTTGTGTTTTACTTCTTAACTTTGAGTGAAAATTCTATACAGTAAGCTCCAATATACTGTTTATATTATTAAATTAGTTTTATTTTCCGCAATAGTTGTTCTACTAATCGATATTTAATATATGTAGCGTAATGTTTTATGAATAGTTTGATTTTCACCAATACTTCAGAAAATATAACTGCAATTTTGGAATTGTTGCCTACAAATAATTATTAGACAGAAAAAACATATAGGGAAAGAGAGCGAGAGGGAGGGGGACCTCTTCAGTTAAGGGGGTAACGCGAGCGAAACTGCAGATTCTGCTAGTGCCTAAAGTGCGCATTCATAAAGGTTTCCGAAAATGAATGAGGTGTTCATAACATTAGTACGAAGAATACAGTATATTCAATGAATTGATAATGCTTTTAATTAGTTCAGCTATTCAAACAGTACTGTTTTTGTTTTCTGCTATTGCTGTCGTAATAAAACCTTTCTTATTAAGTTTTCTTGTTATATGCCGAAACAATCGCATTCAAAATCACTTTCAGTACGGAAATCGGTGTATAGACAAATGGTCAGATAAGAAGTATTCTGTGGTTGTTTAAGATCTCCACAATTTGGAAATTCTGACTTCAAGCAAGTTGCTCACACTCTCATAAGAATATAGATTGAGACTGAATTTCGTTTCGATATCTCTTCGTGCATTCGAAGATGGACGCATTGGATTTGTTACTATTATATAATTATTACATATCTTTGAGTGGCTATTTAATTAAAAGTTTCGATGGATTTTATGCAATACAAACATTTTAATGCATTTACTTCAGACATACAACTGCAAGATGAGAAATATAATTCAATGTCTTTATTATAAAGACGATAATGGCAGAAAATTGACCTATTTTTTAACGGTTGAATCAATTGAACCATTTCCAGTCCATAATACATTACACAGCCACCTTATGAAATACCACTATTAATTTTCGGAAACCTATAAAAGTCGTTAAAATGGTGCAAAGTAACCCTTATGTTACTTCTGTAATTCTTTCTCAAGAAGGTTACACATCTGAAGGGAGTGTTTCAACGCAGCAGGCGAAGAAAAAGATAAATTATAGCAACACAACAGCCTCTTTGGCACGTAACTAAAGAAGGCTGATGTGTCTAACCGATATGAATGGAAGAAACCGGTGTTCCGCAGTCTTATGTTATCACTGATCATAAATGTCACAGGAGAAACAAATTACTGTCTCCTGAGGTTTTGAGAGCTGTAAGATGGGAGAGGTCGTATTCTGTAACATTCTATAACAATATGCATATTGGTGTATCAGCATTTCGCCCACATGTTCTTATGTGCGGATTATAATAGTGGATAACTGGTACATACGACTTTTCCCTCCTGGTTTCAAGGCGTTTTATAATAGGAACACTCTGAATAGACTTGAAAAAGTCAGTGCCACCGCCGAGAATAGAACCACATATCTGTGATTTTGTGTGTTGATCTACCGCTGAGTTACTATGGCGAGTTGCGGCCCACGAGTCTTTTTAATATGACTATAAATAGTTATTTCGCGTATTTAAAATCGCGTCCAAGATTTACAGAGATGCTTCAATGAGATGAGATTCTCTAACACTCTTGTCATCTTTAAGAGTCATTATGCTTTAACTGGTCATCCCACACTTTACTTCTAATAATGAAATTTAAAAACTACTATAACATTTTTTATCATATCGCAAGAACAGTCTGTTTAGAGAGGTACACTTAGCAAAAACCCATTTGGTGGGAATTATACTAATATATTCCATCGGATTCAAAGGAAACATTAGCAGAAATGAGACTTGTACGGTTTATTTTTACTGTGATTAACATTTAGTACCAATTAGAACTGGACAGTACATGGCTTGGGATTAAGTCTTAAGGCTTATATAGACGTCACTATTAAAAACTTGACAAGCATGCATGATCCATAGTCATGCAGAAATCACACGCCACAAATATGCTTGCTTGCACAGCGCCAGTTGTGCTTGCTTTGGCTGCATTTGCCTCAGATTTAAAAATCTCAAGGGACCAAAAAAAAACAACAAAAAACGTAGCGTGTGGCATAAAGACTGTCTAATGAAAAGAAACCCGTTTTATCGTATTAACCTACTGAGTGAATTAAAAGTAATTAGCATAAGCTGCGTCCTTCTTTGCCTTAACATGGTATTTGTTGGATCTGATAGGCCAAAGGTAAGGCTGACTTCGTAACTTCTAATGAATTCTTCGAATAATTCACGCAGTTCTGCAGGCAGTGACTAACTAAACAAGCGATACGTATTTTTCGTTACAACGAAGAGCCCACTCGCGACTTGCACAAGCTTGTACACATGTTTCGCAAGCACGCGGATGTCGTCCTCCGTGGTCTAGTGACAGCATGCTAGCCTCTAGTTCCTGAAGTGCCGGGTGAAACATTTAAAAAAGCTCCTCAGCATGGCGTAAAAATCCTTAGCATGGCTTCCTTCGGAAGGGAAGAAAAGCCGATAGTCCCGTTCATAGATTTACGGCACGATAACGAGGCCTCTGAGCAAATATTCCGGTCTTTCACACCCAATAGAATGGGAGGCTAAGGACCATAGTAGTTAAAGAGCAATTTAAGCATGCAGATAAAAGTTTAGTCAAATCTTCAAGCCACTTGTACAATGAAACTAATTGCGCAAATTTATCATATATGTTCAAACATGCTTGTGCATTTCCGCCTTTTAAGACTCAAGTAAATACTTTTAAAACACGAACATAAACAGATGTTATTGTCTAGGGTTTAAAGTACTTCAAGAGCCAGGTTGTGCAGTAGTTTTTGTACATTCGTGCAAATGTTTGACAAATATATGGTTAGATAATGCACACTAGCCTGTATTAATGGGAAAGTTGGGTAATGCAAAAGTTTTAACAGCGTGAATTGATCTGATAGATTCAAGTGAGTGGTGTCATTCCGAAGGTCAGACAGTTAAACTGCAGACAAGGAAGCGATTTTACTTGAAGCCAGAATAATGAGCTATTACAGCATCGTTAACAACAAGTTGGCATACGCATTTCCACTGTGTACTTCTGTCCTGTGTAAGGCAAATAAAATATGTGCAAAAATGCGCATTCTAACCCGTTGATACGGGTCTTTGCAGCAACTCTGATACTACCTGTCACATTGTTGCATTAAACCTTCACTCAAACAAAGGTAGTGTTATTTCCTCTACTATGAAAATGAATCGGACATAGGGCATAAGAAGCCTTCTGAATAACAATTTAATACATATTAGAGAGGTAAACATTTCATTTAAGTTCAAAACACTATAACAAGAAAAACGATGTCAGAATCCAATCAGCAGGCAATTTTGGTATAGTGATATACAGTTGGAGATTGAGAACGCCAATACTCCGCATTTTTTGCACTTATATAATATGTAAGCGCTGCGTGATTTTTCTGTGGATAGGAATGGCCGTACCGGCTTCGCTTCTGGTGGTTTTGAAATTGGTACAAAGGAGGATAGTTTCTATGAAGAGCATACCTAAAATTTGCAATTTTATGGATAACTTACAACTTCCATAAGAGTTTTTCCAATACTAATTTTTATTTCCCTCGAACTGGACGCACCTAACATGTAACACTCTATAAACGTTTACGGTGTTTTTGAGTACCAATATCACTGAAAACATTTTGGTCATTAAAACGAAGATATGATCACAGTTTTCACTGTTTAAATTAAGTCATTAGTAACCAATAGCGGTGTTTAGTCGTACTGCCTTCAATATAATTTCAATCGATATCTTCGATAAAATTTAAATTGTAACGGGCGTTATTTTCTTATCGTGATCAACAGTACTTGTACACTCCTAGTCGCAACTGTTGAGTTCTCAAAGAAGCAATCTGAAGGCACGGGTATGGGGCCTGAGGTATCAGAGATCTACACAAAGGCAAACTGATTGCTGAATAGTTCTCCCAATTAGCAAGCAGGAGATTGGAATAAAACGGAGCTCATATCGACAAACATGACGGGCAGGTGTGCGACACACAAGAGAAAGAATGAAAGAGATAACACATCTTTCCCTAGCTTCTCTTCTTCTAGATGACCTACCCTTACTTGTGAACATCTCAGTTGTAGGAGTGCCGTCAATCAAACGTGAATAAAGCTTTTCATCGCAGCAGTATTGGATTATGAAAACGCTTCCTACGCCCAAGATAATATAAAACATCGATCTTAAGCAATCCGAATGGTACTTCACCTGAAACTAAAATTATTTACGTAAAACGAAGAATGTAGGATGGGGTAGCGGTGGGAAATATTTCTGACCTCTGAAGCAGCGTGCTTGATAGCAAACCCCTGGACGAGCTTTTCCGTCAGGCTCAGTCCTTAGAAAAAACATTAGCTGTCTTCAGCCCTCAAGCTACTAAGAGTTAATATGTGTACAGCTGGTTGTATTAATGACGCCCCTTCTTTACTTTACTTCATTTTAGTAGCCGTAGGTTTCACAGTGACTACATGCTCAAAAGAAAGGATATTAAACCTGCGTGCCAAACTTTTGCATTGGTTCTGACATGTCCAAGAGACGTTCCAAAGGTACCCCAAATACTCTTCATGCAAGGATGGAACATGGGCCACGAAAGGATGGCGCTTATACCACTCTTTACAGAACTGAACGATAAACGTTCTCAGGGTTTGGAAAATAAAGCATCTCAAAAGTTTTAGAAAAGTATTGGTTGAAAGTTGATTTATGTCCATAATGGTCATTGTTATAATAACATTCAAATCCCAGATTAGATTCCCGTTCTTCCACAAGAGAAAATCATGCTTCAGTACTCTATTGAAAGTACAGTATGAGACAAAATATTCAGTACTGATTATTGTGCATCACTAATGCGCAGGCGCGTAAATAGACGCGTCCATCAGTAATAAGGACATTGTGCTGCACATGATTGTTAATAATGCAGCATTTTTAGGTCGTACGGAAGTGGTCGTGGCGGAGGACCTAGTTTGCAGGTGGTAGGTAAATAAATAACATAAACTTTAATGAAAATCCACCAAGTAACACGATTATACTGACTATTGTAAACAAATTTCGCATAAACGTTAGTGTGCTGTATCAGCGGAAGGGGTATCAACAAGAATCTTCCATTTGTTGACTTCTTGGGCTGAGTTTCATTCTCCACTTACTCTGTTGGCTACTTCTCCTCGATACAGTAAAATTCGTCCGTGCTTACATGCAGAAAAATAAAATTTAATGACAAACATGAAACATCACATGCAATTGGCGGACATGCATATAACGTACGGGGCAGCAATTGGTTCTAATGCGGCTCAAAAGCTTTAACCGGAACTATTTCCAAACCGACGGGTTCCTCACCCAGTACATTTGCCATCATCCATCGAAGATTATATGAACTGAACATATTATACAGAGGAACAGATGGTCAAGGACAGCAACGACTTTGAAAATCCTGAAGCTGACGAAGCACTGCTACAATGTTCAGAGAACAATCCTTCGTTGAGCACTCGAGCTCACCAATAGAACATTGGTCATTCCACGGTGTGAGGAATCTTGCAGGAACAGCTATTGCATCCAGATCATTGAGAAATCCCATGCTACTAAGCCAGATGACTATTCATTGCGACAGAAATTTTGTAATTGTATTTGAACTAAATTGCAGTAGAATTGGACTTTGCAAAACGTGTTTTATTCACGGATAAAGCGTGCTTCATGGTAATCGATTCTTTAATTCCCGCAATTGTCATGTTTCGGTTTCGAAAACCCTTTGTCACGGTTGTGCGATCACATCAAATGAGATCTGGTACTAATATGTAGGCAGGAAATGTGAATTACTTTTCTCTGGGACCACACCTTTGGCCATGACAACTCAACTTGTCTAATATTTTTGGAAGAAGTTCAGACAGGTTCATATCAGACAAGGAATGTAGTTTCAAATGATGGGACACCAGCTAATTTTGGGAATGTAGTGCGTGTTCATTTTACAGCTGCAATCGATGCTCATTGGATAGGTCGGAGTGGACCCGTTGCCTGGCCCGCGCACTCAACGAACTTAACCCCACTTGATTTCTCTTTATGAAGCTACACGAAGTCTATGTTTTACTAAACCCTTGCTCATCCGGAAGCAGATCTTGTAGCACGCAACAGCGCAGCAACTAAAATCAGGGAAATGCTTGCCGGCTTTGAAATGATACAAGTATGGGACATCGATGCACAGCTTGTCTGGAAGTCAGTAGACGTATATTTCAGCAGTTGTTATAGAGATAGAACAGTATTATAATGCATCCATATTGCGTATCGAAAACTGAGGTGAGTGCTTTTCGTATTTTCGGTAATTTTGTGTATGTATTTTCTGCATGTTTGGGTCGATAAACAGAACATTCATAAAATTAATGATTTGTGTATTCAATTTTTACATACGTAATTACTTCAATCCATTCCTGTAAGGGTCCACCTATTTAATCACATAAACCCCTCTTGCACTAAAAAGAAGCGTCGCAGCCCATCAGGGCATTTTCAAGTATGCTTCAAAGGAGATTATCTATTTGATCCCAAAGTTTATCGGTGTAATTTAGAAACACCTTGTATAGGATTGTAGCCCACATTAAAAGAAAAAGCACGTTACAATTTGGTCCCACTTAGTGTGGGTCCCTGGTTGCCAATCTACAGAACAATACTAACGGAAGTTTCAGTATGAATGTGAAAGCAACATTATAAAGCTGCAGTGCACTTTGAAGATAATTTGGTTGGCTGCCGAATGCTATACGGAACTAATGTTAGCGATCTTAAATTATTTTTATGTTTCCTGAAGTCATATGAACAACGCTTCAATAAGTCATAGATGCTTCTCAAGAATCCATTAGTGGCTACAAGTAGCAATCAGGCATGCCTAAATGTTTGTGATAAATCTCTACCGGCATCGTGTCTTCTATAGTGAAAATGAAGGCGACCAATCGACTAGTAGGCGCTTAAACGTAAAAGCATTTTTTCTTATTTTTCATCTCGATTTCCGGTTTCTTGTTTCTTGACACACATTTAATGCAACTCAGGTCCTATCGACTGTAGACGTGTGTAGGATCATTCATCCTGCTATATACCATGCCTGATGTTTAACTTAATAAAACTAAGAGCATAGCTTATATACTAAAACTGAAAGAACATGGTGAATATAATGAGATTCTGTTCACAAATTAAAAGAAATAGAAATAAAATACATACAGAAATATCACTACGCAACAAACGCCACTTATCAAGCTACTTAAGCGCACACGGAGGTCGAGGTGCTTAAAAAATTTCATTTTTAATTTTCTTGTGTTAACAAAATAAGAATCTTAAGTTTTAAAATTATATACATATATCATTGTGCTAATTCGACAACTTGGTCCTTTAAATTTGCAATTTAAGCATGGCACCGCATAACCATCCTCCATTGCAGAAATAAGACGTCATTTGGGCAATATATCTCCACAAACGCTATGTAGACCATGCTACAGATGGCAACCATCTGTAGCATGGTCTTGTCCAAAAGGTGGAATTCATGGTGTGAATATTAAAGATGCAAGAGATATAACCATTATCTTCCTGTCTTTTGGCGACAAAATCAATATTTAGACGGCGCTGTGGCCGAGTGGTTAGACTGCTCGCCCCTCACCAAGGCAGCCCGAGTTCGATCCTAGGGATTTGGGATTTGTGGTGGCCAAAGCGACGTCTGAGTGGTTTTCTCCGGGTTCTCCGGTTTCCCCGCCATTCATTCCCCCAACTGCTCCATCACCACCTTCCCTTTCATCCATTTCACCATCATTTCATACCCTCTACTTCCTCGCTCTCATACCAGGTTTCGAGCGGATCACCCATCCTGGTTATTCTATCTGATCCAAATGTCTGCTCTTGGACAAGCCTTTGACCCTAGTCACGTGCTTATAAGTCTTACATACGAGGAGAGCAACGAGAAAGAAAAACAAAATCAATATTTAGAGAAGTTTCTCAGGATGAGCTTTTCAGGAAGGTCGCACCATTCTCATTGTTGCACCCAAAATCCTAAAGAACGCGTCCAACATATGTTTGGGTAAGGATACCAAAAACTAATAGGTTGGAGTTAATACATGGCGGATAGGAGTATGTGACAGTGTAACATGTGTAACTAGAATGTTCTGCGCATGTGCTGAACTTTGAAAAAAAAATGGTCTGCTCTTTCTTCTTAATTTTCCGTAGCTTAGGTTTTTCATCCTTTCATACTTTAGGTGCACATTCCTATAAAAGCATCAAAGGTATGCACGTCAAATTTTATGGGTACTTCTTTCAGCTAAAATATTTTTTTCAGATTTTTAAATAAGTGTGGGAATAAAAAATTATTTATGAAACAAATACTGTGTTTTTATATTATGCAAACCAGATCGTTTTTCTGGTTTGTGTAATATAAAAAACCTAAGGATTCGGATTCCTATATTCTGTGAAAAAATACTGTGTTTACAGTATAAAATATCTTTTATGTGAGTTAGGAAAACAAATTGTAATTATAAAAACAAAATTATAGCAGAAAAGTGCACCTGGATTATAGGTTGCAACATTTTGATATGGAAAGCAGGATATCACTTTTGAACAAATTTAAGCGAGTGTTGACCTTTTTTATAATTATTATTTACAAAAACATTAAAGTATAACTAACCTAAATTTCCTTAACATTCATTGATCATTAAAATTAGCGTCATATGTTAGCTTCCTAATGACCTCCGGTGCCCTTAGTATAAGTTGCAGCAAGACTGAGAGGAATCACGTAATTTGTCCGGCATTTACACCGACCATAAATGTACTTGTAGTTTACAGAAGGGCAACTCGAAGTCCCAAATTTCCACCTTGTGATTAAATAAACAGCCCGACACAGCAAGGAGTCTCTTAACAAGTGCTCAAACATATATACATCTGCTTGAGACCTTTACTTGATTTCTAGTAAGGTGGCGAAACTGATTTATTAGAAATGTAATTAGGGAATTATTACTTGTTCAATGTACAAAAGGTATAATTCTGCGGTGTACTTCATATATTCCTCAACATAGACCGTAGAAGCCTCCAGGCTTACTTGGAGTAGCGTAGCTTTTACTAGAACTTTTGGAAGAATTCACCAGTTGATTACATCCTTTAATGGATTAATACTTGTATTAATGTATTTATTGTTAATTATTTCAATACCGATTCCAAGGGGTCGAATTTTGTAAGGAATGCAATTAATTTTTAGAGCTTCTCTAAGAATTATTTTTGGACGCTGATGTAATTAAGGTCCTTTGTACCTCTTATCATACTCTTTGAAGCAAAACACTTGAGAGATAGTCGGACAATGACTCCCAGTTAGTGCGACAATAAATGAGTAATTAAGGCTAATAAAGAACATCTTGAATATAAAGGAAACGTTTTAATATGGATTATTGCAACTATTGCTATTTTAAGCAGACATTGAAAATATAGGAATTTATCTTCATGATTCTTCTATTGTGTTACTAAAATTATTTATTTACATTATATGTATTACCACGGAAACTGCAATAGTCATATGTGCAGTATATTAGGAAACTTAATTTACTATGTATACTCAACTTGTACATTAGACGAGAAATCTTTAAATTTAGCTCTCTAAAACAAAAGTATTTGATTTGAGTTGCTTCACTAAAGTAGTAGTTTTAAAAACTCTCTTCCACCAAACCGCAAGTGCTCGTGTGTTCTTCCACCCAAAGGACGTTGATGTACCCAGCAGTTATTTGTGTTGGTGCCTCCCCCGCAACATGCAAGTGCACCTGACGTACAGAACCTACGTCTGCAAAAAAACTGCAATACTTGCCTTGTAATAGGCACAAATAACAAAAAAGGGAGAAAAGGCAGTTAAATCTTTTACGACCTTCGACGACTCTCTCTAGCAATTCTCAACGTTCCGTCGGAAATCAATTTGTGTTCACAGGTACAAGAAGAAAAGACTTGTTCGCTTCCTTTTATTCGTGTTAATTCCCGACTGAACAGTGTTAATGTTTGCAATAGCGGCATTCCTAGCTTGTATTTATTCTTTTTTCACCTTAAAGGAGGATAAACCAAGTTCTTTCATTTAGGTTTTATAAGGAATGTTACGGGACAACCGTTTTTTAAAGGAAGACTGCATTTAGAATGACATCGTTAAACGGTTTTCTAAAATGTAACTTTGAAGTAGTTTTATTGCTGTATTGTTTTTTTTTATTTGCCCCACGCTTTGGGAGCCAATTTGAAGAAGGCGTTATTTTAGGAGTTGTATTTTATTTCGACTGTTGGGGAGCCGAACTTGAAGTAGTTGCAACCGCACGTATGGTAAAAGTTTCCGGTAGCCTTCGCCCCAAGTTTAAAAATATTAACTTTGTAATTTGATTGTTTCT
The DNA here is from genome assembly GCA_030765065.1 of Deroplatys truncata. Taxonomy (NCBI): domain Eukaryota; kingdom Metazoa; phylum Arthropoda; class Insecta; order Mantodea; family Mantidae; genus Deroplatys; species Deroplatys truncata. The sequence goes on from CM060981.1 coordinate 135,899,560, forward strand.
TTAATCTTTAAATATTATATATTTATATTTGCCTCGGCTGCGTTAGTATTTATTTTTTTAGAGACATGAATTTCTTAGCAGAGAGGTGGTGCGGCTGAAGAATGTAGGCTTACACAGATTATAACTTTTACTCCACTCCCTTTATTAATGCTTGACACGATTCAAATAACACTTCACTGATATAGAGTGAGAGCTGTGATTCTTTTTATTAATTACTTGCGCTTTTTAACACGTAAACTATTTTCGTCTCACACGAATACGTATTAAATTTCTCGAAGACGCATCTCGCGTCAGGAACACTGTCTACAACCAACGCGTCCAGTTATGAGCGCTGTCTACAAGCAACTGACTTGATTTCTACCGCCTAAATCTGTAAATTTCTGTATTTCAAGTCTCTGATTGGCTATTCCTAATCCAATAGATTAGGAATAGCTGCTGCTGCTGCTCAGGCAGTATATGGGAAAAACAAATGAATAACCAGCTAGAGACAGAGCAGCACCCACGAGTCCAAATGGCTCACGAGTCTCGTACCGCACATTGGACGGTATTTCGATAAAATGGGGAGAAAAAGGGGAAAGCGGAATATCTGTGATGAAGGTTCGTTAAGAAAATTATAACGGATGCTTGAGTGATATCAATATGGATATATTTTAATACGATTTGTATTTTCCTAGCTTACCCAATCATAGTAAACATGCACAGGATGAGTAAAAAGTCCCTTTGGATTGACTTTGAAACTATATCTCGTAGTTAAGTACAGCTTACCTCTTTTGTATCCAAAACGTTTGTGTGGGTTCCCCCAGATTCTAGCATAACCTAATGTGCCTCCACGTCCAATTGTTCATCCACAACAAGAGCATATGAGGGGTAATACTTAGAAACGCTGCACGAACTGCATCTTTCAGCTAATCGTTGTCGGTGTATCGGTTTTTCCACACATCTTTTTCATTAGTCAGTACATTGTTAGGTGTGGTGAGATCAGGGCTTACAGGCCATGGTAGTGGAGCCAGAAATTGTTCAGTCCCATTCAACCAGTAGGGAAAATTTTGTCCTAGCGTTTGCGGACGTTTAAAGCGAAATGCGTTGGTGCTCCGCTTTGTTGTAAGAAAAGGTTGTTGGTGATTCCTAATCTCCTCAGTTTTGGAAGTAACCATACTTGGATTATTTCCAGATGAATGTGCCGATAGACAGAGCTGCCGAAGAAATGAGGACCAAGCAGGTGATTCGCTGTCATTCCTGCCGAAACCACTATATGGGGAGGATTATTCTGAATTTCTTATAAAAAAAGAAGGAAAGAAAGCAGGAAACTGTGAGGATTGCCAAAACGCACCACAAAATCATTCTGGATATTCTGCATTGTTTGTCTGTTATTCGACATTCTGGATCAACACAGAAGCCATCAAATGCTCTTTTACATTAAAAGCACTCGTATCTGCCATATTGTTTCGGCAGCCATTTTGAGCGGCAATTGTTAGGTATCATAGTGTAATGTTTGCACTATCGCCATCAGCATATGTGTTGGAAGATTTACCGTTTGATTATTGTATAGGTATTGCCTATTTCCTTCCTTCTTTGCTTCATAGAATTAGGTAAGTACAGTGTAAAAGGACTTTTCGCCCAGCCTGTATATATTTTAAAATATTGACCATTATTTCTACAACAACGCCACTTTAGCCAGCTTAAATATTGGTGTGCTGTAAATCTTAAGAGAACTTCAGTGTTTTATTTATATATACATAGTATAACAATTCTGTAATCGAATTTTTTATGAGGATTTTGAAGCATAACTGATTGGAGCCGTATAGCACCACAATGACGCGCCAATTTTTGAAGCCGTTCTCGATGTGACAATATTCATGCCGTTTCCTGGTTCAAATTTTTATAACATTTAACGTTACCTGCTCTGCTGATGAAGCTTATGATATTGCCATCTCGTAGCTCTCTCTGCGTTGTCTCGTGCACCAGCTACTCTAGTGGTATAGCAATGAGTTCTTTCTCTCAAGGTATACGTGAGTGTATTGTGAAAGGATAACACCAGTTCAGTAAGCTGAGAAGTTTTGACGTTGACTAAAATGTCCACTTTGTGAAGAGCCGCCGACTGTTGAATTACTTCTATGACAATTAAGCAAAGCCATGTATATTATAATTTGAGCACGGCGAAAATTTTGAAAATCAGTACTGGCGAGGCAACTGAGAATCATACTCGGACTCTTCGTTAAGAAGTTTACTTCTTATTTCGTAGTAACTAGAAGTTTCTTCCACGGCGAGTATAGATAATGGTAAGGTCTCAGACCATGCATGAGAACTTGGAATATCGAAATATCTCGCCAATACGGTTTTAAGCATTCTTACCGATAAGTAGAAAATTACAGCAATTTCACTATATATTGTTGGACATCTTCCGTTTGTTCAAACTTAAACTCTGTTACAGATGTGATGACTCGGAATCTAGACGGCAACTTCACACATTCCAAAGGAAATGGAAGGGGAATGGGCGGGTTCTAGCTAAAAGCTGCTTCTTTCTAAATGTTATTTTCATTTCACACTAGCAACAGTATAAGGAGCAAGTCTTCTACTGTGATAATATACCAGCTGCACGTGATAGTTGCCTAGCAATAAGGAAATATTCGGTGGTTGATGTTATTTAAGCTTCGGTCTATTCTCGTGCAAAGTAATATCGCCACAGGTTATATAGATGGTTATAATTAGCCAATAATAATGATAATAATAGTAACAGTAATTTCTGGCTCGACATAAATCTAATGGTTGTTGATGCACGAATATGAGCACTGCTCCATTGCTCTGCTGTTCAGCCCATTTCCCCAATCTCGTTATGTTCGTTGATCCTGTAATCCCCGTACATGTTTTCAACTACTTCCGCTCTCATGAGTTTGGAACTGAGGAGTGGAATCATGTTTTTGAATCAATGAAATAAGTGTCGGGTCATTACCAGTTTGAGAATGATACTCATACAAAGGAGCTGATACGCAAATCTTAACAGACAGATCATTCTGCTGTTTGGACAACGGAACCACAGGTTTCCCTATTGTTGTCAAAAATTTCTTGCCCCTTCCTCCTCCCCTTTTTCTTTTATAGAGGATCATTATCTGAAAAATTCGAAACTTGTTTGTACTTGTTCTTCAATTGTATAAATTACAAAACTGAATTGTCCTGTACATTTTATTGGTCCTTGTATTTCGGCTTTCTATCGCCAGAGAGAACAATTCTCCTATACATGGTCTTGAGACAGTACGTGCAGCTCTTAGTTCATTCCTTTAAGTAAGGGGAAAAAGCTATATTGGTTATTTATTTGGTACCGTTACTTTGTTAGCACTTACATACATTTGTATACATATATTTTATAGCTGTACATAACCATGGGTTTTCCTAAGAGTATTTAAAAGCTGCAGTGGTTGCGCCTCGAAACAGGAGGCTTTGTTGACTGGAAGGTTAACTTCAGAAGTTGCTAATAGTATACTTTCAATTTTGAAGCCGGGAGATGATTGTGACTTTGAAGTGGTATATTTGTTATTTAGTTGGTAGTTACTTCATGTTTATATGCAACACGTATGGAAGCCAATTTGTCGCGGTCACTTCGTGTTATCTTATTTCTGAGCGCCTGTTATTGTTTTAATACTTTGAATGTTGGGTTCATTGTCCTCCGGCTAGCTATTATTTCTCGGTAGAGCACATCTCTTGAACAGATGTGTAAACGGAAAGTATTTGTTACTCAAAGATAACACTGATAAAAGAATTTGTTTTTACACTTTTATTACCGTCACAATTAAGTTCACATATTGATTCGATATACACGCCAAACTGAAACTGTTATGTTTTCTAATAGCACTATAATCACTTATTTACTGCACATTATTAATTCACGTGTTTCACATTTATAACAATTTTAAGACGCGAGAGATTCTGTAGAATTACGACGTGTACTTTATGTATGCTTCCGTTGAACTACGCGACGTGTAACCCGCGAACGATTCTGATGAACTAACTGTGCGACATATAACACGTGAATGCTTCTGTTGGACTGACGAAATCTGCCTCTGACTTTAGCTTTTTATACTCCCACACCCCGATATGCCTAAAGATTATAACCGAGCTGCTATTGGTTAATAAAATGCGCCAACATTAGCGTCTATTTTTATATCCAATCAAAAATTACGAAAACATATGCTCTAGGGAAAATATTCCCGCTATTTCTAATAAAAGCGCGCCAATCTGACGTCATTTGTTTGTCTCTTCTAATTAATTTTCAACTCACCCCCTCGCACATTGTTAACCGCTCCTATTGTCAGTTTCAGTGAAGCCGTGTAAACTTATTTCCTAACAATGCTTATAATTAACAAACATCTCAAATCAATGTCATACAATAATGCTTATTTACACTACAATCACTCTGGCATTTACATTATTGTGATACAAATTACTGCCACAACTTTTTGAGGACGAATGGTCGGTGTCGCCTTTTGATGCCGTCTCCAACACCTGCTGTTGATTCTGCTGCCGACTGCTACAGTGGATGTCTATGAGATCTTTCTCTCAGGGTAGGCGTGGACGTGTTTTGAAAGGAATAACGCCAGTTTAAATTCACTGACAAATTTTATGCGATCTAGTACTTGAGATATTGAAGCGAGTTTCCTACCATTTGAAGATAAAGAAAGAAATGATTATGAATCCTACTACTCTAAACAATAAAAATTTAACTAATATACCTGCTAACTTCTTCAGTATCAATTTTACGTTTTGAAGTAACTATTTCCGAGACAAAAGATACTAGAGTCGTAAATTGCCATGAGTTGCTAAAATGCTTACCGGTAAAACCCCTCGTAGCTACCGCTAAGTAACTGATAGCTGCGGCAGTATCTCCTCCTTGCCTATGTTGTGGTGGTTTTTAATGCCCGTTGCTGGCGGCTTACCTTGCTGCATCCTCCATGTTGGCTCCAGATGTGCGCAGTATGCTGGTTCTCTGCATTTTTTTTATCCTCGGCTAGCTGCAGTAATTTCTAAACTATGTTGGAGCATGGACTTTTCCTGGGTAAAGGAAACGTAGATCTCGGGTGGTGGTAAAGGAGAAAATAGACGTGCTTTGTTTACTAAAAGACGACACTGCATTTTCTTTATTTAGCTAGTTCTCGTAGTACACAACACTGATATTGCTGCCGTTAAAACACTGTCCACTGCTGTTGAAACACGGCGCGGATATGATGCGAAGTTTATATATGCTTATTATATATCTCTTTACGCGTAGCGATTCTTATGTGTGTTGCGAAAACTGTGTTGATTCACTTTTGGCCCGATATCTCTCAAACATCCTGCAGCATCTCTCCGTGCCTGTAGTTTTGCAAAAGACCAAATGACAAATGCCCTCCAATTTGTTCCTAACAGATCCATTTATAGTCGCAGGCTTCTAGGGCTGCTTCCTTTCCTATTGGTCCATTTTTAGCGCCACTCAACGCGTATCACTATTTCATATAACTTACAGGGATCTCATTGGTCCAAGTTTACCATAAATCGCGGCCTTTCCTAAATTCACCGTTAAGCTTGTTGTCTCTCTCACTTGGTCACGGCGAATTATCGTATAAAGGAACAAAAACTCTACACCCTCGCTGTATGAATAATGCCCCTGTGACCACAGAGACATCGTAAAACTAGACTTTCTGCCTTCGAAGACCCTATTCTTACAGTTAAGACATGTCGTCGTGGACAGTATTTTAACATAGCGCTTAAATTATTTACATTAAACAATTTATAACTCCTCTAATATTAGTAACCTAAATACAGACATATCGTTAAATCACCCTTCTTAAACTATACAAGTAGTAAAAGAAAAAGATATGTACATAGCATGATTTAACATAAATAAAAATTAATTTATCCAATTATCTATAATTACAGTTCTCGGGCTCGGCCTAGAGTTGCCGTTTCATAGCCCAGCGCAGTCTTAGGCGCTACGAACTGCCGAAGCTCCTCAGACTGTACTCGAAAGAAAAGAAAGTTAGGTGCTAATTTCAGTAATACTCTCTCATTTATTAACTTAAGCTCCGTTTACCTATCGCTACCTCCACCAACGTTACTTCTCTTGAGCCCAATCTCAAAACTCTAAGTATGTGTATGTGACACACTGTTACTAGGCGATACCTCCACGAATTTGCTTAACATGACTCGTAATGACATTTTTTCTCCGGAAAAATCTTTTCAACTTCAGCTTGTTACATTATGTATTGATTTAGTATACGGAAATTATTTATTGGAATTCTTTCTTTCTTTAGTTAATGATTTACACGCTCGTAAATAATTATAGTATGAATTTTTAGGGTAATACTTTCAGAAGGCATAAACCAAGTATAAAACCTGAACCAATGAATGACAAGGAACTCAAATTTTAACACAATAAACTTGATTGATAAGTTGTTTAAAAGTCTTACTCTAAACAAACAAATACACTGCTGTGTTCTTTAATGTATATTTGAAATGCAGATTCCTAAAACATTTGAAATGGAAGACAGAATTTATGTTTACAGCATAACATTCAAATACGCGAAATACTGCGTTAAGAGGTATGCAGTTTTATGAAAACGATTTTTGTTTTCTACTTTTAGGATTAAAAGAATGCCAGTGCAATTATTTGCATCAGTTTTAAGAACACCACTTGGACCATTATTTTGAAGCTTTTCTGCTTAAAATGTAAGCCTGAATGTAATGCACGGCCTCCTCTTATACACTACTTTTATATACATGTTTTAGTTACTGTAAGTAAACTAGTTTGATTTTGAAACACTTATACTGCTGTACGTCTACTACCTAAAGTACATATGACAACGTTTAATACACAGAAAAGGGTACCTAAGCAGGGAACAATGTAGGTTATTTTAGAATGTGGACAGAGTTAAAATGTTTGTAATTCCTTTAATTCTCTAAATTGGATATTTAGTTTTCAAAATACACCCATAAGCCAAATTTGACACCAAACTGCCCAAAACAATTTCTTTAAGCTGTATATTATTAAATGAAGGTACAAAGGCTAAAAGCTTTGATTTTTCAGTAATAGTTTTCTTTCTTTTATATATAAATATACATATACATATAATATACAGGCTGAATCAGCTAAACCTTGCACCGCAAATATTTCGGAAATGGAAAGTGCTATTGATGTGCAGTTTTCACAGCATTGATTGGTAGTCAGGAACTCGTACATTTAGCCTATAAGCAGATTTTAATAATACTGAGAAAGTGTATTTTTTGAGTAAACATACAATTTTTTAAATGGAACACGCCTAGCTACATCAACAGAATAGAGGTAGGGTAAATTATAATGTAAGTGGCGTTTGTTGCAAGATTCTAGTGCAAGTGGTTTACGAGAAATCTTATTTTGAAACTTTTAGGCACCGACATTTGTACAACTTGTGGTAGCATAAAAAAAGGGGGAACTACAATTCTTCTGTGGATTCTTACAAGTAAGGATAACATAGTCCATCATAGATTGTGTTCAAAATGACCACCGAGAGCTTCAATACACACTTCCAGTCTGCTAGGAAAGACAGCTGCATACGTTCTAGCATTTCAGCGGATATTTCAGAGCAGGCAGCAGTAATACGTCGTTTCATATCGTCTGGTGTAGTTGGTACATCCTTGTAGACAGTGTCTTTCAGCCTTCTCTACAGAAAAAAGTCTAAAGGGGTCAGATCCGGTGAAAGGGCCGGCCAAGGTACAGGTCGTCTACGTCCAATCCAACGATTTGGAAACAATCCGTTAAGACAAGCTGTATACTTCGTGCACTTTGGGCTGGACAGCCATCACGTTGGTACCATGGGTTCCTCCTAGTCTGCAAAGAAACGTCTTCTAGCATCTGTGGCAGATGGTCTGTCAGGAGGCTGCGATACTTGTGCGAGTTCATTGTTCCTTATATGAACAAAGGGCCTGTGAGCTGATGGTTCACTATCCCATATCACACGTTTAAACTCCATGGAAGTTGACGTTCCACCTGACGAAGCCAACGGGGATTGTCAACAGACCAATGGTGAATGTTTCTGCGGTTTACCTGGCCATGATTAGTAAATGTTGCCTCATCACGAAACAAGATACATGATGAATCTGGAGTATCATGTCTTAATGCCCATGTACAAAAGTTAACACGATTCTCAAAATCGTTTCCATGCAGCTCTTGATGGAGTGAGATGTGATAGGAATGGAACCTACATATGTCGATGGAGAATGCGCAGTACACTTGCTTGAATTATGCCACTTCCACGTGCGATTGTGCGGGAACTAATTTGCGGATCTACTGCAACGGCAGCCAAAACATTAATTTGTGCCTCTTCTCCAGTCACTTGTTTGTTTCTGTTGCGTTTTCTAGGTGTTACAATACCACTTTCACGTAATTGGTTGAAGAGGTTGACAAATAATTGCCGAGATGTTTGGCGTCTATTGGGATACGTTTTTGCATACACCGTACAGGAACGAACTGCATTCTTCCTACTCCCCATACACCATAAGCATGTCGGCTTTTTCTGCATTAGTAAACCCCATCTTCCACTCACGACTTACTGCTTGAACTGTCGCAAACTGACCAGAAATTCGCAATGCAATGGATGAACAGAAAACACAATGCAAACATGCCAACATCGTACCTAGCAACTAAGCAAGTTGAATGGGACAAACAATTGCCGGGGTGGAAACTATTCAAAATGCGATTTCTCGTAAACCACTAGCACTAGAATCCTGCAACAAACGCCACTGACATTCTAATTTACCCTGCATTTATTCTATTGCTGTAACTAGGCAATGTTCTATTTAAAAATTGTATGTTTTCTCAAAAAAATACACTTTCTCAGTATTATTTAAATCTGTTTATAGGCTAAATGTACGAGCCCCTGACTACCAATCAATTCTGTGAAAACTGCACATCAATGGCACTTTCCATTTCCGAAATATTTGCGGTGATTCACTCTGTATATAAATACTTTTAGGAATACGAAAACTTAATTTTTAAGAAACTCCCTCTCTCCCCCAAAATAGAATCTATCAATCAGTCTAGAATTTTAATAAATTCATACATTGCAGGACGATAATTTGCAGCTTTTACTAGAAGCCTTCATCTTAGTTTGTAAATAGAAAGTTAGCAGAAAAGAAACTTACTCTCCTATTCTTCTTTTTTCCGTAATAAAGAGTATATATATATATGAAATATCCTACTAGAAAGTGATTGTTATCTGATTGCTGTATTAGGCGAAGGCTTTGGTATTTCATGAACCGCAAACTGGTTTCCCCCCACCCTTCTTATTTAAGACTTTATGCACGGTTGGAAACAAACTCCACACATCTTCTTTGAAAAATTTCGTGAATTTCACTTAAAATACTTCGGACCTTCTGCTATAATTTACTCGGCTGTTTTCCGATGCTTTCCGTTGGTGCTATACGGAAGCTGCATAAGTGCTTTCCTACTATAATGATTACCTTTGAATTACTCCACCGCGTTGTTCGTTTTCTGTTCCTTCGAAAATTTATCGGGCTTATAATACTTAAATTGATTTATAGACGACAGCAAATAAATTTCAAGTCGTGAGGAAAGGCTACGCTTCACGGCTACTGTGAGATGAATCACCGCTCTGACATTGACGCTCGTGTTTGCGTTATTAATATAGTCGTGCCTAGCATAGCTGGTAATGAGATAATGTTTTACTGGGTGCTCTTGCGCCCAGCGTCCTAATTTCCTGAGCTTGAAGCATCTACTGCATTTCTAACGAATGATTATTAGTAGCTTTGCAAGTGACTAATGGAGATACTACGATGCGTGTTTTAATGTAAGCTCAGTTAGTTTTTTTTTAAAAATAACAGAACATTGCTTACCAAATTCTGCGTTATCAATCATTACCTTACACTTTACACTACCTCTCCGTTATTCAGGCACTTGTAACGGGAACCCAGTTTTGTATGCCTTCGGCAAAGAATGATGCCACCTGTGATGGAAGCCAATTCTATACTTTCTGTTTCACATCATTGTCGTTGAAATGTTTTCCACCAAGGAATTTCTTCAGATGAAGTAACGAATAAAACTTGCTTGCCAAAATCCGGAGTGAAAGGAGGGTGGTCCAATGTTTCCGAACCAAATCATGCGACCAAATCTTGAATTTGTTTTTTTGATGTGTGTAGTCGAGCATTAACCTCATTGTTATTTCCCCATAAACCTCGCACAATTGGCGATGAATGCTTGCTGGCGTAACATTTATCCAATTCAAAAAACAAAACACTGGTCTGACTTCACAGTCAGCGGGTCGTTCGATTGTTTTAAACATTTCGAAACGCTCTAAAACAGGAAAACACAACATGACGATCGCTCACAGCTGCGTCTGGCTTCCTAATGAATAAATTGATTGCGCATGTTCACAATTGCGACTGCAGCGGCAAAATATTAAAACGGCACTTACTTTAACAACACGCCTGGTATAGGTCACAAAAATATTAAAAGAACTAGATACTCAGTGTCTGCGTTTTCAGGCTCGAAAGCTGCTTGAAGCTGACAGCATTCCCCTGTGTATTTAAGGTTGCGAATTCAAAATCACCTTTCAAAACAGAAAAACAATTCGCCAGTCTGTTTACGTACCTCCGCTCTCTTGTTCGTTCAAGCTTATGAGCTAAGTCAAAGATTCTCAAGGTGGTATCTAAATTATACAACCAGCCATTCACTGTAATGAGGAATCTAATGTTGCAGTTTCGACCTCCTCTCGTAAGATCTATTCAAGAACTAGTTTTCATAAAGAAATTGCACATTCTTAAGGCTAATTTATAGAATTTGCATCCCACATTTTTGCACATTAGCGTATCATATTTCTCGTGATTCATTTAATAAAGGGGGACCGGGAAATAGCTCCCGACCTTCTCAATATTTTCACAACTCTCGTATGTATTACGCGTCGCTAAACTTCATTAAAGGGTAAGATGTGTTGGTGTTACTTGTGTGGCTAAAGACACTAAGCCCTCTTCAACAGTCCAAAACTACAGGAAAAGTCTGATTCTCATTCCGATTTCCGAAAGAACCAGTGAGATGAGTTCATAAGATATTGTACCTACATTAAAATGTAAAAATAAAAGTACCAATGATCGAGTAATAGTTGGTACAATTTACGAATGAAAACAACTGTTTACAGTCACAGTAAATCCCATTATGCCTACTCACGTGAAAGTAATCTATAGTGATTCTATTCTTTTCCGTGTGTTCATATGTTTATGATGGAATTTATTATATTAAGTTAAATGTGTCCTATAATGTTTAAATAAGGGAGAAAGGTGTTAATTTTTTCAAAAGAGCACCATAATTTATTATATTAAATTTTACGTGCTCTATAATGTTAAAATAATGGGAGGAAAGTGTTTATTTTCCAAAAGAACACCATAACGAAAGTATATTTTGTTGTGTGCTGAGATGATTCTAGTAGCTATCCCCTAGGAGCGCTAGTATCAAACTGGTGCATTTTGTCCACTTATTGAGCTTCGTGATTATATAGCTGTTACTTGGTCTGCTTTGGTTCAAACAGCAGACTGGATTTTCACGATTACTGCATAGTAGATCGGGTCGGTAGGCGAATGCTGGGGTGGTTGCACTTCTACGACGAATTTCTTGCTCCTAGTTTCCTGTACCCATCATGTCCATCTTTCAGGAGTGAAGGACTACGCGACGGTGTGCATCGTGTTGCGGCTGGGCGGTGGAGGCGCGCTTTGTAGTGGTTTCTTCCTGGCGACGGTCGGACTGCTCAGCTAGCTCCAACCTACGTGTGCTCTCGGCGGGGGGTGTTCCTTCGGCAATCCGCGGGCTGTCTGGGGCTTGTGGGTGGGCTTGAACGGCGTCGGATGTGTTCGAACTGAAAACGTTAGAGACCCGTCCATGCTTGCGTACGTTGTCATCCGGATCTGGTCGCCCTTCCTCATGCATCCCTCCCTCCCAAAGGGTCATGTTGCAGTTGTGGAGGCCCCTCCGTAGTATGCTCTTTACCTTTTACCGCATAATGGAAATGTAGAGCAATACCAGCCTAATCTACTCCAGAACACTGCAATGCTGCTGGATTTCTCAATAATTACAAGACACTCTTGGGACATGCACACAATGCATTCGTCTTAGAAGCAAAGGCTTCCGCAGAAAATGTCATTAACCGCATACACGTTATCATTTAAGTGTGAAATACATTACCAGTCGCTTCGTGCAGCGTTTAAGTACCCTACCAAACGTTGACCTCTTTTGTGACGCAAATAAAAACCATCCATGTATTATTTCGCACCGACATCGACTCCTCGCTCACTAATGTACTGCTTTTAATTTGATATCATTACCTGACGAAATGCCGTTGAGCTACGATTTAATTCATGAACACAGATGCGAAATGTTTCCTATCGACAGTAAATAGAGACTCCCTTTTAAAATTTAAAACTGCACCACCTACAATATTCACGTTTTGTTTTTTCGAGATATAATATTTTAAAGCGCACTGTTTGTTGAACAGTGGGAGGAGGAACGTGCATTTTTTTCGAAATACGAATAGCCCATCATCAAGCCTGTTAGTGCACCGATGTAAATTTGGAAGGTGACTGCTTAATATTTCATACTCAGCGAGACATTCGGCACTAACTTCCACTTGGCAGCTGTTGTGATTAGGAATTATTGATGATGGGCTATTTTAGGATATAATCAAGGTGCGCATCAGGGCTGTCTCTTGTCACCTGTGCTTCTCTGTACAGCAGCTTGTGTTGACGACAAAAGTGTTACAGTAAATTGGAACACAATTTACTAGCAATAATAGTTCTCAATATAGCAATATGCGGATGACCAGGTCATGTTTTTTTAAAGTCGAGACAGTCCACAAATGACACTCCATTTGCTTGTAAAACTTCATTGTTTAATCTACAAATCTCCAAAGCCTGTCTAATCTTATGATATTTAGAGGGCAACTAAGGTCGAAGATAATCACATAGAATTTCAGAGCTGGACAACTAAATATGTTTAACTTTTAAGTCTCGTATAACAATGAGGAATATTTTCAGACCAACATACATATTTCAATTACTGCACGGCAGTTAATAGTAGATTAAAAGTAAAACAAGGAAAGCGACGGTATGAGTTTTACAATTATTTCTATCGCTATACTATGGATGCCGAAAGTTGTGCTCTCAGTAAGAATAGATAGATATGAAGATAATGCAGCAAATGACCATATGTTTTAATACATTGAAAGAAAACATTTTATTAAAAAGGCATCTCGCTTATAACCTTACCTTATTTCTCCACACAATCACCTCCGTTACTTAAGCATTTGTCATATCCGTCCACCAGCTTTAGAACTCCCATGATTGTAGTCCTTTCCGCCAAAATCTTCGGACAATTTCACCAAGGAAAGGAGGAGAACCGTTTCGGGGAGAAATCTCTAGCTCGTCAAGGGTTACACATCTATTTTGTATGATTTTGTTGTTCACTTGATTCTTCAAATCATCTGTGATGAGTGAAGAATCTGTAGATAGAGTTTCGACATACATATGTGTTCGTCCATTGTGGAACATTTTACCCATTTTCTCACAATTCTTTTGTTCATTATTGTACCACCAGACACTTTCTATAGCTGACGGTAAATTTCTGCAAGTTTCAACTTCCAAACATTAAAAAATCTAATACACCTTCTAGCTCATATTCGACGGATTTTCTATAATACAGTTCATTCTGAACACTCACAGAATGCACAATAGCTTGTGTCAACTAGCACTCACACAAAACTCATAAAAGATGTCGAGGAAACCATTCAAATTTGGATAAAAGCCCGAAAGGGATCTGCACAGCGGAAATGCGCGAAAAGTTGTTACTTCCTGGATTATCCTCTTAGAAATATGGGAGATGAAATTGATAAGAACGGTTGCCTGTATGCTTCATATCGTTATAAGAAGTAATACAATTAGGCATTGGCTTCATATTTTTTTTAATTTCAATCAAACTGATGTGTCGCACTCACATGACTTTCTCTACTCTTGTACAAACTACTTTTAGAAACGCTTGTTCTCCATCTACTTCATATAAATCGACATAAACAGTTGCAGAAACTATCTTATTGCTATTTTCTTGTAGGTGCAAGGGGATATGGTAGGCTTTAAGCGATAGTCAAAAAAAGAATAACGAATTCCCATATGAGAAAACGTATAAGTATTGAAAAATTCAAGCAAATAACGAGGAATATCTCGGAAATATCTCGATAAAAATGCATATAACATAAATTGCATTTGTTAGCGAAATCTACATTTTTGTGTAGTAATATTTTGTCTTATCTCTTATGGTTTACCAGTTATGCGAAAGTTATTCAGAATGAATAGGACTTTTGGGGACATTACCAAAAAAATGAAGATATAATTTTATTTGTCAAACAAATATTTTAAACATATGATATTTTAATCAAAATCGTTAGAGCCATTTTAAGAAAATCAAAATTTTTGTAACATGTTCCATGTAAAGGGTAGTCTGGAGTGGGTGGATTTTCTTGTAAATCTTCGTGTTGTATCCTTGGAAGATACTAAACTCAAATACCAAGTTTGGCATTTATCCGACTTTTCGTTTTTGGGTTATGCTGTTCACAGGCAGACGGGCAGACAAGCGCGCGCGGACATGTTTCCAAAAATCTTTATTTAGATTCAGGGCACCTCAAAACATATATTTTCGGTGAAATCTCGGTATCGAATTTTTGGGTGGATGCAATACTTACACTACTGACTATACGTAGTACAGAAAGTAAAAATAGAAACGACTGTCATGAAAATATTTTAAGAATAAGTCATCAGAGTTTAGTAAACTAGATAATGAAATACAAATCGCAAAGAAACAGAAGTGTCTGATAGCCTCAAAGATTGAAAGATGTCCTCTAACATTTCTATAGGAATCAGTACTCAGTCTAACTCGAGGATCGTCATCATCGCAGTTTGGGATGAACACATCTAGAGAAATGGCTGTATGAATATTCTATAACTACCACTGCGAAAGTGGCTGAAACAGGAATTACTGTTGATGAGTTGTTTTTACAGAACTGAAGTTATCAGAAGGGACACTTTTAGCGCAAAGTTGCTTATCTTCAAATGGAACTCTTGACCTGAAAATAAAACTAGGTAATAACTGTTATTATTATTATTATTATTATTATTATTATTATTGCTTTTTTGTATAATTCTAGTCCATACATTTCCAAATGAGCTTCTAAATAATGAATTGTCCATTAATCCATTAAATTCGAGCTGTATGTACTGCAGATTACTCTCTGTGATAATCACACTGACATTTTAAAGTGTTATGTGTTTTCAAGTTGCCATACTTTCTTTAGTACCATCGCGTATTCTGTATAACACACGTACATCTCCTATCGTTTACACGATTTCTTCCAGAGTTCGTCAGTAACCTATTTGCTGTTTCAGCGCAAAGACTTCTTCATGCAGTCTGGAATTTCATTAGGTTTCGTCAGCGATTGACACTTCCAGATGGTCCACCGCAGCAACGAGTAATTCTAGTTTTGTAGAATTTATTTTAATGCTAAGGAATTTTGATTTTAATTTAGGTAATTCAGGTGCTGCTTTAATTCCGGAAGGTTTTTCTTAAATTTCCACACACAAATTTGTCAATGATTTTCAGGAAAAAGGTTTGTAAATCTTGTATCATAATGACTGTAGAAGTGTATTTTTGATATATTATATAATGCAAGTGTATTGTGCTTTTGATCCAGTCGTCAGGATTTTGCATGTAAAACAGCAAAGTTAAGTGTAAGAACTTATCTTTTTGTAATTCGAAAGCGATTTAATGGAAAAAGAGAATACCATAGAATACAGCATAAAAGTAATTACATCTTCCTGTAGTTGTATATTGCGTATGATGCTTAATTATGAAATTCCCTTTCAAAATACACTTAAAGAATTATCTTGTTATTAAAATTATAATGTTAAAAGGTGTTGTTAAGATACCTCTTGGGGCGTATTAAGTTTCTAACCTACCCGTTGTTAATCACTATGGTAACGCAGAGAAGAAATAAGTTATTTGTTAAATCAATGTCTGCAATAGGTTACATGCAGCCTTTACGTTTTCAGAGGAAGAAACTTTGTTATTACTTCTTCCTGGATTTCCACTACAACTTGGATTAATTCACTTAAACATCCAAATCCGAATTTAAATCTAAATAGGGACCTGGAAAACAGTTGCTAAATTGTCTTTAAATTATTGAACACTACAGTGAAATCTATTGAGTAAAACGATAGAACTTTTGAGCAAAATCGAAACATTATTGAATAAAAACACAATTCATTGGAGTTTCGTCAAGCAACTACATAGAATATTAGTGCTCCAAGAAATTCTGACGATATTATTTTATAATTGTTGAAGACACATTCTCCAACAAACTATGCAAAACAGTTACAGTTGATCTAATTTACACGTTCCAGTGTTCTAGCAAAAGGTGTTGTAAATGGAAGGAAAATCCAGAGCGAGAGAGGTTGTTTTTTTTAGTTACATGGATTCTCATATAGACATTAACTGAATAGAAGACTGCAATATTATAACATGAAAATATATTGCAATTTATAATAGTTATTGGGAAATAGGAGTTCTTAAACAGAAGGTTACACTCAAACTACTATCATCACAACAAGCAAACAACAGCGGTCAGTGGTCACTGACGGTCAGGTAAACACAGTCTAGTGAGTGCTTTTTGCAAACGCAAATAGGCTGTACGAGGGTTGTAACCTACCATATCACCGCATAAAGTCCAGTAACAATTCACCTTCATTTCCCTTCTTCTTGGCTTTAATGCTTAGAAATTCCTATGCCTGGACATTAGTAGTGAATCCTAAGAGAAATTAAATTCGTTCAAGGATTATTATTAATTCCAAAACCGTTGTTGAAATATAAACACGGTATATAAAGAGAACTGCAAGATGTTAGAAATACAAATGGGCTCATAAATACCGTCATTGAAGCCAGCTTATATTGTAAAGAATGCGTTTGTAATGATACCCGGGTACCGAGATTACGTAAGCGCGTAATGTTAGGCCGCGAAAGTGCAGCACCACATCTAAATTGACAGACAGAATTGATTTTAACGAAGTTTTCATGTGATCACGTCAGACTCGCGGGTCCGTGCTCTCTTAAAAGTTCTCTTGAGCGCTCCATAGCGATGCAAACCGCGGGATATGCATAACTATAAAGTGTGGATACGTGTTTAAAATACTTCATAAACATATAGAAATGCAAGGAAGTATAAAAATGCGTAAACTATATATAGATAAACTGAGAAACATAAAATCTGGTTTCCCTGCTTATCTTAACAAGAAACTGCAACAACATTGGAGGACATCAAACCGCAAATGCAGTACACTGTACTGTAAAAATGTAACAAAAGTAAACGAACGCTGCCTATTCGAACCACGGCTTTGGCCAAAAGGAACATAATTAATTCTTATTAAATGTTTAGTTATGTTCATTTATATGTTTTAATAATTGTCCTTTCATACCAGCCGTTTGCATTCACTAATTTGGAAAATTTAAACATATGTGTAAAGTGTGTCACTACGGCCAGAATCCAAACTGTGGATCTTCGACTCCTTAGTGAACTACCGTGGCGAGATGGCCATAAGCTCAACAAGTCCCTCATATGGGATGAGAGAGATCTCGTTTGACGATGGAAAGCAAGAGGAAGCTGTTCTCGCCATTGTCGAACCAATACCATCCGCCGTGAATCCCCTACCCGTTTCGTTAAGCTATGCGAAGGCGTCATGCGCCGTAATCGCCAATCCCGCGCCTCTACGCAGACTGATACTGAAGATGAAGTTGCAAGCTTCGCAGACGCCGTACGTAATCCCGTTACCCATGTCGCTCATACACCACCAATTGAACCGACAACACGATACAGACATTGTAGTGCAGTAATTTACTAAGCTAACCTCTTACTCTCGGAGTGGAGAGTCCTGCATTTCGCAAAGTTCCTTCGTTGGTGAGTATTTCCAGGGTCACGTAAAGACGGGGACCGACGCCGCTTCTCCACCTGACCTTCCCAGATCGAACATACTACACAGCTGTATTTGGCCTCGGCGTAAAATTCTTAGGTCACACTCGCCGGATTCAGGCATTCTGCACCATAGGCTCCACACCTTGCCGCCAATGTTGCTGTTATGACCAACTGGAGGCTATCTGCTCAATGCAGCCATGCTGCAACTACTGCGGATCGCTGAACCTGATTATGGACTTTGTAGTATGATATTTGTTAGCCCCACGTTTGGGAGCCAATTTTTCGCGGTCACTTTGTGTTATCTATTGTTGGGCGCCTGTTATTATATTAATAGTTTGAATTTTGGGTTGTTTGTCCTCCGGCTAGCTATTATTATTATTCAGTCGAGCAAATCTCTTAAACAGGGTGTGTAAACGGAAAGGATTTTGTTACTCAAAGATAACACTGATAACAGAATTTGTTTTTACACTTTTATTACCGTCACAATTAAGTTCACATATTGATTCGTGATACACGCCAAACTGAAACTGTTATATTTTCTAATATCACTATAATCACTTATTTACTGCACATTATTAATTCGCGTTTTTCACATTTATAACAAACTTTAAGACGCGAGAGATTCTGTAGAATTACGACGTGTACTTTATGTATGCTTCCGTTGAAATACGCGACGTGTAACCCGCGAACGATTCTGATGAACTAACTGTGCGACGTATAACGCGTGAATGCTTCTGTTGGACTGACGAAATCTGCCTCTGACTTTAGCTTTATACACTCCCATACCCCGATATGCCTAAAGATTATAACCGAGCTGCTATTGGTTAATAAAACGC
Organism: Deroplatys truncata; assembly: GCA_030765065.1. Taxonomy (NCBI): domain Eukaryota; kingdom Metazoa; phylum Arthropoda; class Insecta; order Mantodea; family Mantidae; genus Deroplatys; species Deroplatys truncata. The sequence continues at coordinate 135,918,410 of CM060981.1, forward strand.
GCCAACATTAGCGTCTATTTTTATATCCAATCAAAAATTACGAAAACATATGCTCTAGGGAAAATATTCTAGCTATTTCTAAGAAAAGCGCGCCAATCTGACGTCATGTTTGTCTCTTCTAATTAATATTCAACTCGCCCCCTCGCACATTGTTATCCGCTCCTATTGTCAGTTTCAGTGAGGCCGTGTAAACTTATTTCCTAACAATGCTTATAATTAACAAACATCTCAAATCAATGTCATACAATAATGCTTATTTACACTACAATCACTCTGGAATTTACATTATTGTGATACAAATTACTGCCACATATGCCCCACTAGAAACATAATTATAAATATTTACAACTTGTTTGGAATTTTATAATTGGGTTTTTAGTCTCCTGAATCTTGTAACACACGCTTATTTATCACTTGCACTTAACACAGCACACGCATTTAACACACGACATATATTTTGCCTTTATCTCGCCACTATTCACTGGCTCTGGTTTAATGTGTTTAGATACCTACATGTGACATTACAATTTTTTTTGATAGCAAATACTGTACCCTGAATTATTTAGTTACTGTTACAAAATGGTTTACTTTCTTCGGTTGTTGACATAAAAATTTATACATTCAAAATTTTTGACCTGGTTCATTTTGTAATTATTAAACATATTTACCAAAATATTCCTCCTCTACACAAATATATTTACATCTCTTAAATCTAGACACAATTTCACATTATCTGTGCGCTACATAAGAATTCTGCTTTAATTATCTTTACCCCTTTTTTATTATTTTGTACTTTATATTCACAATACTCTTGGAATTATATCTACGTACTTTTACTTTAATATGATATTAAGTTTTCATTATTACATGCTACATTTCAAATGCTGTTACAGTTTACTAAAAAAAATGTTCTTTTTCCCTTTAAACATTTATTTTTGTCCAGAATTTATTACTCCTTTCTTATGACATACATACATAGTTAACCCTCTTACATTCCAATACTTTGTTCTGCAGTTCAGCTTTAATTATTCTGAATCTACTTACTTTTTTTTTAGCGACCATTGCTATTCCCCCTCCTGGATCAAATTGTCTATGGCTAAGCATTACTCGTAGCCGTATCGTAACATTTCAAAATCTGTTCATGAATAACCTCTTAAAGGATTCAGATGAAATTTCACCCCCTGATACTATTTGAAACCAGTCTAAAGTTTTCTGAACCACACATCTTTTAACAACTATCATTTTCAATTCTTTCGGTATCTTTTTAATTTGTGAGTACTCTGACAAGTCTGTAATAAACTGTACTGGATTGGAGTTTTCATTAAATTTTGGAAGTGGAAAATCACTTAAGATATGATTATAGTTTTGAATGTCCCTCACTCTGATGCATCACAAATTAATTAAATGTAAATAATGATTGTAATATGAATATGCATTTTTATGTGACATTGATTTGAGATGTTTATTGATTGTAATTATTGTTGAAAAGAAGTTTATACCGCCTTACTGAAACTGACAATAATAGCGTGCAATAATGCAGCGAGGGGGTGAGCTGTTTATCATTATTGGAAACGAGGAAGTTACGTAATGTTGGCGCGTTTTTTCTTTTAGAATATTCTGGAACGTTTCCTTAGAGCATATGTATTCATAATTTTCATTGGATATAAAAAATAGACGCTAATGTTGGCGCGTTTTACTAGCCAATTGCAGTTCAGTTATAATCTTTAGGCATATCTGGGTGTAGGAGTATAAAAAGCCAAGTCAGAGGTAGATCGCTCTCAGTTCATCAAAATTCTTTGTACACTACACGTCGCATTCCCGTCAGTTCGTCGAAAGTATTTGCACGGCACACTTCGGATATCAATTTGCAGGTTACGCGTAACAGAGTTATGAAAAATCTCAAGTGTTATAAAGTCAATTATACAAAAAGTTGAAGTACGCGAATTAAGAATTATCAGTAATGAAGTTATTATAACAGTTTCAGTTTGGCGAGTGTCAAGATCAATGTGTAAATGTGATAGTTAACGTGTTCGACAATAAAAGTGTAAAACGAATTTCTTCATCAGTGTTATCTTTGGATAAAAGATTCCTTTCCGTTTACACAACCTGTATAAAGAGAAGTGCTCGACCCAAGAAAAAGATAATAGCTAGCCGGAGGACAGAGAACCAAATTTAAATAAAATAATAGTAGCATTCTTTCAAACGAACATTAATATTGCCGCAAATTGCTAACACCAGATGGAGCTAACAAGCCTAACAAATGAATCACGTCACAAGATGGCTTCAACGCGTGAAGTAAACACAAATACATAAACATTATAAGTAATAGCACCGCAAATTGGCTACCACAACGTGGGGCTACAATAAATAAATAAATAATGTCACAAATAATGTTACTACAAATTGGCACCCAGAACGTGGGGCTCAACAAATTAAATATAAATAACACAACTATACCACCGCAACTCCCATATTTAAATTCTCTAGTGTTACTTGTGCACTATGAGTTTCAGCATGAGCTATAGACAAAGCCACCGCATCACTCACATTATTAGTCATACCTGAGGAACTACCTCTATCATTATTCTGTACATCAGATACATTAACATCACATATATTGACCCTTGAATTAAATTCTAACCTATTTACAGTACCTTGCAGACTTTCTATTGTTTGTTCCATTTTTTTATTATTCTCATTTTGAACAGCTTGGTGCTTATTAATTTCAGAAGTTAGTTTTTGATTCAAATCTATAGACAAAACTTTAACTTCTTCAGACAATTTATTTCTTTGTGTTTCTGACTCCTGTATTTCAGATATCTCCCCTCTGAAATTAACTTGCACCTGAATTAAATCTGCATTCATCTCTCTTAGCTCACTTGAAATGCTACTCATTCGACTTCCTAACTCTGTACATTTTACACTAACATGTTCAAACTTGGTATCAACCTCACTTTTTTGGTTAGATATTTCCCTGCTCATGTCTGACATTTTCTTTGAAACTTTCCCTATCTCATTTGCTATCATTTCCTGATTTTCATTTCTCATTCTTGTCATACTGCTATCTAGCTCCATAAATTTCTTTTCAATTTCTTCCCTGTTTTGTTCTAAGCTCTTACCAATATCTTCCCTCAATTCCCTATTATTCTTTTCCATATTTTCCTGTTTTGATCTATTTTCTTTTCTAATTTCTCATTACTCTTTTCCATGTTCTGAGTTAGTTTTTGTTCTAATTTCTCATTATTCTGAGTTAGTTTTTGTTCTAAACTCCTGTCAATATCTTTCCTCAATTGATATGATTTTTACTCTAATTTCTCAATATTCTTATCTAATTTTTCACCAAAATTTCTCAACGTTTCCATCATACTAGCATCAAAATGATCATTTCCTGCTATTCTATTCTGACTTTCTTCACTAACATTTCCTCCCTCAAATCCTACATTGTTTGAGCTATTTTCCATAATCTGCATTGAATTACAGCTAACTGTTACATCATCTCCCTCCATAATTGTTTCTTCATTATTACTAGTAGACATTGTTTTCTTAATCCTACCACTTCTTAAGAACATTTAAATTCTCACAATTTTTTTAGGATAAAAAAATTACAGTTTTCTAACCTGTATGATGCTATCTGTTGATGTTGCTTTGATGTCCAGCTTCCTGCCCCTCTCTTCTAGATGTATCTGTCGCCTCTGCGTCGTACTACGATGAATCTGCGTCGTCTCGCTGTTTTTGCGTCCTCTAGTTGAGTTCCCCTGTTGCCTTTTAACCTCGTAGTTGCGATGTCCACTCATCCGCGTCGTAGGTCGTTCTTGTGGTTTTTTCTGGAATCTGCGTCTTGTAGTTGATTTCACTGCTCCATTCGCTCCACGTCCTGGTTCCTTCGCCCGTTCTTGGTTATTTTGCTCCTTCCTGGTTAATTCGCCCCTTCCTGGTTATTTCGCCCCACGTTGGGCGCCAATTTGTAGTATGATATTTGTTAGCCCCACGTTTGGGAGCCAATTTGTCGCGGTCACTTCGTGTTATCTATTGTTGGGCGCCTGTTATTATATTAATAGTTTGAATTTTGGGTTATTTGTCCTCCGGCTAGCTATTATTATTATTATTCAGTCGAGCAAATCTCTTAAACAGGGTGTGTAAACGGAAAGGATTTTGTTACTCAAAGATAACACTGATAACAGAATTTGTTTTTACACTTTTATTACCGTCACAATTAAGTTCACATATTGATTCGTGATACACGCCAAACTGAAACTGTTATATTTTCTAATATCACTATAATCACTTATTTACTGCACATTATTAATTCGCGTTTTTCACATTTATAACAAACTTTAAGACGCGAGAGATTCTGTAGAATTGCGACGTGTACTTTATGTATGCTTCGTTGAACTACGTGACGTGTTACCCGCGAACGATTCTGATGAACTAACTGTGCGACGTATAACGCGTGAATGCTTCTGTTGGACTGACGAAATCTGCCTCTGACTTTAGATTTTTATACTCCCACACCCGATATGCCTAAAGATTATAACCGAGCTGCTATTGGTTAATAAAACGCGCCAACATTAGCGTCTATTTTTATATCCAATCAAAAATTACGAAAACATATGCTCTAGGGAAAATATTCCCGCTATTTCTAATAAAAGCGCGCCAATCCGACGTCATTTGTTTGTCTCTTCTAATTAATATTCAACTCACCCCCTCGCACATTGTTATCCGCTCCTATTGTCAGTTTCAGTGAGGCCGTGTAAACGTATTTCCTAACAATGCATATAATTAACAAACATCTCAAATCATTGTCATACAATAATGTTAATTTACACTACAATCACTCTGGAATTTACATTATTGTGATACAATTTACTGCCACAACTTTATCGATCAGAACCTAACTCGTCGTCGCCAGTGCTCTACGATCCGGACACCTTTGCGGCGGAATGCACACCTTACGGGCCAGGCATAATGTTCCAGATATCCCAGAACACCAGTAGCACATCCAAACTTCCAATGCCAAACGTTGCATCACAGGCTCACACAAACTATCTCAAACCTCACCCGCTCCACCTACCATCCCAGCAACACCGCACCTGCAATCAGAAGGCACTGGCTACCATTCTGATATTCAATAGTATACTTAAAGATCCCCGCTCTTCCATAAATGACTTGCAAGCTGAGTTACTCCCTCTCAACCAACACCGTGCACACGCCAACAAGTGCTTCCGGGCGTTTGAATAAGATCCGGAAGAAACATAAAGCCATATCCTCAGCGAACAACCACATTCTCCATTGTCAGAGAAATCACACCTGCAGATCACCTAGACATCCTGATAACTCTACAGGCAAACTACACCCGATTGAAAAGAAATTCACCGCATTCCGTGCCGGATGGGAGACCAGACCATACAAATTGAGAGCCACCCTTCTCCTCACGAGAAACAACTCCCAGACAAATCTCTTCAGATGCCATGTGCTTCAACTGTGGTCAAGTTAATTTCTGACGAGTCAGACTCTCGTTTTGTTTGCAAACATACAAATAAACTTAATAACTAAAGAAATGACCTCCTTCCAGCCCCAATACCCATGCAATTCCACCAGCCTTACAATTAGAGCTTTATGGCTGCAGCCGCAAAGAAATACTATCATCTCCCGTCCACTGGGTGGCAGCTCGCAATATTCACGTGTTTTTAAAGAAGGTGCTAAAGCAGGATTCCACCATTCCTCTTCCTGTAATTCTTAATATTGTACATTGAACTATATTCTCTCTCCTTCCCCTTACCCCATACTTTCTATTCCGGTAAAATAAGTCAACTCCTTATTATCTTAAAAATTTAGGTAAACCTATTTAGGTAAACCTTCAACATTGCAAGTCGCCTTTGAGATATAATATCTCGTGCATTCAAGATCGCCATGAAAGATTACCAGGATACCTGAACCAGACAAACTCCAAATGTCTACGGGCATCTCCCTATAGTACCTCAATGGTAACAGCATGAATACGGAGAAGCAACAAGGATTTGTGATTCGAACCGTGACTGACATTTTTCAAGTTTGATTCAGCTTTCTAATTTACGTAAGATTTTGTTTCTGTAAGGGAACGTGAATTTATTTTTCACGGCTAAGGGTAAAAGTCCTCAAATTGTGGCAAACGTTCGAAACTTCGTGTATAATTCTCGATTGGAAGACGATTCCGTATACCTAATACTATCACACAACGATTTTTAAAACCTTTCTGTAAACACTTTATTACTTCGCTAATTTTCCGGGCTTATTATTGTTATGTTTCATTTTTAAAGGTGTATTTCCCTTAACGTATATCTCCGCCATTACGTAATTATTTATACTTATGTACTGTCTCTATTTACGAGCGCTGGCTCATTTGGACCTTTGTGTAAAATAAATGAATAAAGTCTTACGTTCTGATCAACTATCAGGGGTGGGAAACGAATATTGCTCCTGCTTAATTTATTTGGCAAATACAAAACTTTTATAATTATTTCACCGGAGCGTGCTGCAGAAGTTCATTACATAAATAAGTAAATGCCTAACAGCAGAGACATCAGCACATTTTAAAATACTTTCGGAACTGGAAAAATTGTCACAATCAAGTTAATTATTTACTGCATTAAGTAATTAATTGCCGTTACTGGTTGCATGTTACAGCTTTAGCAGGCAGAAATTGTACTGTTTAAATTGTCATCGCTTCATTCTAAACAAAGTTGGGATGCAGTGCTGCTGGATTAGTCAGAGCATTTTGGATGTCATTAAACTTTGCAATGCAAGGGACCAGGTTGGAAGCATTGTCAGATTTCCAGTCACAGGTGGACAGATAGTTAAAAGGTGCGATAGAGGAAATAGGTTTTGGGAACACAATCATTTGTGTACTGTTGTGTACTCATCATTTTTCACCCTGTGCCTCTTTTTTCAAGCTTTCAATAGCGTTTTAATGCACGTTTCTTACTACATACAGCACCCTAAGCGGTGGACACTGATGAACACGTGAATTAAATAATCATTTGGAAAGGAAACTTGGAAACGCAACTTTCCAGGCCGAAATTTAGCATAACCCATCCCGGAATTTGCCAATTAAGAGACTGAGGGAAACCTCGGTCAGAAAGAACTGTCCTAGCAGTTTTTGAACAACGGAGCTCTCGATACGAGTTCGTATCAACTTGGCCACCCACACGGTGCTAATTCTTTTCATATTATTATTAAGATGTAATTTAAAGATTGTTATGAAAATTTATTATCAGAAATAGAGGGCAAGGTGGAGGAACATAATCCTACTTTTAGCTGCATTTACGCATAGGAGAATCTATTAGTGTCTGTTTGGTAACAAATTGATAGTCCTCTGATACTTTTTAATATAGATATTAAACTTCACCAATTCAACCTTTGTTATCCATCCTTAAAAATTCAGAGTGTACAGATACCTACGCCGAAACCTAACATGAATCACCCTTCGGTGTTCTTTGCGGTAGACTCTAATCTTTCTACGAGTCCCAGTTATGCTCCGGTGAGGTCTTGGCTTACAGGAGATATACTGCTTTTGGAAGAATGTTTTAAAACCAGAAGAATTTGAAACCAGATCTGTTTTAAGACTGTATTGCTTGGTAGAGGGTGCAGCTGTATGAATTGGCCCAAGGCTGAAGTGCGTCAGGAGAAATGACGGAAATCTATCGAACAAGACAAGAAGAGGAGCCTCGGTTGTAGACATTGACGGCAAAAAAACTTGTACGAGGAACGATTTCCGGGAAGAACACCAACTACAAACACGTCTCAAAAGGTTGAAGGACCCTCCGTGAAGCAGGGTAAGTCAAAAGATCACTTCCTGTTAGGGGTACTCTAATGACTTCTGGAAATAATGAAGAAACTGTGCGTAATGAATTGAAAGCAAATCGCATACCAGTTCTAGGTCCATAGCATAGGATTTGAACATGCAAAATTCCGAACAATATCATATCAGTTCAATGGTCAGAGCACTTAATCACTCAATGTCTGTTTTGTTGAACATCTGTATATCTAACCGCTTTCAAGTCCATGAAAACGTAACATTTTAAACCTTTTTAACGTTTTGAGCCTTTACTAACGTTCACTAAACTTTTCATCCTTGATACTAAATAGGCACAGGAACGATTAAATGGATTAGAAGAATATAGCTACAAAATCCATTATTGCTTGGCCAAAGGGTCTATGTTTTCAAACAAGACTATACTCTGCGAATTGCTATGAAAAAATAGGTTGAGTTGGTTCACCTGGTGTACATAAGTCTAGCGTTTGTACTCGTATTTTGCAAACCTAGCTACATATGTTGGATTTTATTGATGTGTTGTGAGCTAGATGTTTTTAAAATCCATTAAGAACCTCAAGATTTGATTTACGTTTAATGATAACTTTAGTATTGTTTAAAGATTTTAAAACATCTTGAGGGATGCCCAGGAAAATAGGGTACTTCCGCCATACATATGAGATGCTTTCAAAGAAATTCAAGTCATGGGGAGCAATAAAAGATGTAGCGTAGTGAAGAATCCAACTCCGGTCCACTGTGTATCATGCACATGCACAAACCATTGCGCCAAGATGATATTGGCTGTGAAGCAAGTCTCTAAACATGTTGAGTCAGTTTCAGGTACGGATTGCAGCATGCTCAATGATAGTAAATATTAAATTAAATAATATTTTCTGCACTACTTTATATTAGGTTGCACACGTAGTAGGAGAATGAAATTGAAAAATTCAACTTAAAGTTGTCGCGGTAACTTTCGTGTTATCTTATTTGCTGAGCGCCTGTTATTGTTTTACTATTTTTAATTTTGGGTTCTTTGTCCTCCGGCTAACTATTATTACCCAGTCGAGCAAATCCCTTGAACAGGATGTGTAAACGGAAAGAAGTTGTTACTAAAAGATAACACTGATAAATGAATTTGTTTTTACACTTTTATTGCCGTCACAATTAATTAATTTCACATAATTACTCTTAATACACGCCCGACTGAAACTGTTGTATTTTCGAATGTAACTATTATCACTTATTTGCCGCACATTATTAATTCGAGTATTTCACATTTTTGTAACTAGCTTTACGACGCGAGAGATTCTGTAGAATTGCATTACGTGTACTTCGTGAATGATTCTGTTAAACTGCGCGACGTATAACCCGCGAATGATTCTGTTGAACTGGGTGACGTGTAACCCGCGAATGATTCTCTTAAACTGTGCGTTACCCGTCTCTGGCACGAATTTATACTCCCTCACCTCGATATGCCTAAAGATTATAATCGAGCTGCTATTGGTTAATAAAGCGCGCCAACATTAACGTCTATTTTTATATCCAATCAAAATTATGAACACATATGCTCTAGGGAAGATATTCCCTCCATTTCTAAAGAAAAGCGCGCTACTCTGACGTCATTTGTTTGTCTCTTATAATTGATAAACAACTCACCTCCTCGCTACATTGTTACCCGCTCCTATTGCCAGTTTCAGTGAGGCCGTGTAAACTTATTTCCTAACAATGCTTATAATTAACAAACATCTCAAATCATTGTCGTACAATAATGCTAATTTACACTACAATCACTCTAGCATTCACAGTGTTGTGATATAAAATACTGCGTCAAAGTACTCGCGACATTGGGTACCTTCACCGGCCCAAGCGCTCTAACAGCGTTTAATTCGCTGCACACAGTACTGCAGGATTTGTTTGCATGCACCGCTGCAAGCGGAAGCGGAAATTTAGTCATTTGTTTTACAGACCACTTATGCCTTGATTCCTTGCAGTGAAAGCACGTGGAAATTCGTTTATTGGAGAATATGGACCAAAGCGACATTTTCGATTTGTGTTCGCAGATTATAGCGTAATATGTCAACGATGTTATTTGTGAAGTAATTCCACTTGAAGAATGTTAATGTTATGGCTATCACTTATAAAGAAAACGGGAAGAGGATAGGACAGCTCCTGTAAGAAACCTGAATTATTTTGAGAAAATGGTACCGCAATATTCATTTTCAAACGTCACGAGCAACAGCAGATATGGGTTGAAATTATGATTCATTCTTATGTTATTACTTTCTCCACTACGTACATAATAGGTAGAGGAGTTATTGCATTCCACCTAAAATTGTATTCGATATCGACATTTCACCGGAAATACTTGTTTTGAGGCACCGAATAAAAAAAATTAAAAAGTGTTCATGTATGAATATCATAACTCACAAACGAAAAGTCGTATAAACACCAAACTTGGTATTTAACTTCAGCATCGTCCGAAGATATTCAAGAAAATCCCACAAACACAAAGTACCCTTTAAAATTTTTCATGTTATAAAAAACAATCTCTAACGATTTTATTACATTAAGAAATCCTGCATGACAACGTGTATATGTTGATTATTTTGGGAATAGCCTGTGAAGTCCACTTCATACGGAAGAGATTTTGTATAATTTAGTACAATTGGATAAGCGGAAACGTGCTACACAAAATTCAGATATTCTTAAAACACACAATGTATTTAAAATACCTTGCCATTTTATATGCATAAGCCATTTCCGAAATATCCGTCATTAATGGTTCGAAATATTCAATAGATACTTTGGTATTCTTTTAAAGTCCTGTGGAAATTCAGTTGTTTCTCGCGATATAATGGAAAGAGTATGTAATTTTAAGGACAGAATGTAGCGTCCGGTTCTTAAACTTTTGACTATCGCTGTTTCCTATGTATATATAACTCAATGTGCAATTTAGCTATTTCTGGAAAGGTTTATCTGGATTAAAATTGAAGTAGACAGAAACATAAGCATTCATTAGAATAAATGTTTACTCACTAATAAACTACAGAGGATTGAGAAAGTCATGTGAACGTAACGCATCAGTTTTGTTACTTGCAGTTACTAGAAGCCAAAGCAATGTATCTATTTAGAAACGTATTAAAAGAATTCGGAACATAAAAGCGCAAACGGGTAAATATTTCTATTCTGTGGGATATTATTAATGAGCACGAATTTTAATATGTCGTTGTACTTCTAGACACTCGGGAACAGAAACGCTTAAAACTGTTCCTATTAGGGTTATTTAATAGCTACATGTGGTCTCGGAAAAAACTGTTTACACTGTTATTACTCCATGAATACTATAGAGGAAGAGATTTAATAATCTTTTATATAGATTAAAACAACTTCCTCCATCCTTTTATGCAGCTTCTCGCTGCCAAAGATATCGCAAGATACATCCTGTATTAAATATCGCGATGCAAACACTCCATTTTTATTTATTTTGCTGTCAGTGCAGCGAAGTATTTCTTCACTTCATTCGCTGCTCCATCGGTGCGCTGCAGCAGGCTCCCTGAATGAACCGCTACATAAAGCGCTGCTGCAGCGCTTGGCCCGCTGAATGCACCTATTGTAAGTCGCCATTGGGGTGTAATGAATTTGAGATCTCTGTGTGGTTTACCGGAAAAAAAAAACGCGAGTACTTTGAGAGTTTAATGCCGTACTGGCATGTTGCTATGGTACCTCAGTTGGTTAAATCAACCAAACGGAACCCGGAAGATCCGTGTTTGAAATGTCGGTTAGACATTGAATTTTTCACTCTGAATCTACCCTTCGAATTTTTTGACAAATGTTCTTCAAACTTCTAAATGCAAAACCTGAACGCTATATTTCCAGCGGTTTGCCAGATGTTTCATGTGCACGTTAAATTTATGGCACTGTGGGCCTTGGCCTACCAACCCGGCTGCCGACCTCACGTCCACATGCATATGTAAGAGGTGAGGAGTAATCACTCGCTCGATACGGGTAGATGATGTGGTACATGATATGGCTTTAAATACAGTTCACAAAACATTACTTTTACATTTAACATTGTTGGTTTAAACCAGACCCAGCCACACTTCTATTCATGCAGCGAAATATTTAAAATATGATTTTAAAATCGGATGCAAATAGATCTGCATAACAAAAACATAAGATGACCTTTCTTATTACATGCTGTTCTTTAGTGCAGCTTCGATTCTCTTTTCGCGGTATTAACATTTCTTCAGGGGTTTGAAAACGCTTTAGAATAGCAGTCGCGGAAAAAACGCTAACACGTAGTTATTATGAATGCTCTACTACAATAATATTTACAAACAGCTTTTTGCACATCAATGTTTTGAGGGCACTTCTAAAAAATACATTTTTACTTTCCTTTTTCTTTACTGTATCGCGTGATATATAACAAACGTTGAACGCCTATCGTAATTTACATTACGCAATTAGAAAATGATAGTTGGATTCTTGGCACGTCCGCTGCAGTTTATGGACCAAGGCTGAACAGGCTATACGTGCTACGTCCGCCCCGCATCTGACGCCAATTAACGCAGAGATGATTAAAACCCCAGTGTCCCCGTTGACGCCCCCTACAGCATTCGCTAAGTTATTCTTATTATTACTGCTGCTGTTTAATGTTGTAACAGTTCTTGCATTCAGTACATTTTACATTGTTTCCTGCTGATGACCACGCTACTATAACTTAAGATCATATATGAATGGCAGCTGGTATTTACGCCTTGTTAAATTGATCTAGTTTTTGAAAAACGCAACTTATTACATGAATACATTTCATCCATTATCTGCGAAAGATTCTGAAACAGATTAGGAAAACCGAAAGAATGAAGAAATCTCTTAATGGCTGAAGGTTTGGTGTGGTGGTCGAATCCGTCTATCTCCTTTTTGGAAAGTTGTATGAGATTTTAAAAATTCAATGCCTTGGCTGGGGATTTCCGATTTCCATGTCGATGCACTACCTTTAAGCTACCATGAGAAAACGCTCGAAATTGCACTTAACATTTCACCTTTGATTCGTCTATTCCATTGGACCTCGAGGGTGTTCTCAATCCGAGATATTGTACTTAATAGGCGTTTAATTTAATAAACAGTAGAGATTAATTTATGCTAAATAATACTTCTATACTGACCTGTACAGCTTTAAGGTTGGAAAATAACGTTTGAAAAACTGGCGGAGAAGCTCGGTGCCATTCGTGTGGTAAGCTCTACAACAAGGGTGGCGAAAACGCCTTCCTTCCGCGAGTCACCAAAATACGCAACACGCACTGCATCATTCAACAGCATGTGAAAAACAAGGGCACAGTTGCAGAGAGAGAACGGCGCCTACGAGTCAAAATGACTCGCGAGTACCGTTTTCGCCACCTCTGCTCTACAGCATGGGTACGGGATTTCGAAGATCCTGGCCATGGCACTTGATTTTCAAATCCGTAACCAATGTAAAAATCGTTTTGTAGTTCTTCTGGTTGAGCATGGACAAAATAAAAGGGATGTACTCTCGGTCAAACCAACAGGTGAGCAGCTAAGTGTTTTCAAACTCCCTTCGAGTGAGCCGCGGTTCACACCCGTCAACTTCTGTGCGCTACTTCTAAATCTATAATACAAGGCTCAAATTCGATACTATGTAATAAACTTTCTTTTAGAAATGTAGTTAAATAATATCTGTGTTACTTATTACTTTCTCTACTACGTATAGTAAGTAGGGGAAGTATTGTATTCCACCCAATAATTCGATACCGAGATTTCACCAGAAATATATGTTTTGAGATTCCCTGAATCCAAAAAAAGCATTTTTTGGAAACATGTTCATGTGTGTGTGTGTGTGTGTGTGTCTGTAAACAGCATAACTCGGAAACGAATAGTCGGATAAACACCAAACTTGATATTTAGATTCAGTATCTTCCACAGATGAGGCACGAAGGTTTTCAAGAAAATCCCCCCACCCCAGATTACCCTTTACATGGAATATTTTTCGAAAATGTTAATTTTCTCAAAAATGGCTCTAACGATTTTGATTAAAATATCATACGTTTAAGATATTTTCATGACAAATGAAATGTATGTCTCGAATTTTCTGGGAATGTCTCCAAAAGTATTCTTCATTGTGGACGACTTTTGCATAATGGTAAACCATAAGAGACTATAACTATTGCAAGAATATGCACAGTCTTGTGAACAAGCCTAGCTCTCCCAAGCACTCGCGGAAGTACCGGATTTGAGCCCCGTTTCTCAGATGCCGATTCAACGTTCCACGCCTACTCTTTGTTCATTAATTTATAACACTGAGTTTAGTGCGTATTTTTGTAGCTCTATGTTCACTCACAGCATGAAATTCATCCGCATATGCATTGCATCCTCTTTAAATCAGTGCATGAAATATTTATATGTATTGCATTATGTACATATGCTCGTTCGCATTAAATTGCATTTCTTCCAGCCATTCGTATTATAAAATATAAAGTATCTGCGCTGATAAAAGTTGATGCTAATTGTTGTTGTCCATTGTAGTACATTATTTTCATATATATGTGTGCACAGTGCTGATTGTCAGGAAATCAGAAAAAATTGAACATATGTGACAACAACAAAAGGACAAAGAAGATTACAATGGGAGAAGGCAGGCTTTAAATACTCAAATTATCATTCCTAATAAAAGAAAATCTTTCACTATTTTGTCCGACTTGATATTCGGTACTATTTAAAAGACAGATGCAATAGTTTGTGTGATAAGTGCATTATCGGAAAACTAGTTTGAAAATACGAAACAAAGTCGAGTATTTTCTACTTTCGGGGTACTTAGATGCACTTAACATAGGTGTATTGCATTTTTTAATATAGTAAATAATAGAAAAAGTACTTATGCGAAAATAAAACTAATTACTAATAACCTTAATGTTATAACAAATTACTGCTAGTGTTTAACATTGCTGTTTTAGTATTAAGGTTATGAGCATTAAATTGGTAGCAAACTAGAATTCGATTACCCACGTCTGATTGTTTATAATTATATATTTTTTCCGTATTCTAGCTATTGTATCTTATCAAATTTTAATTCATATTATGAAGCACCATTTACCATTTGGATCAACCTTTTTTATCTTAAAAAAATCATAACTTAGCTACTGCATGATTTAAATGGTGGAAAGTTTGACGACGAATGACCTGTCACCTTTTGACGTCGTTTCCAATATCTGCTGTTGATTCTTCTGCCTGTTGCTACAGTGGTTGTCTATGAGAGCTTCCTCTCTAGGTGTGCGTGGGCCTATTTTGAAAGGATAATACCAGTTTAAATTGACTGAGAAATATAATGTGATCTAATACTTGAGCTATTGAAGCGAATTTGAAGCTGACTGTTTGAAGATAAAGAAATGAAACTGATTATGAATCGCAGCACTCGAAAATATAACAATTGAATTATTATATTTGCTAACGGTTTGAAATAATTGCTTCCACAATGAATGAAAGTAGAAGCGTAATTTGCCGTGAGTCGCTAAAATAGTAGTTGAAAAAGTCCCTCGCAATAGGCGCTTTATCTTTCTAACATCAGCGCATCACTGAGCTCTTAAAATAACTCACGAGTAAGTCACATAATTAACTGAATAAGTCTCAAGGGAGAGTGTGTCTCATTTAGAATGCACGACCTTTTGTTAACTCAAGCTCCGCCTATCACTATCCCTCCCAACCTTACTATTCAAGCGGGCCAATCTTAAAAACTCTTAAAGTATGCGTCTCTTACCTTGTTGCTATGCGATACCTCCCCAACTCTAAGAATTTTATTTACCTTTCTCTTTTATAGAATTTCTAAGTACTGAACTTAAACCTAAACTGCATTCCAAGAATCTTTATGCCTTAGTGCGTTCGTTCCTCGGCTGTTACTAAAGACTTTGCTCACTTATTACCCTTTTCTTCGGACAAATCTTTTCAACTCATGCTTGTTGCAGTATACATTGATTTAAAATATGGAAATTATTTATGGCAATTATTTCTCTATCACACTATAATTTATTTAATTATTTATATAGTCCTCACCATAATTAAGGTAGCACTCCTAAGCAAATATTAATACATAAAAAGGAATTAGAGACACAAGTAAGATTTCAGTGGTATTATTCAACTATCAGGTATAATTATATTCCATGTCTACAATAATGAATATACAATAAGTTATGAGGATTTAATATAATTCATGCAGATATACCCGCAGTAAAATAGACAAAACACATAGGTGGTCTAGATTACTAATTCAGCTTTCCACCATGAGAGTACGAACTGGAAGTGAATAACAAAACACTTCATCGAAGAACTGTTTGTGCGTAAGTGGCTGTTCAGAATGAAGTTTAAATTTCGTCTGCTGGAACTGAAATATGGTTCCCGGTTTAAGTAGTTTGAGCCATTTTGATAACATAGGAAAGATGGTCGCAATTGTTGCATATGATCAAGAGGAAACCATTGTAACAAGCTCAAAACTCTCCACTGAATCTTCAAAAGGGAATTACTAGTCAGACTAATACTCGGGTATTATTAATTTATTGGAGAATTTGTGTATAAAAATTGTCTTACTATCTACGTTCATATAAAGCGTTGTCTAACAAATTACTTAATTGCGTTTAGTTTTGGTAGATTTTGCATAAAACAAGTTTTCAACTGGGTTTCTAATTAAAACTGTTACTGTATTTATGCTTGCAGAGCTCCATTGCATCCACACTTTCTCTGGTCCTTCAATGGGATTTTTATACTTCATATAGCATATTTACCATAAGTACAACCATAGCAGTTTGCGCCTTCTTGATCCTGTCTTTCTCTCAAGAGAGAAATCTGATGTAGTAGCATTGCAATTATGCTTCTTTTATGTGCTAAAAGAATTAAATAAAATTCACTCTCGTTACGCGCTTGTCTGTCAGCCATATCCTCATTTACACAGCATTCCACTTTGAAAATAAATTATACCAGAATTAACAGAAAACTCTTAAAGTCGCATGACCTTCTTTACCTATTCATCATCAAACCACGCTTACAAAATTTATTTTTCTATTTAGTTCCTGTTAATCGAGATAAATGTTGCAGAAATGCTTTCACTACACATTTTGTGGCAGGTATAGAGGAATATAGAAACTTTAAGCGATAGTTAAATCATTAAAAAGCGGGTCGCTAACGATAGGTTTAAAATTCAGCCTTTGCATTACCATGAGAGCGGGATAAAACGAATGCCCTTTATATAGGACAGAGCAAGGCCTTGTCCAAGTAAGGCTGCATCACAGGACACACTTGTAGGAGACGCCTAACTGAGCATTACCGCAACGACGACAGAGAAACAATCTCTGCAGACCGCACAGCCGAACAGCGTCAGCTGGTCCCACAGCCCTGAAACAGATGACAAGAAACATTATGCTAACAGGAAATGAGGTGCAGGATGCTCGTGGTAGAAGAGAACCATCCCAGCATTCGCTTACCGACTCGGAGAAACCACGAAAAATCCATGGACCAGAGTGAACGGCACCAGGGAGCGAACTCCGGATCTCCCGAATGCGAGTCGCACACGTTACGCAACCTCACCTTGCTCGGTATCAACATAAAGTATTCTTAACGCAATAATTTTAGCCTTCTTTTGTATTCCTACTTCAGAAGAAACGTTGCGCATTTCAGCATTACAGGTAACTGGTATGTCAT
Organism: Deroplatys truncata; assembly: GCA_030765065.1. Lineage (NCBI taxonomy): Eukaryota > Metazoa > Arthropoda > Insecta > Mantodea > Mantidae > Deroplatys > Deroplatys truncata. Next base: position 135,935,898 of record CM060981.1, read on the forward strand.
CCATCTCGGTTACTGCATTGTCTTGTCGCTAGTCATATTGCACTGTGCTAGCCCCCTCTATCTGCTTACACGAATCAGAGTAGAATTCATTATTTGTATCCTCTTCGTCGTTTAGTACCGTTTATAAGTTTGCTCATTGGTTAAGAAATGGGTGAAATCCATGTTAAATGTGGAAACTTTACGGAAGAAAATAAGTTTAAGTGGCCACTTTTTCTGCTACGAAGTGTACTCCTCATTTCCAGGAAGGGAAGTTTTATTCTTCCTAACACACCATAAATTGTGGAACCGTAAACACTGATGCACTTCATGCAAGTAACATTTGCAAACACCTAGAGCCATTTGAAACAAAAACAGAGGTTATGAATCCCGCCTTGAGTTCTTTGTTTTCACGTATGATGCACTGGGGCAGCAGTCGATTAGTCTCGCACAGGTATTTCAGCTTGTAAATCCAATTAACATGCTCTTCAATACATAATAAACCGGGGTAGGAATTGCACGCTTAGTGAGTGTGCGAACATACAATGCTAGAGTTAATGGGACATGAATCATTGAGCTTCATGAGCGTTGCGGGCCGTATATTCTTTCTTACAGAGTTAGATCGTTAAGTTTTCTAGTTACAGTAAAATGTACCTGTCAGTTTCAGATTTTATATGCACGTATATGAAATTCTGATTCCCCTCACCTGCAATCCATAAATATGTAGTTTTTCCAGGGACTAAAGATGAGTTAGGCACCTAACGGCGCATCATTAACTCAGTTCAACTGTTACCGGAAACAACCGTATTCTGAGAAGAATAGGGAATCAATTATTTATAATTTTATTTCTTAAATAGCATTAGCCGCAGTTCAGCTGGTGTTATCGCATTAACTGCTGAGATTCTTGTCTTTTGCTTACAGTCATACTTCCGTCTTCCACCCTTTCATTAAATTTCTTTCTCCTCTCTCTAAGCAAAGTTTGTCATGCGATGTTTTTAAAACCAGCAATAAACTGTTTTCTGGGGTGTTAATAAGCATTAAAATATAAGTTTAGCAGTACACAAGCTGCTATTTGTTCCTTATGCGATAAGTACTTCACTGTCTTCCTAAAACGAAAGTGAAAGATACGGGATTATAAATGCGTCTTAACAGGATCCCAGATCATGACAGCTTCCTCCTTGCTGCCTCTACTCATCCCCACCCCTACCGTATCTGGCTGATTTGGCTGGTTTGACTGATCAAACTAGAAATCGATTTGATAAAACTCATCATAGGCTTCTTGGCGAGTTTCCAAGCGATACATATCTTGTAGAATGTTTCTAGTTTTTGAGTTCTCGCTGGGCAGATTTTCCGTCCTATAATTATTTCCTAAATTCTGCAAGTTCTTGACCGGGGATAGTGACAAGACGACCCATCTGTTTCCCAAGAATGAAGATAATTATTTTTGTTGACTTTATTTTGATTTTGCTTGAAGCTGATCAACTCAGACTTCCATTCCATACCTTTTATTGTGCACTTAAAATACACACCTGATAGAAGGATGATTACTATACCTATTAGAGTTTCGAAGTGTAAGTCTCCTTATTTCAGGGCACAGAATTTCAGAAATTAGCAACAGCAGAAGTCAGTGGAGTAATTTCTGAAAGTTTAAGTTCAGAATAAATGGGCGTCGTAATGCGTAGGTTAATATGTATGGAAAATTTAACGTTTTAATCTAGTCACCAAATGGATTTATTTGCAAATGTGATATGTCAGAAGAAACAGTATTTCACCTGCTGTTCCAGTACGCGCTGGTATAACGTCTCTACAATGAATTATTCACAGCCATAAACAAAATTAGTCACTAAATCATGTTCACCTCTGCTTTTATATCCTATATTTCTGGCATTTATTCATCCATTTAATCATTTGTAATAAGCTAATTTGTTATTTGTTGTTTCATTTTGTGTATATATTTATAATCTTAACATGTGACGCAGGTAATTCTTTCTGCCCCACGTTTAGGCGCAATATGACGCAGCCACGCTACGTCCTCCAACAATGAAGCAATACCTTTGCCTCACGGTTGCTGCTTGTCTCCTCCCAGTTGGTTCTTCTTTTGCCACGGCTACTCCAGCATGAAACCTTAACCTCAGGGTATGCGTGGATGTGTACAGAGAAACACACAAACGCTGTCTTGGAACACTTTTATTCACTATTTAAAATAATACTTTAGGTTTGCCGATCACTACTAAATGCATACGAAGTTACTTTGTCTTTACCAAGACCGACGAATATTAACTACAGCTAAGCGTTCTAACCTCTAGCATGTTCGCCACCATTCTTCTCCACACGACGAGAAAGTCGTCCTGCACTCACCAGGCTCTCAGGCAGACTGACTTACCCACGCTGCACAAGGAAAACCAACGCCTAAATTTCCCCTCTCTCCCCTCAAACTTAGCGTCATGATGGCTAGAGTGGCCTTCACCAGGCTAAGTGCAGCTGTACTCGGCTGGTACCAGGAAAAACTTGCTTCAATGGTATTTACCCTTTCTACCTGAGGCTGGTCCCTAATTAACAAAACTGTGCCTGTCTTGTCTTACTGTCGCTTTTACAGTCACAATTTTCACAATGCTTCTCCTTTTTATACATACATTGATTTTAAATATATTATTACTTATTTTATACCACTATCCTTCTCAGATTATTATGATAATTATTGCCTTTATAATTCCGGCTTCACATGTTATTTTGGTGCAATAAGGTTCAAATATATGTTAGAGAATAAACAATAATAATAATAATAATAATAATAATAATAATAATAAAAGTCCTATGCTAAGCACTTCGAAAATGATCCGTTTATTTTACTTCACTTATCTGGCACTGACTTCTAATTCCATTGTGCTTTAGGCATCAAATCAAATTTTAAGTGTATGATAATGTAGGTAGAAAAGTCCACATAGTTGCATGCCCACTGTGTGTTCACATCGTAAATTCAAAGACAACATTCAATTTTGCAAAGCTGTTACATTTAAAATAGTTGAAAGTATTCCGCGCCTATTCAGGGCTGTAATACCTATTTTGATCTCCAGTGCAATAGCAGTGCGTTCGTTCTGGGTTTCATTATATTTAATGCTTAGATGTTCTCAAATTTTCACCGTGTTTAGTAATTACATAAAAAGAATGCATACTAATCGCAATCAAGTATAAAATGAGAAAGGTAGGAAAACGAAACTATTTGTTGTAACATATTAAGAAGAAAAATAATGCTTGAGTGGCAAAAACGAAACGAAAAAAAAAACATCGTATGTTTGTCTTTGAAGAAGAGCTCTGATCCCAACAAGCGACTAGATAGTGAATCCTATAAGCAGATTCAGTTAAATAAAGGCTATAACTGTAAAAATCCAGCTATGATGGCAAATACTACATCTGGTGGTAAGGCGTAATGTTGATCCTTTGAATATAAAGCTAATGTAATCTGCTGCAAGGCCTTCCCAAAAACACATAATCTTAAACTAATGATTTCATTATACAGTGTTTTTCCATCACGCTGTGGCCGCCGGACTCTTGCTTGCGCAACGGCCACCGCAGCTCGGACTACCGCCGAAACAGTTATAATATCCTCGCAACTGGCTGATCTTCTCATTGTTACAATTGCAATTACAATGATAATAAGTCCATACTTTTCCATAAGAGATGTTGGAAATGTTCTTATCCATTCACGAATTTCTGGCATCTTCTCAGGAAAGTTACATTAACACTCGAGAGTTCAGTACCCGAAATTAAGTGAATATCTCGTCTGATTTTTTGGTCTTAATGTATGGGAAATTGTTGCATACACCTTATTCTTCATGTGACCATAAGAGTGGGGTAAATTTATATAACTGGATATTGTAAAAGGATAGAGTAATTGACTCACGCTTAATATTCTTCTCTGACGAAGCATGGTTCCATTTGTATGACTATGTTTCACTGCAAATGACATATTGGAGTACAGAGAAACCCGGGTTTACACATGAGATTCCCTTGTTTGACACGAAAGTTGATGTGCAGTAAATGCATACAGAATAATAGCGTCCGTAGGTTTTGAACAAACAATAAATGTAGAGAGGTATAAAAATGACGTATCTAACGTTGAATGTCAGTCTGATTTTTTTCAAATAAAACTTTGCTATCGCGCATACAGTCATTAAACGTAATTTAGGAAAAATCCCAAGATACCGAAATTAGTAAAGACTTTTGTCCCCAGGATCCCCTTATTTAACTATATGGATGACCTGAAACATAAGATGTGCAACAAACCCAATACATTGGAAGAACTAAAAAAAAAAAATCAGGCGAGGAATATTGATTTCAGATATTGAATTCCCCAGTGTCAATGAAAATTTCCCGAGAAGATGCCAGAAATATGCGGATAGAGAAGAACGTAATTTCCAACTTCTCTAATGATGTACTTATTATTATTGTAATTGTAGTTGTAAATATGAGAACGTGAGGCGGTTGCGGAGATACTATAACTGTTTTAGCGGGAGTCCAAGCTGTAGCAAACGGCGAACGAGCCGCCTTGCGGTGGCCACAGTGTAAACAAGAGCACGGTATAATACAGTGTTTCTTCCATATCTGGTACTGTCGCCCGCTCCCAATAAGAACTGTCGTATGTCTCTTAATTCCGTCACCACATAAATTGTCTGGAGTTCTTCTGTTTGCTCCGAGGCAAAGCTCAAAACGTGACCGATACTTGCTGTCTGAACAGTCGATTCGCATTACATCTATTTGCAAAATAAATACTGCGATAATGTATACCAACTAGATCTTTCAGAGCTTGTGTGAAAATTACCCATTTTTTATTTTCTAACAGTGAATTATTTTTCTGTTTGATTTGGTTAACTCACTATACGATATCAAACATTTTTAAAACAATTTATCATAATCACAGAAGACTTTTCAAATGTTCTAATCATTTAATCTGTCATTACAAAAGGGACATTTGTTTTTATTTATTTATTTATTTATTTATTTATTGTCGCTCAACTACATGTGGTAATATTGCCACATACAAACTATAGAACAATACAACAAAGTGAATACAATGCAACAGTGTCATTACAGTGTAGTATATGTGTAATAACAAATTAATTCAATATAATGCAACGTTTTAAAAATGAATCCTATACCTGTACAGTAGACCCTCACTAATTCGAAATTGGATAAACCGAAAACTCGGCTAATCCGTAGTAGCTGCTCGGTCCCTGCCGAATTACATGGAAAAATCTACCGCTTAAACCGAATTTCGGATAATTCGTACTAGGAACTAAAATTTGGTCCCCTCATTACACATTCCATATGTTATTCTTCGTTTAAACCAATATGTATGTTGTGCGTGCACTACGATATTTTCAGTTACGCATTTCACATAATATTTCTCAATTTTCTTTTTCACCGTCCGGCACCATGCTTCAAAAGAAGGCTCGGGAGATCCCCAAGAAAGAAGGATTTCTGGGTTTGTGTCTTCTGAGGGATAGCTATGGCGTTTTCAGAAGAGGATAAAATCAGTGCTGTCAGTGTCCGTGGGGAGGCACATAGAGTAAATGAGGAAGATGCCAGTGAGTGGGCGCGGAAGTTTCAATCTAAGCTCTCTCATCATTACCTTAGAAATGTGTTTAATATGGATGAAGCAAGAGTTTTCTATAACTTGATGCCTGAAAAAACACTATGAGCCAAGGGCGGAAAATGCAGCAAGTAGAGACTGACGGTGGTCCTGTGTTGTAATTCAGATGGTTCCGCGAAGTTCAAAACATTAGTGATTGGAAAATACAAAAATCCACGTTGTTTTTAAAAGCTCAACTATTCAATCTGCCAAGTCAGTACGAGAATAACAATAAAGCTTGAATGATCAAATCACTTGAAAAGTCAACAAGAAATGGCTGCGAGAAAAAGGAACATTTTGCTAACTTTGGACCACTGCCACGGCACATCAGTTCCATGACCTCGAACTTCCGAACGTAGAATTTGTCTTCTTATTAGCTGACACTACGAGCCATCTGCAACCATTGGATCGAGGAATAATCGCCTCAATGCAGCGCAATTACAGACGCCGATTGGTTATGGCTGCCATCAGTGCAATAGAACTACAAGAAATAGTTCCACATTGGAATGTACTGCAAACTATCCGCAACATATTTGTTGCTTGGGATGAAGTTACAACAGACACCATAACTAACTGATTTAAGAAGGTCTGAACAGCAACTGATAACGCCGCTGAAACTGAACAGGAAACCATGATCCGCATCTGAACTTATAATATGGATACAATTGGAATTCTGATAATACTCTTCTACAATCTTACACCCGGTTGGTGCCCTCTTGTAGCGTCATTATGGAAGAATGAACGTAGGTAGACAACAACATGTGTGCTGCTGAAGAACCAGTCATCTGCTGATGATGCGGAAGAGAATCATAATTCTTTACTGTCATCCTCTGAGGAGGAACATGAAGATGCGACACCGCGACTCCGCGCTGAAGTTAAAGCTGCAATTTCTGTTCTCGAGAGACTTGCTGCCACTTCTGATGTCTCCATGGCATTTCAGGCTGCCCTGGATGAGGAATCTTCAGAGTGTGCCATAATATTACGACCAACGGTCTGCCAACAACAATTAATAATTTTTTCAAATTATAGAACTAAAATGTGTAATGGATAACAGCTTTAACTAAAACATGTGTTCCTATTAAAACTTAGTGTTAAAAGAACGGTATATTTAAAGTGTTTCTTAAGGTTATTGTTTGTTGTAATATACTACTCACTAATTCAATGAGTATAATATTGTACCAAATAGCACTGTTTTAAAAAAAATTACGACAAGTATTTGACGGTATACTAAACTCTAACTAAACAAATGCCACATATACCGTATACAATTGTTACTTTTACTTTTTCTTAGAAGTGGAACACCTTCATTCGTTGGTACGCATAACAAGAGAGAAAGTGAATTCAACAGTCGTATGTTACCATTTCAGATACCACGGGACCATTTTTACAAAACCTCGTTAATTCAAACTTCGTTAAACCGAATTGGCTATTTTTGGTCCCTTGGACCCGCTACAGTAGACCCTCGGTTAAACGAGGGTCTCCTGTAGCGGGTTCCCTTGGACCTCATTACGTTGATGATGATGGATGCTGTATTACGTACCTGTAGGTCGTCTTTACGTCCTTTCTCTGGTGACGTATCACGACGTTCTCGTAGACTGGAATCTGATGATCGTACATATGTATTCTTGTATGTGTGTGTTAGTATGTTGTAATTATTATTGTATAATAATGGCACGGCTGCTGTATTTGTGACGAAGAGCACTTGTGTCTTGTTAGGGTTGGGAATGAAGAAGGTTAAGATATTTTGCACACACGTATTCTGTTAACTATTTCACTTATATTTTAGATAAACCACATATAAATATTCACAATACACTATCCCCTTTGTTATGTTAAAATATGTATAACTGGTAGACTTTAAATGTATGGTTTTAGCGTCTATTTAAAGACTAGTTTATAGACGGCCTTCCTGCTTGAACGCTGACAAGCTTCTGTTAGCGTTCACTTCAACCGTTCTTCTTAACGTACGAATTGTAGGCATATATCAATGTACCTGAATGGTGCTACTATCCAATAACATCCAATAGCAGTTTATGTTACATATATATGTTTACAGACTTCCATCATCTTAATTATGTATCCAAGATATGTTACATGCTTACGTAGATGCTACTACATTTCTTGTAATTTATTTTACTGTTTATATAGCTAACACTGGCGTTTCCCCCTTACATTATATTTTATAGGTTATAACGTTATATACTCGTTCTCTACCGTGTGTACATTATGAATATATGTGCTTTAACATCCTCTTAATTATTATACGTACAGTATTAACAAAGAAAATACATAGCATGTAAAACTTAGAACAAAAGATGTAAAAGAAAGAAATTATTAATGTGTTGATGCTGAGAAGCTGTGAATTAGATATCTTATTACATTAATGAGTTGTTTTATTAGTTTGTCCGTGGCTAGTACTGTATGTTGCTTCACCGTTGTTTACAATCACAGGTGGTATACAATGACGTGGAGTGAGAAATTTAAGGATAGCTTGGATAGCTTTCGGGTTATTGAATACTGTTGGAAGACGAGCTGTTATGTTGCAGTTTTCTTTTTTCCTAATAAGCTGGGCATTCTGTGAAGAAGTGCTTGATGGTTAAGGTGATGGCAATGTTTACATTGAGGTGGCGATTGCTTGTATAAGATGCCAGTACGTGTGAGTATTGTGTGGCCATTACGAAGCCCTGTTATTTTCATTTGATCATGGATCTTAAAATGTGTTAATACAGCGGGAGATGCAAACTTAGTAGATATTGTGTCATGCAAAGACAGTTATCTTCGTTCCACGGCATTTACGTTTTGTATGTTTGTCATATAAGGAGTAGCTTCCCGTAGTTACAAAGTCTATACCTAAAAATTCCTCTCAGTGACAAATTGACCTTTAATAAAGTAAAATAATGAAAACTCTTCCAGGCGATTTGAAAGGCGGCAGCTATAACTGCCCTTTGTTCACGCTCAGGCAGAATACGAACACAACTGCCTTTGTTTTGCTTTTATCGCGTGTCATGTGCACATCGTGATACAGGAACATGATGGTATAATTCAATTAATCTGCTAGAGATTTAAGAACGGTTCAAATACGAATTGGTAACACATTAGTTTGAACAACACAACCCATAATTATCACCTCGCTCTTGTGTTTCAGGTTCATCTTTCATCAAGACCTCAAACACCGCGAGGTTTTACTACCTGATCCCCTCTTCCAACCTTTCTCTTTCTAATTGTTTATTAGGTCTCGTTCTGCATGACCAGTCCTAACCACTATGCCTTAACTCGTGATTTAATCAATAGCTCCCTGACCAAGTGCCTTAATGCTACTTTCTTCACCAACTGCTTGTGGGAACATCAGAATGTGCATTTTTGAGATCTTCTTTTATAGGAATGAGTATTCCAAAGATTCAGTTAACGGCCTGTTTGATCAATTACTTAAGTATTACTTTCCATATAGGTCATATACCCATATAAAAATTGTGTCGCTTAATGTCAATAAAAATTCTTCATTGCCTTTTCAGAAGAAAGAGAGAAGGAATCGCGCACATCACTACGTCATATATTTATTTCAAAAGAAAACCATAATGCCTCTAGGAAAAAGATCAAGAAATACAATAGAATCTTCTAGATGGTTCCTACCTCTCAGAAAATTCAAATACGTTTATAAGATCGTAGCGAATGCAGACAGAAAAATGAAAATCATTATTAACAATTTGGTATTCAATGTTTGTATTGTTTCGTAAATAAAGATGAACATTTAAATTCGGTTCAATTCATTTGCCATGTTGTTGTGCTCAGTCTTGGGTAAGCTTAGTAACTTTAAATTCTTTGATTTTGTTATCCATTCAGAAGGTTCTAAAATTCTAATTCAGAGATTTAATCCTTTCTGTAAACAGCGACGATGATGATAATATTATAACCTGACAATCCATAGAATAGGTTGAATGAAATGTCGCAGCATACTCTCAAATGTATGTAGATTTATCTTGTAATGTTAGTGGACTTTCAGACATTCATTCCAATTTAGTCCAACCACGAGTCGAAAATGAAGTCTTGCTGTACTACAGAATGAAAATGCATCGAAAAGTGTTGAGTCAGAGATGTAACAAAATGAAAGCCTTTATATTATGTATGCTATGCTTAACGATCGTTAATCGAAATACCCGCCTTGAATGTGGCTGCGCATCTCACCGCAAATGATGAATTTGAAATGCCAAAGCTGGTTGGTCTCTGGTTTCCACATCAGCTACCATCCTTCTGTATTTACTTTGTCTTGTAGACAAGCGCTTTTGTGTGTCGCCATAAAATAACACAAGTGGTGAGAGATCTGGAGGTTAACGTAGTTAAAAGTGCAATCTCCCCACCACTTGCTGATTTGGGGCGGAATAATATAGCATCATACGAAAAATGTATGATTTTTGTGGGGGTTCCAGAAGTCTCGAATCTAATATGGGAGGTACAGGAGTCTAAACGAGTAATTTGAAATAGACGCACTAGTCAGTACTCCTGTTTCTGGTTGCACATGAATTTCCTCAGATGTGTACAGTGCACTGTAAAACAAACCTCATCCACGAGTAGTACAAATCGCAGGCTGTTCGGTACAGTAGCACACCGATGACAGAACTGACTTGGTGCAAAGTTATGTAGCTTCACAGTTTGCATCTATATTAATTAAATTGCCTGAAACGTCTGATGCCTGTATACACTTACTGCAAGGTGCTTGTTACATTGATAAATGTGTTCCAATTCGGAAGCGAAACTTTCTGTGAACATTCGCGCGACTTCCCAAGCCATGCATATTACAACGCATTACATGCATATTGTGAGACAGTCTCCCTTTATGACAATAAAGAATAGAAGGTAAGCAAGGAGGTGTCTTTTCCAACTTGAAAAGTATTTCGGACTGTGTCCCTCCTGCAATGAAACTACAAGACCGAGGGTAGACTTTGTCGACGCAGTGTTTTCACAAATCCAATAACGTGAAGCAATCCTTGAAGAAGCAAACGGGGAAATTGTATTGTTGATGGTGGTGAGTACACCTTATATCTCATATTCACTAACATCATAAACTGATTCCTGAAGTTCTATTGTCTCTTTAACCGATAAGTTCATCTTAACGAATATGATGAGAAAACTGGAGTTTTCTAACCTTCGTAGTTATGTTTAAAAATAAAATAAATAATAAAAAAAAGCTTTTACATATAGAGAACTTGGCAGCAGCACAGAGATGATCGCACTTGAGAGTAAGGTCATGACTATGCAGAGTAGAATTCACACACTCTGAAGCGGCAATACTATATTGTGAAAATGATATTAATTTTCTAGTGATGTTTTATTCCCGAAACAGATCTTTGTTTTATTTTCAGGGAAACCCTTACAGTAATGTTTCAAGCAGTCAGCTAAACGGAAACAATAAAATGCTGACGCACCTCATTGCTGAGAGCATTTCATGTACATCCATGGGTAATACCAGTAATATTCCTGCAATTGTTAATAGTAGCGTCTCTCTTTTTTAGGCTAAATAAGAGATATGGAAGGACATTACAAGTAATTGAAACAGAGAAATTAGACAAATATTGCACACAATCAACAAAAAGACATTACTCATTAACAGAATTTCATCAAAATATTCAAAGTTTAAGAAATACAATCTTTGAGTTATTAATTAGTTTCAAAAATGAAAGTAAAAACCCAGATATCTTATGCATAACGGAACATCACATGGACAAACAGGAAATATTACATATATTAATGGAAGGCTACAACAGAGCAGCATATTACTGTAGAAAAAACTCTCTAAAGGAGCTGTGAGTATCTTGGTTAAGAAAAACATACAGTTTGACAATATTGATCTGGATAAATGCTGTATAGAACAAACATTTGAGTGTTGCGCGGTTCGTATAAAAATGCCAGACAATGAACTAATTATATTAACAGTATACAGAGCCCCAGCTGCCGTCTTGCAAACTTCCTATACAATCTGGATGCTGCTCCAAAATATCTATTCAAGTCTAAAATTGAATTTATACTTTGTGGTGACTTAAATATAGACTTCATTAAAGACAGCAACCTAAAGGAACAAATTTGTTCATTATTAAAAACATACAACCTTATGCATACAGTCAACTTTCCAACTAGAATTCAAAAAAATTCCAAAACGGCTATTGATAATATTTTCATAGATATGTCTAAAAATGAGTACTATGAAATCTAACCCTTAACTAATGGACTTTCAGACCATGATGGACAGTTGCTTAAAACCAATTATAACATTCCCCATTCCTAAATAACGAATCATGTATCCAACTACCGAGTCATTAACAGTGAGAACATAAAACTCTTTAATTACCAGCTTTCAGTACAAACCTGGGAAGAAATATACAAAAAGAACAATATGAATGACAAGTTTAACTCCTTTCTAAATACTTTCATAAGGATTCATAACTCAAGTTTTCCATCTCATGTAAGGAAAATTATTAACACACCTAGAAATGGCTGCTTAACACAAGGTATTAAGATATCCTGCAAACACAAAAGAGAAATCTACATGGCTACTAGAGAAAGCAACAGTGAGAAACACAGAAAGCACTATAAAAATATTGTAAAATTTTAAAAAAGGTTATAAATGCAACTAAAAACTCTGCTATGAAAAGTAGTTAGAGTCCTCAAATAACAAGCCTAATACAACATGGAAAATTATAAAAAAAGAGACTGGTAAACATCACACAAAAAATGAAATAAAAGAAATTAGAGTAAATCATATCACCACAAAAGAACCAAAAGAAATAGCAACATTATTTAATGAGTATTATATTCAGTTAGCAGAAAATTTACTGTTACAGTCCAAACAACAAGAGGAGGACCCTATTTCATATTTGAAAAAAGCAAGCTTAGAACAGCCCATTTGTACAGAAATAGTTCCCACGAGCACAATAGAAGTAAATAGAACGATAAAATCCCTCAAAAGCAAGAATTCATCGGGTTATGACGAAATAACTACTAAGATATTAAAACTAAGTGCCGATAAAATTAGGAAACCTTTAAGTCATATATGTAACTTGTCCTTTGTAACAGGAATTTTTCCTGACAGGCTAAAACATTCTATACTTAAACCACTATACAAGAAGGGCAAAAGTCACAACTGTCGAACTATAGACCAGCATCATTACTAACTGCTTTCTCCAAAGTATTTGAAAAACGAATATGTCACCACCTAATTAAAAATAATATTTTAGCAAAGGAACAGTTTGGATTTAGAAAAAACATGTTAACCAATGATACCACTTTCAACTTAACGAATGAAATTCTGAAATCACTTAATAATAAATGTAATACACTAGGAATATTCTGTGACCTATCAAAAGCATTTAACTGTGTAAATCATAATAAACTCTTATCAAAATTATCATGTTATGGCATTAAGAATATAACATATTAATGGATTGCATCTTACCTATCAAACAGACATCAAAAGGTCATAATAAATACTGCAGATAATTACAAAATATATTCCAAATGGTCAGAAATAAAGCATGGTGTTCCACAAGGATCGATTTTGGGTCCATTATTGTTTCTAATATATGTCAACGACTTTCCTAGCGTAATAAATGAACATGATCACCCAGTTCTCTTTGCAAATGATACAAGTATTATAATTAAAGAACACAACATCAGTCGCCTCTCATTTATCCAACGGTATTTTCAGCGTGCTAAACAATTGGTTCGATAGTAACAAAATTCATATAAACTTTGAAAAAATTAAGTATATCAATTTTCGCACAAAGAATAAAAGTATTGTAGACATAGGAATTGAACATGAAGGTAATGAAATTACTGAAACTTGTAGCATAAAATTTCTTGGTCTTGTTATAGATCATAATATGAATTGGAAAGACCATATTGACTACATCCTACCAAAACTAAGCTCTGCATGTTTTGCAAATAGATCATTAATTCATTTTACAAATGAAAGCATCCTAAAACAGTATATTATGCTTATTTTCGTTAAATTATGACTTGTGGAATAACATTTTGGGGAAATTCATTAGACTCCAAAAAAATATTTCTTTTACAAAAAAAGGTAATAAGAATACTGGCAGGTGTAAAGAAATCAACTCACTGTAAACCACTATACAAAACATTTGGAATTCTACCATTGGCCTATGAGTATATTTTAGCTGTACTTTTAACCATGCTTGACCAGCCATAAGTGTTCATAAAAAATCCAGACATACACAGCAAACAAACCAGAAATGGGCAGGACTTACACAGGCCAAGTATTCCAAAAAGTGGCTTACTACAATGGTATAGTATTATTTAATTCACTTCCATCACATATTAAGGAACTGAAAACTAGTAAAAATAAATTCAAGTTAGCATTAAAAAGATATCTCATCACTCACACCTTCTATACAGGGGAGGATTTCTTTCATTCAAAAAAATAACTGACTATAAAATTTTACCAAATTTATAACTACATTAAGTATAAATAATATTGTTTTAAAATTCTTTAGCTCTAACGTACTCTACCTAAGGACTACAATTTATTTACATACAAGTACACAATGTAATTATGTATTTATGCCGTAATGTAATTATGTATTTATGACGTAATCTACATCCTACAGTAGACTAGCTTTCTTTAAGCTGGTCTTGCTCACTATAGGGTCAATAGATTGAGATCTTATGTTATGTTATGCTTCAACTTCTACCATCTCTTTCGATCATTTAACTTGTAAAAGGATAGAATCAATCCATGGTACGATAACCATTGTGAGTGCTGAAGCCAAACAGCTCTACTTATATAATTATCCCCCTTTCTCTCAAAGGACGTAAAATAGGGGATGACTTAAGGTCTAATGTGACAAGGAATTCTGGGTGATTTACCAACTAGAACATCTCTCTACAACATTTTATTAACTGGCAACAAACCATGAAAAATGTCAATTAATTATATAAATTGCGAATAACATTTTGTTCTCGTGACATTCACATTAAAGTTTAACTTTAATAATTTTAAAGTTAAAATCAGATTTCAACATTAGAACTTTAATTTTTTTTTCGCTGCGAGTTTCTTTTTACTTTCCCTACTACGTATAGTAAGTAGGGGAAGTATTGTATTCCACCCAAAAATTCGATACCGAGATTTCACCGGAAATATATGTTTTGAGACCCCCTGAATCCAAAAACAGCATTTTTGGAAACCTGTCCGTGTGTGTGTATGTGTGTGTGTGTGTGTGTGTGTGTGTGTGTGTGTGTGTGTGTGTGGGTGTCTGTGTGTCTGTGTATGTGTCTGTGAGCAGCATAACTCAGAAACGAACAGTCGGATAAACACCAAACTTGGTGTTTAGGTTCAGTATCTTCCAGAGATGCGACACGAAGGTTTTCAAGAAAATCCCCCAAACCAGATGACCCTTCACATGCAACATTTTTCGAAAATTTTAATTTTCTCAAAAATGGCTCTAATGATTTTGATTAAAATATCATATGTTTAAGATATTTTGATGACAAATAAAATGTATATCTTGAATTTTCTGGGAATGTCTCCAAAAGTATTCTTCAGTGTGAACGACTTTTGCATAACTGGTAAACCATAAGAGATAGACAAACCTTTACTACACAAAAAGTAGATCGCGTTAAAATACACAATTTATGTCATATAGATTTTTTTGTTGAGTGAACCATTTTCGAGATATTGCTTGTTATTCCCTTAAATTTTTCAATACTTATTTTCTCAAATGGGAATTCGTTATTTTTTTTGTCTTGGATATGCAAAGAGTATTAATTAAGATATGCAAAGGGAATGGTGCTGCACCTAGCAACCAGCTATTAAGAGAAATGTCTATGCTTAAAGACTACTATATTTCTATACTTCCCTTGCAAATACAAAACAAGGGGAATATAGTACGCCTTAAGCAAAAGTCAAATATTTTTAGAACTGGTCGCTATGTGTAAAATGCAATTCTCTTTGCATGTCAAAAGATCGTTTCTGCAAATGTTTATCTCGATTAATATGAAATAGATGTGGAATAATAGTTTGTAAAAATAGTTTATACAAGAGTAAAGAAAGTCATGTGAGTGTAACACATCAGATTTTTAATAATAAGTTTGAATGCGGGAAATGCGTATAGATTTTCTGTCCCACTAAAGATCGCCGTAAAACAGCGCGATATTTATCACAAACTAGAGGTCAAATATATTCCATTTCCGGGCGACAATGAGGTATCCTTCACCGGCACAAAGATTAAATTTAGAGAATTACTCATCCAAGTAGAATGGTGTTAAATTTGGAAAAAGTCCGAAAATGTGCCATGCATAACGCTTACGTCGCTGGCCAAAGAAGCTGTTAACCTCTGAAAACCAACTCGCTTCTCTGATGTTTAGATGTGAACGGTCCTGCCTTACTTTCCCGGGACACCACCAGACAGGCCGCCGACCGTTGGTGCTGCTATCACCGTCGTCCGCCAAGCAGCCAATCAGATGTCTGAAGCACGATGTCGTTATCCAGTAGGTCACCAATAATCCTGGCGTCATAAGGAAGACGTAGCCAAGCAGTTGCTATTACCAGGCTGGAACATGTTACCTCGTAGGAGATGTAGAGGGGGCGTTCCTATCGGTACAAACTTTAGGGTTAATATTATACGCCTAATCCAAAAATCAAGCAGGTACAGTGACATAAGTCTATTAGACACAAAAAATAGGTGCTTGTCGAAGTTTTCATTAAGAATAAATAAAGCAAAACTGCTAGTTTTATGTAATGGTTAGAGAATGCAATAAAACAAAGTAAATTGTTGTATTTCAACATTGAATAAACCGGAATAACAATTAAAATAACGTACACTGTTGGTATGCTCATAATATCGAAGTTACGAACGTGTGATACCAAGCGGACAGGGATACCGCGTATTCTGAGGCCGATTATCCAACCTGCTATTGCAGCATTCTAACTCAGAGTAAATTAAGATGTATACAAAACCAGAATGCTGAATTACGGAGAAATGAGGTGCTTAAGTAAGAAAATGAAGATTAGTTACTGTCCTCCAGTAAGACTTCCATTAATCGCTCTATTTGAAACATAACGCGACAAAAACTAGACAACCTTATTTGTTCCCGCTGAAATAAGCGTTCAGAGACTAAAGTGATATAATGTTTAATTTGTCTTTGTACATAGCATTGCCTCCTAAGAATATGACATCTATAAGCTTTTTCAAATCTACTTGGAAATATTGCTTCATAAATCCGCCTAATCTAGGCGAGGATAAACTCAATAAATGTTTATCCTTAGAGATGTGTAAAGGTAAACTTCATTGTCTTTAATGATCAGTAATAATGACCAGACTGGTAATTGCACGTAATAAATCGTTTAGTGTTAATTATTTTTCCTAATAAGTAGCCGCATTCATACCCATCCATTTATCATTAACATCCTACGCGATTGAGAGCTCTCGACGATGAAGGATGGACTGTGATTACAAGCAATGAAAGTAGCCTGGTCTAAATAGGATGCGGACCTTTTTAAGGCCTTAGGTCTAATGCATTGAGAATTGATTTTTAAAGTAATGTGATCCGCGTTTCTAATTCCACTTAGGTTAATAATTGCAACCTACCGAAAAACAATTGCTTAACTTTTCATAGCGTGTTCCGAATAATACTGAAAGACGTAGTTGTGCAGCATGAGTTTAAAAAGCGCTTCAGCACATTAAAACCTGATTAGGGTCACGTTGCGTGAGGACCTTTGGTTGAGGTTTCACACAACCTGTGAAGATGAACAGAAGTTCTGACCGACACGGGAGTTATCCTTCTTTCACGCTTTAGTCATTCCAGTTGTAACGATAGACTAAGTAAAGAAATAACTTCACATAACATGATGGTAAAACATGGATCATCTTGGTTTTTAAAATAAAAGTACCCGCGTTTCTACTCGTGTAGAACTGATAGTAATCAACGATTGGGCTTGCAGCCTGTTCCATCTTCACTCCAACCACCTCTTCCAGCTCCTCCTATTTCTCGTCTTCCTTCTGGCTTCTATTTTACTATTTGTTTGATTATTCTTTTAATTTTCCATTCTTTTAACATTTTGAATCAATTGTTATATTCTTATATACGTTCATTTCTGGAATATGAATTTAATTCTGCTGTTATTCTCGTTTCGTATTTGTACAACATTGTACAACTTTTTCTTTTAAATCCATTTCTCTGCAGTCTCTATATTTTGTTGAATTTCTCTCTCTCTCTCTCTCTCTCTCTCTCTCTCTCTCTCTTGGCTTTCTTTTGTCCATGATTAACTTCCATAGATTAAAGCTAGAATGGTCATTAACTTATAAAATTTTATTTTAGTATCTTGCCTGCTTATAACGAAACCTAAAATTTAAAATGATATTTGGTTAATTATATTGTAATTTATTATAATATTAGAACGTACAGGATATTCTCCTTTGAATGCTATGACTTTAGTTTCCTTGTTGATAGTTTGAAATCATTTCTCACATAATTTGGAAATAAATTTATGTGGTTTTTAAGCTATTCAGGCAAGGGTGCCGGGGTAGCGCAGTGGTTTTGTTTCCGGCAGTCATACTGAGGGTTCGGGACTTGATTTCCAGCTCTGGGGTGGCGCTTTTAAGTCGGTCCTATCCACGCCTACACCTCTGACTTCGTCTGAAGTATCCACAAGGCCCAAAGAGATTCAGAGTTCATGGTAAAAGCTCTAGGTCCTCTCATTCCACTCCATGCTCATCACTCTACCATCGGAGGCAACGGATTCCGCCCTCTCGGTGCCTCTACTTCAGAAATGTGTCCAGTCATCGCTTGGTGGAATGAGGTATCCCCGAACGTCATAGGCCATATGGGGAGCGTTAGAAATAACAACAATGAACTTTTCAGGCAAGAATGGACGATCCTAGCGTTATGAATTTAAGAATATAATAGTATATAACATACATTAAGTCCCACTTAGAAAATAAACATATTGCATCCTAGGCACTTTCCCAAAGTTTTTTTCCTAATGTAGCCCAAAATCAAGTTGGATAAATTTTTTGGAGGGAGGACTTCGACCTTCCGCACGTCAAGCTAAATGCTTATTGTGCAACCCCATTTATTTTTTAAGACCATCTCCCAAGAAACAAAAAATGACTGTCTCTGTGGAAACAAAAAATGATTGCCTCTGTTGTGTGGTGGTTAGGATGCTGGCTTCCAAATCCAGAGGTCCCGGACTCGATTCCCAGATGGAGTATGGGAATTTTTCTTTAGTCTTTAGTCCTTCAGAAGCTCTGGAAGTATGAGTGAAAATGTAAATGTGTGTGTGAATTTAATGTTCAAAAAGAAAATCGAAAATAAATTAATTCACTGATTATCTCAATAGTAAAACGGTGAACATCATTGCCGATGAGCAATTTTTCCACAGGCAAAGGTGTCAATTGTCCTTAGATGTTAAAGGCGACGTATAAATGGAATAAAAATAAAGAACAAAAACAGAACGACATTCAGATGTTTATACATACAAAGAGTTGTACACCTAGATACAGCATCAACCTAGATCCTAAATATGCCGAACGGGCCTTGAAGCGATGTAATAATAATAATAATAATAATAATAATAATAATAATAATAATAATAATAATCTTCCCGTTCCGAACCAAAGGTACCTCTAATCTTCAAACCTATGTCTCGCCTTCCATCTGGGTTATAAAATGCTTGTTGTGGTAAACGGTGAGAGAGCAAACTTTTTAACCTTTTTAACTAACCTTTTAGTATACATTTACTCAAACATACATTTTTTATGTCAAGTCCTATTCTGATCTCGTACTTGTCACCTTATCCCTCACGGAATCCTATCATTCATTCATTCATTCATTATCTGTTTACCCTCCTCTTATGTAGGACTCACACCCCCCAGGACTTACAAGCGGGTGTCTGGGGTCAGAGGCCCGTCGCGGAGCAGACACTCATGGATCAGACAGAGCATCCAGGATGGGTGATCAGCCCAATGCCTGGTATGGGATGAAGGAAGTAGATGAAACGAAATGTTGGTGAAATGGATGAAAGGACAGGGGATGATGGAGCAGTTGGTGGAATGAATGGCGGGGGAAACCGGAGAAAACCCACCCAGACGCCGCTTCGTCCACCACAAATCCCACATGCAGGTCCCTGGGATTGAACCCGGGCCGCCTCGGTGGGAGGCGAGCGGTCTAACCCTCGGCCACGGCGCCGCCTGAAATCCTATCAACCTTCTGATAAATCTCCCTTCTGAAGTTTTTACCCTTCTCTTGTCTGTTTGCCTCAGAATCCAAGTTTTATTCCGTACAGTAGCCATGGTTTTGATACAATATCGTATAGTCTTAACTAGATGTGTTTCCTCGTTGTGTTCCTCGGGTGTTAAAATTAATAATATAAAATGAATATGAAATTTATTTCGAGCTTTTAAGCTACCTTCCATCCCTTTCAGGATTGCAGAAGGCGAAATTTCAGACGGTAACATACCAAATAGATTGATATACACTAAGCATTCATTTATTATCTAAGAGCCTTCCATGAAAGCCTTAGTTTAAATAATAGATTAAAACAATTAATCATACAAAATAATTTCGAAATAGAACAAACAGAATCTATAACGCAATGAGAAGACAGCGCAGTTTGCTTACAAGTATTTCGAAATTATAACCTCGTGTACCTTTGGGCATTAACTTCTCACTGGCATGGAGATGCCTCGTTTTCTTTAGTACTTTCGTAAATAGTTAATATAACTTTCTCCTTCATTTTATATCATATTGGTTCACTTCAGAAATTAAGAGTGCTGGTGTTTACTTGTGTGAAACAAGCGGACTATCGCATTCACCACTTCATTTATACCAGTGTCAGACAACTGAACGCTTTTTGACGAAGCGTAAGCGTCTTACATCTGGAGGCTCCCAGCTAAGAATTGAGCGAAGTTACTGATATTTCAGTACTAGAGGAGGATAGGGGGAATGTCAGTTGTAATTTGCATTTACGTAGTCAGACACACAGCTTGCCTTTTTCTTCCCTACTCACCCCTTAACTACATGGTCTAATTTATTCGAAACGTTCTGCTAATTATTTTGACTCATGATGTCGTATTTAAGAAGAGTTTAGCTCGGTTAGTTGATCATCTTAGTTCCGAAGAACTGACATGATCTAGAGAGGCGAGGGGATTGAGAGAGAGAAAACCGCCATTCCAAACCTCGTTGATATGTATTTCTTACAACTGTCGAAAATACAATACCTTATACGAATACAGTTTTATTGTTTTCTTTTCTGTGGTAGAGTTATAATAATCCAGTTTCTCCGCTAATCTGTCGTAACCTTGTTTGTCGCCTTTCTGTGGTAATTTGGAGTGTTCTCTCTGCGGTAAAAGTTTGAAATGTATACTGACTGGTCTTCTCCTTCCGTGAAAATGAGCCAGTCGTGCAAAAGGCTCCACATATCTATTGCAATACAAATATGGATTTGCTAACAAGCTAAAATGATGAGATTGGGTTTAAGGGCGTTAAAGATCTAAGGTCATCAGCGCCACAAGCTAAAATGACCGCAATTTCAATTAACCAATTTCAATTCCTTGTTAGTTATTTTTTTCTGCAAATTCACCACAATTTGGGAAATGTAAGAGAAAATGTTTCAGGCAGAGGTCAACAAGTAATATCGAGAATTTGGATTGTTCTTCCTATTCTAAAGTGTAAACACGATACTGATAACTTCACAGAACAGAATTTAACAATACGATCTCATCATAAGCGATTGTTTTCAAAATGAATCGTAGTAGATCCGGGGCATTCGTTAGACTTAGAATGTGAAAAATAAATTCGAATAAAAGTCGAAACAGACCAAAAGTCCTAACCCATCGATTTAACTTCAGGCCTGCGCTGCGTCTGACGTTGTATCTTCTCTTGTATCTGAGGATTCCTGATTTATGGCGAAAAGGAAGGCAAATGTAAAGTGTAACCTATGTGTAGTTTAGATTACCAAATACATCTCTATGAGGTTTGTCATACATAGCGGCAAGAGCTTTATACGTATATCCGAAAGCCGATGCTTTAATTAATGGTTGATAGGCTACAGTGAGGACATCAGAAGCTAAGAAGATCCCTCTACCATGATGTCCATGTCTTGATGCAGTAATTTGTATCACAAATTACTTAAATGTAAATAATGATTGTAATATGAATATGCATTTTTATGTGACATTGATTTGAGATGTTTATTGATTGTAATTATTGTTGAGAAGTAAGTTTATACTGCCTTACTGAAACTGACAATAATAGCGCGCAATAATGCAGCGAGGGGGTGAGCTGTTTATCATTATTGGAAACGAGGAAGTTGCGTAATGTTGGCGCGTTTTTCCGTTGAGAAACTTCTGGAACGTTTCCCTAGAGCATATGTATTCATAATTTTCATTGGATATTAAAATAGACGCTAATGTTGGCGCGTTTTATTAGCCAATTGCAGTTCAGTTATAATCTTTAGGCATATCGGAGTGTATGGGTATAAAAGCAGTAGGTTAGAGGTAAAGTCTGTCAGTTCATCAAAAATCTGTGTACATACACGTCTTCTTCAGTCGGTCAGTTCGTCAAAATTCTTTGTATACTACACGTCGCATTCCCGTCAGTTCGTCGAAAGTTTTTGCAGGTTCCGCGTAACAGTTATGAAAATTCTCAAGTGTTATAAAGTTAATTATACAGAAAGTTGAAGTACGCGAATTAAGAAATATCAGTAATGAAGTTATTATAACAGTTTCAGTTTGGCTAGTGTCTAGATCAATGTGTAAATGTGATAGTGAAAGTGTTTGACAATAAAAGTATAAAAGAAATTCTTTCATCAGTGTTATCTTTGGATAAAAGATTCCTTTTCTGTTTACACACCCTGATCAAGAGATATGTTCGACCGAGAAATAATAGCTAGCCGGAGGACAGTAAACCAAAATTAATTAAGATAACAATAGTGTTCTTTCAAACGAACACTAACACTGCTGTAAATTGCTAACACCAGATGGAGCTACAAACCGAATAAATGAATGACGTCACAAGATGGCTTCCACGCGTGAAGTAAACACAAATACACAAACATTTGTAAGTAATACCGTTACAAATTGGCGCCCAGAACGTGGGGCAGAGTGACCAGGAAAGGAACACGATGACCAGGAAAGGATCAGAATAACCAGGAAGGGGCAGAATTAACCAGGAAGAAGTGAGATGACCAGGAAGGGGCGAATGGAGAAGTGAACTGAACTACAAGACGCAGATTCCAGAAACAACAAAAGGGACGACAGACTACGCGGATGATTGGACATCGTAATTCCGAGATTAAAAGGCAACAGGGGAAGTCAAATACGGAACACCAAAACGACGTAGATTCATCGTAATACAACGCAGAAGCGACATATAATCTAGGAGAGAGGGGCAGAAAGCTGGACATCAAAGCAACATCAGCAGATACCATCAGAAAGGTTAGAAACGTGTGATTTTTATTCTAAAAAAAGTGTAAAAATTTTAAATGTACCTTAGGAGCGGTAGGATAAAGAAAACAATGGCTACTAATAATATTCAAGAAACAATGATGGAGGGGGATAGTGTAACAGTTAGCTGTAATTCAATACAGGTTATAGAAAATAGCTCAAACGATGTATATTGGAGGGAGGAAATGTTAGTGCAGGAAGTGAGAATAAAACAGCAGGAAATATTAATTCTGATACTAGTATGATTATGGAAATGTTGAGAAATTTTGGTAAAAAATTAGATTAGAGTATGGAAAGGAATGAGAAATTAGAAAAGAAAATAGATCAAAACAGGGAAGATATGCAAAAGAGTCATAGGGAATTAAGGGAAGATATTAGTAAGAGTTTAGAAAAAAAACTAGATCAGAATAAGAAAGAATTAAGAGAAGAAATTGGTAAGAGTAATGAGAAATTAGAGCATAAATTAGATCAAAATAGGGAAGAGATTGAAAAGAAATTCATGGAGCTAGAAAATAGTATGATGAGAATGAGAAATGAAAATCAGGAAATGATAGCAAATGAAATAGGTGAAGTTTCAAAGAAAATGTTAGACATGAGCAGGGAAATATCTAACCAAAAAATGAGGTTAATAATAAAATAGAGCATGTGGATGTAAAATGTACAGAGTTAGGTAGCCGAATGAGTAGCATTTCAAGTGAGTTAAGAGAGATAATGGAGGCTACAAATGCAGATTTAATTCAGGTGCAAGTTAATTTCAGAGGGGAAATATCTGAAATTCAGAAGGAGTCAGAAACACAGAGAAATAAATTGTCTGAAGAAGTTAAAGATTTGTCTAAAGATTTAAATCAAAAGCTAAATTCTGAAATTAACAAACACCAAGCTGTTCAAAATGAGAATAATCAAAAATTGGAACAGACAATAGAAAATCTGCAAGGTACTGTAAATAGGTTAGAATTGAATTCAAGGGCAAATATATGTGATGTGAATGTATCAGATGTACAAAATAATGATAGAGGTAGTTCCTCAGGTATGACAAATAATGTGAGTGATGCGGCAGCTTCATCTATAGCTAATGCTGAAACTCAGAATGCACAAGTAACACTAGAGAATTTAAATATGGGAGTAGGGAATTTGCAAAATTACAATCATATCTTAAGTGATTTTCCACTTCCAAAATTTAATGAAAACTCCAGTCCAGTACAGTTTATTGCAGACTTATCAGAGTATTTTCAAATTAAAAAGATACCTGAAGCATTAAAAATGATAGTTGTCAAAAGATGTTTGGACCAGAAAACTCTAGATTGGTTACAAATGGTATCAGGGGATGAAATTTCATATGAATCCTTTAAGAGGTTATTCATGAACAGATTTTGGAATGTTACGGTACAGCACAGAATTCGAGCAATGCTTGGTCATGGTCAATTTGATCCACGAGAGGGAATATCAATGACTGATTATTTACTGAAACATGCAAGTCAGGTTAGGAACTTGTCACCTCCAATCAATGAGGAAGATTTTGTGAGTTTGCTCACAAGGCATTGTCCTTTAAGGATACAAAATTACTTATTAATTGCAAAACCACGTAGCATCTATGAGATGACAGAATTAATGACAGCTTTGGAACAACAGGAAGAAGATATATCTCGAGAGTGGGAGCATAGATTTTTAGATGTGCGAGATAGACGAAATTACCAAGGTAGTTATCAGCAAAGTAGAGGACAAGACAGACATCATTGATAATAATACCAGACAACGGTATCAATCATACGTTCCACAATTTGAAAGATCGAGGATAGATGGGAGACCAGGTCGACAGGAACAAATAAATTATGTCAGGACAGAAAGATTGCCTGAAAGAGGGCAAAATTATGGAAGGTGGTACATTAGACAAAGGGGAAATTTCACTCACTGGAGGGAAAACAATAACCGGGAAAGATCTGAGGAACGGCAAGAAAATTATGTGCCAAGGGGACATAATTTCAGAAATCGAGGATTTCGAACTCGAGGAAGGGGAACTCAAAACAATGGTAGCGACAATGAGATAGATTTAGCGCCTGTTAGGAATGCCAGTCCCGTACGTGAACATGGAAATAACCAGGAAAACTGTTAATAGACTCCTGTGTAGTAGGTTCTCAGGACGTCTTTAATAATTCAGTATCCATTACCAATACAAATAATATGCCTACACACACACACCTGTAATAAGATTGCAGCAACACAAGATAAAGGAGAAAATTTCGAGTCACCTCATATTAGGATAGAAATTGCGAAGAAAGAGATCATTGCAACTATAGATTCTGGTTCGTCAGCTTCAATTTGCTCACAGAAATTTTACATAAATTTGATTAATGAAGGTAACAAAATTATGGCTCTTCCCACTAGTAATTTAGTTTGTCGTGTTGCAATCGGAAGAACGACACAGGTCATAAAAACACAAGCTCTACTTAACATACTTATCGGCGGAGAGAATTTTGAGGTTATGTTTCTAATTGTAAACCATCTGATTTGTGACATAATTTTAGGATGTGACTTCCTTCATGAATATGAAGCAAGTATAGATTTTAAACATGAAGAGTTAAAAATAACAAAAGAAGATAGAGAAATAAAGGTACCTTTTATAAAAGAGAAAGTTTCTGTGATTGAGATGACAAAGGATGAGAAAATCTTTGTGACCAAGAGTTTTTTGTGCAAATAACAGAGACTGATACAAATAGTCAGATAAAGCAGGTACTCACAGAATATGAAGGGAATACCACGCCATATTTTCAACAGCTAGCAGAAATGCCAGAGAAAGTAGAGAAACTTACAATCCAAACAAAAGACGACCATGTGAGCGAGACAGACAACAGCTGGGAAGAGAAGAGAAATAAGGAAATAATACACAAGTGTGAAGAAGCTTATAATATTACGATAACGCAAAAACAAATCCTTCATGATGTTTTGATAAACAATAGTTCAGTATTTAGTAATATCCCAGGCAGATGTAATGTATATCAGCATACATTTAAAGTAGAAGACGTACCACCATATAGGCACAAGTATGACAATTTACCTATAAGTCTTCGAGACAAAGCTAGACAACTAATAAATAGCATGTTAGAAAATGGGATTATTGAGCAAAGTAATTCTCAGTATATAAATTCAATCTGCTGGAGTATTAAACGAGATGGTAGTTTGAGATTAACTTTAGACGGTAGATATGTCAACAAGTATATGAAGCCAGATCATTTTCAAAGTGAGGGAATTGAACAACTAATTACGAAACTTTCAAGAGGGAGATTTCTGACATCCATTGACCTCACTGCTTCATATTGGCAAGTGGAATTAGATCCACAAGTGCGTGATTACACTTCATTTCAATACTCGGGGATCCAGTATCGTTTTTGTGTAAATCCTTTGGTTTAAAGAACTCAGGAAGTGGATTTTTGAGAGCCATTCACAGTATCTTTGGAAATTCTGCAGATGACTTCTTAATAAAGTATATTGACGACTTCCTAATCATTAGTCAAACATTTGAAGAACACATGAATAATGTCCATTATGTGTTAAATAAACTGCAACAACATGGTATGACTGTAAACATACAAAAATCAAAATTTTGTGTCAAGGAAATAAATTTTCTGGGTTAGGTAGTGGATGAACGAGGTATAAGACCTGATCAGAAGAGAATAGAAGCAATAATGAAAATTCCACCACCAAGGAACATAAAACCAATTAGACGTCTCTTAGGGGTATTGAACTTTCAGAGTAAGTTCGTACCAAGATATTCGGCTGAAATAGAACCACTGCGGCAGCTACTCCGAAAGAATAATAAGTGGAGGTAGACAGAGGATCATCAAAAATGTTTTGAGAGAGTAAAAGAACTCTTTGCTAAGTCCATTTTGCTCGAGAGGCCCAGAGAAGATTTGGAATATGAGATTTATGTCGACGTATCAATGCAAGGATACGCCGGAATTTTAGGACAGCGAGACATCAACAATGACTTTCACGTCATTAGTACAGCTTCTAGAGGACTTACAAATATTGAGCGGAATTCTTCAGTGACTCGGCTAGAATTTGGAGCACTATATTTCTCATTAATTCGTTTTAAAACCTATATTTATCAGCAAAAGATTAAAGTATATTCAGACCACATCAGCTTAACTTTCATACAACGGTGTAGATTATGTAGTGGAAAACTTGCTAGATACATTCATGCAATATCTGCATTCGATATTGAGATTATACACATTCCTGGCAAAAATAATACCTTCAGTGATTTGCTATCAAGATTGAACTACAACCCACAAATTCCCGAAAATATTGAAAGGCCTCGAAATGAAGTCAAAATATTGACTATTGAAATTCCTTTAAGCAAAGAAATGATTATAAAATTGAAAAATATAGGGGAAATTCAAAAGGAGGACGCAAAACTATTAGAACTTAAAGAAAAGGCACCACTAATTGAAGAGGCAAAGAAAGAAATTGTAGCAATTCGGGATGGGACATTATACAAGAAGCATGGAAAAGAAATGCCTAGTTGGAAGGTAATGGTTCCGAAAAGCATGGAAAAGGAACTAATTAAGAATTTTCACGAAGGGTTAGCACACTCAGGGACGGACCGGACAACTTCTATGATTTTAGAAAATTTATACATCTCCAAATTGCGTCAGAAAGTGCGGAAATTTATATCGTGCTGCAACCTGTGTCAGAAGGCAAAGCAAATAAATGCAGCATATGCATTTGAAACTAATTCGGTTATAAGGGATAAGCCGAGATGTGTAATTAGTATCTATATTCATGGTCCGATGCCTCCAAGTCAATTTGGAAATAAATATATATTTGTCTGTTATGATATATTCAGCAAATATGTAAGAATTTACCCGTTGAGAAAACCTACAGGTTTAGCATGTTTGAATAGACTACTCAAGTCATATGTGATAGAAGAAGGACCTATCCAATCTGTATTGAGCGATAATGCTTCGTACTTCACAGGAAAAAAATTTATGGACGGACTGAAAGAAAATGGCATTAAACAATATTTTTCGTCAAGATACAGACCAAACTCCAACCCAGTGGAGAGGGAAATTAAGGAAATTTCAAATTATTTAAGGGTGCTGTGTCATCGAAAACAAACCCAATGGTATGGATATGTGAATTTCGTTCAGAATCTATTAAATGAGACAGTAAACAATGTGACTGGATACAAACCATGTGAACTTAAGTTAGGATAGAAGATCAATACAATGTGTAAGAAAATTCCAGAAGCCATTCCAGATGTGCACTCGATACCACAAACAGAAGAAGAGATGCTCCGAAAAGCATTCGAGAGGATGAAGAAAAAGGCCATAAAAAGAAAAATTAAACATGAAGAAAAGAAGATAAAGGAATGGAGGATCAAAATTGGAGATTTAGTTTTGGTTAAAACCAAGAAATTGTCGGATAAAGCAAATAAACTTTATTAGCGAATGTTTCTCAAATACCATGGACCATATGAAGTTGTTGAAGTATATGGAACAAATACATATGAGTTATGTAATCCAACAACTCGAAAAAGCATTCGAAAGTTCCATATTGAGATGCTGAAACCATACAACAATGACGATAAAGGTGAAACAGAAGACAAAGATGATAAATAGTAAATGCTGGATAGTTAAAGATGACTTGCAGAGAAATGTATTGGATTGTAAGAGGGTTAAATAAATATGTACGTCATGTGAAAGGAGAAATAAAATTTTGGACATAATTAAAGTTTTCTTTAAAAGGAAAATAACATTTTTTTTAGTAACTGTAACAGCATTTGAAATAAAGCATGATGTTATATTAAAGTAAAGTACGTAGATATAATTCCAAGAGTATTGTGAATGTACAGTACAAAATAACAAAAATGGGTTAAAAAAATAATTAAAACAAATACTTATGAAGCAAACAGAAAATGTGAAACAGCACTTAGATTTAAGAGATGTAAATATATTTGTGTAGAGGGTGAATATTTTTGGTAAATATGTTTAATAATTACAAAAAAATTCTTGAATTGATAAATTTTTGTTAACAATATAAGAAAGTAAACCATTTTTGTAACAGTAATTAAATACTTCAGGGTGCAGTATTTGCTATAAAAATTATGATGTCAGATTAATGTCTAAACACATTAAACCAGAGCCAGTAAGTAGTGGCGAGATAAAAAAAAACAACATATGTCGTGTGTTAACTACGTGTGAAGTGTTAAGTGAAAGTGATAGCGTGTGTTCCAAGATTTAGGAGACTAAAAACCCAATTATAAAATTTCCAAACAAGTTGTAAATATTTATAATTATGTTTCTAGTGGGGCATATGATGCAGTAATTTGTATCACAAGTTACTTAAATGTAAATAATGATTGTAATATGAATATGCATTTTTATGTGACATTGATTTGAGATGTTTATTGATTGTAATTATTGTTGAGAAGTAAGTTTATACTGCCTTACTGAAACTGACAATAATAGCGCGCAATAATGCAGCGAGGGGGTGAGCTGTTTATCATTATTGGAAACGAGGAAGTTGCGTAATGTTGGCGCGTTTTTCCGTTGAGAATCTTCTGGAACGTTTCCCTAGAGCATATGTATTCATAATTTTCATTGGATATTAAAATAGACGCTAATGTTGGCGCGTTTTATTAGCCAATTGCAGTTCAGTTATAATCTTTAGGCATATCGGAGTGTATGGGTATAAAAGCAGTAGGTTAGAGGTAAAGTCTGTCAGTTCATCAAAAATCTGTGTACACTACACGTCTTCTTCAGTCGGTCAGTTCGTCAAAATTCTTTGTATACTACACGTCGCATTCCCGTCAGTTCGTCGAAAGTATTTGCAGGTTCCGCGTAACAGAGTTATGAAAATTCTCAAGTGTTATAAAGTTAATTATACAGAAAGTTGAAGTACGCGAATTAAGAAATATCAGTAATGAAGTTATTATAACAGTTTCAGTTTGGCTAGTGTCTAGATCAATGTGTAAATGTGATAGTGAAAGTGTTCGACAATAAAAGTATAAAAGAAATTCTTTCATCAGTGTTATCTTTGGATAAAAGATTCCTTTTCTGTTTACACACCCTGATCAAGAGATATGTTCGACCGAGAAATAATAGCTAGCCGGAGGACAGTAAACCAAAATTAATTAAGATAACAATAGTGTTCTTTCAAACGAACACTAACACTGCTGCAAATTGCTAACACCAGATGAAGCTACAAACCGAACAAATGAATGACGTCACAAGATGGCTTCCACGCGTGAAGTAAACATAAATACACAAACATTTGTAAGTAATACCGTTACAGTCTCCAGTGTAGCTCTTGACGTGCTATTTGCGCTATACTGCCGAAGACGTTCTTACTGTTACCCACAATAGCCCTGGAGCCAAGGTTCACTGGCCAACACATATGCTATACATTTAAATTTAGTGACGCAAAGTTCCGAATAGCTGAGTTTTAATCCCCGAAACGGTGTTATGTCACACCACCGTGAAACGTGGTGTAGCTGAAGTGGTTGATTCTGATTTATACTGCCTACCCTTGTAAGACCAAAAAATATCTCAATCAAACAAAATGTCCCAATTCGGCCGAGATTTGAACCTGTACTAGACTTTATATTGAAGCACACTGACCATCATCATCTCGTCTACCGAGGAAAATGGCTCAAGTGGTAACACTGATGGTTCGCATTCTGTAATCCCGGGTTAATATAGGCTAGTACTGGTGGTTATGTTACTTCCACTAATTTTTCTGTCGTCCATTACTGCATTTCATTTCCCTCTTTACTATTATCCTCATGTGGGGCTGATCCCCATACTTGATTCTTGTGATCGAGAACACATAGTTTCTTTAAGGTAGTCTGATCTAAGGTAAGGCTTGTAAGTCTTAAAAACAGGTAATAAGATAAAGAAGAAGTATTTCCTCTGCTTTGTTCTGATATTAGTTCTTACTCGGGACCTCCGCATAAAGAAAGAAGCTCACAGAAATCACAGAGAAATGTTCAATGGCAGTATTAGTTTAAATAAATAATAATTTGTTATTAATATAGTTGGTTCCATTGTGTTAAAGTTATGAGTAACCACGACATAAGGCATCTTCAGATATTGCTTCGAATCACGTCAAAGCCTGCTACACTCTTGATAGTTGATTCCCTGCCCAGTAGAATTCCATTGGTAGTAACAGAAGATATTCTGTTCGAGTGAGTTGTAATTAGTTTTAGTAGTAGCAATTTGAAATTACATAAACAAAATTTACATCTGTCATGTATAGCACAAAATACGAGGCGTGTTTTTAAAGTAAGTGCCGTTTTAATATTTTGCCACAGCGCTGCAGTCGCAATTTTGAGCATGTGCAATCACTTCCTCTAATCATTAGAAAGCCAGACATGGCTATGAACGATCGTCACTTTGTTTTCCTGTTATTAGAGCGTTTCGAAATGTTAAAACAATCGAACGATCCGCCGACTGTGAAGTCAGTGTGTTTCGCTTTTTGAATACGAGATATGTTACGACAATAAGTATTCATCGCCAATTGTATGAGGTTTATGGGGAAACAATGAGTGACAATGCCAAGCCACACACATCCAAACAAACTCGCATCATTTAGTTGGGAATAATTCGACCACCCTTCCTACAGTGCGGGTTGGCACAAATCTGTTTCTTCATCTGAACGAATTCCTTGGTTGAAAACATTTGATCGTCGATGATGTGAAACAAGAAGTGCAAAGTTGGCTTTCATCACAGGCGGCATCATTCTTTGACGAAGGCATTCAAATACTGGTTTCCCATTACAAGTGCCTGAATAACGGCGGAGACTATGTGGAGAAGTAATGCGAGATGTAAGGTAATGAATGATAATAAAGTATTTGGAAAATAATGTTTTTTTTTAATATGGGTACTTACTTTCAAAACACGCCACGCAGTTATATGTATAATAAATTGCGTATACATAACCACGTAATATGGACTATTATAAGCGGCTACTAAGGAAACGAGCTCAACAATCCTTGGCAAATCAATATTGCTGAGGCAGAGGCTTGACTTGTTTAAATGCCCAATGAGTAACTCTTTTCTCAGAGTATCTAGGATTCCATTTTGTATTGAAGACTACGATTTGCGTTGATTTAAACGTTTGTTGATTACTCACTTTACAGGCAAGTATGTTCTCGAAGCTTTACGGGACATTGGTGTAAAGTTACTTCCCTCCTCACTAAATAAAAACAATAAATAAATAAGAGCGTGCATTCGCACCAAAGAGTACACAGAGTATATATATATATATATATATATATATATATATATATATACACTGCTGTTTGTGAAAATTGCAACACCAAGAAGGAAACGCGTGAATCCAGTAAATTTAATACCACAAGTAACAAATGATAAACTTTTCAAATCTATACATGACCTTTGAGCCCTAATATTCAGTATTTGGTATGGCCTCCATGCGCTGCAATTAGACCTGTTAAACGCCATGGCATTGAATCAAAAAGGTTCTGAATAAGTTCCTGAGGGATTTCCCTCCACGCAGTTTGCGAATCCACAAATCCGTGACACTGGTTACTGGAGGATCGTGTCAGGTGCCGACCAACCATATCACAGACATATTCGATGGGCGACATGTCAAGCGAACGTGCAGGCCAGGGAAACAATGGTACCCGTCACTCTTCGAAGAATGCTTGTACATTCCTCGCAATATGTGACTGGGCATTATCCTGTTGAAATGTGAACTATGGAGATGCCTGAAGCAGGGGCAGTACCTCAGGCTCTACAGCCACCGTCAGGTAACGGTTGCTATTCAAAGTACCCTCAATTCGTAGGAGGCGAGGTCGGTAGTCGTAACCAATGGCGCCCCATAGTATCACATCTGGTGTTTGTCCGTTATGCCGCTCAACAATGCAGCCTTCCAGGTTACGCTCGCCACGGAACCGCCGGACACGTAAGCGGCCAGCATGTAGGACACGTTGAGCGGGACTCGTTCGAAAAGACTACATTTTGCGACTCAGCACCCCAGTGATGGTATTCACGTGCCCATTGCAGTCGTTGTGGTTTCTGGACAATAGAAGCCGACGTAATGGCATGCATGCAACCAGTCCAATCTGCAGCAGACGGCGACGAACCGTTGATGAAGACAAGTTCACACCTATTGCAGTGCTCCAGCATCGAGCCAACACTGTGGATGAAGCTGTACGGTCCGTTATGGCCATGCGGACAAGATGACGTTCATCCCGTGCTGTGGTCAAGTTCCGAGTCCAGTACCCGCTCTTTGCTGCGTACGACCTTCGTCTATCCACTGCTTCCACACACGCATCACTCTCGTAGCAGCATGCCCTGTACGAGCCGAAATGTCACGGTATGACAAACCGCTTCCCGGAGATCCATCATTCTGCTCCGTTCGAACTCGCTCACAAGCCGATATGGCTCCCTTTTACGTCGACGAGGGTACTGGCACTCACTTATTGTTTCCACCTTGTTTGACAGCTCTGCACTGACTACACTATCTTGTCGGACCGACACGAGAGGGCGCTGCTCGGCGTACATGTACCCCATCTCTCTGCAAACCTAATCACTTATTGCTTGCACACTCTTCTACACTTCCACCAAGTTTGGAGTTATTCGGGAAATTCTTTCTTGGTGTTGCAGTTTTCACAAACGGCAGTGTATATATATATATATATATATATATATATATATACACACACATACCTACACTCGCCGCAGCCAATAAAATAATAGAGTGGCTTCATGTTTCTACTCATTGTATACCAATTTTGATACACGCGCTACGGGGTTTACATTTATACATAAACCCAACCAGTATGATGCTATGCAGAGATCTACTTTTGTGTAGTGGAAGGTGACCGCGCCTCAAAGGTCCAAAAACTTGGTTTACCCCGGACACCCGCAGTTAGCTTCGCTCAGAATCTAAGTTATATTTCTGAGGCATGAAATACTGCTTCAAATCTCACTAGAAACAAAGGCGATTTAGGCAATAAATATTAAATTATTAAGCCCATTTCTGCTCATATTCTGTTAGGTAATAAAAAGAAGGAAGAAATCCAAAATCAGTTATGAATTACACAGGCAGAAATCAACTATCTGAAGCGATAAGCGAACAAAACGGTTACATAGGTACTTTCTCATAATGTACTTGTGCCATTTCCCTCTTCTACCATCCGTTTTGTGGAAGAAAAGCATGAAGCCTGGAAAGAGATGGACAGGTGAGTTATTGGGCTGTGTAACCGGGTGATACAAACATCTCTATCATAGAGATGACTATTGTTTTCAGTTAGGCTCTGAAAGTTTACTGTTTTTAGCAAAATGTTTTAGCTATTTTAATTGTGCAATGCTTATTGAAATTATAAGCAAATTTAACATTTTTCAGCACCTTAGTTTCTTTATTTTACTGCAAGTTGGTTGTTGTTCGATTGAAAGCCAATGCTTAAACTTTTAAAAATATGTAATTTGTTGAATTTTCTTTTACAATTTCATTTTACTTATAAGTTCCACTTTATACGTTTAAGTTTACATTTCTGAAACATTTTGGAATTCAAGTAAAATAAATATGTCATTTTGTAAACAGCTTAAAATAGAATGTGACTCTAAATCGTTAAAAACTTACGAATAGGTAAATGCAACGCTTTCATATATCTACTAATTTGGCGATAAAGTTGTTTATGACTCATTCTTCGTTGCTTCATAAGTTTATTATATCGCCTACATCTTTGGAATGAACGTTCAAAGATGTAGACTCTAACAGCGTGGGAGAATGACCTAAGGCAGATAGCTTTAAGTGCCCGGAACCGAAAGCATTAGTTCCAGTGAACACAATTTCGAAGCGAGATAGATCGGAGACTTGAGAAATGCTTGGATAAGTTGCTTGGATATAGCGTTCATTGTGGTAAATGAAAATGTGGATCCTGTAATCATGTACCGTTTATTCTTTTTCTTGAAATGTGACAAACACATTAATCAGTAATGCATGTTACATGTTCATAAGCGAATGTAATTGGAGCTGGTTTGAAGGAGATAGGTTCGTCACTGAGTTTGTGTAATAAACAAGTGCGTTTTCTAGAGCTGTCTCCAACAAATATCTCTCGTATAGCCATTTTAGAATATATACAGTAACATTAATAATAATAATAATAATAATAATAAAGTACATGGTTTATTTTTGAGAAGTGTAGCCTGTACACTTTTGGAGAGAAGAAAAAATGAATATATTAGAAATGAGTTTTAAACATTTTTAAGCTGATTGATAAAATAAATCAATTTTATTTAGAAATATCTGGAAAGAATATGTCAAAAGATTTTATTGGATTATAAGCCGAAAGGTGAAAGGAATGTTGGTAGACCGAAAAAGAGATCAATTCCATTTTTTGATTGAAAACCTATGAGAACGGAACCAGCTTTAAAATGCTTAAACCATGGAAGTTGTTGTTGACGATGATGACGATTAGATGGTTTTACCCTAGTTACGCTGTTCTACCTTGCAGACAAGATAGAGATAACGGGGATTCCACTATGCGGTGAGGTGTTCCAAACAGCTGGATCGCTGGACCTTACAGTGCCCACTGCCTGCGAAATTTAAAATATCTTTAACCTTTCTCCAGGGGATAATTTTGTAGCATCTAAACCCAGGGAAGTAGGAATTAAGACATCAAGGACAGAGTTATTCTACGTAGCAGAAGGGGCAACTCTCCACTAGGATAGTACAAGTAGAAGTCAGAGGTTTAATTATATATCTCACCACTGGTAGAAGATCATATATCTGTTATGAATATATTCAAATAAACTTCAGTTAAGGAATTTGCTGGAAGAATTTATTCATTATAGCATCCCCTTTTAAAAGTGTAGATTTATGAGCTATGTTTTGGAACATTGTCTGTTGAACTTAAATGATTTCAGTCAAATTATATAATATGAAATATAATAACACCCCGCCTTAGAGCAATATGTGTATAATATATAAAATGCATGTAAGAATCCTGTATTAATATTTATATTATTATGTACATGTTCAATAATGTTCTGTGAATGTGTTAGGTAATTTAATAATGTAGGAGCTGTGAGAATAATAGGTTAAAAGTTGATAACAATGAGGTAACCTTGAGGCAATAATGAGTAAGAAAGTTTAATAATGCTACTAGGCATTATTGGAGCAACAACAATGTAATTTTTGAGACAGTTTATAAATAGCCAATCAACAACCAGAAAAAAGCTTAAGTTAAATAAAAGTATTCTATTGGAGTAGGATTAGCCAATCAGAAACTGAAAGAGGGCAAACTGTACAAATTCAGAAGTCAGTTGCTAGTAGACAGCGTTACTAACCGGACGCGAGAAGTTTAATACGTATTCAGTGTGAGAAAAAAATAGTTTTTGTTAAAAAATGCTAGTAATTAATAAATAATATTTCAGCTCTTTCTCTATATGAGTGAAGTGTTATTTTAATCGTTTAAAGAATTAATAAATGGAGAACTTGTGGACAAACAAGGACTGATGACAATCAGCCGATGAAACGCACCGTTTTTCTTGGTGGCTAATACAAAAATATACCTTTGTCAATTCAAAATAATACTTCAAGTGATAAACGTAATCGCTCCAAGTAAAGAGAGAGGGGAAGACCAGAAGAGATGAATTCGAGAGGGATGAATTCGAATTATACAGGCGGAACAGATCAAAGGTTGTATCCCATAATGATGCTGATGATGATTATGGTCTAACAGCTTCCCTCTACAATTGACTTCACTTGTATCTGACGATTCCTGACCTCTAGCGAAAAAATAGGCAGTTATTAAACGTAAACCTGGATGTTCCTTAGATTGCCAATATTATACATTAATGAAATTTGTCATACATGTTAGTTACTCTGTTGAATTTGGCCATTATATCCAAATATGCTGATGTTTTAATTGATAGCTCTGATAAACTACAGCGAGGACGCCAGAAGCTAAGAAGAACCCTCTCCGATATCAGATATTCCTTGTTGTATATCATAATGAGGAACAATCCCGAAATGACCATGTGGGTGGATAGAGATTAGATGAAATACCGCTAGGCGTGTGATTGGAGCTATAAAAATAAGTATTTTACTTAATTGTTTTATTTGTTGCGATGCAAAGAGCCCTACCGGGCACTGTGTTCTTATTCATTACAATAATTGTAAACTGTCTAGCCAGATTAGAATTTCATGGAGATAGGTTCTCAGAACGGTGATAACCTTATTTTACAATAGCTTATTATCCTTGCAAACTCATGTTGTCAACTCTCCTCGCTTCATACATCAGAATCGTTCTAGTCTGAGTGTGTAGCGAAGAAGTGTATGATACCGTGATGAAACAAGGTGTGCAAACCAGTAACGCAATATACAATGTTTCTGCCAGCAAAACAGAAGGATACAAACCTAAAACACCCCGGTTAAGCCACTGTGGATAAGTAACTAAAAGAATGTTGTGAAACGCATTAAATATTTTAAAACTTGCAAAGTCGATTTGATATATATTCACCGCTTTCCTCTGATGTTCAATATCCACACAATAGAGTCCTTTTCTTCCAAATATATGTCTGTAATAGACCTTGATGTTGGGATTTGTGGTGAACAAGTTGTCCACCAAGTAGTCGGACTCATCTTGGCCCGATGTGTCCCACATTACTACGTGCAGAGGTCAACCAGTGACACGCACGTATTGAAAGGTGTGGTGAGTTTATGAACATGGGAAGCCTGAACAGTTAGTGACGCGCTAACTGTCAATCATAAAACGACCCTGTCTCCGCCTTCACCTGCCAGACAGAGTCACTGACACGGGATGCCTACATGTCGCGTCGCACATCTCAGGGGAAGATGTAAACATGCAGGTGGAAAACGTCTCTTGTTGGGTCGCAAACAATGAGAACCTGCATGTGGTGCTTCGATATAACTATTTAAAGTAAACAGAACAAAATGATGACTAGGAATTCACCTAGGATTTATTCACATCTTTGCTGTTTTCGCAAAATGAGTGTTAGAGAATTAACTCCTGAGTTTCCACCCAGGAGATCCAGCGAGATGCTTTCACAGTAACGAGCGAGGTTCGCATTCGGGAGGTCCTGGGTTCGATTCCTGGGGCCAGCCTTCTGTTTTCGTGGTTTGGCAAGGCGAAATCTGGGGTGGTTTCTCTATTACCACGAATTTCTTTTCCCTCATTTCCTAACATTTCGCTTCCCCTTTCATGTTTGAGGTAGACTTGGGAGCTGTGCAGTGTCTGTGGTGTCGGACAGATGGCGCAGATGCTTCTTTTCGCCCTAAATAGTAGCCTTCTCTGAGGCACTTCAGGTGAGTCGAGTTCTCCCTGATTACGCCAGAGGGAAGCTCTCTCTGAGCAGCCCACCGGTGTTACCCTGCCATCAAACTTGGAATCCTTAGAGACCCCTGCGCGTGAGCCTACGGCCTTTAGCCTTCTGAAGTTGTTTCACCTAATCCGTTCATCCTGGGGGTGGTTAGGCAAAAGATCAGGTTGGGTCGAGGTGTCATCCCGTCCATGGTCATTCATTTATTCATTCCACCCTGGAGAAGCTGTAGTCTTATACATTGGTGACATTTTCCAACTGTGTATACATTCCGCTAATGAAGTTGCTTGTATTACAGGCAGACCTATATTTAAGAAGCATGACCCCCAAAAGTCGACGCCACTCTTAAACTCCTTGAGCGTGTCTCTCAGACTTAAGACTTACGTCTGACTGAGGTTTTGTCACCTGCTTTCATCAGTCATGGAGTTTCTCCAACAGAAATTTCATTTCGTGTAGCTTGAGTTTTGATGCGCACTTTTTTATAATTTTTACTTTCTCTACTACGTATAGTAAGTAGGGGAAGTGTTGTATTCCACCCAAAAATTCGATACCGAGATTTCACCGGAAATATATGTTTTGAGACCCCCTGAATCTAAAAACAGCATTTTTGGAAACATGTCCATGTGTGTGTGTGTGTGTGTGTGTGTGTCTGTCTGTCTGTCTGTCTGTGAACAGCATAACTCAGAAACGAACAGTCGGATAAACACCAAACTTGGTATTTAGGTTCAGTATCTTCCAGAGATGCGACACAAAGGTTTTCAAGAAAATCCCTCCATCCCAGATTACCCTTTACGTGGAACATTTTTCGAAAATTTTAATTTTCTCAAAAATGGCTCTAACGATTTTGATTATAATATCATATATTTAAGATATTTCATGACAAATTAAATGTATATCTCGAATTTTCTGGCAATGTCTCCAAAATTATTCTTCATTGTGAACGACTTTTACATAACTGGTAAACCATAAGAGATAGACAAAATTTTACTATACAAAAAATGTAGATCGCGTTCAAATACACAATTTATGTCATATACATTTTTGTTTTTTTGTTGAGCGAACCAATTTCGAGATATTGCTTGTTATTCCCTTAAATTTTCCAAAGCTTATAGTTTTTCTCATATTGGTTATTTTTTTTTGTCCTGGTAATGCAAAGATATGGGAATACTCCACATAGCAACCAGCTCTTAAAATATTTGACTATCGTTTAAAGCCTACCATATTCCCCTTGCATCTACAAGAAAATTAGCAATAAGATTAACATCTCGATATCTCATTAACATGAAGCATATGGAGAATAAGCATTTGTAAAAATATTTTGTACAAGAGTAGAGAAAGTCGTGTGAGTGTAACACATCAGATTTTTTTAATGGCATTAGCGACTGCGGAAATCACATATTTTCTGGCATGTGATATTTTATCTTATAGAAGTTATTTTACACGCCAGCTGTTCCATTGGATGAGGATAACATTTACGCACTCTTAAATGTCATCGTCCTGGACCAGAATCCATCTCTTAACATTGGCACAAGCAGCCAGCGCCCAACTATACGACCGGTTTCTACTCTTCATTCTATTTCAGTATAAGGAAATAAACCAGACTATTAAAGACTGAGACAATATTTGATACAACGGTATACATGGACTTCTTACGAAGTTGATATGTTAATATTAAAGGCAGGATTTCATTAGAAGTAAAATAGGAGGCATGTTTTTAAGATAAGTATCAATAATTTTTTAAAAAATAACGGAACATTATTTTCCAAATACTTTATTATCATTCTTACACTACTTTTCCACATAGTCCCGCCGCTATTCAGGCATTTGTCGTAACGGGAAACCAGTTTATGTATGCCTTCATTAAAGAGTGATGCCACCTGTCCGCACTTCTTGCTTCACAACAGTCTGGATTTGGCACTAAGCGATTTTCATGTTTCTTCATCTGAACAAATTCCTTGGTGGGAAAATTTCAACGACGACGATTTTGTGAAACAAGAAGTGCAGAGTTGGCTCTCATCCTTTGGCATCATTCTTTGACGAAGTCATAAAAAAGTGTTTTCCCTTTATGATAAGTGCCTGAATAACGGCGCGGAGAAGTAGTGTAAAGTGTAAGGTAATGAGTGATAATAAAGTATTTGAAAAATTATATACTGTTATATTTTAAAAAATCATCGTTACTTACGAGTACTTTAAAAATACGCCTCGTATGTGAAGCTACCAAGCGCTATGAAATAACTGCCAGGGAACCAAAGCCATGCTAAATGTTAGCCTAATGAATGCTGCGATAATGCAAGAAACACAATGAATGTCGTTGACTCCTAATGGATCTCTGTAAATTTTGTTTGTAGTTGCAAATTAATAAGCAATGGCTGATGAATAAGGATAAAACATTAAATTTCAGCATGGGCATGAAGACACGTAATCTCGTCTGGTCTTTCTGGCCAACTTTCGCTGCCCTCTGCGCGTTTTTGAGTAAGAATCTCTCCAATGTGCGAGAAAATCACATAACACTAAGACGTTAGATTTTTTCATTGCGAGATCACATTACTAACAAGGAGCGTCATTTTAGTGTTTCTGACCAACAGCTATAAGCTACATGTATTTTTGTGGTTTCAAGCAGCGGTGGAGGAAATATGCATGACAGTATCGAGAACTCTTCTTCACACAGTGAATGTACAGGATAATTCAGAAAGAAGTAACATATTTTAACCTTTGATTTCAAACAAACCAAGAAACTATTAATACATTCCATACATCATTGGTCAGGGGAAGTCGAAGCTTTTAAAGCAGGCTTAGGATTTCCTTTCAGTGGCATAAAACAGCATTGGCTGCTTATAAAAGAATTATGCACGAATAAAAAATAATGTTGTGTACCATAGCGT
Source organism: Deroplatys truncata (assembly GCA_030765065.1). Classification (NCBI taxonomy): domain Eukaryota; kingdom Metazoa; phylum Arthropoda; class Insecta; order Mantodea; family Mantidae; genus Deroplatys; species Deroplatys truncata. Next base: position 135,977,152 of record CM060981.1, read on the forward strand.
GTTGCTCAAGTGGAGCACGTGATTTATGCAGAAGGTTCAACAAACAGTCACTCAGTCATAAGCAAATTTGTTTGTGGCATAAAATGTTTCATAACCAGGAACCAATTGAGTTGTTTATGGCAAGACATGGTGTGCTATTTTGATGTTCCGTACAACAAATGGTGTTCTTGTTGAATTCATAAAGCTTCAATGATCATAAGTTAAAACTTTAAAACTTCTTCCAGTGACATGCAGATCTCCTGTCTTTCATAGATTTTTATATAAAATGTTGAATTGTTTTAATACTTCTACTACACACACACGTATGTATCACGATAGTCACTATTAAAGCCTACCTACGATAAAATGTACGTTATAAAAGGGCGGAAAACTAAGCCTATAATATAAGACACCGTATTCATTTGCTTTCTGGTATGTTCATGTTTAATTATTATGGGAAAATCAATTTATTTGCTATTTATCAGCTAACTGATCAGTTACGAAGCGTGATAACGAACGACAGCAAGACTAAATACACAAACTTCCATTCGTAGCACCTTCCTATAGTAACCTACTCATGTATACAAGCTTTAAGTACGCAAGAGCAAGTATACCTCGTGGTATTAGGAAACTTCAACAAAGCATCCATTTTGCATGAAATCCCATGTTAGATGTCACAACTTTTATCACTTTAGACTCATTTAGTTTTTGTTGTTTGAAGTTCCCTTTATTACCCATAGTCAAGTCACTGTTAAATTTTACATGCACATTTTCCTTAAAAGCCAAGAGACATTTTTGGAAGCTAACATTTCCTCTAATAGGATAACAGCTACTGCCTTGTTCAGAACAAGTGTTAAGTCTGGTGAACATACTGGAAACTCAAATCCAGTATCCCTACAAATTCTAGTCCAGAAAAGCCCTCGCACCTCGGCGGTAGTATGGGGGAGGGAAACCATTTTGTTGGTAGAAGAACTCGTTGTTTCCATAAGGTATATGTACAGCTGGAAAATCTGCTTGCTTAGCATTTCCAGATACCTGGCATCAGGTCAGTAACTTTACCTTCAAAGAAAAGTCCTAGATGACAGTCCTCACTAGACATTCACCTCCGGTAAACTGATTGACATGAACTGTGGATTTGCTGGTGTCCAGTGATGCAGCGATGGTGCGACAATATTGATGTCATTGATTCTGCTGCCGCGATCTCGTATCTTGTTCTGTTGTCTCGTGCTCAGTGGTAAGCTATGAGACCTTTCTCTCAGGGCGTGCGTGGGCGTATTGTTAAACGATTGTTTAAATTGAATCTGAAATTTAATGAGATCTAATAGTTGAGCTTTTGAAATGAGTTGCCGAAATTTGAAGATAAAAAATGAAACTGAGTATGAATCGTAACACTCGAAATTGTAACAGATGAATTATTATGTTTGCTTTCTTTTGCAGTACCAATTTTACGATTTGAAATAACTGTTTCCGCATATAAAAGAAACTAGCAGCGTAACTTGCCGCGAATCGCTAAAACCCTTATTGACGACGCCTCTCGCAATAGTCGCGAAACCTTACTCGCACAAGCGCGTAACTGAGCGCTTAAAATATCACACGAGCAGCATGTACTGGTGACGGTACCAGAATAGCTCTGATTTCGATAGCACGAATATGTATTAATTTTAGCTCTGCCTACATATTATTCCCCTTTCAATTTTACATCTTTCACGCGCCAATACTTAACCCCCCTTACTTTGTTTTTAACTGAGCCTTTCATTTTTCTCAGAATTCTGGCACACGTGACTGCAAACGTACTGAGCTTATAAACTAACTGAATTCCCAGAATCTTTAATACCTTCGCTACTTCGGCTGATACTGATGACTTTCGCTAATTTGACTTCCTAATTACCTTCGTCTTTCCGGAAAAATATTTGAACTCAACCTTGTTATATTATACATCGATTTAATATACGGAAATTATTTATTGCAATTATTTCTCTATCTTAATTATCTTAATGTTATTTCTTTATTTAATTATTTGTATTTGCCCGTCAATAATTACGTTATCACCAGCAAACACAATTATGACGATTCACTGTTCAGTAAGGTTTGAATTGGTCTTCTTAGTCCACGCAATCTTTGTCAAAAACTCCGCATCCTCATTTATCATAAGCTGAATCCATTCGGCGATCAGGATCATCCTTATTTAATGCGTGCAATAATCTTAGTATGCATACCTTCCGCTTAGTGATTTCAGAATGCGTTGTGCATTCGCACTGCTAATCCGTCACGCGAGCACATTGTGTAGAGACTTCTGAGGTGGAGTTGCAAACTTTTCTAAGACCACAGTCGAAGAAGCAAGACTTGTAGCTGTACGAAGTCTTCCAAATCTTTCGTGGTGCAAGTCACAAATGGTGCCATACGTCTCAAACATACAACAAGCGCGCTGGTCGTCGTACCTTCACGTACTTTGAGCTTCGGCGACATTTTCAAACTTTAACTACGGCTTTAAACTGAGCTTCCGTTCCTCAAACGTCCCCCTAATTCTTAGATTCACTACTATATGTCACTATTATCCACAAGAGTTACAGGGGTACAATATCTGTTGAGAACCTCTATAGACCACCTCCGAGACGTGAGGTAGCGTGTCTTCCTCATATTCAAGAGGTTCCAAGTTCGAATTTCGGTTAGTTGAGCTGTCCGGGTAAGGTTTTTTCCGAGCTGTTCCCTTGTCCTGAAAAGATGAATATCGTATGACCTACCTGATTAAACTAGTTGTTTGGTTAAACTACAAAAAACGCTATATTAGTATTCCACAGACACCTAAACGTAACTCTGAAAACAAAAGGCAGATAAAGTGTGAACATATTTAACGGACCTGTATATATGTCTTAACTTATATAACTTTGTGCAGTATCTCATTTTCTAGTATTTACTATTCTGCTCATCTTTCTCTTGACCATTTCAATCAGTCATAACTGATTCTAGCAATATACCTACTGTCCAGTAAAGCTCATCATCGTCCTCCTCTTTATCTTAATTATATAGGAGTCCATTACGGAATTATTAGACAACGTTTCTCTTAATATAATTTTAGTTGTTTTCTTTTGTGCGGAATGTTGACATTGGAAGTATGTTTACTCTACCTTTTTTCTAATTGCTTCATTTCTAATGTGATCCTGTAAAGTTATTCCGCAGGATCTTCGTCAAAAACTCATTTTAAGTGTACTTAATTTTTCTTTGATTTCTTTAATAATAATTTCGGAGATATCCACTTCATTATTATTTTAACTTAAACTTTACAACTAATATTTTTATTTCGTATTACATAAAGTACTGTTTTCTTACTTCTATTCTTAATTTTTTTAACGTCTTAACTCGCTGGTGGATGCTGCTGTAAATACGATTCGAAGATCATTATATGCATGACCTCCTCTGACTATGTCATTGTAATTAACTCTACTTCTCCTTACATAAAGGTAGGTTTTTGTTAATTTATAGTTTTCATTTTTATATTGTCCACATCGTGGGTAGCGGGTTTGAGCGTGTGTCCCTGTTCTGGCCGCGGAATGCGCAGGTTTCGAGCCCAACTATGGGATGCGGGTTTTTAGTCCATGTACAGAATCATGCCCACTCACTATAGTGGTGCATTAGGTAGTAGGTCACGAAAACCAACATTCCGGTTGGAGGAAGCATAATGCTGACTACATCATCTGCTCGTATCAGATGGATGATCCTCTACCATGTGTATATGGGTGTGAGGTTGGTAGCCGAGTTGGTAGGCCTAGGCCACAGCTGCTGTCCTGCCTCGAAATATTATTTTTATATCCTTTGTTCAACTTTTTAATAATTTAAATCATTCATATCCCTTTCTTCTACCATATTTACTTGATCATAGCACATAATCTATCGTTTCCGCTGTAGATTCCTATATTAAAAGATTTAGTTTTCATGCCTTAATGCCGATGTAAAAAATGTGTATATATACACTATGTGATCAAAAGTATCAGGACACGCACAAACATACACTCCTAAACATCCCTAGGTCCACTGTTTCTGATGTGATATTGAAGTGGAAACGTAAAGGAACATGTACAGCACAAAAGCGTACAGACCGACCTCGTCTGTTGACTGACAGACCGCCGACATTTGAAGAGGGTCGTAAAGAGTAATAGGCAGACATCTATCCAGACCACCACACAGGAATTCCAAACTGCATCAGGATCCACTCCAAGTACTATGAGGCGTGAGGTGAGAAACCTTGGATTCCATGGTCGAGCGGCTGCTCATAAGCCACACATCACGCAGGAAAATGCCAAACGAAGCCTCGCTTGGTGCAAGGAGCGTCAACAATACACGATTGAACACTGGCAAAACGTTGTGTGGAGTGACGAATCACGGTACACAATGTGGCGAACCAATGGCAGGGTGAGGGTATGGCGATACCCGGTGAAGGTCATCTACCAGCGTGTGTAGTGCCAACATTGAAATTCGGAGGTGGTGGTGTTATGGTGTGGTCGTGTTTTTCCTGGAGGGGGCTTGCACTCCTTGTTGTTTTGCGTGGCACGATCACAGCGCAGACCTACATTGATGTTTTAAGCACCTTCTTGCTTCCCACTGTTGAAGAGCAATTCGGGGATGGCGATTGCATCTTTCAGCACGATCGAGCACCTGTTCATACTGCAGGTAGTGTGGCGGAGTGGTTACACGACGATAACATCTGTAATGGACTGGCCTGCACAGAGTCCTGACTTGAATCCTATAGAACACCTTTGGGATGTTTTGGAACGCCGACTTCGTGCCAGGCCTCACCGACCTACATCGATACCTCCCCTCAGTTTCGCACTCCGTGAAGAATGGGCTGCCATTCCCCAACAAACCTTCCAGCACCTGATTGAAAGTATGCCCGCGAGAGTGAACGCTTTCATCAAAGCTATGGGTGGGCCAACACCATATTGACGTCCAGCACTACCGATGGAGGGCGCCACGAACTTGTACGTCATTTTCAGCTAGGTGTCCGGATACTTTTGATCACGTAGTGTATATATCTTAAACATAAATGTAAATGTAGCGCATGCTTGGCGTAAAGCTATGTTATGCTAAATTCTTCTGCGATCAATTCCACTACTCAATACATCAACGTACTAAAATCATTGATGACTGGAAAACAGAACGTACCAGAAGTATACCTCCGATACAATAGCAATAAAGAGTATAAGGCAGGCATTTCATGGGAGAAAAGGATTTGCCTTATCAAAAACATTAACTCCACTTGTTAGCCGGTTCATATTTCCGTATTAAATGGCTAATTTATAAGGGATACTCAATAGTTTTGATTTACTATCTTTGGAATATGCAGTATTTCATTGACTATGACTGTGACAAGGTAACGCAGATGGACATCTCGCACACCTCAACCCAAAGCGGATCTTTTGTAGCTACCACTCCCAAGCAGGAATGCATGAAGCGAAGGAACCACAGGAGACACCGAAGTCACAAAGGCACGCAGGTGTTCCTAACGATTCTAAGCTTGAAGGCCCAATCACACCGTCGGGCGACTCACAGGCTTCCCTCTGGCGGAGTAGGGAAGAACTTGATCCACCTTAGGTGGTTCAAAGAAGGCAACTGGCTGGCAGGGTCAAGAACTTTCCAATGAGCAGACATCTGCGCCATCTGTCCGACACCGACTGACACTGCACAGCTTCGAAGCCCACCTGAAACAGTAAGGGGGAAACGAAATGAGAGGGAATGAGGTGCCAGAAATTCTTGGTAGAAGAGGAACCACTCCAGCATTCGACTACTGGTCTAGGAAAACCACGAAAAAACCCATAGTCAGAATTGCCGACACGACGGGAATCGAACCTTTGATGTCTCGAATACGAGCCTCATGCGGAGTCCACCTCGCTCGGAAGTGTAAAGTAACGACAAAAACTTGCATGTTCTTTGTAAGTTACAAACATGCTTGAATGTTTTCAAAATATTAAATGCACATTTGCTTGCAGAAATCCTGTTTCCATAGGTACTCTCTATCTACTGAATAATTCACTCCTTTCATGGTGCATTTAAGAGTGACAAATGTCGCCCTCTCATTCACAGTTATTTGTTCAAATGAACTTGAACTTAGAAAAACGTGTTATTTTATTTCTTCAGATGTAAACAATTTAATTCTTTATAGCCTGGTGTAACATTTGTATCACAAAGGTGTTTCTTGGTTTTTTTTAAGGATTTCTAATAAGCATTTTTCTCCTCTTTCGTATTGTACTAATCTTCAATAATAAAATTAGGGTATTTATAAATGTCTTATATTGTAAACATATTGATATTTTGCAATATAACTGTAGTGATTTCTTTTAAACAAAGAGCAAAATGTAACCCCGTCAGCATCCAAGCGTGCCGTTATGCCGGTTATTTTACTTGAGTCCTCCCCTTCCTTTACCACAGGCGCATTTGACTGCAGTCGCTGATACTCGAACTCGCGACATTTGGCTTTGGATGTTGTAGTGCCGGGGAAACGGATATTTCCGGTTTGGGAATAAGAGCAAGAGCAGCATATGTAGCAAAACAATTGCGTCAACAGAGCGTCAACAATTGCGTCCAAACACTCAAAGGGTAATTAAATAGCACCTGACAAAGGGGTAAATACACAAGAGCGTTTTAAATCGCCTGAAAAAAGTTAAAAAAGCATGTAAATAGGTTACAGGTGTTTGTTAAATGAGTCGTAAAACGTGCGGGTACATGATAGCAAGTTTGCTGTGTTATGTTTCTTGTCGTTCATTACAACACGTTTCCTGTGCGTTTGATGCTAGGCAGTGTGAAGTAGCTATACGAAAGATAATAATCCCTCTTGTAGATCATAATCCCTTTCTGATCTACTTTGAATACAAGTTCGAGGCATTAATTGATTCCCAAAGGCTCTAGTCGGGCAGATAAAAAAGTCTTCCCTTCTACATTCGTGCCATTAATAAACGATCAAGAGGCAGAGGTGTGGATTAGATTTTTTAAATATTGCTTTATTCGAATAATAGTTTGCATTGTAAAGTGGTAGCCATAAACACGATTAATGTATTCTATTTAGTTGATCTACATCTTCCAATCGTTGTTAGATGCTACTTTATGAGCTGCTAATTGCTTATCTGAATATGATCAGGTTTATATACAAGTTATATTGCTCTTTCATATTCAACTGATTCTCTTGCATATTTATATTTGGAATGAAACATTATACAGGTGTAGCAAAGTAAAGTTGTGTATTTTACTTCTTCTGGTTCTAAAAATGGGCTATAATCTCCTTTTTCAACTGCTACAATAACATACTGAAATTTCGGAATAAGAGTTGAGGCAGTATTTTAACACTTATAGATTTTAATCAAATTATATAAATATAAATTTGAATAACAGTCCGCCTTAAAACAATATGTGTATGTAACAATATCTAAAAAGTGTATATTACAGTCATTGTATATGTTTATATTAGTGTATCCATATGTAATAATGCTATATGAATGTATTACGTAATTTAATAATATAGGAGCTGTGAGAATAATAAGTTACACGTTGTTAACAATGTGGTAACCTTGAGGCAATAATGAGTAAGGAAGTTTAAATGCTACTAGTCATTATTAGGGCAGCAATAATGTAAATGTTAATACAGTTTAAAAATAGCCAATCAACAACCAGAAAAAGCTTTAGTTAAATGCAGGTATTCTATTGGAGTAGGATTAGCCAATCAGAGACTTGAAGTACAGAAATTTACATGTTTAGACGGTTGAAATCAATTCAGTTGCCTGCAGATAGTGATTGTAACCGGATGCTTGTGCGTCCTCGAGAGATTTAATACGTATTCGTGTGAAACGAAAAATAGTATATGTGTTAAAAAGTGAAAGTATTAAATAAAAGAATCTCACAGCTCTCTATATCAGTGAAGTGCTATATAATTTGTTTCAAGGATTAGTAAAAAGGAGTGAATTAAAACTTAAAAAATCTGCGTAAGCCTACATTCTTGTCGCATCACGCCCTGCCAAGACATCCATGTGTCTAACAATAATACTGACGCAACCGAGGCAAACATAAATATTTTATACTTAAAGAAACAGTGTAATTACAAAGTTAATATTTTTTTTTAAACTTGGGGCAAAGGCCATCTGAAAGTACATTTGGGGCGAAGACTACCGGAAACTGTTTACTATACGTGCGGTTGCAACTACTACAAGTTCGGATCCCCAACAGTTGAAATACGATACAACTCCTTTTAAAACCAACTTCTTCAAATTGGCGTCCATACGTGGAGCTAAATAAATAATTTCTTTCTCAGAGCATACTCCTACAACATTCTGAAGTTCAGTACAGTTGCATACGGAACGGAACATAAACTTATAGTGAAGAGAAGCGCGGTTCACACGCTACCAAAGTTCCATTGGTAATTGACCTATTTGGTTCTGTTTACAATAATGTAACAAGTGAGAACACCAGTTGCTGTTAAAACACACTTTGTCACTTAAGTACCACAAGTTTTACATTTGACACTCAGAACAGAACACAAATTCATCCATCGAATCACCACTAAACTGCTAAGCTACAACTAACAACTGAACTACACTAACGCTGTCCACTTTTAACTGTCCAAAGTCTTCAACTTCTTGAAGTACTTAAATTTGTAACTTCTTAATTTACTGTCCGCGCAATAGTAACCCTATATATAGCACCCACATACAAACCGGAATGTTCTAGAAAAGGAGGCTATTAGAACATGCTAGAAGGAATCTTCTGGAGCCATAAAAGTTGCGGGGAAGCGGTATAAAATTTGTTCATACGCACTATTGTTCTGAAAGCCAGTCGAGGGCCCCACTCAGGTGCCGGGTCGTAAGGCACTTATCGGCGGCCCACAGGTAACTTCGCGCGCGCCGTCATAGTAATTTAATACTTAGACTTGATACTATGTACGAGGCTACTAGAAACATTCTCTGACGTGCGGTAAAATCGGAAACTAAAGTAAAATTGGTTTGTAACATCTGTCTTATAAGTATCTGCGATTATAATAAGGTACCTCTAAAGTAAAGTCCGTTTTGTAGTAAAATATGAAAACGATTTAACGTTTTTTGTCATTTTATTTTATTACCTTCTTTACCTCTTATTTTCTTCGTCAACAAGTCATCTACAATTACTTAGATGTAAAATATCACCGAATTTTGAAATTCTGTGAACTAAACAAGTATGAAAATAAAGAAAAAGGTCCACACATGCCTGAGTATGACTGTGAATGTAACTTACAAACGAAAAGCCGTATGAATACGTGCTTCCTATTGAAGTCCAGAATCTTTCAAGGATGCAAAGTGAAGATTCCTCCTCACTCCAAACATTCATTTTTATGGAAAAATGTGAAACGGCTTTTAAGAAAATATTATATGTTTAAAATATTGACATGAAAAATAAAATTTAGCATATCTCGAACTTTTCTATTCAACTCGTAAAGTCATAGGCATTGGGAAAACAGGAGACACAAATTTAAACCAGCAAAGCGTTGAAGTAACTGCATATGTAAATCTTTTGCACCATTAGCCATTCTTGATTTGAATTTTCCAATATATATTGTTATATACCGGGGTGAGGCCAAAAGGTTTGCAGCTACATATTAAATTTTATTTACCCCAGTATATAAAATGGGAGGCATAACTGCAGAGGTAGCAAGAGGACAAGGATCTTAAACTACACGTTCCAGAGCAGGCGTGGGATAGTTGTAACAAAATACACAGAATTCCACTTTAATCACATTACCTGTGGTTTATTCAGTATAAACACGGTGCCCCTACATCACACACAAAAGATAAAAAAGGAATAAATTGAACGGAGATGCTACACACGAGACTATATTCACACGATTCACATACGACCCTTTCAGACCCAACACTCGCTAACATACATCACAAGGAAGTAACGCTCACTTCCCTCACTCTCCACTGCTAGCTAGGATCACCAGCTAGAAGGTAGCGAGTCGCCACACCATACGAAACTTCAAAACCCAAGCCGAAAGAATTACCTCAACAATGCTATCGCCAAAGACGAAATAATGGGTCTACACGCCACAATATTAAGCAATACACTTTTGAAACTTAGCCCATTTATTCTTACTCCATGCAAATAGAATGCAATATCAAGACTTGCTTATTCGATTTGTTGTTTAACAGTAGACAACTGCCCCCACTACTGGTACATTAGTGTACCAGTGTACTTTTAACAACACATATAAACTATTTCTGAGGAATAATCCTGACTAACAGGAAGTACAAAAAGAAAAACTTGTGTATGTACTATTTAACGAAGGGCTACGAAAATGCATTAGAGAAGGTCGTGTGGGGGCGACACATCATATTTTCCAGTTATATGACTTAAGCTATCGTTTTCATATAGATTTAATGATGATAAAAATGTCACCATGTGGACCCTCCGCTCAGAAGTTCGCTCTCAATCCATTAAACAATATTCAGCTTTAAATTGTTCCTTTTCTTTATGAAATTGCCATGAGCGAGAAGGTGCATTAGCATTGATGTTTGTTAATGAGAATGAACAAATGGTAATCTAGACTTCCATTTGTTCTATTTGAAGAAAAGAATTTATAGTCTGATGTTCACTAAAATATCATACCTTAATGACAATCATTAATGATAAATGATAAAACCTTAATGATAAATTTATAGATTTTTCGCAAATCTCCAGGATATCTTGTGTTTAAAACGCATATTCTAATACATGATTAAGATTATCAGCTACTTAAAGAATATAAATATGCATATTTTATTCATGTAAATATATCATATTTATTTTAATTAGTATATTTTTTAGAAAATAAAGAATTAGGAAATCGTTTCTATGTGTACGTGGTTTGGGTTGTGATGAATTGACGTAAAATCGTTTAGCATCTCCAAACCATGCCTGGCCCGATCATAATGCTTGGGACTTCTCCGGCTTTTCGTTTTTGAGTTAAGCTCTTAGATAAAGCTTTGAACATGGCGATGGTTTACATTGCAAATTTTGCAGATAAACCTTCACCGAGGAAATGCGAGTATCAATTTGGACATTAAATTATAAAATAGGTTCGAATACTTGATTACAGAGCCAAAATCTGCGATGCCTAGATTGACGCGCATTTTCAAATAAGTATGCTTCCGTGCACAGACCTTTTGGCTGATAAGGTGTGCAAAAACGACTTTGTGTCAGCAGTGCTGCGAGGGGAAGGGGGTGCCACAGGTAACCTGGAACTGCAAACAGAAGCGTCAGGGATAGAACAGAACATAAACACAGAGCTCACAGAAGCAACTCTACCATATCAGCAACGCAAGCGAACTACTGACTTTCGACTGAGCAACCCTGGGTCCTGTATGCAGTACAACGTCACGTGTACTAGATAGGGTGGTAGTTATGTTGATTCCTCACTCAATGGATATTTGTCCTAGCTGTAGTAATGAATATGACATGCAGTACAGGTATTAACACTACCACAAACATTTAGAGGTCATTGAAGAATATTTTATGATATTTTGATTTAGGAAAACTATTAGCCGCTTCGGTACATTACAGAAACGTGAATTTTGTTTCCTTCTGAATATTTTCTCCCACAGTTGCTGAAAGATATGCTGCTGATGTGCTCTTACGTGCTCTTCTAGGTCACCAACACATTTTGCATTCGATGTTTAGTTACCACCTAGATGAACAGTTTAGAAATTGATGGGTTGGTTATTGTTGTCCTGTTCTATGGATACGTCAATCAGGAGTTTATAATTCCCCGAGTTGTTTGCTGGGTCATGTGAATGACCAAGTTTACGAGACGTGATATTGTCATGGTACAGCCGCTGAGGAAGCACACCAGTCTCACTGTTTATGACAATACCTAATACGTTGCCATATGGATCGACACTTTTTGGCAGGCCGTAAAGAAACAGTCTTGTATAGTAGGTACAATTAATGAACAGCAAAAGTATTACATTAGAGTTTAGAATTATTACGTAACTCCTGCTTTCTTTTTTAATTTTTGGTTATCTATTTCTTTACAAATTATGTTAAACGTTCAGACAGTAACGAGTAGTTTATACTAAAAAGAATGGTCGAAGGTTCACGGCCTTGTGAACCAGAGGTTGTTCAAATTCTGCCAAAACCATCCTACCGGCTGAGGGTTTACTTCAGTCCTCATAAGTGACAAATGTCGGGGAGGCAGCCTAAACATAGACCTGGGTCGTTTCGTTTCCAATTTCCTTTCCACGTTATAATTTCATTCCCTGCATTACAAATACCCACCGTCTGTAATGCTGTTCTCATCTAGGAACCGCCATCAAACACTATTCATATAAGTAGTTGATTGTTTTATTATTAATATCAAAACGCCGCTAGAAAATGTAGTTCTGTACAGTAAACATTTACCAAATTCCCTCTGAACGCTCTTCTGAAGGGTTTAAATCCACCCTGTATATTTTTATAACCTTACGTAGCCATTGTTTGCCTCAAGCGCAAAGACGTTGCAAATATTACATTTCATTAATCCAAATGTTAACTGCTTCATAGTTAGTATGTGTAAAATATCACGGTGTGGCTGTTAAGTTGTCATAGATGACAGAAGACTGCTTGGTAGTGAACAAAAAGTATGTCCGTTTAGCTGGTAACCCATCTGTATCTGCCTCTAGTACTGATGGCGAATGTGATTTTTCCGTTATTAGCCCCTATCTATCTTGTAGGAAGGCGTGATAGATGTTAGAAAAACGAGCTGCTTGCTACAAAATCCTCGCAGCAATATTCTTTCCGGTCTGCAGTTTAGTGCACTTGTTAAAAAACGGGCAGGTACATAAACTTGTTAGGTTCTTTAAAGTTACGCTATGAAGGATGATTGAGTGTAGCAAATGGACGTGACTATATATATTATGTTGCAAGGTTTTTAAACAGGCAAAAAATGTTCACATGTGTATCCTATAATTGTTCATGGATACTCTTTTCGTGCGGTATCAAGAATAACTTCCAAATTAGCTGGTCCAAATTCCATACCCACTTTGCCATGCTTAATTCTGTGAATTTCAATTCTAATCATGCTATTATCTGCCACAAACACAATTTTTAAACATTTTTGTGTACTGAAATCCGAAATGAAATAAAAATTGCATGTAAGGGAAGTATAATTTAATTTTACAGTCAATCCTTAAAAACATCTACAACCAATGAATGCTCTGGAGTCAGATGATTGCACTGAAGTATTAGTAAGCATTAAGCATAATCTAGACGGGTTGCTCAGATAGTGCAAAGAAGGACTTTTTTTGGAGGGGTCCAAGTAAAATAACACTGATTTACCAGGGAGATTCCTTCCATGGAGCTGAAAGAGGAGAATAATCTATCTTAATAGGTGGGAATACCCCAATTATGTGGTGGTCGATTTTGGCAAATCTTAAGTATGGCAATGGGGCGTTTTTGTAGCTTTGTTTCGGTGACAACAGACCTGTCAACATTTAATATGCAGAAGTCATGAAACATATTGTGTCAACGGCTCTCGTTCATTATCTTACTATACAATCAGAAGCGCTCATTTCATGTTTTCATTCGCACGATATCGTCAGCATTTACGGTTATAAAGCATAATATTATTAACAGTGATATAATTACTCTACCTAGAAAATTACAGGCACAGTACACTTATCTTTGCGGTACAAATATTCGTCCAAATTTTTTCATTTCTTATCCTATTTATAGTTTTCAATGAACCTCTTTATTTCCATTAAATTGTGTATTATCACAAGCGAAACCTTTAATATAATCATTGATATGAGGTGCACGAAATGTTGAAAAAGTGCATGACGCGTGCCATCTTTTACTGCTGTATATTATAGTCCACCAGTTGCAGCAGATTTAGTGACTTTTTCCTATGATGACAGCCCCAAAAAATGCAATTTCTAAATTGACGCCATATGCTGTATTTCCGATTCCAACTTTGTAAGCAAGTTTTGTCGACCAGTATGCTCTTGCAGGTATTCGAAAATTTTGAGATGTTCATTGAACTTACATCTTCATTTTCTAAATTTCTGAAAACGTTGATGCACTGAGAAAGGGGTAAGCATGTGTTTCATTCAGATATAAACCATAAAAACCGAAACATTTCTGAATAAAGGCAGTATAATGACATTCACCTGAAAAAAAGAATTCTATTAGTGATTAATGACATTGAACAATATGTCAATTTCAGTTTAACAATCCAAATGTCGGTTTCTTACTTTAAATTAATATTACAGTCATTCATTGCTTACAAAACAATTATCTCCAAATTGCTAAATTTGGAGCTATAAATTGAATTGTAATTCATTTAAGGAAAATCCTAGAAATTTCCACTCATCCTAATCCATCTCAAAATTAATTCAATACAGTTCAAATTGTTCCAGTGAATTTAAAGTTTCTTTAAACGATATAAATTTGTAATGTATAGCTGAGCGCTTTAACAATACTGCTTTAGATTGCTACAACTTGGCAATAGATTTCCCTAAATCAAACTGAAATATGCTAGGTTGATAAGCTGAGTTTCGCTTTTGTCAGTCATGACTCTGAGCTACCACAAATCGTTCATATCTTACGGCGCTTGTGGTTGTTGAAGAGCTCGAGATTCTCTTATCTTTATTAGCTTGATCTTTCCATACTCTCCATTAATAAGTGTCATCTGTGTGACCTAAGCGTACCTTAGGAATATTCTGCAACTTTATAAGGAAAATATCTTTGAGAATTTATTTTGATTTAGGTATTCAAAAACCTAATCTTCAAATGTAATTTTCACAATAACGCATATCCTCAAGTGGTTTAGTTACTTTACTGAATCATCGCGGTTGAACCTGTAGGCAAAGGCAGGGAAGAAAGGCTCAAGTTACAAATCTCCTAGTTTCGCAAATTTAAAAAAAAATCTGATATGTTACACTCACATGAATTTCTCTACTCTTGTACAAACTATTTTTACAAACGCTTATTCTCAATATGCTTCATGTTAATCGTGATATCCAATATTAATCTTATTGCTAATTTTCTTGTAGATGCAAGGAGAATTGGTAGGCTTTAAGCGATAGTCAAATATTTTAAGAGTTGGTTGCTATGTAGAGTATTCTATTCTCTTTGCATTATCAGGACAACAAAATATCTGATGTGTTACTCTCACATGACCTTCTCTACTCTTGTACAAACTATTTTTACAAACGCTTATTCTCCATATGCTTCATGTTAATCGAGATATCGAGATGTTAATCTTATTGCTTATTTTCTTGTAGATGCAAGGGGAATTGGTAGGCTTTAAGCTATAGTCAAATATTTTAAGAGCTGGTTGCTATGTGGAGTATTCCATTCTCTTTGCATTCCCAGGACAAAAAAAAATGAATAACGAATTTGAGAAAAAGAGTAAGTATTGGAAAATTTAAGGGAATAACAAGCAATTTCTCGAAAATGGTTCACCCAACAAGAAAATGTTTGATATAAGTTGTGTATTTTAACGCGATATAAATTTTTGGTGTAGTAAAATTTTGTCTATCTCTTATAGTTTAACAGTTATGCAAAAGTCGTTCACAATGAATACTTTTGCAGACTTATTCCCAGAAAATTCGAGATAGACATTTCATTTGTCATGAAAATATCGTAAAAATATGATATTTCATTTAAAATTGTTAGAGCCTTTTTGAGAAAATTAAAATTTTCCATGTTAATGGTAATCTGGGGTAATATACTGAACCTAAATACCAAGTTTCGTGTTTATCCGATTATTCGTTTCAGTTATGCTGTTCACAGACACACACGGACATGTTTCCAAAAATGCTTTTTTTGGATTCAGAGGGTCTCAAAACATGTATTTTCGGTGAAATCTCGGTATGGAATTTTTGGGTGGAATACAATACTTCCCCTAATTACTATACGCAGTAGAGAAGGTAAAAAGAATGATTTTTTTCTATTTATTATTTGACATCGCTTTAACTAGATGGACATACCGCGACGGATCTGTTTGGAAGATACCTTGTGGATCGGAGTATGGCGGGCAGTTAGCCTTCTAGGTCTCATCCCTGTACCGTCTTACTTCATCAATGTCAGAAAAGCATGTCTACAGCAATTGCACCTTTGCTTTGTGACAGACAGATGACAGCCTCGACACGTATCCATAGAGGCATGTGTACAACAACTGTACTTCTGCTTCCTCGCGTGACGGACAGATGGCATTACGGGGCCGTCCGGTCTACTTTCATTATCTGTAGTTATATGAAGGAGCATTCGTTTTACCATCTGTTTTTCAGTTCACGAATGAAATTTACCGTTCCTCCCTTCAAAATAGGAAACTCTGGTATTTTACAGAATGTAAAGTTGTAACGCCGTTACAATAACCCTGACCGCTCATTATCACAAATGCTTACCAAGCAGATAAATAATACGTATACATTATATAGAGATAAACGATAAGTTTTCATTTAAGGGAAACCTCAGGTTTACGTGCCGTCTCTACCCAAGGACGTCATGGGACTGATTGCATAAGGGCCACTAATCCACACAGTTTCCCCCAAGTTAAGCTGTATTGGGCCTGGTCGCTACCTGGATGAGTGACCCTCCAGCGGCGACTCTCCCAACAGCCCACTTGACTACCCCCAAGTTAAGCCAACATTGGGTTTGGTCACTAGCTGGACGAGTGACCATTCAGCAGTCACCCGTCGTCTTCTTAACTTGGTAAACCCCAAATCCTTTACCTACATCCTATCTCGCTTCGCTGTTAATCATCCTGCTTATTTTCATAAACACGCAAGCCATTGCTGAAGTTAAGCAGCATTGGGCATTGTCGTCACCTGAGCGTCACGATATAAAAGCTTGGAATTTTTAAGAATCTATTATATCGCACAGGTAAAGCTGCGTTACGGCTAAGTACTGGGGCGATTTTACACGCCTCCCAGGTAAACCTGAGCGACTTGTTCTCGGTTGCTGGTTGCTGGTTACTGGTCGCGTCTCGAATGCACTGCGTAACCGAAATTCAGTAATTCTCCCGCAGCTTGGTTCCGCATAGTGAATACCAGGTTAATAAAACGAGATTGAGTGTGGGCATTATGTAAAATCTAAATCCTTAAAGTGTTCTAACTTGGAAGAGTTAGTCTCCAATTAGCTTCCAAGTGTTACGAACGCTCGTACTTCTAAAGTATGGGATACAAGATTACTCTGTCGCTTTTGTAAGAAATTTTGAGGAATATATTATGTGCACAATCCAAGCACCATATCTGAATGATAGGATATTGTGACGCAGAAGCTATGGTCCGAGCTTCCAGTGAAGAATTAAGCCAACGGAATCGCGCTCTCACCCGAACGTGCCATGGAAGCGCTGTTTTGGAGGTTCTTTCCTCCAGCCTCCCGAATGTTTTAGAACTCTGTAGAAAATTATAGCGGTTGCATAAGCAAGCATGTTAGTGAGTGAGTTTCTGTTGCGACCTTAAGTGCAGTTCTGCAAGTGGATTGCGACGATAGTGAGCGAGTACTACTATTGCGAAAGGTTAAACGTCTTGTGTCCGATTCCCCAGCGAATGAATCATCTGAAGAAAGTTTCTCAACTTAATTTTGTAAATTCATGTTTATCTCTGGCTTTTTCCATGATTAGTCATGTATACTGATCTTTATATACTGATTTTGTATGTTGAGCTTTATCTCGGAATTTTGCCATGATCTGTTTTATATGGGGCACTGATGACCGTATAGTTCAGCGCCCTTAAATATACATAAATCAATACGAAGAAGAGCTGCTTCCCGCATATGTCATTACGCGGATACATCGCGAAGAAAAAGTGAAGTGACAGGAACAATTTAACTATAGATCACATTAGTAAAGTATCAGTGAAAACTGGACAAAGTCGCAATATTTACTTTTCTTAAAAATTCGCAGCCCCATCCATTGAGCTCTTCAAAACACTAATGTCTTATTAGGACATATAGGCAAGTGCCTAGTTACTAATCAAAAATGCAAAATGGTTTTTAACAATGTGGTAGACATAAATTTCAACAGTTGTTCTGAAGAAGATGTCATTATTATCATTATTACTCTGTTTATTTTAACTACATGGTCGCTTTAACTACATGGTCATATCGCAACGGATCTGTTAGTGTATAACTCTTAGATCGATGTGTGGCGGACAGTTAGCCTTCTAGGTCTCATCTCTGTAAGCACTTGCCTCGTCATGTATTCACAGAGACCTTAGTGCATAGCAACTGGATCGTTTGCTTCGTGCCGTGCAGAGTGCATTAGGGTGGCGTCCAGTCTAATTGCTTTCATTATCTGTCGATAGATGGCACAGCATTCGCTATTACCACTTATTGTTTATTTGTACTATTGTTTTAGACTTAAGGTGGAACTTTGGGTCCTGGTATTGAATATCAGATCCGGTATATACCTTAGCAGCTGAGGGATACCACGATAAAACCTCAGTGAGATTGGTCGGCCCACGGGATTTGAACCCAGGACGGTAACGTTCGCGGGCCACAAACGTTACCGTCTGAACTATCCCGCTCGGTAAGATGCCGTTATAGAATTCGGGTGGTGCGATATTCGCTTGTTTTGGAGTTACTGCCTTGCGCAGGAATAACAGCTTTGTAGCAATAAACGCATACAATGTGCAATGTGCGTAGTATCATATTTTATCCCTGATTCAGATCAGCGGGACTTCAGGTCTTAGCTAGTAAAACTGATTTATTACAGGTAATCTGTTCATTTACTTGAATATAATAGGTGCAAAGCCGTTATCTACATTTGTTTTATATCGCGAGCAGTGGTGGAATGTGACTAAACCACGTATCATATATAGATTTCTTCCTTGCCCCTCTTCTCTTGCGCTTTCGGTCTTCGCTAGTTTCGGATGCTCATGTGCCAGACGCCAGCAACGCGAAGCAAGTCACCCAGTAAATGAATCGATTAATTGCAGTTGAGGCTTTATTGTTATTAAATTCTGAGGACCTATTAATTTTTTTAATGTTTCTTTTTTATAGTTATTATAAATGTGTTTTGAAGTGATTAATTGGGTGATAATTGGGTGTGCAATTTTATATAATGTGCTGTATATTTCTATGTTATGGTAATTTGTTATATGTAATATTCATTACTATCCTAATGTGAAATGTTGCTTAAAAAATGCAATGTAATACAATTAATGTGAATTAATGACTTACAATAAGGTTAGAAAAGGACAGCTATAGTTTCGTGTATATGCACAGCATAAACTACTGTACACAAGCGAAACAGGCTTTGGATGTTTTGTTAATTTGAGAACATTGAGGAAGACGCTGGACCAATTTGTAGAAAATAAAACAACATTCTTAGATAGGTTATAGGTTATGCAACGGAGGGGGAAACCTCGTACATTTAGACCTACACAGATCCATTGCGACTACCATCCCCAGGAGAAAGGGGTGAAGTGAAGGAACTACACAGTGAGGTTACAGGTAGCAGGCAGACAGGCCAAAGAGACGCGCGGATATCCTAAAAATTTCAGGCTCGAAAAGTTATATTGAGTTTTATTTATGGAAGCTCTTTAGCCGCTATTGTTCTTGGTGTCCCATTCTATATTGGGCGTGAAGGACCGAAAGTTTTGCTCAGAGGCCTCTTTATCAGGCTTGAGATTCCTTTACTTGCCGGAAATCTACATCACGGTATCAGGCTTTAATGACCTTCCGAAGGAAGCTATGCTAAGGATTTTTACGCCCGAAAAAAAAGCCATCGCCCTCCTCCGGAAGACCAGTCCCTAGAGAAGGTCATAAACGATCCGTCGACCAAGCAGCCCTCTAATGTCCATGGGGTACTCTTTTCTTTGAGCAAGCATCCGCGCCATCTATCCGGCACCCCTATACGCCACGAAACCTAGAAGCACACCTGAAAAAATGAAAAAGAATGGAAGGAAAGTGATGGAATGGAAACCACCGCAGCATTTGCCTCCCGACCACAAATAACTCGAGGTCATAATGTGCGATCAACGGGAATCGAACACGGGCCTCTCAAATGCAAGCCTCACACATTACCGCAGAGCATCTCGCGCTATATCATCTTAAATACAAAATATGAACGAGACTGATTTTTAACGAGTGCAAAACCCTGCTCGCACCTTACTCACCTTGGAAGGGAGAGGTTGCTTCCCTCTTCTCCCGCTCAGCAGTTGTGAGCGTGTGCAGTCTTTTCTGCAAAAGAGATAAGTGAACAGAAAGTGTCGGTTAGCGTGGAACAATGCATTATTATCAAATTTCGTACTGTAGAAGGAGTCCAACCATCAGAAACTCTTCAGAGACTCAAAAAACAGTTTGGAGAAGCATGTCTCTGGAGCACTCCATTGTTCGAATGCTGTAAAGTCTTCAGAGAGAGAGAGAGAGAGAGAGAGAGAGAGAGAGAGAGAGAGAGGAGAACACGTCGCATAATCAACGACCGCGAACATCAATCAATCCCATCCAATTGTGACCGTGCTAATGTGCTTATACGGGATAGCTAATGGGCGTATTGGTGTAAAAGGGCTTGCTTCACTATTGAATATAAGCATTGATAGTTTAGAAAATATCGTGAAAACACATTTGCACTATAGGAAAGTGAACTCTTACTGGGTACCATGCACACTTACTTCTGAAAACAAAATGGTACGCATCCAGACGGTCAGTCTACTCCTTGGACAATTTGAAGCAGAAGGTGAATAATTTCTTCAGTCCATAGTCACCACTGATGAAACTTAGTGACTTGGAGGGAGTACGGTTTGAAGATAACAAATGCAGTGAACGCATTTGTTCAAGGAATGGGTGCCCAATCAACCAAAAAACGTTTGGGAAACGGGAACTAAACAGTTGCTAAAACGCTGAAAAAATATATAGAAGCCAATGGGGATTACTTTGAAGAATAGCATGTAAAACTGATCAGTTTTCATTAAAGTATTTTCTAAAAAATATCGGCCCCATTCATATTTGAACCACCTTGTATTAATGAAATCCAAATAAATAACTATTGTTTAAAGCTTTGGAACAGTAGATATTTTGTCGATTCAGTATATATTACTTATTTTAACGTGGTAAGAAGCAGAAGGGAACGAGAACGAAATAGCAAACTTTTCAAATTTAACAGGTTTTATAAGTTTGAATATTATTTGTGATGAGTTAAATATATAAGGAAAGACTACATTGAATATAAATATAGCTCTGTGTTACAAACTAGGTATTCATAAAAAGTATTTAAGACAATATAACGAGTAAATGTTCATAATAAGTTAAAAAGCAAATTCGCGTTGTTATTTAATCTTCCGGTAACCGCGCCCTGTAGGTAAAAAGAGATCTCAAAGCTACAATAAAGAATATATACAGAGGCAATTTATTTCAAAATCAACATAATTTAACCTTTTATCCATTTGTAATAATTACTTCGTTTCACAGTTGCAAGCGTTTACAAAACGTAAACAGTAATGTATGAACAGTTTGTAGCGGGAAAACGTTGTGCATCAATTGTAGCTGGAAAACGTTCCTCTGGTTGATGTCCTCTGCTGCAGTGTCCTGGTCTCCGCCTATTGTTGCTCAGCGGCTGCTGATTTCTCCACTCTTAACAATTACCTATCTAATTAATTTCACTAGTCTCGGGGTTTTCGTAGGTGAGGCAAATTAAAATACACTGCATTTCCCTTAAAAAAAATTATTATCAAATAAATATGTTATGGGCGGCTAGCTTTTCCCACTATGATTTTAATTAGGAGCCTAATCTAATAGCACACGCTTCCCACCCCAATAAACACACGTGCATCTGTCGTCCAGAGAGTATCACTATGTAACGACGAGATAGTATAAGAGTGAAAATCTGGGGCTTTCTTTCTCCTTTTATACCTAACCCTAGTGACGCTCAAAATGTAACGACATTTCTAATTGGCCCTCAGACCGCGTTACCTTATTGTGTATGAAAATATTCTGCTCCAAAGTTTTGCGCATACTGCCCCAGTGACGCGCCGGAAGCAGATTCAATATCTCTGTCTCTTTCCTTTCTATATCTGCCTTTTTCTATTTCTCCTTATTGCTTCCAGTTCCCTGCTCATTAGCTTGGTGAAAGGTGGGCTCTACCTAGAATTATCTTTTACCTGAAATTAGCTAGCTCTCCCGTCCTGTACTTATCTAAGTTACAAATCTGCTTTTTACATTTCTTGGCTGCTAAATATTCTTCTTGGTGAGTTAAATTATTATGTACAATTTTTGTTTAATATTGATTTATGTCTTTATGTATATATGCGTGTATGTGTGTGCGTGCGTGTGTGTGCGAGTGTGTGTGCGCGTGCGTGCGTGCGTGTTTGTGTGTGTGCGAGTGTGTGTGTGCGTGCGTGTGTGTGCGAGTGTGTGTGTGCGTGCGTGCGTGTGTGCGCGTGCGTGCGTGTGTGTGTGCGTGTGTGTGCGAGTGTGTGTATGTGTGTGCGTGTGTGCGCGTGCGTGCGTGCGTGTGTGCGCGTGCGTGCGTGCGTGCGTGTGTGTGTGTGTGTAACATTCCATTGACTCTTGTGTCTAAATGAAATCTGCCAAACAATGGGGGAAAGAGTAGAGGTACTCAAGTAACGTGCAGCATTAACTGAGTTGTGAAATGAAGTTCATTTAGCTGACTCACTAAATCACGTTTCTGCAGTAGTCTGGCTTGGTAACTCACTCTGTCATTGCATTTACCTACTTCGATGAGCAAAATCTGTGAACACAGCAGAAACAAATCAGAATTTCATACGTGAGATAATATAGCGCATGGAAATATTTGTTCTTTCACGAATGCTTGTGTTCGTAAATAAAAATCTATGATTCGTTATATCTCTCCATTTCATATAATATTTCCTTGTTCTTTTCTTCAAAATTTTAATTGTTGTAATATATCTTTGTATTAAACATGTACACGCCCATGTATGAGGTGGGTAGTATAGAGATTTACTCCACAAACTTGCTGTGTGTTCGAGTGTCCGAGTGTTATATGGCTAATTTCTTATTACATATGTGGCATTATCAAAATAAACAAATTACTGTCATTTGAAGTATGTCAAACAGAAACAATTTCAGAGTTAGCATTCAATATAAAATTAGTTACATACGTTTATGCTCAGAAAACTACTGTTAAGAACATAATTCAGTTAACAAGCTATCATCTTTACAGTTTATCATAAAGTGAGTATCGAGTATGGAATATAGGTGCTGAAAAATCAGTATCGGTATCAAGTAGCGAGAAATAGTGGTACAATCCCATCGCTATTAATAATAATTATTATTATTTATTATTGTTGTGGTGGTGGTGGTGGCTGCGGCATTTACGATTCTAATTTTCCATCAGATGTGTATCCTTTGAAGTTTCAAGCCCTAATATAAGTATTAATTCTTTGGCCTGAGTTTCCAATTTCAAATGATTTAACTGTGTGTCAGCCAACTAGTGTTCTGAGGCATCTTGCCCACGGCTGTGCGAAAGGAACTCCGCGAGAAATGTAGGACTCGCGAGACAAGGGGGAATGTGCGTGATGGATTGTATATTGTAGCTGCTTGATTATAAGACATAAAGCTTTCCCTTGCCTCCACACCGCTACCTCCGAATCCCTGAAACTATGTTACGTTACTCGATTGTAATACGTCGCTGACGTATTACAGTCGAGTTGGCTGACTTTAAGACTTCTCTAAACACAGCCGTGATAGTTCTACGCTGATTACCGCTAGTTCTATGCTGCGATTTTTAAATAACGTTTTTTAAAAGATACGTTTATTTTTGCAAGAAAGGAGGTTTCATATTTTAGGTACTAAGAGTAAATAAAATTTATTGCAAACACGGCTGTTTTGTTTTAGGGAAGACACATTTACAGAGAAAAAGTATGTACATTTCATATATTATGCTTTATGATATGTTTATGCACACGTAATGTTAGTCTGTTATAGTAATTGTTATAAGAGTACCAATCGCCCTTTATTCCTTCAAGATTTTAACAAAAGGCTAAACAGAATACAAACTACAATGAAGATTATTACATTTTACATTCTATTTATTTACACATATTCGTTACTTTATTTATGCCAGGCCATCATACATTCAGCATGTAATGCAATATTACGTTTTGCACATCGCTTTCATAGATTTGATTTAGAGAATGCACATTATTATCATTATTATAATTTTGCACCACCCATGAACTTACTGTAGCCAAATACCCAATTGACCGTGGAGCTTTCAACTATTTTTTCCAGGCTCCTTGACCATCTGGTTGTTTTTCCCAGTAACTGTATTCCTTCATGTTTGGGCATATTTTTGACAGAATTGATGTCTTTCCAAACAGTCGCAAAAATCTTATTTTTACCATCAAATCTATTATGCGATTATGCTGAATGTTTCAATGCCGCCGTATCTTAGCAGTCTTATCAGATCAAAACTGATAAAGTTCTCAACGTAGCCTGTATAATTTAGTGGGTTCCCTGTCGGTAAAATGGTTCTCATTATCACAGAATCGCCCAGTCCGTTCACTTTCCAATTATTATCTCCAACTTCAGTATGAAAACATTTCAGCCTAACACTTTGTCTTTTGCTTAAATCCAGAGCGTATGGTTTTGCCCGTTTGCTTTAAGTAATGGTGACCATAATCGCGAGCCATCTGCTCATCACTAGTTGTTCTTTGAAAATTGTCAAAGTTTCATAAATTATTCATTCAATTTGTCTATGGTCGGACTTATTCTGAAGATGCAGTTGTTTGTCGCTCTTTCAGCTTAGTATTAGCACTGAAATGTGAGGCAGCATTTTTAACGCTTAAATAATTTTAGTCAAATTATATAATATGTAAATTCAATAACAGCCCGCCTTGAAGCAATATGTGCATGTAATAATTTGTAAAATGTATGTAACAGTCATTGCATATGCTTATATTATTGTAAACATGTTCAATAATGTCATGTGAATGCATTGCGTAATTTAATAATGTAGGTGCTGTGAGAAATAGATCAAAAGTTGCTAACAAAGAAGTAACAATGAGGTAACCTTGAGTCAATAATGAGTTTGAGAGTTTAAATGTTACTTGGATTCTTGTAAGCAATAATGTGATTTTAGTGACAGTTTATAAAATAGCCAATCAACAATTGGAGGGGTTTTAGTTAAATGAAGGTATTCTATTGGAGTAGGATTAGCCAATCAGAGACTTGAAATACAGAAATTTACAAGTTTAGACGGTTGAAATCTATTCAGTTGCCTGCAGACAGTTGTCATAACTGAATGCGTTGCTTGTGCGTCCTTGAGAGATTTAATACGTATTCGTCTGAGACGAAAAATGGTTTACGTGTTAAAAAATGTAATTAATTAATAAAAAGAATCTCACAGCACTCTATATCATTGAAGTGCTATTTAATTTGTGTCAAGGATTAATAAAAAGGAGTGAAATAAAACTTAAAATTTGCGTAAGCCTGCATTCTTGTCACATCACGCCCTGCCAAGATATTCATGTCTCTAAAATAATACTGACGCAGCCGAGGCAAACATAAGTATTAAATATTTAAAGAAACAGTTTAATTACAAAGTTAATATTTTTTAAACTTGGGGCAAAGGCCACCTGAAAATACATTTGGGGCGAAGGCTACCGGAAACCGGGTACCATACGTGCGGTTTAAAAAACTACTACAAGTTCGGCTCCCCAACAGTTGAAATATAATACAACTCCTACTTCAATTCGGCTTTTCTACGTAGTAGCAAACAACGTAACAAAACACCTCCTTCAAATGTAAACTGCTTTTTATTTCTAAATACTGTTGTATCATATTTATCATTTTCTTACACTTTCAAAGATCACATCATCTGCACACCAATCATTGCCAATTCTTGTGGCAGTGACTGGTAACCAATTAGCATCACAACCGAGGAACTTTTTGGAGCACTTCGCCCAAACTGCTATCATGTCGATGTGCAGCAAATGTTATAGATTGTTTTGTAATTGCATTCATAAGATCTTAATTGAATAAATTGTCAAACACTTTTACTGGAGATTTCTCCTTCGTTGTTTAGATTGTTTTCCTTTATTTGATCACTTTAGCATATACATTTTTTAAATTAAGGATTTTAGTTTCTGCCAGTCTGAAATTGCATTGTTTTCTTCACTGCGTTGATATAAACTGTTTTTCTGGATTTTAAGGCCCACTTCCATCACTCTGACAGAAAAATGCAAATGGCACTGGTAACATATTTAATGCATTTCAAAGCTATCAGGTACAGTAGAGTGTGTGGTATTACGCCGATATAATGTGCAGTGGTTTATGTCGGTAAGGATATACTAAACCACATCTATCACACCCAGCACCCACCCCCTACCTGGTTCTAACACTCCGCTTAATGTTTGCCTTATTCCTGTCTTTTCCTTCGCTCCTGAACCTAAAACCGGCATGTATTCATTGGTTAATGTTTGAGTGCCAGACTTTTGGCATCAAAACATACGAGGCGGACTCGTCCGGGGCTGGTGAGGACCACTTTTGCGAAGCATGTCTTCCCAGCACTCAGGTGAACTGTGCCCATACTCCTCCCCTTTTGCCGCTCATCTCGTTTTGAGATTTGTTCATAGGCTAATGCATGTGCGTCGGACTTAGAATTCAAATCAATAAGAGATTGGCTCACCAGGGCTGGTGTGGAATAAGATGATAAGCAGTTTCTGCCAACATTTAAATAAAGAAAAACATAGCAAACAGCATTGGCACGTTCCCGCGCACTCGAATATGCATACTTCAGAAGTGTGTCTTTCAGTGCATTGTCATCGATTGAGAGGAGTTTAATTGTTTGTTGTTGCACCACGTATTGCGGGAGATATATTTCCTGGAGTGTTCGCCCCACGTACGATACAAACTTTCCGGTGGGCTTCGTCCCACGTTTACTTTTCCGGTGGCCTCCGCCTCACGTTTAAGAATCAACTTTTTATTTTCATGTTTATTTATTTTATTTATATATATGAATGTTTACCTCGGCTGCGTCATTAATAATTTGTAGAGCACGTATCTCTTAGCAGGACTGGTACCGCTAAAGAATGAAGGCTTACACAAATTATAATTGTACTGGACTTTGTTTATTAATCCTTCACATGATTAAATAACGCTTCACTGATATATCCTGCTGTATAGCTGTGAGATTATTGTTATTTGCACTTTTTAACAGGTAAACTTTATATTATTCTCAGCGTAATGAATTTTTATGTCTCACACTGAGCTCGTACCAAATATAACTGACTGCTTTGGTACACTTCCTTGTAGCGTCTCCCGCCTCAAACTGTACATTTCCTCTATTTCAAGTCTCTGATTGACTAATCCTACTCCAATAAAATACCTGTATTTAACTTTTAGATTTTTCTAGTTTTTGATTGGTTATTTAAAAACTGTTTTAAATATTACATTATTATTGTTCCAAGAACTTTTTAAACTTTCTGATTTATGGTTGCCTCAAGGTTACCTCATTGTTAGCAACGTTCGGCTTCTACTTTGTAATTCTGTTTGCTACGGAAGGCAGCTTGCTTCTATTCTCACAGCCCCTACATTGTTAAACTACGTAATACATTCACATAACATTATTATACGTGTACATAACAATATAAACATAATACAACGACTGTTACATACACATATTGCTTTAAGGCGGGCTGTTATTATATTTTATTACATAATTTGACTGATATCATTTAAGTGATAAGAATACTGCCTCACGATGTCTGATGTATTAACATTACTAGGAGAGAGCTCCACAATGTCAATTTTTCCTGGATCATCATAATAAAAGACCCGTCTTCCTCATCAAAAAATGGGGATCATTTACGATCGCCTCCATTCAGAGAGCTTAAAATAGTCCTATGATAACAGAAGAGTAAGTTACTACAGAACATGTATTAGCAGTTATTAATGTGGCATCGGCAACAGTCCCCAATTGGGGCTAAATAGCATTCAAAACATCATTGTTGGTAATTATTGGGACTAAAAGTTAGGGCTATAACTAGTTATTATTAATTTAAAAGTATTCTAATGACATTACCTATAATGATAGATTTTTAAGGACAAGGTTTATAAAGGACTTCAGTTTTGCCCATTATCTTCCTGTAAATCTTATGTTATTTATTTATAGCATCTAAACTTACAGCAAAATGTGATGTGGCTATTGTCCTGACACTAAACTGAACTAAAATGAGTAACGTTATACCAATTGTTACATGCGAGCACATTACATCCATGCTATCAACAAGTATGCATTAAGAAAGTGAAATCCGCAAATGGGTTCGTGGAGGTTCTATTGTTTGCCTCTTGCGGGGAAGAGCATCGGCGTTTTAGCAACTGTGTTGAAATGAGTTATTGTGTGTAAGCATTGGCATTTCTTTTGTTTTCACTTCACATTTTCTAACAATTTCGTATGCATGCTCAGTAGGAATTTCATCACCTAGTGAAGGTAAGGGCGTTGACTAAGGCCTTTATACTCAGCCCAAAAATTGTATCTGGCCTCGTTTTTACTAATTCATGCTAATAAACCAGTTACTCCCTGTGTTTCAATATTTTTGTGCACATTGTTTCAGTGGAAAGAGAAAGTGAAGACATAAACTGAGGACAACCTCAGTATTTTTATATCCCTACAAGTGCTGACAGAAAACATGCAAATTGAGAAGTATGAATAAGAACTATTTGGTATTCAAGTCCTATTGGTATTTATGTAGACATTTTAGCTGAAAGGCTTCGGCTTAATCGTACCTTTTTTATTATTTTTTTATTCTTTACTAAAATTACATATAGCCTTACTTTAGTGTTGATAGGTATAGATGAGACGGAGGGAGACATCTTGTGCACTGCGACCTGCACAGTTCTATTGTGGCTACCACCCCCCAGGAGGAGGGGATGAGGTGAAGGAACCACATGAGGCTACAGGTCATAGGCAGACAGGCCACAGAGACGCGCGGAGGTCCCTAATGTTTCTAATCTCGCAGACCCATCCCACTACTGGAGCCGCTGAGAGAGGGCGATGAACGACCCATCAATCAAGCAGCCCTCTGCGTCCACGGGGAATACTCTTTCTATTGAGCATGCATCGCACCATCTGTCCGGTACCGCCATATTGTGGCGTATTATAAATTTTATTGTCATTACTAGACACTGTTGTGCTGTATTGTTGCTAAGACGTAGTATTATTGGGTCTCCTTAGTTATATTTCGGCTTAATGGTCTTTCCTTTCGGCGCGGACGTCAACCCTGTCTGGCTTTGGCTAGACACGGTCGGTGGGGGAAAAAGATAACGTCACTCCAGTGGAAGTGGTCGTTGGAGCCAGACGTGTGTGTGGCCGGTTTACGGTTTAGTGGAATCTCCCTCTACCTTGTTTACTTTATTCGTTATGTAGAGTCGTAAAACATTTTTGTGAATAAATCCCAGGTAAGTGAAGGTAATGTGTGTTATGTAATCTTTCAATGTAATATAAAATCCACGCCTTCCCCTTAAATCTACACGCCAAAGCCCCGGACCTTTTGCTGCCAGCGAATTGCGCGGTGGTCTAAATTTTTCTGGTAACCTTTTGGCCTTCGCCTCAACATGTAACAATATGCCACGGAACCTAGAAGCACACGTGAAAGACGAGAAGAAAACGGAGTGAAAAGGAAATAATGGAAAGTAAATCTTGTAGAGAAGAAACCGACCCAGCATTCGCATGCTTATCCCGGGGAAACCACGAAAAACCCAATGAGTCAGAGAGGGGAATCGCCGGAGATCGAACCCGGACCTTCCGAATGCGAGTTATGCTTCAGTGTTAATAAAGATTTCGAACATGTGCAAAACGCTGTTCGGTAAATATAGGCTTAAATAATCATTGGCTATTAGATGTCTTAAGCGCTAGTCTGGAAAGCATTCCCTTTTTAAGGAAATTTAAAGTTAGTAGTATTTCAGACTTGAGTATATTATTAAACAGCAGTAGTTTATTTTGGAAACCACTGACTCATCCAATAAATGTACATGAAAAGCAAATATTGTGCAGGTAACATTTACAAGAGTTCCTACGTTGCTCCTATTTAAGAGGATATAGGCTGTTATAAATTAAAACAACTCCATGTTTAATCTTCCTTGCTGGTGTACTATCGTTGTAACAAGATTCTCAGTGGTTTTCTTATCCATCATCGGGTGCATTTTTTGACTGTGGAATTGTCGTGGTATTTTATTCAATAATACAACAAGTAATGATCATTTTCTGATAACTTGAGTAAGCTCAACGAATGTTTGCTCTCTTGAGCATTGCCTGTACCAAGACAGTACAGCCAGAACGAAATCTAGCAAAAGAAAACTACAGGATAATTACAATAGAGGAAATTTCCAATTTGTATTTTACCTGGCATCTTACATTTCACCCAAAAATTCATTATTGACTTTTCGCTAGAAATACCTGTTTCGATTAAGTTGTCGCAGTAATCTGTTCGTGTTATCTTTTTTACTTGGCGCCTGTTATTGTTATGCTATTTTGAATTTTGGGTTCTTTGTCCTCCGGCTCGCTATTATTACTCAGTCGAGCAAATATCTCTGAGCAGGGCGCGTAAACGGAAAGGAGTTGTTAATAAAAGATAACACTGATAAAAGAATTTGTTTTTACACTTTTATTGCCGTCACACTTAATTAATTTCACATCTTTAATCTTGATACACGCCTGACTGAAACTGTTATATTTCCGAATGTAATTACTGTCGTATTAGTTGCTGCGTACTTCACATTTTGTAACTAACTTCACGACGCGAGAGATTCTTCCAAACTATGAGGTGTACCTCGTGAATGATTCTTTAGAACTGCGCGATGTGCGGCTCGTGAATGATTGTTTAGAACTGCGTAATGTATACCTCGCGAGAGATTGCTGAGAACTGCGCGATGTGTACCTCGCGAGAGATTGCTGAGAACTGCGTGATGTGTACCTCGCGAGAGATTGCTGAGAACTGAGTAATGTGTACCTTGCGAATGATTCTGTAGAAGTGCGTAATGTGTACCTCGTGAATGATTCTGTAGAACTGCGTGAAACATTTTTTTTCGACTGGAGGAGAAAATGATTTAATCACTAATCTCAGCCCCGATGGGAGTCGGGACTGAGAGTGTGGGACTCAGCGTCGAATCGGCATACCCACTAAAAACTCCTTCACCGGAGGGAAAAGTTAAGGGCAAAGATGAGGCAGTACCGCATTAAGCACCTGCGGATTCGAGGTGATAGGTAAAGGCCGGTCGCATAGACCTAAGCCGGGTGAAGGAAGGTGCCAGGACGCAAGCATGACCGAGGCCCTACTTGCGCCCTTGGGAATTTGAAGGTGATTTATGAAGGAACAAGTATGAGAAGGAAAATGTTGCGGTAAGCAGGCTGGGCACCGCGGTGAGTGGAGTGTGCGTCTGCTTAGTATTTCCCTGGGTGCTGTTGTCGCCCCCTCGGCGCAGCGTCCGGCTATTCCGGTGATTCTGTGACTTGTTGGTTGCACTTCCTGATTTTGTAGTTGAGTTTGTCGTAGTGCTAAAGGAAATCCGTTTCCTTCATTGTATTCCGTAGCAGTTCATTGGAGTTGGAGATGTAGTTGTTTGCTTCGGCCTGGAGCTCTCGAAGCCCATCGACTGAGGCCTCAAGGGCTCCCAGTCGCGTGGGTAGGTTGTCGCATCCAGCTTCAGCGTCATCGGGTTCGACGAGATGGCACTCGATGCGAGCCACCTTACGCTGGACCGACGTAAGGATCCCGTCGTCAGCTTGTAGGTCCGTGATCTTCGTTGTGAGGGCGAAAACTGTCCTGGCCGAGGTCCGCTGCTTGGCCTCCACTGCCGCAAGGCGCGTGTTGGTTGCTCAGCGTAACTCAGCCAAGCGGGAGGTAATGTCCTATAATGTTGCCTGCACTACAGTCAGAGTGGCTTGTAGATCTGGTTGAGTAGAGCCAGGAGCTGTTTGTTGAGGCTTTGCACTTTCACTGGGCGTCGTCGTCGGAGGTAGTTGTGTCGTCGTCATAGCCGACCTAGCTGGTTGTTTGCTCCGGGGGTACAGGGGCACTGGGCCTGGCCTGTGAAGTGAGTATGCCCGGAGCAGGTGGCGCAGAATCTGCGACGTCGGCGGAGGTCGTGGGCGGTGCAGTTTGCCGTGAGACAATCTCCCCGCAGTAGTGGCACCGAGGTGCGGCATTGCATGCCAGCGCTGTGTGACCGTAGGCACAACAGCGGCGGCAGGGTGCCGGACGTTCACTCCTGCTTGCCTCGACACGCAAACACTGCCCAAGAAGAGCAAGGCCGCCTGAGCGTCCGAGGCGGAACCCAGATGGAGGCGTACCAGCAGTGCGGGCCCTCTGATTGAAGTTATTCGGGAGGCCCGAATAGCAGAGCGCAATTGGTGCCTTGCAGCATCCAGCATGAAGTGCACTGGAAGATATCTCGGCACTCCACAGATGACAACACTGTGGCGGCCATCTGAAGGAGGGTGCGTCGGCGGTGACATCGGACTCACCAATGGAGGTAAGCCGGCGGCAGTCGGTGGTGTCGTACAGCCCTGAGAAACAGAGCTGGAGGCAAGTTGCGGTGCTAGGGGTACAGGCTCCGGCGTTAAAACACCGCGATCGGGTGAAGCAGCGGCAGAAGCGTAGCTACGCCCAGTCAGCGGTGGCGGAGAAGCAGCCTTCCCGGCGGATGCCGGTGAAGCTGCCGGCGAGTCGGCGGTGCCCGCGGCCGGAGTAGGCTGGAGAGCACTGGGTTTCTCAGCGGTAGTCGGGGAAGCAGCGGTGGATCCTTCAGCGGCTCGGCGTTTTCTTCTCTTCCCCATTTCGGCGATCTCGGCTAAGCGTGGAGATGTTACCTCTGCGGAGTCTCGAAGCGAAGTGTGAAACATGCTTATGGCTCGAGAATATATACTCCTTCACCTCGAAATGCCTAAACATAATAATAGAGCTGCTATTAGTTACTAAATCGCGCCAACATTAGCGTCTGTTTTGTCAGCCAATCATAATTACTAACACATATGCTCTAGGAAAGATATTCCCTCCATTTCTAAAGAAAGGCACGCTACCCTGACGTCATTTGTTTGTCTCTTCTTTGTGATAAACAACTCGCCCCCTCACTTCATTGTTACCCACTCTATTGTCAGTTTCAGTGAGGACGTGTAAACTTATTTCCTTACAATGCTTATGGCTAATAAACATCTAAAATAATTGTCATACAATAATGTTATTTTACACTACAATCGCTCTGGCATTCACAGTGTTGTGATATAAAATACTGCCTCAAAGTTAATCTTGTAAGAATTAGCCCTAAAGCCCAACTACTATTATCCTTCAAGAATTTTCCTCCATCCCAAACTACCATTTAGTTAGAAAATATTTCGCTGTTTTTGACTTTCTCAAAAACCGTTTTAAAAGATATTTAAATCTTGTATCTTTACATGCATGACTAATAAAATGTATATCTTGGATTTTATGCGAAAAGCCTGCGAGGCCCTTCTGTTCATTGAGGATGAATTTTGTATAATTTATTATAATTGGTAAATATTGCTTACTACACAAAGCATGTAGATCCACTTAAACACACAATTTTTTTCAAATAACATTTTTGTGGCATCAGCCATTCCTGAGATATTGCTTGGCATTGAATTAGATGTTTTGATACTTTGTCATTTTTTGATGTGCTGTCGGCATTCAACTTATTCCTCGCGATGTCATGGGAATAGTGTCAAATTTCAAAGTCAGTATATAGTGACGCTCGTTTTAAAGATTTCATTATCGCTTCCGCCTATTCCCTTTGTACCCACAATGGTGTAATGAAACTATTTCTGCAAAAGTTTATCTCGATAACATTAAATAGAAAAATAATATTTTTACTTTCTCTACTACTTATAGTAAGTAGGGAAACTATTGTATTCCATCCAAAAATTCGATACCGAGATTTAACCGGAAATATATGTTTTGAGCCCCCTGAATCCAAAAAAAAGCATTGTCTGTGTCTGTGTCTGTGTCTACCGGTCTGTGAATAGCATAACTCAGAAACGAACAGTCGGATAAACACCAAACTTGGTATTTAGGTTCAGGATCTTCCAGAGATGCGACACGAAGGTTTTCAAGAAAATCCCACACCCTAGATTACCCTTTACATGTAACATTTTTCGCAAATTTTAATTTTCTCAAAAATGGCTCTAACGATTTTGATTAAGATATTTTCATGACAAATGAAATGTATATCTCGAATTTTCTGGGAATGACTCCAAAAGTATTCTTCATTGTGAACGACTTCTGCTTAACTGATAAACCATAAGAGATAGACAAAATTTTACTACACAAAAAATGTAGATCGCGTTAAAATACACAATTTATGGCATATACAATTTTTTGTTGAGTGAACCATTTTCGAGATATTGCTTGTTATTCCCTTAAACTTTCCAATACTTTTTCTCAAATGCGAATTCGTTATTCATTTTTTATGTCCTGGACATACAAAGAGAATGGAATACTCCACATAGCAACCAGCTCTTAAAAGATTTGACTATCCGTTAAAGCCTACCAATTCCCCTTGCACCTACAAGAAAATTAGCAATAAGATTAACATCTCGATTAACATGAATCATAAGGAGAATAAGCGTTTGTAAAAACATTTTGTACAAGAGTAAATAAATCCATGTGAGTGTAACACATCAGATTTTTTAATAATGTTCTTAGTAGCTATTTAAATACAAAGATAGGAAGTAGAGGAAGTTATGTGAATGTAAGATATGGTCCACACCTGCATACAATTGTCTACAAACAAGCGAAGGAATGTATACAAAGTTTTTAAAGCTTGCTTAAATAGGTTGCAAACATATTTTGTTTGTGAACAGTATGCTGCTGTTTCCAAACAACTCCCCATCGGAGATGGAAAACAAGTGCGAAAGCAAACACAAACGTGCAGCTCTGGACGTGTTTGAAGGAGGTAGATGCACGCGGCGCCAACGGTACTGCTGTTCACTTCAGCTCCTGCTTAAAAATTAGGAAACAATTAGATATTTTGGAAAACAACAATACTGTCACTGATAGAGGATGTACATTCTATTGCATGTTTATGGGACGTACGGAATGAAGATTATAAGAGTAGGACAAAGAAAATTGATACAACCGGAAACGTGACAAAAAATACGAAGTTAGCGTATGGACATGGAAATGAAAACTTGAGCATTAAAAAATAAATTTATATATGAGCATAAGAAATCAATGAAGTCTTAACGCAGTGATTCTTCTCAATGAGGTTGGTTTGGTTATTAAAAGCTGGGAGTTTTGTTGCTGTTTTTTTAATCAAAGTGTGCGATTCAGAGTACGTGAAGTTAAAGTTGAAACGTGACCATTTTGACACTACCTTCACTGCCTAGTCTCTCAGTATCAGTTGTTGTAATAGCGTTTTTGCCAATTGCACTTTTGGCGGTGAAATATGGAAGATATCCTGATATCTTTAGCCGTCCTTGCTCCGCTGGCTTTCGTATTGTTACAATGCGGGTGTTGGTTTTCCTCTTCTAAGTTTCATGTTTCAACCTAAGCCAGATTTTGAATAGTAAATTTCAATAGCAAAGATTGGGATTAGGAAGTTGATTACCAACTGTCGCATGGAACATAGTGCAATCCCTTTCTACAGGGTGAGCCAAAAAAACTACGAACCGCTTGCGCGATCTTTTTCCTGTCCGCGTCCTCGGCGCTCGTTGCCGTCTGGCGCTTTCATAGAAAGGCGCATATGAAACCTTACATTTTTAAAACTACTTTTAAAGGCTTTACTTACCAACTTACTAACTAGTCTTTAAAAGTAGTTTTAAAAATGCTGTATGGTTTCACCCGCGTCAGACGGCAACGAGCGTTGAGGACGAGGACAGGAAAAAACACCGCGCAGGCGATTCGTAGTTTTTTGGCTCACCCTATACTATCCATGTTTCAAAGCAAAAGGGAGCAGATGGACTGATCAAGACGCCTATGACAACATAGACGAAAATTTTATATTTATTTTCAACAGAGTATGGTTGTTGCATTGCTCATCGGCAAGAACAGTGGTACAACTCAAAACCTGTCATTCTTTAGTTACTACGGGAGAAAAGTATACTCTATGCACTGATTAAGCTTTGTGCCTTTTGAAGTGTGATATTTGTAGGTAGTTGAAAGATGCTTCATGTTTATATGCCCCATGTATGGAAGCCAATTTGTCGCAGTCACTTCGTGTTATCTTATTGTTGGGTGCCTGTTATTGTTTTATTATTTTGCATTTTTGGGTTCATTGTGCTCCGGCTAGCTATTATTATTATTCAGTCGAGCAAATCTCTTAAACAAGGTGTGTAAACGGAAAGGATTTTTTACTCAAAGATGACACTGATAAAAGAATTTGTTTTTACACTTTTATTACCGTCACAATTAAGTTCACGTATTGATTCGTGATACACGCTAAACTGAAACTGTTATATTTTCTAATATCACTATAATCACTTATTTACTGCACATTATTAATTCGCGTTTCACATTTATAACAAACTTTAAGACGCGAGAGATTCTGTAGAATTGCGACGTGTACTTTATGTATGCTTCCGTTGAACTACGCGACGTGTAACCCGCGAACGATTCTGATGAACTAACTGTGCGACGTATAACGCGCGAATGCTTCTGTTGGACTGACGAAATCTGCCTCTGACTTTAGCTTTTTTATACTCCCACACCCCGATATGCCTAAAGATTATAACCGAGCTGCTATTGGTTAATAAAACGCGCCAACATTAGCGTCTATTTTTATATCCAATCAAAAATTACGAAAACATATGCTCTAGAGAAAATATTCTCGCTATTTCTAAAAAAAACGCGCCAATCTGACGTCATTTGTTTGTCTCTTCTAATTAATATTCGACTCACCCCCTCGCACATTGTTATCCGCTCCTATTGTCAGTTTCAGTGAGGCCGTGTAAACTTATTTCCTAACAATGCTTATAATTAACAAACATCTCAAATCAATGTCATACAATAATGCTTATTTACACTACAATCACTCTGGCATTTACATTATTGTGATACAAATTACTGCCACACTTTGTTCTGAAATTTTGGAATTCGAAATGCGTACCTAAAGCTCGTGCAAGAATAACTTTTTGCTAATGATCTAAGAGTTACAGGTGTACCATTCCTTTAAATCCTAATAATAAAATTAAAATTAGTTGAGTAAGAATAAATTAATATTAAAATATAATAAGTACTAATAACGCAGTCATAGTTTTAAGAGCTGCTACGATTACTACTATTTAATGTCACTTTTGCAGATTTGAGAACCTATCATTTAAATCACTTCTTCAAAATCGCTTGCTGTCACTCTGAAATTTTTAAACCCAGCAGTAATTTTCAGTATATCAATCTGGACACGTTGGAAAAATTTACCCGTCCGTCAACGTCTTTACTTATGTTTCTCTTGAACAAGAAATACATTGAGCAGCAGTAATGCTAGAAGCTATTCACAGAAAGATATGTATACGACTATAGCTTGCATCAACCTTAAAAGACCTTATGAAGATAAATGGAATATCTCTGCCTATATCTAACGCATACATGTTGCCATTAGCTTCGTCTTTTTCCACTCTCACGCTGTCGCCAAGTTGCTAATAAGTAATAACACGTAAAATATTCAGTTGTTATAATGAAGTAGGTTGCTGTATTGTATTTCGACTGTTGGAGAGCCGAACTTGAAGTAGTTCCTACCGCACGTATGGTAAAAAGTTTCCCGTAGCCTTCGCCCCAAATTTACTTTCCGGTTTAAGAATCAACTTTGTATTTTTTTAATGTTTCTTTAAAAATTACGTATATTTATGTTTGCCTCGGCTGCGTCAGTATTATTTTGTAGACATGAATTTCTCAACAAGGCCTGGTGCGGCTGAAGAATGTAGGCTTACCTACACAGATTATAGGTTTTACTTCACTCCATTTATTTAATCCTTGACACGATTTAAATAACACTTCACTGATATAGAGAGCTGTGCGATTATTAATTAATTACTTGCACTTTTTATCACGTAAACTATTTTTCGTCTCGCACTGAATACGTATTAAACTTCTCGAGGATGCGTCTCACGTCCGGTTAGGAACGCTGTCTGCTAGCAACTGACTTTGAATTTGTACATTTTGCTCCATTTCAGTATCTGATTGGCTAATCCTACTCCAATAGAATACTTTTATTTAACTTAAGCTGTCTCAAAAAATTACATTATTGTTTCCAGGAATGACTAGTAGCGTTATTAAACTTTCTAATTCATTATTGCCTCAAGGTTACCTCATTGGTACCTCATTGTTAGCAACTTTTAACCTATTTTTCTCACAGCTCCTACATTATTAAATTACGTAATACATTCACATAACATTATTGAACATGTACATAATGATATAAGGATTAATATAATGACTGTTACATGCATTTTATATGTTATATTACACACATTTTGCTTTAAGGCGGGCTGTTATTATATTTTGTTTTATATAAATTGACTGAAATCCTTTAAGTGTTAAAAAATACTGCTTCAATAAGTATCAACTTTGAACACCTCATCCTATTCAGAATATGTTTCTCTATCAGATTATATCATTTTTAGAGGCTTTATAGATTTCAATGGGCAAAAATTTACAAAGAAAACTAGTTTTTCAGTAAAAGTCCGATATTTGCTGTTTTTGTTTTTATACCGCAGTAACTAAACTAAAGGGTACAATGCAACAATTTCTTTTCTTAGCCAGCGTAAACTAGTGTGCTGATACTGCCCAGTTTGAATTCTCTACCTTTATTAACGCGAGCTTTATACTTTTTTAAATTAAATACTTTCGATTAATTCTATACCTATGCAGTGGAAAAGTCAGATAGCGAGAAACGTTTTTGTTATTGGATTTACAACAGGGACCAAGGGAGAGAAAATATTGAGGAGAGTTGGAGACAGTTTTTAAAAGAAACCAAAGCCTACTTCTCGCATTTATTGTGTATGACAAACAAGAGTTATCCATCTGTTCAGCTAACAGCCTAGGCAAAAAAAACAGTAGATATTGGTTAACATCAGTTGTAAGGAAGTGTCTACGCTTATAGAGTGGGACACTGAAGTGTTATGTAGGTTAGTTATTTAAAACTTAAGTGAATATTTATGATTATGGATGAAAAAGCTAGGAAGAGAAGAAATATCGGTAAACTAAGAAGAAACGCAAACAAATAATGAATCTGTTACACTATTTTTCAAGTAAAGTAAGTGTTAGTAAGGCAGTAAAAGAAACAGCTAAGGCTACTCGGTGTTCAGAAACAGTAATGTATAGGATAAAAAAGAAACGAATGAAAGGTACCTCTAAGGACCCATCAAAAAGACTGCAAGAAAGGATGGGGGAAACAAAAACACGCTAAGTTAACCTAATAAGAGTATAATGGAATTGCGCAAAGCGGAGTGTAGCGCACTGTTCATTCTTTGCTGTTTGAAAACATTCCACCCACGTTGAATGTGATTTTGTCAAGGGTGACCCTACCAAATTCGAGCATTTAAAAATTTATATCTCCATGCTTAATAGGTACGTATAATATATTTTATGCCTCTAAAATCGTATTTTGAAGTATCAGAAATACGAAGAGGAGACATAAAGTGTAGGTGAAAATTAAATGTCTTAGGATAGTCTTCAATAGCAGTGCAGATATTTTACTATTTGATGATGTATCATTCACAGGATGACATTAAATTGGTAGACCGATCGCAGCTGGGCGCTTAAGTCGCGAGCGGACGTAGTGTACGTGTGCAACAGAGCGCCCCATTTAACTTATACCGTTTTTTAAGTGTAAGATATATAGATACGGATATGTGATACACCCTAGACATTGCTGCAAATATAGTGAGATTCCGCGAACTGTTCACACACAGCGTGTTCGTTTGTCTGTTTACAAACATTAAGTAAAGTGCATTTTTAAAACCGTTTCTGTTTTTGTTTGCGGGCAATTGTTCAGGCATGGAACACCTTAAACATCATATTTTTTTACAAAAACATTGCGTTCAAACTATTTTGCACTTATTTATTTCTTCGTCACGGCAATAACTTATTTTATCTTTCTTAGCAAAAAACAGAGCAGTGCTAGTTAGATACCTACCTATAACTAGACTACACTGACTACAATTGAACATTTAATATTTTAACAATATCCAAATTCGTGTTTTGTAGCTCCGTAATCGAATAGAAACAGATCTGAGGGACTAAAGCAAACGAATGTAGCAGAAATAGCGTATCACTTATTTATTTTTAAGCATTGTGCTATTAGTTATGATAATATGTAATAAGAGGTTTTGAGATTTTTGAGTGAGTTCGCGAGTGCGTAGCGGGAGCAGTTTGGTTGGCGCGACTCGCAACATAATGCAGTATCGCGCAGCAGAACTCCAAAACTAAAATACAAAAACTAAGGAATATAATTTGCGTTTTCCCAATGGTTTCCCCATACATTCTGTATCCTTTCATTATTTATAGTTTCCATACTTGTTGTGATTTTCAAATAATTCACTCTGAAAGAGAATATTAATTCTTTAAGGATGGTAACATGTGCCTAATAGACTTCTCAAATTTT
Source organism: Deroplatys truncata (assembly GCA_030765065.1). Classification (NCBI taxonomy): domain Eukaryota; kingdom Metazoa; phylum Arthropoda; class Insecta; order Mantodea; family Mantidae; genus Deroplatys; species Deroplatys truncata. Next base: position 136,017,634 of record CM060981.1, read on the forward strand.
TATAACATCTCCAAAAAGTCATTTTTTTCCTTTCCATAAAGAAGAATGTCTAAATCTTTAATATTTATAACCTATTTGTATTTGCTGCCTCCTCTTGATTTAAATAGTCAGTATCCGCTTAGGCTCATAGAATTTACGGCTCAGTTTTCTGGAAAACCTTTTTCGGTATGTTTCACACCACGGACTTCTCAACCAATCTACTGACTTTTTCAGGACATGTTCTTGAAATATCAACAAGTAATTTAAAGATGCACTTTTTCCTAGTTAAAATAGTTATGTTAAGTAGTGGTTATGGTTTTATTTTTCAAATAACTTTGTAGTTTTTGATTCAATGAAGTGCTTTATAAATATTTCCTGGAAAACTATGAAGAATTGATTCAAAAATTGTGTAGTTTTGAGAAAAGTACTTCCGAAACGATCCTAAATTTTTAACTAGTTTCTTTATTCAAAATTTGCACTGTGGAAAGTCATTCCAAAATATTCAATTTTTTTATAATTAATATCCCAAAAATTTAAAAATATTCAACTGAAATTTAAAATTATCTTATACGTTTATCAGACAAAACAGCGACATAAATTTCAGTTAAACTAATTGAATATTGTGGAATTCAGTATTTTCAGTGGCTTCTCTTAATGTCGCTTCATCTTAACTCATATTGCTAGTTTTACCTCTAGATTATTTGATACACTCGTTTCAGTTTGTAGTGATATCTGCTTGAGTACTCCTCCGTTGTGTGGTCGCCTTCCTATACAAACTATTTTATTTCTATTTATTTTTATTCTGTGGATGTAACTTTTTGTCATGGTGGTAGACATTAATTCCAATATTTAGCTGCCAACTGATGGAAGATGCTAAGATTGGCCAGACAAAATAAATTTAAATTTTGGTGCACCAAAATATTCTCTTCAACCTAAATCAATATACAGGATCATTCAAAAATCAGGAAAAGACTTTAAATATTTATTTCTAATGGACGATTATAGATGGCGATACATGCAATACATCACTGAATAGATAAAAGTTCAAAATTTTATTTTATGTGTTCAAAATTAGCACCATTTGTTATGCGAGGACGACCAGTGCTTTTCCGTTTGCATACGCAACCATCTTCTAGGAATTTATTGCATCAATTGTAAATTTTCTATGACGAGGTGGCTCATTGTTGAACTTACAACGAAATGCACGCTGCAAAGAAACAATGGATTCACTCTTTGCATAATGCAACACACAAACTACTTTTCCTGTGGGCGTCCCCGTTTTCTCGTAAACAAACACAGCGCCACTGTAGGCACTGAATGGAGCTAATAGGTAGGGCTTAAAACTTTGAACCTTCCTCTATTCATTGATGTTTCGTATGTGTCTCTATCTACTATCGTTCATTAAAAATGAATATTTAAAATCTGTTCCTTCTTTTTAAATAACCCTGTATTTAATTTAATTTAATTCGAAGCCGTGACCTCCCGAATGCGAGAGACCGATTCCTCTTCACTGTATTACTGTATGCATTTTAAGCATCACAACATATATATTTGTGGCCGAAATCATTTCCTTTCTGAAGGACGTCAGGTGAAATTGCTTCTTTCTAAGCTTTTAGGCTAAATACTTTTTGGGAGAAAATATATATGTATACGTGAGTGCGTGTACGTGCGATTTTAATTAATTATTTACTTTTTTAATATTTTAGTAGCAACTTTGATGTCCATTTCTTAAAAAAAAAAAAAAAGATACTGTCGTAGCTCTGAAAAACATTGTATGGCATATTTGACATGCATGTAATTTAAGACCATAACCCTAAATTAAACATTCAATGTAATTTTTCGAATTTAGAATCCATATCTTATTGTTTAGCTCTAAAAATATTTTTGCAACCAAAATAGTCATTGCTTTCAGAGTACAAAAAGTTTCAGTTTCCTGAAACGGAAATTATAACAGTGCTCTAAAATTTGCCTACGTATAAAAGTAAGGTCAATAAATTAGGCCTTCTCTTGAAAAAAGGAACAAAAATTCATCCATGGCCCTCTCAAATAAAAAGCATTGGCGAGCAATTTTAACACTCCCACTGTATTCAATTATCATCGGTGAAGACCCGTTCATTGTTCTTCTGGAAGTATAATTTGGTGAGTGGAGAAGTTTCTTCCAACCATAATTTGCATAAGTAGTTCGCTAAATAAAGGCGACCCAATTTTTTGTTAATTCGAGTGTACTCCAACAAGTGCAACTTGGGAGGAACCACGTATCGAGGGTACTACTTCGGCTTTTGTGCTCCTTTTTTAACCTTTGGGTTGCTGAACTCATATTTAAACGGTAAGCGAGGAGAGGCTCCTTCGGTCCACCGCCTACCTCGACCAAAAGAAACAACGCAACCAATACCCCTCATTACCTCCCCCACAAACTACCACCTCGGCCTCGCACTTGTGCCATTAAACTTCTGACGAAAATGCATATGCAGCTACGTACCTCGCGTTCGCTTTTTATGCCTATTCGTTTTATTCTTTCTTGCTCCTTGTTTTGCTTTTTGCCCCATATAGATTTTATAGTCCCTGATAACAGCTATTATTTTTCTTTAGGGGTGCCTGAAATAAAAGGTGGAAAGAAGTGGACGTTAATGAGAGCGAAACGAGCCTACCTTATTACTTTGTCTTAAAATGTATGAACTGTGTTGGTGCTATCTATGTACTTTTCTAGTGCTACCCCGAAATAATTGTTCATATGGCTTCCTAACTTCAAATATCGTTTCACATAATACGAGGGTCGGCTGATAAGTCCCGGGCCTCTAAATGAAAAGAACATTTAAATTTGTTTTATTCCTCAACATACTCTCCAGAAAGGTTAATACATTTGTCATACTGATGTTCTAATTTAATTAAACCATCTCTGTATTGCGATTTATCAAGGTCCTCAAAATAGCTGTTTACCGCATCAATGGGCTCCTCGTTGCTCTGAATCTTCGTCCTCCAAGAAATGTTTTGAGATTAGGGAACAGGTAGTAGTCACTGGGTGCTAGATCTGGCGAATAGGGTGGATGCTCAATAAATTCGAGCTTTAATTCCCAAATTTTCCCCATCGCAATGCCTGAACGATGGGCCGGAGCATTGTGATGCAACTTTTCTTTTTTTTGCCAAATGAGGTCTTTGTCTTTTCACCTCATCACTCAAACGTTACAGTAAGCTTGCGTAGTAGTCACCAGTGCTACTTTTACTCTTTTCCAAGTAATCAATAAAAATAATTCCCTGTGCAACCCAGAAAACCTTGTTAGCTGACAAAATTGGCTTTGCCTTCTTTGGAGTTGTTTCACCTGGCGCAATCCACTGTTTTGACTGTGATTTACTTTCTGGAGTGTAGTGATTCATCCATGGTAATAAGCCGTCTCAAAAATTCACTGGGATTTTTACGGTAGAGCTCCACATTCTTAACAGAAACGCTTTTCTATGCAACTTTTGATCAGGTGTCAATAAACGTGGTACCCACCTCGCACAGACCTTGTGAAAGCCCAAAACATTACTTAAAATATTACTTGCACGTTCTTTTGATACGTTTACAGCCTCTGCTATCTCAAACAATTTTAATCTGCGGTCTTCTGCAGAACGATAAATTTTTTCAATCATCTCTGGAGTTGCGACTTCTACAGGGCGTCCAGAGCGAAGCTCATCACTAGAGCTCGTACGTCCCATTTTAAACTCTGCAACCCACCTTTTAATCATTGAATATGAAGGGGCAGAGTCTTTCAATGTACTGTCCATTTCCTCCTTGATTTCTTTAGGTGTTAAGTCTTTCAAATGGAAGTATTTAATCACTGCTCGTTTTTCCAAATCCTCCATTTTCGTGAAAACTCTAAAGTTGTCTTGTTTAAAATGCTGTCATTCAAAAACTAAACAAGCTATTGACCTGTAACTATGGATACAAGCTAGTCTAGAGTAAAACTATACGATGTTACCGTTTAACTGGCCTAGTGGCGCCATCTCTGTGTGAGGTCCGGGACTTATCAGCCGACCCTCGTATAAGAATAACCACAAAATGTTACGATATGAACCGAACTGTTTTGCGTAGTTTGCCCACCAGCCAATGAGGTGCTCTCTTGTCACGTGCTTTTGTTTACTACTCCTTTAAACTTAAAGTGAAAACACTTTGAAACAATGTCATATTTAGTACTAATCTATAGCAATCCAACACTGCCTAAACAATCGCAACAATTCTGGCTTGTCGTAACACTAAGCATTTTAATTCAAAGCAATTCTCTGCCGTTCCCCCTTGCGCGGCTGTCAGAAGTTTCTAGCATTTCGAAGAAGTTATTTTCTTTACTAGAAGCTTAGTTTCCATAAGGCTTTTTATATGAGTAGATGACACTTAGCACTGGATCTCCTTCATTCGCGCATTGAGGTCCACTAGACGACCGCAAAAATGTGTGCAACAGCTTGGCGTGTCCCTTTTACAGTGTGTGCCTCATCAAGAAAGTATATGAATGAATGAATATGTCAGGGTGAAAAGCAGTAAGGCTATTAGCTACATTATAAAAAGATTCCGTCTGGAACGTCAGCATCATCAGTGATATAGTTTCCAAAATGTAATCCCTGAAGGGATATTCCGACAGTAGAAGAGTATGAATTCATCATTCAAAAAGCTATCTCTTTCTGATGAAGGAATAGAAATATCATTAAGTTTCTACACTTTTTATGAACTGCCTTGTGATACAACATACGATACGAAAGGGCCAGATTAGATGTTAAGGAGAGACTAGATGGCGAAAGTTGCCCAAAAATTATATGTTTACCTGTTATGCAGTATTATTACGAGGGTAACACTGAAAATTTTTAGAAAATCAAACAAATATGATTAGTTTTAAAAATTGAAAATTATTTTATTGTTTTTAAAAATATTCTCCTCTAAAATCAATACATTTTTGCATTCGATGAAACCAGTTCTTAAAGCAAGAAGCCACTTTTCCTGAGGCACTTCATAAATCAGGTTTTTATAATGTAACACTGCTTCATGATGATGAAAAAATTATTTATCTTTAATTTTGGAAACAAAAATAAATCAAAAGTTGTCAGTTCAGGACTGTATGGTAGAGAGTCCATGGTGCTGACCTCCAGGGCATCCAGATGCTCGGTTGTTGGTTTTACTGTATACGAAGATGCGTTGTCATGATGTAACATAATTTCTACTTCTAAGCATTTTTCACGAACTTTTTCAAACATTTCCGTAAACAGACATTTATATACCAATCGCCAGTACGCCTATTTTCTAATGCTATAGTAGCAATACGGCCCGTTTTATAAAAAAATTAGCAACCAATTTCTTACCAGCACTGCTAATTATTCGGATTTTTGTGGGCTTAGGTTCTGTTCGAAAGGCCCATTGAGCCGGTTAACTTTTCTTTTCAGGTTCATAACAATAAATCGAAAATTTGTCACCAGGATCGATATTCCAAACCAGATTTGAAGTGCCGTCTTGGAAGTTTTCCAGAATTTTTCTGCACCAATCAATTCATTGCTGTTTTCTATCGGGAGTCAGTTTATGTGGAATCCATGGACAACAAAGTTTTCTGAAGTCTAACTGTTGATGTTAAATATTTTGGATTTGACTCATATCAATGCCCAATGTCACCGGAATAAATTCACAAGATGTCTGTCGATCTTTTTCAAGCATTGCTCGAACAGCGCAATATTTTCACGTAACAGCAGTTCTCGGGCGTCCTTCACGAAATTCATCACTAAGAAAAAACAGATCTCTTTTGAATTCGTTGTACCAATTATAAATTGTTTCCTTAGATGGGATTCTTTGCTAAATACTGAGGCAGTATTTTTAACACTTAAATTGTTTTAGTCTAATTATATAGTATGAAGTCATTAACAGCCCACCTTAAAGCAATATGTGTATGTAACAATATATAAAAAGTGTATATTACAGTCATTGTAAATGTTTATATTATTGTATACATGTGCAATAATGTTATGTGAATATATTACGTAATTTAATAATGTAGGAGCTGTGAGAATAAAAGGTTAAAAGTTGCTAACAATGAGATAACAATGACTTTGAGGTAATAATGGGTAAGAATGTTTAATAATGCTACTAGTCATTATTGGAGGAACAATAATGTAATTTGTTGTGGCAGTTCATAAGATAGCCAATCAACAACCAGAAAAAGCTTAAGATAAATAAAAGTATTCTATTGGATTAGGAATAGTCAATCAGAAGTTGAAATACAAAAATTTTCAAATTTAGGCGGAAGAAATTAAGTTAGTTGCTTGTAGACAGTGTTCATAACTGGACGTGTTGCTTGTTGACAGTGTTGCTAACCGGACGCTAGATGCGTCCTCGAGAAGTATAATACGTATCCAGTGTGAGATGAAAATAGTTTACGTGTTAAAAAGTGCAAGTAATTAATTAATTAAAAACAAATATCACAGCTCTCTCTATATCCGTGAAGTGTTATTTAAATCGTGTCAAGCATTAATAAAAGGAGTGAAGTAAAATTATAATCTGTGTAAGTCTACATTCTTCACTCATAGCACAACCCTGCAGAGAGAAACATGTCTCTAACAATAATACTGACCCAGCCGAGGCAAACATAAAAACATAATATTTAAAGAAACAGTCAAATTACGAAGTTAATATTTTTAAATTTGGGACGAAGGTTATCGGGTATCATACGTTCGGTTGCTACTACTTCAAGTTCGGCTCCCAACAGTTGAACTACAATACAACTCCTACTTGAAAATTGGCTTTCCATACGTGAAGCAAACATCTTCTTCAAATTGGCTCCCAAAGCGTGGGAAGAATAATAATAACGAAACAAACCTTCTTCAAATTTGCTGCCCAAAACGTGGGGCTAATAAATACCTTCTTCAAATTGGCTCCCAAAGCGCGGGGCAAACAACATAAAAATAACAATAACCATACAACTACTTTCTCAATACATTTCTAAGCCGATCTCCACGTTGCTTAGGCGTTAATGACTATTTAAAATCATAAAAAAAATCATAGCCCAGAAATCTTCCCTAGTCAGATTCGTTTTTGGGTGAATACAACATATTTAAATTATCATAATTAAACTACTAGAGCAAATCGAACAAACGCACGGCAATCAACTCGCAAAACATTAGAAAGCAGTTATCAGATATAAATACAATTCATTTGTTTATAGAAAACATGACATTCTAAAAGTTTTCAGTATCGCCCTCGTAACTGGAATTTCCTCCTCAAGTTTATATATGTTTATCGTTGCAAGCACAATACTTATCTTTTAAATATATTTTAATATGTTACTGCATCTGTCATTTTGTACTATTAATCTGCCCCACTTCACTGAAAAACAAATCATAACTGCTGCACTTTAGAGGTAAAGATATATCCCATTTTTAGGGGAATTTTTGCTCTACAAATTTGTTCTAATTTTTAATATGCCAGCTTCTGTGTGCTCATGTCAGTGATTTCCTTCTTTGCATATGTGAGTTTGGTTTCTCCAGTTTTGCATTAAACAGCTTTTTCTGTGAATGACATTTTCTGGCATAAGTGACCCGTTTGCTCAGAAGCTAATGAATATACGTAAATTAAATTTTAGAAGAATAAAAGCAACCGCTAAGTACTGTTGAGAATATACTTTGGTGTTAATAATATAATTGGTAAACAGCAGCAGCAACACGGGGGCGAGCATTGTCATGAAGAATTTTGACATCATCAGCATTCACGATGGGCACGATGCAACTTCACCAAAGTTTTCATGTTGGCTGCAGCATTCACAGTGGTCCCGTGTTCAGCAAAGTCCACCAATACAACACCATGCATATCCCAGAATACCGTCACAAGCACTTTCCTAGCAGATTGAGTCACTTTGAATTTTTCTTCACTGGGGAACCAGCATGTTTCCACTCCATACTTGCCTGCTTGGTTTCGGGCGTGTAGTGGTATGGCCACAACTCGTCAACAGTGACGATTCCTTTCAGAAATTCGTACCCTTCTGTGATCCAAGCTCATCACTCGCTCGCTCTTGTGGTTGTCTGTCAGGTTCTTAGGCACCTAGCGAGCACTAACTACGAAATATCAACGTGTCATGAATAATACCGTAAAATGCACCATAGGAAATGCTGAACTGTTGCGATAAGGTTCGCAGTTGCACACGCCGATCGTTCAAAATTGCCGCCTCAATGCCTCTGACATTCTGCGCGGTTTCAGTTGTTAACCGGCCTCCCAGAGCGTGGTGAATCACTAAGGTTCACACGGCCCTCTAGGAAGAATGCACACCAGCTGGAGACATTGCTACGGTCCATATAATCATCCCCATACACGCCATGCATGTCCCTGTGAATATCACTCGGTTTATGCCCTTTGGCACACAATATCGAACCACACCTCTCTGCTCTTCACACGTGGACGACAGTAACATGCGCGCCATCCTTGCTGCACAGTTCACGTTTCTCTCGCTAGAGCTGCACATGAAACAACAAATACCCTCTGTACTTAAAGCTTCATACTATATATTTGTGAAATTGCAGCATTCCAGCAAAGGCAGAAAAAAATTACGTTTAAAATGCGTTACTTTTCGATCCGCCCTCGTATATATTATAAAAGTAGATTCGTGATGCATCTACATCCTGTAAAGATTTTGGTCTGATCTCTTAAATGGTTTCTGAGATAATAGGCGTGAATTTAGCAGATTCTTTGGCGGGAAAGGGCCTTTATCCCCTTAAGTTGTTCGAAATGCGGATGTGGAGAAGAAATGTTTTCGAAAACAGACAGACAAACTAAATGAGTAGGCAGATTTAAAGAACCTTGATGAAGAAAGAGGATTATTGAAACAGAAATCTGATTCAGAAAGTCAAAGAAGAGTTCTAAGGCTGAAAATGGTAGCTCAAAATATTTATAACTTTGCCTACGTAACGGGGTTTTAAACTGCCTCATTCCAACCAGGAGGGGAGAATATATCTATATACCTAGATCAGCTGACCACTCCATTTGAAGTCGGTTACTCGTAACTTAAATAGCAGAGCAACTATACTCAGCAGTTGTCAATCTGAACGAAATAATGATGAAAGACTTGGCAAGGGAGGTACCGTATCTAAAGCAAGAGGTAGTGGTATACATCATGCCATGACGGAGGAATCCTGCCTGAGGCTCATACAGAGGTACATAATGAATATTATGACATCACTGCTGCACAGACACCAGTCTCTGAGAGGAGGAGGAGTTAATTAGACTGCGACATGTGAAAACAGCGACGCCACCTTAATGCGCAAGAACAAAAGCTGCCCCCTAGACAAGCATTTCAAAACACAGCCTCTAGACTACAAATGGTTCGTGTGTATGACAGTGATTAAGCGACAAGAATACCGATGGCGATTGCTGGTACTGGTGCTCGAAAATGAGCTGTTATTTCACTCTATAGAAGGGCATAATTTCAGCATTTATACTCTACGGGACAGAGAAAGTAAGCTATGTTAATGATAACCAGGGATAGGAATTTCTAAGCATTAAAGCCAGGGCGGAAGGAAATGAAGATGTGTTACTGGACTATCGGCAGGTCGCAGATAACAAACCAACCTCCCGTACAGTCTTTTGGCGTTTGCAGACAGCACTCAGACCGGTTTTCACGTGCCTATTAGTGACCGTTGGCTTGTTTTATGCATTCTTCTTGGTGATAATGGTTTGATTGTAGATAACTTGAAGCTAATTGTTTAAGAATTTCTTTGCCTGATCATAACTGTTTCATTTTTCTCCAGTAACCGCTTTTTATCTAGTTTCCTTGTAGAAGACATCGCCTGATTAGTCGAGTGTAATTCTGTCATTTGCTTTATTTCTTTAGGATAAAGGCGCAATAATTTGGAACTCAATCTGGTTGGTTAACCTTTTTAATATTTTGATACTGAGCGACCCAGTGAACTGTGAAACAGCAGGCGATGTTTTGTCTGTGAGTGATAGAGGTGCCTTCTTGCCGTCTTCAATTGCCATTGAATGATGCAGTTGCACAACAATTTACTTAACTATTTTACAAATCTTTCCTTAACAACTTTATGAAATGAAGTACTCCTACTAGCCACTGTCATTGTCCCAAATTTTAAGCTCAAATTTAAAAGGGACACAAAATGAATATTTCATTTCATCATGTCAGTTTTCTTATCATCTTCAATAATTAGCAAAACTCATAATCCCACTATCCTAAGGCCAACGATATCATATTACAGCGTCTTCCTCAATACACGCCCGACGTCATCATATCATGTAATTGCATGCAAACAGATAGGGATACAGCATTTCGAGGCACTTTAAACGATAATCAAGGTTCCCATGTGATTTTGACTAAGGGAAGTCATAATTTCTCTCTATAAACAGAGAGTAGAGCTAATACCAGTCAGTTCAGCTAATACTAGGTGATAGGCGTCAGTCCGAAATCAACTTTTAAAAATGAGTGAACATGGTGTACGACCGTATCAGTATGAACTAAAGAAGTATGACTTCGAAGAATTACACCACTCTGACAACGATTCCGAGACAGTGTGAACACCAATAGACGTGCTGATTCTATCCATTGAAGTAAATGGAACGAAAATATACCTATAAACAATGACCAGGAAAACGTGTTTTGCTCAGAAAATGAAAACACAAAACTGGTGAAGGGTGCCTTCATTTGTATAACAAAGCACCCTAGTTTTCACAAATTGATTATAGACCTTTGAATGTAGCGTTAAATTACCATTAAAATAAACAGCAGCGCTAAAAAGAAACTGCAATAATCCTGCCAATTGTGGGGGTATTAATGTTTGTAATTGAAAATGCTACTGTTTATTTGCCGCACGTATAAAAGACAATTTATCGCGGTCACTTCGTGTTATCTTTCTGAGCGCCTGTTATTGTATTTAATTTTGGGTTCACTGTCCTCTGGCTAGCTATGATTTCTCGGTCAAGCACTTATCTTATACAGGTGTGTAAACGGAAAGGAGTTTTTATCCAAGATAAAAGAATTTGTTTTACACTTTTATTGCCGTAACACATTATTCACTTTCATCTATTAATCTTGACACTCGCCAAACTGAAACTGTTATAATAACTTATTTACTGTACATTATTAATTCGCGTACTTCAACTTTTTATGTAATTAACTTTACGACACGAGAGATTTGTCATAAATTTGCTACGCGTAACCTTAATGAACTGCATGCGACGCATACTCCATAAATGCCTCCGTTGAACTCCGCGAAACTTGACTTTGACATTGAATTTATATACCTCGCCCCAATATGCCTAAAGATTATAACCGAGCTGCTATTGGTTAATAAAACGCGCCAACATTAGCGTCTATATTTATATCCAATGAAAATTACGAAAACATATGCTCTAGGAAAAATGTTCCAGCAAATTCTAAGAAAAACACGCCACTCTGACGTCATTTACATGTCTCTAATAATGATAAACAGCTCACCCCCTCGCTACATTATTGCACGCTATTATTGTCAGTTTCAGTAAAGCCGTATAAACCCACTTCTCGACAATGCTTACAATCAACAAACATCTCAAATCAATGTCACACAACAATGCATATTCACTCTGACATTTACATTATTGTGATACAAATTACTGCTTCACAATCCTGCTACAAACAGTGTGGATTAATCCATGGACCGCTATTGGACACAGAAGATTGGGTCATTATATCATTATGTGTAATGTTTAATATCAGAAATGTACTTCTTGAACCCAAAGCAGTAGGATATGTAGCTTCACACGTTAATATTAAATTGTGTTTGTGGACACCTTATGTTGACTGAAAACGACAGAAGTAGCTCTAGTGACGGTTGAGGCGTAGGAGCTATACTCCTTGGAGGTGAAAGACCAATTGCTAAATCCGGTAATGGATCCACACATTTTTAGTACAACAATGTTCTTGTTTCACTAATTATCTACAGTTTCCATTCTTCGTTAGACTGCTCACGTTTATTTTTCATTGTTCAAGATTCGATTGGATTGTCCTTTAATCCATAATGTATTATTCCATTATTTAAAATAATTCATCATGTTTACAATACTTCCGTTTACCAATTTCTAACCATTAATTTCCATTTATTTGTTGAATTGCTGTGAATTTTTCAATGAAAACGGTACCGCTCTACTACAGATTGTGCAGCCTACCATAAATGATTATTTTTTACTAACTTTCCAAGCCGTCAGCTCTGGGTAATTTTTGTTCCATAGTTTTAATGTTTTTCATTAGACTTTTACAAAAACATCATACGTCGACTTCATTTTGAACTTCTGGATACGGAGTTTTGAATAATTAGTTTACACCTTTAGTGTCTCAGAGAGAGAAACCCTAATTCTATGCATTTCATATTTTGCAAACCTAGTCATTATATTCTCACAAGTACGGTGAAGTCGCCTTTCAACGTACCGGTTTGAACAATTTCAAAATCTATAAATTTATGGAGATTTAAATTCATCACAGAATATATTAATTATTTGGCTGAAAATCCTGCATATTCAAAGTATAAAAGAAAGGATACTTGTTCTAAAGTCACATAATTGGGATAAACCTAAACCACTTCAGTGATTATACTAAAAGAACAAAAAATGACATGGTTCTAGCATTCTAATTATCTTACCGACTTTCCCTCTTGCTTATAATTTTTTCTTTGGTAAGTTTATGGAGTTTTTAAGCTCGTGCACTTGTTAACCTCAATTAAATTACTGAAAAACTTTCAGCACTCGTGGTGTAGTCAAATGTTTAAGAAGTTGGATGCTATATGCTGGCTTAGAAGTTCCACACACGTTCCAATGACATAGCGAGAAACATCTGATCGGTAACAGAAGTTTAAAAAAAAATTCTGATGGGTTACACTCACATGACTTTCTCTACTTTTGTACAAACTATTTTTATAAACTCTTATTCTCCATCTATTTCATAATAATCGAGATAAACATTTGCAGAAACGATCTTTTGACATGCAAAGAGAATTATATTTTACACATAGCGACCAGTTCTAAAATATTTCGACTATCGCTTAAGGCCTACTATGTTCCCCTTGTTTAGTATTTGCAAGGGCAATATAGAAATACAGTAGCATTTAAGCACAGACATATCTCTTACTAACTATTTGCTATGTGCAACACCATTCTTTTTGCCTCAGATTAATACTCTTTGCATATCCAAGACAAAAAAAATGAATAACGAATTCCCATTTGAGAAAATAAGTATTGAAAAATTTAAGGAAATAACAAGCAATACCTGGAAAATGGTTCACTAAACCTAACAAAAATGCATATGACATAAATTGTGTATTTTAATGCGATCTACATTTTTTGTGTAGTAAAATTTTGACTGTCTCTTATGGTTTACCAGTTATGCAAAAGTCGTTCATAATGAAGAATACTTTTGGAGACTTCCCAGAAAATTCAAGATATATATTTTATTTGTCATGAAAATATCTTAAAAATATTATATTTTAAACAAAATCGTTAGTCATTTTTGGGAAAATTAAAATTTTCGAAAAATGTTCCATGTAAAGGGCAATCTGGGGTGGGAGGATTTTCTTGAAAACCTTCGTGTCGCATCTCTGGAAGATACCGAACCTAAATACCAAGTTTGGTTTGGTGTTTATCCGACTGTTGGTTTCTGAGTTATGCTGTTCACAGACTGACAGACACGGACACGCATACGGACATGTTTCCAAAAATACTTTTTTTGGATTCAGGGGGTCTCGAAACATATATTCCCTGTGAAATCTCGGTATCGAATTTTTGGGTGGAATACAATACTTCCCCTACTTACTAAACGTAGTAGAGAAAGTAATTATTGAAAAATTCAAACCAATAACAACGAATATCTCGGAAATAGCTGGTGCCACAAAATAGTTGTTCGAGTTAAATCGTGTGTTTAAAGAGCTCTGTATTTCTGTGTTGTAAGATTTTGTGTATCTTTTAAGATGTGTAGCGGACGCTTTGAGCCAATTTATGTAGCGGGTTTTCATAAATTCGTGGCACTCCAGGAATTCGAGGTTTGCTATGTCACTTTCTATCTACTGTTTAAATAAATAAACAGGTTTTCCCTTTGAAAATCAATGATTTGTCAAAATTTGATTAGTTTTACCAGAGAGCTATGAGACTCTTTCTTTGAATCGTTAGCTATTTTATCAATTTTACGTCGTTATTTGTTAGTACAATTAATTTCCTTTTATTTCTAATTGATTATTTCTTAATTAAATCTCGAGAACGAATTTGTATTTGTTACTACGTTTCGGATTCTAATATATTATTTTAAAACAATTTGTTGTGTTATTTTGTGAGGCGCGAACTTGGATTCTCTGATTATCTTCTAAATAACTGCATCTATATTTGTGGAGAGCTATTTAAAATATACATATACAAGTCCAGGTACTTCTCTTACGTGCGGATAATACATGCTATTTCTCAACCTCTCTCTCGAAGCTTATTATATAATTATCTCAACACGGAGCTTTCCTATTTTAATTATTTGTAGATACCATGAAACTAGTGCCCAGCCGTCCTCCAAATATATTCACTACTCCTTCTCTCTTCTTTTCTCTTCTGCGTCGTTCTCGAGTCCACTACACAAAATGATACAATGGCGTCCTCTCCCGTTGCTAGCGTTCGTCATTTATTTAACTTTTATTTCTCTGCGTATTATATTTACATGTTAAACTTTAATATGTTTCTTATCATTCTTTTCTATATCTTATATTGATATTTTGGTTGGTTTTAACACTATTACCTTCACTATGCTTCACAGTTTATAAACATTATGTCAATAATTCACATTTATTTATTTTTGTTACTTTCTGTTCTTATCTTGCTGTAAATATGTATAATGATTTTTATGACAATTCCCGCTTTAGATCTCAAAATCGTTACAGCCATTTTTGAGAAAATCAAAATTAGCGAATAAGTTTCTATTTATAAGGGTAGGGAGCGATTTTCTTGAAAAGCATTGTGTCGCATCCTTGGAAGTTGACGGACTTGAAGTTTGATGGATATCTGGCGTTTCGTTTTTTAGTTATTCTGTTTGCAGACGGTAAACTCCAGCACGGTCATGTAAAAATTACACTCAAGTAACGTAAACTCCGCCACTAAGACCGTGTAAACTCCGGGACTCATCATGGACGAGCTTAGTATTTTCCTTACCACCTTACCAAAGTGAGGACCGGCTATTGGAAATTGCATAGGTGCTGTTAAAAATGACGCAAGTGTGAAATCTGTGAATATTTAGTTACTGCCTTCGCCTTTTTCCTGATGAGAACTTGTTACTGGCTGCTTCGGATCCTTGTGTAGGTTTTCACTTGGACTTGAAAATTTTCGGATGTCTACGATGGAAAGAGGCACTGAATTTGGAATGAAATGAATCAACTGTATTCGTGATTTCTTTCCATTAATCAATATTCTGGCATTCCCATAAGTAAGTGTAAATAAGAGAAGTAATTCGTCGGAGATGTAATTATCACAGATATAGGCACAAAATGCATTCAGCTTGTTACAATTAAGTTTGGAAGCCATGAAATCGTCTGTGAAAGAGTCGTTTATGTCTTCGATTTGCAGAAAAGGAAGACCGAAGACATACACAAAACATTTCCCCATTTATGAACAGTGTGTAGAGAACACTTTGCACCTTCTAATTTCCTGTACCAGTTTTGACATAAGTGGAAAGTGCAACAGCATGTGGTACGTTGGGGAAAACTGTACATACGAGACAACACCATTTATAGCTTTTCAAAATGAAACACTATGACTGACGGTTGAAAATGTAAGTCTTTTGATCTACAAACATCTTCGATTTTAGGAAATAAATATGTGTAGCTTTCAACATATTTATTGGGCAATAAAGCATAAATAACTGGCATGCAATGTCCGTTTCATAGTCGTGCAAAGAGAACATTTGAAGAAAGAAAGCAAGGCAATAATGAAAAGATTCATCTACATGCGCTTTGTCACCCCAACAGAGAAATTGTAAATTTGAGTCACTAGAAAATATAATATTACTTACGTCATCGTTGTAAAGTAGGAAATCTTCTTTTTGATTAGTTTTCAGGTTACAGACATTGACAGCTTCATGGACTCCAGATATGTTTTCGGCAATGGTGGCTTGCTTCACGCTCTATACGTTGCGGCGAGTGCAGATAACATCTGTCGTTGCTAACAATAGTTCATTTTCATGTTGAGAGACTTCTTTCATTATCACTTTAGAGTCTTTGTCATGTAGTGAAGAATCATCCGTTCCCATATTCCTTTGCAGCTCATTGGAAACATTTGGCGGTCCAACATATAATCTGGATCATGGTCGTGTTCGAAATTAGATTTAGAAAATTCTCTATAGAGACTTGAAATTCCATAAGTGTGCTAGGGCACAACTTTTCAACACAGCACCACCAACACAAGACATCCTTCGCTTCCTGTTTAAAATAAAATTTATATTCGTTGACAACCATAAGATTTTTCCCATTTTGACTAACCATAACAGAGCAGGCCGAATCATCTTGTGAGTAACTCGGCGCTGACTAGTAAACAAATGCCTCTGACTTCCGTTGTAGAAAATAAATGGACTTCAACTCTACCAGCCGTTGATGTTTCAGAAGGTACGTTCAGTCGCAAAGTACATGTACCCACATGGTCTCCATCGGGTTGACTGTGTTCACTCGCAGTTTATAATAGCTCGCACAATCGTGTCGCAGTATACTCAGCATCTCACATAAATTCAGGGCCTTGGTAATAACCGGCGAAATAACTAGCGTACACAGGCCTTTTTATAATGTGTCTTATTCAGCGGAGCTATAAATATTTATTTCCCACTTAATCTCGATATCGAACTTTCGGAGTGAACGTAATACTTCCTTCATGTAATATAAGTGGGTGCTAGAGAAACCAAATATATCAGAAATAGCATAACGTGGATAGAATAATTGCGTTTTATATGAGTAGCTTAATATATAGGGATAAAACTGTCAATTGTAGAAAAATTCGTGTGTATTGGAGCAGATTTCTATGTGAATAGTATTATACCTATACTTAAATTTGTCATTGGTATAACAAGTTTTGTAAATGCATCTATCTTCACTGCTACATTAGTGGAGGAAGTTCTACATTCCACCCAAAGTTTTAACAAAGAAACTTCACCATAAATACACATTTTGAAGTCCCGTGATACAAAACCCGCAGTTTTAAAAAATGGGCCGTAGACGTCATTGTTTACTCACGAAATTATTCCAAATTGAAACAGTAAATCAAACTAGAATATTGCTAAATAAAAGGCACTGTTACCAGTAACTGTCACAGGTAACTCTGGTCTCTGTGTACTACTACTTTCGCAGCTATATCGTAAATCACTTCCTTCAATGTACCTGCAAGCTGCTTCCCTGGCTAGTTCTCAGTGTTTCCTGTAGTAAGCTTTTGAGTATATTGTATGGTTTCCAAATTATATTAAATTCAACAAGAATAAAGAGGACTTCAATGACTCTTCACAGGAAGTTCTAAACATACATCGTTTTTCTCATGCCGATATCTAAAGGGCATATTTAAATCAAAGACAGACTAAAGAAACCACCGGAACCTTCACCAAGTAAAGACTGTTGAGGTTTTCGGAGAGCTTCCAGAAGAGTTTCGTCTTGTTTCTTTGAAAGAATCTGAATTAAGCACGAAATTTTGTATATAACAAATGGTTTTCGTTTTGGACCAATAGCGACACACTCGGAGCTTTTGCTAAAAATTGCTATTTTTTATTCTTGGTACCTCAAAAATATATTTCGATGAAATCTCAATATCCAGGTTTTAAGTTGAATATTCTTTTATTGGGTGAACAATCCTTGGCGGGATCGGCTTCGCGACGTGCTGCTGGCCAACTGGTTTGTTGTGTCGCTGGCGCGGGTGACAGAAAGTCCGCAAAAATATAGCACCTTTTGCCACCTAAGTTATTTCTAACACGCATAACATAAACAGTGTTGCCTTGTGGAGCTGAACTGTGAATTAGGCTTTTCTCTATCACATGGTAGTGTCCTGTACTGTGTGGCAGTCCACATATTTTTGCAACACACATGGACAGTTGCAGAAACGTAACAGCAGTGTTTTAGGATTTAACAGAGAATAATGAAGAAATTAAGTCAGTCCTATTTACTTAACCAAAATGTTCCATGAATAACTACTGACGTACAGTCAAATACTTTATACTACCTTTTCGTGGTGAAAAGGCGCATGTGCAATAATAGTCCTAGTTGTGTGCCCCCCTCCTTAGCAGCATGCCCCCATTCTTTAGAAGACGATTAATGTTTAATTTTAGTAGTAGTATTTAGGTAATCTTCGCCTAACACCAGCCTCATGTTTGTGGCCAAAAGATGTCCGCCTTTACCTCACTTGATACTTTCGTTCATTTCCCTTTCATGTTGACTCCGGGGCTTTGGTTCGGTCGGTGTCGGGCAGATGGAGAGAGGCTTGTGATTTGAAATTTGTTGTTGGCTCCGCTAGAGGGAAGCCTGTCTAGCCTCCACTGCCGAGTCCTGTTTATCCGGTCCCACTAGAGGGACATCTCCGAGCGGCTCTACCGTGGCCGGGTAGCCGAGCCTAGAACTATTAGGGAAGTCTGCGCGTCTCTGTCTACTTGCGCCGGCCTCGCTCTGCAACCCTACGTCACCTGTGGTTCCCTTCTCACCTCATTCGTTTTTCCCGGGTGTGTTACGCACAAAGGATCCACTGGAGATGGAACTAGATCGTTAACTAGTGCTATCCTAGCTTATTTTATCATAATTATTGTACTCATAGCTCTAATAGATGAAGTTAATGATGTGACTAACAGGCAATAGTAGTTTACGTTAGAGGCCCGGTTCATGAATACTGAAAAGTCACCAGTAGAGTAGTACCAGAAACAATAACAGAATGTTATGAATAAATGATGTGCAAGTAATTTCGTTATTGGCTTCACCTTAAACTCCCCCTCCCCACAAAAAAGTTTGCATCGCAAGCCTGCAGTAGTATGCTGGGACACAAATGTGTTAAGTCGTTCTTGGAGAACAAGGAAGAGTTTGAAACTACGAGACGAAGTCGAGTATTTTGTACTTCCGAGATGCTGCACGCACTTAACGCATGTGTAGGTATTGCAAACTAGTTTTTCAACGAAAGTGAACAATAGAAATAACTTACGGGAAACAATAATCACTAAAAGTGTTCAACATAGTTGTCCAGTAGCGACTTTTATTTCCTATAGGACTAATTTGTGGTTGTTTTTCTTTTTTAGTAAGATTAACGTGTGTACGTCAAGTTGATATAAACGCTTTGATTGCTTATTCATTATCTGACCAGAAACATTAGCAATTCGAACTTGCAGCTAATATAATTGTTGATCATCAACATTAAACTTGGTGGCGAGCTGGGGATTGATTATCCACGCCTGGTTGTTAATCTTAAAAATATCATAACGGCTGTATAAACTAACCCACGAGTAAATGTTGAGAAATAAAAAATAAGGAAATACCCAGCCAGGTAAACTTTAATTGGTAAAATTCAACTATCAAATATGCTTATATTCCACTTAAGCAATAATTAATACATCAGAAGTTAAGAGGATTTAATGTGGCTAATGCATATACGTGCACCAAAATGGGCAAAACACGCTGATAGGTTAGTATACATACTAGCACTGAATGCAGGAAATTCAACTTTCCACTATGAATCCTGGACAGGAAGAGAATAAACAGAACTATCGTCTAAAATAATTAATTAAAGATGCATCTACATAGTTTTGCACTAAATATATCGCCTGTACCATAAATCTTGTTTGCATAGCAGTTTGTTTCTCTTTGTTTTCAAGACGAGAGCTATGCGCCGATGAGATTCGCAAGGCACGAGAATGCTGTAAATATTTTGCAGGCTTCCTGCATAAGAAACGCGCAAACATTCCTCAAGAGCCTTTCAACATGGGCTGGGGTTTCAGGTTTCTGATGGGTAACATTACTCTTGATGGATCGGGGGTGAGAGCTCTTAGGAGAGGCCGTTCTTCTTGATGTTTTAATTCCTTTAGAGCACGTAGAGTTACTCTTCGTGACGCGTTTTGACGTAATCTTCCTGGCGTGACCAGATGTTGCTCTATCTTCTTCCCGTTTATTCATCAGCTAGTGGTTTCTTTTCCAGGAAAAGACAAGTAGTCTTGTCATTAATTATAATTTTAAAAAAGACATAGACTTGCTGATTGAAACGTGTACTTTGTTGAGATTTTTCAAATGGCTTTCTATTAGGTATGAATGAAGCATCTACTACATCCTAGACAGCTTCCGGAGAATGGAATAATCTGGTATTTTCTTGATTCATTGACTCGTTACAAAATATTTTCATAAAATTATGAGGCATATTGGCAGGATTTGAAACAGGTTTATGCAATTCCGCTAACGATTCGTGAGTATTCAATATCGCTTCTAAATGCATGAACAGTTAAACAGCTATGCAAAATAATACATTCTCTCCAATTATTTTCTCACCGATCATGGCTAACGTACTGAGAGTTGAGTGGTATTTTTTGCAGATAATTATAGCTTAGTTATATTTCCCATAATGGACTAACTTCCTCCTACTTTTGATACACCAGCTTCAGGCAAACATTTTCCTGTTTTCAGAAACACTTCTAAAGCTTTAACCTTTCATTCGTGAATTCTTTCGCCTTTTAACTATCAACTAGTTCTTGCAATACTTTCAGAGAGTTGAAGGTTTTTATATTCCTGTACTGTATTAGTAACTGCAATCATCTTTCTGGCTGGATGACTCTTGGTGTACTGATGAAGAGGGCGGAACCTAATTTGTAGGCTTGACTCCAAAGATTTCCTGGAACAGAGACCTCCGGTAAGGAGAGAACATCTTAATCATAGAGTCTCGTACTAAGGCGGTTTTCGTAATGCAACCTGAAAAACAAACGTTATATTTCCAGCGCCCTGCGGGAGGTATAATCTTTACTTTTTATCCTGCACGTCCTTTACACTGAGTTTAAAGGTGTTTTTGGTTAAAGATTTGAAAAATAAGAGGTGAACGCCCTGTAGATACACTTCCCGAAGACTCTGGCCTCATTTGCATTAGCATTTCATTCATTCGACCGTTCCTTCCATTCATGCTTTTACTCTTGACAGCTGGCGGGACACTGGCGCCTTCAAAATATTACTTTACCAACAGATAACAGAAAAGATTTTTAACCTCAGGGTTCCATTACACTTTTCCGCGGTGAAACTGAAGTTAGTTGTTTTTATTTTGTTAGCTTTTTTTAGTTTTTTGTATGAACACGTGCAAAAACTTTGTACTCCAGGATAAAAACCAAAAACATGGAGAGATAGCCAACGGTTGAGCTATTCTGTTTCCCTCGCTTGTCTAGAATCGCGAACTTTTGCTCAACGCTGCTCGTGTTCAATTTTGTTATCGCTTATAAAATGAGTCTGGAATTTGATAAGACCGATTGCACAGCTGACTTGCACTGGCCGACAATTGCAGACTTCTCGGTCAGGAATATAGTCGGCAAATCAGGGGTAGCGTGTCCGAAATTCATCCAAAGAAATATGTAAACATATTGTAATACCTGTATCAAAATAGCTGTTGAAAATTATGATTTTGATTGCACACAGGTCCATTGTAACTCCGGAAATAATTGCTTTTATTTGAAGTATTTCCGTTTGTTTCTTTTTATTATTCTTTTTTTTTTGTGCAAAAGACAATTTATTTAGGAGGTTTAAGGTTAGCTCCTCTGTTGTGAATTGTAACGTCTGGAAATTAATAATGGGATTTTTTACTCACAGTATTTTGTAGAAGATTATTTTACATTATGTATTATACACAAAAATACGTTGTTTTAAATCTTAACGCATTCTTATCACCAGCGAACAACATACATAATTTTACTCTAAGCTAAGGAAAACTTTCATTCACCGCTAGAGGGACTTCGCTGGACGCGTGGCCGGCCTAGCGGGGATTTGCTTGACATCGGGAAACACGCTGCTTGCCGGTGGAGTCGTAGTCTCTTAAATTCAAACGCACAGATTTCTCATGTAAATCATAACTACAGTAATCACTTACCTTCGTTAATGAATTGTCCAAAATCAGTTCCTTGTGCCGTCACACAACTTTCACACCTTTTAAGAAAATTTGCATTATCTCTCATTATTTCCTCTTCTGAAATTGCAGCCGTTTCTCTTCTTATACTGTCTTTCAGTTCTTCCAACGTAGGTGGGTTGTTCAGATACATTTTATTTTTTAAGTTCCCCCATAAGTAAAAATCACATATGGTAACATCTAGAGATCTGGCCACTATCCCCTACTGAAGACTAACTTAAAAATTTTCCTGCATTGATCTTTATGAGAGATCAGTTGTACGCGCTGTGGCAGAATCTGGTTGAAAACATGCCTGTGTACATTTAATGGCGCACAATTTTAGGAATATTGTGATTTTGTTATCCATGCATCTCTGCCCATTCACGGTATCTTCGAACACCGGGAGAGCCAATGAACCGGCTGCGCGATATTTTTCCTGTTCGCATTATTGACGCTCGCTGCCGTCTGCGGCTATCGTAGAATAGCGCGGATGAAACCATACACTTTTAAAACTACTTTTAAAAGCTTTACTTACCAAATGAAAGGAGGTGCTGAAATTGGACACCGTCGTTCTCCACACATTTTTGACACATCTTTGGAGAAACTCACCGTAGTTCACATTGAGAAAGCTGTCAATTCCCTGACGGATATTTTGTTTTAATTCTTCCAAGGTGTGTAGGTTTATCTTGTACACTTTGTTTTAATTTACCCCTGAGATGGAAATTGCAGGGGCTTAGGTCGGGTGACCGAGGGGGCCACAAATCTCTACTAATAATGTTGTCCTTAAATACATCTTCAAATTGTCCTCACCGAAATATTGGCCGTATGAGCTGTGACAGAGTCTTGTTGAAAAAACGCAAAATCACGCTCCATGTCTGCTAATTCCTTTCAAACAAGCAAATTTATTTGGCCTTTTAGCTCACCTTTAGTTGCTTAATATTGGCTGAATCTTCCAATGTTAATTGTTGCTATTAATTTAATTATTTAATTAACTTAATTATTTAATTAACTTAATTAATACTTAATCATTTATTAGTCGTTATTTAACTAATTCTTTATTCCATTTACTTCTGCTTTCAAGCTTATTTAGCTAAATTATTCATTGTTATTACTTAATCTCTCACCCTGTTTATTTTATTTAACATTAATTCATTAATTAACATTAAATTCATTAATTCCCATACTAAACATTAACCTATAATTATGATATTCTTTGAAATAGTTGTTTATATATAAACATATTAACTATCCTTCTAACCTTAATTTCTTCTATATTTTCTAACCAATTCTTTAATAACTTCATTTACTAAATTTATAAATTAATTAATTCATTTTCCTCATTTTCACCTTAAAATTCGTATAATTCGTGTAATATAACTATTTATAAACGTGTAGTAAATTTCTGTTGCTTATTCAGTGAAATATCCAAAGTGATTATTTTTTTTCTATATTTTTAAGCTTTATCTTTAATCACGTCTATAATACTTTTATCTTCAATATTTAAACATGCACTAATCACTTCATATTCTTCTATTTCTTATTTACTTAGCTCTCATTTCCTTACACTTACTTTTAACTTCACTAACTTCCATTATTCCACTCTCACTATTGGGTATCTTATCCCATTCTTCCTTACATCTCACTTATCACTACATTTCTTTTTCCCTACACTTCCCTCTTTCACTCACCTTCTCCTTCCCAGGTCCAGAAGTAGCTCCATCCTTTCCTCCGATTCCTCGGCTCCGATCAATGTCACACAAAAGGGGTAGTGAGAAGCACAAACTTCACACAAAGCTGCGCCAAAAGCATGGGACAGGACAGAAGGATCATTGTTGGTTAGGAGGAGTTTATAAATCTAAAATGTGTGTACACCTAGGATGATGATAAACCTAAAAGATGAAGAAACCTCTTCTCCTGTTATCAGCAGGTATTTCATCTCCTCCTCTAAACTCTCCATCTGGTCCCTCCTCTCCTCTTCCGCTGGCACACTATTCCATACACTACTCCTTACTACCCGTTCTCCATAACTCCACCTGCTTCCTTCTCTCTTTCCTCTTATTCCTCCATCTCAACTCTATTAGTTCCCTATTCTTCCGCATCGTTCCACCTCTACTTTCTTTTCATATAATTTGTATATCGCGCGAGTCTTCTCATCCTGTGGATTGGTGACTAGGCAATCCTGCATAATGCAGGTGCTGACATTGCATTCACCAGCCCGCTGATTAGGGCTACGGTGGTGATCGGTGTTAACGTGCTCTAGTAGCGCAGTGGTTAACATGCTGGAAAGTCCTGGTGAAGATCGGAATTTCAAATCACTCCTGTGAATAAATGAGTCTTTTATTCATTCCTGTTCATACTTCGAGAACGTTCTAGCAAATCATGATTTTCCTTCTGGTGTATCCAGACCAATTGAAACTATAATTCATATAGCAAACTCCATGATGTTCTGTTTAAAAATGCGAGGGAATGAATAACTTATATGGAAAGATTGATTATGCGTTTAATAAATCACAGCGTATTAACTGATATTACCTACCCCATATGGTGTTCGTCTCAATATTTATTAAAAAGAGATAATTAATTTTGATGAAGCTATATTGTTATACACATATCTCATTTTGAGAAATGGAACTTTTAATACACAAAGAGCCATTATATATATTTTCCGGCGTTGCATGATTGCATTGTGCAATTAGGGGTTTGACCATACTGATAGGTTTAAATAACGAAGTAGCCTATTCTTTTCGCTCAGACCTAAACGTAAGTGTGCCAGGTTCATCCAGACTGGTCAAAATATGGTCTAAATTTACAAGAAGGTCCTACAATATATAGCAATTGCATAATACTTTGACCAAATGTGTTAAACAGTGGAGACATGCATAAGGTACAAAAATGTGGTACGGATAGTTACTGGTAGTTCTAACGTAGTTCGTTGTTGTTAAAACTGCACAAAATTTTGCCTAGATAGGTTAACTAATATTCATTTCAATGTAAGGGGTTCAAAATCAGGGTTGTGAAAGTTTTTGTGATGTAAGGTAACATATTTCCACCAGCTTTAAAGTCCAAGTGTACGCGTCGCCCCATCAAGAAAAGATAAAAGTGGAAAAATGAGTTGTTCAGTAGTTAGACTTTCGCCAAATTCGTCCGATGTCGGCATTTCAGAACCAGTTCTTATAAGATAGAAAAATTTGGAGGGAGAAGGGAGAGTCTATTTTTGTCTTTGCGAAGGTCACTAACAATAAAGGTCGTATTTAATGAAAATTCATCCTGCCGTTCTTTGACGTCAAATTGCCGTTTTGTTAGTTCATTACAGAAAATGCTCCTTACTAACAAGCTTCAGAGGAAATGATCTAAATTGTTATACAACTACCTCTCCCTCCAGTAAGCTAATTTTAAGGCTTTTCAGTCATAAAGATCTAAAACTATTCTCTGTATTCAGAATAAAACATGAAGTTCAATAAAACGGTATTGAAACTGCATGACATAAAAATAAAAATCCTCTAAACTTCAAAGTTAATGTTTTTGGAAATATATAATCTATATTCGTTTGGAAAAATAGGGCTTTTCAGTGATGAAAGAATTCGCAAATCGGTTAAATGATTATTGAGATTATCCTATACGTATAGCATACACACTTACTCTCTTCATAATATTACTATAGATATGGTTATAATGTTCAATGGTAATTTCCTACAAAATTACTCGATGAAACTGGATATGTTACTCCCTTGAATCCAACAATTTAGATTCAGATTCCTGGATTTTTCTCTGTACCAGTTGGTCTTCATTTACTTCCCGCATGGTAGTAGGGTCCACTACAGCTCCACAGGATATGTCAGGTTGTGTATTTACAATGTTAACTTGAAGAATGTGTATTTTAGGAGGTATAATATTGTATTTCCGCAGTTGGAGAGCCAAAACTTGAAGTAGTTGCAACCACGTATTGTACAGAGTCTCTGATGGCCTTCGCTCCAACTTTACTTTCAACTTTAAATTTTAATGTTTCTTTAATATTATATATTTAGATTTGCCTCGGCTGGTCAGTATTAATTTGTAGAATCATGTATCTCTGAACAAGGTGTGGTGCGGCTGAAGAATGTAGGCTTATACAAATTATAATTTTTACTTCACTCCTTTTTATTAATCCTTGACAGGATTAAATAACACTTCACTGATATATAAAGACCTCTGAGATTATTTATTAATTACTTACACTGTTTTAACACGTAAACGTTATAATATTCTCACCGTAATGAATTTTTGTCTCGCACTGAATAAGTATTAAACTTCTCGAGGACGTGTCTCGCGCCCAGTTAGGAACGGTGTCTACTAGCAACTGACTTCTAAATTTGTACAATTTGCTCTATTTCAGTTTCTGATTGGCTAATTCTACTCCAATAGAATATTTTTATTTAACTTTCAGGTTTTTCTGGTTGTTGATTGGCTGTTTATAAACTGTCTCAAAAATTACATTATTGTTGCTCCAAGAATTACTAGTAGCATTATTACTTTCCAATTCATTATTGCGTCAAGGTTACCTCATTGTTACCTCATTGTTAGCAACTTTTGACTAATATTCTACAGCTCCTACATTACTAAATTATGTAATACATTCACATAACATTATTACACATGTACATAATAATATAAACATTAATACAATAACTGTTACATACACATTTTATATTTTTATTTATACACATATTGCTTTAAGGCGGGCTGTTATTGAATTTTGTATTATATCATTAGACTGAAATCATCTAAATGTTAAAAATACTGCCTCAAACTATTCTGTGAGACCCATTTGCAGTACACCATTTCCCTCTTCATAGATAGATTTAATCACAGTGCCGGACCAAAAGACTTCAACTGTGTATTGTCAATGGTACTTGTTTTTGTAACAGTAATTTTCATTCATATGGTTTTTCCTCTCCCCCTTAGTTTAGCAGGAGATTTCAATAAACGTGTAAGTCACAATCTGTTAGTAGCGTCCATGGCAAAGAATAAGGGAGTTTTCTCTTCCTGCAGAAACAGGATGAATCGTATTTGAAAACTCAATGTTAAGTGCTAATGATTGAAATCCAAATGCAATATTTAAACACAAATGGCGTCACTACTCACAGTTGCGAGAGTAATATAGCCCTAAAACCTCTACTGCTCTTCAGCCATTAAATGTAAATATTGGTTGAGCATTTTCTTTGGGAGTTTTCTTTTCTTTCCCTGAATATTTTCTACTTGTTATTAGCCTAAATATTATTCATAGGTTTTAATGCTAATACTTTACTGTTCATATCTGCAGCATTGGAGATCAAAATTACGATCACATCGTATTGTTACAAAGAGATGGCTGTGTTTTAGTTCACTATTTCATACCGTCTTCTGTTAAGATCATGACCACCTACGTTTTTGGAAATTATATAAACTCCTTTGGTGTTATTTTTACTCACATTCGCAGCCGTAAACTCAAAGCTGTCTGCTTATCGATCTTACTCGATATGTTCATGCTGTATAGCACACCAATGAGTAATTCATTAAATGTTACATACTTGAAAAATACTAAACGAAACAGGTTCAGTCGTGAAGATGTGGAAAACGAAGCCATAAATAAACAGAGAAATTTGTGCCATACCTCAGATGGTCTCTTGGCGCAAGCAGGTGGAGGCGCTATGCATTAGTCCTCCAGCCTCTACATGTCAATAGTATGTCATCTAATTATCTGGAAATATATTAGAGGTACTGTATTTTCATCAATGGTCCTGCCCATCACTGAACCGGAAGATGAGCTTGTGTACCTATGTATTGCTACTCCCTCGGGTATGATCATCTAGTTGTTTACTTATCCTGTCATTTTTGGCGTAGTGTAAACACCAGTTTACTAGCTAACTTTTCGAAAGCTATGGATTTGGTATCTTTCAAAGATGATTAGATTAGAAGAGAAAACTAATGGCACATAAAACCGTTGTTGATGACCGCTGTAGGATGCACACTGTTACTGATCAGCACGTTCGCCGATCACCGAATTGCAGTCGGGTTCAAAAGACTGGGCGTTATCTAAGCAAAAATAGCTGTAATAAACTTCAGTATAAAGTATATGTGATTCAATTCATACAACATAAATAATATGATTAGTTCCGTGACCGGATTCAGCTGTCTTTGTGGGTGGCTGCAATAGAATATATTTCAAAAGGAGTGGCCGAAGTTTTGTTCAGATCGGCACTGCTTGCGACTCCTACGTATTGACCGGCCTGTGCCAGGCAAATAAGGGGCGGCGGCGATAAATAGAATACATTTATTCGGCAATCGTCACGTTGCAGCCAAAGGCAGTCTCTCCATAGTAACACACATGAGAAAGTAGAGAAGCTTAAACTTGGTACATGGTCCATCACGAACAAAACTGAAAACGGAGGAAATTCATGTTTTAAGATTTCAGTCGCTTACTTCAGGATATATAGATATGAATAGAGACGATCTTAGCAGTTTCGAATAAAACAGTATTAAAATAAGCAATTTAGGTGCAGGAAAAAATCAAATTAAACCTGGCTTCACAATTACAATAATGAACCAAGTATTTTCGCTTTCATCATAAGATCGAGCGAGTGAAAATATGTGTGCTTTGTTTATTCAGCAGTCATGTTATTTGTGTTGTTACAGCGAAAACAAGCATGGAAGCCAGGGTTACCTGAAACACTGTTAGTTGCAAAAATTGTTAAAAACAGCTGGAATCACTAAATATTGATAATGTAATAATCATCATAATAAATGAATGCTCAGCGATATCACTTAAATAATAATTAAATGTATATTTCCTGAAGTAATTAAAATGGCAACTCCAGGCCTATTAATATTGTGTCCCTCGCTTAGACAATTTTGTGTGTGTAGTATTCGTATTGTCGCAGAATATCTGTCAACTTTTTCACTCTCTCTTCAACTCAAGTTGGTAGTGGCAACAGAAGCATGTTGCTTGTATTCGTCAGGAGATTAGAGCGTAACCATATCAAAATTCAGAAGCTTCCTAGTGCATTCAGCAACAGCAGTCAGTTTAGGTCAGAGCGATAGTTTAAAGAGTGCACATTGAGCGCTGTAAGACAATCGAATGTCGAAGCAAACGACTGTAGAATGTTTTGTTGATATTACATGAATGAAGATTAGGATTAGTCAGATGGAGGGGCTCCCAGCCACTAAAGCTCAGCACTGCACGTAGGCCATTGTAGGCCCTTTGTAATTTACGAGATCTCTGGGAGGAAGAGCTAAAGGGGTGACCCGAAGAACGACCAGTTACAGAGATTATGCACGCTAGCAACGGCGAGGTCCCTAATGATTCCAGCATGACTCCAATTTTGACGTCTGCGCGAACCTAACATTGCCATTTTCAACTGGGAGTACCGGGACGAACGACCTACCCAGGAAACGGCACAACCAGCTATTTAGGGACCAGGAAGAAATATTTACACAGCGCAAATTCTACCATCCATTCGCAACGCACAAATTGCCGTCGCCGTCTTCAAACACATGAAGATGAAATAGATGAAAGGAAATGATGGGGACAGGAAATTCGTGAAAAGGAACCACCCAAACATTCGCCTACAGATCTGGGAAAACTACGAGAAAATCCAAGGTCGGAGTGGCTGGCCTCACGGGAATCGAACCCGGACTTCCTAATGCGAGCCTCACATGTTACCTTTACGCTCAGTTTATGCGAATGAGTATCACCAAGGTTAAGTATGCTGTTTGTTTATTACTTGCAGTGCGTGTTAATTTTGGCCAAAAATATTTGGGATCAGATTACTTGCGTTAGGGAAAGATACAACCCCTTACCGAATATTAGCGAAAACTAACGAAGACCACACCGGAAGATTCCGACAGGTTCCGAAAGAACTGTCAAATGAACATTTAAGTAGATATTTGAAGGCGACTGGAGCGCAATTCCCGTATCTTTCCTGTCCATTCCGTTTGGTTCAACTCATGACAGGCTAGTGTACGTCAAACTGTACGCTAACTCTGGTTGATTCTCGTGAATGAAAGTCTCAGTGAATGAAAATTACTAGCGAATATGGAGAAGAACATTAGAATTGAGGCAGAAATGAGGCCATAAAGAGAGCGAGATAGCAAGAATGGTAATGAGGGAGGAGGCCTACTCATTTTGGGTTGAGATTTCTATGACGTAGGTGTGGAATAAGGTAGGCGTGCA
Organism: Deroplatys truncata; assembly: GCA_030765065.1. NCBI lineage: Eukaryota > Metazoa > Arthropoda > Insecta > Mantodea > Mantidae > Deroplatys > Deroplatys truncata. Next base: position 136,047,867 of record CM060981.1, read on the forward strand.
TCTTTCAGTCACGACGCCACTTGTCACGATCTGGCCATTACCTGCAATGAAATCAAAGCAACAAGAGCAATACACGAGAAGTGCTTCTTTATGGTCATTTGTTTTATAAGGGAATTGTTATTGAGGAGATAAACCTGTGTTTAGAGGGTGGATGTGCTTCTTTCATGAGTAACTTGTCAAACTTGATTAATTCTACAAACATGTGTTATATTTGTTGTAAGAGGGAATTAATTGTTATGCCTTAAATGTTGAACTGAGAAACTAACTTATAGAGGGACACTTTTGAGAGTATACTGCCCAAGTAAATTTCTTCTTCATCAAAGTTGTACCTAAACCTGTGGTTGATCCTAGCACGGAAGACAAATAGGTTCACAAACATCTATTCTCATACCAATTATACGAATCGACCTTCACTTGAAATCAGCTTCTAATGACAGCATTATTCTTTTATTATTTATAAGGAGAGTGGGCTGTGCCAAAAGTCACTCATATAACAGACCCTTTAGGATTCCATTGATCTCTGTGCCAAATTTACCTATGCACAAAAGGCGTTATTCATACACTCTAAAGGGAAATAAATCATTTTCTGCATTCATAGATTTTTTTAAATATTGTGAAGTTATAAGGCTGGTCATATTAAACTTGCTGATTGTACATAAAGGAGCATTCCAGTTGAAAATTCTATGAGAGTAAAATAAAGGTCTTGATTAAGAGGAGATTAAATGCTCGTTCTTGCCAATGTTAAATCTGCCAATTTTTTTACTCATTATCTCAGAAACGACTTAAGATAACAGGCTGAAAATATACAGGATGTAAATGCATTTCTTCTAAGTTCACGAATTATTTTATATAGTATTTTGTTTATTACGAAAGACTTTTTTTAATTGTTCCATTTTTCCAATTGTTCCACTTTTTTAATTGTACCTTTAAGACATATCGTCAGCCTTTTACATTTGGAATATATTGCCCATCGGCAATGGTGTTAACTCATATACCATTGTCATTGAGTTTCTGGTTTTTCTTTGGGTTTTATACATTAGATCACATTCAGACTGTCATTCATATTTCCAGACTCTGGGGAGGATATAGAATAACCTTGGTTAGAGAAAACTCTCATCCCAAACCGGGAATCGAACTCGAAACCCCTGTGGAGGATAAAATTGGTCTCTTAATTATGCCATCTTTTCATCAAATTTATCAGCAGTAATTTGTAAAAGAGTAAACTTGTTATTAACACCAACCCACAACAGCACTTAGAGGTTTTTGTTTCTCTAAAATTTAATTTATCTATCTTCATTAGTTGCTGAGAAAATCGACCGCTTTTACCAGAAAATATCATTCACAGAAAGTTCAAAACAAAAATGGAGAAAAAAGACACGCATATATTTGCAAAGAAAGAAACACTTGCTTGAGCACTCAGAGGTTACCATACTTAACAAAAGTATAACTTTATATAGCGAAATTTCCTTAAAAGATGGACTAAAGTTTACCTCTCTAGTGCAAAGTGTGTAGGAGTTAAAATGTTTTTCTATGAATGGTATAGATTTTACAATACAAAATAGCAGATGTAGTGTGATTTTAATATTGAATTTAAAATACAAGTATACTACATAAAATGATTAGAAAGGTATCAAATTAATAAAAATGCGCAAAAGCTTAACAAATGTCAACTTCCCTTAAAGATACAGATTGCAGCTATTGAAAAGATACCAAGTATTACTGGTAATAAGCTGTATAACCTGTCACCTTAAAATATGAAAAATTGTGGAAATTACAATAAATACAAATTAATTTTAGAAATCTGATTCACTAGGTTTATCATAGGTTTGAGAGGTATTTAAATAATTGAACATATACATTGTAATTTTAACAATTGTGTCGTCCTTTCCCTTTGTTTATATCTACCCGAAGAATGCAGTCCATCGGTCACTTCCTGATGACTTGTTGCTCATCACCTCGGCTACTCACTGAAGATCCTATTGTGTCTGGGTTCACATATCTAGATTGTTTTTGTGGTAGAAACTGTTTTCGTTGATTTCCAGGGCGTGATACGTAAAGGCTCAACTAACTGCCAATACCTATATACGACACAGTATATGAAATTTAACACACATTTTTCTTTTAATTGTTCTGTGTTGTAACCAAACCAACAACAAACCTTTCATATTGTGTGTTTAGGTACATGGCTACACTTTGACTTACGCCAGCGCGCTACTTAATCACTTGTTTCACAGCTTATAAACAGACTTACATGTTTCTTTACTTTCTCTGCGAACTTATTGTATGTTCAAAAACTACGTTAAATTCTTAAATTGATTCGGGCGCAAAAATCTTGGTGCAAGGAGCACAGGTTCCTCGTGCTTTTGAAGTCCAAAAACTGGGTTAATGTTCCACAAGTATCTGGTATAGATATATACAATTCTTAGAGGCACGAATGTGAAGGTACAAACTTATTCTATTGGTCCTAGAGCTGGCGCGAATTTACTTTATGTTTAAACACTAACAAATTTCTGTTAACCTGATTGGCCAACTCGGGGTCACATGGTAAAATACAGTGGAAAAAATATGTTTGTGGACTATTTCAGACTTTGCTTAGCTTCTGTTACTTGTGTCCTATTTGCACGCCAACTAACAAAACCTCTACGTTTATGTAACACAAAGTGCAATAACCTTTAATCTTTTTCTTTCTAACGCTTGTTATATTTCTGCTGATGCGGAAGTGTAAAGTTACTTAAAATAAAATATATGTACAGACATATTTCTTTGCATTGCACGTGTGAATTACCGCTGCTGTATAATAAAATGATGACACAAATGAGACAATAAACATACAAACATAACAAAATCGTAGGAAAAGTGTAAATACTGTCTTAAATTTTCTCATTTTTATATTTTTAAGTAATTTCTAATAATTGTATAACCTGCAATTTTTATATGCATATTTTATCCATTGAAAGCATTAATTTTACACTGGTGTGCAAAACCAAAGGACGAAAGTAATCTTCGCATGCTGTGACATTGTCAAGTAACATAGCTCGATGAAACTTGAATCATACATAGAGGGAACTGCTACGCTATGCTACAGTAGGCAACTAAACGAATTATATAATGAGAGATCAGAAATGCCACTTTTATTCATAAGCTACACTAAAGTCAATACGACATATGATGGCTCTCTAGATTTACAGAAACATATACATGGTGCTTAAAAGGGTGTATGATCACCACGGACAGCAATGCATGCTCTGCATCGTGCTCCCATGCTGACCACAAGGTTGGTAAGCAGTTCTTGTGATAGTGCGTTCTATTCCTCAACCAGCGCTGTTGACAACTGTTGGATGGTCGATGGTGCATGTGGATGTGCTGCAATGCGTCTCCCCAAAAGACCCCACACGTGTTCAATGGGATTTAAATCGGAACGGGCAGGCTAGTCCATTAACCGAATATCCTCTCGTTCCAAGAGATCCTCCACTGCGCTGTTCGATGCGGTCGCGCATTGTCATCCATAAAAATGAAGTCGGGGCCAAGTGCATCCCTGAAAATAGCACATGGGGAAGGAGTACAGTATCACAAGTTCCTTCAAAGGTATATAACGTTGACTAGTGAGCGTACCGTGTTCAAAGATTTGGAGGTCGGTGCGCCCATGCAACATTATGCCTCCCAAACCATAACACCCGGACCACCAAAACGATCATGTTCAAGGATGTTTCTGAGTTCATTGCATGTTCCCACCTCTCGCCAGATGAGGGTACGTCGAGAATCACTACTTAGACTGAATCTCCTTTCACCCGAGAAGAGCACGCGATCCCATTCCTCGTTGGTCCAATTTTGAAGCTCTTGGAACCATCGCAAACGTTGCCGGCGATGTGCGGATGTCAATGGAACACAACGTACTGGTCGTCGGGCAAAGAGACCACCTCTGTGTAGTCGCCGTGCCACTGTGTAACGTGAGATTGCGTGCCTAGCTGTCCTGTTAAATGTGGTTGCAATTGCACCCGCTGTTTGGCGTGGATCCCTTCTTACCTGTTGCACAATGTAGCGATCATCTATTGCTATAGTTGAGCGTGCTCGACCACCACCTCTCCTTGGGACAGCAGTGCCTGTGGTTTGGAAGGTTCCCCATGCACGTGAAACAATGTTGTGAACAATTCCAAACTCCTGAGCAACACTCGTCACACTTTGCCCTTCTTCCAGTTTCCCGATGATTCTTCCCCGTGTGAAGTCATCCAAATGGTGTTTACGGGCCATGTTGCAGTGAAGAACACCACTACAGTGCACCGTAACGGCTCGCTAATTGCCACACACCGTCTTGTCCTGTTTCGTCAACTGCCCCGTGTTGCGGGACCAGACCATTTGGCACTATAGGCTCGCTACTCGCACGGCATGTGACGTCCAGCTTTCTGTGTACGTGTGAGAAAGACCTCTGGCAACATCCTCCCGCACCTTCCTCTACTTCCACCAAGTAGTTAATTTCTTATGTTACTTTACCCATCTCGTCCTTAGGTTTTGCACATCAGTGTATATTTAATCTTAAATGAAGCCGTTCTAACTGTGTATACAGTGCTAGCTCTTGTGGAGTATTCTGTCGTGAATTTCGAATTTCTATATTTACGAGAAGCAATGTGTCCAGCATCATTCAGTGTCGCTCAATCCTAAGTAAGGTATAATTTAGCTCGTCGATAGCTCCTCCCTTTTGAGCCATGTCACCATTTTAATACTTCTCTCTCTCTCTCTCTCTCCCTCTTAAATATCTTATCGACTCTATAGATTTGTGTTATATTGATTTGAGAGTTTACAACATACATATTTGAAATAATATTTCACTGGATAGTTAAAAGTTCAAGGTCTTTAAAACTTCTATTTCATGGCATAAAGCAGTATATTATATAAAATATAAAAAATGTTTATAAAAGTGTTCTGATGCGACATTCACACGACTTTGTCTACCCACTATCCTTTATTTTTATAAAAACTCTAGAAATTATTCTTATGAATTCTTTTTTTCATTTTAATCGAGACAAACCTGCAGAAATAGTTTCATTACACATTTCGTTGCAGGTAAAAGGGATAAAGAGGAAACTGGATCGATAGCCAGATGTTTAAATGCATGTCGCTATAAACTGGCCTTTAAAATACCATAGCATTTCTATGACATCTCGAGAATCAACGGAACAGCGACAGCACTTTAAGAAATGACAAAGTATTGACAAGTTTAAACAATAGTAACCGATATCTTGTAAACGTTATGGCCCAAAATAAGTTATTTGAACTCAATTGTGTCTTATGTGTAGTAGGGTTTTGCCTGCCTCTTATCGTTCATCAGTTTTACATCATACAAAATTCTTTCCGAATGAAGAACCCTTCATAGTTTACTCTCAGAAAATCTAAGATACACATTTTATTTGTCACGTAAATGTCTTAAATATATAGTATTTTAATCAAAATGGTTAGACCCAGTTTAGCGGAAATAAAGATATCAAAACCTTTTCTATTTAAGGGTAGTTTGAGTTGGGAAATTTTCTTGAAAAGTCTTCTTGTGGCATCTTTGGCAGATGCTGTTCACAAACACACACAACATGGACCTGTTTTTCTTTCTTTCGTTTTTCTAATTGAGCTCTTTAGAAGCTTAGGCTCTTTTTTGGGTTCAGAGTGGTCTCAAAACATAATATATTTCCTGACTTTTATGTAAAATCCCGACTCTTTCGGTGGAACATAATGCTTCCTCTACGAAATGTAAGTAGAAAGTTACTTTTCCAGTTGATTCTGCAGGCAGTCATCTCTTCATAAACAAACATGTGACATAAACATTTTATGACTGGGAAACAATAATTGATTAGCTGATGAGAAGAAAGGGACAGTTTTAATTTCGCGGAAAATAGTTCTATATTGCCCAGAAACTATGAAATTTCCTCTTGTTCCAGTCTCTTACAGTTTCATTAATATAAGAATGTGTATTCTGTTCCTTGTTTTTGAATATCCCTGTACGTTTTCATGAAAATACGCGCTAGCATCTGCCAAAACGTTGTTTCACAGAGGTTCTCTTACCTGTTGAAAGGGGATATACTACACACACACACATATATATATATACATACATATACATATAAACCAATATCAAACAAGAATTGTACATAATAATATAATTCACCAAGAAAGATGCTAGAATATTTAGCAACCAAGAATTGTACAAAAGCAGATTGTAACTTAGATAAGTCAGGGACGATCAGCTAGCTAATTCTAGGTAGAGCCCACCTTTCACCAAGCCAATGAGCAAGGAACTGGAAGCAATAAGGAGAAATGGAAAGAGACAGATACGGAAAGGAAAGAGACTGAAATATTGAATCTGTTCCGGCACGTCACCGGGACGCGTATGTGAAACATTTTGGAGAAGAATATTTTCATACATAATAAGGCAACGTGGTCTGAGGATCAATTAGAAATGTCGTTAGATTTTGAGGCGCGAAGGTGAGCGTCACTAGGCTTAGGTATAAAAGGGGAAGAAAGCCCCAGATTTTCACTCTCTTATAGAATCTCGTAGACACACAGTGATACTCTCTGGACGGCGGATGCACGTGTGTGTACATCGGTGGGAAGCGTTTGAAGTTAGATTAGGCTCCTAATTTATTATTATGGTGGGAATTGTTACAATGGTAAAAGTTAACCGCCCATAAGTATTTATTTGATAGTAAACCGCATTTTTAAGAGAAATACAGTGTATTTTAATTCGTCTCACCTACGAAAACCCTGATACCAGTGAAATTAGTTAGATAGGTGACGTATTAGGAATGGAGAAATCAGCAGCCGCTGAGCAGAGGTAGCCGGAGACCAGGACACTGCAGCAGAGGACATCAACCAGAGGGACAACGATTTCCCGCTACACTGTTAATGAATCTACTGCAACGTTACTTCAAATTTAAGCTATTTGAATGTCATCGCTCTAGGTCTAAATCGAACTCTAAACCTTGGACACCGAGCGGCCGCCGGGGTAGCGCAGTGGTTTCATTTCCAACTCTCGTACTAAGGGTCCGGGGTTCGATTCCCGGCGATTTTAAGTCGGTCCTATCCACGCCTTCACCTGACTTGCTCATGTGTAGTAACCCCAAGGCCCAATGTGGTCCGGAGTCCATGGTAAAAGCTGTAGGTCCTCTCATTCCACCACCATCCTCATCATCACCCTGGCATTGGAGGCAACGTATTCCGCCCGTTGGGTGCCTCCAACTCAGAAATGGGCCCAGTCATCGCTTGGTAGAACAAAGTATCCCCTGAAGGTCATAGCCCTTTAAGGGGTGCGTTATCGACAACTTTGGGCACCGAAACTGTTCGATCAATCATCTGCACTACCTACATCTGCAATCTGAAATGCATATTTTGGTTTTCATGATATTATATACATGTATCCCTAAGTGCAGATAATGAAATAAACACCTATGTGCTTAGAATATTTCCAGCAACCGACCAGTATCGGCTGTTTAATGCCGAAAAAGTTCCAGATTTTTTTGGTTATGGAATAAAAGCAACCCTCTACAAAAGCGGAACCATCTTCGTCATGAAAACGCGTAGGAGAAGGCCATAATTTTAGCTCCTGTCGGAGAGCAGAGATTTGTAAGGCTAAATATTTATCATACACGTTACTAATAGGTTAGACTTGAAGCGAGGACAGCATATGAGGCCTCCCACGCCGCTACATCACACCCGCTGTTGCGGTGTACAGCATCCTCACCGCAGGAGTTAGCGTGGGAAACGACGAGCCGGACAGTGCCCCTGGCTTCTCTCTCGTCACTTGACCTCTGGTTGCCTTTTCCCTCATTTCCGTACCACCACAAGATATTCGCACTTTAACAAACATTGAAAATATCCGGTTTGAACGCCTGGGCAATTTGTGCATGTTGAACATTTGTCTTTTAGCTAGTCGTATCTCTTCCTTCGTGCTTCGGGTTGTCTTTCGCCTGCAGCTTTCTCAGTACAGGATGTAGGTAAATATGTGTTGCAATGCTCCTCACAGAGAAGTTGCGGGCTTCTCTCTCTCCAGATTTCAAAGTTTGAATAGTCTAGTGTCGTACATAGTTGACAGTCTTACAGCAGGTAATGGTATAGTTCAATTTTCCTTACTAAATGCAATGAAATATTTATACTGATGAAATTGATGGCAATTCTTAACACCAGACAAAATCTTATTTGCACCAAGAGCATCACATCCTTATCGTCCATTGACGAACTTATTCTGAATCCAAAGGGAACAGCAAACTTCTTTGGATGCTCGAATGGGATGTAAATATCCACCAGGATATACAGGATGGACCATTTAAGTTGAAACTGTACAATATCTTCAATACTAAGCGTTGTAGAAAGAAATCTCTTGAATGAAAGTTGCATGGAGTTATGGGGAGAAAGTAACTGCCATTATTTGGAGGATTTTGTGATGGCCATTTTAGGGTCAATTTAATTTGACCCTAATTGTAGGTTCTCATTTTAAAGAATGGTGCATAATATAATAATTCAATAAAGCTGGTTGATTTGAACTATGAAGAACCGAAATAAAATGAAAATTTATTATTTTACTTTAGCAATCATAATCAGGATACTTGATACTAATTAAGGACTTTTAAGCCCTTAGACTTTCACTGAAATGAATCCATTAATTAAGGATTTGCAAATGTTTTTGACTGTTGCTGTGGTTGTTCTGTCCCTAGCAGGTACAGTGTAAAATATATGGGCATACAACAGAAGGTACATCTGCAACCTACGGGAGACCTATTGTAGCTACCACTCTCAGAAGCAAAGGATAAAGTGAAACAACCATAGGAGGCTTCAGAGTACAGGCAGACAAGCTACAGAGACGCGTGGAAGTCTGTAACAGTAGCTCGCTCGAAGACCCGTCCCTACTGCAGCTGCCCGATCCATTTACCAGGCAGCCCTCTAGTGTACACGGGAAATACCCTTACCTTAGAGCAAGCATCCGCGCCATCTATCCGACACAACCACACGCTACGAAACCTAGAAGCACACTTGAAGGATGAGAAGGAAACGGAATGAAAGCGAAATGAGGAAAAGGAAATCGTGGTAGATGATATCACTCCAGCATTCATCTACCGACCAGGGAAAACCTCGAAATGCCCAAGATTAGAGGGAATTGAGCTTGGATCCTCCGGGATGCGAGCTTTATATGTTACCACGGTGCCATATTTCTCAGTACAATATAAACATACTAAGTATCTTTTCTAACAGAGTAGTGTTTCGCAATCGCAAAGGTTAGTCGAGGTCGTTAAAGCACTTATTCGTGAGCGGTAGTTCTGCGGCTAATATCCCGCCAGGGCCGCCCTCCCTGACTGAGGTTTTTTCCAGGTTTTCCTGAGTCCTCATAGCTGGGAAATGCCGGGGAGTTAGGTATCCTAAACTTAGACCTGATTCATTTCCTTCCCAAATTTCCTTTTCCAGTAGTCATTACATTTCATAGCATTAGTGTCTACCGGCTGTGGCGCCATCTGCAGGACTTTGAACGCTACTTGTTTAATCAGAAAGGGCAGTTGGCTCGGCTACCTTTCGAGATCTCGGGTTTCGTTTAATATATGTTATAGAGCAATAAGTGTATTTGTGTCATGTAAATTAGAATTCCATGAGTGGGAACTGAAACTTTTCTTGTTATTAAACAGATTGGTTCATGCATAAATCCAGGTACCAAAAAGCTTTGCTCGCGCGTTAAATCTCTGAAATATAGCTCTGTTTTTTAGACCACAGTGTTAACCAACTAGTAAAATTGATACCATCAATGTGAACAGAATGCAAAGTGTTATGAAATGCTTTTAGTGCAGTACTATTTATTTCTCTTAAAACAGTCTATGTTCTGCGGAGTTTTGTATTGCCAAAAAAATGTCAGGTTTAATGGCTTGACCTAAACCTGTGATTCTTGCCGCAATATTTTATAGTTCCATTGGCTTGCATACATATATATCCAGAATTAGTGGAAAAACGCAAATAAAGTCGAAGTCATCCTCCAATTTCTAGACCAAGCGCAGGTTGTGTGAATGAGGCCAAGTGTCAATGTTGCTGCAATCAGCACGTATACAAATGATTACAATGCATATTAAATCGAGGAACATTTAAACTTCGAAATGACATAATAGATAATTTTAAAAATTCACACAAAATCGTAAAATACCGTAAATAATACTAGCAAAAATAGTTTTGTTACATCATAATATAAGGAGTATTTTATTCTTCACTATATATTTTCTCGTCCATGAAAATAACATCTTGATGTAGATCATAAAGTAATGAAGTAGTATTAAGCAATGAAGTAGGCAAAGGAAAGCATAAAATCCTAAAAAATAAACTAAATTGAGTTTTATTTATGGAGGCTCTTTAACTGCTGCGGTCCTTAGCATGTGCCATTCTATATTGGGAGTGAAAGACCTGTAATTTTGCTTAGAGGCCTCTTTATCAGGCTTGAGGTTATTTTACGTGCCGTAAATCTACGACACGGGACCACCGCCTTTACTTCCCTTCCGAAGGAAGACATGCTAATGCTTTTTACACATGAAAAAATCCATCGCCCTCAACTGCACTTGAACCTGCGACCTCGGGAACTAGAGGCTAGCATGGTAACCACATGGAGGGCGATCATAAAATCCTCGTCGTCGTTATTATCATAATAATCAGCAATTTCATCACCACTTAGAGCTAAAGACCTGTTGCGGTTTCAAAGTAGTTAGAACATATTTATCCAAAGCTGTTTTGGTGTCTTAGTGTTTCTTGAATACGAAGTATTTTACACAATCCCAGCACTATAAACACGTTGGTACTTTATTCAATATTGTGCATAATCGGCTCATTATGGCGCGCATGCCAATAATACCAGTGACGTAATACCGGTATTCTAACTTGCCGTGGCTTATAAAGAGAAGATAAAGCGATTCCTCTGAGAAACGAATATTAAAAAAAGCTATAATTTATTAAATATAGAATAATTACAATGCGCATTTATACTTGTTTACCCTGGTGTGCTGATAATAGCATTATACGTCAAACACAGACAGAAAGAAATAGAACAGCATAGTTATAAATTTAAATGTTGTTAAATACCAAACTTTCTATTTAAATTCAGCATCTTCCAAAGATGCGGTACAAAGATTTTTAAGAGAATCTCCCACCTCAAATACCCTGTACATGGAAAACAATTCCTTATTTTTTATTTTCTCAAACATGACACTAACGATGTTGACTAAAATACCACATTATGTTGAGATATTTGCATGACGAATACGTTGTATATCTTAAATTTTTGGGAATAATCTGTCAAGTGTCCTTCGGAATGATTTTTCTATAATTTTGTATAACTGGTAAATCATAAGAGATAAACTAAATCTTCTTTTTTAACGGATTACCCTCCTCTTTGTAAGACTTTAACCCCCAAGGACTTACAAGCCAACGCTTTGGGTCAGTAGATGGTGGAGGAGCAATAGCAGATCTGGACAATAGCATATCTAGGATGGGTTTCGTCAGCCCAAGAAGAAAGAAATGAATGTAGTGAGGAAAATTCGCGTGTCAAAGTATCCAACCCAGCATTCTCATAGCGAAAAAAACCTTCGATCAGGTTGGTCGATCGAACCCGAGGGTTGAACACGGAACCTCCTGAATGCGAATCCCTCACATTACCGCGACGCCACCTCGCTCGGTTTAGAGTAAAACTTACTACATCAATATATACATACATTTAAAACACTATTAATTTAAAATATTTTTATAGCATGGGACATTTCGAAATATCCGTTGTTATTGGTCTGAATTTTTACTTTCTCTACTACGTATAGTAAGTAGAGGAAAGCATTTTTGGAAACATGTCCGTGTTTGTGAACAGTATAACTCAGAAAAGAACACTCGGATAAATACCAAACTTGTTATTTAGGTTCAGTATCTTCCAGAGATGCGACACGAAGGTTTTCAAGAAAATCCCCCACCCAAGATTACCCTTTACATGGAACATTTTTCGAAAATTTTAATTTTCTCAAAAAGGTCTCTAACGATTTTGATTAAAATATTATATGCTTAAGATATTTTCATGACAAATGAAATGTATATCTCGAAATTTCTGGGAATGTCTCCAAAAGTATTCTTCATTGTGAACGACTTTTGCATAACTGGTAAACCATAAGGGATAACAAAATTTTACTACACAAAAAATGTAGATCGCGTTAAAATACACAATTTATGTCATATGCATTTTTTTTGTTGAGTGAACCATTTTCGAGATATTGCTTGCTTTCCCTTAAATTTTCCAATACTTATACTTTTTCTCAAATTCGTTATTCATTTTTTTGTCCTGGTAATACAAAGAGAATGGAATACTCCACATAGCAACGAGCTCTTAAAATATTTGACTATCGCTTAAAGCCTAACAATTCCCCTTGCGTCTACAAGAAAATTAGCAATAAGATTAACATCTCGATATCTCGATTAACATGAAGCATATGGAGAATAAGCGTTTGTAAAAATAGTTTTTACAAGAGTAGAGCAAGTCATGTAAGTGTAACACATCAGATTTTTTCAGTACTTCTCATTTTCTGAAGTGTTTTCTTCATTCAGCTGTTTCTCGTGATGCCATGGAAAGAGTATGGAATTTGAAGTCCAGGACATAACCGTCCGTTTTTAAACGTTTGAATCTCGCTTCAGCTTCCTGCGTATTCCCTTGGACCTAAAATGAAATGTGTAGCGTTTTCCCCGCTACTTCGTTGTGGTAGTCTTACCTGCGTCGTTCTCGTCTCCTCGTCGTTGTATGTGTAGTCTTCAGGACTCGAAATTGCCGATATCAGTCAGGAATCACTTGTATCTCAGGGTCAACTGTCGGCGAATCGGCCTGAAATTCCCTGCTGTTATTATCAGGGTAGGATTGCTGGAGTGGTGACACCAGGATATTGTCATGAAAGAAACACTACTTTCACTTTTCTCACTCTTTATGCTAGAAATCCTGCAAGATTCCTTGGTATTACCTAACACGTGTGATTCTTTTAACACTGTCTTGCCACTATTGTCTCATGGAACACTAAAGTTTGCTCCGGTTTTTAATATCTCAGTGTTCTATCACAGTTCTTTAGATTCGCGCGAACTTTTAAGTAGTCACTTGACTAACATTAACTCGTTTATGAGCTTGGATATAATTATATCGAAGAACATCGTTAGCACATTATATAAATTAGCACTTAGCAAATTTCGGAACTTAGCGTCCTTTTCTGGCCCGGAGTGCTACGTGTTACCTCAACGAAGAATCATGACAAAATGTCCCAAATCCACGCTCGCGTTCACATATATCAGTCACTGCTCGCCTTCAAATGTTGTACATGTCACTGCGTCTTCCTATCTTTTTATTGGTTGTAATACTTATCCTCTATGTTTATTGGTTCCCGGGTTGAAAATTCAAAGCGTAACTGTAAGAAATGTCTGTTGCCTCATAGCGTTTGTTTACTCTTAAAACTTGCCTCATCCCCACGAAGTACAAGAGAAGCTTTCGAATTTTACGGCCTCACGCTCGGAAAATATAATGGACAGTCTGAAACGAAGATTTTATGTTGCCTAAATCTTGCAGTTTTTCTTAGGTAATTACGCCTTTATTTATTTAACAATATTATTGAAACTTAAAGCAATTTATAGCTTCAGAAGAGCTTTCGATTGATACAGTTTGAATTATAATGCTTTAAAATTATGGAAAATTACCAAATTGTATGTTAATTAATTATTAATAATTCCTAAATTATAATTATTACAGAGTTCCTTTTTCTGTATGCTTAATCAGGCGGAAATATCGCTACAAATGTCTAATGAGACTATTTCTGCAAAGATTCATCTCCATCAACATGAAGTTAGCTCCTTTAAAATAAACGTTTTATAATAATAGTTTATAGAAACTATATAATAATACATTATGGTGCCTAGAGAAAGTCATGTAAATGTAACAAACAAGATTTTTTTTTACTTATCTAACACATTCTATAGGGTTTTGAGAGAATGCTTTGCAAGTAAGCAAATTTGGCTGGAGAAAATCATGTGAAAATAACACATCAGATCTCTTTAAAATTGAACAATAACAATTATTGTTTCCTGGAAGGAGTCTAAATGATGTACATAGCTGTTTAAGGAAGCACACTTAATGGGTTTCAACAAACATAACTTACTGTACTTTCTGGAGCCTACAAGGTCTAGTTATCGATTTAGATTGCTATCTGCAACACGTAGCTACAATCTATATTCAGTTTTTCTAAGTTTATTTTCAACAAAATAGTTAAAGGCGTGTTTCTGTGCATCGAGAGGAGGAATTTTATAAATTCTGCCGTTTATTGAAGTCTTAAAGCAACTTTTTCATTAGACAAGATCTTGACAAGAACTGGATTTCAAGGATTGTATGAAAGCTTTCCAGGACCTAATGGCGTCTGATAGTGCTGCAGCAAATCGGATCACTGTTTATTACGCCGTAAGTTTCTGAGATGTTGGGTAATTTTATTGGCTTACGAGATCTGTAAAGGCTAAGATTATTTTATTTCCTTTTACGTACATTGGGATATGAAGGTAGATTATATCTGATACTGACCACTGACCATTAACAAAATTAACTGCACGTCAAAGGGAACTCCTGCCAGAAACTAGCTACAAAACGTATTCCCTGTTTCCCATATTAGCTACTTGTTGCTCAAGCTCTTTATAGGTTTTACACAAGTCCAATTAATATAATGGTTATTCTCTCAAATCTCACATGTAATAAAGTCTATGCAATCCATTAAAAATATTGCAAATCCTCTCTATGGTGGCCAAAGCTTCATAACTTTAATGTGCAACTTTTAAATATTTTTTCTTACAACACTGCTAAACATAGGTATAAATGTATGCGGTAATACAGAACATAAATGGATGCCTAATCAAGTATTATTCAGGGCTACATTTTAGAGGCAATCCGTTAGTGGAATAATTATTTCGAAGGCCCAGAATGCAGACAAGAAAATTGAAAGCAGTTGCGTAACCAAATTACTAAACAGTGTTCAGGAATTCATGCAACATTTCTGCATTTCTATTCCACAAAAACACGAAATTGTAAAATAAATAAAATTCAGAAATTTTAACAGTGATAGCATTCCATTCTGGTTACCACCAACTAATATTCTCGATCAGTAACAGTAACTAGAGATATTCTCAAGTGCAAGGCATGGATGTAAACCTTCTTTCAACGCTAACAGTGGGCTGGAGAGGCCCAACAGTTATTTGCTATCGGATTCTCGAGTTCTAAATGACTAACACTGTACGCCTATAACATTAAATTTTGTAATCTTGGATTTAGTCACATTTTAATCCGAGAATTTTCCTTAGAATGCCTACTATTTTAGACAAATAGTTAACAAATTTCTTGGGTAGTGTATATAAAGCCTGTGCGAAAAACGCGCTCCTACCCTTTGAGGCTATAAAGATGTTACGATTGCGGAGGATTTTTCTCCCGTTTAAATGAAATCAAACCCAGGCAAAATAAAAAATGTAGACTCAAAAACGGAAATGATTATGTGACAGCACACAGTAGGTCTTGGCAGAGAATGTAGATATAGACTTTGTCTCCCTAGGTAGCCGTTGGTTTCCGTGTAATGTTTATTTGTACGTAAAGGAACCTCATACCTTGAGAGATAAGGTCCCTGAGCAAAATAAAATTGTTGGCCATTTCAACCCGGAAGTGTCCTGCTTCTATCCCATGTCTATGGGCGGTGGGCTAATCCTCTATCACCATGCGGTCCTAGTGGCGCAATCAGTGAGAGATAAATCCACCTGATTACAGAATGTCCCCTATATGCCAGCGGCGCGACGATAGTTAAGTAATTATTGACAGTCAATTCTATTGATTTTAGTATGGAGGTTGAAATCCTGTTGAACTAATTAATGTTTTCAAATTGATATATTCAGAATTCGTATTTTACATTAACTCACACATATTGGATATCGAAATTGTGGCTCACTTTAAAAAGGGATGTTTGGTAAATGTGTACGCTTTTAATGTTGTATTCTGAAATGGGCTTTTCAATCACATAATTTAAATCACATTAGTTTGAATAAGAAAAGAGAATTTACGGTAACGAGAGAAATTGGTTTTAAAGAGATTCAGAGTGGATTGCAGGGGCACATTTATGAATTCTATAACGATAATGGTCCAAAAGATGCATTTATAGTTACTGCCGTAGCAAGTGCGATGTATAAAGCTGTCCGTTGGATAACGCATCTGTTGCACTTAAGGTGGAAAATCGGAGCCATAAGCTGCTAAATATTTGATAATTCACATTTCATCCTACCGGAATATCGCTTCATCTAAACAGTTTCTCGAATATGTTGTTGTTTGATGCAGTAATTTGTATCACAAATTACTTAAATGTAAAGAATGATTATAGTATGAATATGCATTATTATGTGACATTGATTTGAGATGTTTGTTGATTGTAATTATTGTTGGGAAGTAAGTTTATACTGCCTTACTGAAACTGACAATAATAGCGTGCAATAATGCAACGAGGGGGTGAGCTGTTTATCATTATTGGAGACGAGGAAGTTACGTAATGTTGGCGCGTTTTCCTTTAGAATTTGCTGGAACATTTCCCTAGAGCATATGTATTCATAATTTTCATTGGATATAAAAATAGACGCTAATGTTGGCGCGTTTTATTAGACAATTGCAGCTCAGTTATAATCTTTAGGCATATCGGTGTATAGGTGTATAAAAGGTAGGTTAGAGGTAAATACCCCGTCAGTTCATCAAAATTCTTTGTACACTACACGTCGCATTCCCGTCAGTTCGTCGAAAGTATTTGTACGGCACACGTCGGATATCAATTTGCAGGTTACGCGTAACAGAGTTATGAAAAATCTCAAGTGTTGTAAAGTTAATTATACAAAAAGTTGAAGTATGCGAATTAAGAAATATCAGTAATGAAGTTATTATAACAGTTTCAGTTTGGCGAGTGTCAAGATCAATGTGTAAATGTGATAGTAAATGTGTTCGACAATAAAAGTGTAAAACAAATTCTTTCATCAGTGTTATTTTTGGATAAGAGACTCCCTTCCGTTTACACAACCTGTATAAAGAGAAGTGCTTGACCAAAAAGATCGTAGCTAGCCGGAGGACAGAGAACCAAAATTAAATAAAATAACAGTAGCATTCTTTCAAACGCACACTAATACTACCGCAAATTGCTAACACCAGATGGAGCTAACAAACCTAACAAATGAATCACGTCACAAGATGGATTCACCGCGTGAAGTAAACACACATACACAAACATTATAAATCTACCATCACAAATTGGCTCCCAAATGTGGGGCTAACAAATACAAACATATACAAATAAATAAATGTTACTTCAAATTGGCACCATAACGTGGGGCTAACAAATACAATTAATGTTAAATAAATAACATTAATAAATAAATACAACATTAAACCGCCGCAAATTTGCTCCCAAACGTGGGGCTACAACAAGTTAAATATAATATAACAGAAGCATACCACTTCATGTTAATACTCTTGGTATTCAAGTGTAACGTATACCAGATAAGTGTGTCTATTTTATCGTCATTTGCAAGAATTTGAGATTCAGCTCTGTTGTTTTGCACGCAATCACATCGTATCCACTAAAGAATCTTGTGCTAATTTATTCTGCAGCAATATAAACCATTGCCGTTATAGAGCAATGGACTCTATCATGGAATCCAGTCTGAATGCGTTGGTTGGTTCTTATTTTCCGATTATTAAGTTGTTACTTATGTTCAGAATCGTATTTTTTTCATATGAGTGTGCCTGTGTACGAGTTCCCATAATTAAATTAACCAATTAGGCGAATGATAACTGTCGAAGCAATGCACGAATACGTTTGTTAGTTATTATTATGGTGCATCGTAAGAATAAAACTATGTTCAGCTGGATTCCTCGTTCTCGGCACCTTCCTTAATTGCAGATCGATTAGGTGAATCAAGTAACATTTCTTCTCCTCTTATATCGAAACAAAAAAGTAACCTATGGGACAATAAGGGGATATACTCATGTCATGTGTAGCGTTATCTAAGTTGTGAATGAAGCGGATTTAACTAATACACCACATTGCATCGTTTCTCTAGTTTGTGAAGTGTTTCGCTCTCGACCTTTATGTTGCTTACTCCAGAGGGGCAATATCGGCAGATCCAGTTGTACCATCAATTTCTGAAGCAAAATTAAAACAAAATACACGTGCATATGCAAGATGTTCGTCTGTTATAACAGCGCAACGCGCATTCAGAAAAGAGTACGGACAAGAATGACCGTGTAAACAGGGCAACGATGAACTTCCGGATCGCTGGATTGGACGTGTTGGTGAAGATGACAAAGATCTGTTACTTTGGCCCTCTAGGTCATCTGATCTAAGGCGGTGTGATTTCTTCCTTTGGGGATACGTTAGGGACTGCTTTTACGTACCCCTATTGCCAAGAACATTGGTAAAGTTGAGGGAATGCATCGATGCTACAGTAATGACCATTGACAGGATGATGCTACAGAATGCATGGAACGAACTGGACGTATGTCCTGTTACACAAGGGGCACACATAGAACATTTGTAGAGTGTGAGGAGAAAACCTGGCGATGAGGTTCTTTAGATGTATCAATCATAATTGTACGTGTAGTACTTTGGAACATATAGCATTCTGAAAAGGAATTGAAGTAGTTGGTTGCTTCACGTATGGAAAGCCAATTTGAAGTAGGAGTTGTATTGTTATTTTTTACCTTGGGGAGCCGAACTTGCGGTAGTTGCAACCGCACGTATGGTAAAAAGTTTCCGGTATTCTTCGCCCTAAATGTACTTTCCAGTGGCCTTTGCCCCAAATGTTTCTTTCAATATTATATATTTATGTTTGCCTCGGCTGCGTCAGTATTATTGTTAGAGACATGGATTTCTTTGCAAGGCGTGGTGCGACTCAAGAATGTAGGCTTACACAGATTTTAATTTTTCATTCACTCCTTTTTATTAATTCTTGACACGATTTAAATAACACTTCACTGATATAGAGAGCTGTAAGAGTCTTTTATTAAATACTTGCACTTTTTAAACACGTAAACTATTTTCTCACACAAAATACGTATTAAATTTCTCGAAGACACATCTTGCGTCCGGTTAGGAACACTGTCTGCAAGCAACGCGTCCAGTCTACAAACAACTGACTTGATTTCTACCGCCTAAATTTGTAAATTTCTGTATTTCAAGTCTCTGATTGGCTAATCTTAGTCCAATAGAATACCTTCATTTAACTAAAGCTTTTTCTGGTTGTGATTGGCTATTTTATAAACTGTCACAAAAATTACATTTTGCTTCCAAGAATTACAAGTAGTATTGTTAAACTTTAAAATTCATTATTGCCTCAAGGTTACCTCATTGTTAGCAACTTTTAACCTATTATTCTCACAGCTCACACATTATTAAATTACGTAATTTATTCAGATAACATTAATACATTATACAATAACATAAACATATACAATGACTTTAATATACACTTTTTATATATTGTTACATACACATACTGCTTTAAGGCGGGCTGTTATTGTATTTATACATTATATAATTACACTGAAATCATTTAAGTGATAAAAATACTGCCTCAGAATAAACCATTTGTGTTAACCCTGTACTATGTAACCTAGCACCCTTGTGAGCGTTAGTTTTCATTTTCCTTTTTCAGGGTAGGTGGGTAAACCTTTTACCAATACCTTGATGACTATTAAAATAATACAATCCGTTTGTTGGTTAGTAAGGTCTCAATAGCTTTATTTACAATAATATATCCATGCTGTGCAGCTAAATTCAACAAACGAATTTCTTTGTTTCAGAAAAATATGTGCTTGTTCGTACACCTTTTCATGTATATTTTACTCAACTGGAAGTGTATTGTTTTCCATTATAAACATAAACGTTTAAACTATGTATTTCAGACAACGGTTTAGTCATTTGCAGCTGTTCATGTTAAAGAAATCAATAACGGTCGCATCTACAACAATTTAATTAAAGACAAATAACTTCGAAGTTTCAATAATTAAACAGGCAATAGCAGTTTATCTAATGTTTCTCTTGTAACCTAATGCTATGTGTGATATTTCGTTAGCTGTCAACTTAGTTTCTCCTTTGCTCACAATGAAGGTCGTTAAGATGATCTACAAGGGTGACACCAAATAATGCATAGAGCTACATATTTGGCACACGCTTTTTGTTCGAGTTGCTTAATTCAACATCGTTCGATGAATCCCTTTGGAGTTTAATGACAGTTTTGTGGTAGCTGCTGCATGTCCTTTTAATTTCCCTAACTTCGGATGCATAGGGTAACAGCTGTATTCAGAACGTCGTAAAATCCTGATGTCGAAAGGGAATTTTCAATATTGAAAGATCCTAGTTGGTTGGATTCCTAACCGGATTGTATGCTGAGTGAGAGAGTTTTTTCTCTAACATTCTCGCAGAGAAGCAGCTACTCTCCTTCGAGGAGATGTCTATCGAAAACGCGATGTACCAATGATTTAGCTATATTGCTCTCATGAACTATCTCTTCTTAAGCTACCTACGTTTTACAAGATAACATGGGTGACTTCTCCAGTGAAGTCTGTAAACAACCTTGGCCTTCAAGAGTGTTGGGTGTCTTCTGCACGAAATTGTTTGCTCCATTAGGGAATAGTATTACGATCTCTGTAGAGTCACTATACACTTCTGAAAGCAGTTCAGAAACCTCTGCCGTTATTAACCTCACCAATTGTGAATTTTGGCTAAGGATTTGTATCAATAACCTGAACGACTTCAGTTATTTCAGTAGTTTGAAGGCAAAGAAGAGCTTTTAAGCAATTGCTTTAATCTGCACAGATTGACTGTGAATGACTTGACTGCTTGAAATCAGCTTGTCGAACATTAATTCCAGAGGTTTCGGTTTAATTTTCGGATGGGATATGAGAACTTGTGCTTTAATTAGAATAATTCCATGTCTCCGCGGAGTCTGGAACTGTGATGTGGTAGCAAATGTGTGGGTATTTCAAAGTACTAAAAATTAAAGCCTGTATTAAAAACTCAACGATCTAAATACCGAAAGAATTGCTTCTAAATGCAAAACCGCTGATATGGTCAGAATAGTTGAAAACGTCGCTATACGACAAAGAGATACCTAATAACCTCTTCTCCTCTAAACATTAGATTGGCAGAAAAATAGATTTGTATGAGACATCTGTCACATCATTACTGCAACTTGCGTTTTAATACAAAAGCGTGCTGACGGTAGGGGGTAGTCCAAAAGTATCAGACTTGCCTCTATATCATCTTAGTAGAACCAACACGTTTCGCACAATTGGCTCAAAATCTTAGTTTCATGGTGTGCTACATCCAACAACGACTAATGTGTCTGTTATACACTAACCAACCCCGATGTGCATCATGACTCTTGCCTCTGAGCTAACAGTAGGTAACAAAAGTTGCACTATGCACCAAAGTGAAATTTAGGTCAAGGAGCACGAGATAAAAAATGTCGGTTACGAAGCCTTCTGCCCATCAGTAATACTTAGCGTTTATTTTAGTGTTTACATGATTGAGACGCAACTAGAATGTTCTCCAACGTTCTATACATGTTCTCTTCGGGTTCGGGAAATATGGATCGTCATACTAGCAGAAATGAAAGCAAATACCAAAAATTCTTGATGCGCAAAAAATGCATTCCCTTCTAAGTGTAGCATTGGAAAGCGAATTGTGTCTGGTATAGGTGAAGCTCTTTAATGAGCTGTTATACAAAAATATAACATAAATGCGATTCAAATAAAAGCATATAGCGTTACGAGTCTCTACTGTATCTCAATGATATGGATTATATAGGACTACGTCTGTCATTGTCTACTCCTGAGGGCCGAGAATACGCATTTAAGATTGCAGTGCCAGATGCATGCAGTATGCTGTGCAAAACATAGTACCTTTAGTTCTCACAACGAAATATCTGACTTGAACTTTATTTTCTGTTTCAGTATGATATTTTTTTCGCTTGTTCATAACTGAATGGAGTCGAGAGGTTTAAAATGTAAGCACTTCATACACGTTGCCTCTTCCTCCAAGCGAGAACGGTGTTATTTACTTGATTCATAGCTGACCTCGATACCCAGCCTACAAGGGCAGATACTGTGGTATGTGCTACGGTGCAGTATTACACTCCAAATTGCTTATTTTTGCGAAATTCTTGGAGAATAACCAACGGTTATGAACAAATTTTGGCTCCCTTCAGCGACATCCGCACCTAGTCTTAAAGGTGGACATTACACCCCGTTAACCATCTATAAATAAAGCAATACAAATGATTTGCACTAATATCGCAATATACAATAACCAAGTTTCGCCATTTAGATTAGAATATATGCGCAGTGTGTATGAATTCTGTCGTCTTCCTCTTCGAGATATTCGTGAAACATAAATTAACGAGCGTTTATGAATCACTTGTAGAAGGATACAAGTCATCTTATCTAACTTTGTAAACAGACCCCCTGTTATACCCTAACGAGACTAACAACACGATGACTGTGGAAAGACTGAATAATTTAACACATTTAAACTAGATGTGAATAAAGCTCTAAGCACTACTTCATTCCTTTAGAAACAATAGCGAGAAAATGGAAGGCTTATCTTCTGTCTGGTCGGCATCAGAAGAAGCCAATGGCTCCCACGCAGGTGGGTGATCTTCTTCTGCCGAGGTCAATGCGATAAAATCCGGGATTCACGATGGCTCTTAAAACCGAGGGACTTCTCCATAGGTTTTATCTCTGTCGCAGCAGACAAGTGTTTTCTTCTCCCGCCTCAGGACAGGAGATTTAGAAGAACTAATAAAGAGGGAGAACTTTAGTTATGTGGGAGTGTGAATATCTTACTCCCAGCTTATTAAGAAGCATGTAACGCCAGTAAAACCTGCTGACCGTGGCCTGTCAGTGTCTGCTGCACAATTCAAATTTACATAATGTAACTAATAAACCTAACCTATCTAATAGAAATCCCTAAAATCTCTGTTACTGCAATGATGATGTAACCGTAAGCTTTGAATACATGATAATTATTGTTTTAACTTCGGTTTTAGTTTTAAACGTTTTTTTAAGCAGCCATTAACCGTTATTAAGAATAGCTAGCTGTTTCATATTGTTTTAGAACTAGAATTTACGAATTAATTATTTCAATTCACGGGATCAAGTTTAAAGCAGAAAAATATTACCCCCACAACTTGTTTTTCATTTGAAGCAGAGATAAACATTTGTATCAGTTTTGGCGCTTGCTGCATGCGCCTGTCTTGGGTTCATATCGCTACAGTTGACAGGAATCTCAACCTCATTTATGCACCGTAGCGGAGACAGAGACCGCTCACTGTCTCTGAGAGCCACCGCGCAACTAGAAACAGAAACTCATCTAGTGAGACAAATACCTGAACTAACTAAAAATATAGATATTGATTCTTAGATTAGAAAACAGGAAGTCCACAAAAATATTTTTAGTATGAAGTACTTAATAAAACCTGTTTCCAAAATCATACTCCTAGTTGCTTAACAGATACTCAGCTTAGAAAATAAATTGGATTAGTGTTTAAGGCAATGCTTATAAATTGAATTATATCCATTGACTGCTTGGCGACTGGGAAATATTAGTGACACACTGACTGCATGGTGGTACGGAATTCCAACACTCATTTGAAATAGTTATGATGATTACCAGGAATTAGTCGAAAAATAAATAGACAACATCTTAATCTTGAAAAACTTTCTATATGTTTAAGCCTCTTTAATCCACGTTTTATTCGGGTATGATTTCTTGAGCTGCATTTGTCCAGAAAATTTGCCCCAATCGAGTCACGCAATATTTTTATTTATTTATTTATTTATTTATTTATTTATTTATTTACTTGTGCTAAGTTGTCTATATATTCGGGATCTGTTGGGATTGGCCCTGATCGCTTGTTCCTAGACCTCCGATATTAAATTCTGAGTTATATCTCTTACATTCTTAAATTCTACAATCTTACTCACTCTCCCTCTTTTCACATACTATTTTTAATTTCTCTTAAACTTCTAATTTCCATTTCCTTCCCACATTCCACAAAAAATTTTCTTAAACCTTCTCCCTGAGACCGATCTAAAAACACTTTATTTTTATAACAATATAATTTTTAGCATTTCTCTCTAATAAACGTTTTCCTCCATTCATTTATTCCGTTACATACCATCACAATGTATATTCCATCTTCAATTTCTGTGCATATCGGACATATTCCATGTATGACATTACCTCTGGGAGCCCCAAGTTTTCTTAGCCCTAGTCTAAACCACGCTATTGCTTCCATGCCTATTTTATTACAAAGGTTTACGTACATTTGTAATACGTCTATATCATTTTGTAAAATACTACTACTGAACTCATTTCACTACTCCTTGTCCTCAGCTCTTGCTTATCAATGTCCTCATAGCTTTCTCTGGCAGGTTTCCAGGATCCCTGTATCATTCCATGCCTTTGCTCGCATATACCACATAGACCAGGTCTCGCTAAGTATTAATTGAGACCCACACTCTTACCATTCAATGCCATTGCACCACAATGCCATCATTGCTGCGTCATTTGCAACTGCCTCGGTTGAACTGCACTTTAGACGCAGTGATCTCTATCCACGACGCCGACTTTAGCCTCACAAACCTTCAACACCTGAATAGACGAGAGCACCCTCCTCATTGGCTCTTACTCCCGACGCCATCGCTGCCTTGCGGGAGCCAGTCCACGACCTCCACGCGGAGGCGCCGAGAGCCACCTAGTTTCCATCTTCACTGCCGCCGTAATGGAGAACACGCCAAAACTCGCCTTTGCCGTCTCCACAACATCGCAGCCGGGGTCTAGGACCTCCACATCGTCACCGTCACTGCCGCCACATCCACCCAACACAACTTCACTCCCACCTGTCGGCAACAGCTCGATACTATCACCACACTCCGGACCTGCATAAAAGCTTCAGCATGCTTTGTAATTTTCTCAAAAGGCTTCCACCAACGCCCATGCGTACCGAAAAGCAAGCAGAAATTGTGCCTTAGAGCAGGACCATCAACGAAGACCATAGTCAGGATAAAACTTCAACCCGGTTCACGTATATGTTACCAAGAGAAACAGATATTTTAATACCCATACCATTTGAAACCGCTTCCTGTACGCTAAGGTCCCCATGAGGTCTCCGGCCACGGAAGTTACTGGACAATACGTTTCATCTTCATTGCGCCAATAACAGAGGTGCATTAAACAGTGCCTCATCCATTTCCGGATTTTTCCTTCCAAAACTCACTGCAAAAGAAGTCATAAAAGGAAACCCTCGCTAGTGGGGCCCTAATTCTCTCTTTCGTTCATTTTAACGAATGGCCCAAATCTTAGCCATACTCCACCTGCGTAAACTCAAAAGCTTTTCTCAAACTGTCCACCGTTAACTTAAGTAGAAGGGAGAACCATTTACTGCTAATGCCCAATACCTTTTATCTGGTAGTGAAGTTTTAAGCAGCACATTTTTTTTGAGCTGATAGATCATTTTACTACATTTCGTAAAGTAATAACTAATTCGGCAATTTTCAAATGGTAATAAAAGCTTAAAACATTCAGAAGAAAAACAAAAGAGAGAGAGAGATTCATATCTGTTTCTTTGAAAGCCAAATTATTTATGGCGTGCTGCATTGTTGTAGCAGTGAACATGGGTATTACACTAAGAGTTTTAGTTAAATTATGGTTTTTATATGTAGCGGCTAGGGAACTCACAATAGAACTCGTAATATTTACCAGTAGGAGTACCCAACCTCATATGCCCTTAGTGGTAACGTAAGCAAATAAGCAATGATGATTATTCACTGTGGTGGCAACTTATTACCTACAAAACATGCCAGAATAAATTTACAGACAAGAGATTCCAAAATTAGTGTCATTTATCGGTCTTCTACTGCTAGTGCTACTGCTATTACTCGTACTATACTGCGCTCTGGTAATTCAAATCGGAGTGAAGCTTTACAGATGATGACGTCTGCAGATTTAATCAGGCAGTAATAATATGTACTTCCATGTTCTCACTTAGCTTAGCATCAGACAGCAGACACATAGAACAACATAGTCGTCGGTTATTATTCCCGCAATATTCCGTCAATAAAGGTATTCAATTTTTTTTTTTGTTTACCTATTCTGCACATAGCTGAATTTGCTTTCCCTTACTCCTGTCAATACTAAAAACATTTCCAACAAATACTTTAAATAGACATTTAATTGCAGGTGAATATTCAGAAGGCTGAGAGCATAGTCAGCAGTTCAACAAATATTGGATAAAGACTAGCCTTGGCCATGCTCATTATAATAGTTCCTGAGAGACTAAAACCATCACTTAAACTTTCAAAGTGCACTGCATAAATATATAAAAACTCAAAATAACAATATTGTGGAAATTGTTAATGCCAAGAATAAACGTAACGTGACAAAATCTATTAATCTTAATTAGTGTACATTCTTACCCTAAAAATTTGTCAGTCGATAGCAATTTTCCAGTTTATTGAAAATTCAGAAAAATGCGAAACACCAGAAGTTTATACAAAATTAAACGTATACATTCTATCCGTCATATCTAAAACGAAGATATTTTAAACAAAATTATTAAATCACTTTTTGACAGAATGAGGAATAAGACAAGTTCAATACGGTGGCAAAATTATTTAAAACCTTGCTTTACATCCTTAAAAGGAGCAAATTTGAATATTTGGCTTTAATTTCTTTTTACTTATTTTTATATACCAGCAAATTTGTGTTATATAGAGTATTCTGAAATAATAATAATAATAATAATAATAATAATAATAATAATATATCCAAATGAGCTCAAAAAGTAATAAGTGGACCAAATTCCTTTTTGCATTGGCTAGTTTTAACTTTTATGCCACAAAATACGTTTACCGTAATTTGTTTTTATATAAAATATTTCTAATATGCTCATTGGTATGAGTTATGCATAAAATTGGATACTTATCCGAATTTTAGCTTTTATTTATGTCGTTAACAATACACTCACGCACCAGCAGTCAGTGAAACTCGATATCGAATTTTTCGGTCAGGTAGGCGATAGTGAAAGTAAAAATGAAATTCATTATTTTAAAGGGCATTATATACATTTATAATCCCCTTTCAATCCAATTTGATTTCTAAGCGTCGTTTCGTTAATACCAAAAGTGCTATTGAAATTGAAAGAGGTAAGTGAGTCACCCTGTATAATGTTATACATTCTTTCAAATACCTGCTATTCCTTGCAATTGTAAACATTAAATTCAATAGGTTTGCCGTTCCTATAGAGTGGTATTAGTGGCTTTATTCGATTGAATGTCTTCTACAAAAGCTTTTTTAATGAGCTCCATTAAGATGATTCCTTCGCTTTATTTTTCACACCGGAATACAGGTGCCTTGTTTTGATGCACTCCCTTAAATTACCAATTATTGTAATTCATATACAAATGATGACTGAAGAATTTAATTTGTTTACATACTACTTTCGTAAGATGAATAAATTTTGGTAGAATTCTGCAACTCTGTCGGAATTGCTGTTGAGACGGTTTACCAAAAGGTTATGCTTCTTTGACGCGTAAGAGGGACCTCTAAGATACTAAGCTAGTGTACTGTACAATTAACGATCTTAAATATCCCCACGTTTCCATTCTTGTTGTCTGTATTTTATTTTGAAGTTGTCGTACTTCACTTCACAGGAGATGGAGTTGTTCTGTAGAAGAAAATCAAACAAATGATCCCATCATAATAATGTTGTAAAATGGCGCTAATGAACATGCATTCCGACATGTGCGCTTTCGATTCCTGAGTCATAAACCGTTTTCTCATTATTACCGTAAGGCTTGCGTCATCATAGTGTAGGACATCCTGTTTTGGCGCTTGTGGAAATAACCTGTCGCAACATCCTCAAGTAAATTTATGCTTCATAATGAATATTTCCTGGGAATATTCATTATGCAGTAGATATAATGAATTTCTTCAGGAAGAGTTCGCAAAATATGAGTAATCATACAAGTAAAGCTAAGCTGACCCTTTGAATATGTAGGGAAACATCACATTCTATAAATTCTTTCTACTACGTTAACATAGGGATAAAACTATTAATAGTATAACTGCAGCATTTCATTGAAAACCTATAGTTTACAGCTTTGGACTCATCCTAGTATTGAAATTAATTTCCCAAAGGTTCCTAAGGAATGCTAAAACGGAAATCCAATGGAGTGGATAAGAAGTTTCATGTATTGCATATTTTAGTATGCATAATGTATCACAATTATTATTGTATTATTTTAAAACACTATTTGTGTAACACAATTTTCCTTCAGCGTTTGTGTATTTTAAGTTATTAATTCAATTGTAGGTATTGCTATACTGAGAGATAAAAGAAAATTTAATAACGTTGAAACAAAGTGACCGAAAAAGATTCACTTCGTAATAAAATAAATATTGTGACAATACAAAATGAATAACAAAAAGCAGGAATTTAAATGGTTATGTGTTTTAATTATAATATGATTGTAAGTATCTTATTCTTATGAATATGATGTTTACTCCATGCAATAAGTTTTAAAATCCATGCATTTTGGTTTTACGATCGATAGTAACCTGTATAGCTTAAATAAATAACATTCAGCTATTAGGCTTTTTAGAAAAATGTTCACCAAGTAGGAGATGTTTACAGGGAAAGCGAAAAAAATGTAATAATTCGCTACGCGAATAACCAACTATCTTAGGATAAATAACAAAGAATTGAATATTGTAATACAAAGGGAGTCTACAAGAAATTAAAGCATAAATGTAAGTAAATATTTGATTCACATATTGTTCGTCGTTAAAGCATGTTGAGAAGTATAAGAAAGCACATTGTAGTCAAAATTCATTTATCCATTTTATTATTAATTGTTATTATAATTATTATCGCTAAGCTATTCGTACCACAAGGTAGGGACAATAGACGGCATAAACACCTCGAACAAGTAAAACCGGCCCAGCATATGCAAAGGAAGTATTTAAAAAATGAAACTGTACTATATTAATGATGTTCATTTTACACCCGCTACATCCATGCTATAACAATGTCTGAGGATTTAAAATGTAAATATCTTTGTTTATCAACACCTAATTAAGGATTTTCTTTTACGACGGCAACTGATGTGGAATCTGTAATTTACAATTGTGAAATGTGGCAAGTTGCATCGTGACAGACAGTATTAACAAACTGCAGTCTTTCAGCCTTTCACATAACTAACTACGGTCAAATGCTAAGCAACTACAATTGTCAAGTTGCATCTGTTGTTATGATAGTGAGCATTAAGCATGAAAAGTAACACTGTCACCTTTTTCGCTGCCTGATCATAGCATGCTTGTTCAAATGATTGAAAACAAAAACATCTCATTGTTCATGAGTGTTCTGAATATATGAGAGAAAACTGTTATTAAAGATGATTCATTTACAAAGCATCTAGAGGTCCTGTACTCAGCAGCCAATAACACATGACTAAGAGTACTCAATAACGTTTATATGAGGAAGGAATTGAAATTAGACGCAAGACTTGATACCCATTGCTTGAAAGCAAATTTGGATATATAGTAGTCTTTAACGCCGGTCCTTAATACATACGGCACCACGGCCTGTAAGTGGACCTGATGATACATGAAATTAAATGATAATTGGGGAACGAAACACTCCAAGCCAAAGTTTAGGGTACCTCTCCGACATTTGCCATTTATGAGGACAGAAAAAACCGAGAGAAACCTCGGGTCAGGAAGAACGGTCCTGTAGGGATTTGAACCGCAGACCTCCCGTTCACCTTGAACCAACGACCTTGGCTATTTGTGTCGGTAAATTTGTATATAAGTATATAACGTCTTTAAATAATCACTTAATTCTCTTAAAGTACACAAGCAAGATTATTTCCGCAGGTTTTAATTTAAATGCTGGGATATATCTTGATTTTATGTTGCAAGAAGCAAGATGCTTTTCATAACGTTTGCAAAAGGTTGCAATATTTAGGGTATCTAGAATATTTTCGAATTCAATTGTAAACCGCAGTTTGCAAAGCATTTGACTATGATGTAATTAGCAAGTGTATTCCTTAGCATAGATAACCGGCCTTCACAGTCTACAATGCTCTGTCCTTCCGGCTTTCGACTGTTGGTTATATAAAACAACGAGCTTTAGCAGCTTACCTAATAACCCTACAACAAAGGAATTTGATACATTTGGATGATTTCAATATCCTAACTGAATACTGCTGTTCACAGCATCACAGAAACAACGGTATGCTTCAGAAAACTGCTTTATTATTGCCTCGCCACCAAAGAAGATTCATGCTTTAGTTTCTTTCCTGCAGCAACAATGCAAAATTTATGAGGTTCTTAAAGTGACTGTGAAATAGTTTCTACTAAAGAATATGTCTAGGATGTACATCCAGATGTGCTGTTAAACGATGCTGCAGAGAAATTCGGAATGAAAATATAACAGTAATAGTTTTAAACTATAACAAAATTCTGCTGTAAGGTGTGAGATACCAAACCTGGTGTGTCAACTGTTGTTCATTACAGTAGTTCTCGGCATCGATAGGAAAGTCTAAAATTCTGTAAGAAAACTGTATCACTTAC
This sequence comes from Deroplatys truncata, assembly GCA_030765065.1. Taxonomy (NCBI): domain Eukaryota; kingdom Metazoa; phylum Arthropoda; class Insecta; order Mantodea; family Mantidae; genus Deroplatys; species Deroplatys truncata. Next base: position 136,078,568 of record CM060981.1, read on the forward strand.
GAGATGTATTAAAATTCAACGTATTCTCATGGAAACCGTAACTCCATTCTAAAGCAGGGAGGAATATAATGTGGAGTTGAAAACAATATGATGGTGAGAATTAAATTAATAAACGGCTGAAGTTATACCACTTTGCTCAATGCTTTCACTGCTTCATTTTCAAACCTAAAACACACTTAAAGTTTTCTCCTCCAGCAGCTTGTTACTAGTTTCTCTACCACGTACATTAGGTAGAGAAGGTACTGCATTCCACCTAAAAATTCGATATCGGGATTTCACCGGAAATACATATTTTGAAATTCCTGTATAAAAAGAACTCTTAGAAAAACATGCGTTGTGTGTATGTATGTGTGAGAAAGAGAGAGAGAGAGGGAGGAACTTAACTCAAAAACGAAAACTCAGACAAATACCAAATGTATATTCTGAATTATTTGGGTATAGCCTGTGAAGTCCTCTTCATTCGGAAAGAATTTTGTGTAACTAGCAAAGATTAACACATAAATGAAGACGTACTGTACAACGAATATATACCTCTTTAAAGCGCACATTTTATTTCGAAAAACAGTTTTATGGCATCAGCCATTTCCGAGATACCTGTTATTATTGATTTGAACTTTAAAACATAAAGTGCTCTCGGTTTTCAGTTATTTCTCGCGATATAATGAAACAAACGTGAAATATCAAGCTCAGCGCATAGCTACTCGCTTTTAAACATATTTCTATCGATTCGGTTTTCTGAATCCCCCTTTTACCTGCAACGAAATGTGTAATAAAGCTATTTCTGTAAATATTTATCTGGATTAACATGAAATAGATAGTAAGGTAAGATTTCGTAAGAAGAGCTTATAGAAGCTATATAAAAATAAACTGCAGTGGTAGAGAAAGTCATGTGAATGTAATGCACAATAATTTCAGCATTCTAATAGCAACATTAAAATATGGAGTGCCTACATATTTTCCGCGACCTTCTAGTTAGGCTTTATGTTGTATTCGGAGTGAAAATACAGCATAAATAATAATAGTAGAGCAATATACATAAAACGTTGCTGAAATGTAGTGGAGAAGCGGAGGAAGGAATCTGAAGGGATAACATAGCCTATTACAAGGTCAGCATATACCTAATATTAAATGCTTTCTACTTCTCTTTTATTAACCTTCTCAGATTTATAAAATACTACTTGCAGCATAACGCATTTTATTTTGAAAATTTCAGGTTCTTTGCGTAAACCAGCAAGGAGTAGAGATTTCGTCCTCTTATCTGGTGATTCTAAATACAAATACGAATGAAAAATGGTAATGTATGTATATGCCTAAACGTTTATTTCAGCGGAATTTGATTATCCTACATTTCGCCTCGTGTTATACTTCAAATACGCAACAAATAATTGAAGTCTCGATGAAGTAGGTGTATGATAGAACAGCAGTCAATTTACGTGTTTTGTAATCTTCACTTTTCTTCCTCAAGCAACTGGTTTCACCAATTTAGAAGCTTTTAAAAAATCTTAATTTACGCTGATGTATGACGTCGCAGCATTAGCTAAATAACTGACCACAAACACACTTCACACTGCTCTGGTAGGTATCTCGCTCGCTCATGGGATCGCAACCTCAATATACACATGATAATACCAACATTCTACGTAGTTTTTATTTTCTTTTATTAAATGCTTAAATAAAACCATACAGCTACTTAATTTTATTGCATTCCTTTAAATTGTTAAACAAAAATACGCATCTTACTTTGATTCCCTGAATGCTTCGATAAGCACCTGAAGTTTTAAGGTACTCTAACTATTAGAAGTTTATATTCAGTGCATAATAATAAACGCTTAATTGAAACATATATTCTCTTTTATTTTTTCATTCAAAATTAAACAAGGGGTTTCCGTATTATATGTTTACAATAGAATCTCGCTGAAAATACACGAGGAATACCTTAAACACCACTAGCAAAGTTAATCTTGCTCTAACAGCAACAACTTCGTAACAGCATTAGAAAAACAGGACACATTCTACTCTATGCTGGATCTGAACTTGCCCATGTTATTTTCTTACCCACCTGCAAGGGAAAGCACCCTGTTATATGTCTCCGCGTTGTTTTTTTCTATTAATCTGTAAAAGGGAACAAATGTGTTTGAATGTACTCGTCCATAACGTCTAGGTTTATATCCCCTCCAGTTGATATTTGTTAGCAATAGGAATTACCCCACGTTTTATACATTAAATACATTAACTGATTTTTTTAAACCCACAAGTATAAAATTATTTCCATGCTAAATGTATTAAAAGATTGATTATGCACTCAAATCTTCAGACAGTAAAACCAAAAGCAACTCTTATCTTACCTTTCTTAACGGAGGAACTTCGGCACCGATCCAGAGGGGATATTGTACTTACGCCCCACAAGTAAGGAAGGATGAGACGAGAGGAGAAACCGGCGACCGGATCCAGGAGCGACGCTACAGCAATGGAAGTGTCCCAAAGCTTTGAGAATTATACACCCCGGTAGACGGACAGGCAGACTGGGGACCCCTTCCACACAGAGCGGGGGGGGTGTCCAACGCCCCTCAAGGGAGCAAACTTCCGGCAACCAGCCGAAAGCCGAGGGACGAAGAAGTTCACACAGAGCATCCTTTTACGCTGCCACGTTGCACCGAAACATTATCGCAGACACGTCTGATCCTGAAAGGGACCAACGGGATGAAGGATGAATGAAATGATGAATGGAAAGAAATGCAGGGAAGGGGAAATTTGGGGGCTGAAAGAAACCCTCCAGCATACGCCTGATGTTCCGGAAAAAAACCGAAAAAAAACATGGGTCAGAGTGGGCGATCGCCGAGGATCGAATCCGGGATCTCCCTAATGTGGGTCACAGAAGTTGCCGTCTGGGCCATCCCGTTCGATAAAAGCAACTCAAAATAATTTGCATTTGTGTTACCCGCTCAGAAAACATTAGCTGCAAAAATCCAAACTTGCAACGCAATGAGCTTATAGTTTAAAACAACTACGCTAATCATCAGATACAATACCGCTTGGGATATAAAGTTAAAATTTGGTGGAATAGCACACATCATCAAGGTGTGATGAAAACTAAAAGGTATTTATTTGCACAATGTAGGAACTGAAAAGGTCGAGCCTATTTCCGTTTAAACCCACTCCCAGTAAGTAGATGCCACTCCCATCTTAACAGCAGCCTTAAGAAAAATATTTAGATGCCCAAATAAAACCTGATAAATCTGAGTTCGTATATCGATTCACACCAGCAGTGGCGAGGAAGTTTTTGATTGCCTTTTACAGCAAGTTTTAGTATTCAGATATACGACACGATATGCATTCTTTATGCGAGGGAACCATCCAAGCTGGTAGTGTTACATTTGTTAGTACCATTCGTTTTATTCCTTCCTTGGACTACAACATTTGGACGAGATGTTGAAATCCGATGTGGTGCATCACCCCATTACCTAGAGCCTTAACCTCGACGTGCTCGCTGTAGTCTGTAGGTTACATTTAATTCTATGAAACTAAATAAACTAAACGGGTTACTCAACTTCTCTACAAGGTGTGGGCTGACCATTGTTAGAACTATGTGTGCAACGCCAAGAAAAATGAATACACTCCCATTTTTCATGGTATATGTAGAGTTTGTAGTAAAGACCTTAGTGACCTCTGCTTAGCAACAATTCATTTCTGTCGCTGGAATCATAGTGTAGGTGTAGCAACATCCAGAAATTGCGAAATAAACTACAACTAGAATATCACACACCAGGAGATTAACAACCACCTGGAGTATATCCACCTTCCCTTTCTGAATCAGTGATGGGAAAGTTGCCTGAATCAAGCCTTGGATAGAAAGCGTGGTTTAATTGTTTTAATATGTTTGTTTTGATAACTATTATTACTAGAACTCGGAACTTGGGATCTTGTGTGCCTAAGCGACCGGTATTGAATGTCAACAAACACATCCTACCAACACAGAGGTACTTTCACTGAGTATAGACTGTGTAAGCATTGTTAATGTTGTTCTGTAACTCCAGTTGACCTCAGAGCACACCGGGTCCCAAGTTCCGAGCCTTAAATATTAAAGGGTTTAGGGCGACAACAAGAAGTTCACTTACGTTATCATAACGTTAAGTACAATGATTAATTGTGGCAGGATGTTTATACATTGCAACATAATATTAACATGTAAGTCAACATACAGGAAAGTATTACCTCACAATATACTTTCAATTGGTGCAACGTTTACAATGTTTTAAGAGTTTAAACAATGATGGCAATTTGGTCGAGTAACTGAAGTAGGCAGGCATATCCAGTTAGAATGTGTTTGGCCCTCTGCCATTTGTTGCAATGTTCACAAAATGGTGGTTACTTTGTGATAAACAGATAATCGAAGGTTAATTTTGTGTGGCCAATTCGTTTATACAAGCGATAGCTGAAATAATGCAATTAGATGGGTGGATTTCTTCAGAAAATTGCAAATGTGCTTAGGTTGGAACTGGCCAAGAGACAATTATTTTTAAGTGATATTTCTCTTCGCATTCAGTTGTGTTGAATTATAGCTGGTATGGGTCTTCTCCTGCGATTATAACGAAGCTCCGTCCTAGGAATCCTAAGCGAAAGCAGTCATTCTGATATTTCATTTAGCAGTTGTAATAATACGTAGAAAAACCGTATGAACTGCTATCCATTTTTATCATACCTTACTTAGAAAACTAATCGCAGATACTAAGACTGCAAAATATTTATCTATAATAGGGAATGAAACTACAGATGTTTCAACAGAACAATTCAGTATTGTGTGCTCCGATTCTAATGTAAACTGAAACATACTGCGTCATCTATACTTTTTTTAGCAGGCGAACTCTACATTTAAAATAAGGTAAACCTTTGCAACTCCTTCCGTATGTTTAAACCAATTGTTATAGTTTGTTTAACGAGAAATCCACCCTTGATGTATATTTTTTTTCTTTTTTGTAGGGGAAGGCAGGGAGGCTTTGTGTGTGTGTGTGTGTGTGTGTGTGTGTGTGCGTGTGTCAGCATAGAGGTTATGTGATGTTTTGATGCAAAAAAGGTATACTAAAACAGCTTTTTCTGGGCTGCTTAAAATAAAAATCCTAGATTAGTGATATAGAAATTGTGGTCGTTGCTGCTTCTCCTGCAATCAGAACTGTGTTGTTCTCCGTGATAAGCTGAATAAATTAAAGATGCAGATTAATAATAAGCCCGTTTTACGTATCGTATGAACTTCAGTAGTGGCGCCTAAGTAATAATCGTTATAATCCTTAAATATACATTCTATTGAAACTGTGTCAATAACGAAACTTGTCTGAAACTATACACATATAAACTTTTGGCATTTAACATTTTTCACAGAATTAAAAATAAGTAAGATATTTGTATTCTTTTAATCCTTTCTGCCCCCTCCCTTTGACCTAATCTTTTGAGAAAGAAACTAACATAAAATTTACGTAGTTGGCTCTAAGGTGCCATATGTTAATTTGTATAGCAACCGATCCACGTCGAAGAGGCAAATATACTCACATAGGACATTACAAACAAATTGTTTTAAAATTAGGATATTTAGCCTCAGGAAGCTAGTCACACACTAACATTGGTTACTTTTTTAAACGCACTTTTTTTGAGTGGATTGGGAAGAAAGCTAGGGATATGGGTGTGGTTCCGCCTGAGCAACCACGATATTGGCGCCCCCAAGCAGGGGATAGATGCTGCTGCTCAAAGAGCAAGAGTGCAATGAGTGAGTTGCCGGTATCTGCCACGGCTGAACCAGGTGTATATGGCGGTGCTCGGGAAAGAGGTTATAAGGAAATTTCCGTTAGTTTTATAGTAGATATTGCTGACGCAGTATCGTAGATGACAGGCGGTCTCCTTTCCTTTCAAATGTATGACAGAGCTAACTTCTCAGACTTCTACCGTACAACGGAATCGTTTCGTAAACCCCTTCATAAAGAACATTCCACTTGATAAAAATACATAATACAATGCTTGTCAATATGTATTCAATTGGGAGAATAGTGGTGGAATATAAAGCTGCTTAGTTATTGCTCTGAAAAGGAAAACTGACACTGTTATTACGATCTGCTTTCGGTGCCGTCTTTGAGTCCAGCTGTCATCGATAATAGGTTTTTATATGTGCATCTACAGTTCACAGGTATTGACAGGCACCGCGCACATGCTGCCTTTCTCCTTTGTTTTTATTTACATTTTTATTCTGGGTATCCTCAAAAGATATGTGTCTGTTGAGTTAGATGTTAGGGGTAGTCAGACGGAGGGGCCTCCAGAAACTGGAACAAAGCACCGCACGTAGGACATAGTGGGCCCTTAGTGCTTCCAACGTGACCTCTGGGAGGAAAGAATGAAGGGGAGACCCTAAGGGGACCAAATCCGGACGACGACATGCGCAAGTAAGGACGGGGTTCCTAACGATTCCAGGCCTGCCTTAACCACGCGCAACCTGGGGATTCCGGATGCAGATGAGACACTCCAAGGAAAGAAGAGGCCACAGCATTACAACCAAGCGCCAGGGAGAAATCTCTCCAGGGCGCAAATTTCACCGTACTATCGCAACACACCAACTGTTGTTGCCTGAAACAGATGAAATGATGGGGACAGGAAATTCGGTACAAGAAGAACCACCTTAGCATTCCCCTACCTACACGGGAAAACCACGAACAAAAACCGTGTTCAGATTGGCCGATCCGACGGCAATCGAACACAGGATCTCCCGAACGCACGTTACCACCAGGCCATCTCGCTCGGTATATGCCTGTTGAAAAATGCAGTATTTCCTCTCTCTTAGGTAAGCATTAGAGAACGTAAAAAGGGATAGGGCACCGAAACGGAAAAAAATTTCAGTTGACTATCAATTTTAGTGATGGCGAATTTAGAAATAGTTTTCACGTATGTTTTTAAAGTAAGTACCGATGTTTTGTTTTTAGAAATAGCAGAACATTATTTTCCAAATTCTTTATTATTATTCCTTACCTTACACCTTACACTACTTCTCCGCATAGTCACCGCCGTTATTCAAGCACTTGTATCCCTTCGTCAAAGAATGATGCCGCCTGTGATGAAAGGCAAGTATGCGCTTCTTGTTTTGCATCATCACCGTCGAGAATTTTTTTCCACCAAGGAATTTCTTCAGATGAAGAAACAGATAAAAATCGCTTGGTACCAAATCCGGACTGTAGGGAGGATGGTCGAATTGTTCCCAACCAAATGATACGATCAGATCTCGAGTTTGAGTGGCTGGACATTGTCACTATTATCATTTCTCCATAAACCTCACACAATTTACGTTGAATGTTTGCTCACGTAACATTTCTCGCTTTCAAAAAAACGAATCACTGATCAGACTTCACAGTCGATGGGTCTTTCCATTGTTTTGGTCATTTCTAATTGTTCTAACGACAGGAAAACACAACATGACGATCACTCACAGCTGCGTCTGGCTTCCTAAGAATGGAGGAAAGGATCGCGTATGCTCAAAATCGTCACTGCAGCGTTGCAGCGACAAAATATTTAAACGATACTTACTTAAAAAATGCGCCTGGTATGTCAGCCCTCTAAGGAATACAGAAGCTCACCGGTACAGCATGTTAAGGTTCTAGTCTTGCATCTTTGATGAAAGAAACCGAACAATGTAGCACGTCATGTCTAAGTAACTATTATGTTTCAAATGTGGCTGCAATTGCCGCTGCTACATGAAAGTGTAACGTTAAATCATCCTGACCAGAAGCAAGTCCAAGCATATTCCCTCTAACACCCATCATTATGTTGTGGTCGTTTATCGCCAACTGCTTCTAAGAAACCTTTACCGTTAGGGTGGACCGGACTCAACAAGGAATTTATGGCAAACGACCAAATTTCTGGTAGAAATGTTCCCTCAACCCACACGAAACTTGCGGAATGTGCGCTGTCCTTTGTTTCAGAAATGTAGATGTAGGACTGCGTAGTTGTATTGTCAGCATTTGTTTGCAAAACAGACACTGCAGAAAACATTAGTAACAACCATTCACTATAGCACCTTTCTTCTTCCTGTCCACAGGAATTATTTTGTATGATAATGCCGAAGGTATCACATTAACATATTCCTAAACTCCGCTCTCCGCCTTAGAAGAAATCATCTGGGTAACAGCAATAGATTACTGTACACTCACCTGCGAGTTGATGTACAGGCAAGAGTGTTTCACCAATGAATAGCTCTTAATAAAATATCAATCTTCGCCTCCACTTGGCGAATTTTATCACTTGGTCTCCAGCCTTTTTGTTCCATGCAAATTTCCAAGCATTCAGCTTATTCTCTTTCAGCGTTCCAGTCAAATTCTTTGCCTCTACTTGATCAGTTTCAGCATTATTCATCCTTCATTCAACCTTTTCAAAATAGCGCCATTACCTATTTTTAGTCAGTATCTCACGCTGCATTCTTCTCCATGTCCACATTTCAAATGCTTCTAATTGTCCGTCCATCCTTGTGTCACAATGTTCAAGTTTCTGCATTATATTTTATGCACACCACACAGGGCACTTACTGCTCCCTTTATTCAAAGACATAAATCGAGAGTGTTTTACTTTAGTGATCCGTCGCGGTTCAGTTCCCGCCTTGGCAAGGGTGTTTGTGTTCGTGTAAATACGTATGCGTATGTTAAAAAAAACTAAGAAAACATTCAGGGTAACAAACAGGGAAGTAGAGAAGTCCACAGAAATTGTTTCTTTTCCCATTAAAAGCCCTCTTTCCCAGGTTTCTAAAGCTGTCTCGCTTGCATCACTATCTCACCTCGAAATTTCAAGTACTACTATATATTCTTTGCTTTTCTTCTAATCCCTCAATCATTGAAAACATCCAGGGAGTACATCTTAATCACTGCTACTGTAACCAATTATGCATTTCGATCACAACTCTTGCGTGTTATTGAAGCAGTGTGAAACCACTGACTACGCAGTTCTATTGTACAGTATTAAATGACAACATTGATTAAAAAAACTACGAGTGTTACTGCCTTTCCTCTATCTCCCAGGACCTTTTTTCCCGTAATTTTCGATGCAGTTATCAGTGAAGTTATGAAGATCTTTGCCTTACATCAAACACACGTGAGATACTATAATTGCATGCTTTGCGAGGAGTTATTTACCTTATTGATTTATCGAATATTTTCTGTTTGAGTTGCTACCTTCGTGTGCAATTCACCAAACGAACGACACATCGTCGGGGCTTAGGATGTTTAAAGCCCTATTGCCGCTGCTTTTTAGGCAGGCGCTCTTTTGAATTTCCGATATGGAACGATTTGATCGATTATCCATACTTTGCGCGACGGTTAAGGCAATGCAAAAGCCGCTTGCTTTGATTTACCTAAATTTCTCTCTGCAGTAATGGTGGTGATGATTAATTAAGTAAAGCGGCGAAACAGCATTCAGCATTTGAGATTAACCTAACGCTGTTTCTGCAGCCTTCTTACTAGGATGTGATTAATCACAAACATTTGTTTAATGTGCAACTATGAACAAACGTTTTCCATTTTGAAATGGTTTTGTTAAAGTGTAGTATAAAACGTGAGCATAGAGGAATACTCGTTTTTGGGTAAAAGTGCATTCCGTCTAAAATTTGAATATCCAGATTTCACCGAACATGCAGACTTTGAAGTCTCCTGTGAAAAAAAAAAATCATGTCAATAAAAAGGTCCGCCTACGCATGTGTCTTCGCATATGCGAACAGAATGGCTCAGAAAAAAAGTGTCGGAAAGTTAGGTATCTATAAGTTCAGTGTATTCCAAGACACAAAGACAGGCAACAACATACTCTCAACTCGAACTGCTCTTTATAAAGAAAATTCTTCACTGTTTTCTATTTTTTAAATCAGCTGTAACAATTTTTATAATTTAAGCTTTAAATGTAAAACAAAGATTTTTATTTGGATTCAGGGCACCTCAAAACCTGTATTTTCGATGAAACCTCGGTATCGAATTTTTGGGTGGAATGCAATACTTCCCCCACTTACTATACGTAGTAGAGAAAGTAATAAATGCCCAACTACAGTGCGGTCGTTTTATGGTGAGGCCAAGGATAGCGCGTATGTGTGTTCCGCACACTGTCTATTGCACTGGGGGTGTTTCGTTCTGTAACTCCCGTCTTACTTACTCACGAGTGATAGCAACATGCACTATAATGAGTACTAACCTTGTTATAAGTGGTATTGAAAGCGGTGTCCATCCATGTGAAGACATCCCGGCATCTTCGGATGAAACTTCCATTCACACGCTAAGTTCTTCTTGCGTAGATAATGTTCTTGATTTTGTTTTTATATTGTGCTTATGTACCTCTAAGGTGTGGGATTGTTCCTAAACTTTATTTTTTAGAGTTCCCACAAATTGATGCATCAACTCTTCATTTTTTTCCTCTGTTAGAGCATCTCGTGTTTGCTTCCTAGGTTTAGCGTTTAGCGAACCTGTTGTCCAAACTTATTAATCAGACCTCTAATAGTTTCTCTACCTGAAACTGGAATACCAGGAAATTGTTCCTTAAACTGTCTACACACCTGCCTACATGATTCGGTTTTTATGTATGTATCGTACATAAAACTTCGTTGATCAAGTGTAAATTTGTCGGCAGACATTGCAGTGGACAAATAAGATATTAACACTTTTGAGCAAATCGCACACAACTCAGATGTCTTGAATAAACCTTCATTTTTGAGATACACAATGCACAACTCTCATTACAGGACAAACACAAAGCAGCGACTGAAGTACAGCTGATAAAGATAACCTTGAACGCGTCATGGGCCGCCATTTACACATTGCATGCTACGCATATATCGGTCTGTGGCCTTACCTTAAAGCGACCGCGCTGTGCAACCTGCATTAATGAATTTAAAGAAATAGAATTACCTCAGAGCAAATTATAGGTTTTCATTAACCTTGAATTCGGTCTATATTACAAAAGTAATTATTATTATATTGTCTGTACCTAATGCTTCAGGTAGAAAGCAGTGGTAAACGAGGTGACTGAGGTACTGTGGTATAAAAATTTCCTTCTAAAAGAGTCAGATTAAGAAGAAATTTCCCTCGTACCTCTTGTCATAATCCCTCGCTCCGGCCGCTCCCTCACTTCTCTCTCTCTCCACCCTCCCTGTCTCTCCTTACCTCCCTTCTTTATCTTTGGAGTACTTCTATTAGACGCTGCTTGTGAGAAAGAGGTAGTAGGTCTCTAATTGTTATGGTCTATGTGTGGGAGCGTGGTTCAAATTTCAAATTACATAGTAAGGATAGAGATTGAGTAGTACGTAGGTGCAAAATTTAAGGTATGAAATATTAATAATATAATGCAAATTTACTAAGCCAGCAGATAGATAGCGCTCCAAAAAGAACAGTGCATGTGAATAGTAACCAAAGGGAGGGTGCTTGGCAGGGACATACCTGCCAGAGTGCACGTTACCGAAGCACAAACTGGGCCAAGACAGGGAAGAGCCAGAGATAAGAGAAAAACCAGGCGCCAAGAATGTTATTTTTACGAGGGTGTACATGGAATGTTCTGAGTCCACTTAGCCAATAAGAATGCAACACACCATTGTCACCCACATAAGCGCATGATGTATGAATTATTCTGTAATGTCTTGCAAGAGGAAACCATACTTCCTTTGTAGTTCCATAAATGTATTTGCGACATTTGTATTTGATTCTGAATCTGTATTACTCTATATTTAGTATAATGTTAGTTTTTATAGATTAACTTCTGTATTCGTGATACTGTTACAAACTAAAACGCATTTGGTTAATATATACAGAATGTATCTTTATTGGTGTCATATATTTGGGGGACGTGTTCCTGACATCAAAACAGTAAAAAAAAAGTTAATATGTACATGGGTCTGAAAATCAAACGTTTCGTTGTTATACGTCAAAGAAGATGTATTCCATGAGTAAACAGACAGATATGCACTCTACGTATGGCCGTGCAGACCGCAATGCAGCACGAGCACGTGAATTTTATGCTGAAAGGTACCCTGACAAGCCGTTACCGTGTGCAAGAACATTCGCACGAATTCACCAACGCTTGAGAGAGAATGGCGCATTTGAGAGGAGTACAAAGAGCGGTACGAGGCATTGAGCTTGAAGAAAGAGTTCTTCGTGCTGTGGATGCAGACCCATCACAAAGCATAAAACGTGTGGCTATAAGGAAAAGAGTTAGTCAAATGACTATCTGGAGAATTCTGTATGAAAATCTTCTATACCGGTATGACCTTCAACGTGCGCAAGGGTTAAAAGGCGGACTTTGAGCCAAGAAGACATTTCTATTAACGCATGTTACACCAGTGCGCTTTGTTCATCAATTTCCTAGCCTGTATCTTATTCACGGATGAGGTTGGTTTTACTCGCGATGGCATCTTCAATTTTTATAACAGTCATAACTGGGCATTTGAAAATCCCAATAAAGTACGATAGGACAACCATCAACAGAGGTTCTCTCTCAACGTTTGGGGTGGAATCATTCATTATCACCTTATTGCTCCCTACTTCTTCCCTCCGCGTCCGAATGGACAAACCTATCTCCAGTTTCTCAGAAATGAGTTGCATCACTTAATTCATAATGTGCCTCTGGACATCATCCAACGTATGTGGTTTTTACACGGTAGTGCTCCAGCTCATTTCAGTATGATAGTTCGTAAGTTTTTGAATGATCGATTTCTGCAAAGATGGATTGATTGAGGGGGACCCATTGCATGGCCCGCTCGATCGCCTGATTTGAATCCTATGGATTTCTTCGTCTGAGGACATTTGAAGTCCTTGGTTTATGCGACTCCTGTACCTGATGTTGGCAATTTAAGAGGACGTATCCAAAGTGTATTTGACCAAATACGAAACACACCAGGTATTTTCAACAGAGTACGCCAAAGCATGGAACGCAGGCTTAATGCATGCATCGAAGCAAGAGGAAGCCACTTCGAGTAATTTTTGTAACTTTCGATTTTGTGTTGTAACTCTGAAATAAATGATTTTCAGACCCATTTTTATATGAACGTTTTTTACTGTTTTGATGTCAGGAACACGTCCCCCAAATATATGACACCAATAAAGATACATCCTGTATATAGTAAAAAAAGTTGTACATTACGCATCTTTGTTTGATTGAAGTACATTCCTAGCCTAGTATATACGTACATACACGGTTAGGTCGACAGTTCTGTTTGACCATTACACTCATTACAGTAATGTGCATTTTGTTGTTGGTACACAGGAGGATGAGGTACCAGCCATCTGTTTGGAAAGCAAGTCGATATATGCTAGTCTTGATATCCAAACACTTTGCATGACTTCAAGAGAAATATGACAGATACTTAACATTTCAAAACGTGGTGTTTAAAATATGGAACTGAGAGTACTTTAGAAATTGTTACATTTACAATGTTTTTGTTAGAAATATTTTAAATTTTCACGAAATACGTGCTTTCTTTTCGTGCAATTAAATTTTATTTGCATCTTATAACTTCCCTCTTGCGTAAAACCTATTTAGAGGAAGATGGTGTCGCCATCGTTTTAGAAAAATGTAATATATGTATTTTTAATTGTTATACCAAATGAAAATTGACATTTTAATAAAAATCGTTACATAAACAAACAAAGCGAAATGGTTTCCACATAAATGACTGTTTATGATGGACAAATTCCATGAAACTCCTGCCTTATCATTATTTAAACAATCAGTGAAAATAAAATTCTCATAACCAGAAACTTCTAAGCATTAAAGCCAAAATAGAAGGGAATAAATTTTAACTGTTGCTAGACTATGGGCACGGAGGTTGCAGATAACAAACCATACCGCAGCCCTCGTATCGTCTTTTTGCGTTTGAAGATGGCACTCAGATCGATTTTTGCTGTCTCTTAGCGACTCTTGGCCGCTGAATATATTCTTTGTTGTGATAATAGTTTGATTGTAGATAACTTGAACCCAACTGCTTAAGAATCCTTATGGTTGCTCATAACTCTTAACTTCGGCCTTTGTGGCCAGAAATCATTATGACTTCATCAATGAACTCAACGATGTAACAAGCGCAGCACCCTGAATAGGAGAAAAGCAAGAATTTTGGATACAAGACTGAAATTGCTTCTTAGAAATGATTACTTATAAAGTGTAATGGAATAATATGATTGGCTACTTGAAGTTGTTGTTGGGACATTTACCGAGCTTGTGCGCTGAAGTACGGGTTGATGAGTCCTGCTGTATTGTTTGAAGCGCTCCGGTAATAGCTTAGTTCAGTGGTATATTGTAGTCATGGACTTCTGTAAAAATATCCTCAATATTTCTACTTTTGGGTTGGTCTCAGTCGAGAATCATAAAGACCTGCTTTCGTTGAACAAAATTAATTCACTTCTTTTCTAGTTCACTCACGAAACATAATTCACAATGTATATCATAATCACTCATTTTAAATACTTTTAAGCTGTTTAGTATTACTTTGTTAATACTAATAATTCACAATTACAAATATAAGCTGTGTGCGGCATACAATTTTCCGCGTGCTCTCGACGCGACTTATCTTTCCGAGAACCAGAGTAAGTGTGTTCATTTGGCTTCGCTTCTTCTCCAAGTTTTAGGTACTGACGTCATTCGTCACTATAACTGCACACTTTTGTACAATTCTATTGCCTGTTAGTTATGTCAACGGTTATTTTAAAATATGTATAATATTGCCAACAATTTGTCTTCAGTTCTTTGCACATTATTACACACAGCTTGCCTAAATATAATTTTGATTTCAATAAAAGTTTAGTACATTGTGAAACGTATTATGTTAAGTTCTCTTCTGACTTTCCTTTTCTTATTAATTTTTTAGATCGCTTCAGATAAGCATTTTCATTTCATATCTGATTAGCTTTAAAATCTTTAGTTTTAAAAATCACAGTTGCCTAACTTATATTTAATTTCGCTCTTATTCTCTCTAGTTCCAGAGTACGATGGTTCTACGAGTATACTTATGAACAGTGGACAAGTGTGCCTTGATGTTTTTCTTGTTACACATGTTAAACTATCAAGTCAGTTGAAGCGAAGACTTTAAATAACAAAGTGAATAGGAATCGCAATGCAAGGTCAGCCAAAATAGAATTTACATAATACCTGTACATTACGGAACAGATCAGATAGGAAACATAGTATTAATATTAGTATTCAAAGTCATATATTACCCAGCTGCAGTGGAATGAAAGAAACGCGAAGGAGTTGTGGTCTTGCCTGTCAAAGAAGTCGCTTATAACCTCTGTTCAGAAGAGTTTGATAGAAGGTGATATCGACTACCAGGTGTCCTTGATCTAGGTCCCCCAGTGGGTGCCCAATTGGCATTCCATCTGAGATATCACCAGGACACAGCCAGTAACCTCCATAGCGTTGCCATAGAAGGATTGTGTGAATGCGTTTCACAGCTCTCAACTACAACACTGCATCAGTATGATCGCAGTAGCTTATCCTGTATAGATCTTTAAATTGTTCTGGAGAATTAAGAACACATGGCAGACAGTTTAGTTATCACGGGTGTTAGATTTTGAATACGCTATATGTTGAAAACGATTTATATTTTATGACGTTTCATTACCTTGCCCATATATTATATTATTTACACATCTAGCAGTTTATTGAATTAATTACATCATAATTGCAGAAAATATATAAGGAATTGTGTACCGGATTTCACAACATGAATATTGTAGCAGAAGAGGAAAGTTAGTCCATGAAGTGTAATATTATATGATAGCCCCTTTTTTCAGCCTCGACGTTACTCTGTTTACTTGTACTGCATACTGTATACTACTACTCTTATAGTAAGTGGAGAAAGTATTGTATTCCACCAAAAAATCGATTCCAACATTTCGCCGGATACATAAGTTTTGAGACTCCCTTAATAAAAAAAACATTTTTATAAAGAGGTCCCAATGTGTGTGTGTGCGTGTGCGAACAGCCTAATTCCAAAAACCAAATTTGGTTAAATACCAAACTTCCATGAAGATTTTTAAGAAAATCACCAAACTATGCTTCGAATAGAACACTTTTGGCGAAAAAAAAATCACAAAAATGGCTCTAACGATTTTTATTAAAACGTTTAAGGTATAAAAGATGGAATGTGGTAATACGCCGTGTATTTAAGATATTTTCAAATGAAATATTTATATAGTGTGTACAGAAAAAATACTGAAAACGCTTTGTATGTTGTACGGAACGTTAAAACATTTTTCAAGAGGGAACCCATTTGGGGAAATGCATGCTTTGGACGCTGTGGGGCGCCAAAGTTTGCAAACGGTTCGGATACGTTGATGGGTGTGCGTTCCACGTTTCGTTAAGAAACCCAGCAATAACATCACAACGTGCAGTAAATTACAAAAGGGGTTTAAACTGTTGACCTCTTACTTGAATCCAGAGAGTACATCGGCTGTGCAGAGACGCACATGGTTAAATAGGTGCGTTGGTGTGCTCAGTATTTTAGTCACAGTATGGATTCGTGAAGTAAGGTCCTCTGATGATAGCATACACCATAGTCTTTAGGTAACCCAAAGAAAATAGTCAAGCGGTGTAAGGTGACCAAGATCAGGTGTCATGGTGGCCATGACACAGGTCCCCCTCTAGCTATCCATCGATTGGGGTATGTGACGTTCAGGTGGTGTTAAACATTTGCATCAAAGTGAGATGGAGCTCCGTCGTATTGGAGCCACATTAACTGACGAACCTGTTGTGGAACCACAACAAGTAGAGTAGGAAGGTATCGGTCCTGTTAGTCTGGTTGGCAGTAGATTCGGCCCAGTAATCTGGTCATCAATTATCCCAGCCCTTATATTCACACTGAACCTGTATTGGTTACTTCTAATCACTTGCGCACACAGATTTTTTTCTGCCCAAACATGAATGTTGTGCAAATTTTGAGAACCCACAGCGTCCAAACCATGTATTTCCGGACATGGGTACCCTCTTGAAAAATGTTCACTTTAAGGTCCCGCCCAACATGCTAAGTGTTGTCGGTGTTTTTTCTATGTGCACTGTATATCTTGAATTTTTGGGAATAGCCTGTGAAGTCCTCCGTTGCATTTGACAGTTATGAGGACTTAGGAAAAGCTGGCAGTACGGCGGAATTTGAACCGCGACATTCCGTTCACGAGTCCATGCCTTAACGACCTCGACTACTCGTGTCGGTATGAGGTTACTCTAGGACAAAGAATGTATCTCGGTTATTAATGACAATGCTGTTTTAATGCAGACGATAATTAAGCATAAGTATGGCATTCAGATCAAATCTTTTACAGAAAAAAATATATAGGAATTATTTACTTTATTTAGGTATTTTCCAAAGGTTAGTGTTTTGAACGCTAAATTGAAAATTTCAGTGACTGGGGTATTTCCGGAAGTATTTCTATAGGAAGCCAGGATGTTCTACAGAAAGAAACGAAATATTTGCTGATGGTATTCGTTGCGTCAATGAATAGGCCATTGATTTCAATATCCTCAACGCCATATGCACTTTTGTAAAAGTGATGTGGGTTTGTAGATGCACTATACCAGGCGTGTTTTTATAGTACTTATATTTTGTAAAAAAAATAGCAGAACATTATTTTCCAAATGCTTTATCATCATTCATTACCTTGCATCTTACACTACTTCTCCATATATTCACCGCCATTATTCAGGCGCTTGTCTTAACGGGAAAAGTTTTTGTATGTCTTCGTCAAAAAAATGATGCCACCTGTGATTAAAGCCAGACCTGCACTTGTTCTTTCACATAATCATCGTTGAAATGTTTTATACCAAGGAATTTCTTCAGATGAAGAGACAGATGAAAATCGCTTGGTATCAAATCCGGGCTGTAGGGATGGTGGTCGAATTGTTCCCAATCAAATGAAGCAATCATATCTTGAGTTTGTTTGGCTGTGTGTGGCCGGGTACTGTCACTCATTATTGTTTCCCCATAAATCTCACACAACTGGAGATGAATGTTTGCTGGCGTAACATTTTTCGCATTCAGAAAACGAACCAATGATTTGACTTCACAGTCGGCGGTTCGTTCGATTGTTTTGAACATTACGAAATGCTCCAAAAACAGTAAAAAACAAAGTGACGATCCCTCACAGCTACGTCTGGCTTCCTAATGAATCGAGGAAGTGATCGTGTATGCTCAAATCGCAACTGTAGCTCTGCAGCGGCAAAATATTAAAACGGTACTTTAAAAACACGCCTCGTATTAACCCATAGACGTCTTATTTCTAGAATAACAACAAAGTTTTCTATCGGAAGGTGAGCTATAAGTTGGCAGTGCTACCCCATTTTAATTGAATGTGGACATGTCCCCCTTTTCTCCTGTAATTCAATTTGAATTCGTTTTACAATAACTTTTAAACAATGAGAAAGGTATTTTCTTGTTGTTTTATTTTGCACCAGTTTGAAGAAGATGTATTTCTGTTACGATGTTTACAACACGCTTTGGACGTCAATTTGAAGTAGGTCGTATTGAAGGAGTTATATTATAGCTCAACTGTTGGGGAGCCGAACACTTGTAGTAGTTGCAACCGCACGTATAGTAAACAGTTTCCGGTAGCCTTCACCCCAAATGTACTTTCAGGTGGCCTTTGCTCCAAGTATAAAAAAAATATTAACTTTGTTATTAAACTGCTTCTGTAAATATTTATGTTTGCCTCAGCTGCGTCAGTATTATTGTTAGAGACACGTTTCTCTTAGGCAGGGTTTTGGTACGACTAAGAATGTAGGCTTAATGTAGTTTTAATTCACTCCTTTTTATTAATCCTTGACACAAATTAAATAGCACTTCACTGATATAGACAGCTGTGAGATTATTTAATTAATTACATGTACTTTTTAACACGTAAACTTATTTTTCCTCTCAGACGAATACGTATTAAATCTCTGGAGGACGCACAAGCAACGCATCCAGTTATGAGCACTGTCCTCAGGCAACTGAATAGATTTCAACCGTCTAAACTTGTAACTTTCTGTATTTCAAGTCTCTGATTGGCTAATTCTACTCCAACAGAATACATTCATTTAACTAACGCTTTTTCTGGCTGTTGATTGGCTATTTTTAAACTATCTCAAAATTTACATTATTGCTGCTCTAATAATCACTAGTAGCATTTAAACTCTCAAATTCATTATTGCCTCAAGGTTACCTCATTGTTACCTCATTGTTAGCAACTTTAAACTCATTATTCTCACAGCTCCTACATTATTAAATTACGTAATACATTCACATAACATTATTGAACATTTCTCGAAAGCGCTCCTACGGTAACAACTAGCGCCTATATGTGATGTGAATTAACATATACCAACTCAAATTTTAAGTATTATTGAACATGTTTACAATAATATAAGCATATTCAATGACTGTTGCATACATTTTCCAAATTATTACATACATATTGCTTCAAGGTGGGCTGTTATTGAATTTACATGTTATATAATTAGACTGAAATTATTTAAGTGTTAAAAATACTGCCTCAAAAACAGACAAACGCACACACACGGACATTTTTCTTTATTCAAGGGCCTTAAAACATGTATTTCCGGTGAAATCTTGGTATCGAATCTTTGGGTGGAATGCAATAGCTTCTCTCCCTACTAGGTACGCGGTAGCGAAGGTAAAAAGGAAACATTGTCGTATCTTTCTAAATTGAGGTGTAACCTCCCTAATTCTTTAGTTGAAGTTAAAAGTTCATTCAATGATATGGTTCGTTGACTCTCTTTGGAAAACAAAAATAATACCAGTTTAAATCCATTTTTAAGTTTGAAATGTTCTTCCAGATAAAATTAAGGTTTCTTGGTCTTCCTAAAAGATAAACTGTTTCGGCTAATTGTACTTTTTGAATTTCAAAGTAAATCAATGGAAATTTTATTTAGAAAACTACATAAATTCAACAACATATAAGTTTTTTTTTCAACCTTTTTATCTATTATTGAAACCTCAACATGCCTAGAAAGTGACATACACTTCTATTTTATATATTTATACACTTGCGTCACACAAGTTAATAAACAAAAGACTTCCCTGTTTAAACCAAAATTAAACAACTAGCTTAAAAAGGAAGCTATTTGAAGTCCTACCGCCTCGATGATTCTGGTATCACTTGACTATCTAACATCGTCTTCATTTTCAGGTATCTTCTTGAGTACTCTTAACTGCGCGCGGATCGGAATGAGTGTGCAGCAAATCGTTATGTCCAAGTTGACCGTGTAATCGAATGTAACATAATCCGGTACCACGGCACACCTGTGGCGATTCTGATGTCTTTATCTTTGACCAGAGGATGAGTTGTAACTTGCACAATGCCTGTATCGCTTTACTTCATTAACCAACAGGAATTGCACAGCAAGTCATCTTCATCATCAAACTAATCTAATCCTTTTTTTTTTCTTATCTTATGTTCCTTTATTGCACCTTATCCTCCCCCGTAGTCTCATCAACGTGTTTCTTTTTCTCAGTCTCCTTCCTGAGTTTTTGTTTGCTCTAATAATTTCCCGTTCGGATCATGACATGAGTTGGCACCGAACGGTAAAGACCAAAACGAAAACTTAAGCATCACTAAGAGAATGTTTTCCTGGCTGCGTGAAGTGTGCAAGATTGCATCCACGAGGTTTATCTTGTAATCTTTACGTTACGGATAGTTAAGAGCTCATTAATTCTTAATGTCAGAATATAAAAAATGAAAAACATTTAATCGTAGCTGTTATTTTTATAGACAAGTTTCCATTCTGAGAGTTGCCCATTATCGTTTCTCCTTGCTGGTAACATGATTACAAAGTATCACCTCCCTAACTCATTAATACAATTTCGAACACGTCAAAAGCAGTATTACTTGAATGAATATTTCATCTAAAATCTATGTTTGCATCCAAATAAAATATATCTGCAATTAAAACTTAGCAAAACCTCAAAGCGGAAGTCCTCTGAGAAAAACAAACCCTGGGCACCGTGCCAAAGACTGGTAATGCATTGAAAAACTATTTGGAACGAAGGGGTATCCGAATGCATTATTGAACTTCAAGGCCTCAGAGTGAAAGGAAACTGAATTCCCGAACATTTAAAAAAAAAAAAAAAAAAAAAACTGACAGCTTCGATGCTTGATTATTCCGAACATAACTTCTGATCAATTAGAAAACAAGAGTTTCAAAATTGAAACATGGTTACGTATTAGCGTGTGTTATATTATTTTGTTTCCTTTACTGTCTTGTAAACTGCATAAACATGACTAATTCGCATATTGTTTGTACTCCACTTTCTTAAAACACAAGTCAAATTACAGAATATACATACAATTTTGTTATTTATTAAACCCAAATTTTAAAATTCACACTCTTTACGAACCTTAAATAGTCACTTATTCCGCTTTAATCCAGCACACCTAATATTCCGGTTATTGACATAGAACAGACTGTCTCTGTTCCCACCAACACGGATTAACTGAAGTGTTCAAGGCTCGTGAAGCGATTCGAATTCCGCAAAAACCTCTTCCCTGGCTAAAGTGTTTTCCAGATTTTTCTGTCTTCGTAAATGGTAAATGTAGCATTTCCTCCCGAAATTTTCTTTCCCAGTTATTTCATATATCATCAATAAAGACAGGATTTTAACGTGTAGCACCTTTCCAAAAATATAGATTTTTCATAGACAGGCCAATCTATGCATTTGGGGACACGAAATGAAGCAAAACAAGCACCATTTGTTGCACCTTTTTTGTTAGATTACTAAATTTTGCACTTTTTCCCTTCTATTATATGTTTCAGCACCTTTCCCCCATTTTATCTGCGTTTTAATAGATTAGACAGAGTTTTTTTTCTCTTCTTGAACAGGATTTTAAGATTTTGTTTAATCAGAAGTCAAAAATGGTCAATTAATATTAAAGCATAGTTTATCAAAACACCAGTAATTACTCATAGTCCAGCAACAATGGCCAACCTCAGCAACAATAGTCAACTTCAGTAACAATGGTCAACCTGCAGCTGTGAAATCAAATCAAATTTAAACAATGGTGCTGCAAAAGTTGAAATATAAATTTAGTTAATTTGCATTAATTTAACGGTTGCTATCTATCGGCTGTGTACTGTATTGTTGGCCGCGTTAGTATGTTACCGGATTTTTACGACAAAATCATGCCGAGGGTTAAGTAGAAGTTGTGTGCACTTTCACAATTCAAGACACAGTATCGAAACTGATGGTATAATTCTGCGATGTGCCGTCTGCCAAGTAAATATTGCAACCGATGACAAGCATCAAAGAAACAGAATAAACCAGCACATCCAGAACAACAAATATTTAAAGAACATTGAACTTCGCAAGTCGAAACCTAAGCAAACTACTCTGATACGCGCCTTCGGTTATGGATCTGAAAAGCAGCGGTGATTGAATGAGTTTAGTGCGGATCTTGCCATGGCATTAATCCAGTCGGGAATTCCAATCCACAAGGTAAACAATCCTGCATTCAAATAATTTCTTGAGAAGTACACGCAAAGGTCAATGTTGGATGAGAGCACTCTGAGAAAAACTTACATATAGCCAATTATGAGAACGTCTTAGAGAAAATAATCGAGGCGGTCGTCAAACATGAAGTGGGATTCATTTTAGATGAAACTACTGATGAGGTGCAAAGTTATGCTTTCAATGTGTTGGTATTTTCATTGTCTGGTGAATGGGTAAAACCTATGCATAGTATTTAAAAAAAATTAAATTGACCATTACAACGTCAATAAAATAAAATACGACTAATGGCATTTACTTTCTCCCATAATATCAAGCAACTTTTATTCAAGACATTTCTTTCTACAACGCTTAGTTTTGGAGACGCTGTACAGTTTCAACTTAAATGGTCCACCCTGCATATATACACCAGTACATATATAACACACAGCATGGGGTGGAGATGAGGTCATTTAACACGCGGTGACAAGAATGCCCATACCTGCAGAATTGTTCTTGAGAGAAGCAAAAAAGTCCACAGAATAAGCTCCGTTTTTCCAATTTAAGCCTTACATCTATTTCAAATAAAAATTCGTTCACTACTATCATTCAAAAGTTTTGGTATTCAGACCGTTGCACCGCTCAGCCTGGTCATCTTCCCGACTTTCACACTAAATAATTCTAGAGCTAGTGACGACGGAATGATTGACACAAAATTAAACTTGATGTAATTCGGATGTAATTTCTAGTTTTTTTATGTTGATAATTTCTTTTCTTGTTCTTTAATTTTCGTTAAAATTATATGTATTTTACTTTCTTGTATTGTATGGTTCATGGGAGATCTACCGTACAATTGGGAACCCTTGCAGAGAAAGCAAAGAATTTCTTCGGCTTCTTTAACACTCATCACCTCATTCTTTCAGGGTTTTAAACTGCGCCATGGTAATAAGTTATGGTAGAGATGACATTCAAGCACTAAATATTAATACAAATGAAGGTATTAAACAAAGATACAGTACGTTAACATCGTATTCGCTAGCTCTGTTTTGAGAAACCATATGGCAACTACTCGACGGCAGAGGCAATACTAAACAGTTGCATGACTGAAGAAACATTAAGAATAAAGAATGTCATTACAAGCCAATATTACTCAAATAGAGTAACAAACAATTTCAGTTAGGAACTAAAGCATGTAGTACATGGATAGCAACCGAAGTTTATGTGATGTTTGTTCCGTAAGTGGTGAACACAGAGAAGTAAATCTTATAGGCGTAGCTTGATCAATCTCATATGTAGTCCTCAGGAGTAACAGCTCCACTAAGTACCTGCAGTGCATTGCAAAACACAACTAAAGCTATTACAAACAAGTAAGGCATTCCAATCCGTTTTTCATTTGTGTCTTGCACCATATAGCGAACAGAAACCCTTTGCTCATTGAAAAAGAAAAGAAAGAAAGAAAAAAAGACCAGAAGTTAAAAAAAAAGAAGAAGAGAATAACACTGCTCGCAAAAGAAGCGATTCCAATAAATTATTGGAGCTTGTTAACGTCTTAGAAATTAAACAGATCGGTTTTTCTGTTTGTAAATGGAACATAGGATGTTTTGTCGGCCATGATGTTACGTTACAGGGAGTAATTATGGTCTCCCGCGCAGAGTACAAAATAAAAGAGGACGCACTATTAAAACTACTATATAATGAAGGTTTCTGAACGCAGGCAATTACTGCTAACTAGCAAGCCTATTTTCGGAAAGGTTTGGGCTATATGATTAGCACTGCTACATTGCTTACGTGTCTCAAGTAGAGATTGGCCCGAACACTAACACAACTGTTGCTATGTTGGCGGCACTGTTCGTTATGAAATTGCCGGCGAAATTATTATGTTTTCCACAGCCGTCTCATTTTACATACACACCCGCCAGATGCTGTCACGAGATATTTCCCATTAACGGTTATTTGAATGCTACGCTTGGCGACGAAAATTTTCAGCTTCAAAGCATGTGGCTTGCAAATACATCTGCAAGTATTTTGTAAAACATGCTTCAGGCAACTGCTGTAACTTGCTGACCGGTATTCTAATTCTGGTAAAATGACTCTTCATGAGCAATATTCTGCCGCTTGTTGTGGTGGTGTGGGTACGTCGCTGCTCGATTCCCGGTATTGATGTTGGAATTCAGTTAGGGGCCTGTAACGGGTGCAGTTGGTCTAGTAAGAAGCAATTGAAGAGCTGTTTGATCGAGATGCAGTGGCTCCCGTTATCCATGAGGTGCGGACATAAGCAGAGGATGCAGTGGTCGTGCGGTAGGCATTGGTCTATTGTCCGAGTGGAAGAAGAATGTAGAATATTGGTTGTAGAGGTAAATAACGCCGATGGAGCACCAAATGTCCTATCAGTATGCTGCAGATAATGGATCACATGCTTCCTAAAACCTAGAGTAGGTTTTCTCTGTCACTTAGCTGTGACGCGTTGCATCACATATAATCCTCTTCATTAAACTCTATTAGACACTATATATCCATCTGTCCAGCCATCCATATCTTAAGTGTGTGTGTGCTGCTACACACACTAATTTCGATCACGTTTTACACGCGTGTTCTTTAGGACAAGAGAAAAGCTATTGTAGGCGTGGAATCACAAAGAAAACGCAAATGGTAGATGGGATGCAAAACATTGGATGGGAGGCAATTTTGAGGCTTTTAGGAGTGAATTAGCCGATTTTCTAAATAGTCCGAAAAGACAAACGTTGTCTCTTCATCCTTTTAGGGGCTGTAACTTACAAAATTAGCACTGTTGGGATAGCAAGTTGAAAAATTATGAAGGCAATTTGGAGGTTTTTCAGCATAGTTGACCTACTTTGTCTGTATTTGTGCTAGAAAAAGACAAATAATGCCCTCTTCATTATTTTAAGTGGGATAGCAGCACAAAATGTACCTTTAAGGGAATAGGGAGTGGGAAAAATCATCCTATTGGGAGGGGGGCAATTTTGAAATTTTTCGTCAAGAATATGCCAGTTTTCTTAGTGTTTACTAAATCAAAAGACCTTGAAATTGAGGTGAACAAATTCAAATATTTAAATATCAGTATATTCAATTCTAATATACGTAAAATTAATGAGTTTCTTTCTTTACTTTCAAATTCTTTACAACTCTGGACTGTTAAAATACGGACAGTAATTTAAAAACAACTCGGTCCTTTCTTATAACATAAGTACCTATTCCATGTGGATAAAAAAACTGAAGGTATACATCATGTTAAATTGTGAAACTATTCTGTGCAAAATAAGATCAAAGAACTAACATTAATTTGTTATTTCTGTTCACGGCGCTTAGCAGCCGTGTCTTTGTAAATTCCTGACTGAAGTTGATGTAAGTATTACACAAAACTATTCACGACATATGTTAACAAAACAACTGCAATGAAAACGCTTTTCATCGATGCCTATTCATCGCTTATGTTTATACACAGTATTCCGTGATGAAAGGCAGGCTCTGTGTTAGTGAACCAGTACTAATACTGTCATTCCTGTTACAAATAAGCGAACTTTAAATGCATGGCACCGGTGCAGAAACTAGTTTCCTGTGTAGCGACGACGACTCCATTCTTGGGGAAAACATCAGTGTAGCTGTCGGGGATATGTGTGTTACTAACTGGACGAATATGTTAGTTTATTTACGTCCCATTTTTACTTTCTCTACTGCTTACCTAGAGTAAACAGAGGAAGTATGCATTTCACCGAAAATTTCGATACTGTGATATCACTACAAACACAAATTTTGAGGCACCCTGAATCTAAAAAACGCATTTTAAGCAAAACTTTCGTGTTTTGTGTGTGTGACTGTATCTCTGAACAGTATTACTAAGAAACGAAAAATTGGTTAAATAACAAACTTGGTATTTAAAATCAGTATCTTCCAAGGATGCGACAGGAAGGTTTACAAGAAACACTCCTCCCAAACTAAGCTTTCTATGGTAAAGTTTTCGTTATTTCTGATTTTCTCAAAAATGGCTAACTATTTTATTAAAATACTATATGTTTCATGCATTTTCATTACAGATATATTTATACTTTGAATTTTATGGAATAGCCTTTGAAGTCTTCTTCATTCTGAATGACTTTTGTATAATTGGTAAGCCGTAAGAGAGAAACAAATTCTTAATAGATACTCAAACGTTGTATATCTCGTTAAAGAACACAATAAATGTCAAACTTTATGTTGTAAAGTTAACCATTTGAAAGACATTATTTTTATTGGTTTGAAATTTGAAATTCTTATGCATTTTTCATATGGTAAGACACCATTCGTCTTTTTTTTTTTTCTCTATGTCATGCAACGAGCATGGAATTTCAAAGACATCTATAGCGATTCGCTTTATACATATCTGGCTATTGTTTTAGCCTGCTGTATGCTTATTACATCTACAGTGAGTGTAAATGTGTAATACAGGTTTATCTCTATTAACAAGATGTAGACAGAAGAATACGTTTTTGTAAGAATAGTTGTTGAAGAATGAGTAGAGAAAGTCATATGAATGCAACATAGCCTAGTTTTAATATTAACATATTCTTTTATACCGCGGTTTTTTTTGTGATACGACTTTTACTGTCGGATAGTTTGATTCTACACTTAGAAAATGCAACATTCCTACATCACCACAGTAAGTATTACAGAGTACAAATTAAATAAAAAATCTGATGTGTTACACTCACATAGCTTTCTCTACTCTTGTAAAAACTATTTTTACAAACGTTTATTCTCCATATGCTTCATGTTAATCGAGATATCAAGATGTTAATCTTATTGCTTATTTTCTTGTAGATGCAAGGGGAATTGGTAGGCTTTAAGCTATAGTCAAATACATTAAGAGGCGGTTGCTACGTGGAGTATTCCATTCTCTTTGCATTACCAGGATAAAAAAATTGAATAACGAATTTGAGAAAAAGTATAAGTATTCGAAAATTTAAGGGAATAACAAGCAATATCTCGAAAATGGTTCACTCAACAACAAAAAATGTATATGACATAAATTGTGTATTTTAACGCGATCTACATTTTATATGTAGTAAAAGTTTATCTATCTCTTATGGTTTACCAGTTATGCAAAAGTCGTTCACAATGAAGTATACTTTTGGAGACATTCCCAGAAAATTAGAGATATACATTTCATTTGTTATGAAAATATCTTAAACATATGATATTTTAATCAAAATTGTTAGTGCCGTTTTTGAGAAAATTAAAATTTTCGAAAAATGTTCCACGTAAAGGGTAATCTGGGGTGGGGAATTTTCTTGAAAACCTTCGTGTCGCATCTCTGGAAGATACTGAACCTAAATACCAAGTTTGGTATTTATCCGACTGTTCTTTTCTGAGTTATACTGTTCACAGACACACACACACGGACATGTTTCCAAAAATGCTTTTTTTTGGATTCAGAGGGTCTCAAAACATGTATTTCGGGTGAAATCTCGGTATCGAATTTTTGGGTGAAATGCAATACTTTCCCTACTTACTATACGTAGTAGAGAAAGTAAAAATGGTTAACACTTTCAGTATGTCATTTAAGATGAGAATTCTATCCGCTACAAAATCCCAAAATATCCATGCATTCAAGCACTATCAACTAGAATACATGCACGATCAAGTGAAACATACATTAAAATATGCACTATCATTTTTGTATCCCAATTCATTAATTCACATCCCTTTGCACAATTAACAAATAACAACGTTTCTAAATTTTTTCTGTGAGGTTTCTGCTCTTATCAGTCAAAATATTTTTGTAGGCAGAAAATGAACTCTCTACATCACAAGACGTTACAGGCGCAAATTTGAAAGAACATATTTGTGACACTGTCATGTCAAGTTCTTCATTCATGCTTTTATCACAAAATATCTTCTTCAGTGAACAAAAGAATCCGTAGTCTGGGTTCCTGTTTATGTTCCATGGCTTCCTTCGGAAGGGACGTAAAGCGGCTGTCCATTGTCATAGATTTACAGCACGTAAAAGAACCTCAAGCCTGAGCAAAATTTCCGGTCTTTCACGCCCAATATAGAATGGGACGCTAAAGACCATAGTGGTTAAACAGCATCCCTAAATAAAACTCAGTTTAGTTTAGTTTTGTCATAATTAGAGCATATTACTTCTGCAACAGAATGGAGACCATGAGCAAAACATGTATTGTGTTTTACATTTGAGTGGAATATTTTAATTGCTTTCCCTGTCTTCAGCATGTAGGGTGCAGCATCACTCAACAACAAAAGAACTCTGGTTTTATTTAGATTATTTGCCCACAGCATACCTAAAATATAAAAATAATTTTCTCAGACAATGATTTATAAAAATAGGATCTTAACTAAGAATAAAATAATTATTTAAAATGTTATTCTATTACAATATCTGATTAAAATTTACGCAATTCATCATCAATATCAAAGAAACCAGCAGTTGTGGAGTTATTTTCTTTTTGAGGACTTTCCAGCATGCTAGATGGGTTTGACCAGGCCCATCCTCAGTTAGTCTTCCTAAAATTAGCTTAGCAAATAGAGCCCCATAGGATCAGTTGCTT
The DNA here is from genome assembly GCA_030765065.1 of Deroplatys truncata. Classification (NCBI taxonomy): domain Eukaryota; kingdom Metazoa; phylum Arthropoda; class Insecta; order Mantodea; family Mantidae; genus Deroplatys; species Deroplatys truncata. The sequence goes on from CM060981.1 coordinate 136,107,581, forward strand.
CATCTACAGATGTCTATATGTTTGAAATTCCCAAGTTCTCGCCAATTTTATCCAATACCTAGATAGCAGAACAATATTTTTACGTGTGTGAAAATAGTTTTCATTTATTTTTACACAAAATTAAATTTATTTTGAAAATACATTACATAGGCTTACCTGATTGTAATAGGGCTCAGGGACATCTTTCGGATATACTTCTCCAAGAAAACCTAGAGTTGGGTTTGAGTTTCTCAAGCGATATATTTGCTCCTACAAAAGCATCGCACAAATCCATGTAAAAATTATTTTTCTGTGCCTTAGGTGCGGGAACATAATAAATGACTGGGTTTGGTGTGCTACAGATTCTTTTGTTTTTAGATTCTTTCAATATGTGATGTAGATGTGACGTGCTCTTCGACTTGAATTTTTAGTACATTTTATCTGAAATTATAAAAGATCTTCCGGATATATTTATAAAATTTAAAAACAACTGACATTCTTATTTAATTAATCATTTAAAATAAATGTAGCAAGCTTTACAAAGATCAAGTGCCATAGAAAAGTTTCAGGAAAATAATAGCTAGCCTTTTTACTACAACAATCACAGAATACAACATCCTCATCTGATCTAATAAAATCATTTCCTTTTATCCACTGTGCAAGGAGTACACTACTGGAACTTTTAATTGGAGGCATATTCTAAGCACATTAACACTCACAAACACAATAATACACACATTTAACACTTGCAAGGTTCACACACACACACACACACACACACACACGTACACACTGCGAAGAAGTTTAGCGAATGATTTCAGTTTTAGAAGAATCGGAATTGCCAGTAAGGTCTGTTAAAAGTTCCACAAGATCGCTCTGCAGCTGTTTTTGTTGCGTCAGCCGCGGTACTGACTTATAAGGCTAAATTTCCATTATCGCGAAATCAAAGGCTTGCTGGTGGTTGTTGTGGATAAATAAATAAGTTTATGACAGGTGGTCTGCAGAGGGCTATCAATAACATTCTGGGAAAGTTATCCTGTTGTGAGAATTCTAACCTTCTATTTCCGTTATCCCTCTCCTTTTCCTTTTTCAATCCTGACTTCTGAAGCAAAAATAAGATCATAAAATCTAAAAGCTGAGGTGTCTTCTCAAAACCACTAAAACATGCATTCAAACTGAAAATAATGTATATTATATGCATAATTAAGCTTAAAATGCCATATATATGCGTTATGCATGTTTTATCCCCGAAAAGATCAAAGTATGCAAATATGCGGGAAAAGTACACATATTTGGAATCAGAATGTAATGAAATCATAAGTAATAAGTTTGAGCCATGTTCAATTATCCTATAAAAATATTCATTTTCATGGAATTCTCGTCTTTAGCTCGTTACTAATATGTAACAAAACATGAAACAATCTTAACGACCTATCCTGCTTGTTATTTATTACAAACGTTCCGCAAGTATACTCGTAGATAGCCAGACTCGAAAAAGTATACCATTGGCATGATTAATATTGCTAAAAATGTTGGCACTATTAAAACTGAAGTATAAAACGATAATACACAAAAAAAAATAGTTCTGAAAAAATGTTGAACTACGCATGTATCAAAATAACAACATTGCCAATTCAAAGGCTCAAAATACTGAGTTGTTTATCTTGCTAGTCAATTTTCTTAAGATTAGGCGAAAAAGGAACCGTACATCTACATACATGCAATGATTTGGGGCAACAAAGTTAGTAAGGAAATTTAACCATGCCACAGTAGGTAGAGAACGACAAGTTAAATTGAGTTTTATTTATGGACGCTCTTTAACTGCTGTGGCCCTTAGCGTCCATTTCTGTATTGGGCGTGAAAGACCGGTAATGTTCTTCAGAGGTCTCTTTATCAGACTATCTACGACACGGGATCACCGGCAATACTTCCCCTCCGAAGAAAGTCATGCTAAAGATTTTTACGACCAAAAATGCCGGGTTTGAACCAGCGACCTCGGGGACTGAAGGCAGCATGTTAACCACTACACCACGAAGGACGACTATACAACGACAGATCCAGCGCACTAAAATGGTGATACAAGGAAAAAGATAGGAAAAACGAGGTTAAATGATAGGCTAGGCGGGAGTTGAAGGGCAGAAAATGGTTATACATGGGAAAACCTCAGGAGGTGCTAAGGAGGATAGGGGTTGAAGGTGTTAGGGAGTGGTTCTGGGAGTAATTTAAGGTTCATTGGAGATGGAAAGGTAAGGTTATGCACGTTCGTTGTTGGGTATGTTGTTCAATGTATCTTCTGTATGACGAATGTATGATGTATGTATAATGTAGGAACCTTCAATAATGATTATATCTAACCTAACCTAATACCAACATTTAACAAAGCCAACCCAACCTATCCTATCATCGGCTAGCCTAACTTAACCTAACCTAGCCTTAACCAATCTCTCATCATCTATTCTATTCGTTGCATGCCCTAATCTCGTATACAACATCCTATCCTAATCTGAGATCAAGTTAGTGGTTGGTTAATGTTGAATAACTCTGGTTAGGTAGGATCTTTGGTGCTAAGCTAGGGCAGGTGATTGCGGAATAGATGGAAGGGATGGTCTAGTTTAGATAAGAATGCTTGGTATCAGGTTAATGAGGTTAACTTACGTGTATGGTTGCGTCTGGTCATGTGTTGTGGTCATGTTTTGTCTAGTCTGGTCACGTTGTATTCACGTTTGGTCACGCTAGGTCAAACTCAGTCATACTTTTGATCACATCTGGTGACTTTTTGCTCACGTTTTGTTCACGTCTGGTCACGTTATCGCTGTCTGGTCACGTATTTGGTCAAGTCTGGTTATATTACTTTCACGTTTTTACGTCTGGCCATATTTGGTCACGTTTTTATCACGTCTGGTCACTTTTTGGTCACGTCCGATCATGTTTGGTCATGTATTAGGCGGCGTATCGTCAGAAATGCTCGCTTTTGATCACTTTTTTGGTCAAGCCTGGCAAGTTACTGTCCGTTTTGATCACGTTTGGTCACGTTTTTGGCCACGTCTGGTCACGTAATGCTCTTGTTCAGCCTAGAATACTTGATAGGATGTTAGGTTAGACGATGTGGAACAGAATAAATGATGAGGGTTAGTCTAGGTGGCTGGTTGGTATCGGGTTAGGTTGCACATGGAATATATGAAGAGGAAGTAGTGTCTGTTAGATTAGGATGGTTGGGATGAGGTTAGGCTAGGTTAGTTTAATGTGATTCAGAAAGACTGCAAACCATACACCGTTTATTATTCCTCCCCTTACACGCCAGCAGCTCGTTATACATAAGTTTATAAAAGGTATGCTAAAGGACTTTAAGAGTATTTAAAACTTTCTCTACAATAGGACGAAATGCTTATAAAGTATTCGAAAACCAGTGAAAAATTCCGTAAATACTGTAAAAAGGGTGAAAATTACCATCACGTTATTGTAAGGCATAGCCAATGAACATTAAAACAGGATTAAGATGTTAAAAAACGTGTAAAACTCTTGTTAAAATACTATAGAAGAGTAATTTCAAATCGTTGAAAATATTCATAAAAGAGCCCAAGGCCTTGTTGTGGTGCTCCAAATATCTCTACTAGAGTTCGAAAAGCTCATTCCTTCGTTCAAAATGTAGTTCAAAGCGTGTTAAATAGGCGTAAAGTACTTTAAAATACTTTCAAATTGCCCCAAAATATACTTAAGTTGTCTCCCCTCGCAAAAATATCCACTCCAGTACCTAAACCACCTTCAAAATATCCTGAAAAGTGTATAAGAATACTTTAAAACATAAAATACCTTCGAAATGTCCTAAATCCCTGTAACAATATCCCGAAACTAGCCGCTCCATTGTCTGAAGTACCATCAAAGTGCCCCTAAATGTTCCTAACAGTGATCCAAAGTATGATAAAGGCTTATGTCAGTATACGAAAATAGCTGCACCTGTGGCTAAAATACCCTCGAAATGCTCTAAAACACCATACAATACCCGTTCCAGTGTCAAAAATAGCTTAGAAATACTCCAAAATTGCTATTTCAATGTCTGGAATGCCTGTAAAAGCGCTCGTAAAACTAAACAAAAAATGCTCAAAATACCGTGGCAGCCCTCTAAACGCCCCATAAAAGTGTTCAAAATACCATCAAAGTTTCCGGAAATGCCTATAAAAGGAACCCCAAGGACAATGATTTAAGGAACCGTTTAGTGATGTATGGATTCGTTTAGGTGATCAGGGCTTTCCATTTAGACCATAAGATTGGTTCTTCATGGTAATGTTAGCTTTAATAGAATCTGCTAGGTTAGGTTAGTGTTTGATATCTCAGGTTAGGTTAGGGTGTTCTCTGCGAGATTAGAACATGCGATGGTAGGAGAGAATAGATGATGAGAGAATGATTAAGGTTAGGTTAGAAGATGAGAGAATGGGTTGGGTTTGCTTAGTTACAATGGTTGGTATCAGGTTAGGTTAGATATAATCATTATTGAAGATAAGTACTTTATGCATACATCGTGCATTTGCCGTACAGCAGATACACTGAACAACACACCCAACAACGAACGTGCATAACCGTACCTCTGCATCTCCAATGAACCTTAAATAATTTCCAGAACCACCGCCGAACACATTCAAACCCTATCCTTCTTAGCACTTCCTTTCTCGCCCATGTATCACTATTTTCTGCCTTCAACCCCCGCCTAGCCTAGCATTTCATCTCCTTTTCCCATGTATCACAAGTTTAATGAGCTCGATCTGTCCTTCTTTACCTACTTACCACAACCAAGATTTTCGTAACCGTAAAACCTCAATAATCTTATTGGACCGAAATGCACATCTTATTCTATTAGTACCTTTTCGTATCTTTTAACAGCTGTATAGAATTTAATAAGGATGAAAAACACCTCCAAAACCATTTACAGTTAGTTCCAGATGTGTTCTTTATTGGCCATGCTAGTGCCCAAATCGCTTGCTATTTGAATCAAAATACAGCCGTTTATGAGGGAAAAAATAACGAATATGTTTCCATGGAAATCCTTGTTTGTTTTGAGGAGAGTATTATTAAAATATTTGCCTTGTATTGTTTCAAAATTTAACTTTCAAACAAGAATAGAGAAGGAAAAGAAACACAGACATAGAGAGTGAGTGAGAGAGAGAGAGAGAGAGAGAGAGAGAGAGAGAGAGATCCATGCGCCCAACATTTTTCTAATCTCCTTTAACATACGTTTAGGTCAGATATAGTAGTTCTTCTACCTAGGTAAGCGTTAGAGAAAATAAAAATTTAAATGACGTAGAGTGGCAAATCTGTAAATAACTGGAATTTAAAATTACACAAGTTGTTTTATTCCGTATATGATGTACAGGATGAGCAATGCTTGACGCAAACCGAGGGATCGGCGGGCAACGCTGGCCGCCATGTCGGCGGAGGCGAGTAGTATATTTTCCCTCCGCTACTTGAGGCTTCAAAGTGAGTTTAAATCTTGCGCAAGTAGCAGATACAGCCAACTTCTCATTACAGGAAATTCATGATGTGTGGTTTCAAGATAAAGTTATCACTAACAACGCATGGCCCCCTCGTTCCACCGTTAAACCCCTGCGATTTTTATCTGTGGGGGGCATTAAAAGAGAATGTGTACAAAATAAATCCACACACTTTAGATTAACTTAAAGCTAACACTCCTCAAGAAATTGCTGCCATTTATCAGAGGGAACTCCAGAGTGTAATGAACAATTTTCTAAGCAGGTGTCAGAAACGCTTGAACAACGAAGGGAGGCAGTTCCAGCATCTCCTTGCTTAATATACTGAGTAATTTACTTTTCCTTTTAAGTGTTTGTGTTAAGTATGTTAGAAATAGCTTACGCGACAAACCGTACTATATTTACTGCAGACTTCCTGGCATCCGCACCGCCGACACACAGCCAGCCTCGCCGGCTGAGCGCACGCCACGAAACCGGTTGCGTGAAGGATCGTTCACCCCGTATTTTTGACGCACTCTGAATATGGTCTTAAACTTTCTGTGTTAAATTTGCAGTTTCCTTATGGAACGAAGAAGATAAAACAGGCCTTTATTGGAACACTTCATCTACGATGTAAAATGCACTTATATAATATACCTGTAGAGCAAGATTTATCTTTAAGTTTGTAACGATTTTTCTAATAATATGGGGAACTTTTTTTGGCCAACTTAATGATGCAGATTTAAATTAAGTTTCTAACCCATCTATGGTTTATAAAATGACATAAAAGACTACAAATAATGTTATCACGTATTGTCCATGTAGAAACTATGTAGAAGAAAATTATTTCTCACTATTTGATTAAAGTTAATTCATTTAGAGGTTAAACAAAGGAAGTATAGATGAGGTCCAAGATGTTCAATCAAAAGGTAAAATTGAAAAGCCATATACATTGAGGAATATCAATAATATATTGAGTGTCCAAGTGCCACTGCATATCCAGCATCTTCGTTCTTTGCACTTTTCGGATTTCTTCTTCCCTCTACATATGAACCTTTTATCATAATATTGCCTATGTTATGAGCATGCTTAATGTCTCTCATGCACCATTTCCTCGTCCAGTATCTCAGCCAGTTTCTTTCCTTTTCCGGATCAGTTTCAGCATAGTTGTTTCTTCACTTAGTCATTCAAAACTAGTTTCATTACTTATTTTGAGTCTCGATTTCACGCTTTCCAATCTTCACTGTATCTAAATTTGAAACGCTGCCAGTACTTTTTTCTCCTTCTTGGTACCCCATTTTCCGCATTATCAGTGACGCATAACAAACAAAATATTTGATTGGTTTCCTTTCTTCTGTCTTCAAACACCCACAGAGTTGTTTCTTTCTTTAACTAGCAGTTTCCTTTGCTGTTTAATACGGGATATACCGCAAATTAATCAGTACATATGTAGTTACATATTAAGAAAGAGGCTAGACTTGAAAATTGCAAAGGCGTTGGAGAAAGTGGCATAGGAGCCTCCCTCGCGAAAGGTCCAGAGCATAGGAGGGTGAGCAGACAATGTAAAGGTATAGAAGTTATGTTGCATAGACTCTCTGCTGAAAAAGAACTCACACACACACACACACACACACACACACTTCGAGAATGTTCTAGAACATCGACAAAGGCAAAGTCACCAGTACATGACCGATGTATTTAAACTAAATACCAGCTGAACACTGGTGGGGAAAAATAGTAAAAAGACGACATTTTTTGATATTGAATTCTCCTCTTGACTCAAGTTGTTTCCCAGACAGACCACTAAGGCATCTCACTCGAGATAGCAATCTTAGCGCCAACCTGCTATCGCAAGTTTTACTTTTTGTTTTATATATATATATATATATATATATATATATATATATATATATATGATTAAAAGAAGTTCATTATACTTTTTATAGACCTTAGCCTGGTATTGGCGAGTTTTTAATATAGAGTCAATTGAAAAATTCAGTGTCACAGCCGGGATTTGAATACGGTTCTCCCGCTCTCCGTGCGGTTGCTCTAACCATTGAGCTCCTGTGACAACATGCCGGTGGGACATTGAATTCCCCAACTGAACTCAAGTTGTTTCCCAGACTATTAAAAAGACGACAATTTAAAAAAAAAATAAAAATTAAAAACAATTAAGTGATGTGTGTGAGGTTTTGGCAAGGGTAAACAGAGAAAGTTGTAAAATAAAAGTAGTAGTGTGAATAAGCGAATATTCCTGTAAATCCCTCAACCCGAGGTGAAACAATGCTCACCACTTCGAGATCTACAGCCGGTGCAGAAAGAGGATGATAAAAGGTTGTGAAGTGATAAGATCCGCGAGTACTCCGCGAGTACAAGAATAACCATAGCCAGAAGAAAAGTTAAGATTAATGCGCGAATCAAACAAAATAAGAAGGAGATAAAAGAGAATATTAAAGATTAAGTAAAGGGGGGAATAAACATTATTATGGATGAAATAAAATAAAGTAGAAATGAAATAAAATATTATCACGGATGAAATAAAATAAAATAGAGGCACGTATAAATAGATCAGAAAGTAAAAGAACGTGAAAGGAAACAGACACAAGAAAATATGCCAGAGGGCAAAACACTTAACAAATACAGGAAAGACTAGCCGGAGAACAGTTAGGTCCTATTGAAATCGCCGAGTGCTCACCGGCGGGCGAAACAAAGAAACGGATGTGCTAGTCACTCAAGCGCACAGAAAATGAAATCAGCCGTGAATAACGAGTAACAGTAGAAACGCTAACTGAGCCTAAGGGCAATAAAATTGAACCAATGGGTAGAAATCGCAGAGGAGCCATAGAACCAATAAGGAAGATTAAATGTCACGTGAATAGTAAAACCAGGGAACAAAACTAGAAAAGAGGCGTGAAATAGATTTTGGTCTAGGAGCAGGAGCGCGCTTTAGACACGCGAAAGATGGAACACTTCGTGTCGGGACAAGCTAGGAGGAGGACGTAAAAACTTTGTGTCGGGAAGAGCTATGAGTAGGATGTAAAACTCTGCGTTGAGAAGAGCTAGGATGAAGACGATCTAGTTTGTGTTGGGAGGAGATAGAAAGAGAATGTTAGAGTTCTATATCGGGAAAAGAGATAGGGTAGCTAGGGATGACAAAAGTCATATTGTAAGTAAAGGAGAAATAGAATAAATTCAAGGGTAAAAGCACGGAGACTGTAACGGGGGAAAAACTGATAGGAACGCGTCTTGTGTGAAGGGCCTGCAGTACGAATACAGTGTGGATCTTCATAATAAATGGGCCATTGAGAGGAGTTGTGAGTATCATTCACCTCCCATCCACACAATCCCTGAGGTAAGATTCTCATAACCCATCATCCTCTACCTGAGCAGCCGGCAATCACCTGAAACCCTACACCAAGACCTTACCAACCAGAAACGTTACCTTTATTTTCCAAACCCCGCTACAAAATGGCACCCAACGTGTCTTACACCCACGCCTAGCACCCTACCAAACCAACACTCACACCAACACAACGGAGGACGCCGCCAAGGAACCAGCCACCATCAACAGACCAACAGCAGCACAGCACAACAGCACCGAGTAAGTACAAACAACATTTCATACACCAAGAGAAAAGTGAATGTTACTCCGTAACGGCAAAACAACAAAAATCACCATGGAGAACGCCCTTACGGAGGAACAAACAACAGAAACAACTAATCAACAAGAACGTGCCGAAAATCCCTATACACTAGAGGCAGTTATTCAACAAATGTTTATATAATTCCAGCAACTTAACTCTCAAATCACCGCACAAGGTGAAACACTTAACTCACAAATTCAAACACAAAGTGAAACACTGCATTCTCAGATCACTGCACAAGGTGAAACATTACACTCACAAATTCAGACACAAGGAGAGACACTAAACGCAAAACTAACAGCACAGGAGGAAACCCTCAAACAATTAGAACAGAGACTGATGACCCAGGTACACACACAATTAGTTGCCCAAGGGGAGAAGCTAGAGGCAAAAATTCTAGAGCAAATGAACACGAAATTCTCAGAACACCAAACACAAATAGAGGAGCAGGTAAACCGACAAGCAACCCAAGTGTCGGAGATGAATGCAGGGCAAGTGTCTTTACAAACGGAGGTCATTAGCATTAGAACAGATGTTCTGGAGGCATGCTCCGAATTAAAATCTTTAAAGGGAAGGGTCACACAAATGTCTGCTGACCATGTTAACCAGGAACAGCTGAATTGTGATCTGCAAGCAGCATGTGTAAATATTAAGGAAAATATAAATACAGAAATAACAGCAATGAAAGAACTCATCACCAATTCAACAAACCAAGCAGCTGCAGAACACAACGCGGCATTAGAACTAATTGACAAAAATTCGCGTGAGTTGGCACAGGTTAGAGCAACAATAGCAAGACAGCAGAATGTGTCAAATCAAAATGCCAATAACCATGCCACCTCTCGCGAAAATATCACCGCGGAAACGCAACCTGCAATTCACGTGCAACTTGCGTCGTCGCAGTCACCAACTTCTAGTTTAGCTCATGAGGAACATAGCTATATGAATGTGCATGCATACCCTCTACATCTTAATTTATTAAATGAGATAGCAGTACCACAGTTCAATGACTTGCGAGACAATGCGAAACGATACATTATGGATCTGGACGCGTATTTCGAGTTGAAACAAATTCCGGAAAACTTGAAATTATTGATCATAAAGAAAGGGCTACAAGGCAGGGCACTCTCTTGGTTCCGGTTAGCGATCGGCGACCACACCACATACTCTGACTTCAAACACTTATTCCTAACAAAATATTGGAATACTACCACCCAATACGCGGTGAGAATACGAATAAATAATGGGAAATATACACCAGGACAGGGGCAACAACTAATCGACTACTTCCTAGATCTGGCACAACAGAGCCAATTACTAGATCCACCCATGCAGGAAGATGAATTTGTAAAATTAATCGTGAGACATTTCCCGGATAGTATCCGAAATAATTTAATTGTGGCTAGGGCGACTACCATTGCCGACACACTAGAACTGCTGACGGCGCTACAAGGACACCAGAGCGGTAGCTCAGAAAATAGAGCACCGACACAAAATTTCAGTGGGTTAAGGGCACACCCCAACTATCAACAAAGACGAGGTCCATACCCTCAACAAAACAGATACGATGACAGGGGCAACCAGTTTACGAGACACAGGGGCGACAACCATTTCCACAGGAACCCATCACGAGACAACGGGAGAAGGTACATAAACTATGTAAGAGTGAACGGGAGCCGGAGACATAACTCATGGGGCACAAACACACCGGAACCCCGTGAATACGAAACAAGACAAGATGGACGCCACAGCCCGAACAAAACCTTCAATGAACGCAGCCGCCCAGGACAAAACGTAGACGCACCATCATGGCCTCAGGAAAACCGACGGGAACATATAGAATACAACCCACGGTCAAACCACCAACGAAATGACAACACGCAAACAAAACACACAGGGACCATAAAAAAGCAAACATGGTTCAACCGCGACAACCAGGGACCGACACAGCAGGATGAGAGGTGCGGTGGCGCATTCGGTATCAACGAAACGACGGAAAACTAAAACGGGGTCAGGATCAATTCCCGTCTCTAGAACCCCCAGCTCTTTGCAACACAGGGAATAACAACTCCAGTAATGAAGAAAGACAAGGCGATATCATCGACTCACCACAAGTGTCAATACAAATAGCAGGCGAAGCATACCAGGCTATCGTGGACTCCGGAGCAATGGCTTCTTTATGCAGCATGGAGTTCTACAAAACGATAATATCGCGTGGAATAAAACTGCAAACATTGCCTGTTAAGAATGTTTACGCTATCTTAGCAATAGGGAGAAAGAAAACCCGAATCCAACAACAAGTAATGATACCCTTTAACATTAAAGAGATAGACTTTGAGTATATTTTTCTAGTGGTTCCACATTTAGTGACACAATTAATAATTGGGAGCGACCTGCTATCTGAATTCAGGGCTAATGTAAATTATAGAACGAGGGAGCTCACATTAGTGACAACAAACAATGAAACAGTAACTACACATTTCCTCAAGACGCCAGGTATAACACCAGACTTAACGGAGGGTGAAAGAGACATCCATCAGAACAGATTTTTTGTACAAGTCATCAGCCTTGGGGGCGAAATATGTAAAACGCAGGTAGAGATAGATGCTAGATTTTACGAGGAAGAGGAATTAGAAGATATTAATGAACTCGCCGACGAAGAATGTAGAGAAGATGAAATAAAGAATAATTATATAAAGCCCGTGGGAGGCGCAAAGATAAGCGGACTGGATGACTTACCAAGTGAAGATGAAAAACAATACCTGTACGGAGAGACGGACACCCGACAAATTAGAGAGTGCATTGCACGAAAGGTGAATGACATCTCAGCCCTCAGCAAACGACAAAAACAAACACTAACTACAATTCTATGGAACAACAGAGAAGCATTTTCAGACAAAACAGGTTGCTGTAAAAATTACGAATATTCCTTTGAGGTGAAACCAGCTCCACCATGGAAATATAAATGTAGAAATATACCAATAACACTTCAAAACGCAGTACATGACACGATAACACAAATGATTGAGCAGAAAATAATACAACCATCGAATTCGCCATATATAAACCCCTTATGTGTTGTTGCAAAGAGCTCAGGAAAGGTTCGCATTACGATAGACGCTCGCCACTTAAACACCTTTATAATACCCGACAACACGAGGACCCAAAGTATCGAGTACATTCTTGCCGGAATCGGAAAGAAAACGTGGTTCTCATGCTTGGATCTCAACAACTCATATCTACAAATCCCATTGGCTCCCCATGTCAGACAATACACGAGTTTCATTTACCGGGGTAAAGTATTCGAATTTTTAAGGATACCTTTTGGGCTATCGGTCAGCGGCTCAGGATTTTTGAGAGCGACAGAGAAAATTTTTGGAAATACGACGCAAGACTACCTTACACAATACATCGACGACTTCCTGATACACAGCACGGACATTGAGAACCACCTTCAGCACATAAACACTGTGTTAACAAAAATCAGACAAAATGGGCTGACACTGAATCTAAACAAAACAACATTCTTCAGCCAAGAAATCAAATTTCTAGGATATATCATCTCGGACAAAGGAGTGGCACCGGACCCGGAACGCATACGCACAATTCAGGCAATACCACCCCCTAGAAACGTTAGACAACTAAGAAAATTTTTAGGTATACTGCAATATGAAGCTCGCTTCCTCGCAAATTATTCCAGAGAGGTAGCACCCCTAAGAGAGCTGTTAAAGAAAGGCACACGCTGGAAATGGTCGGAGGAACACCAAAACACTTTCGATAACATAAAACAACTTTTTGGAAAAGCAATACTATTGGAAAGACCAAACATGAATTTACCATTTCACATTTATTCCGACGCAGCCATCACAGGTTTCGGAGCCATCTTGTGCCAATACGACGAGAAAAATGAACAACATATTATCAGCACGGCATCTCGAACTTTGACCCCTACAGAGAAAACAGCGGGAATTACAGAACTTGAAATAGCAGCAATATATTTCGCGCTACAAAAATTCAAGCACTACGTATATAACAGCTCAATCACAATATACACTGACCACGTGAGCTTATCATTCATCAAATCATGCAAACTCGTCAGCTCCAAAATAGCCCGTTATATACATGAAATAACAGCATATGACGTCAATATAAAACACATCCCCGGAAACAGCAACATTTTCGCGGATACACTGTCCCGACTAGGAAACAGAGAAGGAATTCCAGAATGCATGGGACATACCAGAAGAGAAATTAAAATTCTGAGAACCTCACTACACCCAGGTAGCGAACTCGCCAAACAGGTAAAACACATACAAACATTGCAGCTGCAGGAACCAAAGTTGGCAACCCTAATGAGCCAGGCAAAGGACATTACACCTGACCTGAAGGAGACGATAGGGCTGCACAAAGGCACACTGTACAAACTGAAAAGGTCGAAACAACCAACGTGGCTGACATATGCGCCGAGTTCTCTGGAAACAAATATAATTGACACCTTCCATAAAACAATGATCCACGCAGGATCAGAAAAGACCTGCAACGCAATCCAACAACACTTTTACATCCCAAAACTACATCGAAAGGTACGGCAGCAGATAAGCGAATGTGACACATGTCAAAAATGTAAACCAATGAATATAAAATACGACACACCACCTCAGAATATCATCAGGGATAAACCCCTAACACTAGTCGCGGGAGATTCCCATGGTCCTCTACCAGCAGGAGTAGGCGGCATGAGACACATTTTTGTATTGGTGGATGTATTCACAAAATTCGTAAAATTATACCCTATGCGAAAATTAACGAGTGCAGCATGTGCCAAGAAAATCATCAATGACTATATACCCAAATATGGGAAAATGAATGCACTTCTCGTGGACAACGCTTCGATACATAGGGGAAAACAATTTACAGACAACATAAGGGCACAGGGGATAAAAATCTACAACTCAACGGTATACCACCCGCCATCGAACCCATGCGAGAGATACATGAGAGACCTCGTGATATATCTAAGAATTCTATGCAATAAAAATCACACATCGTGGGTGGACCACATACCCACGATAGAACGAACGTTCAATGAAACACCGAACAGCAACACAGGTTTCACACCCCTGACTCTACTTACAGGACAAGAACACTGCCTCATGGAAGGAATGCCCCCAGCTATCTCGACAAAAGAAGCCACTCAGGTGGAAAAGTTGAAACTGGCGTATGAAAACATAATTAGGAAAACACAATTAAGAAACAAACACATGAAACGACACAACAAGACATGGAACCCGAAAGAAGGAGATAAGGTGTTATACAAGGCACACCACAAGTCATCCATGTTGAAAAAAGAGAACAATAAATTACATTTGATGTGGCACGGTCCGGCCGTAATCCGGAAACAATTGAGTGATCGAGCTTTCGAATTACAAAACCCACGTACTTTGAAAATAATTGGTAGGTACAATTTGGCCTTAATAAAACCGTACAAAGTACCTACAAAATGACGGGAAATGAACCACAATGTAACGTTAAAAATGTCTCAGTAAGAAATTAAAACAGAAACATAAACACAGCATTTGAATTAGCGTGTAGGAAAAACGTAAGGTCAATAACACAACGACCAGAACAGGGTAAAGGCATGACACATAACGAAAATAAGAGTAAAAGACTAGGAACTGTAAAAGTGTGAAACATGTAAGTTTGTTAAACCTAAGGCAAAGAATGTAAATTCATATTAAACTTAAACAATATGCAAGAAAACTTAGTAATCTATGCAAAAGGTGTAGAGTTACAGAGAAAGGGGAAATATACTGTTAAGGCTTAACCAAAACAGAACAGAAGGACCATCATCTGGATATAAGAAAATGTTAAAAGTCTCACCATAGTAAACACTGAACTATGATACAAATGAGTGTAAAGAATATTATGATGTATTGAGTGTTAGGATAAGGTCATAGATTAAGTTCATTGTAAATAACATTAAGACAGCACTCATGAGCACAATTAGGAACAAAATAAAAACGTAAATCTGTGGAAAATTATGTGTACTTACATTCAGGTATAGGGACTTGCACAAAAATGTAAGGTCAGACAGACACGTGACTATTCCCAGGTAGACTCAAAAAGGTGAATGACATCCCTAAACAGTCACAACAACTCGTGTGAACAGTGAAAAGTGAACAGTGCGCGGAATACGTTACAAGAAACACAAAGCACTAGTACACGAAATGAAACCAAAAAAAAAAAATGAGTGCTTAAGTAAGTGAAAGCATGTTTCACTAAAGGGAAACATGAAAATATACACCAGACAAAAAACTAAAACAACAAAACGAGGCCTGAATGAAAAGGGCGGAAAAAAAATGAAAATGTAAATAGTTATAGAATAGGTTATAAGTAATAGATAAATTAGGTAAAGTAAAGTGCGCCACAAGGCACCAGGAGACGCAGAAGTCAGTCCCCGGAAACAAATTTTTTCTATGTAAATTTTTCAGGTGGAGCCACAAGCATAATGTGTAACTTAAACTGTATATAAAACAGTTCGTCAGAACTAAGTACAGAAGAGCCTCACACAAGACGCGAGGGGGGAACGTTAGCGCAAACAGCGAAGCACTAGTTTCAGTGGGTTTTCAGACAAGCCATTAACTTTATTCATGCGCATAAAATGAATGCCTTATCTGAAGGGCATTTGAAGTGATAAGATCCGCGAGTACTCCGCGAGTACAAGAATAACCATAGCCAGAAGAAAAGTTAAGATTAATGCGCGAATCAAACAAAATAAGAAGGAGATAAAAGAGAATATTAAAGATTAAGTAAAGGGGGGAATAAACATTATTATGGATGAAATAAAATAAAGTAGAAATGAAATAAAATATTATCACGGATGAAATAAAATAAAATAGAGGCACGTATAAATAGATCAGAAAGTAAAAGAACGTGAAAGGAAACAGACACAAGAAAATATGCCAGAGGGCAAAACACTTAACAAATACAGGAAAGACTAGCCGGAGAACAGTTAGGTCCTATTGAAATCGCCGAGTGCTCACCGGCGGGCGAAACAAAGAAACGGATGTGCTAGTCACTCAAGCGCACAGAAAATGAAATCAGCCGTGAATAACGAGTAACAGTAGAAACGCTAACTGAGCCTAAGGGCAATAAAATTGAACCAATGGGTAGAAATCGCAGAGGAGCCATAGAACCAATAAGGAAGATTAAATGTCACGTGAATAGTAAAACCAGGGAACAAAACTAGAAAAGAGGCGTGAAATAGATTTTGGTCTAGGAGCAGGAGCGCGCTTTAGACACGCGAAAGATGGAACACTTCGTGTCGGGACAAGCTAGGAGGAGGACGTAAAAACTTTGTGTCGGGAAGAGCTATGAGTAGGATGTAAAACTCTGCGTTGAGAAGAGCTAGGATGAAGACGATCTAGTTTGTGTTGGGAGGAGATAGAAAGAGAATGTTAGAGTTCTATATCGGGAAAAGAGATAGGGTAGCTAGGGATGACAAAAGTCATATTGTAAGTAAAGGAGAAATAGAATAAATTCAAGGGTAAAAGCACGGAGACTGTAACGGGGGAAAACTGATAGGAACGCGTCTTGTGTGAAGGGCCTGCAGTACGAATACAGTGTGGATCTTCATAATAAATGGGCCATTGAGAGGAGTTGTGAGTATCATTCACCTCCCATCCACACAATCCCTGAGGTAAGATTCTCATAACCCATCATCCTCTACCTGAGCAGCCGGCAATCACCTGAAACCCTACACCAAGACCTTACCAACCAGAAACGTTACCTTTATTTTCCAAACCCCGCTACAGTTGGAAAGTACCGTCGCTCCTCCACTTAAACCGAACCCCAAACCACTGCACGTCCTTATTTACACTCCTATATCCTATCATATTGCAATGATCTATTTGACTGCTTGACAATAGTTCATTTTACTGTGTACTTACAGTAGTTTATTAACGTTTGTTTTCATTTCATTAACCAGCGGCAATCCTAAATTGCATTCTCACGGTATTGAGTAAGCATTAACCTTTTATTAAACTTGACACAAATTTCCTCTGAAACCTGAATGCACATACTCTTGAATGAAAAATAATACCCCGTTCATTTGACAGGAATCTTCCCGTTGCGATTGAGAAGTTTAGGGTTCCTGCTGGTCAGGACGAATTTGACAGTCATTAACAAGGTTCAAGGCTGCTCTGGCTGTCAGATACGAGTACCACACCCACCCTCCCGCCTACCTACCAGGTTTTAACGTGTGTACTACAACAGACACATCATCATCTTCTTCTGCCGAGTCGTAAACGAGGTTGAATGGCCAGCAACAGGTTGTCTGAGTTTCATCTACTAGGATGCGATGATGCCTACAAGGTTTGCCCTCTCCTCTCATTGTGTGCGTGTATATTTGCTTTCAGATAAGATCCTTGGGCCTAATGAGGGCTATCTACAGCTGATTTATTGCAAGGATTGCTATATATGATAAGAGGCGTGATTTTATTCAGTAACGTGTAACAGGAAACCAGTTTTTGTCAAAGAATGATGCCACCTGTGACGAAAACCAAGTCTGCACTTCTTTTTTACAATTTCACCGTTGTTCAGATGTTTTCTACCAAGAAATTTCTTCAGATGAAGAAACAGATGAAATTCACTTGGTGCCAAATCGGGACTGTAGAGAGAGTGGTCGAATTGTTCCCAACCAAATGATGCGACCAGATCTTGAGTTTGTTTGGTTGTGTGTTGCCGGGCATTGTCACTCATTATTGTTTCTCCATAAACCTCACACAATTGGCGATGATGTTTATTGTGGAATATTTCTCGCATTCTGAAAACGAATCACTAACCTGACTTCACAGTCGGCACGTAAAAGTACCTCAAGTCTGATAAACAAGCCTCTGAGCAAAATTACCGATCTTTCACGCCCAACGTAGAATGGGACGCTAAGAACATAGCAGTTAAAAAGCACCTATAAATAAAGCACTTTTTTTTTTTACAGTCGGCCGTCGTTGGATTGTTTTGAACATTTCGAAACGCTCTAACAACACAAACATAAACTGACGATCGCTCACAACTGCGCTTGGCTTCGTTATGAATGGAGGAAGTGATCGCGCATACTCAAAATCACGACTGCAGCGCTGCAGCGGCAAAATATTAAAACAGTAGCTTCTTTAAAAACACGTCTCGTATATAAATCAAAGAATATGTGCTAAGCACATTTATATTGTGCAAAAACACAAAAAGCGTGAATAAATTTAAAACTGTCGTAGACGTTAATTACTAATTTAGTATGTCTCTGCATCTGGGTCTTGCTTCCATTAATAACATACTTCATACTTAAAAATAGCAGAATTAATGACCGAGAGAGATGATAATGAGTAAGGCTCGCATTTGGGATGACCGGGGGCGACCACCTTGACTATGGGTTTTTACATAGTTTCTCAGGCGGAGGCGAATGCTGCGGTGGTTTTCCTTCTACCACAAATTTCATGTTACACGGTTGTAGGACCAGGTGACGGCAGTTGGTGTTGCTGGGAGGTGCAATTTCCGCTTTGGAAATGTTTCTTCCTGGGGTGTCCTTCCTGGAAACTGTCTCGATTGTCGCGGTACCTACAGATTGAGCAGGACTTAGGAGGGGTTAGCCGGAATCTTTAGGGATTCCGTCTAGCAGACATCGTTCTCTGGAGCTGGTCACACTTTGGGTCTCCCCATCATCCATTCCTTCCAGGAGTAACATTGGAAGCAAACAGAGTCCACTATGGCCTAATAATTGTGGCAATGTACTCCGATTACAGAAGGACCCTCTATCTGCCTACTCCTAACTCCTAACCCGTTAATGCCTTGTAAAGGAAGAATAAACCAAAATTTAAATCACGAATTTAGTATTGGGAAGTTGGAACTGCAAGACCTCAGAAGTGGATATCTCATACCTAATTGGTGAACTGACCCGCCCATCACGTATAATGACCAGCCCCTCACACTAACTGTTTGGCCTCATACAATTTTATCTTATTTAAGTTGCAGAATGTTACCACATTATGAGCTCCAGGTTTTGTTGGCCTCACTTTTATGCTTTTGTTGCTTATAGGTATTTATGTTTCGGATTAAATCTCTTCTTGTTTGTGCGAAACCTCTTATCAGTCGCAAGAGTGATTTTCAATAAAGAAATTATATAAATATGATGCAAATTCGTGGTATTAAGGGTTTAAAATGTTTTCATATCATTAAACAATCCGCAGGTTTGATTATATTATACATTGGAGTACACCAGAAGACACTGTTAAAAGTCATAAAATTATGGCATTAGCGAGAATAAAATTGCTTTACCACAGGCAGTCTTTAAATTGAATCCATTGCATTTAAGTTTTAATGGAAAATATCTTTGAGGAAAACGAAAGCGATGAGATTTATTGCATCTCAACCAAAAAGAGTGTAATTGGTTTTAGACAACAAAATAGCGGAACAAATTTAATACTTCAGGATATTTATGCTGCTTAATAACATATTGGGGAAAATGTGAAATTGAAGAAAAATTAAACAAATTTATCTATATGTGCAGAGCAATACGTAGAACACTAGCAAGATAGGTGAGTAAGAAATCTATGTTAAAACATCATGAAGTGATGGCAGTTCCGACTCTTCTGTATTGTTGTTATTTTGTATGTTAACAAAAAATCAAGGAAAAAGAATAGAAGCAGGAGAAATGAAGTTCCTTAGATATGTTGCTGAATATAAATTATTAGAGAAAAGAAGAAATGAAGAAATCGGAAAGTCTAGCAAGTGCAGCGATGAATTATAATCCGCTAGGAAGGCCAGTAAAACGTCGGAGAGATCAGTTTGATTGAGGCGGAAAGGACCAAAGAATCTAAGCCATGAAAAAGAAGAAGAAATAGCATAAAGATATAATTTACACAGAGAACGGAATCACATTTGTTCACTTTACGGTATTGTTTCTTCTATTTAATCACATACAGGTATTTCCTGTTGTTGCTCCATTACATTAACTTTCTGAATTTATTTCTCCAGATAGAAACGTAGTTCCTCAGTGTTTTCCTCTCTCAAGAATGCACGTTATGAAATATTTGGCATTTCTTCTAGTTATTAAAACTATTATCCTTTATGAATAAATCAGGCGCAGCATTGTTTCCAAAAGAGCGAATAAAGATGTAATATTCTTCTGTTGTAGAGTTCTGCAAGACTGAGTAAGTGAGGACAAAATAATAAGCAAGCCAAGAACAGCACAGATTAGGGACGAGTACAAGCGCTATGACCAAATCCTAATGTTTGACGCGAGTATTGTACATCCGACAACAGCCAACTCGTACTCTCTTATTACTTGGCAAGTGGAATGCTTTCTATGTGTCTGATGGTTTATGACTAAATAAAGCTGTATTCTTCATTTATTTTTATTCATCATTTCAATAATGATCGTTAACATTTGAACTGGAAGAGTAATATTTATACTCTTTCTAGGATTAATATATGCATAATATTCTATTGTAGCACATTCTAAAAGTCATGCATTTGCAGGATAACACATAGATACAGTAACACCAAAAAGTATACACCTCTTATTTAAAAATTCTATCAGCCAAATTAACGAAGAGAAAATTTTCATTCTTAATATTATAAACAATACGTTAAATTGCAGTTTACTTTTCTGCACGTTACCAGTTTTTAATTTTATTAGTTTTGTTGTTGTTGTTTTAAATTGCACCAATTTTTCAACTTTTTCATATGTGGTATCTATGAAATCAATTTAAACATATTTAGCACAGCAATTTTTCATATATTTATGACTGTCTCTGACATATAATATAAACAGACAAAAGATGCATTTATAAAGTCGTTAACGCTGGGAATTAATGAGAATGTTCAGTAAACACGATAAGTAAATAGCGATAATTCCTGACTTTTACATATTTTCCTTCGTCAGATCAAAACACATTTTTCAACGCAACTTCAGGTATTACCCCAAAGAAATTCTTTCACTAAATGCAGTAAATTAATTCTCTAAACATCATACACGAAAAAGCTACAAAATGTGTGTATTTTCAAAATAATATAGAAGTAATAAAATGAGGAGTGCTAGCACATTCTAATAAAAATTGTTCTGCATATTAAAAAATCACAATTCTCTCTCGTTAATTTGGCAGATAGAGTGGAATGATTTGTAGAGTTTCTGCCCGTAGTTAAGCTTTAAATATCACGTTTATACTAAGTAAGAATTTAATTTTCTTTCTCTTATAAAAAAGTCCCGAAAGCCTATATGAAAGAGTATTAGTAAAGACAGAAGGTTAGCTGCATGCCCTTTCGAGAGCGATCAATAATCAAACGCTCTTGAATAAATGGTGGTAGTATGAAATAATTAAAATAATGATGATTATGTCGGACGATGGATTGGCTATAAGGTACATTCTATACAATAAGTAGTTCATGGTAGCGAGGTTTGTTTTTAATTGGAAGCCGATGTTCTCTTCACAAAATGTAAATGTTTTGAATTAAATGAAAACATTTTTAAAAATCGTATTTGCTGAAGCACGTAGTTACATTATAAAATGATTTTCCTTCATACGTGGACATCACACGGCTACCTGCGCGCAGGCCGCCGCAGCTCAGAATCCCGCCGAAACGGTTATAATGTACCCGCAACTGCTTCACGTTCTCATAGTGGCAGTTACAATTACAATGAGATGTTGGAAAGGTTGTCCTCCGGCATCTTCTCAGGAAATTTTCATTCACACTGGGGATTTCAATTTCCGAAATTGAGTGAATTTCTCGAATTATGTTTTCTTTTAGTTTTTAAACACAACCTTTGATGGTGTATTTAGTTTGTTAGACGCACCTATTTTTCAAGTTCCTCCATAGATAAAAATCACAAACAGTTAAATCAGGGGGTCGTGAATACCATAATTCTCTACGAATTATTCTATCTTCAAAAATTCCATGAATTAAATTTAATGACTCATCAGGTGTATGCGCGGTAGCAAAGTCTTGTTGGAAAAATGCAGACTGGCATGCAACGTCGGCCAGATGTTCAAAAAATGGCGTAAGATATTCCTGTACCTCTCTGCATTTATTGTTTGTTAAAGAAATATAGGTCCTTTTATTCTGTATGTATTCACCGCGCGCCGATTTTCGTGTCTTGCAAGGAAATCCCTTGTATAAAACACGTTTCTGTCTGCTCCAATATGTGTTACTTTACGATGAAACAACCTTATAAATGAAACTATGCTGCGCCAGAGAAGAATATTAAGCGTGGGTCAATTACTCCATCATTTCGCAAAATCCAGTTACTGAAATTTACCCGACCCTGATGATTAAATTAAAAATAAGGTGTGTACGACAAACCCCATATATTGTAAGAACTACAACAAAACATCAAGCGTGAAATTCCCTCACTTTTGGATATTTAACCCTCAGATGTGAATGGAAATCTCCTGAAAAGATGCCAATAGTATGCGGATAGGGAAGCATAACGTTTCTAACGTGCCTTATAATAAGGTATGTGCTTATTGTCATTGTAATTATAATTATGAGAACGTGAGTTGGCTAAGGCGATATTATGACTATTTAGGTGAGAGTCCGAGCTGCAGCGCTGTCCATAGATGTACTGTGCCCCCTCCTTAGAGATTTTTTGAAGGTTGTGAGTGATTGAAAGGAGGACTTATACCACAAAGGTGCGTATAAAACAGAACGGCAAGGTACAAGTGTGAACATGTATTTAACATAATAGAATGTTTTACAATAGACTGTATATTCATTAAATTCACAGGATGATGATAATGAAAAAATGCCTCATCAAGTTCACTTGTGAATCCCAGACCAATCAACTCTTTATACAAGGTTAACGGTTTTTCAGAACAGTTGCTTGGATTCCAATTCCTGCAAGTGGTTGGTTTACAACGTATTTTAAAAAAAAATAATTTAAGGAACATTTATAACCGGTGTATCATGCCCAATATTATCCTTAGTGACCGTAGTCGTTATGAGATCCAGAACTCTCGGCTAACACAATAATGCCTCGCAAATTATTTAGAATAACTCAATGAGCACGGCAATGCTGGTCAGAACAGATCAGTTACTTAAGTGTTAAATTTACAATGCCCACAAAAGCCAAATTGAAATGTAAGTCATGACACTTAACCAGGTTAGTAAACCCCGCACGACATTGGGTGCCCGAAGAGTTGGTCACAGTGTGAAGGAAAAGCGCTGTACTTAAAACTTTATAATCGCATAGATATTAGATTTTATTAAAATCGTCATGTGAATGTATGCGATTTAATTCAGGCATTGCAAGTAGCTGTTCCTCGTCTGAGATCTCGTCTTGGCTAACGAGCTAGACTGGCTATGGCGCGAACGAAAATCAGCTGATACTTCTAGTCTAGTTCAATTGAAATTACAGTCGCCTAATATATCCATATTATAAACATACAAATAAATTGTTCGTTAAATACACTGAAAACTCACATTTATAACATGAAGCTATTCACTGTTAGCCACGTCTAAGACTACCGTTACTACGTAACTATGATTCACGCCTGTCTATCTCGTTAGCCAGGGATTTCGTATAGTCTGGCTTTCTCTTTACGTTACTTTGCGTTCACTACAATGCCCCGTTCATCGCTTCTGCTCGGTTGCTACGTAAATGTAAACTTTGCCCCATCGGCTTAGAATCTTACATAAACAATACACTCATTATTTACATCCATTGCATATATGTGTATTTATTACCAACCTTTAACTCGTGCAAATTGGCTTTCAAATGGTTCTATTGACGGAGAAATGCAACTGATATACGTAGATACGATTTCTATGCAAGCTCCAATATTTAACATTAGGAAAGACATAAAAACTAAATATACAAAAAAAACAAAAACAATATCGCTTTCAAAATAATTATGCATGCATGAAAATAGTTAATTTAAGAGCTGAAGAATGCGTGTAATAACTGTGATTGATGAATTAAATTAAACCTTTTCTAGGGAGAGTTTATTAACACTAGCTACATGCATATTTTACATTAGTAAATCATTAACTGTTGCAGACTTAAGACTCATCATCCGAAAGCTTTGGAAACAGATAATTGTGTAAAAATAAAGTGATGATAACAGTGTGAGAAATCTCGATTTGTGCATGTTAACGATAAACAAGTATTGATAACTTATACAATAAATGTTCCTTATTAGGGTTTCAGCAGATCATAACTGTAAATCTCTGAATACCGAACATAGAAGGTTTCACAAACAAGCATCTGTAGAAAATGCATTACAATCATTAAGCATTCTGACTGAGAAACTTCTGAAATGTGGGTCAGAATAATACTTAGAGAATTTCAAAGGAAAGCCGCGCACAAGTAAACGATTTTTCACTCGACAGAAATGGTAAACTCAGGTGCTCCGCTTGATGTGTTGTAAGGAATGCTGCCCACACGCCATGTAGCAGAAGGAGCGTGCGTGAACTAAATACTGTTCACAGTAGTATAGGTGTATTCGGCGATATACCAGGCGTCCGCAAGCTTTCCGTGTCATGCTCGAGAACTTTCACGTGGGCACAATGTTGTAATGAACCGTGGGCCGGAAGTAGGCTTAAGGGACCTGCAACTGAATTTTCCAACTTTTTGTTTTCTCTACCACGTACTTAGAAGGTAGAGAAGTTATTGCATTCCCCCAAAAGTTCGCAACCGAAATTTCACCGGAAATACATGTCTTGAGGCCCCCTGAATCCAGAAAAACATTTTTAGAAAAAGGTCCGTGTGTGTGTGTGTGTGTGTGTGTGCGCGCGCGCGTGCGTGTGTGTGTGTGTGTGCGCGCGCATACAGCATAACTCAAAAATGAAAAGTCGGATAAACACCAAACTTGGTATTTAGGCTTAGTACTTCTTAATGCGATACAAAGATTTTCAAGAAAATTTCCCACCCAAATTACCCTTTATACCAAAACTTTTTCAAAATGTTTTTTATAAAAAATGCCGCCAACGGTTTTTATTAAAATAACGTATATTAATATTTATATGACAAAAAATGTATATCTTAAATTTTCTGGGAATAGCCTTTGAAGTCCTCTTCATTCCGAAGGAATTTTGTATAATCTTGTATAACCAGTAAACGTTCAGCGAAAGACGAAAACATACTACAAAAGAAATGTGGATCTCTTTAAAACACACAATTTATTATTTTGAGATATAAGCCATTTCCGAGATATCCGTATTGATGGTTCGAATTGTTCATTACTTGGTCATTCTTTAAAATCCGACATCAGTTGTTTCTCTTGATTGCATGGAAACAGTATGGGATATTAAGGCAACGTATAGCGTCCAGTTCTTAAGCATTTGACCATCGCTTTTCCCATTATATCCTAACGAAATGCGTAATGTGTCTATTTCTGCAAGGGTTTATTTGAATTAAAACGAAGTATATAGAAAAATAAGCTTTAATTAGAAGGGTTTGTATACCTACTAATAAGCGACAGATGGCAGAAAATGTCATGTAAATCTAACGCGTCAAATTGTTTTTTTAATTTTAAAGCTATTCGCTTGAAAATGTGCACACTTAATATGGGTAAGTAAAGAAGAAAATAAATTTAAGGATTTGATTGAAGTTCATGTTATTAGTTGTAGAGAAATAAAATATTGTTTTTATGAGGCTGTTAGTGTTAACATTTTCCTTGTTTTTCAGTATAAATTAATTTTTTGTGAATAAAGGAATCATAAAATGCATACCTGAATCTTTATATAGCAGATGTTAGATTATGTATCAAATTTTCATACAACTCAGAGAAAAACTGAAATTTAAGGAATATATTTCATACCCAAAAATGTAAAACTGAGAAAAAATACATACAGAAAGGGTCCAGTAGGGTTAAAAGGGATCGCACGGATGATTTAAGCGTGTCCCTGGGCTTTTTAAAATATTGTATGGTGAAAAATGATTCAGAGGTGTCTATAGAATATTTATATGGTATAATTAAAAATCAAAATGCTGGATGGGTTACACTTTAGACACTCGAGGTTCTCAGATCTTACAATACTGAGTTATTTCTGCAGGAATACATCGTCACCTCATTGCCATAGGGTCATATGTCATTATTTGAAACTTTACAAGAAGTGTAATTGAATCTTAAAATAGCTGCGAAAATGCCTTTTTTGTTCTTGTTGTTGTCCTAGAGTTAAACCTTACATCAATCTACACTTGTTTGCACTTTATAGCATTACTGGTGTTGGAAAAATCTGTTACATTAAAATAATATGACAAAATAATAAAACCATAATCAGAGAATATTTGACATTCCACTTACTGGCACTAAGGTGACGACATGTTATCTTCCTACAAGATCCCGGGTGAACACAGCGAAGTTGGAAACGAGGAAATTAGTGTCCCGTGCTAATTCGGGCTCTCTAGCCCATAGGATATTCAACGCCAGGCGTTTGGGAAAATTCTAATCATAACATTATGAAAAATAATATTTTTTATCTGTAAGAGACAACAAATTGCGCTGAATTTTTCGTTGGATTTTCATTGTTACTACTGTAGCAGTACATGTCTGACCCGTAGATTACTACATTAAAATTTTTGTACGAGGTGTATTCCAAAACTAAGGTCCGTTTGGTTATAATAACAACATCGCTCATGAGGCAAGGTTTTTATTGACAGTAATATGTGCCTACATATATACTTTACTTTTCTACATAATCGCCGTTCATATCTATACACTGCTGTAACGCTGCACCAGCTTCTTTAACCCCTCGGCATAGAAGTCTGCCGTCTGGGACTTGAACCAGTTGGTAACGCTCGTCTTGAGTTCATCGTCGGTTTGAAATCGTTGTCTACCCAGCCAATCTTTCAATGCAAGTAGAGGAAATGGTCGCTCGGTGCCAGGTCTGGACTCTACGGAGGGTGGCCAAAAAGTTACCAACGAAACTCTTGAATCTTCTCTTTAGTTTTGGCAGCAGTGTGCGGGCGTGCGTTTTCGTGCAGAGGTTGATGCCAGACGACAGTTTCCCGCGGCGTCGCTTTTGGATTGCGCTTCTCAGTTTGGTAAGCGTTGCACAGTACATGTCAGCTGTAATTGTTGACCCATGGTCCATGAAATAAATCAAAAGGGCACCCCCTTCGTCCCATAACACGGTAGCCATCATTTTGCGATTCGTGTACGGCGATTGCTTACACTTTTTTGGTTTGGATGAACCGGAATGGCACCACTGCATTAACTGTTGTTTCGATTCTGTGTTGGTGTATTCTATCCCTGTCTCGCCGCCCGTAACAAAGTGAGAAAACAAACCATCCCCATCTTGTCTATACCGCTCCAAAATCTGTCGTGCATTACGCATTCGTTGCTCTTTGTGGTGACCTCTGAGCAGTTTTGGCACCCACATCGGACAAACTTCCCGATATCCAAGCTGTTCAGTGACAATTCTGTAAAGTGAGGTTCCAGCAACTTTTGGGAATTCATCAGCCAGACCACTAATCGTCAAACGCCGATCACTTCGAAGTTTTTGGCTCACTTGCTCAACGATGTGTCTCGACACCAGTGTCCAACCTGTTTGTCACTCATAATGCCCGGTTCATACACGAGGCATAACTGGCGATGGATATCCGCAGCTGACGATCCTTTTGCCAGCAAAAATCTAATCACACCGCGCACTTCACAACTGGCGAGATCTACGATTGTCGCGACCATTGCGATCTGCTCTCACTGACTGGAAAACGCCTACTGCCTCACACCAATACTGCCGTAGGTTCCTCAGGAGTCGGTAGATAGCGCTGCAGGCATTCAGGCTTAACGTCCGTTAAATATTGTTCACGGAACATTAGTTTTGGAATATGTCTCAGCATCACATGGAGAAATCTGCATCCATTTCGAGGAGATTCTATAGTTTTCATCCTATTAAGTAAAATTTACTTCAATCTGAAGACATCTATAGTAATATTGGGTTAGAAACCGTTGTATCATTTTGAAGGCAAAGTAATTTAAGATTATAATAATATGTTCGATCATCGTCATCATCAGTCATTGCCTAATTAGCAAGAAGGATACGTCAGGCTTCCACTGAAGATGTCTGCCGTAATCACAGGCGAAACGTCTGAGAAGATAAGAGGGAAGAATCCCAAAAGGCCACTGCCACAGAGCCCAGAAAACCTTTACCGTCTAATTGAAACCGGCCGTGAAAGCCTGCGCTTTTTAAAAAATAAAATTTGTCCAACAGTGCAAAACAAGCGCCTGTCTCAGCTTTGACCTCATCATTTGATGTGACTTTTTGTCAACCCGACCAGTTTTTGCAGAATTAGGAATAAAAACTAATCGCTGGGAGCCAAATCCCGCCAATATTGCGGATGCGGAAGATGCAGTTTTGCAGCAACAATCGCAGACTATGTGAAGGCGCATTGTCGTCAATAAAGAGAACGTCCTTTTTTTGCTAGATGAGGGCCTTTGGAATGAATGGCATTCCTTAATTTGTCCAGTAGTGAAGTGTAATACTCCCCAGTGGTGGTATACTGGAGGAGGTTATCAGCACCATAGCATGAGAATTCAAGTAAACCGTAAACCAATGGGTTTTTTTTTCTGCGGAAGGAACTGTGTTTGCTTTCTTTGGTCACTTTCACCTTCTGGAGAAACTCACTGGAATTGCGTTTAAACAAATCTAAACCTTCTTGAGAAATGTTAATTCCAGTACGTTTTTAGTCCATTGTGAACAAACGCGACACTCACTGAGCGGAAAGCTTTCTCATACACAAAACTTTGTGTAAAACATGGATTCGGCCTATAGAGGTTTTTGCAATGTCAGTCAACTCGTGCACCTTCAGTCGACGATCATTGAGTGCACTATTGTTCATTTTTGTCATAATATCGAAGTCGTAGTGGTTTATAATTGCCTTGAGCATTCATCAGCCCAATTTTAACTGTCAAAAATGAAGAGAGAGAATCGTATTATGTTGAATTTAACTCTTTTTGTATTCCAGTTGGAGTTAAATCCTTCAAAGCAAAATACTTTATTAAAGCTCAAGTTTCAGTTTTATCCCTTTTGTAGAAAATGTTAACACTATTTTGTTTACACGATCGTGACAAACAAGTGGCTAAACTCAGGCAGCGCATTATCTAAGGACAGATACTTAACAACTGTCATAGTAATCCGCCATCTTTAGGAAATCTCTGATTCAGACCGAGAATTTTAAGAACGCCCCTCGTATTTTGAGTAAAGGCATGCTTAAAAATTGTTGCTCTTTTGTATTGGCTTATCATTAAGCTGCGTTTGGAATATACAAACGCTACAGGTCAATAGTCTTCCTACACAGTGCTCTGTTTTACATTCCACAGAAGATAGATGCTCTTTAACTTGTTCCAGCTTGTGGAAAACGCCACTTCTCGTATTCAAAACAGCAGACCTTTAAGAGTGGGAAATGAGAATCACAAGTTAGAGAAAAATTCAGCTTGCGGATGGACAGAACGATGAATGCCAGTTATCGCCCTCCTACCGCTCGGGCAAGTCCATATAGGTTGGGTCTTTAATTGGGCTGAGTTTGCTTGAAGATGCTGCGTTACAATGCTCCTGCAAACTGAGAGTGAAAAGATATCTTCGAGTGTGATATATCTAAGTGGTAGATTTTTGTCTGAAACATAATTTCTCTTTAAGTTGGAAAATTCATTATGCTTTACGATGTAGTGTGCTTCCTCACTGCAGTGGGATCTAGCTCATTAAAACCTCGATAATTTAAAATACACGCTTATAGAACACCACCTTCGTACATACAACTTATTAACAAGAGCGCGGTTTCATTGCATGTCCTTAGCTCGGGATGTTTTTAAAGCCTCTGTACACAGTTATAATGTTCAAAATGTAGGTACTCAAGTTAATTCTAAAGGATATACCATGCGCATGAATAATTCAACATCCTTGGAATTAACGTAAATGCAATATCACCTTTACAGGCAATATTTTTGGCTCAGTTGATGATAGAAATGATGCTTGTATAAGGATTCAGGGTCGATACCCACTTCTTTCGCATATTTTTTTCCTAAGTCAAAATTATAGAGGATGGCATAAATGCACAACGTGGATATGAAATACAGGTTTAAGGCAAGTGAACACCTGTTCCACATCTAGCAGCTCGTTAAGTATACATTGGGTGGAAAATGTACTTCTGAGACATTTTTATCTGCAAGCGTTCCTTTTAAATATTGTATATTTATGATTATTATGCTTATTTAATCGGTGGGGTCGAAATTGCTCATTTAGATCTTCTTTTTATAATTTCATAGTTCAAAAGATGACAGAATACACTTTATATATGATTTCAAATTGAAAGTCCCATACCAAGGCCTCTTAGGTCAAATTACTCATTTCGAGCTGTACTTACACACATTTCGAAGCGCCTTGTTTAGTTCCGCACTAATTATCGGCTTAACCAAAACACAACTTACGCAGTTTTGGATATGGACTTTGGCTCAAATCTTACGATATCGTTTTAAAACGTAACGTAGCTCATTAAGAAACGAACTGGTGCGATTAAAATGTTTCCCTGTAAAAGAGCATAAAAGAGGCATCAGAAGGGCCGACGTGCACGGTCATAAAACAACGAAGGTCTACTACGACCCGGAGAATTTTTACAGGAAATTTATAAATCTAATTTTACATCATACTTTCAGAATTTCACAGCTTAATGTATACTTATATTATAAAGAGAGAAAATTTGTGTGTGTATGAGAGAGAGAGAGTGAGAGAGAGATCAAAAACATTCAATCGATTTTGGTAATTCTATCACTATTGAAAAACCCAGGTGGTCACAGGCTATAAATGTTTGGAACAGTTTATAAACTGGGAGATTTAGGAGTTTCTTTTATATACTCGTGTCGCCAAATTTCAGTCGGTTTCGTTAAATATGGCACTTAATTGAAAATATGACTTTATTTAATGACTCTGAGCCCAAAAGTGTAAATGAGGAAGCTTGAATTATTTTAAGGGGGTTTAGGGGAAGTTGTATATCGTGAATATCACTACAGTTCACTCTATTTCACTGAAGTTTTGTTAAGCAATAGTTTTGGTGAGATTTGGATGTTTCTGGATTCTCGAAACTGACAAAAATGATAAGCGAACCTTCAACTCTAACACAAATTAACATTTTGTGGCTTATCTAGGCGAAACATTGTACGCTTGCGATACCTTGCAACTCTAAAAATAATTACCACTATTATATTTTCAACCCCTCATGTACAAATCTGCACTGATTAAACCATAGGTCAAAATATTGCACAATTATACAGTAGGGGTTGGTAAAATCATAAGTTTCGTTACAAATTCCAAAAACCACCTAATCCTTATATTCATTTATATACTACTTACTCTTGCTTAATTTTCAACCCCTTAAAATAAGACTATTCTGGATTAACTTATTATATCAGCTCTGATTATTTTATAAACGTATACTAAAATATATAATTTATTAACTTAGTCAACCAGGGCACAAATTTGTTCACTTGGCGAAAATTAGAAGATACGATACAAATTCAAATAGCTACCCATTCTCATATTTTCCAAACCGTGATTACAAATTATCACTATTTGATAAATCTGATCAGAGTTTTAAACACTTTCGCTTTAGGTACAAGTACAAATTAAATACTACTTACGATTTTCAAAATTCCCTATGCTGGAAAAGGATAATCGTAAGGAAATACTTCCCTATAAACTCTGACAGCCAGGTTGCACTCAAAGTTCGCATTTCCCATCATTTTATATCCCAATTAGTGTGGGAATGTTATAAATATTTATCAAACCTTTCCACCTACAATACAGCAGATTGCGGTGGGTACCTGGACACACAGGTATTGCGGAAAATGCAAAGCTAATTCCCTAACAAAGAAAGGACTATCTACCTCATTTATACTCGTAGGACTAGAATATTTGTCCTAAAAGTAAACCAAAAACAAATGGAACATGCCCAAAAAAGAAACTCTATAAGCGATTAATTAATAAGCCTAGTGAAACATTAAGTAATTTACCTACTAAGCTTAACAAATCTTCACTTAGAAGAGCTATAAGCTTTATAACTGACATGGAACACACTTACAATGGGATTATACCACATAGAACCCATTTGCCGCCTGTGTTTACAAGCTGATGAAATGGCGAAACACATTCTAGTAGAATGTGAAGACATAGAACAGATAAGATACCAGGTTTTTGGAGCTACCGCAAAACTATAAACAGGCCCTAATCTAGCCAGACAAATAACCAAGAAGCACATATTGATCCCTAGATTAGAAACCAGGAAATGCACAAAAACCATTTGGACTGAGGTGTTTATAGGGTAACCTGCTTTCAAGATACTGCTACTACGCCTGCGACTACGACTTTAAAAAAAATCCCCTCTGTCCTTATTTTCAGCCCCTTATAGAATGTACCAATGCAATGCCAGCTAAGACAGCTATAACAGTATAAAGATAGAAAATGTTAACTTTAGACATCAATAAACAGATAATTTATAATTAACAGCTGAGAAGATTGTTTTTCTCGATAGTTACAGATTATGAGGCGTGTTTTTAAAATAAGTACCGTTTTAATATTTTGCCGATGCAGTCGCAATTTTGAGCATGCGTGATTCCTCCTACATTAGGAAGCCAGACGCAGCTGTGAAGATTGTCACTTTGTGTTTTCCTGTTGTTAGAGCGTTTCGAAAACAAACGAAAGACCTGCCGACTGTGACGTTAGGTCAGTGATACGCATTTGAATGCGAGAATACAAACATGGACGATGAATGCAGGTACCCATGTAAGGTTATGGGGAAAGAATGAGTGACACACAGCCAAACAAACTCATGATGTGATCGCATCATTTAGTTGGGAACAATTCGACCACCCTCCCTTTAGTACGAATTTGGCACCAAGCCACTTTCATCTGTTTCTTCATGTGAAGAAATTCCTTGATGGAAAACATTTCAACGACGATGATGTGAAACAAGAAGTGCAGACTTGTCTTTCATCACAGGCGACATCATTCTTTGACGAAGACATACAAAAACTGATTTCTCGTTACGACAAGTGCATGAATAACGGTGGTGACTAAGTGAAGAAGTAGTGTAAGATATAAATAAGGTGATGAAATAATAGACTATTTGGAAAATAATGTTATTTTTTTTAAAAAAAACTTACTTTAAAGACACCCTCGTAAATGTATTTCTCAAAGAGGCTAACTTGGTTGCTTGGGGGAGTGGAATCTACATCTTCAAAGCTTTACCTCTATTTCATTGCATATGTTAGGGTTCTCTCTATTACGTGAAAACTGGGTACCATTAAATATCTACGGAACCAAAGTGGCACTACAAAGACTTAATATTTTACCTATTGTAATTATCTAACTAGTTACTTAACCATTCCGATGGATAATTGTGCCACAACCAAAGGTTTTTTTTACGCTATACTGCATTTCCAGAACTTGGAAGACTGTTAAAGTGAGGTTAAGGAAGTCGAAGCCGTACGCTCGGTTAATGTTTCACATGCATTGCGTGAACATCAGAGGATTTTTAATCCGTTATTAGGAATAGGCTTGCATGTACGAAACTGCAATCATAAGGGTTAAATTGGAGGATTCATAATAAATAAATTATAGATCATTTTACAATCATGTCATAAAGAACGGGGTAACGTCATTCGAATTTGAAAAGCTACTCGTATAACGCTGGAAGTCAGCTAATTATTTATAAACTTTACACTGAGGTTGAGCAAAACAGAAATTTCCGAAATCTAACTAGGGATGTATCGCCGTAAGACTGAAAACGTAAAAGCGGTTTCTAGAAAGAAAGCCGCACAAAACGTGTATACAAGTGCATATTGAAGTAAACATTATTTCAAAGAAACACACACTCTTATATACATAAACACTTAAACATTAACACTTAAGATGTTTTGTAACCCGGTACGTATTATTACTGCTGGTAATAGTATATTTTAACAGAAAAAAATCCTGGAATTTATTCACATAAATAAACCGCTTTTCCTAAGCCTAATATTCTACTGGTGGAAGTTCGTTCTTTTGCTACTGTTGCAATAAAAACAGAATCGAGTAGTAAGCGGGAGTAAATACATGTAGCGGTCCCCTTTAACTAGAAATCACTTGATGGCTTAAGTGAGGTAATTGCTTTGGTGGCGTAGTTAGGACCACATGTATGTATAATATACGTTAACTTTGTTATCGGCGCACTAACCTGGTTAACGAGCGGTAAGCCGTCTGTTCACGGTTATAAGCAACCTAATCCGAGTTTAAAAAAATACGGTTTTCTTCACCGTATTAGTAATTTACGTTTCTCTGTCTAACTCTTTGGTAGCGTTGACTCAGCAGCGAAGTGAAACTTGTATCTCCACATGGAATAAGATTCGAGCAGTGCAATATTTCGGCATTCTTGGAGACAATACAATAATAGCAATCAGTGGTGCAACCAAATGTGGTTCTGAAAGGGATTTGAACATGATTAGACCCAGTCACTCCTGATAGCTCCTCTTCCGACAACATTTATTGGATAATTTTAAACTTTTTTTTTGAATAGCTATAAAATTAAAGGCATAAGACCCCTAAAGTGCAAGATCTAATGAATAACCTAATAATTACAACATTTTTCTTAGAGTTTAACATATATTTACATTTTAAAAGTTGGACGAACCGTTAGATAAATGAAGGTAGTTCGTATGAAGAGTGTCCTAAAGCTGTACGAACTTTACGATTATTTACCAAAATGTTCGTCATAATTAATATTATAATCCTGATTCATTACTATCGTCACAAAAACGTATCTCAAATGTAACACTGTGTGTACATTTACGTTTGAAAATATACAAACTTTCTATAACTTATTTATAATAACGGGTCCCAGTTAAGAAGGCTTTCTCTTTCGATCTATTAGTAACAAGAAAATTGCAACAAAACTATTGTAATTATGTATCCGAGATTGTTCAGAGATACTCATGTCTTTACTTCACAACTGATCCTCGAATGTGTTAGAAATCTAGCACGATACAGATAACAAAGTAAATGGTATTTGGACAACAGAAGCCGTTTTCTTGCGAATATCGCTTTGAGCGGAGGGTTGCCATTCATTAAAAATTGTACAAATCAGTCGCTGCCAAACGTTAATGCTTCTTTGTTATTTTAACCAGGGTTTGGAGGACTGCAACATGTTTTCACTTATGTTCTTTTTTTTATGGTTCTTTGGAAGAATATTTAACACACAAGGTTCCCTCTTCGATGCACTATTCTGGTAATATGAATTGTTATAATAATTAACATTGAAGAAAGGGCAATAGTAGTTTGAGAAAGGCAAGCCTCTCTCTAATTACTGTGTGAAGCGTGCCTAGAATGTTAGGACTACGGCGGCGACGAAATTGAATTAAATTGAGTTTTTATTTATGAACGCTCTTTAACTGCTGTGGTCCTTAGCGTTCCATATTGGACGTGAAAGACCGGTAACTTTACTCAGAGGCTAAGTATATTAATTTGTCATACCGATACCAGTTTAAATAAAATATTACATTTTCATTGTAAAAATAAATTTTTTAATTTTATTTAAAAAAAATTATTGCTTTGTCGACTTTAGGACAATTAGGATTAATAATGAGAATTTTATCTTATTAACTTTACTTATTAAAACCCTTAAAATAAAATCTTTAAACCCAGATAAAAAACAAAACATTTAAAGACAAAGATAAAAAGCTTTTTCACGCTAAGTATATCAATTTGTCATACCGATACCGCTTTATCAGGCTTGAGGTTCTTTTACGTGCCGTAAATCTAAGACACGGGACCACCGGCTTTACTTCCCTTGCGAAGGAAGCCATACTAAGGATTTTACGCCGAAAAAAATTCATCGCCCTCCCCGAGGTTGAACCCGCGCCCTTGGGAATTAGAGATTAGTATGGTAACCTCCACGGAGGACGACAGAGAGGCGACACCTAGCACCACGACCCACACAGTGATCTTTTGTGCTGTGCATACACACTCGGGAGCAACGGATGAGATGAAGGAACCGCAGGTGACGTATGGGCTGCAGGACAGGCCGACACAGGCGAAAGAGACGCGCAGAGGTCCCTAACGGTTACAAGCTTTACCACGGAGCTGGAAAGCGCTCAAGGCAGCCCTACCAAACCACCGGAGGGTGATTCACAGGCATCCTCCAGCGGAGACGGGAAAGCTCGATCCAGGAGCGGAGATTCGAGCGGCCTCCATCTGACGGGGCCGAGAAGAAATTCCAACACACAGCCATCCACGCCACCTGTCTGCAGTCGTCCGACTCACAGCCCGGAGCCAACCTGTGAAAGAGGAAGATGAAATGAGAGATAATGAGGGAAGAGAAATTCGGGGAGTCAATGAGCCTTCCCAGCAATCGCCTAGTGACCAGGGGAAACCCCCGAGGAAACCCATGGGTCAGAAAGATCGTCCGCGGGAATCTAATCCACGACCTCCCTAATGCGGGCCGCAGACCCAACCGTCTGAGCATCCCGTTCGGTAACATCGGCTGTTATTGAATAAATGCTGAGAGACTGCGACACAAACAAATAAAATATCTGTATAAGTTTGTTTCGTTTTTATAGCTGACGTGTTTGATTTCTTCTACTTTTTATACTACATAATGTTTAACAGTAACTCCTCCAATTTATTTTTACGGAGAAGCCTTTTCGCTCATTTGGTGTCGTGCCAAATTGCTCATAGAGTCTCAGCGGAAGGAGAGTATAGTAACCTGCCTGTTGATTTTCTCAGGATAGTGTGGGTCAACGACATGATGCAGATGAGAATGAAATCTCCAAAGCAATGTTAACAATGTTCTTAATACAAGAACTTGTTATATCACGAACATAAATGCATGATTAACACGCCGTATAACTTCGCTAAAATCGCTGGGCTGTATGGAAAGAGGAAACGAAGAAGAAGCAGCAGCAGCAGAGCAACAGACATGGCCAGGTTATTCATTTACCGGTTGAAATATTTCACACCCTGTCATTCAGTTTTCGAAACCCGGCTCACCAAAGATCATAGGAGGAAGTCGAGTCTTGCGGTAATTTATGGCTTTCAAATTAGATAGCAAAGCTTTAATTAAAATTCCGAAAATGGCCAGTCTTTCAAATTCTCTTCCTTGCAGGTAGGTAACCAGCACTATTATCCGTTGCGCAAAGACTGTTTTAAATTTATGATGCAACAAAATGTTTCCAAATCTCTATTTTTCAACCGTCTTAAGACATGAAACATTGGCCGATTACCGGTTTGCATGCTAAGGAAAAGATTGGGTTATTATTTTTAACGAGTTTAAACAATTAACACATAATTCTTGTAGAAGATATCTGCATATATGTAATTCTTCTCACATGTGTAAACATCCACACCATAATATTCCAGGAAATTAGCATTTAAAAAAAACTAATTATTTCAAACAAGGTAGCGAAATATCAGATGTTAGGTTTAGGGGACCAGGAAGACATTTTATAGTGCTTGTGAAATAAATTCTGTTGTTCTTTTTAATTCGTAGTTTATTAGGCGGGTGAGTTATTTAAGCTTTTAAGCATTTAAATACAACGCACGTCTCCTTATTTATATCTTGTTTGCCACACCCCTTTTATTGGAATTATCTGTATTTAATGCGCATCTTTAACTTTCGGAGGTAAATTTAACTAATCTCTCCTAGTCTCAAACTTGTAGGGCACTAGCAAGCCAGGAGACAACACAAGATTCTGCTTGTTAAGTACTATGTGTTTTGTATAAAAATGAGTTAAGCTGGTTAAACCAAATTTGACTTGATAATATCTCGAAACTACCATTTTCTAAGCCTATGTACCCCTTTCTCTAAAGCTATAAAAGTTACAGAGCTAAAACGTTTTTTACTTAGATATGATGTAAATGCCATGAACTGCCCTTATTTTTCCTACTGCGATAGATTAAAAAACAATAAGCAATTAATCTTAAAACTTTAGGCAAAAGGTAGAACTAATTTCTTCAAAGAGGAAGATAATAGAAACTGAAGTACTGTTAACAGCTTAATTTGTTACGTTTGCTGTTTTAAAGGATAGTGAAAACCCCCAACCCTCTGCTTCGAGCAGTGCATAAGAAAATGGTGGACAAAAAGACAGTACTTTTACACACACACACACTCACACACACACACACACAGGCCTTACTCCTTCAACCGGGTAGTTCATAGGAGACGAATGAAATGGGTGAAATGATGTTGAAATGAGCCCGGGGTCCACAGGGCTTAAAGTTACCGATATTCATATTTTCAGAAAAAGACTAACTCCAAAAAAAAAGTTTATCCGAGTAACTGGTCCTAACGGAGTTTCGAGCTCAGGAGCTCAAATGTGAGGTACACTCGCTACCTCCACACCACGAGCTGGTCTTCAATATCTTTGTCGTTTCGAAAAAGAAAACATTAACAGAAGTTGCAATTAATTATTCTTCTACACAAGCCGTGTTTTTGACATGGTAGGAAAGGTAGAATCAGACGTCTGAAAAATTCAATGCCTTAGCCGGGATTTGTACCACGGATCACCCGGTCTCCGCCCGGTTGCTCTAACCACTGAGCTATCATGAGAACATGCCCGCACGCCATTTAATTCTCTAACTGATTAGCACTTTTCCCGGTAAACTACAAGGAGATCTCAAATTGTATTGAGATGACATACCCCAATGGCGACTTACAATGTTGTTAAGTACTTTCAGTCCCGGGCTTCATTAACAGAAGCTATTATTACTTTTATTGATTTTGATGTGTATTCTGGAGAGGCGATCGTATGATTTTTTTTAATTAATAATTGAGTCTCAGTAGAGATAGAATTATGTTAACAATATAACAAGAAAATTATTAACAACAGAAATGTACTTTTGGCGGAGGGCTTCTCGAAACCAAGAAGGGATAAACTTATAATTACAAACAGTCGGGAAATAATGGATGTAAAAATAATATATTGTAAATAATAGAAGAAGGGATATTAAAATGCTTCGTCCATGCGAAAAGAAGGGACAAGGATAGAATAGTAAGAATGGTGCTAAAATGGGAAGCTGAGGGAAAGAAGTCGGGGAAGACCAAGAGAGCAATTGATGGGGCCCGGAAAAGCAGGGAGTCTAGAGGACTAACAAACGAAGATTTATAGGATAAGGATAACTGCTCAGTTTACACAAGCTGAAAACTTACTTTCACAGAAAAAAAAACAGTGCGTCATTTTCTCCATTCAATTTCTGTGTGATTTGGATCAACTTCTTTTTACTGGTTTCTTTCTGTTCCGTCCTCTTTACCTTCTTCCGTTTTCTTAAAAACAACAATTTGGCCTTACGTTTTCCCTTCCATGTCCAATCCCAACTTTTTCTTTGCTCTGGTTTGCACGACTTTTTACTAAAAAAAAAGCCTTAAATAGGTAATTATGGCTGCGAATTTTTTTCTATTCGAAGAAACAGCTGGCTGAATGGTTACGTGTATAGGCCCGTGTCATACTTGAATATCCCAAATTGAATATATCTAAATTCTACAATACGAATCTGTTATTAGTTTACCTTTTAAATTTGTATTTTAATACTACTGAATTTAAGCTTGCACATGAATTTTATTATTAATCTTGAAGTTTTATTTTTTTTAGGAGGTGGATTGTATTTCGACTGTTGGGGGGCCGAACACTTGAAGTAGTTGCAACCGCGTATGGTACAAAGTTTCCGGTAGCCTTCGCGCCAAATTTACTTTTCGGTGGCCTTTGTCCCAAGTTTAAGAATCAACTTTGTATTTTGAATGTTTCTTTAAGTATTATATATTTATGTTTGCCTCGGCTGCGTCAGTATTAATTTGTAGAGACATGTTTCTCTTTGCAGGGTGTGATGCGGCTAAAGAATGTAGGCTTACACAGATTATAATTTTTACTTCACTCCTTTTATTAATCCTTGACACGATTAAATAACACTTCACTTAGAGAGCTGTGGGATTATTTATTAATTACTTGCACTTTTTAAACATCTAACTATTTTCGTCGCACACTGAATACGTATTAAACTTCTCGAGGACGCGTCTCACGTCCGGTTAGGAATGCTGTCTCTAGCAACTGACTTTTGAATTTGCTCCATTTCAGTTTCTGATTGGCTAATTCTACTCCAATAGGATACCTTCATTTAACTTAAGCTTTTTTCTGGTTGTTTATTGGCTATTTATAAACTGTATCAAAAATTACATTATTGTTTCCAAGAATTATTAGTAGCACTATTAAACTTTCTAATTCATTATTGCCTCACGGTTACCTCGTTGTTACCTCATTGTTAGCAACTTTTGACCTATATTTTCACAACTCCTACATCATTAAATTACGCAATACATTCACATAACATTATTGAACATGTACATAATAATATAAACATTAATACAATGACTGTTACATATATTTTATGTTATTTTATATACATATTGCTTTAAGGTGGGCTGTTATTATATTTTATATTATATAATTAGACTGAAATAATTTAAGTGTTAAAAATACTGCCTCAATCTACTGTTTCAATGATTTATCATTACATCATTTTATTTTAACATTAAATGAATAGTTTTCTATATCATGAGCATGTTATAGTAATAATATTATATTTTATTGCCTTCCTTCATCACAGTGAATGCACCCATTTCTTTCTTTCTTTCTTCGATAGGTTCATATGTTAATGCTTTTGGGGGGGGATTCTTTCTTCTCCATTTCTTTAGACGTGTTCATACCACTTATTATTTTGTATGTTAATTCCCTCAAAGTAGAATCTGCGACATACCAAGATTTATAAATATCAAATAAGTTTGAAAAAATCGTCTCATTCACGACTAAAAACAAACAAAAGATATCGGGTCGTAAAAGTAGGCATTAATAATAAAATAATTTTAAACCAATCCAAAATCCCCTTTCAAATCTATATCAAATGGTGTTAAATCATTTTTGGTTTGAAATGTCTTGTATCTATACGCGGGAATATCATGTTCTATAACACATTTGTTAATTGATAGCCAGGCTATGGCTCCGGGACAATTTAGCAACCAATGTACGTGCAACCTTACTACACAGATCTGTAAACACAGTATTGTTGATGTAAACAAAGATGTCAATGCGCTTCATTATTTACTACTGTAAACAGTACAGTCTAGCTATGCTGGACAGTGAAGTAAGACACATACATCGAAATAAGAGACAGAAGTGTATTCTACTCCTAGTCACGAAGCGGATTATACACGGCCTCACGGATAAACAACACCCCAATGCGTCACATCACTCCACACTACTCGATGCGTAGTACTTCACTACACTTTTAAGCTGTCCCGGATTCTTAGCCTGTTGATAGCATGAAGGTTGTTTTCTTGAAAGCATTAAGCTGAATGGTGCGATATTTGGAAGCCATCGACAAGATATTGCACATTGATGCTATATAAATGATATACTACGAAATATTAGTTGAATACAACATTACTGCTCAACATATGTTGCCTATAAACAACCTAATAGGGACTTCACATTTATTCGCATAAAGATCAACTTTGATTAGAGTTCAGCACATATTGCAAGGAGTTGGTTCATAGTCAGCGCCTATGTCTGTGGTTGTTTAGATAATCTTAGGGATATGTTAATAAAAGGGATTGAATGGGAAATGTTCGTAGTGGTAATTAGAGGCGCAACCACTGCACCTCGCTGTGTAAGAACGTCGGTACAGAATCCACAAATTAGTAGAAATTTTAGTTTTGATTCCAGTTTCTCAGACGGATTACATTTTTTGCAATCTCCTTACTTAGAGTGAAACTTTGTGTTCACACTATGGAGAGCAATATATAAAGGTCGCCTCTGTAGTCTAATAGTCAGCATGCTATCTTAAAAGCACTGAAATATAGGTTGGAATTTCCAGTTTCCTCAAAGTCTAACACTTGAGTGCAGGAATAATTATGTTTTGAGTTTAACACAAATCATTCCAGTGATCAAAATGTACTGTAAAATGATTTGCTAACACCAGTAAGTGATTCAAGAAATGCATTGTTTTATTAACACATACCACTACTGTGCTTCCGCGTTACCGGTGAAGGATTTATAATTTTATGCCCACTTTTCAAGAATCCGCCGTTGTCCATCAGAGAAGTGCCTTGAAGGACGGTAGCGGGCGACTGAAAGTGGGAGAAGGCAATGTAACCATTTACTACCTCTAATAACTGTAATTACACTGGACGAGAGTTGAATGCGGCTTTCAGTTGGACCGTAGAGAATAATGCATCTCCGCGGAGTAATCGCAACCTCCGTTGATGATGAAGGAACGTTCATATTTGAGCACCTGCTGACAGCAAATTCTGGATGTATAAAGGCTCATTGCCCCTCTCTCGTTCTTTTACTCCTTCACAAATTAGTTCTGCAGAATGAACACTGTATGGTTATGAGTGACCTTTTGCTATGCTGCTGCAAACTCAATTTTTGGGGGCTAGATGTGGGTGGAAGAGTTTTAGAGCGCTTTTGAAAATTACAGTGCATAGTTTCACTGTGAAATTTGAATATGAAGCCTATAATAGTATCCTGAGCAGTCCTCGCACTCATTTATAAGAACCAAAACTTTATTCTATGCGTCAAAACAATTTAAATATTTCTTTCCAACCGAATACTATTTCCATTCATAATAAAAACGTGGAGTGGACTTATTAATTTGGCTTCAAAACTGAACATCAATCGTCTTATCCGTGACATGAATGTACTGTCGGACTCTGCTAAATTTTATCTTCCAGAATTATCTTGTGAAACTGTAAAGTTCATTTGAACGATGCTTGTTTCTAAACAAAGAAAATAGAACTTCTTATTGTTTTTCTGTCAGAGGTGGACAAAATAGTGTGACTTATCCAGCTTTTCAATTTCACTTCTCTAAGTTCTCAGTGTAACTTCACTGGAAGTTCACTTAGTTCACAATGTTACTTCAGTAATATGAACTAATTCAATTTCCCCGCCACTTCAATTTCCTTCTTGACGTAGCGGCGTAATGCAATACGCAAACATAGCCAATTCTTCCGGACGGTTTATTCGCTGGGGAATCGAATACAAGACTTATTCAATCTCTCCTGCAGCAGCAGTCACTGCATGTCGCAGTTGTCACAAACTCACTTTAAGAACCGCTCCAGAATCGCACTCGTTAAACTCGCTAACAAACTGACTGACTCTTGCGAGAACGCTCACTTATATAGTCAGTGGAATCTTCCACAGAATATTCTAGATCTAGGCACACGTTCTGAAGGAGGGGGAAGAAATCTCTAGAAAATTCTGGTTATCTGCCGATAGCGCTTCCGGTGTTTACGCTGGGGGGTGCCACTTGTCTTTGTTTTATCTCCTGCTGCCTGACGCCTACCTCCCGATAACTTTGGATTAAAGCAGCTGTGTCACAATGCACTATAGATCTTAATAACGAATGAATATGTGCTATGGCGATAATGTAACATGGCGAGGTAACACCTTCAGTTCCAAGATTCATGAACGCTCATAGTCGTAAATGGTATTGATAAGTATTGATTACTGCCCTCTCATCGCTCAAAATCGTTTACAGTATCTCGCCAATTACAACAATATATTGCACATTGCTGCACTGTCTTTGTCCTGTTTTTCAACTTTCACTCAATTCTCACCGTCACTA
This sequence comes from Deroplatys truncata, assembly GCA_030765065.1. Taxonomy (NCBI): domain Eukaryota; kingdom Metazoa; phylum Arthropoda; class Insecta; order Mantodea; family Mantidae; genus Deroplatys; species Deroplatys truncata. The sequence goes on from CM060981.1 coordinate 136,151,286, forward strand.
TTCTACGTTCTTATCAGGTTCACTTCGTTGATGCCTTCACTTCACTAATGTCGCTTAACTAAGGTGAACTAATTCAATTCTCCATTACTTCACTTCCTTCGTGACGCACTCTCTTCAGCCAGACTCCTCGGCAATCGAACATAAAACCTCCATAACCCGTTGCTCCGCAGTAGCACTTGCTGCACGTCACAACAGCCAACACCAACTCGCTCGGAGAATCGCTCTGGATGTCGCAACCAATAACGCAGTCGCTAACTCGCTCGCAACGCAACTCTCACTCGACTCCCTTCGCACTGGCTGACTGACTGCCTGCCCGCGAGAGCGCTCGCTTAGGTATATAGTCAGTGGAATTTTTCCTCAAGGTTCTCGAACGTTCTAGAGCTATTTTAACACACTTCCTGGAGGAAGGAGGGAGAAGCTTCCAGAAAGTTCTAGTTATCTCCTGGTCGCATGTCCGGTGTGTACGCTGGCAAGTGGCGATTATCTTGTTTACCCCAACCGCTCGGCGCCGACCTCCTGACAACCTTGGGCCATAGCCGCTGCGTTCTTTACCCACTATTTTTTTATTGTTATACAGCTTCTACAAACTATCCTTGCAAAAACCTATCTGCTTTATAAAACGATTATGTGAATGCGCAGCTTTAATGCTTGCCAATGAGTTGTATTTAATTATGAATGGTAACGGTTTTTATGTTGTTTCTCATTAAGTTTTATTAATTCATGTAATTGTCATTGAGTGTTATGTGAATCGCTTTTTGTGTTGACATCATATTATTGAGAAATGCGTTGGATTTGGATTTACTCAAAATTAAAGGAACCACGGTCTTAATTAATTTATGAGGGAAAACACATTTGTTTTGTCTCATCTCATAGAAGAATAAACAAGCCACCAATTACTCGGTGCCAGAGCAACTAAACGAAAATTCAATAAAATACATTTTCATAACTGCTCTCGAGTCTCCTGTAGAAGATAGAGGTGTTGATACATTTGACTAAAACATTCACAGGGAAAGAAATGAGTTGAAATTGCGACGTAATAAATTATGGTAAACGGCTAATATACAAGCAATTGGAACTGAAGTAATCGTTTAATGTGTATTTCTTTGATATGTTTAAAATATATACAATTATTCAGCGAACGTAAAATAAATTTGTAAAACTTAAATTTCATACAACTTACTACTGGGTAGTAAATGTTAATTAATGAAATATTTTTAATAATATTAGTGGGTTGAATTTTAATTATTTTGTTATAGTTGGAGTTGCTTTTCTTTATTAAAACAAAAAAATAAATCGATTTAATGAAAAATCTCCAACTATATAATATTTTCTCTTGTGACAACATCCTTAAGATTTGTGATATCATCCATTTTCTTAAAAACTCGACACAACTTAAGTTACAATTATAACTAATATGATTTTCCGGGCTGTTATGCCGTGGTCTGCTGAAGCCCGGAAAATCATATTAGTTATAATTGTGACACCGGCCGTGAAAACCTACGTTCTTACACAACTTAAGTTAATTGAGACAAACGTTTGCATAGGGAGTTTTATTATTATTATTATTATTATTATTATTATTATTATTATTTGTGTGTGTTTTCCATTTATACCCCGCCTTTAACTGCAGCGTCATTTCGGCGCCTTTTACCTTTGGAACATATTGCCTTATCGGCAATGGTGTTAACTTGCATGCACTTGTTGGATTTATATTCATTCATTCATTATCTGTTTACCCTCCTCTTATGTAGGACTTACACCCCCCAGGACTTACAAGCGGGTGCCTGGGGTCAGAGGCCCGTCGAGGAGCAGACACTCATGGATCAGACAGAGCATCCAGGATGGGTGATCAGCCCGATGCCTGGTATGGGATGAAGGAAGTAGATGAAACGAAATGTTGGTGAAATGGATGAAAGGAAAGGTGATGATGGAGCAGTTGGTGGAATGAATGGCGGGGGAAACCGGAGAACCCGGAGAAAACCCGCCCAGACGCCGCTTCGTCCACCACAAATCCCACATGCAGGTCCCTGGGATTGAACCCGGGCCGCCTAGATGGGAGGCGAGCGGTCTAATCGCTCGGCCACGGCGCCGCCCCTTGTTGGATTTATAGATTAAATTAAATCGCTCACACATTTACACTTGCGTTCATACTTCCAGACTCTGGGGATGATAAGGAACAATCATGGCTAGAGAAAATTCCCATCCCCAGCCATAAATCGAATTCGTGGTGTAGTTTCATTATACATTTTTCTTATAGTACAAAGTGGATAACGATAGTTAAATGTTTAACAACGGGTCGCTATATACTGGCCTAGAAGTTCCATGCTCTTTCCATGACATTACGAGAAATAATTGAATGTTCGCAATACTTAAAAGAATTAAACAAGGTATTGGAAAATTTAAACCAGTAACAACGGATACCTAGGAAATTTATAATGTCACAAACAATTATTTGAAATAAACTGTGTGTTTTAATGAAATCTTCATATTTTGTGTAATATGTTTTATCTTATCTCTTATAGATTAGCCGTTACACACAATTACACAAAATTATTTCCTAATGAAGAGATATACGTTTTATTTTTCACGTAAAAAGATCATGTAAATAAGCTACATATGGTATGTAAGCAAAACCTTTGCAACTTTTTTTGAGAAAATAAACAATTTCCACAACACTTCCATATTAAGGACAGTTTGGCGTGGGAGAATTTTCTTGAAAATCTTCGTGTGGTATCTTTGAAAGATACTAAATTTAAATACGAAGTTAAGTAGCTATCTGACTTTTTGTTTATAAGTTATGCTACTTGCACACACGGACACACACGCAGACAAAAAAAACCGGATTATTTTCTAAAAGTGTTTTTGTGGCTTCAGAGGGTCTCAAAACGTGTATTACCGCTGAAATCACGATGTAGAATTGTTTCATGAAATGCAATATTTCCTCTATCCATTAGGTACACGCTATAGAAAATAAAATGACATTAGCAATACTAGTTATGCCTATTCTGATAAAGTGAGACCGTTGTCTGCTTTGTATTTATTGATTGTCATATGGTGGATGAAACAGACTCTAGATGTGAAGGTGGTGGAAACATGCACTGACAACGCCTTTTAAACCCTAATTAAAACTGATTCTGTAACTCAGGAGATTCGTATTTAGTACCGCGTGCACAGAAAATGTAGTAGTTCTAGGCAAAGTATATTTACTTTTGTCTTATTCACAGGTTCACCATACCTATAGAGATATCCCGATTTAGTACAGGTTACATTCGGCATATAAGCAGCATAATCGTCTCCTATAAACGTCGTAACACAAAGCTTGTCTCTAAAATGGGCATTTAAGCGACGAGTGTGTTGTTAAGCTACTTACTTATGGAGAACCACAGTCTGTATTAGACAGGTTTCCTGCATTGGAGTAGCAGCTCTCGATAGCGGCAGGCTACTGCTATCAAGAGAAATATATGAGCAGGACGCATCTACAGAATGTGTGTCACTTTCAAAAACCACAAAATGCTGGAAAGCTCAAGTGAAGTAGAAAAGCACTTCACTGCACTTGCCAATAGAGTAAATAAATCCCTAATACTCGTTAAGATTTTGAAAGTCTGTTCAGCTGTTCAAAACGCTATCGTTAGTAGAGTTTTGAAAGAAAAAAAAGTTTCAAATTACGATTTTACACTCGTAGATTCTGTTTATTTTCTTAAAAATCCTATTTCTTGAAGAATCCTATGAAGGTAGTATATTTGCCGTATCCCTGGTTGTCAAAGGAAGCACCCTTTCCTTTTTCGCAACAGAAATATTCCACTTTCTCTACTTCTTTCCTGTGGGAAGTAAAAGAAAGCTTATAACTATTTTCGACCCCAAATTCTGTGCCCTTACGTATGTAAGGAAAGAGGGTTAGAGTGAGTAAATGAAAGATAGAGAGAAAGAGAGAAAGACAGAAAGAAAGAAAGAGAGAGAGAGAGAAAAAAAAACTAAGAAACGAGAAGTCGGCGAATATCATATTTTGTATTTGATTTCAGCATCTTTCAAAGATAAAAAAAACATCGAAATTTCTCGAGCGCGAAATGCCCTTTAATAATAATAATAACTATGATAATAACTATGATAATCCCCTGGCTGCGTTACAAGCGCTGCGCAGGTTAAGCTGGTGATGGGGTGCCAACTTTCTACCTCCAACCTGCAGTGGCAGGATATAAAAGAACAGATCACAAAAGAAATGACGATATAGGAAAAGAATTACATACAGGGTGAATCACCTAAAACTTGCACCGCAAATATTTCGAAAATGGAAAGTGCTATTGATGTACAGTTTTCACAGCATTGATTGGTAGTCAGGGGCTCGTACAAGTGTAATTTTACAATTTTTAAATGGAGTAATGCCTAGTTACATCAACAGAATAAAGATAGGGTAAATTAGAATGTCAATAGTCTTTGTTGCAGGATTATAGTGCAAGTGGTTTACGAGAAATCGTATTTTGAAATACGAAATTCGTATTTCCACTCCGACAATTGTTTGTCCCATCCAACCTGCTTAGTTGCTAGGTACGATGTTGTTATGTTTGTTTGCATTGTGTTTTCTGTTCATTGAATGCATTGCAACTTTCTGATCAGTTAGTTTGTGACAATTCAAGCAGTAAGTCGTGAGTGGAAGATGAACATTTTCCTTTTTAGTTCTGATATAAACATCTGAATGTTGTTTACGTATGTTATATGTAAGGGAGCAATTGTTGCCTAATTTTAAATCACATACTCTCTATTTCAGTGACAGTTTAGCTAGTGGAGTGGGGCGGCTTGTCTCTCAGGTAAAGCTTTAACAGGTGGGAGGGGTATATAGTATGCTAAGCTCCTGCTGCGCGTGATGCGTACGGTGAAAAACAGCCAACAGTCTTTCACTGTCGCGCGTCCTTAGCTCTCATTTGTCTCATACAAGTGAACACTACCTCCTTCCAGTAGCTAAATCCCTACCTGCTTTGAAGGGCTCCCTTACCCTCTAGCTAAAATGTCACTGAAATGAGTAATCCTGAATAATGTAAGCTGGATATAACAATTTCTTTTATATCATATCTGTGAATGTTAATTTTAAAGACAAGAGAAAATTGTATGACAGTATAATAAATTAATATTTCATTTTTGAATTACTTTAGCTATGACTTACTTATTACCTCTGTATATGTTTAGTTGCATCCCAATTAAATAACCATTCTATGCATCAGACTATTTGTTGTGATACGGAACAAAGTAATGGATCAGCCAGATTTTTCGGCCTTTTTGGGGGGTCTTTCTTTCTTGTCTCTTGGTTTCTGGGGAAGATTTATTTAAAAAGATTTTGAACCAACATTCATTTTTCTTACTGCGTGCACTTTATCCAACTATGTAGTTACTTGAGATATGATGGTCAGTTTCTAAACGACTTTCATAATTTTCACTTCTAAAATAGGTCATATTCGTTATTATTTGTCGCTTAGGAAGGTTATAATTTATAACGTTTGATGTCAATGCTAAAGCCACGGCGTCAATCCAAGCATATTGTTCTGCTAATACTGGGTGGGATCTAGATTGATGTTTACTGGATAAGCACAAACTGTAGATTGCATAACTGAAAATTGAAAGGAATTGGTATATAACTTGCTTTAAAGCTCTTATTCTATTATCATTGGTCTTGATCGTGGGTTTTATACATAATTCCGTTGTGTGGATTCTGATCCTATTGATATTTTTCAAAATGCGGAAATTCAATACTGGAGGCTGAACATGAAACACCTAGCTAAGTGAAAGGAGTCCTATAACATCAATACATTCCTGAAAAGAGCAACTATGAGGTGGTTCTCAATATGCCCACTTGTTTATGCCAAACAAATATACGAAAATGTCGTTTTAGTTACAATTTAATTTTTATGCTTAGCGCTATAATTATAGCTATAATCTTGTCTCTGAGTTTGGTAAATTACTCTATGTAGTAAACAGCTCCAACATCACTAGCGGGACTATTTCCTTATTGCTTAGCTCTCACTTTTGTCGTCATTATAGGTGCTAAATATTGGTTCCACTGAACGATCGCTAACACAACATTACGGCATAGTAGCTCCTAGTATGAAAAATTGCTACTTTTCATAATTGCGAGTCAACTCAGATCTTGTTTGTTATTCAATCCTTGCTACAACGCTGGCATTATGTACATACAGAATTAGAATTTTAAAGATCTTCTGGGATGCTCTTTAAAGAAGTTGCATGATCAGCTATAATTATGTTTCATATGCTGTAACTGTACCGGTTCACTTTTACTTATTGGCGGGCACTTAGTTCTTCAAAGTGGTGAGGCAATTTTACGAGCGATATTTGAATTTATAAGTAGATGAGGGGAACACTTATGCATAAAGCAGAATTCCGGGTTGACAATTTTAGTTTTCACTAATCTCATATTTTTCAGAACTTGGAATACTTTATTTCATACAATTGTTTGTTTACTGATTTTCAGTTAAAATAAATATTGAATTAAGTTGAAATAACCGTTGAATTAATATACAGAACGTTCGCTATATTGCGGGGCCACGGATCGAACGTATGCGTGCTCCGTGCACTGTCTATTACACTGGGGAGGGTTCTGTTCTAAATCTCCCGCGTTACTTGCTCACGAGTGATGGTAACATGCACCGTAATGAGACTAACCCGGTTATAAGTGGTGTTGATAGTGATGTCCATCTACATTGAGGCATTCCTGACATTTTCGGATGAAGTTTGCATTCACAAGCATAAGATCTTCTTACGTAATTCTCATAATTTCGTCCTTATATTGTCCTTAAGTTCGTCTATGGTGTGGGAATTATTTCTATAAACTTTATTTTTTAGGGTTCGAACGATGCACCAATTTCGTCAGTTTTTAACCTCCATTACAACATTGCGTTTTCGCCTCTTAAGTCTAGCGTTTAACGATCCCGTTGCCCTGAACTTATTGTCCAGACGTCTAACAGTTTCCCTGCACATCTGTCTACATGATTCGGTTTTTACATGCGTCTTGTACATAAAAATTCATTCTTCCAGTGTGAATTTGTCAGTAGGCATTTTGGTGGACTAATAACAATACAAGAACAGCAACAAGAACACTCTTAAGTAAATCACACACAACAAAGATGTCTTGATAAACTTTCATCTCTGAGAAGCAAAATGCACAAACTCTAGTGCTTACAGCACGAACAGAAGGTTGCAACTGACGCAGTACAGTATAACGCAGCTGATAAACGTAGCCTTGAGCGGGTCATTCACCACTATTATGCGGTCCAAATCTCTTGACGTTTCAGGCGTGTCCACTAAAACGGCACTAGCGAATAGCAGTCGTGTGGCGTTGGCTCATGCGGACAGTACATCTCGCCGCTGGTAAAACTCTTAATTGGAACCATGTGCGCGCATGCGTATTTCATATTTCAGAAAAACAACAAGCAGTTAGGATAAAAGGCGACACTTTCCTGAAGAAGTACAAAAAAGAATCGTATTTTTATACCCAATGGTTCGCCATTAATTTATGGTTTATCTTTCATGATGTTTAAGCGAAGACTTATAGTCGTAGTCATGCTTGTAATATTAATAAATCCATTGCTGTCGTAGTTACTTTATATATTGTTATGTAATAAACATAATTATCAGTTAATAATGTGCAATTCTCCATGTCCTAAATAAATTTAGAAGTAGTTATTCCACGAGGTTTTCTAATACAGCTACAAGCTCGTCATGAAAATCCTTTCGAAGCCCTCTAGCGCAGCTCTACAAAACCATACATGATGCTTTTTAATAAATAATGTCATGTATGGTTTTGTTTCATAGAATAATACCATTGGCAAACCATTAATTAAATGTATTTTAATGGTTATTATGCTTACTTCTGCATGAGAGTACTAGAATCAAGCACGTATCCGTTACGTGAGAAGAGTGTGTTATGTTTTTTAAAACATTCAACACTTCGTTACTTAGAATGCACTATCCCCACCCAAAAAAAATAATAATAAGCCATATAAGGCATAAGCCAACAGAATTTTAATCAGCAAGTACTATCACGTTCACGAGGAAGCATCAACAATGGAATTAATTACATCATTGACGCAATACTCAAGGTTAAAACAAACACTGATAAAGCAAAACCACTGTTGGTGTACTTTTTATAGCACGCTTGTGACTCCGTTGTGAATTATCTGTGGTGTACTCAGTTCTTACAGTGATAGGTTTATCCTAGAGTTTAAAGTTAACTCTTTCATAAAAATGTCGCTTAGTTAGCCCTGTAGTACCAGTGGATATAGCAGTAAGGTTAGAGCTGTTGTCTTCAATGTGTATAATTTCTTTAAAAAGTATGCCAACGAAGAAAACCGCAAAAATCTTAACGTGTCGAAATGTCAAGAACTTAGGCCTGAGGCGTGCTCAATAAGTACATCAACTGTTCCACGTGTGTGTAGGGGAGCGAAATTATTTACATCGCCGAAAAAAGCATATACGCTTACCTAAGAGAGTGACAAACCTGGACGATCGAATAAGATTTATGGCGCAGTGTTTTTTAATTTTATGGTAAACGTGATATCGAGGGCGATGAGGGTATTGCGTTAGCTGTGCCAATTGAATATCAAAGGACGCATAGAAAGGTATGTTTTTTATTTCTCTATTTGTGTATTACATTTCCATTATCGTGTCTCTTCTTGTTTTCTTGCAGTGTTTAAGTGAACATTGCGATAGCATTTATAACAAACGCGTAACGTTCTGGCGAAGCGAAGTGAAGTTTGTCAACCGCGCAGTCACTCCGTATTGGTTGTCATGAAACGTCAAGACACATGGACCGCACAGTAGTGAGTAGTGTATCCATACACGCGATCTGTGGCCCACCATACAGAGACCGCTCTGTAAATCATAAATGATACATTGCGTGTTTTCGTTGTTCTAAAAGCAAGCCTCATCATTTACATTTCAACTGGCTTCATTTTTAGCAATCTCGCTAGATGTTGAAATTTTCAAATGACCTAGTTACTCTGGGAATTGATAATTATTCTTTCACGATAGTCTGTCTATGTAGGAAGTTGGGGAGTTTAATTACACTTGAACAATCATTGCCACTACTGGGACTCGAATTACGGCTTTCGGCTTTGCATGCAGATGTTCTTATCGCCTGAGCTACCATGGCGAGATACCCGTACTACTATGCCAGAATTGTGGAGAGAATTTTAACTCCACATATAAGTCTGAGCTTATTTAGAACCAGTGGTTATACATGTAAATTCAGGTTTACGAGAAAGTGCCACTTCTCTGATAACACCTTATACACTTCCAAAATTAAATTTTTCAACTATTCAAGTATCCCAGTAAAACATCAATGCGATCTCAAACATCGAAATATATCTCAAAGGCGATTTACAATGTTGCAAGTTCGTTTCCGGGCTTTATAGTTAACTTCAATCAGATTTATAATTATTCTTCCACATTAGCAGTTTTTAGACAGTTAATGTTAAATTGAATCACTTTTGAAAACTTCAATGCCACGGCCCGGACTCGAACCTAGGATATTCAACTCTCCGTCCCAATGCTCTTAAGGCCGGTTCGCAATAACCGGGGAACGGAAACCAAAACGAAAACAAGAACAGCAAGTAATGCAGCATACAGGATTTTGGTTCACAACAGTCCGGTAACGAAGAGGGGAATGCATATCGATGATCATATCGTTCACAAAGTAAAAAAAATATTTTGCGCATTGGAATTGCATTGGTTTTTAACTGACCAATGATGTTTTTTCACCAATTCAGCCAATATAATGCGAGTTGGCCAACGCCAAAATTCAATAGAGTGAACATTATATAAATGCAGATCAATTACATTTCCGATTCCTCTAGTCTTACCAAGCTACATTCTGTAGCGGGAAAGCGTTGTGCATCACTTGTAGCTGGAAAGCGTTTTTCCTCTGATTGATGCCCTCTGCTGCAGTGTTCTTATCTCCGGCTATTGCTGCTCGTCGGCTGCTGTGTTTTCCATTCCTCATCAGTTACCTATCCAACTAATTTCACGGCTCTCAGGGTTTTCGTAGGTGAAGCAAATTAAAATATACTGCATTCCCCTTAAAAATGTGGTTTATTAACAAATAAATACTTACGGACGGCTAGCTTTTCCCATTATAACAATTCCCACCGTTATAATAAATTAGGAACCTAAACTAACTGCACGTGCTTCCCACCCTGATGCATACACACGTGCATCCGTCGTCCAGATAGTATCACTGTGTGCCGACGAGAGTCTATAAGAGAGTGAGGCTTTCTTTCTCCTTTTATACCTAAGCCTAGTGACGCTTACCTTTGCGTTTCAAAATGTAACGACATTTCTAATTGGTCCTCAGACCGCGTTACGTTATTATGTATGAGAATATTCTGCTCCAAAAGATTTCGCATACACGTCCAAGTGACGCGCCCGGAAGCAGATTCAATATCTCTGTCTCTTTCCTTTCTATAGCTGTCTCTTTCTATTTCTCCTTATTGCTGCCAGTTCCTTGCTCATTAGCTTGGTGAAAGGTGGGCTCTACCTAAAGTTATCTTTTACCTGGAATTAGCTAGCTCTCCCGTCCCTTATTTATCTAAATTACAATCTGCTTTTGTACAATTCTCGGTTGTTAAATATTCTAATACAGCCATGGCGAAACAGTGCTTCGCGAGTCAATTTGCGCTTCAGTTGACTCGCGCACTACCCCTCCGTAGCTTCTCCCGCCCCTCCGCCTCCTACTCATGTCAGCGTGGTCAGTACCACGTCAAACAGTGGCGGCTAGCAATGCCGCTTGCAAAGCAACGTTCGAAGAGCAGAACATTTCATGGAATGGGAGCAGAAGTTCTTCGTTGAGGATGGTGGCAATGCAAAATGTATTATATGTCCCAAAGCGGAGTAATGCAATTCAAGATGAAACGCCATTACAATGCTTATCATTCCGAATATGCCAAATTACAAGGCAAGTTGGGTCTGTAATTATTATTATTATTATTATTATTATTATTATAAACATTTTATTTAATGAGACTTTAATTCTTATTTAAACTTCAAGTCAGACTGCTAATTTTCAATATGTTCACAGGACGCTAAAGAAGGCAAGAAATTTTGAAATTGATAAACAACAATGGACCTAAACCAACTACAAAGACTCAAACTATGGCAGAGAAAAGAAATCACGCTAGTTATATTGTTACCCGGAAATTGCAAAGGCCTTAAGGCATTTCAGGAAGGAGAATTTATTAAAACATGTTTAATAAAAATTGCTGGGTTTTTATGTCCTCAATTTCGAGTGTTGGCATATTTTCCGACAAACCATTGCAAAGAAAGTTGAAATGCTTTCTGCCGACGTAATAAGGCAGATGGATTTGAAAATGGCTGACTTTGTGAAGTTTTTTCTTGCACTGGACGAGAGTACAGATGTAACTGACACCTCAATTGGCCATTTTCATCCGAGGTGTTGATAAGGCACCTAATGTTGAAGAGTATTTGCTCGATTTAGTCCTACTAAAAGGCAGTACTACTGGCGAGGAGATATTTAAAGCTCTAAAAATTAGTATTGAAAGATATTGTTTACAGTGGTCAAAATTAGTATCAGACGGAGCAAAGGCCTTGGTTGGGGAAAAAGCGGGTTGATTGACAGGTTAAAGCATTTTTGTCAGTGATAAAGGTATTTCGAGCAATTCTTATGCTTGCCATTGTTTGTTGCATCAAGAAGCACTTTGTGCCAAGTCGGTTACACTACAATAGTGATGGATTGTGTTGTGAACAAAATAAAAGGAAGTGCTTTGAAACACCGACAGTTTCGAAATATGTATACTTAAAAATATGGGAGAATCATTTAAGATATTAAGTATTTGTGTGATATTAGATGGCTTAGCAGAGGTGCAATGTTACGTCTGTTCTTCGACCTCAGAGATTCCCCGGATTCATGAAAGAAAAGGCAATTTATTTTAGCTTTACATTTACATTATTCTGACATGCTTTAAGGTCATTTTATTGTAATTTTATTGTTTCCTTTTTTTAGGGAATCGACATTTAGGAACTAAATAACGAGGTCTGGCTCTGCGACTTAGCTTTCTTATGCGATATATGTACGCACTTAAACTGAATACTACATTTCAACGACGCAATGAAAATATTTTTGATAAGTATAGTTCAGTGCAGACGTTCGTAAACACACTTTCACTCTGGGTAGATCACTTGAAAGAGGGGAAGTTGTACTATTTTCCATGTTTAAATCTGCTTTCAAATTTCTCCTCAGATAAATTCAGTACTTACATTAGTATTCTCTTCACACTTAAAAGTGAATTTTGTGATTACAGATTTCGTGATTTCAGGGTTTTTAAATATGATATATCAGTGTATGTCTATCCATTAAACATAGACGTAAGAAAGTCAGATGCAAGGATTTAATAAGAGTGGAATGTTTTAAAATCTTATGCAACAATAAATATCCGAAGCTTCGATCATATTCAATTTCCATGGAAGCAATATTTTGTACAACGTATTCTATAAATAGTTATTTTCCATGATTAAATTAGTAAAAAGCAAATGCAGATCCCGACAGACGAACGAGCATCTTCATGACCAGTTACGTCTAGCTGTAAACAACATAATTCCCGATTTCGAATCTCTCATTGTAAACGACATTGGAGAAGCTTAATTTACTTTAAATACAGAGTACAGGACGCCACTGAATCAGTTCGTTCTTTACCACTACCCCGCTCGCCTTCCAAATTCTCCCCCTTCCATAGATTTGTTATCCAGGTTGCATCAAGGTGCTTCGGGGCAGGCTTACAGTCTCGCCATGCCTGTTCTAATATATTTCTTGGTGAATTATATTATTGTATACAATTCTTATTTAATATTGATTATTATACGTCTGTGGTATATCCCCTTTCAATTCCTTTGTTTAATGGCGTATTTAAAGCTATTTTTAATTGTTATTTGTTAAATTTACCGGTTTTTGTTCTTTGTAATGTTTGCTATTGTTTTTAGCCATTAGCCAGTTTTGAGTTACGTATACACAAAGTTCAGATGGCCTTTCACTAGAAGGACCAACACTCAATGTCTGCGGTTGTCAGGATCTAAGGTTAACATGCATATATGGTAGAATTTCTTCCAGTTTTGTTTCTAGCTTGCGACTAGAAAGAGCGCTAGTGACTGTTTTATGTCACGGCTGCTTAGAATAATCTCTACAGAGAAGTGTCTTATATGCACAATATGGATCTAATATGCTGTACCTGGAAACGAGAACGAGAAAATTGAAACTTGGCCAAGTCTTCTTTCCTGGGGCCCGGAAAAGCTTCCCGTCAATTGCGAGAGCTCACGTTAGAAAACATGTATTACAACTTTGTCGTTCTCGTTCCGGTTACCGTTCTCAGTTGTGAACCAGCCTTTACTTCTTGCACTCTCATATCAGATACCCGTACACGCATTAAACCTACTCATCTGATTAAAGTAACTCGCTAAACTTTGTAAGCGATCTCAAATACTAGAAATACCTATATCTCAAAGACGACTTGTTAAAATAATTTTCATTTACATTCTTCCTCCTCTAGGTTTATCTCTTGTGGTTTAACATAAAAAATTATGCAAAAATTCGAATAGAACAAAGGTACCTCACAGTCTATTTATGGAAAATTCAAGTTTACATAACACTATTCATTACAATATCTGTTTTATTCAACATTGTTGGAGTCTGTTTTAAGAAAATAGAATATAAGAAACATTTTTCCATATAAAGAGATTATGGGTGGAAGAATTATGGTGAAAGTCTCCGCTTTGCGCCTTTGAAAGAATTTTTTTCCGGCACAGAAAGCAAAAATTGACAATTTGCATTCACATTACTTTCAGTACCCACCATCGTTTATTTCTGTATACGTTCTGCCAACTAATCTTACAAATATTGCTCCATCCCTTTCATGTTGATCCAGATAAACCTTTTCAGATGTAGTTTCATCACACATTTCGTTGTAAGTACAAAGCAAATACAGGAAGTCGTCCTCCTGGACTAGGGGTCCATGGGGTACCTCTAGTTTCCGAGGTCGCAGGCTCAAACCAGGCGGAGGGCGATGGAGTTTTTTCGGGCGTAAAAATCCTTAACATGGCTTTCTTTGGAAGAGAAGTAAAGCCGGTGGTCCCGTGTTAGATTTACGGCACGTAAAAGAACCTCAAGCCTGATAAAGAGGCCTCTGAGCAAAATTTCCGGTCTTTCACGCCTAATATAGAATGGGACGCTAAGGACCATAGCAATTAAAGACCGTACATAAATAAATAAGTAAATAAATAAAAAGGATACAGGAAGTGAAAAAATCGTCACGTATTTAAAAGCCGGTTCGCTATATGCTATGTGTTAAACTTCTTAATCTTTATTTGCTTGACATCACAACTTCAAAAAAGTACAAATTATTACAAAGGTCAAACCGAATAACAACGAATATCTCCGAAATGGATAATGCTACAAAAATGTTTTAATGGTGTGTTTTAACTAAATCTACATGCTTCAACCAGTAAGCTTTTATCAAATTATTATATTGTACCAGTTATATAAAATTATACAAAGTTAATTCTGAATGAGAGCTTCCTCGCTTTTCGTAGAAAATTCTAGATCTAGATTTTATTATTCATGCAGATATCGTGAAGATGGGGTATTTTAATCAAAATCTTTGGAAGCATTCTGAGATAATCAAAAATAACGGAATCTTTTCCCATATAAATGATAGGGAAAGGGGAAGTTTCTTTAGAATCTTCAAGTTTCTTCATTGGACAATACTAAGCTTAAGTATTGTGATGGGGTCGGGAAGTGCCGCTCTGGTTACGTGAAGTTTAGCGTGGGTGCTCATCTGGCCTTTTGGTCGGCTTTGGTTCGAAGTTCTGCCGGCTGCGTCTCGTGCTTGGAGATGCGGTAAATTAAGCCTATCTCTACCGATTCCTATCTCAGGAGTAGATGAAGGCAATAATATAGAATGTTCAGTTATTAACTGGACTTTATTCAGATGTGAAAATGGAAAAGCGGCTGGCAAAGTTATTTCTCTTATTTACATGTTCGCACATTTTCTATATTCTTAAATCTTTTTCTTCATACCCCGCTACTTGTAATAATTAATGGGAAGTTAACTCATTGTCATCAAACGAAATCTCCCCCACCCTTTACACAATGTCGTAGGTTCAGCATCTCGCTGCTTAGAAATCAGAATTGCAATGTAGGCTGCAATGTGGGCAAATCAGAATGTGGGCTGCATGGAAGAAGTTTTCCGTTTTACATGAAAATACTCGCGCCAATAATTGTAACATCTGCTTTGATTGGTTCTTCACATAGCGCTGTATGAGAGTTCAATCACTCGTATTTCTTGTCCCGCGCTTCTCATAGCGTATTTGAGAATTGCGAATTATCTCCGCCTCTTTCTCTCGTCGGTCCTCTCTCTCTACAAACGGTCACTTTTTCCAACTCCTCGTGCTGCAGCTGACATAATGGAAAACTCTTCTATATCTCTGTCTCTTTCTCTCGTCGGTCCTCTCTCTCGTACAATCTGTTAGTTCTACCAACTCCCTGTGCTGCTGAAGTCCACTTGTAATTATTTTAACTTGCTCGCTTTTCCTGTCTAACATTTCTTTTACAATGTTTCATTCATACTATTATAACTCTTATATCACATGCTATTTACAGTATTTCTGCTACTTACATTACTCTGCTTTCGTAAATATTTCCCTTTTTAATATGTATTCTCTGCTACTCGTTTCCTTCTCGTTTATTAACGTATCTGTGATTATATTCTTTGTATTCAGTTGTGCATATTAATTATGGAATAGGTGTTTCTCTACAGTATTTATCCGACTTTTCTTTTTTAAGTTATGCTTCACACAGACACACAAGATTATTTTCTAAACATGTATTTTCGGTCAAATCTCGATATAATATTTTTGGATGCAAATAGGTAAGCCATAAATAAAAATGCTCTTAAGGATTCGAACCTACCTTAATGCGACTGGGCTGCTCAACCAAAGCTTAACGTGCTTTATCCAATAGTTTTAGAAGTGACTGCAGTTTACATCTTTAGAATGCATCTCATTGCTTTTGATCACCAGCGGAAATCATAGGGGTTATTATTTGTGTTATTTTAGGAAACTATAGTTTATAACGTCACATTAAGCAAGGATTTATATCGTCTAGGGCAGGGGTTCTCAACCTTTTCCAGTGACGTACCATTACATTTAATGCAGAATATTAGATGTACCAGTAAACAAATTTTGCGAGAGAAATATGTAATTTTGGGGTACAAGGGTTAAAATACGCACTTCTCTACATTTATAATAATACTTGTAGCTTATTTAAAAATTTCTTGTGCGCAGTATTTAGAATTAGATATTTATTTGAGAAAAAATTGTAAAATCTAGTCCTAATTAATGGAGTCTTCTCTGAAATGTCTTGAACATTAATTTTAAGGTTAAAATATAGTGAATGAGTACGCAAACGAACTCTGGCAAACATGTCCTTGTTACTGGTACTTTAGTACTAAGAGTTACAATCAGTTAAAGCTATTAAGTTATGAAATTTAAGTAATTTCTGATCTACACTTTTATTTCGTGCGAAGGTTTGCATACCACGGCAGTAGTGCACATACCATTGATGGTATGCGTATCATTGGTTATAATCTCTGTTCTAGAGCTTCAGTTCCATCATGTACCTGAATGTTAGCTGGGACCGTTGCTTGTAAGCTTTCTGCAAACTGCAGTTTGAAGAAAGAAATTGAAACACCAGCAGACACCTGTAAAAGCCATATTTGCGTAAATGGACCTATCATAGGTAATTTAGATTAATATAATGTTATTCTTTCTCTCTCTTAATGTACCGCAAGACATCTGAACACAGTCGGAAGCTTGTCGACATTCCTGAGCCCTCATTCATAACTGGAGAGGCATATAAAACACCTTACGTTCTCATTGAGAGACCAGAGCATGTGAATCGATCGTTGAATATCGATCTGGTTCACTGAGAGAGGAAAGAAAGACATGTACAATGAGAGCAAGACAATATAAACCGGTTGAGTGGCGACAAACATGCTTCCTACAGAGATCGCTTCCTTTTGACGTCTTCTTGGTTTTTTCTGTATTTCCTTTTTCTTACTATTTGTGATGGAGTTGAATTAACAACACCCGTCAGACGAGATCGGGCAAAGCAGAAAAATTCCTTCAGGACAGTGTGTTCGTTTCCTTCTTGCTCTTTTTAACGCCTTAACAGAATGGACAGTTGTTCCCAAACATCTTAAATAGTAAGACAACTTTCCCTCACAATTGAGAAAAAGAAACAGAATTTAAATTTTCTTCAATGTAAATATATTCTGGGCTCTACTGCCTAATTTATTTTATTTCTTGAGCAAGGGTGTTCTTCAAACTCCCCGCCATTTGGTGGGGGTGGCGTAAGGGGAGGACTTATTTAACCTCTCTTTACTGCAGAGGTAACAACCAGTAGTTTACTGTAGGTTCTGTGGTAGACATGCATCAGTTTGTGCCATATAGATGTCGCTAGTTGCGTAACCACTCTACTACATACTTGACTAGCTTGTTGATAGATGGCAGCAGTTGCACGTATATTTTGTTTTTAATGGCTGAATAGTGAAGAGGACTTTCAGAAACATTTCCTTTTTCTTTTATCCCGTGGAAAAACTTTGGGTAGTGGAAATGAAATGTCGAGAGAGTATATTCCTGCGACTGAGGAAACGGAAAAAGTAAAAAGGAAACGAAACATATGTTTTAAGGATACACATTATTTTTATCTAAAGCCTCCCGAGTGCGAAACCATAGAAGCTGTCGTTGAGCGATTGTTTCAAAAGTTTAAAAAAAATCCCCCAAAAAACAAGCGCTGATAGCTAGTTGCGACAACCCCCCGCAGAAAAAAATTAAAAGATGGTAACCATTTTATACTAACTTAAACTCCAGATACCTTTGTATGTATATTTGTATTCCATATAATTTCTGTTGCCAGCGTGGAATAATTTTCATGGACACCCCCATAAAGACAGTAAATAATATGATATTTGCTCTTATAAGGGTTAGACTTCGGCTGTCCCAGTCTCTCACTTTCCTCCACGGTTGTCATGTCATTCAGTCAACCAGCTTTCTCTTGATTGACATAATATAAGACATATAGTCCAAAAGCGACTCTGAGATTTCTCTTAATCTCATCAGTTTTCCTTACTGCTTCTGTATCCAGTAGGCTTAACACGACCAAAATTTGCATTTCTGTGGTCTGAATATCGCTCTCTTGTTTTAGCTATAGTCCCAGATTCACAACACTAGAGCAACACCAAATAGCCATTACAGAATGTAATCCTATAAATTCTTTGTTGTTTCCCTTTTGAACTACTGCTTTTGCTGTGGTCATTGCTTCGCATCTTTGTAGTTTTTAATCAATGTCGTTCTTTTTTTACGTTAAATGTGACCCGTTTTGTCATAATACTATCGTTTATCATTTCCGTTCTAACTGGATCCTTGGATAAAATAATATACATTTTGTTCTTGATATGCTGATATCTTATTTATATTTTTAATCTATTCAGAACTACTTTTTGTAAACTCCCTGCCTTCTGGAATATTAAAACCCTATTGTCATACATATTTATAATATTTTCCTAGCTTTCGCAGACTCCCGTCTTATATGTACATTAAAATATAATATGGAATAACGATAACTTGTTTCATGGTCTTGTTAATATCAATTTATAGCTACGGGGTGCGGTAACTTATCTATCAGAGAAGCTTTAGCTGGTAGGAGGGTTACACAGTATGCTGAACTCCTGCTGCGCCTGACGTGTACAGTGTAAAACAGCCAACAGTCTTTCACTATCACCCGTCTTTACCGTTCACTTGTCTCAGTCCACCTAAACACTGCTGCTTGGAAGGCACCTCCAACCCTAGGTGTCTGGAATTGGAAGAAAAGTGTAATTCATGTCTTTTGATTCATCATGATGAATAACTGCGTTGCGTGAGCTAGACGTCTGTCATTACAGAATAATTGATGAGCACTATAACAGACTATAATTTACCAATGAACTTAAAGGAGTGCTTGTTATTCATCCCCTAATGCTTATCATAACTCATTTTGAATACAGAAACGCTTAACGTTAGACAGAAGTAAACAGCGTTAAACGGATTGGTAGCGAACACACATGACAGAGTGTACAAAGTTGCAACCATGACGTTGAAAAATGCTTAAATCAGTACAGAAGCCAAATGTGGGAAACTAGAGAAAATAGGTTATGTAAACGATTAAGCGGCTTATTTTATTTATCTTAATTTAACCTCCTTAAACTGATTAGGTCAATGCAGTGAATCAATAAACTGAGTGAAATGAAGCTTAAATAACTGCGGGGTCCACAAAGTTTAAGCTATCGGACATTCATCTTCTGAGGATTAGGGGGAAGAAAAAATCCTTATTCAGATAACTCGCCCTAATTGAGCTTTGAACTCAATGTTTTTAATGTGAGGGTTATTTTATAAAAAAACAGCTTCGGTTAAAAATGTCCCTGGTATGTAGAAAAGTATAGTAATACCAATTCGCGAACGAGTCATTTGAAATGAACACCTAGGCCTATGAATGTAAACTAAGTTCTCATTTTTCTTTATCTGCCACTTAGCTATAATAAGTATAGAAAGTGTATTCCGTCCAAAATCAATACCGAAGTTTCACGAAGTTTTGAGGTTTTCCTGATCAGAAAAAGAAATTTTTAAAAGAGATCCGCGTATAAGAGAGTGAGTGAGAGAGAGAGAGAAGAGGGTAACTTAAGTATAAATTGTCACATAATACAAAACTTGGTATTTAGTTCATTATCCTCCAAGATACGATACGAAAATTTTCAAAAAAATTCTTCTCACCCCGAAACTGCCCTTTATATGGGAAGTTTTCTTTTTGTTATTCTTTATTTTATCAATAATGACTATAACGATTTTGATTAAATACCATATGTTTAAGTTACATGCATGACAAATAAAATGTATATATATATATAAATAATTTTTTCGAATACGTTGTGAAATCCGCTCATTCAGAATTAATTTTGTTTTTGTATACTTGTAAACCGTAAGAGGACAAAAAGTTACTACACCAAGAATGTAGATCTCGTTAAAACACACAAGTTACGCAAAATATACTTTCGATGGCATTAACCATTTCTGAAATAGGTATATGTTATTAAATTTATTTAATTCTCAAATACTGTATGACATTTGAAGTAGTTACTAAGTTGATATTGTTTGTTTTTTGTTACCATGCAATCGTTGGAATTTTAAAGCCAGAACATAGCGTACACCTTTTAATAATTTGACTATCGTCTCAACCTCTTGTACTTACAACAAAATGTATAATAAAACCATTTTTCAGCTATTTATTTCGATTAATACCAGGTACATGGATAGAAAAAAAAAGATTTGTAACAATAGTCTGTAGAAGAGGTATAAACAATAGTGCATAGGCAGTCATCTGAAGGTAACGCATCAGATTTTTAATGAAGGGTGGTTCAAACACTTCATATTCGACCGATGTCTTGATATTTGACCATAGCTCTTGTCTGTGTTTTAGACTCCTATTTACAGTTCATATGCGGACTGGGTAGGCGATTAGCAGTTTTTCTTAAAACTTCCTGTACATGCCTCAACATGGCTGACGAAATGGACCAACTACTGTGGAAACTGGGGTCATATGATACTAAACTTCTCTTAGTCATGACTCGATGAATTAGTATTACAATCTTCTATTAAATCCAGTACATAAACAACAAAATAATTGTGTTAAATTCATAACTAATGACCATATGTCATTAAGTTATTCGATGATGATTTCTACGCCATAGCCTCGTCAGATACGTGTAATTCCGATCAACACGGCCATTCAGGATTGTTGGTAGACATTCTTAAACTTCAATGCATTCATAACTCAATGGCTAATGGTGGTGAACAAGATATTTGAGCTGAAGGAATGTTGCAAATAGGGATGCAGGGGTACTGCGACCATGCATGGATAGAAGTGTGGAAGCGCCATTATTTGAAGACGTCAGATGCTATGAAGCTTTATTGAGCTTCTGAGCTCATCTGCACATACACCAGACCAGTGTAACCTATGGCTCGCGAGGAAAGGGATCAACCCTTTTGATAGGACTACTTCTTAGAGGGGTCCCATCCGCTACCCAGGGTTAATTTGTTTTGACTACTTCACTCATAGCTCACATGGGAGATAATGAGCATATGTTTGAAAGAACGTTTTTCAATCGATCAAGCCTTGATTCACTCAAACATAAACGAAATATCTTTACCACCGCCTCCTTATATGATAGATATAGCTCTTCCTCCTTTTTAATACTGTGAACAAATCAGAATCGTGTGTTGAATAATTATGTTTTTAAGTAATCTTTATTGCATGATTAAAATCATAATCTCTAATGTTGGTTGTTGTATCCTTACAATACTGCAAGCCTACTTCTATTTTTCCATACCGATGGCAGTAAATAATATTAAATGATCAAGCTGCACTGTTCAAACCAAGGCAGTTCGACCATATGATTCGGATTTCTTTTAAAACAACGGCATTTACATTATAGGTAAATATAACTATTTCATGACTGTATTTTAATTATCATAATCTTATTGGTGTAGTGGTTCTAGAAAATGCTACTCTTGATTTCAAAATTCGCTAGATAAATTCTATGGTGGCTTCAAGACTCGCGAACTTATCTAATTGGAAATCACTCTTGACATTACATATGATAATTGCGCTTCCTCGCTGGACTGGACTGGACTGGACTGGACTGGACTGGAGATTTCTGGAATCTCTGCATAGTAATAGAAGTAGAGCACTGGCACGGAAAGTCCAATGTCCGTAGTTGGAGCCCCAGCTGTGGCACTGAATTTTTAAAACATAAAGCAACCTATGATTGAGCTTTTTATCTAAATAGCTGCATGGGGTAGTCCGTGAATTGATAGTTTTTACCATCTCTGTTGATACAAGTAGATATTTATGCAGGCATCTTCTCAAAGAGCCAGAGGAAAGAATACTAAGCAATATAATAGGTGCTATGTGATGCATCCACAGAGAAAAAGAACTGTGGGAGGTGAAACATGATCTATGTTTATGGGACAACAAAAACAAAACACAGAGTAATATTTTGAAGCATCATGAAACATGCCATATAAACAAGTTGTAAACATGCGCTATCAAATCCAGATCAAAGCCCAAGTTGTACACTAAACCTCGCGGCTTTGTAAGAGCCGCCTAAAAAATGTTGCTTGCATGTAAAGGATTGTGGTAAGACGTAAAACCATACAGATAATATGCTTGGGATGGTTAGTGAAATATCAAATTACTTGAGGTAAACGCTGTAAAAAAGAAATAAAAAAATACGAACTACATCTGAAAGCTTTATTCGCTGCTGAGATGTGGTATATAATCGGGCAGTTTGTGGAGGTGAATTAGCAGGGTAAAAAGTGTGCACAGTGACCAAAGTGTTCCAGATGCCGCCCAAGCACGTCCTTACATGTGCGCCTCAGGATCACATTTCATCTCTATAGCTCCTTCCTCCTCGTCATTTAGCTAAACTGTCTGAAACAGGTGTGTAGTTACAACTACCAAGTAGTAGTATTTCTTTGCTTCCTGCTTTCTTGGCCTCTTGCTTCCTAAATTATTTTCTTCATCCATTTACTTTTACAAACGGAAATGAAAGACTCTTGCTTAATTTTTCACAATAAGAAACAGTTCTCTGACAGGGAGACTAAAAAGATGGATTAGAATCTAAGTAACAAAAGTTAAACCTTTGAATTAACTAAAGGAAGGGAATCCGTTTATACAAGGCATATTTTTAAAGTAACTATCTTATTTTTTAAAAAAAATAACAAAACATTATTTTCCAAACACTTTTATAATTCATTACCTTACACCGTACACTACTTTTCCACATAGTCAATGCCGTTATTCAGGCACTTGTCGTAACGGAAAATCAATTTTATATGCCTTCGTCAAAGAATGATGCCGCCTGTGTTGAAAACCAAGTCTGCACTTCTTGTTTCACAGCATCATCGTCGCTGAAATGTTTTCCACCAAAAAGATGAAGAAGCTGATGAAAATCGCTTGGTGCCATTTCCGGACCGTAGGGAGGGTGGTCGAATTGTTTCCAAACAAATGATGCGATCAGATCTTTAGTTTGTTTTCCTGTGTGTGTGGTTGAGCATTGTCATTCATTATTCTTTTCCCATAAACTCACACAATTGACAAATGTTTGCTGGCGTAACATTTCTTGCATTCAAAAAACGAATCACTGACCTGACTTCACAGTGATCGTTCGTTTGTTTTAAACATTTCGAAACGGTCTAACAAAAGGAAAACGAAAAGTCACGATCGTTCACAGCTACGCCTGGCTTCCTAATGAATGAAGGAAGTGATCGCGCATGCTCAAAATCGCGACTCAGTGGCAAAATATTATAACGGTACTTAAAAAATACACCTATAAACCTGTATGGATAGTCTATATCTAAATTAGACACCAGAAAACTTTTTTGTGTCTCAGTGGTTAGAGCAACCGGACGGAGACCGGGAGATCCGTGGTTCAAATCCCGGCTATGGCATTGAATGTTTCAGTCATCTGATTCTACCTTTCTAACCCTGTCCAACAACTGCTTGTGTGAAAAAACAATTAATTCCATTAATTGACCTAATAGTGGTTGAAACTATAAAGCCCGGGTCTTAAAGTACCTACTTACAAAATTGTAGGTCGCCATTGGGGTATGTCATCTCAATTCAATTTGAGATCTCCTTGTGATTTACCGGGAAAAATGCGAATAAGTTGGGGAATTTAATGTCCTACCGGAAAGTTGCCATGGTAGCTCAGTGGTTAGAGCAACCGGACGGAGAGCGGGAGATCCGTGGTTCAAATAACGGCTATGGCATTGAATTTTTCAGTCATCTGATTCTACCTTTCTATGATGAGTTTATTTATCTTATTATTTGTATAACTTTTTCATAACAATGACTATTTGCCAATTCATTGCGCGTACTTATTCACGTATTCAACAAAGCCACGCTTAATCTGAAATGTTTGTTATATACTTCTGTATTGTTAGCACAACTCTTTCGAAAGTTTATGAATAACGCATGCGTAATAACACATTTGTGTATATAATGGCACATATTTGTATGAATACATAACAATGTGACGAGTCATTTGGTAGTTATAAATACATGTTACTGAAACATAAGTACACATTTTATGTAGAAAATGAACAGTTAGTGTTTTTCATCTGTTGAACACCGTATGGAATATATAAAAGTGTTAATTATCTAGTTTTGAAAGATTTTTAATGTCTTAATAGTTACATAACCAAGTGTAAGGCACAAAGGTAGAATAAAATGCATAGTAGGAGGATCGAAAGTTACAGTTTTTTGGTAACATAGTTATCCTAGATACATTTATCTGGGATAAAAATGTTTTGTAGGGCTCTTCGATGTATTTGCAACTCTTGAATTACTACAAATACTTGTAGCAGTGTTCTCAATGTTATTTGGGGTTCATTTTTTCTTGGTATAGTTTAGGTAGCAATAGGTTAAGGGGCCGCTTTAAGCATCATTACACCTCCTTCTCAACGTTCAGCTGCGCTGATGTTTTCACTACCATCAGAAACTGTTATACTTAATTTGCATTTCCTACTCGCATTTCCTATTTTATACTATATACAACGTTTTTACTTTTTTCATCCAAATTGTTTTTGCCGTATTAAGAAAGACTCGCCATTTTTGGGCGGAGAAACTTCAATTTATAAGGAGATTTCAATGCGTGGATGATTAAAGTCAAGGATTATAATGTCAGAAATTATAATGGATAACATGTTATGCTTTCATTACATTCATCATACTTCCTTTTAGAATATTCAATTTAATTCTTTATTTGTCGTGGTGAATGAATGTTCTATATGTTCTCCAAGAATAACTGTGCAGTAAATGTTGGTAGCGCTATCATTTGCGGTTTTGTGCAACATGTTAATTTAAATGTGTAGTGTAAACGCCCATTTATCTGTTTTAGTACGCTGAGAATGCAATAAACTGGCCACTTTTTATGATGTCTTTAGAAAATTCCAAGAAGTGAACCAATATATCCAGAATAAAAATTAAATTAAAATGAGCTATAATCACGCTACCTATTTTTACGTCATAAAAGGTTAATTGTTCCATGTTATCGGCAGTTATTCTTAAGATGTCGGTAGAAATGCATACCAAAGCAAAGTCGTCCTCCGTGGTCTAGGGGTACCATACTAGCCTCTAGTTCCCGAGGTCGCGGATTCAAACCGGGATTCGCGGGATTATTTCGGGCGTAAAATCCTTAGCATTTCTTCCTTCGGAAGGTAAGTAAATCTGGTGATCCCGTGTCGTAGATTTACGGCATGTAAAAGAACCGCAATTCTGATAAAGAGACCTCTTAGCAAAATTTGCAGTCTTTCACGTACAATATAGAATGGGACGCTAAGAACCACAGTAGTTAAAGATCGTCCATAAATAAAGCTCAATTTAATTTTCTTTACACCAAAGCAATGCATATAACCCTAACAAACTGAAAGACGGAAGCGTGCATTTTAAATAGCCTGTCATAATTATACCTCTTATCTTTCCTGCGTTGCAATACACAAACGGCACTGCTTACTCTAATGCGCAGTATCCTAAAGACATAATATATTTAGAGTTAGATGTTGCGCAGTCGCAGACGCTTCCTACATTGTATCCTAAAGTGTACGTCAATCGTTAGTGTGCAAAATCACTAAGTATGTGGGTTAAAAATGACACTACGACAGGACAATATGACTCGGCAATTATGGGAAATTGTTCACAAGTCCATGATCAAAGCATTCGATAAATATATTATAAGCAGGCATAGGAATTCTTAAGCACTTGGCTTCAAGTTAGCTACATGTAAACCATACGTAAATACAAATAACGTAAACAACAGCGTCTGTTGAGCGGCTGAGTGTTGTCTGCAAACGTCAACAGACTGTACGAGGAATGGGGTGGTTTGTTATCTGCGACGTCACTGTGAAAAGTTCAATAACAGTTCAACCAAATTTTCATTCATCCTGACTTTAATGCTTGGAAATTTCTG
This sequence comes from Deroplatys truncata, assembly GCA_030765065.1. Lineage (NCBI taxonomy): Eukaryota > Metazoa > Arthropoda > Insecta > Mantodea > Mantidae > Deroplatys > Deroplatys truncata. The sequence goes on from CM060981.1 coordinate 136,177,409, forward strand.
TCCCTGCTTACGAGATAATATATCAACTTCTACAGACTAATCACAAAATCGTGCACACCACCTGTTAAGTGGTATAGTTTTTAATTTTATGTAGATTCAAGTACTTTTAAACAATATAAATTCCAGGGAGAATATTATGTTAAGGATGTTTATCTATTACAAAATTGTATTGGTTGCCTGCATGCCACAACCATAACAACGCGTAGCTCAGCTTTGTTTTGTCCTATGTATTAAGTTAGCAACACATTAACAACGAAATCGGTAGATATGTAAATAAACAGTTTTTTGGTTCATTTTTGCGCATTCCTCATCAATAATCTTGTGGAAAAGATTGGAAAATAAAAGCTTACTAACATGATATATCTGAGACATTTTGTTATTCATAAAATTTCGATAGGATAAATATGTAAGTATTCCCATTGTAAATCAGTTAGCCGTCAAATAGTCCTTTCTCTTCTGATGAGTCTTCCGGTTACTGTGGGAAACACTTTAGTTCCAATCGCATTACACAGCAACTCTAGTACAATCCATAGCTCGTCGCGTTATCGTGTTAACCGCGGAGATTCTTCTTTTCCCTCCTCTCTCTCATTGTTTCTCTCACTTTTCCTTTACCCTCATTCCACTTCCTTCCGCCTCTGTCATCCTCTTCTCACCTCACTTGTATCTGTGAAATAAAGCTACATATTTTGCATATCAGTGCATTTACACTGCAAGGAAGATATGAGGCAGTATTTTATATCACAACACTGTGAATGCCAGAGTGATTGTAGTGTAAATTAACATTATTGTATGACAATGATTTGAGATGTTTGTTAATTATAAGCATTGTTAGGAAATAAGTTTACATGGCCTCACTGAAACTGACAATAGGAGCGGATAACAATGAGCGAGGGGGTGAGTTGTTTATCAATTAGAAGAGATAAACAAATGACGTCAGAGTAGCGCGCTTTTCTTTAGAAATGGAGGGAATATCTTCCCTAGAGCATATGTGTTCGTAATTTTGATTGGATATAAAAATAGACGCTAATGTTGGCGCGCTTTATTAACCAATAGCAGCTCTGTTATAATGTTTAGGCATATCGGGGTGAGGGAGTATAAATTCCGAGCCAGAGACGGGTAACGCGCAGTTCTACAGAATAATTCACAAGGCAAACGTCGCGCAGTTCAACAGAATCATTCACGGGTTACACGTCGCGCAGTTCTACAGAATCTCTCGCGTTGTAAAGTTAGTTAAAAGATGTGAAATATGCGAATTAATAATGTGCGGCAAGTAAGTGATAATAGTTACATTCGAAAATACAACAGTTTCAGTGTATCAAGAGTAAATATGTGAAATCAATAAAATGTGCCGGCAATAAAAGTATAAAAACAAATTCTTTTATCAGTGTTATCTTTTAGTAACAACTCCTTTCCGTTTACACACCCTGTTCAAGAGATTTGTTCGACTGGGTAATAATAGCTAGCCGCAACACAAAGAACTCAAAGTTAAAAATAGTAAAACTATAACACCGCTCAGCAAATAAGATAACACGAAAGTTACCGCGACAAATAGTGAAGGTACATTTTTTACACGCCAGTGCATTTACAATGCAAGGAAGAAATAGTAAAGCTACATATTTTATAGGTCAATGCACTTACAGTACAAGGACGAAATAGTAGAGATGCATATTTTCAACATCAGTGCATTTACAGTGCAAGGAAGAAATAATAAAGGTACATATCTTGCACATCAGTGCATTTACAGTGCAAAGAGGAAATAATAAAGGTACATATTTCACACATCACTGCATTTACAGTGCAAGGAAGAAATATTAAAACTACATATTTCACACATCACTGCATTTACAGTGCAAGGAAGAAATATTAAAACTACATATTTCACACATCACTGCATTTACAGTGCAAGGAAGAAATATTAAAACTACATATTTCACACATCACTGCATTTACAGAGCAAGGAAGAAATCGTAACGCTACATATTTCTCACATCACTGCATTTAAAGTGCAAGGAGAAAATAGTAAAACTACATATTTCACACATCAATGTATTTACAGTTCAAGGAAGAAATCGTAAAGCTACATATTTCACACATCACTGCATTTACAGAGCAAGGAAGAAATAGAAAAACTACATATTTCACACATCACTGCATTTACAGTGCAAGGAAGAAATATTAAAACTACATATTTCACACATCACTGCATTTACAGTGCAAGGAAGAAATATTAAAACTACATATTTCACACATCACTGCATTTACAGAGCAAGGAAGAAATATTAAAACTACATATTTCACACATCACTGCATTTACAGAGCAAGGAAGAAATATTAAAACTACATATTTCACACATCACTGCATTTACAGAGCAAGGAAGAAATCGTAACGCTACATATTTCTCACATCACTGCATTTAAAGTGCAAGGAGAAAATAGTAAAACTACATATTTCACACATCAATGTATTTACAGTTCAAGGAAGAAATCGTAAAGCTACATATTTCACACATCACTGCATTTACAGAGCAAGGAAGAAATAGAAAAACTACATATTTCTCACATCACTGCATTTATAGTGCAAGGAAGAAATAGTAAAACTACATATTTCACACATCACTGCATTTATAGTGCAAGGAAGAAATAGTAAAACTACATATTTCACACATCACTGCATTTATAGTGCAAGGAAGAAATAGTAAAACTACATATTTCACACATCACTGCATTTATAGTGCAAGGAAGAAATCGTAAAGCTACATATTTCACACATCACTGCATTTACAGAGAAAGGAAGAAATAGTAACGGTACATATTTTGTACGTCAAGGCATTTACAGTGCAAGGAAGAAATAGTAAAACCACATATTTCACACATCACTGTATTTACAGTGCAAGGAAGAAATAGTAAAGCTACATATTTCACACATCACTGCATTTACAGAGCAAGGAAGAAATATTAAAACTACATATTTCACACATCACTGTATTTACAGTGCAAGGAAGAAATAGTAAAGCTACATATTTCACACATCACTGCATTTACAGTGCAAGGAAGAAATAGTAAAGCTACATATTTCACACATCACTGTATTTACAGTGCAAGGAGGAAATAGTAAAGCTACATATTTCACACATCACTGTATTTACAGTGCAAGGAGGAAATAGTAAAGCTACATATTTCACACATCACTGTTTTTACAGTGCAAGGAGGAAATGGTAAAGCTACATATTTCACACATCACTGCATTTACAGTGCAAGGAAGAAATAGTAAAGCTACATATTTCACACATCACTGCATTTACAGTGTAAGGAGGAAATAGTAAAGCTACATATTTCACACATCACTGCATTTACAGTGCAAGGAAGAAATAGTAAAGATACATAATTCACACATCACTGCATTTACAGTGTAAGGAGGAAATAGTAAAGCTACATATTTCACACATCACTGCATTTACAGTGCAAGGAAGAAATAATAAAACTACATATTTCACACATCACTGCATTTACAGTGCAAGGAAAAAATCGTAAATCTACATATTTCACACATCACTGCATTTACAGAGCAAGGAAGAAATAGTAAAACTACATATTTCACACATCACTGCATTTAAAGTGCAAGGAAGAAATAGCAAAGATACATATTTCACACATCACTGCATTTACAGAGCAAGGAATGAATAGTAAAACTACATATTTGACACATCACTGCATTTACAGTGCAAGGAAGAAATAGTAAAGGTACATATTCTGCATGTCAGTGCATTTGCAGTGTAAGGAAGAAATAGTGAAGGTACATATTTTACACGTGAGTGCATTTACAGCGCAAGGAAGAAATAGTAAAGGTACATATTTTGCATGTCGGTGCATTTACAGTCCAAGGAAGAAGTAGTAAAGGGACCTATTTTGCATGTCAGTGCATTTACAGTGCAAGGAGGAAATAGTAAAGGTAGGGGAAAGTGCCCTATTTTGAACCGCTTCTTAAATTGAACCACCCCGATATTTTCTAAACTTTTCGACAGATGTCGCCATAATCCTAGCAGAAGCGTGGCGTGTACAGATATGAATGCTTGGAGTTGTTGACTTAGCATTCTGAGCTGTGGTTTCAGTTCTATGAAGTGTTGTGTGTTTTTGGTGCTTCAGAAGTAATATTTCACTCATCTAGCTAAGCTTATACGACCAATTAGGCAAGTTTAAGATGCTCTATATATATTGCATGTTATGAAGTGTTTCTTTAACAACAATATTCATGCATACGTTTTTTCAAGCAGCGTCTCTCCTAGTCACATAGATGCTAAATATTCTAAAATGACGTGGCTCGTAAATTGAACCACTGTTTGAACCCTATATTGAACTGGTCCAATTTTGGAAACCTATTGAAGTTCTAGGATTGTTCAACTGCGAATAGTATATCTTGTGAATAAATATCGATATAATATGTTAAATTAAATAAAATCTTGTTAAAAACAGTGGCTGACATGAATATGTGAATGTGAATTGTCTGAAATTATGGACATGACCCAGTGTATGAGTTGTAGGATATGGCTTCACCAAAGTCTGCAAAAGTTAGTGCTAAGAAGAATGTGTTTTATTGTGAAGGCGGTGTATAATTGGACATTTTGTATAAGAGTAAAACTTAGTAAAAACTCTATATTTGCAAATAATACCTATTCCAAAAACCAAGTGATTGTTATTGTATAAAAACTCAAAATGTTCAAGGAAATTGCTATTCTTATCACAATTTTGGACTCTACTTTTGTTGCTGATAGCATATTTGTTTTGAATGTACAACAAAATATGTGTATTTTGTATTAATAAAAATACTTTTAAACTTAAAATATATGGTTCATTTTAAGACACGGGTAGTTCAATTTAAGGACCACGTTCCTAATTTGAACGGATTTACACCATCTCACTTTTTAAATGTTGTTTAATTGATAATTGTATTAATTTTAAATTGTGTTGAGGATATTGGTAGCTCAAGGATTTGTCACTGTAACGCTTGTATTTCTGAAAATTTTGATTTGAAATTATAATTATTACTTACTATTTAGGCTTAAGTGGTTCAATATAGGGACCTTTCCCCTACATATTTTGCATGTCGATGCATTTACAGTGCAAGGAAGAAATAGTAAACGAACATATTTTGCGCATCAGTGCATTTACAGTGCTAGAAATAGTAAATAATACATATGTTGCTGGTCAGTGCATTTACAGTGTAAGGAAGAAATAGTAAAAGGTACATATTTTACGCACCAGTGCATTTTGAGATAGATTATTTTTACGTTATTAGCACCACGCATTGGGCGCCAAACTTGAGTAGTTGTGTTGCCCCACTTATGGGAACCAAACTTTAAGTATTTGCTTTCCCACGTATGGAAGCGAATTTGAAAGGGTTTAATAGTTGCAGTTGTTGCACCACGTATGAGAGCCAAACTTGAAGTTGTTTAGACCACGCACGTACGATACAAACTTTCCGGTGGCCTTCACCCCACGTTCACTTTTTTGGTGACCTTCGCCCCCACGTTTACTTTCCGGTGGTCTTCGCCCAGGTTCACAAATCAACTTTTTATTTTAATGTTTATTTATTTAAATATTATGTATGTATGCCTCGGTTGCGTCTGTAGTAATTTGCAGAAACACGTATCTCTTAGGAGTGGTACGGCTAAAGAATGAAGGCTTACACAAATTATAATTTTTTACTTCACTCCTTTTATTAATCTTTCACACGATTAAATAACACTTCACTGATGTATCCTACTGTAGAGCTGTGAGATTATTGTTAATTGTACTTTTTAACACGTAAACTTTATATTATTCACGCCGTAATGAATTTTTTTTATGTCTCACACTGAATACGTACCGAGCGAACTGCTCGGGAACGCTGCCTTCTAGCGTCTAGCGTCTGCCGCTTAAATTCGTACATTTACTTTATTTCAAGTCTCTGATTGGCTAATTCTACTCCAATGGAATACTTTTATTTAACTTAAAGCTTTTCTAGTTTTTTGACTGGCTATTTATAAACCGTTTTAAATATTACTTTATTGTTCCAAGAATTATTAGTAGCATTATTAAGCTTTCTAATTTATTGTTGTCTCAAGGTTACCTCATTGTTAGCAACTTTCGGCTTCTATTCTCACAGCTTCTACATTGTTAAATTACATAATACATTCACATAACATTATTATACATGTACATAATAAAATAAACATAATACAATGACTGTTACATACATTTTATATATTATACACATATTGCTTTAAGGCGAGCTGTTATTATTTGTTAATATTATATAATTAGACTGATATCATTTAAGTGTTAAAAATACTGCCTCAATTTACAGTGCAAGGAGGAAATAGTAAAGGTACATATTTCACACATTAATGCATTTACAGTGCAAGGAAGAAATAGTAATGGTACATATTTTGCACGTCAGTGTATTTACAATTAGTATCCTTTGCGTGCTTCTCTAGACGGTACACGCTAATATTTACACAGAGATAAAAAAATTGGGTAAATAAAAAGTAAAAGGTTAACTTACAAAAATCCACACGCACACCAATATACTTGCACATATCTCTCACACGCATGCGCACTCTCTCTCTCTCTTTCACACACATTATTATTACTATTATTATTATTATTATTATTATTATTATTATTATTATTATTATTCATAATCTACAAAGATAAGCGCCCACATTTTGCCAGTTGCCTTCCTTTGTAAACAAGTGCTAATACCTAAACGCCCTCATCTAGAATCTACCTTTATAACCTACTTTGTCTTTTCTTTATGGTTGTTGCACGATGAGAACTACACTGCTTCCCTTCGTAAATGGATTACACAAGAATAATAGTAATAAAGATTAGTTTAATTCTGAAATATTTATCCTATCAACATTTTGTATATAACCAAATTTGTTAGAAATACTACGCTTATAAGTGTTTAACATGTTTCAGCAGCCTCATTAACAATCGGGATATTTCGATTTTTCTTATTTCACTCTTAGAATATCTTTTTGAGGAAAGTAATTAAGTTACTATTAAGTTAAGTTCACCACTTGAGACCCAACTGCTTTCTACACTGAGTTCAATAACAATAGGTTCAGTATTTCTTGAGTAAAAAGGTAAACATTGCCAGTAAAGTTTCGGTTACGGTTTTATTGTATGTTTTATGTTTATTAACACCATACGAAAAAGGTTATGTGCTGAGTATAAAAAATCACAATCTATACGTTGTACAGTGACAGGAGGTAGGTGGAGGGAAGGATCGCTGTTAAGCCTAGGTTAGACAGAGAAAGAAAGGAGAGGAAGAGAAACCCCTATTTTCCAAATGTGTATTTTATGATAAGTTCAAACGGAATTTTGAAGTAACACAAACACAGTTGGCATTAATAATAATGAAATATTAAACAAAAACATGCCTCTTTATAAAGGAAATAATAACAAAGAAAAAAGTTAGACAACATGCAGTAGTGGTATAATTTTAAAACTACAATGTATGTGACAAAATCAATGCAGTACCACAAAAAAATATGTTACACACTTTTTGTCCATTTTCTCTTTCATTAATATTTTATTCCAGACGCCAAATCATCCTGTGTTATTCGATTATTGTGGTTTTCCTGCTTTAACGGTCAATCATTATCCGGCAGAATTTTAATCCGTCTTAAAACACACATTTGTGAGGTAATATTGGTGTATAATAACATTATTGATATCCCAAATTTGCTGCTAAAATCCGAGATAATTAGATTACCAACGTCAGTGAATACAGTCATGAGAGCTTTATGCAGATTTAAGAAAGCGAACTTTTTTTCGTACCGAATGTATGCATGAATGGTCTTATAAGAACCCCATTAAAGTTTACTGGAATGTTGTAAACTCCTTGAAAGCCAGGAAAGTTCATTATTTTCAATTTACTGCGTTAACACAACTAGAGAAAAACAGCACACTATTCTTCCTGGTAATACATTTGTTACAGTCATTTTACGAGTATGTAACGATTTTAAACAACACAGAAACTGCTCCATTCTGAGCTTTCTTCTCATGCTTAAAAAGAATGAGTAAAATTAATGCAAATGTGGAGGCAGTTTTACAGGTTCAGATGAATGGATGCTGCAGACGAAGTGATTTCGGTAGTTTATTATTGGAGGGCATGCCCCTACTCTCTTTCTCCTTTACTCTTGCCCTCTCTTTCTCTCCTGGTTTTTTTTCCCTTTTTAATGAGTTTATGGATACAGGTTTGCCAGTTGCTTTGCTTACTTCGCTACATATGTATACTAGGGCCGGCCACTTTTGCCCTTGGGTCAACCGGCTATAAGATCATCGCCAACGTTGTAACGGTACAGAAAAACTGTATGGCGGCGGAATTCCAATCGTGTGAATGTTCTCATTACGTATAATGATATAGTGCAGGAATACGAGCTGGAGCAGCGGAAAAAAATAAGACGCAACTAGTTTTTTTGCCAACACGTGAGCGTGAAGCGGGAGAAAAAACGTGTTACAAGAAAACGGAACCGTATTTCAATTACCGCCTTACAATGTGCGAACCTCATACTTTAGATTGTAATTTACTTTAAACTTGCTTCTTTCTTGTTTTTTAAAGCGCATTACCTGGAGAGATGCCGTAAATTGTATTCATTTGAGGAAGGGGTCATCCATGTGCAACTGATGACTTCTTGAACCGTGTTGTATGCAAACTCGCCTGCAATAGTCGCGGAAATGAGTTGAGAAAAGTTGCTTGGTTATTTTTACTTTCTCTACTAAGTACTTACAGTAAACAGAGGAAGTATTGTACTCCACCCAAAAAATTCGATGTCGAAATTTCATCGAAATGCATGTTTTAAAGTCCCTTGAACGCAAAACCCTTAGAAGAAGGTCCATGTGTGGTGTGTGTGTGTGTGTGTGTGTGTGTGTTCAAGACCTATAGCCTGTGAAGTCCTCTGCATTCGTATACATAATCTTGTATATCTGGTAAACTTTAAGCGGTAGACGAAAATGCACCACATAAAAAAGTAGATCTCTTTAAAATACACAGCTCAATCCAAATAATCTTTTTCTGTGACATAAGCTGTTTCCCAGATATCCGTTATTAATGTTCGAACTGTTCAACGCTTTGTCATTCCTTTAAAGTGGTGTCGATTTTCACTTGTTTCTCGCGATGTCATGGAAACAGTATGAAATTTTAAGGGTACTGGGACGTATAAATGGCTTAAAAACTGTTTTTTATTTTGTGTTTTATAAAACTACGAGATTTTCTGAATCCAAGGACATGTCACATTATAGGTATTCTCAATGTTTAAGCCCTTCAAACTGTGATTTAAGCATGGCGTCACCTGGGCCACACCCCTACATTACTTTAGTTTTCTGCATTTTCCCGCAAATTTAAATTTCAGAGGTTTAGAAACACTTTTCTAAGAAATTACTAAAGTTAGAGGGCTGAAATTTTTTGTGATGTTTACAAAGCAAGCAGTTTAAGAGCGTGAGTGGAAAGATATCTCATACATCATACCGAAGTTTTAAAAATTTGAAATAATATACTTTAAGAAGGATATTTTCTCTCTATTGCCAATTTTTTTTAGAGTTCATACCTCATTAAACCAAAAAACTAAACCACTTATTTTATTTACTATTAAGTCCTTTATCTCTCACGAAAAATGGACGATCTGTCAACAAAATTGTGGCAGCTACCTAACGAAAACCACGTGTTTTTTAGAATAGCATTCATTCACCTGACTTTAAGAGCATGCTGACTAAACGTATGGGCTGATATTACATATTTTGCATCATTTGCAAACAGTTGTTTTATACATGGTGCGATTTTTATTGCCCTATAACAGAGAAAAGGCCTTGAATTCTGATTTTAAAGTCCATATAGTTGAACACAAGAATTGTGCTTTGTACACGTCCCAGTGTCCTTAAGGCCAAAGTATAGGGTCCAGTTGTAAACATTCCCTTTGTATCTATACCAAAGTGTGTAGTGTAATTAAAGGCTTATCGCATTAAAATGAAGTAGACATAAGAACAAACTTTTGTAAGAGTATTAAAGTACTTACTTACGTCATTGTAAGCCGCCATTGGGGTATGTAATCCCAAACGATTTGAGATCTCTTTGTGGTTTACCGGAAAAAATGCGAGTCACCTGGGAAATTTAATGTCCTAATAGCATGTTGCCATAGTAGCTTAGTTTGTTAGAGCAACCGGACGAAATGGAAGATCCATGGTTCAAATCCCGGCTATGGTATTGAATTTTTCATTCGTCTGATTCTACCTTTTGTAAGACTAGTTTGTGTACTCATTAATAAGCGATAGAGATAGAGATTCTCCAGATTTTTTTTTTACCTCCGAAAGCTAAATAATGAAACTACCCTTGTTTTTACTTTCTCAAGCTCTTATACAGTAGATAAAGGAAGTATTGTATTCCACTGAACAATTCGATGGCATGCCTGCCACCAGCATAACTCTAAAACCAAAAACCGGAAACAATATTATATTTCATATCTGGATCAGTCACTGCATGTCAGGAATTGTCACATTCTTAACAAAATCTCCCTTGCACTATATTTTACATTGAATATTTTTACATCGCTTTTCATTTTCTCATGAATGAAAAATTAAAATATTCATTGCACTAAAATACTACATATTAAAATATTTGCAAGAATAATAAAAATGCATATATTGAATGTTCTGTGAATAGCTGTGAAGTCCTAAATGAATTTTATACAACTGTAAATCATAAGAGATAAAAACGTACTACACGAAAACTTAGAACTCCTTCAAATACACAGTGTGTGTGTCAAATAAATGCTTTCTAGGATTAGCCATCCAGAAAATATTTGTTTTTATTTCTTTTAAGTTTTTCCATCTTGAACTACCATGCGGCATCTGTAGAACATCTCACGATTCCTCATTTCTTACTTTCTCTACTACGTATAATAAGTAGGGGAAGTATTACATTCCACCCAAAAATTCGATAGCGGGATTTTGCCGGAAATACATCTTCCAAGGATGCGACACGAAGATTTTCAAGAAAATTCTCCGACCCTAAACTACTCTTTACCTGGAATAGTTTTCGAAAATTTCTCAAAAATAATTCTAAAGATCTTGATTAAAATATCATATGTTTAAGACACTTTCATGATAAATTAAATATATGTATATCTTGAAAAATCTGGGAATGCCCTCAAAAGACCTTCATTCTGAATGGCTTTTACATAATTGGTAAGCCGTAAAAGATAGACAAAAAGTGTAGATCTCGTTAAAACACACAATTTAAGTCGCATGCATTTTGTTTTGTCGAGTGAATCACTTCCAAGATATACCTTGTGATTTGTTTGAATTTTACAATACTTATACTTTTTCTCAAATGGGAGTTCGTTATTCGTTTTTTTATGTCCTGAGCATGCAAAGAGAATCGAATGCTCCCAATAGCAACCAGCTCTTAAAAGATTTGACTATCGCTTAAAGCCTACCATATTCCCCTTGCACCTACAAGAAAAACAGCAATAAGAGTTTCTGCAAATGTTTACCTCGATTAAGATGAAGTGAATGCAGAATAAGCATTTGTAAAAATAGTTTATACAAGAGTAGAGAAGTCATGCGAGTGCAACGCATCAGATTTTTTTCCCGATGGGTTCATCAGTAACCAAAAACAGACCCGATATGTAAGCTTTCCGTGTGTAAAAACAAGTCCACATTGCTTACTTTGAAAATAGTTTAGCCAAGCGTTTATTGAGAAAAGCCGATAGCAATATAACTATCACTTTTTATATGAACACTAATTATGTGTAAGGGATTAATGGTTAGAACAAATCATGTGAGCACGAGCAACTAGAATTTCCCTCTTTTATTTATGATTGCAGTTGACCATTCGCTTATTGAGCGCAGTTATGCAAGAAATAAATACAACGTTACAAAATCTATATTCTATAATACCTAATATAAATAGCAGGCATTCAATCTTGCTTTTTAAGAAATTTAATATGTTCTAATTATATTTAACGAAATCCGAGATACCTGTTTAAAACGACTAACGAAAAACCAGTTTGGGGCTGGTAGTAAGATCATTTTTCGAATCTAGCACTGAAGTATATTAGCAAAATGCATAATTAAAGTGCATCCAAGAAATAAAATAAAAAATAAGAGGTAAAAGAAACTAACAAACCCATAGAAAATATGCGCTTGATGCACCGGTAGTAAAGGAAAAAGATTACGTCAAGGAATAAAGGATTATAAAATTAACTGGGCTAATTTTTCGCATAAAGAAGAAAAAAAGATGGAGAAAATAACAGCAGCAGAAACTGTAACCTACACCATAATTTATTCGGTGACCTACACTTAAATTATCATCTATTAATCTGTATAGGGATTCGGGGAAGCTGACTAATGATGAATATTGGTGTGTTTGGTGGCGAGGGATGAATAGAGGGCATATTCCAGTTTCCAAGTATCGTAAGCATACTAAGAAAAGGTAATTAGAGACGGAGAAATGGAAGTTTTTATTCAGGAGTATAAAGAAAGGGAAAGCCTTTCAAGGGAAGCCGTCACCGTTTACACAAGAGTCAATTGCGAGCATAATGAATTAATCGGAAACTGACGTTATTATGAACCAAGCTTTCACAGCAGTCAAAACGCAGCATCGTAAAACACTTGAATGCTATATGTTTTAATGAATGAAAACGGAAGGAAAGAAAGTAAATACTGTAATTAGTACATTTGAATCACCTGGCTCTTATATTGTAGATGCTGCAATTTGTCGTAATATTATGTAGAAGTGAAAACAAGCCTATGTCTTTTTAGTCTTTATTTTTATTTGTTTAACAGCAGAACCTGCAGCTGACCTTTTTCCAATTTATTATATTTAACCTGTATTAGCGCCAAATGCATCCATTATTACCAATGGTTTTCTAATGACAAAAGAATTATACAGGGTTATTCAAAAACAAGGAACAGACTTTAAGTATTTATTCCTAATGAACGACAATGGATAGCAACACATACAACACATCATTTAATAGAGAAAAGTTCAAAGTTTTAAGCCCCCAACTATTAGTTCCATTCAGTGCCTACAGGGGCGCTGGATTTGTTTACGCGAAAATGGCAACGCTGCAGGAAAAGTCTCTTTGTGTGCTGCAGTATGCAAAGAGTGAATCCATTGTTTCATTGCAAGGTTCATTTCGTTGTAAGTTCAACAAAGAGCCACCTCGTCATAAACAATGTACAATTGATACAATAAATTCGTAGAAGATGGTTGCGTATGCAAACGGAAAAGCACTGCTCGTCTTCGCATAACAAATTGTGTTCATTTTGAACATGTAAAATAAAATTTTGAACTTTTCTCTATTCAGTGATGTACTGCATGTGTCGCCATCTAATGTCGTTCATTAGAAATTAATATTTAGTCTGTCCCTCCTTTTTGAATAACCCTGTATTTAGATATGTAAAAATATTATAAACAATTACAAAACGAATCAACATGTAAGCAGACTGTCTTCCTATAGTCTGTTGTTATGCCTGCAATTAGTAATATTCAGAGAATCATCACCGGAAATAACACTTTTTTGTGTGTCGGCGGCTTCAAACCAAACTTGAAGCTGGAATATAACTCTTTTTGTAGCATTTGTTTCTTTTCTTTTAAGGTATGTTGTTGCAAGACCTTATTGCTTCGCAATTCCTTACAAATTAAGCGTTTGCTTTTGTATGCGATTTCTGTCATTAATAATTCATAGCACATCGTACTCCTTTGATGTCAGTGCTTGTTTATGATAGCTGTAATTGTGTACTATTCTAATAAGTGATATTTATAGTTTGTTTTTAATCAAATAAAAGCGTTTCTTTTTTCTTATGATAATCTTATATATTAGGCCACCATTAACTTGTTCAATATACCACTCTGATGTCTCTTGCACATGGACCTTCAACCGTTCTCTTTCTAAGTTACACCCATATCTTAATTGCAGCCATGTTACGTATTCTTAACGGACAGTGCTTTCAGCGAGGTGTAGATTAAAAGAGCTTTATGTTTAAAATGTATAACTTTTTTGTAATTCATATTTTAAAGTAATCTCTGTACGTGATGTACATGGAAACTACATACATTGCAGATTCGGAGAAGAAACACCTTCACCGAAGGCGACGCCTTCCGAGTGCTCTCTATCGGGAGTTTTCCAAAGACAAATACGTTCCGTAAAAGGGCATACCTGCTTACTCGGGGAGGAAATGGATACGCTGCTTACACGCGTCCAACAGAGTCTTAGTTTCGACGCGTGTCCGTTTTATGGGGAATTGCTTGCCCTACACTGCGCTGTTTCTAACCGATTCTGTTCTCTTCCCGTGTTCCTATTAATCAGTGACGCGAAGTCTTAGTACAGAGGTTCATATGTTGTGAGATTGCGTGTTTCATTGTATGTTAGTGCTGTTATAATGCCAAAAGGTCCGTATATTTTAACACACCGAATTTGAATGTATGATTCCCGTGTGACGGCGAATTATAGAGGATTCCTGACCTTCGTACTCCTCACACAGAAACGGTTCGTAATCTGGTGAATAGAATTAGGGAAACAATAGGGTCGATTCTTAATAAGAAACTGAAAGTAAATCGCCTTGTTCTTTAGGGAAACTCGATGACACCGAAGAAAGGTTGGAACGAAGTCCAAAGAAATCTCTAAAAGGAAAAGGCTGCACACGAATTAGTAATTTAGCAAACCTCGCTGGGATTGTCCACTAAATTTTTACGCGATAATGTGAGTAGAATTAATTTCTACAATTGGGTGTTGGATAATCTCAGTGATCGCTCTATTGGCCCACGTTTATTTACTTTTTATGACGAAACATGGTTTTATTTACGCGACCATGAAGACTTAAATGAGTGTTAATGCAAATGTTCTTAAAAGATGTGAAAAGATGTGTGAGGACATAAGGACACCAATTCGAACATCATCTTGAATTTAAGAGTCTATGAATACCCAACTCCGCGGCAAACAGCGTGCAGAAATTTCCCAAGAAAATTCCCGCGCATCCAAACGAAGGCTCTGTTAAGAGAGTCGGCCCGAGTCCAACCCAAACCGAGCATTCTCATCGGGTGAGAATAGGATCTTCGGTCCTATATACCTCCGGTGGGGGTATATGTGCCAACCTGGAAACTACGGGAGAATCACAAGAAATGAGACATTATGAAACACTTTCAAATAGGTTGCAGTGCATCAAATTTCACTCCCATAATACTTAAACATTCAACACATCATATTTAAAAATCCACTAACGGCATGAAGAAACCCGAAATTGCATGCTGAAATGAGTTCTACACTTTTTCAGTAAGAGGTTTAGGTCTATCTCTAATGGTTTCCCAATTAAGTAAAACTAATTACTACTGACGGCTACTTCACAAGCTGTCCTTAGAAAATGTAAGAAACATCTTATTTTCATGCTAACATCTCAAACACGTACTATTCTAATCACGTTCTTTAGGCTCAGTTTTGAAAAATAAGGTATTATGATATTTTTGTAAGTAAAAGCTTTGTTTAGGAGGTGGGAATGTCGTGAAAATCTTCGGCTTATATTGTTAAAATTTCTAGAAATTTCCAACTTCAGTACCTACCGAGTACCCTTAAATAATAGTGTTATATGGGATGTACCTACGCATTTAAGGCATGGTATGAGGTTCCACTGCACTGAAAGAACAATACAATGTAAGAACATTACTCAGTCACAAAGCCAAAAGTAGCTTCAGCAACAATATAAAGAAAAAAGAATCGCTGCTGCCCAAAGGCACGTCTAGCTATACATTATGTTGCGTATCTCTGCACTTGTCATCTAATTACCGTGATGGTGTTGTTACCACCCACTCTGAAGAGCGCTCCGGACGCGATATTGCTGCCCAACATCCGGAGCAAGGTGAGGTTCCCAGGGGAGTCCTTTGGCCTTAAAGCAGGTCACAGCATCCTGTCTAATCTCAAGAATCAAGAAAGCTACCGCAATAATTAAAAGCCTCTTATGTGATGCAATGATTTTCGTTTATGATACCACTTTTACACTTACTTCTTCCTCGATTTTTCTTTACTAAGGGATTGCAGTTTTGTTTTAAAGCCTATAATATTTTCCTTTTCCTATCGTCTATATGGTGTAATCAAGTCTACCTGTTTCCCCTTTAAGAGAGTAGTAGACCAAAGCCTTGTTATTCTAGAGTGTTAGGCTAGGAATTTTTTAAAGCCAGGACAAAACAAAATAAAGTTAAACTGTTTACTGGACTATAGGCAGGGACGTAGCAGGTAACAAACCACCACCCATCCTCGTAGAGTCTATTGGCATTTTCAGGCTGCACTAACCAGACCTGTTTACCTGCCGGGCAGTAACTCATCACTGCTGTTCTTTACGTTCTTTGTATTGGAATATGGCTTGAGTGTGCATAACTTGAAACAAACTGCTTAAGAATTCCCATGCCTGATAATGACTATATAGCTAAGCGATGGCTGAAACAGCTTATTCACTGGCAAAGATGTAGACGAAGTTCTATTTTAGTTTTAGTTGGCTACATTTCTCTACATTATGAATTTAAAATGTCCACTCCCCGCTAAAAGACACTTTTCGTAACATTTTGTGTATTATACCACAAACTTTTCTTTTGTTATCCACTTACTATTGCTCTCCTAGACCTTATATCCATGTAAATCTAAGTACCTGCTGTATATCAAATGCTTAAAGAATTGCACGTTCTCGAAGTTGGTAAAGTTTCATTTCTATGTTGATATTTCTCTCTAGTGTACTTACCTTCTGTTTTATTAAAATTAATTCTTAATCCCTCTACTATTTACACAATAAGTGAGGGCACTGAAATACTTGTTTAGAATTCAAGAGTTACCAAATACAAACATTTGCAAATATGTCTGAGATATCAAGAGAAAAACTTGGGGGTTGTAGGTAATAGTTGGCTGGGGGATGATAGAGAGAAGTGTGGAAAAATGGCTTAGGATACTTTTAGGTTAGAATTGATAATTTTGCTAGAGGGCGTTGGCTAGAAGTTAGATTAAGACTGGAGGATACGTATATGTAAACATTTTTATCTCAGATTAGTAAGACAAGTCGTTATATATTGCAAGGAACAAAAAATTGACCCAGTATATTTCAGTTTGAAAGAAAAAACGAAATTAATTGAAAGGGAAGGTAAGCAATAACCTGGTTTCATTAGGTATATGGAAGGGTAACAAACGGGTTGTTATCCCAGGTATCTGTCTTATTTTTGTGGTGAAAGGAGACTAAATTCATGTTATTTTTCAGTGGAGAGAGAGTTTTATAAATAAAAGGTGGCTAGAAAAGAATAAAAAAAATCATTACATGAAAGATTTTTGATGACTGAACAAAGATACCCAGGCCTAGGTTATTTTTGTGGAAGGGGAAGAGGAAATGGAGATGGCAAGTGGAGAGGAAAGCAGTTTAAGACATTTTATTAAAACACAAATTATTTAATGTGACGTAAGTAGATATGTTAATTTTGTGATTATGGTGGTCTTGGCCAAATAGCTAGGGCTAAGGACCAAACAAGCCATCACATGCTTGTATTTAGCACTGAAATAAATAAATAATAAGTAGAGGAACAAAAGTCGCAAATCGAAATTTCATCGAAAATGTACGTTTTGAGTCCCCTGAATAAGAAGGGTAGTTTTCGAAAACTGCGAGTGTGTGTCTGTCTTTCTGTATAGCATAACTCATAAACGAAATTCGGATAATTTTCCGTCTTCATATTTAAGTTCAGCATCTTTAATGATGTGAGATGAAGTTTTTCAAGAAAATTTCCGGAATCAAACTACTCTTTATACGGATAATTCTTTAGTATCTCAAAAATGGCTCTAACAAATATTTTAATAAAACATTATTCAGATATTTACATGACTAATAAAACTTATAGCTTGAATTTTCTACTAATAGACTGCGTAGTTCTCTTCCGAATGGCTTAGAATTAAACTAAAACCATCCTTTTTGAAAATGTTTCAACTTGAAAAACGGTGTTAAATTTCTATCAGTGTTTTATTCACATGTTAGTCAAGTACTGTATGTTTGCAGTGTATTTTCCACGTTTGTTTTTAGTTTTTATTAATGAACGCTCTTTAACTACTATGGTTCTTAGCGTCCCAATCCTTACTGGGCTCGAAAGACCGAACATTTTGCTCACAGGCCTCATATCAGGCTTGAGTTTGCTTTAAGTGTGCTGTAAATCCACACCACGGACCACCGGCTTTACTCCCTTCCGAAGGAAGCTATGCAAAGGATTTTTACGCCCGAAAAAAATCCATCGCCCTCGTACAATAAAGTACATTAAATATATTTTTGCACTTTATAATGTACATTCAAAGTTTTGCTACACACATTTGCGAGAAGACATAAGAATCGTGGCTACCAAACGTGTAACAACTGATCCCACAGATAATAACAAAGTTCAATGAAAATCCTAAACATTTCTCTTCGTTATGATGATTTTAGTACTATTCACATTAGCTTTATTTGCAAATACAAAATAATAAAATGAAATTAGTTGGAGTCAAATGACTTGTATATTAGCTATAAAGTACAAATTTTCAAGAAAATACCCACTATTTAATAAAAAAAAAGCATTAGGACCATTGTCCGTTCATATGTCCAGAGTTTCTCAGAAGCTGGATAATAGCACCTTATTTTTAAATATTACAATCAGTTAAGAGCTGCAGATCAAAGTAAAATCTGTAGGTATTTGGAATATTTTAAGAATTAGATAAAATGGAAATCCACTGGTGGAACTAGAAAAATAATGGGAATGAATAATGAACCTCCATAATAAATAATGCGCAGCAGATCCTCAGAGAAAATAGACGTGCGAAAACTTGGAATAGATGGTGAAGTCGAACAGACCGATCTGTGAACGAAAATTATCAGTATAAGTCAATAATCATTTAGCTGCGTGATAAGGGTTTTAGTATTAATTCCATTACTTGTGAGATCAGCGCTTCGTCATCAACTAGTTAATATCACTGACATGTGATTTCCCAAGAAAAAGAATCATGGGGTATGCTCACACACTGCCCATCACCATTTCATAGGTATCTGTTATAATTATGAAGAGTGATGGAGCACGTAAAACCGGCACGAGGAGACACAAAAAGCAACAAATAACAAACAATAACAAACAGCAAATAAAAGAAGTAAGCTAACGCAAAGGCCTGCACTTGCAGAGGCAATCTTGTCTTTTACAGTAGGTCCTAAAATGACTTTGTGCTGCAGTGAGTTGTTGTGCACGGCTTAACATGTTATCATGCACTTGTGCATGTCTGCGGCACCAATTCTCAAAATTTCATTATGAATATTAACGTTCAGGTCTTCTCTTTTCCTTGGATTATTTGCATACAGCTTTTCCTTCAGACTGCTCCACAGATAAAAGTCGCGATCCAGATATAGCAACTGGCATGGTCATAATTATTTCCGGTGGATCTTTCATTAGTTCGTGAGATTGACTCACATGAAGTGTAATAGTACACATCCTGTTGAAAGACAGAGTATGAACGCGTGGGGCGTCCATTATGCGAAAAGTTCTTAAGATTCTCAAATACACGTTAGTATTTTTTCGAAAAATATGTCACCCACAAACTGCCTTGCAGACACAGCACACCACACTCCATTTTTTCTATCGTGAAGAACTTCCTCGTGAATTGATAGGTAATGTTTGTTAACGAGTGCCTGCTGTTCTGGGAGTTTAACTATCCTGTCAGATGGAACCAGGTTTCTTCACTCATGAAATACAGTAGCCACTGTGATAACCCTGTTCACACTCAAAAGTTATTTTTTAGTTGTCGCATATGGAATTCAGCTTATATGGACCTATCTGACTGAAATACCTCAAACTGGATAGCGTCAAAGCAAGATTCCTAAAAAGGGCTCTGTAAATTTCAATGTTCACAAGAAATAGCTACACCTACATAATAGTGCAAGAATCTTTCCTCATAGAAGATATTAAACGCTGCCTAAATCTACCAGATACACAGATATTCGAAATCGTCATCGCGGAGAGACAGTACAAAACCAACGAAGTAATGGAAACACAAGCGATGACAGCAGATACCTGGAAAGGACCGAATTTCCGACTCCGCCACCTATACACACTTTTGGCGCCCATGGTTTTCTTGAGAAGATATGCCAAAACGGATCGTACCACGACCCCAAAGAGCGCATCTGCAAACAATGCAGCAATCCATGTCCCAAGTATCATTATTTAGTGGTGTGAAAACAGAACTCAGCCACTAAACGCACTAACAAAAGACTGCTGAAAGCCATATTAAAATGTAACCTTATTGTGTTTAATAAAGTGTCTACAAATACAGCAGCAGATCTAAAAATTCACTCACAAGTGTTTGAATTAGTCATGGCCAGTTCACACGTTTTAGTTATCTTCCTGCTTCAGTTCTTGGACACATGTTATTTTTGGGGCTTCAGCCTTAAAAAGTGTAAAACATGTTGACAAGACCTAAGCAAAACCTTCACCTGTTGCGAATGTCGACTGCTTAGGACTGTGAATAATTCGTGCTCGAATATCCGTGATCATAGAAGGTGTACGAAAGGACGGAACTCGACTCTTTTTTTTTGTTTGTTTTTTTGTTTGCAACTGGCTGGAGCATACCACTTTTTCATTAAATCCGGTATATTGATCTTTGCTGGTTTGAAAACGCCAGGAAACTTGTTTGTAGAAATGTTCCTTAAATGAACTGGTAGACTGGTACCCCTATTGCGATTCCTTGTTGAAGAGGATACATGTCGCTGAGCTATTTACTTCACACGTCTGAACCAAGTGCTCAGGCTTCCTTATTGACTATGATAAAGTATACATAGTTGCAAAGCTTTAACAATAGTGATAATCAGGCAGGTCTTTCGTGTGCTACTCCGTATTACAATAATCATCTTACAAGTGATTCTTCTTACACGCTTTACTTTGGTCACGACAAACTGTGTGGTTGTTTGCCTAGATTACATTATTCAAGCATACATCCATTCCCCCTTACATCCAAGATGCGGAAAGGATAGTCAGCTGGAAACAGCATCGCATCAGTTGTCAGAAATTATGATTTTTATTATCTACTAACGAAGCTTCGCGGCTGTATATGTTAGAGTGTGGTCATGAGTTTCTGGGATAAATAGATTATCATCATCCATATTCATACGTTACATTGATCGTGAGATGGAACACATTTTGGAAATTTAAGTATTCGAAAACGGTTAATGCTAATAAGCATTATTTGATGCAAATTATGTATTTGAATGAGTTATCCAGTTTACTTGTAGTAACATTTTGTCTATCTCGATGATTCTCCAATTATATTATATTATACAAATCTTGAAAACTTCATAGGCTATATGTAGAAAATCCAATATATACACTTTATTCTTCATATCATTTCTGAACATTCCATACTTTAACTCAAATCCTTGGAGTCAAGTTTTAGAAAATAAACATATATAATAACCAAACATTTTCCAAGTAAAGAGCAGTTTGTCGAGGGAATATTTTCTTGAAAATATCTGTGTTGGATTCATTAAAGATGTTGGGCTTAAGTACCAAGTTTGGCTTCATCCAACATTTTCGTTTTGGAGTTCCACTGCACAAATGCACCCCACATATCCCACCCACCTTTTCCTAAATTTTTTGGAGGTCTGGGGATCTCAGAATGCGTGATATATCAATCCTGATCATTCTATACCTATAACTCAAATCGTTACAGCCAGTTTTGAGAAAATGAACATTTATAACAAGGAAAAATATTTCGTATAAAGGGTAGTTTGAGGAGGGGGGGATTTTTCTGAAAATGTTTGTGCTGTATTCATAAAAGGTGTTGGGCTTAAGTACTAAGTTTGCTTTCATCAAAAAGTTTCGTTTTGGAGTTATGCTTCACGTATGCACCGTCAGCGTACTCATCTTTTCCTATTTTTGGAAGGCTCAAGAGATCCCAAAATACATACCTTTGGCATAACACGTTACCTAATTTTGGGTGGAATACAAAATTTTCTGTATCTGCACCAGGTAAACAGTAAAATAAATTAAGCTTACAGCTTTTGAAGTTTTCCTAATGAAGTGGCACATTCGCTAGGTGATACAAATTAACGCAATCTTAAACCTTCGTGCTGAATTAATTATTTTTGGAACAATGCCTTTAATAATAACAATAATTAGTAGTTGACACCACGTTTCTCTTGCGTCTATGTTGGAATTCCCATCCCTTTCTGCGCATGCCCGTGAACCGTAGAAAAATAGTCTCATCAAATATACGTCGCCCAACACGTAACGTAATAATGAGTTAATGATAGTGTGTCCTATACTTTGTATTTCTACTAAAACAAGCAAAAGTGAAACAAGAAGGGGGTGTCCCTCACACCACAGAACAGCTCCTGCCATTGACGGAGCTTCCGCGCTTAAGAGGCAAGTTCAAGGCTGGTGTCTGAACTGAATCGCTAACTCGCTACTGCCTAATTTCTGAAGCGCCCTCCCACCGCGTCGAATTTAATGACAGAGAGCACTTTCAATCGTAACATGGCCTGCTCAATAAGCCACAGCGGAACTATGTTAAGATACGTGAAGTTTCTTCACATAGAAGGAAGATTTATGAATTTTAAACAGAACATGGACACGTGAACCATCTCCTGCTACAAGTTTGGAGAGTTGTTAGCTTATACTTAAGATTTGGGCAACGAAATATGTTTTATACACTCTACAGCTCTATTTTTTAAATTTATAGACGCTCTTTAACTTCTGTGGTCCTTAGCATCCCGTTTCATACAGGGTGAATCACTTAAAACTTGCACCGCAAATATTTCGGAAATGGAAAGTGCTATTGATGTGCAGTTTTCACATCATTGATTGGTAGTCAGAGGCTCGTACATTTAGCCTATAAACAGATTTTAATACTACTGAGAAAGTTTATTTTTTGAGCAAACATATATTTTTTAATGGAACAACAGAATAAAGGTAGGGTAAATTAGAATAGCAGTGGCGTTTGTTGCAAGATTCTAGTGCAAGTGGTTTACTAGAAATCTTATATTGAAACTTTTACGCATCGACACTGGTACAACCTGTGGTAGCACAAAATAAAGAAAAACAAAAGGGAATTACAATACAAGAGAACATAGCCCTTCAAAGGTTGTGTTCAAAATGACCACCGGAAGCTTAATACACGTTTCCAGTCTGCTATGCAAAGATTGCTTTACACGTTCTAGCATTTCAGCGGAAATTTCAGAGCGGCAACCGTAATACCTCGTTTTATATTGTCGTATGCCTCACTTTATATTATTTTTCAACTACAGAGGGGAGCTACTCGCTTGCAAGAGGCATCGGTAAATCAAACAGGAACTTCAAATGCGAGGCAACGACGAGGGACGCAGCTAAAGTTAAATTCCAAAATAATTGCTATACCAACATAATACCTGGCTTAAGGGAGCGGAAGGATTCTATTCTACCATAATTGAAACTTTCAATCGTGGATGGAACTCAGTTTTAATAGATGAAGTTAGATATTTACATACCTTTGCCCATTGCCTGCCGACGAGGACATCGTGCTTTAGCAGTTTCCCGTCTGTCTCACACGAAGCTTACTTGCTGACTGTTACAAAACCCCACGCCAAACTCGGGCGTCAGTAACGCTATCCCCTCCTTTGACACTGTTTCCCCTGACTCGCCCCTAATCACAGACAAACTGCCGTGCTTCGGTGCCCAGAGAGCGTCTTATCATTATTATCTGTGCACATGCCACATCATCGTCTGGTGTAGATGGTACATCCTTGTAGACAGTGTCTTTCAGCCTTCCCCACAGAAAAAAGTCTAAACGGGTCAGATACGGTGAAGGGCCGCCAAGCTACAGGTCCTCTTCGTTCAATCCAGTGATTTGGAAACAATCCGTTAAGACAAGCTGTATACTTCCTGCACTATGGGCTGGACAGCCATCATGTTGGTTCCACAGGTTCCTCCTAGTCTGCAAAGGAACGTCTGCTAGCATCTGTGGCAGATGGTCTGTCAGGAGGCTGCGATACTTGTGCGAATTCATTGTTCCTTCTATGAACAAAGGGCCTGTGAGCGATGGTTCAATATCCCACACCACACGTTTAAACTCCATGGACGTTGACGTTCCACCTGACGAAGCCAACGGGGATTGTCAACAGACCAATGGTGAATGTTTCTGCGGTTTACCTGGCCATGATTAGTAAATGTTGCCTCATCACTAAACAAGATACATGATGAATCTGGAGTATCATGTCTTAATGCCCATGTACAAAAGTTAACACGATTCTCAAAATCGTTTCCATGCAGCTCTTGATGGAGAGAGATCTGATAGGAATTGAACCTACATATGTCGATGGAGAATGCGCAGTACACTTGCCTGAATTATGCCACTTCCACGTGCGATTGTGCGGGAACTAATTTGCGGATCTACTGCAACGGCAACCAAAACATTAATTTCTGCCTCTTCTCCAGTCACTTGTTTGTTTCTGTTACGTTTTCTAGGTGTTACAATACCACTTTCACGTAATTGGTTGAAGAGGTTGACAAATAGTTGCCGTCTATTGGGATACGTTTTCGCATACACCGTACAGGAACGAACTGCATTCTTCCTACTCTCCATACACCATGAGCATGTCGGCTTTTTCTGCATTAGTAAACCCCATCTTCCACTCACGACTTACTGCTTGAACTGTCATAAACTAACTGAACCAGAAAATCGCAATGCAATCAATGAACAGAAAACGCAATCTTAGAATAAATTTAATTATTAATTATTGTCTCACACAACATAATATTTATAAATGCTTAGTACGTAACAACTCGAATTAGAAATGCAGCGGCTTACTTTAACAAGAGTACACAATTACAATCGCATAGCTCCTAATACTAGAATAAATTGCCTCTGGTACGGTAGGAGGATTTGAATTAACAAGCTAGTTATAAAATTTACGCCTAATAGGATTTCTGAGAGCAGAGAGCATAACTTTATCCAACTGGTAGCCGACGTGAGGGAAAAGGCAATGCATTTAGTTGACTATGGACCAGAAACTCGGGAGTTAAATAAGTATGCTGTCTCAAGATGGTTCGTGGAGTGATAAATAATGAGTAAGGTCGGCTACCATCCTCCCATTCCGACTTAACTTGTTAAGTAAGTAATTTAAGTTCTCCTCTCCCCCCAAGGTTTCGTATTAGCACTCTTTTTTTTACACCGTGAGTAAATTGAGATATTACCACGTCATACTTATCAAAACTTTAAAAGCATAATTATTTCGTGGTAATAGTCTCGAAAACTGGATAAAAAGATCTAAAAATCGAATTAAATCGAATTCCGTGAGGCGCCCGGGCCACATGACCTCACAGTCTCTGATTCTATCCAATCTGATACTATTGGCGGGTTTAAGTAGTTTTGGCATGGATTCCGTGTACTGCCACTTATGGCTATCATTATAACTCATCATTTTCCCATCAACTAGATCTTCCTTAAGGAGATTATGATACTAAATACTCCGTTTTCACACCTCTTAGCACGCAAAACCTCTTATCGGTAATGTAAATCGATATTCTCGTCTCCCGTACAGCAACCCTACCGCATGACTACAGAGAATAGCCAATAATAAAGCTGCAATTTAAAAAACCCTGCAGAATAAATTATGATTTTAACCAAATTAGTAGGATTTCAAAATAATATGTGGTTGATTCAAAGATGTTTTGCTGTAAAATCACGGAGGTTAGGAAGTCATATGTTCTCACACTCCTCAATAGCTTCCATAGTACAGCCACAATTGAGTGCGTTACAATTGGTGACATATATTTAACGATGGAACTGGCTCTTACATTTGCGTATTGCACTCACTAGAAGAGATGAGCACTTAGGAAAGCGATTAGGTTGTGGCGTTCAAAGACTGTTGAATCACGGACAATTTATAATAATTTCTGCTCATAAAATAATTTCTGTTTTATTATGAAAAGGTAATGATAACAGCCGTGGTTTAACTAGAATATTTTTATACGTGTTGATTTCCTGTTATATAAAAGTACCATTAATCCTGCCACTAAACTGCTGTGATTAAGAATTGGGTTAAAATTTTCTCGTCAAAGAAGACGCTTTGCCTTCTGAACATTATAATGGGACTAACAGCACAAGTGCCACGAGTAGCGACTATTAAGACCTAAATTAGCGTAAGCAAGCAACCAAGAACTAACGTATAGTGTAAGTAGCCTACATTTTCGAATGTTGTAATAGTTTAAAAATTTAAAATGCAGGTAAGTAATTGTGAGTATTGAGAAGTAAATACCCATACAACAGTAAGAGTGATCGGTTCTGGATATGTTACACTCCGATTCCAGCTTTCAGTTCCAACACAGCCCAAATGATTTCCACCCATTTGCTCCTTTTGAAGAAATCTCACGGCGGAAGCTGAGTTATCTCGGATCAGATGGCGCATTTGGCTTCGACAACAGGATTCCTCTATCTACGAAATTTGCACAGGTCGGTCTACCTTGAAACAAGGGATATCCACTTCATGCAAGTAAAGGACAAAGGACACAATTTTCCAACACCCTCCAAAGTGTACAGATGCGCTGATGTGCATGATTTCCTCTTTGTTTGTAGAAATCCTTTACTTAAACGTCTCTTCCTCCTATCTATTAACAGAGAACTACGATTCAGAGAGAGAAAAAGACAAGTAGCAAGGAAAGCAGACCAAATCTATCTACCGCTTATGTATTGTTTGCAATTTCTGCGATTTTTCGGATGTCCTGGATGATTTGTAGTTTGGAGCCCAAATCACAGAAAGCGTCTCCTTGCAACGTATACACTGCTTGTGAATCATTTGGTTCAGTTTGATACTATTAGCGCTGAAGTTCATTTTCTGCAAGATCTTAACTTGTTATTAACACCGATAATTTTAAGACTTCTATGAATATTCAAAACAGGCAGATTCAGCTAGTTGAAGTTTACCAATATCTAAAGCATGGTTGTGACTCTTACAGGAAAAGTCCTGCTACCAACCAGAGTTTTTCTGTGCGTCTTTCTACCGGGCATTCCGTTGGTAGGTGCAATTCTGCTAGTTGAAAAAAGAGTATCATTCCCAGAAAAACGCCAATAGCAGTTTCTGGGTAGTCCTGTAGCGTGTTAAGCAATTAATTTACACTTCGCCTCTTTTTTTTCCTTTCACTATTTGTTTCAATTCCTGTGGTTGGTAGTACTGCAAGAATAAGTGGCACTATGTTCCTGGTGCATATTCCAGCAAAATCTGGTTAAAATATTAAACAATAAAGTTGCAATATATAGGATATGGATATGTAGGTTACAGACATGTATAGGATTACAACCTGCCTGGAACGCTTCTGATTAGGCAGTATGATAAAACTCTGCACTCTTACCTAAGAATGACAGTCACATCTAGATCGTGTTTTGACGAACCCCTGCCACCCATGCATGTTAGAACTACAAAAAGTTTCTGTAGGAATCCAGATAGCCTGGTGTGGCTTAGTATAATATGTATTACTACGCTTTCTTCTTTTATTATTTTCAGTCTCACTCTCTCTGGCCTTCAATGTATGGACTCTGAGATAATTGATGGTTATCCCTCCATGCTTGGCAAGCCCATAAAAGCAGTGTCCTTAAAAACGTGCTCAGTAAAAACGGCAGCAAGGCAGCTTTGGACGCAACGGGTACCTAGTTTATTAATAATGGTGATCCGAGCTTAATAAAAGTGGGATTACAGTAGCCCGACCCACTCTGTTGTGATTACCGTGTACCGGGCACAGGAAGCAAAAATAAAGACATAGGAAGGAATAAAAAACAAAGAATTGGTGGGGAAAACGCATTGAAAAAGTTAGCACTTGTGGTTAACACGGAAGTGAAGCATTAACGTCAACGGCACGCAAACAAAATCGGAGGAAACTAATAACGAATTGTGCTGTTTTGTTTTGCTTTTGGTAGTGTGTCTAACTCTATCATACGAGTACTTCCAAACATTTTATTAAGCGAGCATTAAATTTCCACTACTTCCTAAAGTTTTTCATGTTTCCCTTCGCTGCTTATAATAATAATAATAATAATAATAATAATAATAATAATAATAATAATAATAATAATATGATACAGCGGCTGTGGCCCAAGGTTATCGGGAGGTTAGAGCCAGGCAGTCGGATATAAACAAAGTTAAGACGTGCTTTCGCCCGGTGTAAACACCAGAAGAACTTTTGGAGATAACCTGAATCTTCTGAAAGTTTCTCTCCCCCTCAGAACATGTGTCCAGACAGTTCTAGAATGTTCTGTGGAAAATTCCCTTTGCTATATAAGCGAACGTTCTCACGTGAGGAGTCACAGTCAGTGAGAGAGATAGCGAGTGCGTTTATAGTGCGACGAAAAGTGCCGTTCTCTTAGTGAGTTTGTGACGACTGCCGTCATGTGCAGCGAGTACTCCTACTGCAGGAGAGATTGGAGTCGTCCTGTGTTCGACTGCCCAGCGACTGAAGTGAACCATCCGAATAAGAGGCTGCGTCCTACGTATTTCATTACGACGAAAGTGTAGTGGCAGTGGAAACAAGTGAAGCTAAGCTAGATTTAAAAACTAGACAAAGTTACAGTAATAATAATAATAATTAGAGACCGGATTTTTAGGTGGAATAAACCTTCATTTTAGGTTTCTTATAGGCTTAAAATAGGTTTCTTTATTTTTAGGTTTTTCTTGATTAAAGTAGCTTTTTTATGCTTTGCTTTGTGGATCAATACAGGTATCAATAATTTTCTTTTTCTGGTACTTATTTGTAATATTCAGTTTTTGATATTGGAGTAGATTGTTACATACATTCCCAACTTTTCGGGCGTAAACGATTTCCTATTATTACGTAACAAGAAATTGCCCAATTCCATTTAAAGTTTTTCCCAAAGCATTGGTTCTACTAAGTAATTTTTCTTACGAGTAGACAGATTCCATTTTTTTTACCTTATAAAAAAGGTACCTTTTTTCTTCTTGTATGAAGAAAAGGTTCTTTCATCGGAACATGACGTCATTGGAGTGTAGAGCATAGATACTGGTGCAGCAGGCCCTAGGGGTAGTTTTCCTGTATGCTTTTCTCCCTTCAATACCTTCATACCTTCAAAACCAGAATTTCGCTGGAGAATCCTCTGCAGCTTCGAAGAACTGCAACTTCCACTGGTTCCAGGTATCGCTTTACTGAAAACATCCTGAATTATATCTAGAGCATCTTTCAGTGGCAACGTTGGGCTTTCCAACCGGAGAATAGCTTCTGGTATAAAACAAAAATGTCTTTATATATGCAGGTTACGCTCCTACTAACCTTCTATCAGCTGCCACCAGGTGTCACCGCATATCACATGTGATGCGTTTAAGGGTAATAACTTGATCTACGGCTATAAGTGCTGGAAATAAATTTTACGATGAGTTTGAATCGGAAAATAGCATTCTTCATTTGAAAAAGTGAAAGCAGCTATTTAGATTATTTTATGTGTCAACCCCTCATTTAGGTTTCTTTAGATGCAATGAAATTCACATATTCTGCTCCAGGAAGCGTGAAACGAATATATATATATATATATATATATATATATCTTAAAATATGTTAATTAAATAGCGAGGAAAAATACCTATAGGTTAAAACCTAAAACCACCTTAATAATAATAATAATAATAATAATAATAATATGCAAGTTCGCGCATAGATTTTCTGTGACAATTTTACGAACCTGACAATAGGTATAATTACGAACGTATTTATAGTGATTAGTTTTCTACATGAATCCTCCCGGATTGCTGCGACTAGTTTACTCCACCGACATTTGTTCACTCATATGCACGAGATTCCAGTTTATGTCTATACACTGGAGACGGAAAAGGATTTCAGCATTGCACACAATACCGTTGCGCCTAACTGATCTAAGGGAGAGAGGGTAAAGTGAGGAAGTATAGAGGAAGGCCACATATAATGACGCCAGGCACAAAGCAGTTGGGGTTCCTAATGTTGCCAGGTAAAACAACCTAACGCTGATTCCCCTTCAATCTTCTCTATCCTCTATTGTCAGAAGGCCAGACGCCAGGTTTCTGCCGCTCACCGTCCACCGTCCACCGCCCTGCAAAATTTGAAGGATGAAGAAGGAATTGAAATTCGAGGGAGCGAATGACGGGAAATCCCCTAGCGAGACGGGTAAAAGCACAAAAAAATCCTCGGCAAGAATGACCGATGACGGAATTGTAAACCAGGACTTCCGAATGTGAGCCTCACATGCTACCGCCTGAACTGTCCCGCTTCGTTAATAGTCACTCAATCAGTAATGAAAACAACGGTGCTGCCGCTACAGAATGATGATACAAATGATCCCACAACCATGCAAACCTCTACAGTATTCTGTAGACGCAAGCTAAATGATAAAGGCTTTGGCCTACAAGCATTGCCTGATGCCGCTGCATTAAGCATGCGTAATGGCTCTACGTGCCAAAGAATTTGTTCAGTAAATATTCATAATTAGTTACAGCGGCACTTTTGATGAAGCTAATTAAACAAACCTGCATACTGGTATGGAGCCTTCTATGGGGAAAAAAACCGATTGTGTTACTTGAGTGCAGAACATTATAAAGCTGAGAAATCGTGACAATTACTTAAAAATGATGTAAGCAAGAGAATAATAAATTGCAAGAGGTACTTGTCAGAAGAAACCGACATAGCTCCAGAGACCCAAGGCAAAGAGTAATCAAAGCGGAAGAAAAAGAAGAGCAAGGAGGAGAAGAGCAAAAATCTAGGATATAATAATCCTCACAGCAACTACATACTGCTCAGCTATCATTTTTCTCCGTAAATGACCTGTAGTCCGGATGCTGTTCTTGCAGGAGGAAGAACAGACTCCCGTTGCCTCGAGGACCACCATGCTGGCAGAATGCTCGCATTATGTTCAGCAGCTTCACATCACTAATCGTTTCTGATGGGCAAGTTTATTTATGACCAGCCTCTTTGGATCTTCATTATGATTCTTTCATTGTATTTTGCTACCCACGGTTTAAATCGAGTAGGCGAATTCAACTTAACTTGGAGTTAACTGCATCCTAGTTTTGAGAGTCTTGGTATGAAATTCTTTTTATATGGCCAAAATAATTGTTGCTTTAATCTATTCCAAATTGTGTTCCATAAACCTACAACAGCCTTTGTTTCTTGTCCATTAATTCACATCCTACCAGGAATCTAAAACCATCATTCTTTTTAGCTCCCTGTTTTTCAAAGGGCAGACTTCAGTTATATGCAATTGGTTTTTACAGGATGGAAGAAGTTGGAATGCGTTGCTTTCAAGAGCCCATAGAAATTCCTTAGAGCGACGGTTCCCAAACTGGGGGGAGCGAGTATTCGAATAGCCTTAAAGGTTTTATCGGGACAACTGAAGTAGATGAGAAAATTAAATGCGCGTACGGGTTTCTCGTCATAGTAGTTCAAGTGGTAAGAGCGCCGGCATGGAGATCGGAGGATTTGTGGTTCGATTTCCGGCCTGAAATTGAGTTTCTCAAGTCTGATTCGCCCATTCAACGTATAATTTTTCCCCCTCAATGTACCAGAGGAATTTTCTGCTCCTGTATTTCCGTAACTATGCAACTCTCAGGTAATAAATAGTCTTATCTAAAAACAACTTCCCTTTTGCCAAAATATACTTTTTTCTGCGACTACAATTCTTGTAGCATCTTCATTTGTTTCTGCATCTAACCAGCATTAACTGTTAAATGTTCCAGAAATGCAAATTAGCTGCAGAAAGCTTAAAAAGCAATAGATCTGCATAAGATCTGAAAGTACGACAATACAGAAATGTTCTATTGTTAGACACACAGAGACGACAATTATTCTTGGCAAGCACAGGCAGCACAGGATTTCACTATGAATAATAACTTTAGCAAAAAGCTACTTAAAAACTCAACGAGAAACCTGTTGTATATTTAAAACGAGACAAAGGCAATCAAATTGTAATTTTAAATACTGACGACTACTGAAATAGAGTTAAACAGTTTTTAAAAAAAGATGACTATGTGACAATTAATAAAGATCCTTTAAATTCATGCATAAAATAGGTTAACCAAGCTATAAGAAAATCTACTATAATATCGGCTGATAAAAAACGACAGCTTAAAAGTAGCAACCCAACTTTATCTAAAATATACTGCTTAATAAAAACTCATAAGACAGATAATAGTATGCGACCTATCATAAATAATATGATTTAGCTAAATGGTTGACAAAATAATTCACACCCTTAGAAAAATTTTCATCATTAAGTATCAAGAACTCTGCAGAATTAATTAATAATATTCAGAACTTCACAATTACTAAAGAAGATATACTAGTGCCTTTTGATGTTACATCCTTATTCACCGATGTACCTACAGATAGTATCCCAGATTTATTAAAAACTTGGTTAGCATCACTCAACTTACAAGAGAATTATATTCAAGAAATGATTACACTTACAACCTGCTACATTAATCAAAACTATTTTACCTTTAATAAGAATTTCTACAAGCAAACACATTGCCTGGCAATGGGTAACCCACTATCTCCTCTTCTTGCAGACCTTTATATGAGCTCGTTGGAAAAAGCACTAGTACTTCATACCCACATATTTTCAAGATTTGGCACAGATATGTAGATGGCATTTTTGCTATTATTCCTCAAGATCGTATAAATCTAGCACTGGATATTTTGAACAAACAAGACAAACATATCAAATACATACATATAAGCAGTACCTTACAGAACCCGAATAAAAAGGATTTAATATACAAGAAATTTACATACCATCCAGTGATGTTCAAATATTTTGAAAAATTATATAGCAAATTTCATATCCAACTGGCACCTCAGAATATATACAGTTTGATAAATATTCTGAACAACTGATTATTTAAAAAGGCAAGTATTTATCAGATCTCATGTCAAGATTGCCAAGGCTCATATATAGGTAGAAGAAAAAGAAACTTACAAATAAGACTAAGTAAACATCAGAGAAATATAAAATTAAAACAAACAGATAAATCAGCAGTTTTCAACCATTTTTGGAACAATGATCATGAAGTAGGACAAGAACTAAAATTATTAAAAACCTGTACAGATTCCTTCACACCTGGAAATTTGGGATAAGATTTTCATCCATCTCAACATCAAGAATGTTTTGAATTTTGAAATACCGCCTATAGACTACCTGATGCAGCTGGTCCAATCAAATTACAAGAGAGAAGAAAGAAGATAGATGGGTTCCCAACCTTCACTACAGATGGAAGTAAATCCAAGACGACAAGTTCTAAACTTTTTCCAGCAGAGTGCAGAAGAATCATCTACTGAATTACTTCTTGGGGGTCAGGAGAGTGAATTGAGACTTCAGTCGGCCAGAGCTGAAGATAAGAGAAACACATCTCTAGAAAGCGCTTCTCAGTTAATATCAAGCGCCATTGTGATGTGAATTAATACCTAACGACTCACGTATTACAGGTAGCCACTTTCAAACATGACTCCAACATGGTCCTCTTTTAGGCTTCTTAAAAGCTTTTTTTTTTTCAATTAGAAACTGGTCTATAAGCTGTGCTTGTCGGTGAAAACAGTGGTTTAAAATGGTGGAACAGTTATCAATCGGTTGAGCGGTGTCTGAAATTCATACAGACACACGCTTTGGCTTTGAAGCAGCCGCTTAATATTGATATTTAGTTGATGTAATTTAATTATTTTTATACGTTTCTATTGTAAAAAAAATAGAATTGCGATAGATGCATCTAAGCAATTACTCCTCCTAATTTATTAGGAATAGGACGTAAAATTGCACAGGCGAAAAAGAAATATCATTCCGGTTGAATGTGGACTGGTATTCTCTCTCTCTCTCTCTCTCTCTCTCTCTGTCTAATAGTATAAATAGAAGAACATCCATCTTCGTGGTGTATGATTGTGCCGGACAGATGGTGCGGATACTTGTTCCAAGGAAAGAGTATTCCCCGTGGACACTAGAGGGCTGCCTGGTTGGACTGGTCGTTCATCGCGCGCTCTGAGCAGCTGAGAAGCGACAGTAGTGGGATGGATCTTCAAGCTAGGAACAGCTAGGGACTTAAGCGTGTCTAGTGGCCTGTTTGCCTGCGGCCTGTGGCCTCCTATGGTCCCTTCACTTCATCCCTTCCTCCTGGGCGTGTTAGCCGCAATAGATCTCACGTACCTACGTGCGCGAGGTGTCTCCCTCCTTTGTATACCCTATACCCTAAGACACATCCATATTACAGTGATGATAAGTATTGCGGTCTGTAGCATGTGCCCCTTTCTTAGACTGTTGGTATCTTAGTTAGAATTCTCGCTCTTAAGGATTCTAAATTCAGCATTTATGGAAGAAAAAGAAGTCTACAGTTTCTTCAACTTATGCAGCTAAATGCTAAAGATGATTTTCACAACTTTGTATAGCTATGTTTTGCAGAGTAATACAAACTGGCTGAAATAACTAGTCATCAAGCTCGGATTAGAGGAATGCCGGTTTGTAGGAATGCCTCATAGACGAGGTAAACCAAACCAGTAAGAAAACAACCTGCCACTTCATTCCAGAGAGGTTTCTCCTCCCACTAAACGGAAATTCACATTTTATGACTCATCATCTCTACCTCTGCCTGCCATTTATTGCCTGTCGCCTGCTGCACGTCTCTGTGCTGAGTACAGGAAAACAGTTGTTTTCACATTTGATGGCAGTCTGCATTGTAAACGTAATAAAATTCAAATTCTGTATTCGACGGAGAGGTAACTAAAACGTAAGCATTCAACTGTCAGTTACTTAGAGGTTAACTGAATGATGCATGTCGAAATATGAAACGTGATTAGAGGATTCAATTGCTTCAAGTACTTTAGAATAATGCTTTGAATTATTCAAAGGCGACATCATTTTTGGATCGCAAACGATTTAAGAGCTATCGTTTTCTTCGTCCCCACCCCACCTTTCTCTTCTTATTTCTGTATTCCATTGAGGAAGACATAATAGTGGGTGCCTGAACGACGAGTGGAAAGAGGAAATAAAAATAGTTATTTGGGCAGCGACGTGTTTTAATCTGTAGCCTTACTTACAGCAGTTTCATACTGGATAAGACCGTTTCTGTATTTGCTTTACAACTTACACTGAAGGATCACGATGTTGATTATTTTATAATTGGGTTTCCATTATTCTATAACTAGATACAAAGATACCACGGCGATAGTCAAATGTTTAAGAACTGGACGCTATATGCCGGCCTTAAAATTCCATACTGTTTCCATGCAATCGCGAGAAATAACTGCATGTTGACGCCCTTTTGAGAGAATGACCAAGAAATGAACAATTCGAACGTTAATAAGATATCTCAGAAATGGCTTATACCACAAAAAAAACCTTATTTGAAATAAAGTGGTTTAAAGAGATCTGCGTTTTTGTGTAGTGCGTTTTGAAATAATGTGGTTTAAAGAGATCTATGTTTTTGTGTAATGCGTTTTGTCTATCGTTTCCCAGTTATGCAAGGTTAAACAAAGTTCATTCCGAATGAAGAGGACTACATAGGCTATTCCCAGAAAATTTAAGATATACGTTTTATTTGTCATGTAAATATCTTTAATATATGGTATTTTAATAAAAATAGAACCATTGTTTTTAGAAAATAAAATATTTCGAAAAATGTTTTATGTAAAGAGTGCCGGGAGGGGGATTTTCTTGAAAATCTTGGTGTCGCATCTTTGAAAGGCATTGCAGCTAAATTGAGGCATTATTTTTAACTGAAATGTTATCAGTTTAATTATATAATATAAAAATTGAATAACAGCCCGCCTTAAAGAAATATGTGTATAATGTAATATAAAAAGTGTATATTACAGTCATTGTATTATGTTTATTTTTTTTATGTAATGTATAAAAATGTTATGTTAATGTATTACGTAGTTTAACAATGCAGAGCTGTGGGAATAGAAGCAAGCTGCTTTTCGTAGCAAATAGAATTATAAAATAGAAGCCGAAAGTTGCTAATAATGAGATTACCTTGAGATAACAATAAATTAGAAAGTTTAAAAAAGCTACTAATATTTCTTTGAACAATAATAATGTAATATTTAAAACAGTTTATAAATAGCCAATCAAAAATTAGAGAAGCTTAAAGTTAAATAAAGATATTCTATTGGAGTAGGCTTAGTCAATCAGAAACTTTAAATAGGGGAATTGTACAAATTCAAACGGTAGACGCTACAATAAAGCGTAACCAAGCAGTTTCGGTTTGGTACGGGTTCGGTGTGAGGCATAAAAATTAATTGCGGCGAGAAAAATATAAAGTTTACCTGTTAAAATGTGCAAATAACAATAATTTCACAGCTCTATAGTAGGATATATCAGTGAACTGTTATTTAATCGTGTGAAGGATTAATAAGAAAAGTACAATACAATTATAATTTGTGTAAGCCTTGTTCTTTGGCCGTACCAGCCCTGCTAAGAGATACGTGCTTTACAAATTACTACTGACAAAGCCGAGGCATACAGACTTTTCGGTTTTGAGTTCACACACACACACACACACACACAAGCACCTTTTTCTAAAAATGCTTTATTTGGATTCAGGAGGCCTCAAGACATGTATTTACGGTGAAATCTCGATATTGAATTTTTGGGCGGAATGTGATACCTTCTCTACCTTGTATGTACCTACATGACAGAGAAAGTAAAAGTACACTTCTATCTTCAGTTGTTCCAATAGTGTTATATCTTAGTATATTTTCCTTGCAGAATATTCATGTTTGACCCCATTTTTATATTGGAATCTGCTTAGCTCTTCAATCTTCCCTAAAAATTTGGAAAAGTATTGCATCGAAACAGTATCACATGTAACTTTTTAAGCTAACCAATTACTAGAGTGTGCTGACGGTAGTGAGCTACCTTAAGAGGAGATTAAATGACGAAAATTGCCAAAAATTGTCTAATTTATGTGTTATCTTATAAATTAGAATTTAATTTTAATAGAGCGTATATTTTATCTTTGTAGGCACAATACTTATATTTAAACCATACGTTTTAAAATGTTATAGTATCTGTCATTTTATACTATAACATGTATTTTTAGTTCAGGTTTTAACGTAGCTTTTGTCCCACAAATAGGCGACATTAATAAATATGACAGCTTGTGTGTGACCAAGTCGTTGGTTCTAACTTTGCAAACATGCGCGAGTTTTTTGGAAGGGTAGGTTCTCCCTGATTTTATTGTGAGCAGCTTTACCTGTGAACGAAATATTCTGATATAAATAACCCGTTTTCTCAGAAACTAGTGAATATGGCTAAACCTAATTTTGGGGTGTTAAAAAGCAACACCTTAATGCTTTTTTGAATCTTCTTTGAAGTCGGCTTCTTTACAAAAAAATAATTGCTGATAAACATTAATAAAATGTGTACAAGTAAGACAAAGACCTACCTTCCGCCATTAATGTAGGTATAAACTTATATTGGTACATAAGAAGGTTCTACATCCTGTGAATCTGGCATAAGACAAAGAAGCAAAAGGTTTTCTCCATTGAGTGAATATGTTCCTGTTTTTGAAACAGAAATGTATGCTATTATTCAAAGCATACATGAAATCATAAGGAGAGCTTACACTGGTGAACAGATCCTTATCTTCTCAGACAGCCAGGCATTAAGGATCTAAGTAGTCATAAGGTAACGTCAGGACTAGTTTCAAACTGCCTAAACAAGTTCACAAGCTTGGTGGAACAGAATGAAGTTCAATTCATCTGGGTGCCAGGTCATAGTGGCATAGAGGGAAATGAAAAAGCTGATAAACTTGCAAGACATGGGGCAGATTCACAATTTATTGGGCCAGAGCCCGCTCTAGGAACATCTCGATATTTAGAAGAGAGATTATGAAGAACTGGTCCAAAGTAGAACCTCCAGGAAACAAACATGGTAAACTATTTATTATAAAGCCAAGTAAGAAAAGCGCACTTAAATGTAATAGACTTCAGCTGAGAACAGTTATTGCATTTCTCACAGGACATGCTCCTGTGACATCTTAACACGATGGGTATGTTTTAGATTACATATTATGCAAGAAAGAAATGAAACATTATATGCTCCGTGAGGCTTTGGCTTACAGGAGACATATTGCTTTTGGAAAAAAGTTACAGAACGAGAATAATTTTAAAACCATGTCTGTTATGACACTGTATTTCTTGATAAAGGGTGCAGGCATAACGAATTGGCTTTAAAACGATACAGGTAGCACAATAAGTCCAAGACTGAAGTGCGTTCGGAGCAATGACGGAAATCTGCATTGAACAAGACAAGACCGGATCCTGTGAAACTTTGTCTGATATCTTAAATAGTTTCTGAAATAATTGGTTATGAAATTAGCAATTTAAAATTGCCGGAATAGCACTTTTAATCTCTCCTTAATTGCTCAAATGTAGAACACAAGAAAACAGTGGACAGAATTCAGGAGAGTTCATTAAGCTTTGGCAGTGTTTCCAGCCTGAAACTGATAACAGCAATAACAACAACAACAATAATAATAATAATAATAGGTAATTATCCGATAATAACAATAATAATACAAAGGATTCAGCACAAAGATTCTTCTCATTGACGTTTCTTTATACTCATTATTGTAGAACTTATAACGTACAGTGTTGCTTATGTCAAGTTAATTTATTGTTTTCAAATAATTACCGTATATGTACAAAAATATCAAATAACATGAAGAGTATTTGTAAAGAACGATATAGATTATTCTTGCTCTCAGAGGAAAGAGGTGGAGTTTCCACTATGCCGACATTATTCAATCAAACATCTGGAGAGTTCCTAATGAACTCGAATGTAGATTTGGGCCAGCACAAAGAAATGGGCTATCTGTTGCACTAAGTTTTTGACATACGACAGTGATGTAAGCTGCAGTTATCATAAAATAGTCTGACAGCTAAAAAAAGGTGGTTTAGAATACTAGTTTCTCTAATAACAGATCAAGACTCTCATGAACAAGTTCTCGTAATGAAGGTAAATATTTCACGTTTCACTTTCATGCCTTCGCTTAAACTGCACTTCGTCTTTTGACGTAGACGAGGACGGTTGAAGATAACCTGTATGCAGTATTCTAGGTCATTAAGTTTTGCTATCGTGTGAAAAGCAATGGAATTATGAACTAGCAGAATCCAAAGATCTGCTCGTACTGTTGCATTAACTACCGGGATTCGTCTATCTCTCGGTCCAAAATTTTGTATGGTTTTTGTTATTTAATATTTCTTATATAATTGAATAGCTGAAGTACCTATATTTTATACCTATAGTTTTTTTTTCGTACATCATTATACCCATGCATTTTGGGTGAGTAATCATGCTGTCGTAGAGTCTGTTATCTCCTTAGACCGAAGGTATTCGTATATAAGCTACACAGTAATTCGTTCACCTATTGTTGAATGAAATTACTCGTACTTTATAACGAAAATGTGAAGAAAAAAGAAAGCAACAACAGCAACAAAATACCTGATTTCTGGCTTCATCTAACATAGTTTATTCATTAAAAATCGAAAATTATGAGGTTTATTATATGCATTATAAGCATATTAAATAAACGATGTGATCAAGACAGTCCCAAGAAAACATATTTGAAATTATTAACGAAGTAAAAAGAATGGCTTTAAAATATAAAACAATCAAAACATTCAAAATGGTAAACAACTTACAGGCAGATCCATGTAGGAATAAACTCCGAAGTCAAATTAATGATCTCCCGCGAAGGAAAACAAAAATAAAATTACAGAGATTGATGGCTCAGGCAGTGGCTCCCCCATTCGCATTCGTCAGATAGTTGATTCAAATCCCGTGTACCCACCAATTTCTTTTTCGTAGTTTCCTTCACTTTCCAAGTAAATGCGGATTGGATATCCGATACCCCGGCTCAAAATCCGTTATAGTAAAATAAATAAGAATTAAATGGCCCACGAAGGCAACTATCCAACGGAGGCTATTTCCAGCAAAACAATGACTAC
Source organism: Deroplatys truncata (assembly GCA_030765065.1). NCBI lineage: Eukaryota > Metazoa > Arthropoda > Insecta > Mantodea > Mantidae > Deroplatys > Deroplatys truncata. The sequence goes on from CM060981.1 coordinate 136,217,415, forward strand.
ATGTGCACTCAAAGAACAGCAGTTCCACGATCCCAAAGTTCACAGTTCACAAAAACTCAGTAGGAACAACACGGTACAGTAAAACGATTAGGCAACTAAGGCCATCTATCAGCAAGTTCTTCGAGCAAGTGGTACAAGAAGGCGGCTGGGCTGTATGTCTGGCGTACACTGTCTTTAGTGAACCCACAAGCTATATTAACTATCGTAAACTGAACAAGAAGAGTTAAGAGAGTCCTTAAACAATCAATCAATCAAAACTAAAGCAAAGGAATGATCGCAGACTTTCAAACATATCCCGTAGAATAGCGCACTTACGCTTAAAACGTTTTGGATATACAAATTGAATATTTCAGCAATGGCTAAAGGATTATTTAACACAAAATATGTATTTTTTAACTAGCAGTATATTTTTCCGTAGTAATTAATTGTCTATACTTCATCGTTTTATAGTTTTACAAAGTTATACATAATTCAGTTAGAATGAACAGGATTTCACAGGCTATCTGCAGAAAATTCAAGATATACATTTCAATTGTTATACCCAACCTCAGACATTTTTCCTTATGATAAAATCATTGGATTTTGTGAAAATCTTCGTGTTCCATGTTTGAAGGATATTGGATATACATATGAAGTTTAGAAGTCGCGTAACTTTTCCTTTTGTAAGTTTCGCACGCGCGCACACACATACATACACACAGGCACATTTTTCTAAAATATTTTGGGGCTGCTCAAAACCTGTATTTCAGATGAAATCTTGATAAGAATCTTTGGATGGATTACAATGCTTCCTTCACTTGCGTTGGGTAGGAGGAAGAGAAAGTAAAAAAGAAAAGATGCATTATTAAGAATTCAGAAAAATGTTGGTCACGTTTTTTTGAGAGCACTGACCAAACGGAAAGTCAATTGTAAGAAACTATCAAGATGTTTAACGCATTGGTAAGCTTTTAGAACTGTTGTTGCTGTGTTATTACAGATGAAGAATGTAGCCCCACGTCTACTGTACCAGAAAGAGCCAGTCTATCTGGAAGATTAGAAAACGAGATACGGTGTTGCCGCTGTGGATGGAGCTTACAGGAACCACCTTGTGGTCAGTGAAATACCTACATGTAAGGGCGTGGGAGGCTGAGGGTGTTGTTACAATACAATTTCCTCCCGGTCACGAGCGTGTAGTCGTGATTCCTGTGACACAGATGATTGCTGCAGCATTGGATCACCTCCCCCCACTTTCTTGAGGCCCAGCTGCCCGCTCTGAGATGGATACTAGTTGGCCCAGCACGTTTGTTCACAACATTCGCTAAACTGAAGTTGTAGTAACACTGTATTGGAATCCCAAATAGGTTTGACTCTTAGTGGCTTGTGTAAAATTGCTTCACAATTCTTAATTCTTCTAACTATTGGTATTATTCACGTGCAATTTCTGATTTGAAGAGTCTGAAACGAACAGAAGTAAATTTAGACTGTAAGAATTTCTGAACGAAAGCAATAACATTATTAAATATTGAAACGCTTGGGTCTTTAAAAATAAAACATTTAATGTTGACATTCTGACATAACTTCGAATTGCAGCTGCTAGAGATAATATAACAAAATGTATTTTCGTTTGTAGGCATTTTATATCCCTCTTTACCGAGCGGGATGGCTCAGGCGACCACGTCTTTGGCCCCCATTCGGGAGGTCCCAGGTTCGATTTCCGGTGGTCGCATCCTCTGACCATGGTAGTTTTTCGTGGTTTTCCTCTGGTCGCCTAGGCTGGGGTGGTGTATTCTACCACGATTTCTCCTTTCCCTCATTTCCTGTCCTTTCATCTTTCAGGCAGTGTTTCCGGATTCAGTAGTGTGTCTGGTGATGGACAGATGGCATAGTTGAAGCGCCCTTGAAAGATTTCTCCCCGTCAACGAAAGGGGGCGTTGGCTGCCTACAGGGCCGCTTCGTCGCCCTCTCGCGGGACTCTTCGCCTCTACTGACGAGAGCGGGTGTTTCGTATTGGAAATGATAGGGATTTCCGTGCGTCTCTGTAATCCCGTCTACCTGCCAACCTGTGACCTCCTGCAGCTCCTTCGCTTCATCCCTGCTCCCGGGGATGTAGCCACAATAGATCTATTTGGCCGCAGTGGCGAAGTGTCCCCCTCCGGTAATTCCATCCTACAGCCTTATTTTGTCCATAATTAAATTAAACTTCGATTTGAAAATGGCCAACCTTGAAAATGAATGTATTCTGCATTGAAACTTTCACCGATACAGGTAACCGAGGCAGGAACTCGTGAACTGGAAGTTTGCAGTTCAAATCCCGCCAGGACCGTCCTTCCTGACTGAAGCCATTTCTGATTTCACCACTCCTCATTACTGGAAATGCCAGGAAGGTACCTAAACTCAGGCTGGAACCTTTCCCTTCCAATTATCATTTCATTTCGTGTATTATCAGTGTCACCACCTGTGGTGTCGTAAGAGCGGACATTGACCATTATTAAGGGTACCCATAGCTCAAAATCAATCAACATTTTCAGAAATTTCGCAAATTCAGAAATCATAAAACTGTTTTGATCCTCTCGCTTACCTTCTCTTCACGATTTTTCATAATTGCAATTATTTTTCTGATTTCTGATGTTAAAAATGCTGAAATTGTACCTATGTTTCAATTAAAATAGGTATGAATCTGTGATTTGCTCCACAAATTGCTGAGCATAGCTTTTAGCTTAAATTACATGATGTGACTTTTGCTCTCAGAGCCATTTTAAAACTTCTGACCACTTAAATGTCCAAAAGCATACGACCTAATGGCCTGTATTTACTCCCAATGCCTTTTACTCGACTTTGATTTTTGTAACATTCAAAATGTTCTATACGATGTAGTTTATGGCCAATCCTATTCCAATTTTCAGCAGAAATTCAGAGTGAACTAAAAAAAACAGGCTACACCTTTAAAATGCTCAAGATATGGCATATTAAATTCAACCTCTGTTGAGGAATTGTTACAAAGGTTTGCAATCTCTTTCTGAAACAACCAAAAGAGGAAAACAATTTCCATATGCCACGTATGTGTATTAGTATTTAAATAATGTTGCAGTGTTTTTATTTTTCAATGCCTAATAAATTAATATAATAAAAGTAACATAAACGCTTTTCTAAAACACTATTTAAGAGTTCTGCATGCAATTTAAAACACTCATATAGAATGTGACAAAATTTTGAAAACATTTGCATAAATGCTGCAAGATTTAGAAATTGCACCCATAGCTATCCTTTAAAAAATGGACCCTCCGCTTGTTCACTAAAACTCCATCGTATCCAGAAGTGTGTGTTAAGGTTCAGTTACGTTAGGTGCACATTATGAACCAGAACGCGTTGGAGGGTTTCTGTATAGAACCGGTTATTGGATGCTGGAGCAGGAGCAAGCCTCATGCTACTACTGTAAGTGGAGTGGGAGGGATGGATAAATGGACCTGGGCTACCCCTCATCCCACCCTTGTCTATACGGTAGCTATTATCTTATGATATTTTATATATGCGAGTCTCGATCATCCAACCTATCAAACCTCCACTGCAGAATACTTGAGGTGAGGCAGCTGTGATGCATGCACGATATACGTTAGCTCTTGTTCTATTGCCCTTCATGCACTTGCTGACCAACTGGTAACTGCAAGGATTGACTTGTTCAACGGTACGCCAGGAGATTGTATCACTCTGCTGGCTTGTGTATGCTTACCAGAGGCACATGCCTTAACTTACTTGCCTGGAAAACAACATTGCAGGTGTTTACGGAACACGAAAAACCAAACCTAATTACTGAATGGTTAAAATGTCCTAAAAGAGTGGTTTACACTTATTATAAGGTTTCTTTTGCCTAAACACAGCTAAAATAAAATGCCCTAAAACTTTAGTTATTGCCTAGTTTAATGATGTATTGCCAAGAACTGCCTGAAATAAATAATTTTCAGAAATTATTTATTTTAGATATTTTATTAATATTTTCTTCATTAAGATTTATATTTGGTATATATTTTATTATAAACGATTTAGTTTATTTTGTTGAATGGGAATTGTTATATCATTATTATTATTAGATTGAATATCACTTTTATTTTAATTTTGCATCTCTAACAGAAGGGCTGTGTATTGTGGGGACTACAACAAAGCACGCCTAATCGCCTACGTTTGCGTGAAAATTACGATACCGACTGCCTCCGTGGCCGAGTGATCAGCGTACTGACTTTTCATCTGGAGATCCCGGGTTCGATTCCTGGATGACGGTGGGAATTGTTCTTTAATTAGGATTATTCCTATCCTTAAAAAGAGTCCGAAAGTGTGGAGTAGGAGTGAACGTCGTGTGAAAATAAGTTAAAGAACAATGAAAATCTACAGTAACCCATCCTAAAAGGCTAAAAGAGTAAATACACCATCAAAATGTTTCAGTCAAAGCCTCCGATATGACCATAGCAGATAAAGGAAATGAATACAAACAAACAAGCCCATTACCTGTTATTGAGTCTACCATTTACCTATAGCAAGTAAGAACTATTCCGCCAAAAAATGCGATACTGAGATTTTACCGGAAGTATAGGTTGTGGAATCCCCTGAACTACCCACACAAAAAAGACATTGATTGTGTGTGTTTGCGCGTGTGCTTGGATGGGTGAAACTTACTACAGGGAAAATGAGAGCTCGTTAAGATACACGATTTGTGTCAATATTTTTCATAAATAGAACTGTTTTGGAAATACTCCATTTTGAAAATTTAGACCTTTACTAAGCGTCACCCAACAGACCTGCTTGACGGGTAACAAGGAGAAGAGTTCTTATTTTAATACAACTACAGAAAGAACAAACAATATTCAAATCAACGTGTTCTGAGATTTTTCCACATTTTTATATATACAGGAAATTCATGGTAATATATAATCCACCCTACCGACCTGAGAAAACTTCGAAAAAACCCAAGGTCAGATGGCAAATCGCTAGACGCTACCGCCTGAGTTATTCCGCTCGTTAATACAAATCTTAAGTATTAACCACACATAAATACTCCGCCTCTTTAATTATTTTATACAAAATAGAAGATTATTTTTACTTTCAAAAACAAAAAGAAATTAAACAGTTCACCAAATGCAGAAATCGTATTGGTTGAAGTAACATTATGGTTGTTTTGTTAGCCCCACGTTGTGGTAGCCAATTTGAAGTGGTATACTTGTAATATTATTTAATTTTTTGAGCCCTACGTTTGGGAGCCAATTTGCGACGGTATTACTTATAATGTTTGTGTATGTGTGTTTACTCCGCGTGGTGAAGCCATTTTGTGACGTGATTCCTTTGTTAGGTTTGTAGCTCCATCTGGTGTTAGCAATTTGCGGTAGTATTAGTGTTCGTTTGAAAGAATGCTACTGTTATTTTATTTAATTTTGGTTTACTGTCCTCCGGCTAGCTATGATCTTTTTGGTCGAGCACATCTCTTTATACAGGTTGTGTAAACGGAAAGGAGTCTTTTATCTAAAGATAACACTGATGAAAGAATTTCTTTTACACTTTTATTGTCGAACACTTTCACTATCACATTTACACATTGATCTTGACACTCGCCAAACTGAAACTGTTATAACAACTTATTTACTGATCATTCTTAATTCGCGTACTTCAACTTTTTGTATAATTAACTTTACAACACTTTAGATTTTTCATAACTCTGCTAGGCGTAACTTGTGAATCGATAGCCGACGTGTACTTTACAAATATTTTCTGCTGAACTGACGGACTGAAGGCGACGTGTATCATACAAATATTTTCGACGAACTGACGGGGTCTATCTCTAACCTAGCCCTTTTTATACTCCTACACCCCGATATGCCTAAAGATTATAACTGAGTTGCTATTGGCTAATAAAACGCGCCAACATTAGCGTCTATTTTTATATCCAATGAAAATTATGAATACATATGCTCTAGGTATAATATTCCAGCAATTTCTACAGAAAAACGCGCCAACATACGTAACTTCCTTGTCTCTAATAATGATAAACAGCTCACCCCCTCGCTGCATTATTGCACGCTATTATTGTCAGTTTCAGTAAGGCAGTATAAACTTACTCCTCAACAATAATTACAATAAACAAATATCTCAAATTAATGTCACATAAAAATGCATATTCATACTATAATCACTCTTTACATTTAAATAATTTGTGATACAAATTACTGCATCATGGTAAACTATGACAACAATAAACTGCATGACTACTTATCTTTGTATCAAACTTAATGCTCTGCACTATGGACTTAATTTAAGAAACTTTTCCCCTCACAAAGTTACAGTAAACGTTGATTTTGTTTTTAAAGTCGTTGTTGCATAAATTCTCACAATCTCGTACATGATACTTATAGTATAATAATAATAATAATAATAATAATAATATGTAATTTCTATTCTTCTACCAATGTCTGTCACAAACAATTCGAATGTTCATTTATTAATCAACCCACCACTGTGAGGTACCAGCTCAATATCGTTGCAAGGCCCAGAATACCGTGCTCAAAAGTGAACAGCGAACAGTTTATAGTCTTCCTCAAGATTATGGTTTTGCGTCTGACGATAGGAGTGCTACTTCTACTTCAATCTAAGGTGATTAAAATCAGAACTTTCGCATAAAGGAAGAAAGTAGAATACGCTCCATGTAAGGGCATGCAGCAATCGAAGTAACAAAAAGTAAAGTATCAATGTTGTTGTAACGACCTTGGCTTTAAATTTATTAAACATCTTTTTTCGACGATAGTGTTTTTGTTCCACTTTCCGCTCATGTTGTCATGGTGGACGGTTGAGTTTCCTAGATTCATTACCTACTGCTGACCTATCCTAACCTACCTGCGTGTTTTGCATATTTTACTGCACGTATATGCATGGATTATATTATTAAATCCATTTAACTTTCTATGTATTTATTTTTGCAAACATGGAATATAACCATCAGGTAGTTGGCTTTAAGTTATCTACTTTTAGACCATTATCACCACAAGAATGCAACACAACAGAGACCAAGTGTTATTGACAGGCCGGTAAAAAACCAATCCAAGTACTGTCTACAAACGCTAAAAGACTAGGAGGAATGGGGGTGGTTTGTTGCTTGCGACGTCCTTGCCTGTAGTCCAGTGACAGTTTAACCTTATTTCCTTCCGTCCTGGCTTTAATGCTTAGAATAGAAATTCCTATGCCTGATAATCATATTTGATTGTTGTATATTACCATTCAAATATTACCTACCTCTTAATTACTTTTATTTTTTAATATTTACTTACAACTTAAGTCGTGCAGCAGCTAAGTGTGATCTATAAGTTACTGATACTTTTAAGGTATGGATAATCCATGACTACTTTGCCACAGAGGTGGCAATAATGGTGACCTTGCTACTGGAACCACCATGTTCAACGGCTATTATAAACTTTCTTTCGCCTAAGTACTATTTCTATTATTTGTATGCAGTACGCATGCCTTAAGTGCATTGGAGAATATCAAAAGTAGAAGATAAGCTGCTTCATCTCTATTTTTATACTCCTCCTCTTCTCAATGATGCATTTACCTAACACACGTATATGGCAATATAGTAATATGTGCAATACCAAACCGCATGGACGAGAGGTTTGCAGCATGTCCAGATACTTGAATGAACGCATGCTACCGTTGAGTCCCTCGTGAACGTTGGCAAGAGGAGTATTTCCATGCAGTATGCCAAAAACACTCCGTTTTAACATGAATTTGTGTGAAAACAATACGTTTAAGAGAAAACTTAATTTCTCAATAACAATTTGTTGCATCCGTCCTGAACTGAAGAGTAAAGCCAAATTGCAAAACAGCATTTCATTTAGGTGTTCACTTCATAGACAGGAATTAAAGTATCTTGAAGGGAGTGTTTAATATTTCAAATATATCGTAAACTAGACAATGAGTCAATATTATATATAGATTAGAATATAAAAAACTACAAAAATGCCCGCTCTATTAGGGTGTAGGTATGATAAACCGTTTATGAATAATGCCAAAAAGCCAAAAAAAGAAAAGCGTATCCCTTAGAAGAATGAAATATCTTCTTCTCTACCTGAGTGAAGTGGGGTAAGTATGTCTACCTTCAAGCTTATAGAGCCAGAGCGAATCTTGTTTAGAGGATTTTACTTTTCCAGGATGTTCTCTTATCCAGTACAAATGTCTGGTAACTCTCAAATTCACGGGGCTCATTTCAGCATCATTTCACCCATTTCAGTTACCGTCTCTGCAGACTGGAGTTATCAAAATGGACATTGAACATATTTTGAGAAACACTTGCACAACTTAGAAACGTATATCATTATGTATTGTAAGGTTCATAAAAACTTCTTTCTTGTGTATTTTTACTATAAATAATTTCAAGTCAAGCCAGAAGTTCTTAACTACAAAAACGGAAATATCACTCAGATGTTTATTGGCGCTATCAAGACCTTGCGATGGAAAGGAATAAACATAAACAAACCAAAAAACCCTAGCTTCCAAGCATGTCCACTAGATAACACACACTTGGGAAAGACACAAACTTACAACATATTCTGAATGTTCTGAGCGCGACTTGCCTTGCGAAAACAACTTGTGTATAATTTGCTCTGCATTTTTATGGTTTCCTAGCCGTATAAAATTATAAAAAGTTCAGTCAGTAAAGGGGACTTCAAAGGATATTCATAAAATGCTCAAGATACACATACATATTGTTTATCAGATCAACTTGTGAAACAATTATATCTTAATCAAAAGTATTACAGCTGTTTTTGAGAAAATAAAAAAATTACCAAATTTTTTTATATAAATTATAGTTAGGGGGATGAATTTCTTAAAAACCTTCTTAAAGCTCTTGGAAGATTTTGGAAAATTAAATTCCAAACATGCTGTTTATCTGGTTTTTCGTTTCTGAGTTGTGCTGTTCCCAAACACATACACACATACACTCAGCGTGAGGATCCTTTCTAAAAATTATTTTTTGGTTCAGGTGTCCTCAGAGCATTGTTTCCTATGAAATCTTGAAATGGATTTTTTTTTTTTTTGGAATGCCACAGTTCCTCTACTTTAGGTAGATGGTAAAGAAAGTAAAAAGTCCTCAGTACCATACATAGCAACAGCATAAATGTGGTTCATTAGTGTGACAATGTTAAGCCCTTGAATGACAGAATAACTATTGCAAAACAAAACAATAAAATATGCACTCGACAGTATACTACTACTCTAACATTAAATAAGCAGCGGAGCTAAAAGAATGTGTTTAAATCTAACGTACCGATATCCTCTACCTAATACAACTTTTCAAATACAAAAACTCATACTTAGGAAAAATCTTACATATCTGCATAGGAAACCCAAAAAATACCAAGAGCTATTTGTAATCCTTAACATGTTTTATGTTACTCTATTGTAAGCACTGTGTAATAAATTCTAAGCATTGTGTAATAAGTATTATATTTTTACGTACTACACAATGGTTTGCAAATCATTTGAGTTATGATACGTGTGAGTTGAAATTATTCTTAACATGATTATTCATAAAACGTTTTTCCTTGTAAAAGAAAAAAGTAATAGAAAGTGGAACAGAGACTTGATTGCAGGAGAAGGAATGTGGTCTTAGTGTTTTCTTTATGAAGTCCGGTCTTGTTTTAACCTCAAATAAAGCGGGCTCATGGCTTCCATTGTTTTCCAGCTCGTATACTACTTTATTGCAGACGTAAAACCAACTTTAAGCGCGTGAAGTGAATGTACTTCGGGCATAAATCCTATTCCATGAATATCTATGCCTCTTCACGATCTTATGGGCTGTTAGCGTGGATCGCGGCGTATCTGCATCAGGTGACAGCGTGACGCGTTTCGATGGTATTCCTTTCTAGTCCCAGAATAGCAAGCAGTCTGAATACCATTGACTAAATTAATGTTGCGGAAGAGACGAGCCACTTGTGTGCATGCCACATAAATGCATCATATCAGTTTTGAGTATTTAGTTATTTTTTCTAAGGATCTTGCGTATAATCTTGTCCATAGTATTTTTATCTTCCCTATCACCTAACTATAATAGGTAAAGGAAAAATTCCACTGAAAAAATCGATAACAAGATTTCACCAGAAATATATGCTTAAAGATCCATCGAATCAAAAGAAGCATTTTACAATAATGCGCGTGAATCTGTCTGTCTGTCTGTCCGTCTGAAAAAGAAAAATTAAGATAAATATAAACATCTGTACATAAGTCCAGCATTTTTAAAGATGCTACATAAGAATTTAAAAAATGTCCCTCCAAGTTTAACTATCCAACACGTGCAACACGTTTCGTTATTTTGGATTTTTCTAAAGTCAGCTTTAACGATTTTGCTCAAAATACCATATATTTAAGATATTTACATGACTAATAAAACGTAATATCTTTAATTTTCTGCGAATAGCCTGTGAAGTCCTCTTCATTCGTAATGTCTAAACTATAAGGGGGACATCTAAACTTACTTCTCAAGAAATGCAGATATCGGAAAAAAATTTAAATAGCCTTTATGCACCATCAGTCATTTCCAAGATATTCGTCATTTTTAAAATGCTGTCACCATTTAGTTGTTTCTCCCGAAGTCATAGAAAGGACATTGTTTTTTGAAAGCCAGCACATAGGGAGCCGCTGATTAAACATTTCACAATCGCTTCAATTTCTGTATCTTCAACAAAATGAAACTATTTCTGAAAACGTTAATCTTGTTTAACATAAAATAAAGAAGAATAAGCTTTTGTTAAGAATGCCTTGTAAACAGATATAGAACTAAGCGATAGTGTCAGTAAATTATATTATCACAAAGCTACCAATTCTCCGTAAAATATGAAATATGTTTCGTTTCTAGATAATCACTGTTTAAATTACGGGAATCTAGGTTATTTAACCAGAATTTTTTAATTAATCACTACATTTAGCAATCGCATCATCTAATGAAGCACGTGGAATCACTGGAAACTTCCATTGAGAGAGAGGCAACAGGAAACAATATAATTGTGAATGCCAGTTTTGCCACCCCTGATCCAATGCTTCTAAATGAAACTCAAAGCTATATTGTGGTAGCGAGGTTTTTTGATATGTGCGGGACGGTGAAGATAAAACACTGAATCTGTGCATATTTTAGGAGCTACCGCTTCTCCAGCGACTGGTCCCACCAGTTTTCGTTACTATGAGTCAGAGGAATGCGGGTTCCTTCTTCCGGAATCTTGTCTATTGTTTTCGTTTTGATATTGATACAGTTGCCTAGTGTGTGTATTATGACAAGATATATCTAACGATGTGTCATACGCATCGGTGCTGAATCATTGATTATCGCCAGGGCTTGAAGCCGGGCGATGGTCGTCAATTTTGAAACAGTTCCTTTGCTTCATATTTAGATAACGTTACCTGCTCTGTTGATGAGCTACATGATGTCGGTAGCTCGTTTTAAGTTGTCTCGTGCGCCAACTGCTCTAGTTGTGCAGCTACAGTAGTCAACTGATAAATTTTAATGTTGACTAAAATGTTCAGTTTGAGAAGAGTTGACGACTATTGAAATTACAAATTAATTACTTCTATAACAATAATTACGCGAAACGTCAGTTGCCGTAAGTCGCAGAAATGTTGCTCGGAAAGATCCCTCGCAATAGCCGCCAAATCCTACTTATACAAGCCTACACAACTTAAAATGAAACTATCACACGCGTAGTCAAAAGGATCGTCTTCACACGATTAAGTCACATGATTAAGAATAAGTCTCGAGAGAGTGTCTCTGATTTAGAATGCGTGCTCTTTTCTTAACTTAAGCCCGCCCACATATCAATACCCCTACCGCCCTTCTCATGCGGTCCAATATTAAAAGCTCCTATGTATGCGCCTCTTACCTTGCTATGCGATACTACACCGAATCTTAAGAATTTCATTTACCTTTCCCTTTTACAGAATTTCTGTCTACGTGACTTGGCCAACATACTGAACTTATAACCTAACTGCATTCCAGGAATCTTTGTGCTCAATACTTTCGCTACTCGACTAACATAACTCACTAATGACCTTTTTCTCCAGACAAATCTTTTCAACTCGGACTTATTACACGATACATTGATTTAATATACGGAAACTATTTATTGCAATTATCTCTTTATCTTACTATCATTTCTTTATTTGATTATTTATATCTTCCCGTCAATAAATCCGTATCGGGTTTCAGCTGGGATGTGTAACTTTGATGTTTGGGGCTCTAGCGCGGCGTGCCTATAAGGCAGTGTTAAGATAATGAAAAAAAATTCTGTGAAATCTCTCATCTTTGAGTCTGCTATTTATTAGACAACCAACATAAAGTGAATTTTGTATTCAATTGTGAGAATGACTACTTACCATTGATCTTTATAACAATAACAAATTTAAATCGCTAAAAGCATCTAGATAATCACTTCTCTAGCAATATATCGCAATTAGAATATGTCAATATATATAGTTGATGAATGAGTAATTAAAGATGAAAAATCTTTACATTTACTTGCACCATCGTCGTAAGTTTCAAATTAGTATGTAATACAGGATGGACCATTTAAGTTGAGACTGTGCAATAACTCCAAACCTGAGCGTTGTAGAAATAAATACCTTTAATAAAAGTTGCTTGGTATTATGGGGAAAAGTAAATTCATTACTTGTGTTTTGTTTGGAGGACCTTATGATGGTCATTTTAGTGCCAACTTAATTTTTTTAAAAGGGAATCTACATTTTGTATGTTGTTTTCTCATTAGAAAAAGTTTCTAAAAAGCTGTTTATTTTATGATGAATAACGAAATAAAATAAAAATGTTGGTTCCTAATTACGAAACATAACTTGACCCTCATATGATCATCCATGGATGGTCCAACCATTCATTGCTCTCTTCGTACACAACCATTCAGAATTTTTGTTGTTATTTGCATTGGTGTAAGAACAATTGCAAAGTGCTTTATACAAATGTTGTTCAGCTTTTATGAGAAGTGAGACATGAACATAAAAAAGGTAGGTTCTCGTTTAAAAAAAATTAAATTGACCGTAAAATGACCATTACAACATCCTCCAAAAGCACGACTATTGACATTTACTTTTCCCCATAACATCAAGCAACTGGTAATCAAGACATTTCTTTCTACAACGCTTAGTTTCGGAGATATTGTGCAGTTTCAACTTAAATGGTTCATCCTGTATATTGGAAATGCACTCTCGGCTCCGCGTCCCTCATAGACCAGTAGTGCAATCGTACGGCTACCCGATGGTGATATAAGATTGTGTTATAGTTTCATAAATTAAGCAACAGTCTAAATTCAAGAAGTGTTCTTTGATATATTCAGTCTTTTGATTAATTTGATATGGATGAATTCAGACAATAGTCCTTCTAGAGAGAGTCCCATGTACCTGAGGTTCCAAGTTCAGATAACACTGCACTCTACAAAATTCTTCACAAAATTCACTTATGAGTTATGTGCCTTTTATAGCAAATGGTAATTATTATGACTGTTCTAACACCTACAAAGCTACTGAAGTTACAGCTATTTAAAATGACTGTAGTTCAGAGCTTAAAGTGTTTGATCCTGCAGCCAGCAGTACATTTTGTGGTGTAATTTTGAATATTATAACAACTTGGACTTAAGATACTTCTTTACGGATGAAGCTTATGGTCTGCTGGGAGTAACTAAAGAATATCTCGCCCGTTTCTAAAGAACCACTTATAAGTTATAGGTATGTTAATTTAATTTGCACTTATTTTTGCACCATTAAACGGGAAATTAGTACAGCTGAGTATTTCTCGAGGAAAATTCTCGAAATATTTCAAAGTGATCACTAATCACATATGGCCTAAATTAATCATAATAAATTAACCTGGGCACATAAAAAACAAAAGTAAATTCACAAGCGTTAGAGAACAGAAACGAACGTAAAATTTGTGAACAAATTTCTGGTTTTTCCCCGAGAGAAATTGAGTTTCCTTTTTCTTTCTTTCTTCTTCTTCTTCTTCTTTTTTTTTTAATTTTTGTAATTATATGCTACGTAAGCAGTTCCAATATGTATTTACGAAATACAGATGACACTTACTTTTCCTTCTTAAGTCTTTGTTTGTGATAGCTAAAATACTGGTTTTGCCGACGATCTTGTTCTATAAATGATCTTTTGGATTAAGAGTGGAAACTGCATTACCAATGAAAGCACGATAACGAATTCTTGGTAGAAAGTCCTTTTTTGGCAGAACGCTTGAGGGTTACAATGGATATCCTTAGTGAGCATATGAGTAAGGCATGTTAACCGAAGAAGATATTTAATAAATACCAAAGAAAGCAATATCGATGTACGCCACACTGGTGGATGACAAGAATGGACTGGAGGTAAACCATTCAGCGAAGCCAACAGTGGACAATGCATTTTATTTGAAATACGTCACTAAGGGTCGTTGCCCCAGAGGAATGCCAGAAGCATGAGTCTGGTTTTCAAGATTCATCAAAATACACAAACCTGTATGCTGTACCATGACCTTGGGTGATATACGAGTACGAGTACTGAGGTGGCCTTGCCTGGAAGGCTGTTTGCTCTCAGCGATGTATTTCGTGACTCACACCCTCTCTTGGGACAACTTCACACATTCATGAACAAAGTTAGGGTTATATAAAATGTCATATTCTTTGTCTTTAATGCAGCTATTGTATGCATTTCAAATGTAAAGAAACCGAAGGACAGGGGATAGAACGCCATCACATCATCTTCACTATCCGTTTAGCATCTTTACAGGTTTTCATCTCGTTCTTGGTTTCGCCTACTTCTTTTCCGTTTTGATTCGCATGTTAGTAGCATTTTGTGCATGCTAATATCGAACATTCTATTTAAATGATTAGTCTATGAGTTTATTGTTTGTGTTAATTTTTCTTTTCTATTACAGTTAGTCTTTTCTCCATTTTTTTATTTTGTGTGTTGTTTTGAAACTTTTTGTTTATCTTAAAACTCTAATTTCCGAGCCCAGTATTTGTTTTCCTTGTTTCTTAGTAGCTTTTCCCTACTCGCACCGCATAATGAAGTTAGTCTCTACTCCCATTTATAGATACAAATCCATATTAATTTAATATTGACTCTCTTCGTTTTGTTTTTAAGCAACTCTTATGGTTCCACAAATATATTTATTTTGTTTTGAATATATATGCGGAAATAGCATAGTATATTACTGCCTAAGTAATTTAAGTTAACTACCTGGTCTAATTTATAACTACTGTTTTGTTATTTTACTTTTATCAGTTCTTTCCAAATTAATAACTTTAAGTCTCTCTGTAAATATTTTCATATAATATTCAGTTAATGATTTATTTATCGTATATATTACTTTCCGAAAACACTTGCCTTTGAAACATCTGTGCATTGCATAAAATAACTCCTACTTCATAAAAGTTAGGAAAATCACTATATTTTATATACTTTGCCATATTCTCCTCGTATTCCATTGTCTGCCAAAGTTATGTTTACTACTAGGAGCTGAAAAATGACTCGCCATCAGATAAAGGATATTATCTTCTAACTTAAAATTAAAGTTTTAAGCCATAACATTCAAATTAAGGTGAACATATACCCTGTATTGCTCTTATGAAAGTTACAAAATGTGATTCAGTAATACGTTTTACAGTACAAGTACTTGTGTGACTGTTGAGTATCACTGCATCGGCTTGAAAAGAACAGCATTAACAGTTCACCTCATTTCTTAATTAAACTGTTCCCCATTTCCCAACTACACGCCACCGAGCACCTAGAACTAAGCTCTTGGTGGTTAGTACAAGTGCTTGTGTTATTGTAACAAAACTGATTTACTTAGTTTGGCTTTCAGAAACTAGTTAAAAACGTAGAGAAGTGATTTGTGACCCGAGTGGAGGCGATCCCTCTTGTCATTTGTTGAATAGCAAAGAGCAAAACCAGCATTACAGAACAAAGCAATGAAGAAATTACAAAAAAGGGGAATATTGGAAAATAACAAAATAAAATGCGTCTCTAGATAAGCTCACAGTCATAAAGCATTAAGGTATAATACGTTTATATCACCTTATGTGACATGAAGCCTCCCATCATGAACTAACGTTTCTACTGAAAGACAATAAAGAGCAGGCATGTAGAACCAGAACGCAATTGTGGACTTATATCAGAAGACAGAAAGGCCATCTATTCTCTCCTCGATCTACGTGGTGAGGGTTGAGTCATTCTCGGGGTTTGTTATTCCCTTGGTTAGGGAAGAAAACGTCATTGTCTTCGTTTCACCCTCTTCTAAACGTCTTATCTAATTTTGTACCCCTGATCTAGACACTTAACTAAAATATGGAGATAATGTATACCATCATCTAAGAAACCACAAACAAATTCCAAAATAATTAAATTGCGCTGTTTATATTTGTCTTCAGATTTTATGTTTTTTTTTAATTCAAACTTCTCGTGTAAGTCCTTAATCCGTTCGTGGCAACAGGTACAGAAGAGGTTGCAATTGCATCCATCTGGCTTTCCCTAGAATAAATATCTCTCAAATTTGTATGCAAGATATATTTTGATATTCGCTTTATTACTAACTTCGTGGTAAATACTCTGGAGTTATAGTGGTAATAACAGCAATGTACTGACATGACCGAGGCTCGAACCACCGATTTGCATATGCTGTACTGTGGTTAACTATAAATCCGAAAATTAAATACACCTACAGCATTGCAAGTCACCTTTAAGGTACATCTCGGAATAGCCGAGATCTCCTTAAACGTCCCCGGGTATATATGGAACTAAAGCAGAGGAGTTCAATGTGTGTTCCGAGGCACCGTCACGGCTGCTCAGTGGTAAACCACTCAATCGCGAATCCAAGACCTGTAATTTGAGTCCCGAACTCGGTAGGGGATTGTAGCTAGAAGTTACTTCCGGGCTTATAAGCCGTGGTCTGCTGGGTTTTGATGCCCAGACGTTTCGTCCACACCTGCGGTGGACGTCATCAGTAGCGTGGTCTGGTATAAATACAGCACCTCCAGCCATCGATTCTGTTGTGCTTTAACCTTCACCAAGAAGAGTTAAGACCACGCCACTGATTATGTCTACCACAGGTGTGGACAAAACGTCTGGACATCAAAACTCCAGTGGACCACGGAATGGCTATAATTCTGCCTCCGGCCACGAAAACTTCGGACAACTGGATAGGGAATGTTTCAAATACGATTCTATTTGCCAATACAAAATCGCTTTTAACCGAGCGGAATGGCTCAGGTCGTAACATCTGTGATCCGCATTTGGGAGGTCATAAGTTCAAATCCCGTCGGCCGAGCAATCTCACTGGGGATATCAATCACCAAGATAAATATCGGATTGGAATTAATACCACGACTTAAGCTTAAAACAGTAGTTAAAATAAAAATAGACGGTAATAGCAAAGCTCCATTACCTACCTACAGATAATGAAAGCAGGTAGACTGGACGACATCCTAATGCTATCTGCCCGGCACGAGTAGAAGCAGAGGTACAGTTGCCTTGCACTAAGATCTATGTAGACACGTGTCGAAGCTGCCATTTGCACTCACAGAAGAAGTACAGCTGCCTAGCACTAAGATCTCTCTAGACACGTGTCGAATTTGCCATTTGCACTCACAGAAGAAGTACAGCTGCCTAGCACTAAGATCTCTCTAGACACGTGTCGAAGCTGCCATTTGCACTCACAGAAGAAGAAGTACAGCTGCCTAGCACTAAGATCTATGTAGACACGTGTCGAATTTGCCATTTGCACTCACAGAAGAAGACGTACAGCTGCCTAGCACTATGATCTCTCTAGACACGTGTCGAAGCTGCCATTTGCACTCACAGAAGAAGACGTACAGCTGCCTAGCACTATGATCTATGTAGACACGTGTCGAATTTGCCATTTGCACTCACAGAAGAAGAGGTACAGCTGCCTAGCACCAAGATCTCTGTAGACACGTGTCGAAGCTGCCATTTGCATTCACAGAAGAAGAAGTACAGCTGCCTAGCACTATGATCTATGTAGACACATGTCGAAGCTGCCATTTGCACTCACAGAAGAAGACGTACAGCTGCCTAGCACTATGATCTATGTAGACACGTGTCGAATTTGCCATTTGCACTCACAGAAGAAGAGGTACAGCTGCCTAGCACCAAGATCTCTGTAGACACGTGTCGAAGCTGCCATTTGCATTCACAGAAGAAGAAGTACAGCTGCCTAGCACTATGATCTATGTAGACACGTGTTGAATTTGTCATTTGCACTCACAGAAGAAGAGGTACAGCTGCCTAGCACCAAGATGTCTGTAGACACGTGTCGAAGCTGCCATCTGCCCATCTCAGAAGAAGAGGCACAGTTGCCTAGCACTAAGATCTCTGTAGATACATGTCGAAGCAGCCATCTGCCCATCTCGGAAGAAGAGCTACACCTGCCTAGCACTAACATCTCTGTAGACACGTGTCAAAGCTGCCATCTGTCCGTCACAGAAGAAGAGGCACAGTTGTCTAGCACCAAGGTCCCTGTGGACACGTAATGAAGCAAGATGGTATGGTGCAGGGATGAGACCTAGAAGGCTAATTGTTCGCCACGCACCGACCCACGAGGTATCTCCTAACAGATCCGTTGCGATATGACCACGTAGTTAAAGCGACATAAAATAAACGGAGAGAAAAAAGTCGCTTTAAGGGCATTGTTATTAATCGATACATATTGCTGAACGCTCTTTTTGGCATTTACTATACTAGATCGGCAAAGCCAGTTTGAAAACGTCGATTTTTATGGATAAAACAAAGCAGTACTATGTATAATTTCTGAGAAGGCGTTGTTTATTATTATTATTATTATTATTATTACTATTATGCTGTTGTTTTATTGGAAACCAATAACTACGCTTCCTATAAAATATATCAGCGACTCTGCTTTCATAACTCATTGGGAGATTAATTTCGCTTATTGTTTCCAAATATTTATTGTATAGTTCCAACCCACCAACTTATTATAACGTGCGAAACAGAAATTCTATAAATGAAAAAGCCTAAGGTTGTGCAAGATATAAATGTAATCAGCTTTGCGTGAGTATATAATTCACTCCATCAAGACAGAAAGGGAAATTAAAATCCCCGTTTTTGATACTATAATGCCGATCTGAGTTTATCACATTGTAATAGGAATAAACTTTCGTCAAACACATTGGTGATGTACACCATATTATCTTAAAATTAGATACAGTTGCTTTTATGCAGTAGGAACAGAAAATTCTTCAAACAGGATTATGTGTTGAAGTAGTGTTGCTTCACGTATGGAAAGCCAATTTGAAGTAGGAGTTGTATTGTAGTTGGGGAGCCAAACTTGAAGTAGTTGCTACCGCACGTATGGTACCGGTGGCCTTCGCCCCAATGTTTAAAAATATTAACTTTGTAATTTGACTGTTTTTTTAAATATTATATTTATGTTTGCCTCGGCTGCGTCAGTATTTATTGTTAGAGACATGAATTTCTTTGCAAGGAGTGGTGCGGCTAAGAATGTAGACTTACACAGATTATAATTTTTACTTCACTTCTTTTTATTAATTCTTGACACGATTTAAATAACACTTTACTGATAGAGAGAGAGAGAGAGAGAGAGAGAGAGAGAGAGAGCTGTGAGATTATTTATTAATTACTTGCACTTTTTAACACCTAAACTATTTTTGTCTCGCACTGAATACGTATTAAACTTCTCGAGGACGCGTCTCGCTTCCGATTAAGAACGCTGTCTGCTAGCAACTGGCTTATGAATTTGTATAATTTGCCCTATTTCGGTTTTTGATTGGCTAATCCTACTCCAATAGAATACTTTCATTTAACTTAAGTTTTTTTCTGGTTGTTGATTGGCTATTTATAAACTGTCTCAAAATTTACATTATTGTTGCTCCAATAATTACAAGTAGCATTGTTAAACTTTCTTATTCATTATTGTCTCAAGGATACCTTATTGTTACCTCATTGTTAGCAACTTTTAACCTATTATTCTCACAGTTCCTACATTATTAAATTACGTAATACATTCACATAACATTATTAAACATGCACATAATAATATAAACATAAATACAATGACTGTTATGTAATTTTTATGTTATTTTACAAACATATTGCTTTTAAGGTGGGCTGTTATTACATGTTATATTATATAATTTGACTGAAATCATTTTAATGTTAAAAATACTGCCTCAGTGTCATTACATGTCAAATTACGTATTCCGATCTTGAACAATTTTCATGTTTACCATGTTTGGGAAAATTTAACCATTCCATCGCAGTGGGTACATTTATTTCTGAAACGTTGTAGTGAACATTGTTTAACGTTTTAAAGAAAGTGACACAGTGTGATTCATTTGTATACTCAATTATGGATGACAATAATATAGTCCTCAGACGAGGACCAAAAGCAAGGTGCATGAAGAAACAAAAATTAAAGCTATAAAGATACAGTTGTGCAAAATTTAATAATTAAAGTGAGACTTTGGTTAAGTAAACAATTATCAAAAATAAAATTCAATCGTATATAAGAAATCATTTAGATCCAGTGTACGAAACTTTTCTCAAAACATGGGCTTCGGAAAGAAAATGTTTCAGAAATCCAGTCCAAGGCAATAAAGTTAACTAAAATTGGGAAAATGTCAATTAGAAACAATGCTGAATTATCAAACAACTGAACTGCTTCCGACTACAGAGTTTGCGAAATGTTTATCCGGAGCGTTACCCTCTAAGGTCAAAAGAGAATGAACAGAGAAGCAATACAATTACTGTCAGTAAAACAATGAGTAGCTCTCCTTTTTTGTGTGCAAGTACAAAGAAGGCCGAAAACGAGCACCCTCCCGCATGACCCTAGTTCTGCATTACAATGGGTTATTCCAGCGGTTCTAACGACTACTCTGGTTCTTCTCCAGTGCAGACCTTGCCTCGCCTCAGGGTGTTTAGTTTGCTTTCTCCTCCCATGTTCTTCTTTCTCCCGTCCTTCCTCTCAACGTGAATATTATAATATAATATTATATGTGGCAGTCAGTCGGAAGGTTCCTTTTGAGGAGGGCGTGATCTGACCACTGGATGTTGCGTGTCGTGCCCCTAAAACCTCTTCCTTTACCTGGCCTTGCTACAACAAACCAAACATTTTCGTAGCTGAAGATAGGCACTTGATTATTGCCATAAAGTATCAGTGGCATTTCTGGTACATAAATGTTAGTGTTATGCATTAACTGTTTATTAAATTCTGTGTGTTAAATCCCATTTTTGTCAAGTAGTATCTCTCGTCATCCTTTCCAGAGTAAATTTATTGTAAAATCTTCCTTCCCCACTTTGTTTTATATATCTGCATCATTCTGGAGTTACTTTATAGCGGCTGTATATTTTCCAAAAATAGTCCTGGAAAAAGCGAAATGGCATTCCAACTAAGTTAATTACAGTTCTGCCAGGATTACACCTAGGTAACTACTCAGGTGACACCATTTCAAACGAAGCCTCTAGTATAAAATAAATAAACAATGAATCAACGCAATAAAATGCTCAGCATTCTTAACTAAGATTAAGAATACGAGAGAAAAATAATTTATATGATTATAATCAAAGCATAGGTATAATAATCTGTTGAGCAGCAGTATGGACCTGCAGCAAGTACGAGAAGGGTGAGAAGCGTGTTAGGCTACGAAATTAAGCAAGGGCTTAGAATAAATTGAAATAGGATATGGTTGGAAAGGTAGAATCAGCGAAGGAAAAATTCAATGCCATAGCCGGGATTTGTACCTCGAATCTCCCGGTCTCAGTCCGGTTGCTCTAACCACTAAGTTACCATGTCAACATGCCGGCACGATACTAAATTCTCCAGCTGATTCGCATTTCTCCCGGTAAACCACAAGGATATCTCAAATTGTATTCAGATGACATACCCTAATGGCGAGTTACAAAGTTGTAAGCACTTTAAGTCCCGGGCTTCATAGTTTCAATCACTATTAGGTCAATTAATAGAATTAATTATTCTTCCACACAAGCCGTGTTGGACAGGGTTAGAAAGATAGAATTAGGCGACTTTAGCGTCGCCCTTGGTTTTGAATGTATATGTTCATTGTAAAAACCAAATTCTTTAAGAACCTCCCAAGTTTTTGCACCCTTCCTCACTTTTAGAATTAGCTTCGTTTCAACGAGAAAGAATATATTTCCAGTTTCATTTCAAGCATAAGTAGGAAGCACAAGTTTATGAAGTGTTAAATAACTTACTTTTGTTTTAAATTTGGTGAACACTTTAGAAATTCATTATTGGAAATTAAAAAATAATGTGTGTATCGTTCATAAGCAGTATGCACGTACATTAGCTGACGTACATAATACAACATAACTCCGCCTAGAGCAAGACAAGTAATCCTTCCGCAAGAGGAGCAGAAAGGCTCCTATAGATTCCACCGTCAGAACGTCGGTGGCTTCAAGTGGAGAGCCCGATTTTGCTCTGAGTTTGCTACGTTTTCGGCATCGGAAATAGAAATTAAAAATTCTAGCTCTGGCCTTTTTGAAATGCACGTTACACTAAACATTCAGATAGCATCTACATCCCAATACTAAATCACATTATATCCATTCATTTTCGCTTCAACTTGTGTAATGTAAAGGTTATGATTTTATTGTTTAAAGTGACTTCATGCTATGTGAAGTTAATGAGCGTTAGTAATTAAATGAATTGGCAATGGCTGTTTGTTAAAATCGGTATATTAATATTGTGAGAATTTTTAATTACGGTAATTACGGTAAATGCGGTAATTACCAAGAATTCCCAATAAAAATATATAGGTGTATCATGTGAATAAATGTGAATCGAAAGAGCTTATTGCACATATCATTGTGAATTATTTTTGAGGATGCTAATGTGGCTTGTGCATTTTATTCAGCAATTCAGAACAGAGACATTAGTTATTATAAATTTAACGAGCATTCTATTTTGGCGTATCAGATTAAGGAGAAGTGATAAGTATTTATGTATTATATAATATTTTCAAAGATTAGAAAATACGATTTTAGTAGATAAAAATTTATTTTACAAATTCAAATTTCACAATTCAGTTGAGTAATATTTTCAAGAATAGTCATGAATGTTGCTTAAAAATTCCCTTGGTTAAAACTGTTATATATGTATTTATTGATTATAAAAATTTATTATAATAATAATCATTATTCACAGCTGCAGCTAATGTAGAGTAACCTGGGGTAAAAGTCCGCAGTTTTTCTCTACGGATTCCTCCCAAGTCGTATGTGCCTTTTTTGTACCGGATTCCTCTGTATAAACGCACCCAAGGGTTTCCTTTAACCGAACTTAGAAGCTCAGACTCGTATCTCTTGCTTGTAAAGAGATTAAGCATTTCAAATGAAAGCAGCGCTTTTAGGATCTTTACCCTTACATTGGAGCAAAGTTCCTACACGTACGTGGTAAAGTTCCTAACAAATTAAGGAATAATACCCTACATGCTAATACAGTGAAATAAGGAGTAACCAGTATATGGTGTTTATTAGTGGTTAATAAGCATACACTCTACTTTTTAACGTTCTCGTTAAACATTCAATTATGGTGTTTAATAAATAAATGCTTTTTTGTTATAGTGAATGACTTAACATTTCATTCAAACTTCCCTATACGCAGTGAACATTCGGCCCCACTGATGAAGTTTAAAAATTTCTTAGCACAAGTCACAAAGAAAGGTCCTCCTTCAAAATTGGAGCAGTTTTCATGCCACCACTGATGACACCTATTACACTGTATCCAGTCTTCTTCAGAGGGTTCCTCATAGATCTCATTACATCCAGGACATCTGATTTCAGTCTCTGAAGTACCTGCACAGCTTGGTCCTTCCTCTTCCAAAGTTTCGCTCTTGGCGGTGTTTTCCATGTTCAACGATCCTCTTGCTGTATTCCTTTTATGTTCATGCCTCTCCCTAATCCTTCTCTCTTCTTCTAACGACCTTTTATTTGGTGTTGAGGTGAGAACCGTGGGCTTCTTCCCCTTTCTCATCCTTTTCTTGAACGTTGTTAACTTAGGTAAAGGCTGAATATCCGAAGGTTTGATTCCTTTGTTTGCAACAATCATTTGGTATACATGGAAGCAAACTGGATACTTCAGAGGGTTGATCGGTATCCTGTCTTTGTTCTGGATTTTCAGGTGAATTTCCTCAACGATGATCTCATTTGCCTGATCAGTAACATCAGCCGGTAAAAAATCTTCATCGCTGAAGACAAATCTATTATGGGACACTATGCCACAAGTTTTAAAGCCCTTCACAGCCTTCTCCACGGTAGCAGATCTCATGTAGGCTATTCCGAAAAGTTCAGCAACTTGATACTGAATTATTTACCATCCGTTGGTCACAGCAGTCTCCATAAAATTCTTTCAATGAACTAAAAACACACCTGTCAGGCGTTTGGAGTTTATGGCTTGAGTGCGGAGGGATACTTAAAAGGTGGATAAAGTTGTCCTTTGCGAAAGTTACAGCTTCAAGAGATACACGAGAGGTGTGATTATGCAGTACAAGAAGTGCAGGGTTGTTTTCTGTAGCTTGAACATGCTGCTAGAAGTGATTCAACCATTCAACGAAGACAATCATGTTGATATAACCAGATTCTGAGACATACATAACTGAAATTGGAAGTGCTCCTTGCAGAAGCTCTGGTCTGATTCGTTTTCTAAGAAATATCAAGGCAGGGGACACATAATTATCGCTGGCACACATGCAGCATACGACGTGACTGTTTGGCCCCTATCTGCAGCCTTCTTCCCTTTCGTAGAAATGAACTTAGGGACTTTATTTGCCACTGTTGGAATCCCATCTTCGTCCATATTGAAGATTCTGGAAGGTGGAACTGGTATTTCAACATCAGGTTAGTCAAATTGTCAAAAAACAAAGCCACCTGAACTTTTTTGAATCTCATGATTCTCCCCACGCTTGTCTTTTGTGGCGTTCTTAAAGTTACATTCTGTTTCTTCACGAACGAGTGAGCCCAATCATAACCAGCCATCTGAGTATTACCTGTGAGCAATATTATTTTTCACAGCATACTGGTATGCTAATTGTTGAAGATTCTTGATAATCGGTCCATAGAACCTTAAATCTAAGTCCCTGCAATGCTCAGCCAGTTCACTCTCTTAATACTCGCTAAAAGTGGATCTATAGGCCCCGAGAGAAGAAATGCCAAATCCCTTCTTCAGTCTTTTTCTAAGGGTGGACTCCTCTACATGCAGCATTTCAGCTGCTTTGCGTTTCGAAACCCCGCCTTCGATAAGTTGTTTTGCTCTTGTTAACGTTTCCTCCGTTAGAGGCTTTGAATTAGACTTCCTTTTATAGTTTCTGCAAACTAATGGGGAAAAAATTATAAAATGAGCGAGTGTGGGCTATGTTCCACAGTTAACTCTCGGCAACACAGAGCCCAGAAAAAGTATCACGCATTGCTGGGGATAAAGATCCGCAGAGTCAGGTAAAGTTCCGTTTGCGGACCTTTGCCCCACCTACAGCGCGGATCTTTGCCCCGCAATACAACCTAACTCTCTATGATCCTTTGGGCTTTAAGTATAGTACGCATCCTAATTCTAACACGCCCCATCTTACTTCGCATAAGATTGGGACCTGGTGCGATGGGGTGCGGTGTATGATATGCAAGTTGTGCACAGAGAGGAGAGAAAAGATTGAGGGCATTGGGGAGGGAGAGTGAGATACTGCGACAAGGTTGAAAGGAAGAGAGAGGTGGAGAAAAAGGAAGGGATAGTGAAGGGAAAGAGAGGGAGAGGCGACAATGTAGGAAAACTGGGAGAAACAAGGAGAAAGCGGTAGAGAGAAGAGGAACTCCACATTTAACGCAATAACATGAGCAGAGCTGCAGGTTTTGCTAGAAAAGTTTAGAAATATCTAATAGGATTTAGGAATGTAAAAAAGGCATGTATCAAGGAGATGTCTCGACTAGAATGAGCTACTGGAATGGGCTTCTTTTCTGTTTTTCCTCCCTTTTTAACGGGGTTTCCCATATTTTCGGAAGACGAATGTCATCTGCTCTAAAGTATCATTTCACCCACTTCATCCCTTCAACTGACGTTAAACTCATAAAAAGGGGAAATATTTCATTTCCTGGAAATAACCAAGACAGATGGACAGAGAGCGAGGACTATTTAAATTGTGAAATGACACATATTCTAAGAATGCAAGGGTAAATTATTTTACATGTTAGGAAGAATTGCATGTATATTTATGATTACACAACCTTTCTTACCTACAAAACTTAACTTCTTTAACGACATTGATCGGAAGTACATTTCACTTAAAAGCCAGAGGAGAAAGAAACAAATGTTTCGGTAACACGATCACAGACATTGTCACTAATGCAGATCGCACAGTGGAACGAAGCACTTTCTGACAGATCTTTCACTTTATTCCGAGAGACTAATTAACAGCAGCGGTTGGTGAAACAAAAAGGCTTTTGACAGCCAAGAGGTGCGCGCGCTTATAGATATTACAATTGGTTGCATTGAGGAAATAATACGATGTGCATTTGTCAGAAGTTACGACCATGCATTTATGATCTGTGTTAGTTTGAAGTTATCAAATTAAAATTCTCCATGTTCCAAAATCACAAGATCATTAATCAAACTAAGAAATGCTAATACATCTAATGTATTCTAATATAATCATATAAGCCTGACTAAGATCTGCTTTTCTATTCATCTTTGTATCTATATTTGTTTCTTCGATTTTGAAATGTTGCTTATATGCACTCATTTAGCTTCCCTTTGAAGCAGGCTTATTTTTTATTTTGAAGGTTTTTGTTGATGTTAGAGTTTTGCCACTGGCTTCAGAGACTTTAATGATGTTGGGAGCAGTTTTGCCTCCTCAATGCGACTTGTACTCTAAATCATGTTCCGGGTGGAGTCCACCTCTGCCTCTATCGTCAATTAACACGCACATGTATCATCATTTGGTTTGGGAGGAGGAGAAACGGTAGGTGGACGCCTCTTGACAAGTTTTTTTGGAGGGTGTGTGGGGGCAGAATGCCGCAAAAAAGAAGTAGAAAGTAAAATGGAAATAAATTAACGCTGCTATGCCATATTTCTTGCAATATTTGGAGCTCCGCGTTCCAGTGCGAGCAATAAAATGACGTAAATTTATATGGAATTCCCTCGCGATGGTCATTAGTGAATATTCTTTTCATTTCTTATGGATTTATCTCATAATGAAGAGATGATTTGATTGAGACCCGGTAGGTGAGAAAGAGAAATGCGGAATTAAGGAGTAATTAATGTAATGAAGTTATGGATTAAAGCAACGCTCTTGACTTAGACAAATTGTGGGAGGATTGTCCAGTGTCTGCTCTATGCGTTCGATTCTAATCTATCGAGAAGATCTTTATGATTTCTTAGTGTTCAGTTGAAATATATGAAACATTGACCACTGATCTTTTAGGTCCCATTGTAGTTCACGAACTACATTTAAATGTCCAAACCTATCTTATTTTTGAGGCCTTGTACAATTTATCGTCTTCCACTTATTTCAGAAAGTGGATTTATACTACATATCTTCATTAAATTGATTTTAAGTAGTTAAAGACAAAATAATGTGAAAACGAATTGTACTTGCATCGAGTGTACCTGTGAAATCACCAGTGTGATTGATGAAACCTGTTACATTCTCATTTTCCAATTATTAAGCAAAATTACAATTTTCTTTGCTAAGGTTTGCGATATTATCTGGATTTGAATCTGTAGACATGAACAATTTCTGACAAGTGTTGTTATGTGAAATTCGAATACGTAGTACTCACAAGGGTTTCTCTTCCCACTACAGTTTCCTTTTTATTATTACAATAAGAATTAATTCACTTGCTCTAAATGTTTCTGTAAAGATGAATTTGTTAAGTACAAAAAATTGAAACGTACTCATTGGTTTTAGTCGCAAAACAAATTATTCTTCTAGTAACAAGCTCTTCCGAATGAAAGAAAATTACACGTTATAAAGTAGGTGTATTACACAGATAAGCTGACAAGTAAATTTTAACGTGCGTAAAATTAAACAATTATAAAGGAATATTTCCAAATCAATTATTTTCGTATTTAGCTAAGTTGTATAGGGTAG
This sequence comes from Deroplatys truncata, assembly GCA_030765065.1. Lineage (NCBI taxonomy): Eukaryota > Metazoa > Arthropoda > Insecta > Mantodea > Mantidae > Deroplatys > Deroplatys truncata. The sequence goes on from CM060981.1 coordinate 136,245,539, forward strand.
GATTTTACACAGGTGGGATAGCTTAGAGTAGAGTCTACTCGCTAAGGGATCAAAGGAGAGGAGACGAGGGCAGAGTAACTGTAATTCCGTCTATTCCACCTATCATCGGCCTTAAGAGCCTAGTCTAGCCACTTCAACAAATGCGCATGCAAGTGAGTGCCCTGGCTGGTCTTGATCATTATAACTAAAAAATACTACACGACTCCGGCGACGTGCTAGTGACAGGGTGACTGACAAAGAAACTGAGAAGGGATACTGAGGAGCCCACTTGGAGATTAATACTTTTTGGTGATGACGCTGATTACATTAAACATCAGCATTCTCCTGTATCCAATTCCGGAAATAACATATCCATGTTATCAGATCTACATCTTCGTGTGTACTACTTAATTCTAACACAGATTTGCAAAACAAGATTGTGTTTGTTTAGTTTTAAATTGCAGGCTTTTACATCCTTTGTATGCCGGATTAGACGTTTCTTGCAATAATATATTTTAGATATTGAATGGCTTTTCACCAGATATTGGCATAGGCTGACTAGTTAGGGTCTGATTATTTTGGATTTCAAAGATACGCACAAGATCCGCTTGGATTTTGCCTGGAGTGCTCTGTGGTTTCTATCTTTCAAACATAAGAAAGATAGATATCTCGGGTATTACGAAACATGAAGTAAGTTTGAAAGGACAGTGAGCATTTTCTATCAAATTTCATTGGCTATGTAGTGGTACTTACATAACCAATGAAAGTTACTCTACAGAAATCTAACAGCTTAGATGATTAGACACTTTAATGACCTATTTCAACAATTATGGCAAGAGGATTGGCTCCCTTTTTCTGTCCTAGCTACTTGTCAGTGGTGTTTGCTAACATAATTCATATCTACAGGTCCCATCACCTAATCCTCTTTTTAATATGGTTAAAAAATTCACTTTGCACGTTTTCTCTTTTCGAGGGTAATGAATGCTGTCCCTATCCCGGAAAATTACCATGTTCCTGTATTTCGTTGCACTAAAATACTTCCAGAATAATTAATTGACCTAACAGCAATTAATTATAAATCCCGTGAAAGTACGAGATTGTAAATCGCCTTTGGCGTATGTTCTCTTAAAATAAATTCGAGAACGCCATGTGATTTACCGGAAAAAATGTGAGTCTGTTCGGGAATTTAATGTCATACCGGCATGATGGTGTACCGATAGTTCAATTGGTTACAGCAACTGCCTGGTTTAAATTCCGACTAATGCACTGAAATTTTCAATCTGATTCTACATTTCCAGAGTAGTCACATGTTACAGCACCTGTCTATTGTTTAAGGGTATATGTAGTTGAATTGTCTGAAAACTGAGTTTTTCTAACATTTTTATTTGATAGATTATATATTTGAGAATATTTTCGCAGGGTATTTTGTTTGTTTTCCACCTCCATTTGAATTTAAAAGCTTAGCAGTGCAACTGTGAGCTGCATCCTTTTCAGATCAGGTGCAAGCTGTGCTTTTATTTATGTGTTTATATTATTATTTATTTCACTAAATCTCAAAATATTACAATAGTTTGTTACAGGTGCGCTCAAAATCGTCGTTTATAATACAATATTGCTTTAAAAAGTGAATATAGTAATAGTTTCGAAAATTTACAAAACGGGTCTCACACAGGGTGCTTCTACCTGCCCCGACTTGATCCAAACATACTGTACCACCGATTATTTTACCTGGGCCCACCCCATCCTAAACCAGGCGAGATTGTCTTGCCACATCCACCAACAGCATAATTCTAGTCGTGAGATAGAGGTTAATACCAAGTTTCATTAAAAACTATGTAGGTTATACCTAATTGTTTGTAACCATGCATTCCCAACTTCGTATATATCCTTATCCCAATTATACTGCGCTGCCCATTTTTTTTCGAAAATTTAGATCTGTAACCAGCTCTCATTTTAGCTTTAATGTTTCTCAGCACCTTTTTATTGTAGCAGATGCTCTTAGGTATTTGCAACGTATACCGGATGGCGCCCAGTGTTCCATTATTTCAAGTGGGTGCGCATATATGGTTTGAGGTAATCTTACTCATTTAGCGAGTAAATTGTTGTTGCTATTGTATGCACTTACACTCGTTTGTTCGGTGCAGAAGAGTCGGGGCAGAGAGTGGGTGGATAAGAGCTTAATGTGCGGCATAAAACATGGAAGTTGCTTTGAGCGACGTAACAGCGCTGCAAAATCGTTACCAAGTTAATTCATGGTCTGCCATTAGACAAGGACAGCACTGCAAGAACAGACACTGCTATTAACAACTATATTACGATTTTACTCTGTCATCAAATGCATGGCAGTAATGTAGTTTTTGTTGTTAATACTCTTCTTCAAATGGCTTCAAAGGTTATGAATAGTCGCCAGAGTTTGTGTCTCTGAAACAATGAAAAATACTATTCTGAAATGTGTAATTCAAATTTATGTGCACTTAATTTTAAAGCAATATTGCTGTAACAATAAAGTTAATTTATGCAGAGAGTATTACATCTGAATTGCGTTTTAATCTTACGACTACCTTCATATCTCGCAAGTTGATCATCAGAGATATAATTTAATGTACTGATGCCTGAAAATTTAGCGAAAACTTACATTTAGGTAAACTAAATGGAGAGCTAAAATGCAGAAAAACCACGCATCTTCTTGTATGAATAGTGCAGTTTAATATTACCTGTGAGCAGCCTCTTCGCATAAAAAAGAAAGAAACTTTGGAATAAAAGAGTTTAAGAAATACTGTCAACTACATATCAAAATGTTGTGAATCTTTAGTAACATTTGTCCAAATTACAGCAATTTATTATTAATTTCAATTATAAAATTACTTGCAAGAGGATTTAGAGGAATGTCTTTTTAGTACATTTAATCCGATTTCAAAACTATGTTCTGGTGAGTGTCTTACAACTTAAATTCCAGATCTTATCACAAACGTTGTTATCAATTTTACCTATTCTATTATTACTTTAAAACGCTAATGCCTTAAGTAATGAGGTATACATAAAGAAATAAATTTTACTGCGGTGAAATTGCATTTCAAGTTTTCAGGTCTGTTCAGGATTTTCATATGGAATGCTTGAAAAGTGACTTCAAACTTTAAAATGTTATAAATATTATAGTATTAAAAACTGAAATCATCTCTATTCAAATTAATTTAATTCTGTAGCGTATGACTAACAGCAGAAGAGCCACACTTTTAGTAATTTCCCCCCTAAAATAGAATCTTCCGTTGTTTTCTTTTACTCATAATTGGAATTTATTTCAGTGATAATTATGTTTTGTCTTCTTGTGCTATTCTTGTTTTTATATAATAACTTGTAAAAGTATTAAGCTTTGTCTGTTTGGCAGCCCCTACGTTTGGGAAAGCTAAAAGTTTTCTTTCTGAATAAAAGAATAATTTTGTTTTAACCAAGCAATAGAGCTCGATTTTCATAAAACATAGAGAATATGTCCGCTGTTCTCTTGTCCAGCATACACCATTCTTTTGCGACAGTACACAAGTTTACAAATAATGCCTTGGAGTGATGTAACTAGGTCTAAGCTCAGAGTAGTTGTTGGCTACCTTGCAGGTCACAACACTTAGCGTACACATTTACACAATGGGTCTTGTTCAAGATCCTTTATGCAAGAAATTGGGAGGGAATATGAAACGTCCCAACATATGGAACGCGAAGGATTTGCTAGGCTGCTTTTTCTTAGGATATAATAAGGGCAAATATCAAGGACCTGGACTTGATTAAATGCTCAGATCAGGAGGCACAAAGGACTCCAAGAGTCTACGCGCAGGCTTCTATTGAGGCCACTTCTTAGAAGAAAGCATCTCTTATTAGTAAAGGGGTGGTTGGATGTGCCAGGAAAAGTCATTCTTTAAGACAGAGGTGGCGCAAACGGGACTCGCGAGTTATTTTGACTCGTAGGCGCCGTTCCCTCTCTGCCACTGTTCCTTTGTTTTTCGCATGTTCTGAGTGATGTAATGCGAGTTGCATATTTGGTGACTCGCGGAAGGAAGGCCACTCTTGCTTTAAGGTAACCCCAAAACAAAAAGTCGGCATTGAGGTCTGGAGATCGAGGGGACCATACTGTTGGAAAACTGCTTACTGATGACACGGTTCCAAAGATCTGTGTTATTAATTATTTTGCAGAGGTATAGAGGTGCCATCTTCCATGGAGATTATTTCCAAATCGTGATTTCCCAGTCTTTGGATGATGTAATGTATTTGGTTTCTCCAGAAACTGTGTTCGATCATTTAGTGACAAGCGTAGCTTGCCAAGGGTAAAGGAAGTACTGCTACTAAGGTATTTCTCAACGATCATTATAATAACTATAAACGGCAAAAATGAACAAATGAAAACCTAACCTCACTGTATGCCAAAACATGATGTTATTTTTTGTCCAGCTCAATTATAATAATATGTAATACGCTTTAAGATTTAAAATGACTTTTGAAGTATTCTATAATTCGAATTAGATATGGGGTTAAACGTCCCAAATATTAGTTATTTAGTGTTTTAAGCTCTCCAAAAGGTACAAAAATCTGTACAGACTTCGAAAGCTGCTAAAAACAATACTAGTGCATATATTATTTTTTTCTCGAAGCAACATTACAATGTTTGCTCTAGATTATTTTTCCCCTTCTCTTCTATATCTGTAGTATGATTCTTCTTTATGACTTATGTATGCTTACTTCTTAGTCAGGGTTTGCCTTCTTTTATAGATTTAATACAATTTTAAAAGCACTACAGTTATTTACGTGTGATAGTTCAGTTCATTTGGAATAAATTATAAATACTAAGATTAAACTCTATAACACTAGAAAGAATTTCCTGGTATTAAATTAATATCGTTAAAATCCCTTCCATTTCACTAAGGAGATTTTGACCAATTTTAAGCGGAAGCTTAAATAAAAATAACGCTTTCTATAGTACTGCCAATAAATGCTGAAGTTTGATCTATCAATGCAAGCATTCTTACCAATTTTGATCCTGTCAATGGGTACTTTTTATTAAATGGTTTTTGTATTTTAAAAGTTTTGGTAAATTATAGAGTCTGTATGTTTCTACAATTAGTATCATTCTAACCTATAAGTGTTGTAGCATGTGCCCACCTGCACGCGAGAAATAAATGTGGCAGAAATTTCAGGTACGTTTTAAACATATACATATTTTGTTACAGAAATAAAATATATTCCGAACATTCAGTGTATGAAGAATGGAAAACTTTTTTTCATAAAAATACAAAAGTATAGAGGCAAAATTGATATATGTAGCTCAACATTTGAGGAAGATAACTATTGAAGTTAATAAAACGACTGAAATTTGAAAGCTGAGAAAAGCAATCTAAAGATTTAGATTCCTAGTCCAAAGAGTATACATTACCTTTTAGATATGCGGTTAAATCAGCTAATTGGAATTAATGAAGGATACCAAAATTTCCAAGTGTACTAATCATACTTTGTCGCGGTATCGTTCGTGTTATCTTATTTGCTGAGCGCCTGTTATTGTTTTATTATTTTGAATTTTGAGTTCTTTGTCCTCCGGCTAGCTATTATTACTCAGTCGAGCAAATCTCTTGAACAGGGTGTGTAAACGGAAAGGAGTTGTTACTAAAAGATAACACTGATAAAAGAATTTGTGTTTACACTTTTATTGCTGTCACACTTTATTAATTTCACAGATTTACCTTTGATACACGCCTGACTGAAACTGTTATATTTTCGAATGTAACTATAATCACTTATTTGCCGCACATTATTAATTCACGTATTTCACATTTTACAACTAGCTTTACGACGCAAAAGATTATGTAGAATTGCGCGACGTGTAACCCGTGGATGATTCTGTTGAACTGTGCGACGTGTAACGCGTGAATGATTCTGTCAAACTGTGCGACGTGTAACGCGTGAATGATTCTCTTAAACTGCGCAACGTGTAACTCGTGAATGATTCTGTTGAACTGCGCGACGTGTAACTCGTGAATGATTCTGTTGAACTGCGCGACGTGTAGCTCGTGAATGATTCTGTTGAACTGCGCGACGTTTGCCTTGTGAATGATTCTGTTGAACTGGGTGATACTTGTCTTTGGCTTCATAATTTATACTCCCTCGCCCCGATATGCCTAAACATTATAACAGAGCTGCTATTGGTTAATAAAGCGCGCCAACATTAGCGTCTATTTTTATATCCAATCAAAATTACGAACACATATGCTCTAGGGAAGATATTCCCTCCATTTCTAAAGAAAAGCGCGCTAATCTGACGTCATTTGCTTGTCTCTTCTAATTAATAAACAACTCACTCCCTCGTTTCATTGTTACCCGTTCCTATTGTCAGTTTCAGTGAGGCCGTGTAAACTTATTTCCTAACAATGCTTATAATTAACAAACATCTCAAATCAATGTCATACAATAATGTTAAATTACACTACAATCACTCTGGCATTCACAGTATTGTGATATAAAATACTGCCTCAACTTTATAGTAGTATTTGTTTTTAGAAAAATGTGAATGTTTGATCGAAAAAAAACATTTTTTTAGTTCACTGTCTCCTTAATTTCTTTATTTTTGTTGCGGCAAGTGAGTTAAGTGATAGTTTATAAAGCTTACATTTATTAACATGAATTTCTTATATTACAGAAAAATAAACTAACTCTGCAAATTACGTCTGCCAGACTTGTAGGTCGTGTTCCAATTTTAAGGCATTTCGCCAAATACTACGCTCCGTATTATCAAGGCGAGCCTGACCTTGAAAATGAAACGTAGAACGTGTACACCTCGGTCTTAAAATTAGAACACCACTTACAGTCCGAGAGTATTGTTTTGGATTATAACCACAATACAATGACAACTGTATACTTAACACCACTGCCGATAAGCATTACGTTCCAAAGACAAAAAGGCCGCCGATATGTCCATTTCAGTTAAAGACGGGGTATAAATGGAACAAAAAAAATGAGATAGGCTGGCTCCATAGCTAGGCCGGTAGAGCAACTACCTGCTGTGGTTCCGTGTTCGATTCCTGGCTGGAGAGTGGGAATTTTTCTGTAGCCAATATTATTTCTTATCCTCCCCAGAGTCTGGAAGTATGAATAAATGTGTGTATATATATATATATATATATATATATATATATATACACAACTGTGTGTGTGTGTGTGTGTGTGATCAAACGTCTGAAACCCAAAGAAAAACAGAAATTTAATGACAACGTGTACGAGTTGCCGATAGGCAAAATCTTCCAAAGATAAAAAGAACGCCAATGTGACCATTGCAGTTACAGATGGGGTATAAATAGAACGTTAAAAATTGAGATAGCATTTTGTTTCTCTAGCAAAGCTACATTCTTTATTATGATAGAAGAAAACATTTCTCTGTTAACCAAAATATAACAGCAATTACAAAACTTGTGATTATCACCTTTTGAATGTATTTTATGGCCTTCTGTTGATGCTGATAATTAATATAACTAACGAATAAACAAACGCTTCTTTAAGATTAATAATTTGAAATGAAAAGAACCGAATGAATAAAGAGAAAGACATCTTAGCTTAACAATAATTAATGTTAAACCGAAGAATTTTTGTTGGAAGATTTATAATTAGTTTTAATGGTTTTAACTCATATTTGGTTAATAAAAGTTTAAAATTATATTGTGTCACCTTTATTTCTATCAAACCCCGTCTGAGATCCAAAAGGAAAATATTCCAGGAGGGTTATATAAGTTAGTTTCTAAATATTTATGAAAAATGTTTTTTCCATGATCATTATGAGAGTTATATCGTATAAATATATACAATAGAGTTTTAAAGTAATTGTTAGTTTCCTCTCCAAGTATTTTTATTTTCTGTTTGCGTGAACTGATCTATGTATTCTTTTTATTTCGCTCTCACCCACTCAATTATGTTCATAAATGTAGTGTTATGACTCATCAGGACACGATCTGGATCCAACAATACCCTATAGGTATATTCTTGGTAATTAAATTGGTACATTCAGCTGTCTTTGATTCTGTTACGTGCAGGAAAATGAGAGGAAATGCTTCGCCTGTGGGAAGCTATGAAGGTTTCGTTATTGATGTAAGTGGTACATTTCTCGTGTATCATAGCTACTAGGATTTGTAACTCGGAAGAATTTATGAGTGTGGTCCTATTTTGAGGGCAGTATGTGTGGGACGAGATGAATGTGGCATCCCTGAGGCTAATATCTTGATATGGACAAAGAGACGCTTTCAAACCAATCATGTAATTAACCTTTATGTGATTCAAAGTTTGGCTTTTCATTAATTTCCTTGATAGGAAACCTGTTTTGCTACTACACATATTGCTTCATTACGAAAATTATGTGTGCATTACATCAACTGCTACGCCCACTCCACATGTTAGCCGGTGATATACTGCCGACTCATTTGTTGAGGCAATAGTCATGTGAAGGGCATTTTTTCTTTCTTTTCACTGCTGTATCCCATACAACGTGCAGCCTAAGAACTTGTAGTAAATCATCTACACAAACATTAAGTAGCATTTGTACTGCTACATTTGGTATTTGCATTGTCACGGCATGATTTATGTTTAAATGTTTTGTGCTAATTGCGAAATGACATGAATTCCTTCTCGCTGAGGAGAACCTATATTCTACCAGAGACTTGTTTCTCAGTAGCAACAGAGCGCCACCCGTGTCACTTCAGCTGCCAGGTAAGGACTTAATTATTGCTCTGAAATTGCTTAGTGTATTTCTTAATATAGTTGAACTTTTGCCAAATTTTTTCAAGAGTTAAACTTTTACTTTCTTTATATCACATACTAGCATAAGTGTTGTATTCCATTCAAAAGCTTGATATTGAGAATTTACCGGAAATAGGCGTTTTGAGATCTACGGAACCCCAAAAAAGTATTTTTTTAGAAAAATGTACGTGTGTGCATAACTATAAACAGCATAACTCAAAAATGAACAGTGGAATAAATACGAAACTTGATATACGAGGCGTGTTTTTAAAGTAACGACCGATAATTTTTTAAAAGATAGCAGAACATTATTTTCCGAATACTTTATTATCATTCATTACCTGACACTTCACACTACCTCTCTGTTATTCAGGCACTTGTCCCAAAGGGAACCCGGTTTTTATAGGCGTTCGTCAAAGAATGATGCCGCCTGTGATGAAAACCAAGTCTGCACTTCTGTTTCAACATTCATCGTCGTTGAAATCTTTCCCATCAAGAAATTTCTTCAGACGAAGAAACAGATGAAAATCACTTTGTGCCAAATTCGGACTGTAGAGAGAGTGGTCGAATTGTTCCCAACCAAATAATACAATCAGATCTCGAGTTTGCTTAGCTGTGTGTGGCTGGGCATTGTCAATCGTCGTTCTTTCCCCATAAACCTCACACAATTAGCAAAAAATGTTTGCTGGTGTAACATTTTTCGCATTCAATAAACGAATTATGATCTGACTTCAAATTCGGCGGGTCGTTCGATTGTTTTGAACATGCCGAAAGACTCTAACAACAGGAAAAGACAAAAGTGACGATCGCTCACAGCTGCGTCTGGCTTCCTAAGGAATGGAAAAATTATCGCGCATGCTAAAATCGGGACTTCAGCGGCAAATTATTACAACGGTACTTACTTTAAAAACATACCTCGTATAAGACCAAAATATTTGTGGGCGCACGACACTTAAGATGTTCAAGAAAATCCTTCCTACGAAAGTACATTACATGCCAGAATGTACGCTGCTATTTTATTTTCCCAAAAATGCCTATCATAAACACAAAAGTGTTTCAAAAACCCAAAGTATTCTACTGAGTGTTCTGAATTTTTACCACATCTATGTCTGTATAAAGAAGTGTGGTTGCAAAGTTTGATGCATATACGTCAAGTCGTTCCTGGAGCATGCGTTTTAAAATACAAATTTAAGCTATTTTACAAAAAAAATCCTTAAGATGCAATTTTCATAAGTTTTAAACATTCCATGTTTATGTTCCTCATTGAAGTATAAGCTTGCAAAAAACGTACTTTTAAATTCACTGGTTTTCAAAAAGAAATTATTCAATATGAGTTTAGTCTTTTACAAAAAATATATACTTATCAATTTGAGTGAGCTTTTTGGCGTAACACATTGTCCTTTATTAATAACTACATATAAAGTTTTAGTTAGTATTGTTGGGGAAACTATTTCCGAAATTTCACTTTTATAACTTAAAAAATTGCATCATAAGAGCATTTTAAATGCTGACAAATATTTAAAATTACAGCCAAGAAAAATGCAGCAAAAATTTATTGATGAAAACTTTGTGTTTTTAGACAAAATGTATATTATATTTAAAATATATAATTTAGAAACTGATTAATATGAGTGCAAAAAATTTTGCAAAAACACTTCTAGAAATTTTGAAAAAATGTGGGATATCAGAAAAAGCCTCAAATGTGCAACCACGCCCTCTGCTCAGGGTTATTTACAACATCGCGTAACACTCTCATTTTCCCTCCGATAACAAAAATATTTACATGAAAATGATTCCAGAAACTCGGACTTCGTAATAAGTTTAAAGGTCTAAATACTAATTTTTTATCATTTTGTCGAGTTTTCGCCACTCTGTTAACTTAATTGAAATATGTTTTTGATATAATGACATAAGGAATAAGGTACATACCTTGAATTTTCTGCGAAAAGTCCGTGAAGTTGCCTTTATTTCAGTGAATTTTGTATACATTTGTGTAGCCAGCAAACCTTAAAAGATATACAAAAGCTTACTGAAGGAAAAATGTAGTGCTATTCAAAATACACAGAATGCGTCGAACAAATGTTTTTGTACTACTAGACGTTTTGAAAATATTCCATGTTGCAAGTTAAGACCGTTCTCAAGGATATGCTTGAAAGTTTGTGTTTCTTATCGCCAACTCTCCGTGTTTTGTTTCCATCACAAGAACTTGTTACCACGAATAAACATTTTAATACAATTTCCACATTTTTTGAACATTATAGAATCAATGGTTGTAATTAAGCCCTTCTTACTTGATTTGAAATCATTCCTAGGTAAGAACATATCATAACTCTATATGATTCTCTGTGTGTGTGATTGTGTGCATGTGTGCGTGTGTATGTTTCTCTTTTATGTGGAAACTTTTTGTATTCTCATCTCGTATTTTATTTTGCACACGGCGGTATATTTTAGACACACTTTTAAGTGTCTACAGAAACTCAATTGAACAAAGAACTAATTTGTCACATGATGTCTCCGACACTTTTTTATTTGTCACATCTGGAGTTGAACTTGAAAATTATAGAAATAACACTAAATATGTTACAAAGTTCAGACATTTTATTAAGCATTCATGAATATTCCCAAAGACCCACGAAATGCACCAGAATTAATTTTGACAGTGTGCATTAAGCTGTAGGAACAAATGGGATGACACTTGAATAATGCTCATGAACATTTACAGGAATCGATATTTTTGCCTTTTTAGGCTCTATGCTTACCAGATCAAATAAACCAGGTATCTAAATTCCTCCAATGATTACTCATTCCTTGTTATTCTGATAATACAATTATGAAATTTATATACAATTTTCTCATTCTTTATCTCTAAAATTGTGTTATGCTATTCTCCCTCCCCTTCCCATTGGCGATAGTTTTGACAAAGGACCTCACAAATTTTAAAGACAGAATATCAGAACTAACTTTCGATTACTCTAATTACAATAAAACAAACACTTTTACAAAAAAGAGGCATCTTAACAGACTAACATATAGTACTTCATACATGACTGATTTATTGTATACCTATTATTAGGCTTAATAAAAGTAATTAAAACATTTTAAAACCAATACTTCTTAAGCTCGAAACAAATAAAAGCTTTCTTATTTTACGTATCTTCATACGATCTCTTCCACGGTTTGTTGTACTCTCTTATATTACTACGCTTTTTTTTCTGGGTGAGGGAAGTTTAATATTAATACAAAATAATATTCACTAACACTGAAGAATAAGCCTGTGTGTGTGTGGTTTTCTTCTTTGTGGTTTTGGTGCCGCAGGAAAACAAATAACATACGCAGCTTACTGCATAAATATTTGTCAAAGAAAAATAAGCTAGAATTGTGCGCATTCTGCATTGTTGTTATATTTTATGTAACAAAGCTTTTAGTAATTTCGTGGAAGTAGATAATTATTTTAATCCTATTGCCAACAAGTGTGAAAAAGAGATTTAATTATTGTAATAAATTTGTAAATGTGGTGTCTCCCTAAAGTTTCCTCGTTGCTTCTCTAAATTCACCAATGATTCCCCACTAGAGATTTTCCCTCAAAACTTTCCCCAGAGGGAATAATTACCCCCAATTTTGATGGAAAATACCCAAAATAGTGCTTTGATTTTAGCAAACATCTTACTATACAATTAGTTTCAGCTAGTGGAACAAAATTTTGGACGTTTTAGTACAGCTGTAATAAATTTCCAGACAGTATCTATATGTTCATTACCTTCTTGTTTAGGATTACGCTCCTCTGTGTAGGACTTACACCCGAAGACTTGGGTCAGTAGCTGTCAGTCGCTAATGCCTTAGGTCAGTAGCTGTGGAGGAGCAAGAAAACTCTGATCATATCATATCCAGAATAGGTGGCTATCGTATTCGTGGTGCGACGATTTTCAAGCCGTGCCCTTTGCTTAAAGTTTTGATGTTGCTATTTTGAAGTTGCATCAATTTAGATTTTTTACCTGCTTTGTTGTTGAGTTCTACAATGTCGTCATCTCCTAGCTCGTTCTGCGTTGTCTAGTCTGCCAGCTGCTACAGTGGTATAGCTATGAGTTCTTTCCCTCAGTGTATGTGTAAGTGTAGTGTGAAAGGATAACACTAGTTTAATTAGGTAATAAATTTTAATGTTCAATCAAACATTCTGTTTGAAAAGAGTCGCCGACTGTCGAATTAAGAATTAGATTATTTCTATAATAATAACAGTAATAATAATATGCGATGCATCAGTTGCCATAAGTCCAGAAATACTACTCGGAAAGATCCTTCAAAATATCCGCTAAATCGTTCAAACTCAAGCGCGTCAATGGGCGCGACACAACTTAAAAATGAAACTGAAATCGCAAGCGCCGCCACACATGATTTAGTACGTAAGTAAGTAGGCTTAAGCCAATCTGCTGTAGAATGCACGCTCTTTTCTTAACTTAAACTCCTACCTATCTCTAACCCTACCAACGTTCCTACATATGCGGTCCAATCTTAAAATTGAACATATGCTTCTCTGAGACTGTTACTATGCGGTGGCTTGCTCGAATCTCAGAATTTCATTTCCCTTTCTAATTCCGAATTCCTGTCTACGTGACTTTGCAAACGTACTGAACTCAACTCTAACTGAATTTCAGTTAGAGTATATGCTAATGCGTTCGCTACTCGGCTGTTAGTGATGACTTTCTTAACATGACACGCTTATGACTTTTTTCTCCGGACAAATCTTTTTACTCAGGCTCGTACATTAAACATTGATTTAATATACAGACATTATTTATTGCAACTGATTCTCTATCTTACTATCATTTCTTTATTTAATTATTTAAATATCTTCCTGGCAGTAATTACGGTATCAGGGTGATCAGCCCAATGCCTGGTATAGCGGTTAAGAAGAAGGAAATGAAATGCAATGATGAAGATAACTAGTATAAGAAGTCAATATTAATCTTTTTCGCCTAATCCAGAATTTAAAGCTGAATTTTAAAACATATCTTCTCATCAACTCATTAGATGAAGTAAACAGTACTGTATTTCAAATATATGAAGGAAACCATCGCAAACCCATTGCGTTTTCATCATTCGAAGCAGTATTTCTGAACAAGACTACAATATTCAACATTATGAGCTGATAGCATTTACTGCCTTCGTAATTTTAATAATGAGGAAAACCTGAAAGCTTCTTGAATTTAAAGTCTGTCTATAATTATTTGTTCAGCATCACTGTGCTTGAAGAACGCGTTATTATAATTCTCATCTATATTCTTTTGATTGTTCTTACTTATAGTGTTCGTACATTTTAATGGGCATCCTTGGGAATCGCAGAAGATTTTTATTTATTTTTTTACATGCGCCAATCATCTATCAGTTTATATTACGTGTCTTAAAGGTATTTAAAGTTTTAAGCTCGGCAGTTCTGCTAAATGGTAACTGGATTTTTGATAGTAGAGGGCGGGACAGACAAAGTGCACAAGTGTACAAGTTTACACCAGAGCCACGTTAACATTCACTAGAGCTGCCAGGCTGTATTTGACAAATGCAAATGAGGTAAATAAGTATAAACCTGTGTTTGGTTTCGCTGTTGTTCGCTGTTATTTAGAAACCGACTTTATTCCAAGAGATATGAGATTTTAAATTATTTGTAGATTACTTTCTTACGACACTCACTCCAAATTCATAGTGCACAAAGCTGAAGTAGTTTTTCGTAAAGTTCGATAAAGATTTGAGACAGCATTTACATATATCCTATGATTTAGTTAAGTTTGTATGTTTATTGTCTCATTTGTGTCATAAATTTATTATGTGCAATGTAAAGAAATGTGTCTCCACCTATATTTTATTTTAAGTAACTTTAGACTTCGCACCAGCAGAAATCTAACAAACGTTGTAAAGAGAGAGAGAGAGAGAGAGAGAGAGAGAGAGAGAGAGAGAGAAGTAAGGCTTATTGCATTCTGTGTTATACGTTCCTAAAAAACTTCGTTAGTTGGCGTGCAAATAAGACACAAGTAACTGACGCTAGGGAAAGTCCGGAATATTCGAGAAACAGGGAATGTTTCACTGTATTCTACCAGGGGACCCCGAGTTGGCCAATCAGGTGACAGAAAGTTGATGGTGTTTAAACGTAAAGTAGATTTGTACCAACTCGATGACCAATAGAATTAGCTTATAAGCTTCACATTGTATATATACGAGATGCTTGTGAAAAATCCACGCAGTTTATGGACTTCCAAAGCAGGAAGAACTCTGCTACTCCCATCAAGATTTTTGCGCCAGAATTAATTTAAGAATGTAGCGTAGTTTTATTAACATAGTCGCTCAAATAATATGTGCTAAAAGTGACGAGAAATTCGCGGAGAGAGTAGATAAGCACGTAGAACTATTTTTACGTTGTCAGCAAAGTGTTAAGTAATGCTTTGGGAAAGTCAAAATGCAACATATACAAAGTGAACCAAAAGACTCCGAACCGCCTGCACGGTGTTTTTCCTGTTCGCGTCCTCGGCGCTTGTTTCCGTCTGCCGCTATCATAGAAAGGCGCAGATGAAACCATACAACATTTTTAAAACTACTTTTAAGGGCTTTATTTACCAAATTTACGAAAGGAGATGCTGAAACTGTCTACCGTCGTTGTCCATACATTTTTGGCACCTCTTTAGGAAACTATCCATCACTCGGCGCAGTTCACGCTGAAAAATTTCCTGGCGGATATTTTGTTTTAATTATTCCAAAGTATGTGCGTTTGTCTTGTACACTTTATGTTTTAAGTTATCCCGGAGGGATATTTTATGAACAGTATTACCGGCTGCGCGGTGTTTTTCCACTGGGCGTGTGGAAATACGATAAAAACATGAAAACGCACTGCTGCTATAAACAAAGTCACGCTGTTGTGGTTTTGCTGGGCAGTGTGAAGTGCAGTTTTGAGTTGACGGTGATGTGATGTAGTTCAGTTATTACGAGTTATTTGTTATTTTGTCCTGTACTTAGTTACAAAGTATATTATGGCTCAGTATATGTTTTCTACTGCACAGCTGTCTTTATTTATGATTCGTATGTGTTAACTCCGTCAGCTCGCCAAGTGTAAGTACGACTTGTAGAAACATTTCCAGGTGTAAAAGTTCCAGGCTGTACAACAATACATGAACTTTACAGTAAATTTCAGTCCACGGGAAGTGTTCAGGCTAAAAAATCTAAAAGACGGCGTTCGGTTCTTACCGAAGAAACATTGCACGACATCGTCATCGTTTGGAAAATTCCCTCCAAAAATTCCATGATGGATAGTTTCCTAAAGAGGTGCCAAAAGTGTATGGACAACGGCGGTGGACAGTTTCAGCATTTCCTTTCATAAAGTTGGTAAGTAAAGCCTTTAAAAGTAGTTTTAAAAATGTATGGTTTCATTCGCGTCTTTTTATGATAGCGGCAGACGGCAACGAGCGCCGAGGACGCGGACAGGAAAAACACCGCGCAGGCGGTTCGGAGTCTTTTGGCTCACTCTGTACTTTAACACACAAACATGAAAGGATTGTTGTTGGTTTCGTGTTACAACTCGAAACAATAAAAAGAAAAATGTGTCTTAAATTTCATATGCTGTGTCGTCTATAGTTATTGTTAGTTCGTTGAGCCTTTACGTATCACGCCCTGGAGATCAACGAAAACATGCTTCTGCCACAAAAATAGTTACAACGGTATTCGAACCCAGTCAACAAGACCTTCAGTGAGTAGTCAAGGTGATGAGCAACACGCCATCAGGAGGTGACCAACGAACTGCATTCTCCAGGTGAGGATAAACAAAAGGAACAGGAGACGCAATTTTCTAGGCGAAAGGAGTTAGAATACACATAGCGAGCGATACATGATCATGTAGAGGAAGTTAGAATATTATTCTTAACGAAATGTAGAGGTAATCTCTTAAACTAGTCAGTTAAATTCAATAAAATCCTTGTAAAACTCCAATGTCTATTCCAAGCTATATTCAGAGCTGTCAACATAAATACGTTGCACTGAATTTAGATTATACATTGCTTCATATATAGATTCTTCACCGTGTAAACACACTTTTTAGATGAGCGACATGTCATAACAAAGTTGAAATTATCATATTCGTGATATAAAATATATGTGAACTTAGTTTAAAATCATTGCTTAAGGGCATGTATTTATCATAAGGGTTTTAATACGCGCGTACATCAGCAAATGGATTTTATATTAATTCATATGGTTATCCTCATAGCTTTCTAAGCTTTAAGCTCTCAAACTACATTTCAGGCAAATAGTCAAGATAAACATTTTGGTTTCAAAACTGGTTTTAAAAAGACACATCATTTTCATAAATTGCCACGGCAGGATGCCAATAGCCATGGGGAAGTACAGGGCCAAAGCATATTTGCATGAGAACTTCGAAACCATCGTTCGCAATTTATCTTTGCTTTAATATCCTTATGATCATGACCATCATTTTGTTTTTTTCCTTTTTAGTTGCTTTTTGTGTTTGTTTTTGATTGGCGTAATTTATTTACCTAGGCTTCTTTGAAAAATTGTAGCATTCCAAAATGCAAAGCAAAGTAGGTGCTTTAGATTTAACTTTCAATTGTTCTTTCAGAACGATGGCGTAGGCTTGAAAAGCAGGAATTAGATCATAATTATAAACACAACTCTTCTATCATGCCAGCAACATTGCTCCTAATGTTTCCTACTTAAAGCAGTCAGTATCAATTCATTTCTATGTAAATGAAGCGAGCATTACCTTTTAAATAACATATTAATTAGCTCTCATTTTCTTGAAAAAACAAACTAATATTATGATTATTATATTATTGGTGATTAAACTTGAAGAATAAATTTCTCGAGACGACGCTGCTTTCTCTTTTGAATTGAACTTTTTCTTATTAAGATTATTAGAAACCCAAATTTTGTAAGTTTACTTTTGTATTTCAGTCTCTTTGCTGCATTTGATGTTGAACCAATCGCTTTTCAGAAGCTAAGTTTGGAAGATGATACATATTGCACTAGCAGGTGACAGCTACTTATCGTTGTTTATTCCGACTACCCGGCGCCAACCTCCCATTAACCTTGGGTCATAGCTTATGCGTCACAATACAATAATATTGTTTTTCCATATACGACTGAAGTTGCTATGCAAGCAAGAATGTGTACCTAATTGTTACCTCTAGATCCCAAGGTCGCGGGTTCAAACTACGGCGGAGGACGATGGATTTTTTCGGGCGTAAAAATCCCTAGCATGACATCCATTGAAGGGAAGTGAAGTCATGGTCCCGAGTCGTAGATTTCCGGTACATAAAAGAACCTCAAGTCTGATAGAGGCCTCTGAACAACATTTTCAATCTTTCACGCCCAATATAGAATGGTACGCTAAGGACCATAGTAGTTAAAGAGTTTCTATAAATAAAACTCAATTTATTTTTGTTTTAATTGTTACCATTAAGGACATGAACCATTTGATGTCATCTGCATCCCGGAGCAGCTAAAAGATGATCTAACTATATAGGTTTTTTGCTTCACTTACTAATCTTATCAGCCATATATATCAAATCATTGCCATACTACTATTAAGCCTTAGGAGAAAGCTGCAAAAGAAGATGTGGCAACATAGCATTTCAACATGCAATATTCGGTGATGAAACAACTACGCAACGCTTGTATTAGCAAAAAGCAGATCCTTCCTGAAGAATAATAAAAAATGATAATATTACAGTAAGCTAACGGTCAGCAGCAGATCAATGGCTCCGCACAATGAATTACTACCCAGTTAATGTGACGTGCTGTAGCAGCTTTATTAGCATTTGATAGCATCACGTCCAACTTAACTCTAGGAAAATTTATATCCTGGATATTATAATTGTGTCTCGAGAGTAAAATGCTGAAAATGAAGTATGAATGACTGTATCAGAGTTCCGGGTTTGACACGGTTTCATTACAATCATTTTTTGTTGGCTTTCAAATTCCAACGTTTCCATGTGACATTGTTTAGGCTTAAAAATGCGTCTGGGCAAATAAGAGTACGTAACTAATGGGAAAAAACTGAGAAAAGAGAATAAACGATAAAAGGCAGCGTCTAAAATGGCAGATGAAAATGATGGATGAGTCAGGAAGCCAATGAAAGGAAGTATTAAAAAAGGGTTTGGAAAGGACGGGGGGTGGGATGGAACGTAAAAGAACACAATGAAAATCTACGCAATTAGTTGCATGGAAGCACACTGTTGAAAAATATGCTTACACATACATCCTTTTTGTTTCATTTTGGAGAGTTACGAAATTGGAAAGTTCTTGTCTAGTTTGGAACAAGTATTTATTTTCTTTTTAATAGAGCACAAAGACAATACAAAATAGCTAATTGTTTGTATTGGCCGACTCTCCGCCTCGCGTACTACGTTAACATCGGTAGGTATCTCAAACATTGCACACTAAACATGCCTATCGCCATATCGACAGAGAGTTTAAGGCACTTTTTATCCTGTTCTTAATCAAAGAATTAAAACCGATCTTTTAAGAATTACGAGAACACTATAACTGCATACTCCGACTTCACGTGTAGCTGAGATATAAAAAGATTGCTTATGGAAAGAGTTTAATTTGAGGAAAATTATTAAAATTACTGTGAGAAGGTTTGAACTAGTTATTGTTATAATCAACCACAATAAGCTCAAAATGGTACCATTAATCAATTTCTTACTGGTGATCATTTTGAGTAGTTTAGTCTTCAACAGCTTGTTTCTTCCAAATGCATTTTAACTTTCATGAACACTCGTATCCAAAATTTGGCCACATATGCCTCCTTTTTTTTATAAACTTGGTTACACCTTACTCCGGTATAAAAAGAACGATTATTTTGTATTTGCTCGAATACCATAATAGTAAAAATAACTCAACTGAAGAAGGGATTCAGATGCGGATTTTACTGACTTCTGAAGTCTTAAGTGAACTCAAAGGAAGGAGAATTTTATTGAAAAGCTCTTTACGTATATGGTTTACCACACATTAGTGTTGATATATCAGAGAAAGGAAAATATTGTAGCGAGCCTCAGGGTGATAAACCCTGAGGCCAATTGCACGCGGGTAGTAGTCTCAGAGCACCAAGTCGAAATTGCCACCGGGATGAGGGAGTGTTACTGAGGGAACTGTAGGGTAGCGGAAAATAACTACACCAAGTTCTGTCAAACGCTATTAGCTAGGCCATTTAATTAAGCGAGTTGAGGTTTAGGGCCCTCTGACCGGCCCCAAGGTGCAGGAGCTTAGATACATATCACAAGGACTTACCTGTCAGGACTCAATTCGCTTAATAAAAAGAGATTGTGCTACGCCGTGGTTCAAGACCCAAGTTTAACATAGACGCATGTCTTCTATGCGGCAGCATGGTGATTCAGAGATTGAGTGGAATGACCTACAAACGTGGCCAATAAATACATTTCGAAAAGACAGATCGGCAAAGTGTTACTCCGTTTGTTCCAATTACACCACTTTATGAAATCTGGTGCAACTTCCCGCTTATGCTACGAATCCTACAAGGGTCTATATAATACGTAAAGCTTTAACACAAGACTGTATTTGAGTTCTGCAGCCCACAGGCACCAAAATGATGCACCGCCTACACGAGAAATTCGGCTGTGAGGAAGGGAGATTAATAGGATAGCGTCTAAAACTAGAATGCCTGTAGGCCTACATTTTAGGGCATGTAGTAACTTAATTTGTGGTACGTATACGAGAGATTACAGCACAATAACCACTGTGATGACCGGTACATCCCTACTTTTCGCAAAGTGGAATCATCCCATGAAACATCAACACTAATACCTTCACGAAACACTATAAGCTATGAGGCCGTTCCTAAGAGGGAATAATTTTTGTAGGATAGCTGGGATCTCCGGGAACGTTCATTTTTATAATTTTCTTTATATATATATGGTAGGTAGAGCAAGTAAGACATTTCAATCAAAAATTCGTTATCAAAATTTACCACCAATGCATGTTTTAGAATCAGTGACAAAAGAAGTGGATTTTAAAGAAAAAGGTCCTTTTTGTGTGCGCGTGTGCCTGCGCGTGTGTGTGTGTGTGTGTGTGTGTGTGTATTGCATATGAGTGAAAGAAAGAGAGAGGGGGGAGAGAGAGAGAGAGAGAGAGAGAGAGAGGGGACAGCATAACTCAAAAACGAAAAGCCGGTTAATCTCCAAACTTGTTATTAAGTTAAATATATTCCGAGAATGAGCACGAAGATTCCCAAGAAGATCTACCCACACCATCTTCATATGGACAAATGTTCATTATTCTTGATTTTATCAAAAGTCCCTCCGTCAATTTTGATTAAATATTTAATGAGGCATAAGAAATAAAATGCATATCCCGAATTTTCTGTGAATAGCCTGCGAAAACCTCTACTTTATAAATGAAATTTCTACATTTTGTATTTTTATAAACCGTAAAAAATAGACAAAATGTTAATACACAAAGAATTCATATCTCGTTAAAATACACAATGACAAATAACTTTTGAGAAATCAGCTATTTTCCAAATTTTCGTTGTTATTTAAATTCTTTAGTATACTTACTATTTTTAGAAATGGTCAAGATTCAGTTGTTCCTCGCGAAGTCATGTAAACAGTATGCAATTCCAAAGTCGGCGTATAGTGATTTAATATCGGTTCATTATTTCGTAGCTACAACGCAATTTGTAATTGAAACTTCTACTTTGAAATTTATTCTCATTTGCATGACCAAGAGAAAAAAGAAACGAGTAGCGATTTTGCAGTTGAAAAATTATGAAGTATTTGACAATTCAAACCAAAAATAAAGAATATCTCGTAAATGGTTAATACCACAAAAGTTTTTTATTTCACATAAATTGTATGATTTAATGAGATATACATTTTTTTGTGTGGTAAGATTTCGTCTATCTCTTACGGTTTTGAAGTTGTAAAAAAATTCATTCAGAATGAAGAAAACTTCACGGCCATTCCCAGAAATTTCAAAACATACATTTCATTTGTCATGCGAATACTTAAGCATATGGTATTTTAATCAAAATCATTAGAAACATTTTTTGAGAAAATAAGTATAGAAGCAGTGTAGAAAGTAATATCTACGCTTTAATAGGAGTATTATGTAGAAAAGAGATAACAAAATCTGATGTGTTACACTCACATGACTTTCTCCACTCTTGTACAAACTACTTTTACAAACGCTTATGCTCCATATGCTTCGTGTTAATCGAGATATCGAGATGTTAATCTTATTGCTAATTTTCTTGTAGATGCAAGGGGAATTGATAGGCTTTAAGCGATAGTCAAATATTTTAAGACTTGGTTGCTACGTGGAGTATTCCATTCTCTTTGCATTACCAGGACAAAAAAAATGAATAACGAATTCCCATTTGAGAAAAAGTAAAAGTATTGGAAATTTTAAAGGAATAACAAGCAATATCTCGAAAGTGGTTCACTCAACAAAAAAAATGCATATGACATAAATTGTGTATTTTAACGCAATCTACATTTTTGTAGTACAATTTTATCTATCTCTCATGCAAACGTTGTTCACAATGAAGATCACTTTTGGAGACATTCCCAGAAAATTCAAGATACACATTTTATTTGTCATGAAAGTATCTTAAATATATGATATTTTAACCAAAATCGTTAGAGCCATTTTTGAGAAATTAAAATTTTCCATGTTAAGGATAATCTGGGGTGGGGGATTCTCTTGAAAACCTTCGTGTCGCATCTCTGGAAGATACTGAACCTAAATACCAAGTTTGGTGTTTATCCGATTGTTCGTTTCTGAGTTATGCTGTTCACAGACAGACAGATAGACACACACACACACACACACACACACACACACAGACGCACACACAGATATGTTTCCAAAAATACTTTTTTTGATTCAGGAGACCTCAAAACATGTATTTCCGGTGAAATCTCGGTATCGAACTTTTGTGGGGAAAGAATACTTCCCCTACTTACTATACATAGTAGAGAAAGTAATAAATGATAGTGACTAGAGAAAATCATGTGAATGCGACACAAGATTTCTGTTATAGAGAAAGGTAGCATATTATTTCAGTTATTGAGGTATTTTTGCTGTGCCCAAGTTCAAGATCCTTAAGTTTCATATTAAAGCAGTGTTTGGTCAAGATAACCTTATTAACTGTTGCATTAAATGTAAAATGTAAGATATCTGAAGGTTATGATTGATGAAATGTGAGGGTAAGGTGTCCTCTTTCTAGCTCGTCCCAAAATTCAATGAAAGAATGACTTCCTCATCGGCTTATATTAACGTACTCTTCATGATAACATGCGATCTATCACCTTGCAGCAAGCTACTAGTGGAAAGCTCTGGTTGAATTATTCTGCTTTGAGGTATGTAGTAATTTATAAAGCGTCCAATCTAGAGTTTAAAACATCCTGTGACGGTGTTCTTGCTGGGCTCGGAACTCACAATCATGTAGTTTCTAATCACAATTTGTAGGAAAATATCTTCCTGAGAAAAATTGCAATTGCACAAAAAATGACCTCACCATGGAACTTCGATCTTACAGAAGCTGAGCGTTATATTTAACATAGTTCATTACAATAACAGATAGCGACAATCCGAATGAAAAACGTGGCGCATAAACAATCTTAAAGGTATGTTCGGAGGTCTCTACTATCATAAAATAATTATTTACTTGCTATCCGTCCGAGGCGTGGTTCTAACAGCACTCGTTCAATAGTACAAGAAATTGGCCGAAATAATTCAGACACCTTGACTCTTTATGCAAATGAAAGAGGTGTAGCAAAGGCGAACAGGTTGGCTGCTCGGAAATAAACTAGCGTAGACCCACGCAGGTTAATTTGTATTTTGTTGGAAGAAACGGAGGTCTGCATTACGCAAGCATCCCTTAACGTCAACGTGTCTGAATAAAACTAATGCTTCCTTTATGATTCTGGATTAAAATGAGGGAGGGGCTTGGAATGAAATGGAGACTCGTCCTAGAGAAACAAGTTTCTGCCCTTTCAACAGAATATTTCCACGCAATCTGCACATAAATTTGGAAATACACAGGGTGGTCTTCGCTAGGAGTTCGCAACAAAATTGAAAAACGATTCTGAGAAAGGCGACGTTCGAATTTGTCCTATGCTATGCGTGCATGCTTTACTTTCTCCACAATTTAACTGCAATCGGTAGATAAAGTACTGTATTACACTCAAGTCGATACAGGCAGCCGAGAACATTAAGACACTGACTCGTAATGGGATCTGCGGTTCAAATCCTGTCAGAACCGACCTCCCTGACAGGTTTCTTTCCGGGGTTTTCTCAGTCCTCATAACTGGTAAACGCCGGGGAGGTACCATAAACTTAGAGCTGGAACGTTTCCTTCCCAAATTTCCTTCCCCAATTATATCCCATCATGTATCAGTGTCCACCGCCTGTGGTGCCATTTGCAGTAAGAACGAGCGCTAAGCACTGCTAAAAAATTCGTTATATTCAAGCATTCGACATCGATCTTCACCGGAAATAGATATGAGACATTAGGACTACCCACCAAAAATTCTAAAAAAAAGTCGCTGTAACTATTTTGATTAAAATGCCATGTATCTATTTAACATATTCGTATGATTAATGAAACGAATATTCTACATTTTCTGTAAAAATCCTGTGAAGACCTTTTCATTTTGAATGAATTTGGCCTAATTCTGTATTACTGGTAAGCCATAAGAGATACACAAACCTTAATTGCAGGAAAAATGTAACAATATACAACTTATCTCAAAAAATTTTGTGTCATTAAGCACTTCCAAGATATTCGTTTCCATTGGTTTGAATCTGCCGTTACTTTATCACACTCTTGCAAATATTAGGTCACCGTTCTTTTGATTCTAGTCATCTCAAAGAGAACGCGTTTCAAAACCAGCATATAGCAACCAGGTTTATTTTTAAAGATTTGCTATTGCTTCAGCCTCCTGTATCCCAATTGTACCTACAACGAAATGTGTAATGAAATTATTCTTGCAAATGTGTTCTTTTTCAGAATACACAACAGAAGAGAGATAGAAATCAACGATACTGGGTATAGAAATTCATCTGCACACGAGTTAAAACTGAAACATTGTGTTTTTGTACTGAATATTTAAACTGGCGTATTTTCCGTGGATGTGAGCCGCCATATTTCTTTGTAGATTCCAGCATGTTTGAATCCTTTATAACAGAAACGTTTTCTAAAACAAGGCAGTTCCTACAATAGTAACTTAATATGTTCATATGGATTAATGTTAAATTAAAAGTCTTGGACATCAATATAATATAGATCTGCTGTTACAGAAGAAACATAAAACGGTGTTGTGACGTGATGATGGTGTAAACCCGGCGCCTACAACAGATGTGATACACAGGTGGCAACGACGCCATCATCGCCTTCATCAGACGTCATGTAAAGGATGGCGGACGTAGCACACGATGGCCTCGATAGGGTTACAGGTTGCGGTAGCTGGAAGGTTGGTGAAAGGGCAACATGTACTTTCTGTTCCCAATCTTTCTAATCTTTAATCTGTCTAACAAAACTAAACTACAATGAAAATAGAAAAAATAAAACAGCTTGTGGATTTACCTGAGTGACGAAGAAAATCCGGCGGTCCATGTCCATCGTGCCTAGCGCCAACGTCGAGGTTGCAAATTAACACTAAATAAATTTAAAGAACTTACCAGCAGAGAGTCTGGCTAGGTACTGGATGGTCGAGAGAGCACCGTCTAAAAAGCCTAAGTTTAAATACCTGACAAAGTGTTGATTAGTGCCGAGCTAGTAACTGACGTAAACGTATGTCAACAAACATTATGTAACTCACCCTAAACATCGTGCCATCAAACCCCTGCTTACTTCAGCATGGAAATGATTCGCGAAATCTAAAGCCAATTTCCTGGATTTACTTAAACAAAATTTGCCCTGAATATCTCAAACTTTATAAAACCATGTTTATCAAAACCTTTTAAAATAAGATTATAACCGTCACAGTATTGTATGGTCCGCACAGAACAGGCCTGTACATGATGGAATGTTTAGAAAATGCTTCCTTCCTCCCATTAAAGCGAACAAAAGTGTCCACACTATTTGGTTCGTATGATCACAAATTATAATTTGTTTTTGCTGTAAAATGTCGCAGCAGTTAGGCGATAACTGATGTAATAACTGCCTTTCAATGATGTAATAACTGCCTTTCAATGAACTGTTTTGTTACTCTTCTTTCTCTCTCTCTCTCTCTCTCTCTCTCTCTCTCTCTGTCACACACACACACACACACACACACACACACACAAAGTGAAATCATTTCGATGGATCCTATTGCAGTGAGAAAAAGTGCAGAGTTTTTCGGGCACGTGGCTTGAAGTTACGCGGGGTTTCAAATCAGTATTGCAAACGATTAGCAATGACTCAAAAGCTATGAAATGTATGGCAAAATGGATAATAAAATGTTTGTTCCCCTAAATGATTACTGTACGCTCTTAAAAACGTATTTCAAGTCCCTCCATCCTGCATATTATTTAGCAACAATGTATTTCTTATATATTAGTCTGTCTATTAATACATATTTATTTTTTCCTTAAACCCTAAGTAACTAGTAAATGTCATACGAATAATGGTTTACATTTTCTTTAGGTTCGCTTTTAATATCGTCTTTAGTAAATACTACAGACATATTACTTTTAGTAAGGTTGCCGTTTCTCGTAATGTCCTATAACTTCTTAGCCAGTATTTGGTTTAGAGGGAAGGGAATTTACTTGTCATCTGGAAATTATGTTGCTCCTAACTTTTATATTGCGCACGAAGTAAAATTTCGGTTGTCAGTTCAGTTGACAAGGGCCCTTGGGAAACCTGTACTAAACCGCCGCAGTAGCTCTTCTCTGCTTCCTAGTTTACGTTATCGATTTAATCGTAAGCTGAACCTTTTGGGTGTGTGATTATAATTCTGTGTACGTAAACGTACTCGATACGACATCGAGCAGTTCGCCTTAGCTGGGCAGTAGCATTCCTGCATCTTCTACTACGGTAACTTGACAGAGGCCCTTAGTTGTATAGTCTCCTTGCTGTACTATATTTTCTGTCCCTACTGTTCTGAAGGATTTTACCTTGCAACTGAGGAAAACCACATAAAATCCCAATCAGATTAGCCAGTACATAAAGTTTGAACCCACGACCCCCCTAATGCAAGTCACTGACGTTGTCACCTAGCTATCTCGCTTGGTGCGTTAACTTATTTTGGGCCGTTTATCGTAGGTCAAAGATAATCATCGAAACTCGTAACAATTCTGGATCTTTATCCTTTCTGGTCATTGCAGACACAACTGAAACTCTGAAAGAGTACAAGTGTATTGGATTTTTACTTCGTTCTGTCACTCACTTTCTTTCTCTTTCTCTCTCTTTACCTCTCTCTCCAAAACTGTATACGATGGACATATTTTACAGTATGTTAATATTTTAACCTGAAATTTTAAGTTTGAGTGCTTTGATCATGAAGTAATATTGTTGCAAAATGTCACTTCAAATCTCTACTGTTTTCAAAACTATTAATTTTAAATTGATCCACAAATTCAAAATGTCATTATTAAAATTTGAAAATTTCCCCTTATATACAAACTTATAATAGGCAAAAATACGATGCATTTCATCATTGCGTCGTATTTAAACACGTTTTGGGGTTTAAGAAGTGAGACTAAGTTATTGAGATATTAAAATATTTATTTGCACTTCTAAAATTGACTTAATTATGAAAACAAACTTCATGAAGATAAATAGTAACAAATACATACGATAGTTTATTTCCTTATGATACAGGGAATCTATGGTAAAGTATAATATTTAAATGCGTTATAATGTCAACACAAAGAAGTGCAAAGAAAATAATTAGCAATAAAAGTAATTTAAGAATACAGTAAGAGTAATTCAGTTCGCCTGAGGTCTCTTAAATACCAGGGACGTAAACAATTGTTTCTAGTTCTGATAGCACAAAATTCAGATTTCCTTAACTAAAAATGAAAAATGGAATGGAATTTTATCCTTCACATTAATTTCAGTGGAAGTTTGCCTTAATTTTTATTATTATTCCTGAATTAATATTATGAACTGGTCTCTAATGGGATTCAGTTACTATTTAGGGAGAGGTAGAGGTCATTCCTTGCCCTTCCTTGAGTTTAAGAGCATGAAACCTAATTGAGATGAAAATAGTTGTTCCTAATTCCAGTTTCGATGAAAAAACAGACATGCAAGTAGGGTATTTTAAATTATATATACAAGCGCCTGGAAGTGAAAATATGTATATCTAGTTGCCTTTGATACCTTCCTTTTATAATCTTGGAAGAACCTCTTTGCCATTTGGTGTCTAAACTAATCTTAGCCTCTTGTTGGTTTCAAGTAAAATCAGACATTAAACTTAAAGAACAATTTCTAGGTGAGAAGAGGAAGGGGCATAGTAATAGATACGTAAGATGAATGGTTGGAAGGTGCTGTTTTTTAAATGCGGTCCTGTACCCAAACATCATTTTAAGAACTTAATTTAGAATTTTCACTTGCTACAAAAATTTTCATGAAGATCTGCTGCGGAATTTGTGTATCTTAGCCTTATTTTGCAATATTTTAAACCTTTGGTGGATAAGCCTGTGATATTACTCAAACATTTAGCACTGAGGTAACCAAACGGTATTTCGTCTGGAGTTTTGTGACATTGAATTACTATTATTATTATTATTATTATTATTATTATTATTGTTGTTATTAATAATAATATTTTATCTTGGCTCTTCAAACCAGCGTTCGCCATTGGAAATACATGCACATACACATATGCATAACAGGTTTAAAATGCTTTTGAGTTTTACCTTTCACGAATACAAACTCAGATTCAATACGCTTGCTTTGGTAGTGGCTTTTTGCCTTTATTTTTATACCGATTTATGCATGCCAGTGTTAAAGCTGCGTTGCTAATGTGCTTTGAAGTCGCTATGTTTACGGTAGCCTCCTAGTGCTTAACACCCTCTTAACTCTTTCTGACATTTGCAAGCCGAATGTATAATTATAAAATACTTA
The DNA here is from genome assembly GCA_030765065.1 of Deroplatys truncata. Taxonomy (NCBI): domain Eukaryota; kingdom Metazoa; phylum Arthropoda; class Insecta; order Mantodea; family Mantidae; genus Deroplatys; species Deroplatys truncata. The sequence goes on from CM060981.1 coordinate 136,274,340, forward strand.
AAAGATTTGCGCCGGATTTTGCTCAGTGTGTGTGTCACGGAAAAAATATAGGGATGAATATTAATAGCTCCTTTGGAGAGCATATGAATACTGATGGAGATTTAAAATTTGAAGCATACGCAAATGTGCACTCGGGGGCGTAAAGCCAGTCTTTCTCTCTCCCTCTTAAACGCGGTAAATAATCCACCCGCCCCACACAGACACTAGCACACAAGTTATTCCGGATCTAGATTGCAGCGACAACGCCACTTAACGCGCTGAACGACCAGCAGATTTTCCTAGCAGGCTGTCTCTTGCGCGACAATCCATCAACCTTAGCTAATAGCGGCGGCCGTTTCCATCCTGTAATTTGCTGGTGATCCTGTGAAAATTCACTCACACCGCTCTTTTGTTGCTGCATTTTAATATTCATAGCCTGGGAATTCATTATCGCTGGTGCATGCTGAGCTTTGCACGTAGCCTAATCCTGCTGCATTTGGAAACATGTGGTAGGAAGAAATAGAAAATTGTTACGAGTTGTATGATTTGTTTAAAAATGTAGCGAGAATAATTCTCATGTGTGGTAAATTCTGTCTCTTAGCAAATTTTCGGCCCATGAAAACCCGTAGCTACAAAGAAGGTTGATCCAAATATTGAATCTGCAATGGTAAATAGAGCTTCATAATATTTGTATATTTGTAAAATGCGGGTCCCAATTCATGCACAAAGTACAATAATCATAATTATAAATCAAAATATGAATTGATTAATAGGATAGTATTGAAAAGTTGAATACTTAGCCTAACTTACTCACTTTTGGAGGTATATCCTTTTCATTCAGTGCTCATATCAGAAACCTTGATCACCGACTCGCATAGCCAAAATCGCCAAGGTACGGACTCGTGGACGGGAGTACCATCCTCCTCACTGCGGTTTTTCCAGGTTTTTCTCAGGCCTCATATCGCGGGGAGGTACTCTAAACTTAAGTCTGAAACGTTTCCTTCACGAATTTTCTTTCCAATTATCCTTTCATTTCATGCATCACCGTTGTCAACGACTGTGCTGTCGCATGGAGTAAGGATGGGTATTAAACAATATTCAAAAACCAATCTTAATGAATCAATCTCTAGATTGAAGTAAATCCCGCAAACAAACATTAACCTATCAACTGCCACTTCTAGATCACGAAAGTAATGGAAAAACAATGAAAGCGTCCATTTGAGTGGTAGCTGTTTTTTAAAGGTGTTCTCTTCACTAATATGTGTAGCTTTACGAAGTGAACACGAACAGCAAAACAAAGATTATTGAAATATTTAAAACATCTACAGCGCTGCTAGGGCTGCTTAGTAACATTGCACATCCCAAACGGTAACCTTCTAAGCCGCTCCTGAACAAGCCTATAATTTATTCACAGAACAGTGTAGCACTGAACATGACTAACACTACTTTGTCGAAGCTTAAGTATTATAACATCATCACCAATACCACCACCACCATTGCTAAGCCGTTTTACTGTGGATAATTTGAAAAGGTAGTAAGGAACATCAATTTGTTCCACACTATCTAGAAGTTCATGTTTTTCCGTCTCCAAATCAGTAGGTACATCAAATTAAACCTTTCTGTTCAGTAACTTTATGTACTACAACACCAACATATAATACCTAATGATAAATCTACTACGAGGATAACGTTTATAAGCACTTTTCTTCCATATTGCATTATTTCACCTTTCTATATTAATTTTAAAATTTGAATATTCCTTAATAGCTCACGTTAATTGATTCACCTACAGAAATACTTCTTTGCATAATGCTACTAAACTTTTGCAGCCCATACTCAACAATGCGTTGAAATAGTTGATACCTATGGTTGATACTGCGACAACGGCGCCACTGCACAAGCTCCAAGGTTACCAACATGTATTACATCAACTCATATGAGCATATCAAACTATGACTGCGCCCATGTCCAAACATAATATGTAGTATAATATGTAACCAATATATAAAGTATTTCGGCATGGTATGAAACAAGCTGTTGTACGTAACTGCAGGAAAGTAGTTCTCTTTTTCAGGACTCGTTTCGATATTCCGGCTTCAGCTTTGCTTCAGCCATAAACATCTTACTCATCCTGAAACACCTCGCTTTGCTATACAGTACGTAAATAAACATTATTTTGTAATACAATAAAATAGGTGTTTGCATGGGAGGAGCGAGTTTGATTAATTATTTTCGACACAGTGGCATTTTCTCCCTTGTTTTCGGTTCTGCTTATTAAACAGATAGCACCCGCTCAGGACAGTGAAGAGCTGTACCCAAGGGTAAAGCTATTCAATTGCATTTCTTGCAATTCCTTGATAGAAGTACAATCTTGGGCAGGTGGAATAAGCACGCAGGGAGGGAAGTGAAAACGGCACAACTGAGATGAGATGATGGAGACTGGCGAATGGGCCGGAAGGTCGAATGAGTATAGTTCGAGCTGCCTCCAGGAAGAAAATTTCAATGATCTTGCTCGAAGATAAAATTGCTATACGTCGGACAACGGTTCTGGAGTAAACAGCGATAAACTGTTGACTCAACTCTGTACTTACTTTACAGTATATTGTGGCGTATTATTAATCTTATTGTCATTACCAGACACAAGGCTGTGTTGTATTATTGCTACCAGACGTAGCATTATTGTGTCTCGTTAGTTATATTTTGGCTTAACGGTGAGGATCACGCCAAAGGGAAAGATCTGTTTCAAACCGTCTGGTATGACGTCAGTCCTGTCTGGCTTCGGCTAAATACGGTTGGTGGGGGTAAGATAGCGTCACTCCAGTGGAAGTGGTCGTTGGAGCCAGACGTTTGTGTGGCCGGTCTGCGGTTTTGTGGCACCTCCCTTCATCCTGTTTCCTTTGTTCATCATGTAGAGTCGCCAAACATTTGTGAATAAATCCCAGGTATGTGAAGGTAATGTGCGTTATGTAATTCTTCAGTGTAATATAAAAACCCACGCCTTCCGCTTAAATATACACACCAAGGTTCTGGACTTTTTGCTGCCAGCGAGTTGCGTACCCTCTCCATGTATGTGTTGGAGTGACCTAAATTAATAATTTTCTGGTAACCATTTTGGCCTTCATCCCAACATGTAACAATATGCATGTATAATACACGCCCTAAAATTGTTTCCATTTGCAGGATGCACACGTGTTGGGGAAATTTTAAACTTTGTGAGAGTCGCTTTTTATTGCACTTCCCTACTTGAAACTCTAGTATGGGCTAACCGCTTAAGGTTCTTTGCGTATGAGTAAAAAAATTTGTTCCGGTGCTGTATCTCTTAGAGGTGTCATGATGGTGTGAAATCATGACGAAGTGAATTATATAACACTAACACATGTCGCCAACTGAACATTATGAATATGCATGTCGCTAGATTATGTGATTAACCCTCAATTAATCAGGCCTAACTTATGCTACCTCGCAGATGTGGTTTGGGAGACCTCAATAAATATATATTAAATACGAATTCAAACTACGCCATGTAACCTTTAAAAAATTAGTTTATATACCTTTAAACATATACAACCTGAATTATAGCAGAGAACGTTTCAAATTGAATCAGCTGAGTAACCTGAAATGTTAATAATCATAAATGTAATTAAGTACTATTTATCACATAACTCCATTGCACACAATTTTGGGTGCTTTTTTTTCCTTCTATTGCGTGTTTAATATCGCATCCAAGTTTTTGTTGTATATTTTAAACGCATGGGTTTTCCTGCAAGACCGGCACATACATGCAGTTGTTCTTTTGCTGAGGGTATACCTACTCTCTTTTCGAAGCCTTGAAGTTGCTTCTGAAACTTAAGGTTCCCATAATGCAAGTTAGAGTTTCAAAAGCCTTCTTTTAGGATACACTATTATAAAAATCAGGATCATTCCCTTAATCCCTTTAGAAAGCCTAATCAACAATGCAAGACTATATGCCCAGCTATGCAGCTCCCCTGGGGTGTAATGGAAACAATTTTACCATTTTCTGTGGTCTGATATACCACTCTTGTTTGATTAAGACCTATATATGGAGTTAGTCAACCTCGAAATTTAAGGCACATGCCTATTTAATTCCTTTAGGCCGATGTAGAAAAGAGCTGAGGGTGCCTAAGATTACTGCCAAACCATCCCTACTGAATGCACTTCATACTTCATATCTTAAAAGTTGCGACAGTATTCTTTGTTAAGTTTGAAAGAATGCTACTGTTTATTTGCCGCATGTTTATTTGCCGCATGCGGTCACTTCGTGTTATATTTTACTGATCGCCTGTTATTGTATTTAATTTTGGGTTCACTGTCCTCCGGCTAGCTATGATCTCTCGGTCAAGCAAATCTCTTAATCAGATGTGTAAACGGAAAGGAGTTTTTATCCAAAGATAACACTGATGAAAGAATTTGTTTTACACCTTTTATTGTCTTAACACATTATTCACTTCCACCTATTAATCGTAACACTCGCCAAACTGAAACCGTTATAATAACTTCTTTACTGCCCATTACTAATTCGCATACTTCAACTTTTTATGTAATTAACTTTACGACACTTGAGATTTTTCATAACTTTGCTACGCGTAACCTGCGAATCGATAAACTATGCTATGTATTCACCATGACTGTTTCTGTTGAACTCGGCGACGTGTAATGCACAAATGTTTCCAATGGACTGGAGGAATCTACCTCAGACTTAGCTCTTTTTATACTCCTACACCCCGATATGCCTAAAGATTATAACTGAGCTGCTATTGGTTAATAAAACGCGCCAATATTAGCGTCTATTTTTATATCCAATGAAAATTATGAACACATATGCTCTAGGGAAAATGTCCCCGCAAATTCCTAAGAAAAACGCGCCAATATTACGTCATTTGCTCGTCTCTAATAATCATAAACAGCTCACCCCCTCGCTACATTATTGCACGCTATTATTGTCAGTTTCAGTAAGGCCGTATAAACCCACTTCTCAACAATAATTACAATCAACAAACATCTCAAATCAATGTCACACAATAATGCATATTCACACTATAATCACTCTTTACATTTACATAATTTGTGATACAAATTACTGCGTCAAAGTGTGTTAACGCCTATTTGAATGATATTGTAGTTAAAGGAAGTAATTAGAGTGCGTAAAAACCCAAAAATGATGATAGTTTTTATTTTAAAGCTTTTCTTTTTCCTAGAAACCTATGCGGCTCGGGAACAACAATGTGGATCCAGCCAATAAGGAAACACGGCCATATTACGGATGGTCGCCAGCAATTAGCATGCTTCTGGTAAACATTTGAATACTATAACGACACTACGCATTACTTATTAATATTTTCAATTCTAGTCTCCGTGTGTGGTTCGGCGCTCATGTCCTCTTTTGCGTTCACTGCATTACACTGTATTAGGAAGAACAACGCCACAAAATAGAAGTTTCTCTTCTAGAACGATTGGCAGCGCGCCACTTACAAACCGCTGCTATACGAATCCCATGTTACGTTTATCTCCCTATATGGTGTTCAACATTATACCCTTGTACATCTATACAAGATTGATACCTGCTTAACACATTATTTTATATGTAATCGGCAAAATTCTGGACCGAAATACGAGTAGACGACTGGTGTCTTTTAATTCGTCAAGCGCATGGGGATTCTCCATAGGTAGTAACCACATGGGCTATGGACAGAGAGCAGGCTGTCATCAAAACGCGTTGTAATGATTCCAAACACTGATTTTCTGTGTGCAATTACATAATCCCGCAAAACTATGAGTATGTTCTGGCAGGTTACTTCTCTGAAGAAACAAGTCAGTAAATCATTGTTCCCATGGCTATAAGAGTGTACGGTTTTGAGAAAGAAACTGGAGCCAATGTTATTATACTAGCACTGATAGCATATCACACACCCGTCTGTATCATATAGTGAGTGTTTTTTCTTATACTACTAAATGGATTTTCAGAACTCCAATATTATTGTTGTGTGTGTGCTCCGCAATTTGCAGCCAAGCCTCAGGGGGAAAAAATCTGATGTGTTAAATTACATGATTTTCTCTACCATCTGGCGCTTATTAATGGATATACAAATTATTCTTACGAAAGTTTATTTTCCTATCTTCATTTTAATCTAGATCAAACTTTCCGAATAGCTACATTACACATTTCATTATAGATACAAATATACAAAGGGAACAGCGATAGTCAAATACTTAGGAGCTATATGCTGGCCTTAAAATTCCATACTGTTTCCATGCAATCGCGAGAAACAACTGAATGTTGACAGGATCTTAAGAAAATGGCCGAGAAATGAACAATTCGAACCTTTAATAACGGATATCTCAGAAATGGCTTACGCCACAAAAAGACTTATTTGTGTGTTTTAAAGAGATCTACATTTTTTGTGTAGTACGTTTTCGTGTATCGCTTAACGTTTACCAGTTATACAATATTATATCATGTTTCATCCAAATGAAGTGGACTTCACAGGCTGTTCCCTGAAAATTCAAAACATACATTTTATTTGTAATGTAAATGTTGTTAGTATATGTAACTTTAATCAAAATCGTTACGGCGATTTTTTAGAAAACCAAATATTTCGAAAAATCTTCCATGTAAAGGTACTCTTGGGATGGGGGTATTTCCTTGAAAATCTTTGTGTCGCACCTTTGAAAGCTACTGAATCTAAATACCAAGTTTGATATTTCTCCGACTTTTAGTTTTTAAGGTATGCTGTTCACAGACACACACACACACACACACACACACACACACACACACACACATATTCACACACGGATCGAAATCTCTATATCAAATTTTTGGGTGGAATGCAATACCTTCTCTACCTACTGAGCACGAGTAGAGAGAGCAATACAGCAGATCAATATATTATCATCCACAGACTGCAGAAGTCAGTTGCAATAAAAGCCTTCTATCTTAGCTGGTCTGTACAAACGTCGTATAAAAATAAAAGTCTGAAGTGTTACACTCATATGACTTTCTCTACTCTTGTACAAACTATTTTTACAAACACTTATTCTCTATATACTTTATGTTAATCGAGATATCGAGATGTTAATCTTATTGCTAATTTTCTTGTAGATGCAAGGGGAATTGGTAGGCTTTAAGCGGTAGTCAAATATTTTAAGAGCTGGTTGCTATGTGGAGTATTTTTCATTCTCTTTTTATTACCAGGACAAATAAAATAAATAACAAATTCCCATTTGAGAAAAAGTATAAGTATTGCAAAATTTAAGGGAATAACAAATAATATCTCGAAAATGGTTCACTCAACAAAAAAAATGTATATGACATAAATTGTATATTTTAACGCTATCTACATTTTTTGTGCAGTAAATGTTTGTCTATCTTTTATGGTTTACCAGTTATGCAAAAGTCGTTCACAATGAAGAATACTTTTGGAGACATTCCCAGAAAATTCAAGATATACATTTTATTTGTCATGGAAGTATCCTAAATATATGATATTTTAATCAATCGTTTGAGTGATTTTTGAGAAAATTAAAATTTTCGAAAAATGTTCCATGTAAAGGGTAATCTGGAGTGGGGGGATTTTCTTTAAAACCTTCGTGTCGCATCTCTGGAAGATACTGAACCTAAATACCAAGTTTGGTGTTTATCCGACTGTTCGTTTCTGAGTTATGCTGTTCACAGATAGACACACAGACCGACAGACACACACACACAAACGAACATGTTTCCAAAAATACCTTTTTGGATTCAGGGTGTCTCAAAACATGTATTTCCGGTGAAATCTCGGTATCGAATTTTTGGGTGGAATGCAATACTTCCCCTACTTACTATACGTAGTAGAGAAAGTAAAAAGTTACGAAGAGGAACTTAAATATTTAAGAATGTATAAATGAGACTTAATGCAGTAATGAAGCAAACACATCAGTTCAACTTCAAATTCCATGTACAAGCATTACAAATGTTCAGGTATGATTTACATCTGTAACATGGAATATACCTAATCTGTAAAGGATTTCGTCTCACATTCTATGAATCATATCACGGTCAGTGGTTGTTATTGCTTCTCCTATACAAACTCGCAATTAGTTTAAATTTGGCTCTTAATTTCCTTTGAACAGTGTCGCGATAACTTTCGTGTTATCTTATTTGCTGAGCGCCTGTTATTGTATTACTAGTTTGAATTTTTGGGTTCTTTGTCCTCCGGCTAGCTATTATTCTCAGTCGAGCAAATCTCTTAAACAGGGTGTGTAAACCGAAAGGAGTTGTTAATAAAAGATAGCACTGATAAAAGAATTTCTTTTTACACTTTTATTGCCGTCACAATTAATTAATTTCACATAATTACTCTTGATACACGCCCAACTGAAACAATTATATTTTCGAATGTAACTATAATCACTTCATTCCCGCACATTATTAATTCGCGTATTTCACATCTTTTAACTAACTTTACGACGCGAGAGATTCTGTAGAACTGCGCGACGTGTAACCCGCGAATGATTCTGTTGGACTGCGCGACGTTTGGCTTGTGAATTATTCTGTAGAACTGCACGTTACCCGTCTCTGGCATGGAATTTATACTCCCTCACCCCGATATGCCTAAATATTATAACAGAGCTGCTATTGGTTAATAAAGCGCGCCAACATTAGCGTCTATTTTATATCCAATCAAAATTACGAACACATATGCTCTAGGGAAGATATTCCCTCCATTTCTAAAGACTAATCTGACGTCATTTGCTTATCTCTTCTAATTAATAAACAACTCACCCCCTCGCTCATTGTTACCCTCTCCTATTGTCAGTTTCAGTGAGGCCGTGTAAACTTATTTCCTAACAATGCTTATAATTACCAAACATCTAAAATCATTGTCATACAATAATGTTAATTTACACTACAATCACTCTGGCATTCACAGTGTTGTGATATAGACTACTGCCTCAACAGACGTGGCCGATCGCGATTCATGAAACATCGGACAACAATGGGCGCGCTCCGCATCTGGGCGTCTTCAAGCTGACTGATGGCGACGATATTATCATTACATAAAAGCGTGCTGCACTGCACTCTAACGTACTCTAGTTGCATAGTAAACTTGAGGATATGGCGGAACATTTTAAACACATTAGACCATAACACTATCCTGGTTCAACACCACAGGCGGGATAGTTTTGTATATCTAATTTATATGGACGCTGTATTATACTGTAGAATCTTGCATCTGTGACATTTTCTTTACCAGAAAAATAATGTTAAAAATTAATTATGAAAAGAATTGTCTACAAAGCTCGAAGAAATGTGAAAAATTGCAATTTGTTTAATTTATACCTCATTTATATAAAACCCCTTTTGGATAAGTAAATAAAATACTATATAGTAGAGGTCTGCATTTCAGTGAAAACAATCGACCGTACCGACCGTGCGGTGACACAATGATAGCTTGTTACGCTCGACCGTCGAATGTGCAGATTGCATATCTATCACGCTCAACTTCTTTGCTCCCTTGTTTCTCTGCTCGAAGCACTTCTATTGACCGAGAGCCCACGGTCGACTTGAACCCCGCGGTTGACCGTGGCGTCTCGGTAAAACGGTTAACCGAGGCTATTCGGAGCAGTGACGATGCTTTGGACTGTATAACTGAATGAAGCAACCGTTACGGTTACCTCTTTACTCGCTCAATGGCAAATGTATAGCCTAATTTAGCTAATCTCCATTACTTCTGACTTTTTTCGGGGGGACTGGCCAATTTATATATCTCGTTATTACTTTGTCTACAACCTGCATGGGTATAGGAAGTGCTGTATTCCATCCAAAAATTGTATATCGAAATTTTACTGGAAATACATATTTTGAGATCCCTGAACCCAAAAAGGATTTTAAGAAAGAGATCCACCCGCGCGCGCGTGCGTGCGTGTGTTTTTGAGTGTGTGTGTGTGTGAGAGAGAGAGAGAGAGAGAGAGAGAGAGAGTGAGTGAGTGTGCACAGCATAACTCAAAAACGAAACGTCGGATACATATCAACGTTTATATTTAAGACCAATATATTCCACAGATGTGACACCGAGGTTTTCATGAAATTCCCTCCTCACCAAACTATCGTTTACATGGAACAACATTCATTATTTTTTATTTTCACATACTCTGTGACTTTGATTCAAATGTCATATGTTTGAGATATTGACACGACATATAAAATGTTATCTTGAATTTTCTTGGAATAGTATATGAACTCCACTCTATTCTTAGTGGATTGTATGCAACTTGAAAACCAAAAGGAAGAGGCAAAAATCTTGATTACAAAAAAGATGTATATCCACAAAAGAATACACAATTTGTTCGAAATACATTTCTACACTTCACAACAACAGCAGTTCCTTTTAAATATTTCATGCTATATGTTTTCCCAAATGTAAGTAAATGTGACAAAAGTTTTGCGATACTTTCTTTCTTTCATTCTTTCTTTCTTTCTTTCTTTTATTCATTCTTTCCATCTTTTTTTTCTTCTCATGAAAGCTTGATGACAGAAACAACTTGAATCAGTTGAGTGCTTTTTCTATATTTTACATCTAGGCGTGGTAGTTGTATGGGTAGTGGTGTTTATAGTAATGGGAGTTTTAATAATGGTAGCAGCAATATATTTGTATTGTTTATATCATTAAAGCACATGATTTGAAATAGCATCTCTGTATATGCAAAACACGCAGAAACCGTTATACTCCTTGCTTCTGCGAGTGTATCAGGTAGACAGTAAGATCAATTGCCTGAAAATATCACACCACGAAGAAAGCTAAGTGGAACTGGATTTCCGATAAAGACGAAGGCGTTTTTCCACACGATATTTAGCCGTTACTAAAGGGAATGTGCCTGTCAGAAGGCAAACTTCCGAAATGGCGGAAAAACCAACAAACAGGTTTTCCACGGCTATCAAATGCTGCACGAAAGGTGTCAAGCGTTCACTACAAGTGCGGCGAGCGAACACAATTTCAGCAGAAGATCCTGTCTCGATTCTGAAAATATAAACATATTTTTTTTATTCATAACAAAATAGATAACTATAAATAGAAAATATTTATTTCAAAATAAAACTAGGTAAAAAGCCAGTTACATTTTAAAATGTTCATTTGCAATATAATCAGTTTAGCTGTTCATGTATTTACATTATTGAGCTATAATTGAATTCTATGCTTTTCTCTTATCACCATCACCAATATGTTTTCGGTGTTATTCGTCTTATTATTGCTTTTTCATTTTTAGGCAGGAAAGAATAGTGCGAGTTCATTTAATTTATTGGTTTATAAATAGGTACACATGTTATGATCATGAATGTAGTTTAATTATGAGTGACACTTAAATATTAGAGTTCGTTTTATTTATAATTAACATAAAAGATCTACTCGTTGTGGTAAATTCCACAAAAAGAAGTATTAGTTTTTTGTTTTGCAGAATCCTTTCATAATAATTACTATTAAATTCATATTACCTAAGTAAAGTTTGTGCCTCGGCTTTTTCTGTTACCTTTTCCTTGTTTGTTTCTATTTGTACATATAAACAAGTAGTAATAAATATAGCATATTTTGTTCTATTGTGCTCATGGTCTTCATAGTTTCGGTTATTCTAAAGTCACATTTAACGTATTCTTTATTTTTAGCAAGTAATGCCGAAAGCTTTCAAACACTCAGTAGTATCGAAAACTGCAGTGAAACATATAGATATTATATAATATGTTTCTTTACAATCTTGCAAATACAAACTGAATTATTCGAACAATAAGGTTTATTTCGTATAATTACATTGTTTAATAACGAACACTTTTATTTTGAAACTAATCATTTCCGGGTTACCTAATCTACGACTTTGTCCAAGCCGATTTATTTATTATTTCAACGCAGTAAAATGATACGAGAAATTTTCTCAGATTTTGAATTCCCTAAATATCTTCATTCTATATGCGATTTGTGTTTTTATAGAAACAACTGTTTTTAAAGGGTATACAAACACTCCGACACGATCTACGCAGTTAATAGACTTAACACTACAACAATAAATAAATAATTACACGCTTCACGTGCTCGAATGCCATACGTGGCCACCGAAGGTGGTTCGGTGAGTCACGGTCGGCCGTTTTCATGGGAATGCAAACCTCTACTACATAGCCTATTTTCCAATTGGGCTGGATATAAATGATGCACAAAGTTTCATAGGAATTGGTTTAACCATTCTTGAGTGAACAGTTGCACATGTGATTAACATACGCACCAAGTTTTGAAAACGCACTTCTTGGTTTCCGTGTAACCCGTTATAAACTTTAACATCAATGAGAAGCTCAACTATTCAAGCTTAGCCTGGGCGTTAGCATTAATTATCCAAAATTATCAGAATACTTTGGTTACAATTTTATTATAGCACATTTAGCTCATACAACATCGATCGCTCTCTAACATTACTAGGAGTAGGCATATCAAGGAACAATATGTACACCGGTCTCCATTATATTGAAGTTATGAGAGGGAATTCTCCTTCCCATTCTCTGGGCCGTAAGCTTATTACACTAAGTAGATCTAGAATGGGAACCTAGAGAAGATAATTAATTGTACCAGAGCAGTGTTTCTTCTAATAAACATAACTGGTCCTCTCTTCAGATAGGGCTCGCAGCTCTGCACCTGCAAACTACTGATCTGCCTGGCAATCATTAGTACTTCTTTTATTTAGAGGAAATGAACCGAAAATGTTGCTTCTGAAATTTAATTTCAAGTATCTTTCAACGTTTTCCATAAAATAGTGCTATATTACTTAGTTCCTATCTCCAATGCATCTGATAAAATTGTGAGTATGAATTTAGGCGTTTTTAAATGCCGTTCACATCTTATGAACGTTTTAATAACTACGTATAATACAAGTACGCTTGTATAAAAGTCTCTGATATCATACATCGTGGATATGTGTCGTAAACTGCTATGAGCAGAAATTTGTAAATCATACTCTCTTTAATTTTTAAAAAGAAATCGTTCTTAATTTTTATCATACGGTATGAGTCTTAGTTATAGATTAATACTAGAAAACCCAAAATAAATAATTGATCACTGAAACGGTATTTAATCCCAAGTCGCGAATTTAAAGTGTATTTAAAAATCCGATGTGTTACATTCACATTACTTTCTCTGCATATTAATCTTTTATGTTTATATAGCTTCTACAAATAATTCTTATTTCTCTATTTCATGTTAATCAAGATAAACCCTTGCAGAAAAGTTTTCATTACACATTTCGTTGAAGCTACACGGTGGATAGAGGAAACACCTAGTCAGATGATTAAATTCTAGCCTAGAAATGCCTTACTCTTTCCATGACATTGCGAGAAACAACTGAACAGCGCCAACACTTTAAAAAAATTACAATTGAAAATTCAAATAATAAGGGATATCTTGGAAATGGCTTATGCCAAGAGAAAGTTCCCTGAAATAAATTATGTTTTAAAGACATCTAGATTTTTTGTGTAGTACGTTTTTTCTACCTCTAATGGTTTATACGTTATAGAAAATTATTCAAACTTCGTTCTAAATGAGGAGGATTTCACAGGCTATACCCAGAAAATTCAAAATATACATTTTATTTACTATGTAAATATTTTAAACGAAAGGTATTTAATCAAAACCGTTAGAGCCATTTTTGATAAAATGCAATGGGAGTGGGGATATTTTCATGAAAATCTTCGTGTCGCATCTTAGGAAGATACTGAATCTGAATACCAGTTTGGTATTTATCGGACATTTCGTTTTGTAATTATGCTATTCACCGACACGCGTGTACCGTTTTGTATAGCACGTATTTTCGGTGAAACCTCGATATTGATTTTTTGGGTGGAATGCAATATCTTCTCCGCCTATTATGTACATAGTAGAGAGAACTAAAAACGTCCGAAATATCAAATATTTCTAAGTTCCAATGTATTATCGTTTAGAAAACAGTTTATTATTACAAATTATTTTCATTTTATTGTTATAACTTTTATTGTTTTTGCACACTTTTTGTAAGCATGTTTACAATTTTTTCTGATAACTTAATATTCATGCAACTGTTATAATTTACAGTAAAATATTTTTTTTGTAATACTCACTTATAACGGTTTTGTTTAAAATCAGCTAATTTATATGTCTATTCTGTGTTACTAGGCAAGCTCATTTATGAGCCAGACAAATAGAGAAATCGTCCGCAATAACCAAATTTTCTAAATTGCGGATTGACTTGAATGTCAGTGTGAACTGGCAACTGAAAGCTGCATTAAATCACGCAAGGATGCTGCTAGATATGCAAAGCCTTCATGGCCCTCGAAGCCCTCAATGTGAACCTTATTTCTAACGAAGACGAGTGGTTACAGTCAAGCCGTTCATCTCTCAAGGTAATACAATCGCGAATCTAAAGCATTGCCGAATTAATGAGCTCATAACTTGAAGATGGAAAGGTGTTTAGTAGAAACGGCGCCTCTAGAGCTGTTTGTTTATTCTAGGTCTGCCATTTCTTTGGGATGAAGCATTGTCCCATACGAATACACATTCATACTTGAGGCAGTATTTTTAACATTTAAATGATTTCAGTCTAATTATATAATACATGTAAATTCAATAACAGCCCGCCTTAAAGCAATATGTGTATGTAACAATATATAAAAAGTGTATATTGTCGTGACCTCTTAACAAACTACCTCAATGGGGGGTAGAGCGATGAGGTTACCGAGAATCTTAAAGTTAATAATTCATATTATACGAGGTCAGACAGGGGACACAGCTGACAGAAATTATAAAAAATATTAGAAAGTTCCTAACAGAAACATTAACCCATGGTGTGGATGAGGGAAGGGATCTATCTACTATAATAATCCATGACTAAACTAACTGGATGGCTAGTGGGTTTATTAATAAAAGGGGATTACATTACCTCCTTGCTGCCATGTCTGTCGGTGAGGACGCCATACTGTTTGTATGGGTAGCGCGCACACACATGTCTTGCCTTGAACAGTAACTAGCCTCGACTCACTGACCCCACGCTCAACTCGGCGTGGTAACGCTATTCTAACTGGCTTATCCCCTCCACTCTTGCGCAATACCCGATCCGGGCAGCCAGGTCACATACGCAATAATGCTCGTACGTCACAATATTACAGTCATTTTATATGTTTATATTATTGTATACATGTTCAATAATGTTATGTGAATGTATTACGTAATTTAATAATGTAGGAGCTGTGAGAATAATGGGTTAAAAGTTGCTAACAATAAGGTAACCTTGAGGCAATAATGAATTAGAAAGTAATAATACTACTAGTCATTCTTGGAGCAAAAATAATGTAATTTTTGTGACAGTTTATAAAATAGCCAATCAACAACCAGAGAAAAGCTTAAGTTAAATAAAAGTATTCTGTTGGATTAGGAATAGCCAATCAGAGACTTGAAATACAAGAATTTACAAATTTAGGCGGTAGAAATCAAGTCAGTTGCTTGTAGACAGCGCTCATAACTGGACGTGTTGCTTGCAGACAGTGTTCCTAATCGGACGCGAGATGCGTCCTCGAAAAATTTACTACGTATTCGTGTGAGACGAAAATAGTTTACGTGTTAAAAAGTGCAAGTAATTAATAAGAGATTCTCACAGCTCGCTCTCTCTCCCTCTCTCTCTCTCTCTCTTTCTCCCTATATCAGTGAAGTGTTATTTAAATCGTGTCAAGCATTCATAAAAGGAGTGAAGTAAAATTATAATCTGTGTAAGCCTACATTCTTTAGTCGCATCACTCCTTGCTAAGACATTCATGTCTCTAAAAAAAATATAAATACTGACGCAGCCGAGGCAAACATAAATATATAATATTTAAAGAAACAGTCAAAATTACAAAGTTAATATTTTTAAATTTTGGACGAAGGCTACTGGGTACCATACGTGCGGCTGCAACTACTTCAAGTGTTCGGCTCCCCAACAGTCGAAATACAATACATCATCTTCAAACTAACTTTCCATGCGTAGCAGCAACAAACCTTCAAATTGGCTCCCAAAGCGTGGTGCTAAAAACAACGTAATAAAAATATCTACTTCATACTGTGGAAATCTTTGTTTGTTTAAATAGAGTACAGCCGTTCAGCACTTGTTGCGCCAATTACACCAGCATCATCACATTGCTAAATTGAATAAGTTCGTTGCATTCCCTGTTAGAGGGATCACAAATAATAGGGAAACCAGAAGTTGTCATGTAGCCCAATAAACATAGAAGCGCTTGGGAGTATCGAACGAGTTCGAGCAGAAATGCAGCGAAGTCCACAGCGTTCTGCCCGTCGACTTTAGCTGACACTTCAAATCTTCCGCCGATCACTTCACCGCATATAGAAAGAAGATTTGAAATTCCAACCCTTATAAGCTGCAAGTTGTCTGTAAGTTAAGCTGAATTAACCAGACGAGAATGCCATTCTGTGCGCAACTTCAAAAGATGTTTGATGAGAACGATATTCTTGTAATCAGCTTATGTCGGACGAAACACGTGTTTAATTAACCGGATTTGTCAATAAGCAAAATGTCCGGCATTGGTCAAACAGCTACTCGGAGTTCCTTCATGAAATCCCACTAACAACCTTATACTTGCCGTCTTATGCGTGTTGTTGGATTCGGCTTTATTCGTTATACTTAATCCAAGAATCCACGACAATAACGTTGGTTTTAACTCGAAACGATGTATTCAGTTCACAAACACCTGCTTGGTACCTGAATTAAGGACAGAACATCATTATAGTTCCAGTAAAATGGGGCTACTGCCCACACAGGCAATATCGGCATTAACAGGTGGCGACAGTTGTTTCCGGATAGATTCACAACTCGCTTTATTGACATACACAATAGATCATTATTCATCATATCTCCGGATCCATCATATCAGTTCCAGATGTCATTCTTTGGGACTGTCTCAAAGAGGAGACAGTTAGCTTTGGGAATGTCTTAAGGAAGAGACAGAGAGCCGTTCGTCGGCTTGTTGAAGTGCAGACTGCTATGCTTTATGAATTTGCACCGACATTCTGACTCGTACGTTGAATATTTTCCAGATCAGACTACGCATTTCTGATATGAAGGAGCTGGGCATTTAGTGGATGTTATTTTCAAAAATAAGGATATGTTAGCATCAATGCAAATGGTAAATGTATAAATGAAAACAAACTACATTTCTGAGTACGTAGACATTCATTCATAGCTTGCTATTGTTTCTGTACTATTAATTTTGCTCAACTCTGTATATACTTGTGTTTTGCTAATCACAAATTTACTAACACCTCTCTTGTTCTACGTAAATCACTTTTGCCTAATGCACGAGCAGTTTGAGAAAAAATGTAAAAAGCACATAAATGTATTAAACCTTTTTATAAAAACAACCTTTCATTACATTTCTATTTTTATTTATTTAGCTATAAATACGCTTAAAGGTTTCATTAATTAATCTAGTGCGATTGTACGTTTAATGGAGTAATGATACCACTATTTGGAATCGCCTGTTCTTTTCAAGTATCAAGACTTCCTGATTCTCTGAGGTAAGATTTTTATCGGACAGTGTGATTGCATATGCCTGGTGCTCAACATCGGCAACAGAACAATAAATCAGGGCGAAAACGGTAGTGATTATTACAAATTTGTATCAGAGCGCGGCGCTCCAGAACACGAGCAACGACGCGGTTTCTTTTTCGATATCTCCACTAGAGTAGCAGTCGAGTAGCTTCAAGACTCGGTGTCATCAGGTAGAGATTACCTTCAGTGAGCCATGCCAAATTGTGTTCTCAACGCGGGGCAATTCAACTTTGAGGCAAGCTGTACACCCCATATTCGAAGTCTCAACCAGGCAGCATATTACCAGCGCTGCAATAGGGCACTACAACTCTTCATATTATTGATGCCCAAAATGAGGCCTACATACTGGCGCCCAGCGTGAAGCTCTTCAACTTTGGCGCAAGCCGCATCAATACAGTATCATATCATCAGCGCCAAGTCTGCACATTGATTGATACCCAACATGGGGTAAACCATTCCCACTATTGGCACCGGGTATGGGCAATTCAAACTTCAGGGCTAACCTCCGGATATTTTGGCACCTCAATAAAACAGCAACACAACGAGAGATTGACACACAGAATCGTGGAGCATCGGTAATCTGTGTAAGTAATGTATCAAAACTACAGCAATTGTTGCTTTTTACTTTCTCTACCACGTACATAATAGTGTTGCATCCCACTCACAAATTCCATATAGAGATTTCATTGGAAATACATGTTTTGAGACCCCCTGAACCCAATAAAAGATTTTTGGAAAAAGGTCCGTGTGTGTGTGTGTGTGTGTGTGTGTGTGTGTCCATGAACAGCATAACTCAAAATCAAAAACTCGGATAAATTTCAAACTTCATGTTTAGGTTCAGTACCTTCGAAAGATGCGACACGAAGATTTTTAAGAACAGCCCCCATCACAAAGTATCCTTTACATGGAACATTTTTCGAATTTTTTTATTTTCTAAAATATAGCTAAGGCGGCGCCGTGGCCCAGTGGTTAGACCGCTCGCCTCCCACCGAGGCGGACCGGGTTCAATCCCAGGGACCTGCATGTGGGATTTGTGGTGGACGAAGCGGCGTCTGGGCGGGTTTTCTCCGGGTTCTTCGGTTTCCCCCGCCATTCATTCCACCAACTGCTCCATCATCACCTTTCCTTTCATCCATTTCACCAACATTTCGTTTCATCTACTTCCTTCATCCCATACCAGGCATCGGGCTGATCACCCATCCTGGATGCTCTGTCTGATCCATGAGTGTCTGCTCCTCGACGGGCCTCTGACCCCAGGCACCCGCCTGTAAGTCCTGGGGGGTGTAAGTCCTACATAAGAGGAGGGTAAACAGATAATGAATGAATGAATAAAATATAGCTCTAACAATTTCGATTAAAACAACCTGTATTAAAGGTATTTACATTTCAAATATAATGTACATCTTGAATTTTCTGAGAATAGCGTATGAAGTCCACTTGATTCGAAGTAATTTTGTATAATATTGTGTAACTGGTAAACGTTAAGCAATAGACGAAAACGTGCTACACAAAAAATGTAGATCTCTTTAAAACACACAATTCATTCCAAATAAGTATTTTCGTGGCATCAGCCTTTCCAAGCTATCCGTTATTAATTATTCGAATTCTTCAATACTCTTGTCATTCTTTTCAAATCCTTTGAATATTCAGTTGTATCTCGAATTGCATGCAGAGAACATGGAATTCTAAGGCCAGTAAGTATCGTCCAGTTCTTAAACATTTGACTGTCGCTATTTCCTTTGTATCTATAACGAAATGTGCAATGCTGCTATTTACGGAAAGTTTTGCTTCGACTAAAATGAAGATGGGAAAATAAACTTTTTCAAGAATGAATCATATATCTACTAATAAGTGCTAGAGGGTTAAGAAAGTCATGT
The DNA here is from genome assembly GCA_030765065.1 of Deroplatys truncata. Classification (NCBI taxonomy): domain Eukaryota; kingdom Metazoa; phylum Arthropoda; class Insecta; order Mantodea; family Mantidae; genus Deroplatys; species Deroplatys truncata. The sequence continues at coordinate 136,293,797 of CM060981.1, forward strand.
GAATGTTAACACATCAGAGCTTTTAACCACACATTCGTACCAGAAACACCAGAAAGAAAAGGAATGTTATTAAAGATGACAAACAAACTGCAATGCGCAGATGATGTTTACTTTCCATGCTAAATGTGCAATATTATCGAAAATAAAACATGTTCATTGCTTCTTCCGTTAAGCAAACTACAGAAACTAGAGTTATACGAGGAATGTTCTAAAGGTTCTCGGCTTATATTTCGTGAGGATGGCCAAACTATGGCGGTTATAAGCATCATATTTTAGGCGGCACGCACTTTAGAGGTGTAAGTGTAGTCACTTGTTTGTGACGATCGTCAAAATAAACTAGCATTAGCAGTTTGTACCAAATGGATAGAACTGAAATACGAGCTGTGATAAAATACTTCATTTTGAATGGGAACCAAAACAGAAGTACAGAAGGAATTGTATTCGGCACTAAAGGATTCTTCCCCTTCGGTGGGCTGCTGAATTTAAGCGTGGTCGTACGTCCATGCAAGATTGAGCGCTCGGGATATTCCAAAACAGCAACGACCGATGAAGTTGTGACAAAAATTCACAATATCCTACTCAAAGAGCGCCACACGAGTTGGCTGACAACGCAAATGCCTTGATAGGCCGCGTCCACTGCATTTTACACGAAGTTTCAGGTATGAAAAAGTTTTCCGGTTGATGACCGCGTTTGTTAACAATGGACCAAAAAGCGAATGAACATTTCTCAAGAATATGTAGACTTGTTTAAAAGCAATTTCAGTGAGTTTCTTCGAAGTAACATCAGATGAAACTCTGAATCACCAGAGACGAAGGAACAGTCCAAAAGTGAGTGGAAACAGGTGAAAGTGCACCAAAGAAACAAAAGGGTTCCATCAGCAGCAAATGATGATGATGATTTGAGTTTAAGGGTGTGCTAGGTCATTAGCGCCCTATTAGCAGCAAAAGTCATGGTTATGACGTTTTGGGATTTTTATGGTGTGAAGCTCAAATGCACCTCCAAAAGGGCAGGACCATCACTATCGGATCAATTGAACGATGCGTTTTAGACTAAATGTCCACGTGACCACGCCTTGCGAAAAAGAAATGTCTCTTTCATCACGGTAATGTACTTTCACACAAGTCCTGGATTGTTGCTGTAAAACTTCATGACATGCGTGTCCTAGTGCATCAGTTTTGGCTCGCAGCGACTAAATTTTGTTCCCAAGCATAAAGAGTGGATGGACGAAGATTCACTTTAAATGTTGGGGTTGAAGCTTATTTTTGGACAAGTCCTATTTTACTGACAGTATTAATAAGTCAGAAAGGAAACATGTGTGTTGATGCACCTTGTGCTTTCTTGGTCAGTCAGAACGTTTGGAACGTAATAGCTCATTATTGTCCATTCCAAATCAGAGTGCCTTTCACTGAAAACAAACTCTTTGTATTATCCGCGCGAAAGTAGTTCGCAATCTCCGCCCATAATGGCTGCTTGTTCCCCTACCACGTGCTTGTTGAACACTATTTAGTGTATAAAAAGGCGCCCTGCGTGAGAATAATAGTTCAAAATGCAACTTGAGGTAACAATAGATTTTATAAGTATGCGGCAATGAACATTTTACTTACGTTAATCACAATCCTTGGGCAAAAGTGCAACACCCAAATCCGAATCCTCCGAAGATGACTCAGCTGCCATATCGGAATCGGAACTACTCTCCAAAATAATGACAAGCTTATCCACAATTCCACAGCACTGTCGCACTTAAAACAAGTTCCCACGTTTTATCTTCTTCTATGTTATATTATGTCATTATATTCTCTGCTCGCTTTCGTTACACTTCTCACTGAAACGCCTGTAAAATCCGATATTAGTTTCGTAATATGCAATAATGCAAGTGTCGGGTATTTTTGTAATAGTGAGTTGAATATATGAAGTATTGTTTGTTTTTAGCCACCTTTTAACTGTTTCCCGCTCCTGTGTTTGAACAGTTTATTCGCAGTACACGCACCTTCCTCTGTCATGTAAACTCAAATATCAACCGACTAAATCACAAGATTTGACCTGAGTTGAGCAGATGTGTGTTAGTGTATTATGAATGACTGTTCGCTTATCAATTATCATATATCCTGTGTTACGCAAAGTGTTTATTCGGTACTCAGATAGCACCTCTGAGAATTCGTTGCTGCATTTCTTGTGTATGTAAGAGAGTGGCAGTCGTGCATTTGATTGGTATTAACAAGCAAGATGATCTCGGCGTCAGCGCAATAGCAGGCGAAAATCATATTTTGTAATCTCTTAAAGCTAGTATATATCCATTACCTTTAACGATGAGTTCTTATGATAACCGCAATAAAGTGTGCAGTTCTATACCCTTCCTGCTCTAATATTTCATAATACAATACATGTATTAAGGAACTATTTGCGTTGGCGTAAGAGTAATATTCTTGGGTTCGTGACAAGCCGAAGCTCGTGCTTCTGTTTACATCAGAGGCAACTCTGGTTTGGAATGGACAGTAATGTTAGGTATTTGTTAAAGAATTCCAAGTGTTATTCCCATAGGTTTCTTTCCGTCTGTACATTGTGACGCAGCGGCTATGGCCCAAGCTTATCGGGAGGCCGGCGCCGGGCAGGCGGAGATAAACGACGATAAATAGCGCTCGCCAACCTAAACACCGGGAGCGTAATCGGTAGATAACCGGAATCTTCTCGAAGTTTTCCCCCCCGCCTCCAGACAGGTCTAGAAGATTCCATGGAAGATTCCATTGGCTATATGATCGAACGTTCTCGCAAGATTAATCAGAGAGAGTTGAATCAGTGAGCGAGCGAGTTGGCGGGCGAGTTTCCGTTGCGACGAGGACTGCCGTTCTTCGGGTGAACTTGTAGCGACTGCTGTGTGTGCAGCGGGATATTGTGGAGGTCATGTGCTTGACTCCCAAGCGAGCGAACCGTTCAGAAGAATAGACTATGTGACAGAGGAAAATGAACTAGTTCACATTAGCGCAGTGACAGTGTGAACTAAGTGAAGTCTAAGTGAAAAATGAGCTAGACAAAAGCAAATCAGTGACAGTGAGAACTTATAAGAGTGACAATTGAAAAACTTGACAAAATCACAATGTTCATTCGTTAGCTAAACTAAACTTTTCTGAAATTTTGAGTGTATTATTAGGACAGTATCAGCCACTTGAAAGCTGTGTGACATCAGAGATGTGGTTTGGTATCTCTCCGACACACCGACAGAAGATCAAAAAGAATAAATATAAGGCAGGCGAAGCAAGGGGAAATATGAAGTCAGTGATAAAGCAGTGACTAGCGGGCTAAGGAGAATGAATGTTTTACTTTGTACATATGTTTGTAAAACTTGAGGCCTGCCTTCCCTCACCCCTCCCCATTATGTTTTATCTAGGCTTCTTCTGAGCAATTTCTTAGTTACAGTGGCGTCAAACATTTTTTGAGTTGTCGGACTCTGTTTCACATCACAAAATAAAAAAGTATTTTAGGTTTTAGCAATTTATACTGAGAACAAAAATTGCATAAATGTCTTAGCTTTCAAATTAAAAGACTAGAAGATTAAAGAAACTATACCGCAATTTAAAGCAAAACAACACGTTGCACGAAAGGGAGCGTTCTCTCTGAGGTGCTGGTGACTTTTTGAACAAACCATTGGTGGAAGTTAAAACTGCTTTCACAATAGATTTTGTGCCTTGACTCGAATATCACTCTATCATTGTCACTGCAATGCTTTTGAATGTAAGGGACTTTTTAACATTAAAATGAATGGGAATAACAGATGTTACCTATAAAACGTGATATGTTTTGTAAATAGTAAGTATTTCATGCCCATATACCTCATTATTTCTGCATTTTGTCTCGTTTAAGTATTCTTGCATCTTAGATAAAACTACGTAAGTTATGGAAATTGTGAGTCATAAATGCAGTTACAAACAGCTCTTGCTTTACCGTTAGGTGTTGGGAGATGATTTTCAAAGCCTTATATATTGAATGACATTGCTTTATCTTAAAGTAGTTGATATCTTAAAGGTAAGTAAAATTCTCAAAGCAGCAGAAAATCGAAAAATCCGCACTTTTTCGTCGTACATCTTGCACGTTTTACTTGCTATAATTGGTGATTTAACAATCTAAGATTTCAGTGACGCAATTATTTAGGAAATAAGGATATATTGTATCATGTATTATAAGTATTATATTATAAATAGTAACTACATAATTAAACTCGTAACTGCGATAACTGGATCTGCCATCCTAAAATAGGATAGGGAAGACCAGTTAAGAATTATTCAAATCTAATAATAGACCGGAGAGTTTACAACTCGGTGTTATCACCAGACAAAGGAGTTTCTAAACAAAGGTGTGACGAAAGGAAATGAAGTTGAATTTATTGCTGGAACTTTACGTAGGTAACTCTATCCCTCGTGAGCCTAGTGGCATTTGAAGACAGCACTCGCCAGCCGTGTCCTTCGGACGCTTTTGTTTTCATTCATTGTATTGACATATCGTTTGAGTGTAGATAAATTGAAGCCAAATGCTTAGGAATCCCTATACCTGGTTATTACCTTGGACATGGCTGTCGTCACCACCATTCTCGTTATTAGGATTATTTTTTTAACATCTACACGGTGTAACAGGTGAATTGTCTGTCTAGCAATAAGGAGAGCCGGAATTCCCAAACTCGGCTAGGAAGAATAAGAACAATATTTCCGGAATTTTACTTAATACCAAAAGGTTTTGCACTTCTCGAAGGAATCTGCATCCCCTAGAGCATGGATGGTAAACGTTTTTCAACTAGTATTGCCAGTTAAGAGGAGGTGACACACCATAGGTATATTAACGTCAATTTTGTCAAACGATACACAGTACTAAAAAATAACAGTGCTGGATTGTGAAGCTTTACTCCGCGTAGTAGCATGTGTTTTGTATTGTAGCAAGTGCGCGCTGGTTACGCTACCTTAAGCGTGAGTCCTCATCTGGGCGTCCCGAGTTTGATGTCTGACGGCTGCTCGTTCTCTCGTTCCGGAAATGCTGAAAGTCAGGCCTAGTCCTATTGTTGCAATATCAGAGGTGTAGGTGAAGCCAAATCATGACACGTATTCAATTTAAAACTGGGCTTCATTCCAAACAACAAATAAACATGTAAAGCGACTAGCATCACTATTTCCTTATCTGAACTTTTCTTTCTATACCCGCAATCTTAATTTTGGGGAAGCTATTTGTTATCGTCGCAGGTTCTGTTCCCTCACCCTTCGCAGCAGATGCAGGTCTCGTCTCACCATCAGGAGCAACGCAAGTGTGTGAGCAAGTTCTGGCTGAATTCCTGCAATCGTTTGCCCAATACTTGTAACGTGTCTTTTGATTGGTAATTGCTTGGCGTGGTATGAGAGTTGCTGTCCAATTTTTTAGGAGACAGGCTTCACTTGACCCTCGGGAAATGTCCTCCTAACTCCATGTCTTTGACGAATTGTCCTCGTTACTAACTCGCCTTACCCTGGTTAACAGTTTTACAATATTATATATTGTATGTATAATTTATAATATGTACTGTTTACAATGATATTTACAACCTTACTGATATTTATATCTGTTCTATTTCGTTTCAGTTTCCTTTTCATATATCTTCCTTGCTATTTATTCTCAGTTGTAATTAGTAGTATATCTATTCAATTATAGATTAATAATACAAATCAATTATTGATTATTAATATCTGTGAATCTTAATTGTTTGATATCTACAGGTGTGTAGAAAAACACTGACACGCTTAGTATGTTGGGTGGGGCATTAAAGGAAACATTTTTCAAGAGGAAACCCATGTCCGAAATACAGAGATTGGACGCTGTGGGGCGCCAAATTTTGCACAACATTCATGTTTGGGACGACGGAAATCCGCGCGCGCAAGTAGTTAGCAGCAACCAGATCCATAATGTCTTTAATATCATTTCTGTACGTAAAAATAAATAAATAAATAAAAATAAAACGTGCGCAGAAGACAGATGCCGCATCTGAAAATGTTCAGAACACAGCCTTCGAGCCTCAGCTGCTTTTTGGTGCATCTCCGCACAGTTCGTAAACATGTCCGTGTGTTCGTTATTGGTGAACGTTACCTTTTTGTGTGAATGACCTGGCTGGAACTGTAAGCAAGCGGCCACGTGACAATTATCAATTATAAACTATCAATAAAACACCTGCAGACAGCAGCACTCCTGTGACCTTTTTTTGTACCTGCACTGTCCCTTTAAACATCAGTAATGCGATAACTTCTTTTGCACCTATGTATGCGGGAAACATAAAACTGCAAAGGGCGGCTTGTTTGGGCCACTTAGTACTATTTTAGAAAATAACCTTCGGTAATTCCAACTAAATTTTTGATAATTATAAACATTGTATGCATTATTTCTTGTTTCACACAATTCAACGGTTTGTAGAATCATAACTTGTATCAGATGATTTCTTATAATGGGTCGGGACAAGGAAGTAATGCAACTTTGGTATTCACTCTATTTATTAATTTAACAAAAGCCACCATAGTGGTGCTTCAATTTTGAAAAAAAATACGAAACAAGTCTATGTGGCTCAAATTAGGAGCAATAAATATGGTTTAATACCAAAGCAGAAAGGAGTAACGTACCAAACGTTCCTAAAATGTTTCCTAATTGAATGTGGAATAGTAGTATATATAAAAAAAGATTTTAAGGTGCAGCACCATTCCAAAAATATAGCTATTTTCATACAGACAGTTCAATATATGCATTTGGGGACATGAAATGAAGAAAATAAGCACAGTTTGTTGCACGTTTTTGCACCTTTTTGTGGGATTACTACATTTTGCACATTTTTCCTTCTATTCCATACTTCGGCACCTTTCCCCCATTTTATCTGCATTTTTAATAGATTAGACAGAATTTTTTTCTCTTCTTGAGCAGGATTTTAAGATTTTGTTTAATGAAAAGTCAACAATAGTCAATAAATATTAAAATATAAGTTATAGTAAACAGCAATAGTTATTCATACCCCCAGCAACAATGGCCAACTTCAGCAACAATGGCCAACTTCAGCAACAATAGTCAACCTCAAACTAGGTCAACCTGCAGATGTGAAATCAAATAAAATTTAAACAATGTTGAAACCTATATTCAGTTATTGCTGACTTGAATTTAACGGTTCCTGTCTATCGACTGTGCACTGCCTTGTTGGCCGCGTTAGTGTTTTATAGAACGGGTTTTTCACAACAAAGTCATGTCGAAAGTTAAGAAGAAATTGTGTGCACTTTCAGAAGAATTCAAGACTCAGTTTATCGAAACTGGTGGCATCATTCTGCGATGTGCAAAGTAAGTATTACAATCGACGACACAAGCATCATAGAAACAGAATAAACCAGCACATCCAAAACAACAAAACATTTAAAGAACATTGAATTTTGCAAGTCAAAACCTAAACAAACTACTCTGATACACCCTAACTTAAGGATCCTAAAAGTAGCGGTTATTGAATGAGTTTAGTGCAGATTTTGCTATAGCATTAATCCAGTCGGGAATTTCATTTCACAAGGTAAACAATCCTACATTCAAATTATTTCTTGAGAAGTATACACAAAGGTCAATATGGATGAGGGCACTCTGAGAAAAAGTTACATACAGCCAATTATGAGTAAGCGGCGGTCGGCAAACATGAAGTGGGATTCATTTTAGATGAAACTATTGATGAGCTGCAAGATATACTTTGAATTTGTTGGTTCTTCCATTATTTGGTGAATGGGTAAAACCTATGCTTTTTAAAATGTACCAACTCGAGAAGACAATGCCTGCACGATAATGCAATCATTGAACGATTCATGTATGATCCTGTGGCTAGGGGGCATACAATACGAAAAAGTCAGGCTTGTGGTCACTGATCAAGCACGCTACATGCTTTGGGCTTCCCAACAATTGAAGGGCATGTACCCCAACCTCAACCATGTCACATGTATTGCACATGGTCTACACCGTGTTTGCGAAAGTATCAGGGAGAATTACTGCAGAGTAAATGACTTCATTGGTACTCTGAAGAAGATTCTGATAAAGGCTCTCAATAATCAAGTTTTGTATCAAAAAATGATTGGGCTCCACCTTCCACATTTTCCTGTTATCACAAGATGGGATACTTGGATAAGATGTGCAATTTTCTTGTGCGAAAACTTTGATAAAATGCTTTAGACTCAATGGAGGCAGCATCCACCAAGCAGGCCCAACAATTAGTCAACAACAAAGACCTAGAGTTAGAACTTTTTGCAGTGTATGACTACAAGTATTTGCCTGATGTGATTCAGAATTTCGAAGAAGAAGGTATGGAGAAGGAAGAACAGTGGAAGAAGTTGATTAGTGTTAGAGACTACCTTGATAGATTTGCTAAAGACAAATTCGAATTAAATTTGAAAAACGGTCCAGATGTGGAAACCTTTGCAACTATGACTGTATTTCCTTTACGGGTGCTGACAGAATATGCTCCATTGGTTTCTTTAGATGTCGAGTGGAGTTTCTCCGGATATAAGGAGCTATTGAGCTCCAAACGCCAGCGACTTGGTGTCAAAAGCATTGAAATGCTGTGTATAATCCAGTATAACACGTTTTTGAATTACTAGAACCCAGTAAATGGTACAAAGAAAGTTAATGTAGCTGGTTTAAACCTAAATAAAGTAATTTCATCAGCAGCTTTTTAGGACCCTTTTGTATGTATTTTCGAAATCCCCCCCCTTTTCTGGCCATAATTTGCAGCTTAAAATCCTTTCACTAGTAATATAATATGAAAGCATCTGAGGTACCTTCGTTTAGATTCATTATCATTCTCTCTTCAGAGCAAACGTCTCTTGTATTTAGCTTCACTCTCAGAAGTGAACAGGAACCAGTTTCAACAAACAAAAGATCTTAGGTTCGTGGTACATATGCAATATCTCCTCCTTATATAGCCACTTAGGCTTTACCAAGTGACTTAGTTTTTCCATCGTTCTTTTCCCAAACATAAGAATCCTCTGCTGTAGCAAATCCCGTACAATTGATCACCTCAACGGAAAAGGACAGGAAAGTCTATGCAGTGAATTGTATTGCCTTGTTACTGTGTTCTCTCACACCATTTTTAACACGTCCCAAACGTATTATTGTTCTTCACTATTGTTCGTTTGGTAAAACTGCCTTTGTGTCTTTATACATCAAACTTTTCAATAATGAATTTGATATCGCGGTAGTGCAGAGTGCTTCATAAACATAATAGTGGAAAATAGATTTTCTTGATACAAAGGTGGAGTGGATGTATTTACATGTACTGATGTTCAGTTTTAAGAAACACTACAGTGTTCCTCAAACAGCCTCTTAGCATAGCTTCCTTCGGAAGTGAAGTAAAGCAGGTGGTCCCGTGTCGTAGATTTACGGCACGTAAAAGAACCTTAAGCCTGATAAAGAGGCCTCTGAGCAAAATTACAGGTGTTTCACGCCCAATATAGAATGGGACGCTAAAAACCATAGTAGTTAAAGAGCGTCCATATATAAAACTCAATTTCATTTTCAATTTCTCAAACAGCCTTTTTAATTAACAGAAGTTGGATATATTTGCAGCATATAAGAAGGATTTCAAACAACAACGAAATAAACAATCATTTTTGAGTTCCCCAGCAAACAAACGAAGTACGATGTCACAGATTGTGTAGAAAACCTACTTCGAGCAATTATAAAATTAGCATTTTATATTTTTAAGATAAAAGGGTTTTAGGTGTTCTGATATTTCTATATTTTATATTAATGCCTAAAACCCTTAAAGGTTGGATTTGTCATCATTAACATCATCATCCTTCATGCCTTAGGCAGTATAATTGCCTATAACGTTTACCTGCTTTACATTTCGTGATCCTTCTATCGTTTCCTAGGCTGCCCGATGTTTCCTCAACCTAGTTTATAGCTAATCAGCTTATAGAGCACTACACTTTAGCAATTAATCCACTCTCTGTAGTATGATATCCATTTCATTTTATATTCTTTAGTTCATAATTTTCATTAGATGCATTTAGTTAGCTCCGTATGTTTCTATTTCTTATCTGTTCTGCTTTCGGTCTCCTAATATTGCTTTGCTCTTAAAAATCTCATTTCGTTTACGTTGATTCTTCTTTCTTTTTTCCTCCTAATGTTCATATATCATAATTTTGGCTTGATGTAACTTCGTAAAATGCTAACATAGTATCTTCTCTAGATTTTTCTTTTTTGGTAAGTGGGTTCATTTCTATAGCCCCCTTTATCTTCTATGGCCATATCGAGGGCTTCACATTTTATGCCGTTTTGAACTTTTATGTTAGGTTCATGTAGCTTTCGTCCTTTTTCTTTAACTTATTTTCACACGCACATTCACGCTTACATCCACACTTCCAGTTCTATAGAGAGTAGGGAATACTACTATTTAAAAAAATCCCCTCTTCCTAGCCGGAAAGCGAACTCGGGACCTCCGAATAAGAAGTCAGCGAGCTAACCACTCGACAATGAGTAGTCTCTGCTCTGAATTTGTTTTACAGTGTTTTTCTTGTTTAGATTTTCTATATAAATGACTATATAATTAGAAATAGTTAAGGATAAATAGATATATAGAACTTCTAGATTTGCAGTTAGTAGCATCGTGCTTGTAGATTCATTAACCCGTTCGAGGGATTTATTTTCTATTATAATTTTTATTGTGTATCTTCTGCACTGGAGAATGTCGTAGCTTTGCTTATATATCCTCAGTTTTGTTTAATTTATGTACTGTCTTAGGAACTGGCTATAATCACTTGGATCCTTTGCGAATATTCATATAAGTTCTACTAAGATTATGTGAATGCAGTTTCAGTGTTTGTACTGTAAATTCGTCTATACCTATATGCTAAAAAGTGACATACTACAGCCTTTTCAAAACCCCAAATTTATTATTTCAATACTATTAAGATCTGAACCTACATTTTTATTGTTGAGTTGTTATACATTCTTTTATCACCTTTCTACCCAATGAGTCTCTAGACAAACTGTTCATTTAGTTTATTGAAAGATTTTTGTAGATAACAAATGTTGATAACAATATGCTTCTCTAATATATTCTTTATATTTTTCCATAATCTGCTGCAAAATAAAGATCTTAACAATACATGATCTCCCTCTTCAAAAACAGACTATATTTCTAATGAAACGTCTACTATTATTTTGCGGTATATCGTATACAAAGAGATACCCTCATAATTACCAGATTTTAATCTGTCTGCTTTATTAAAAGATAGGTTTCACAATAGAAAGTTTATCATTCATTCATACACTGATAGTTTCACTCCTTGTTGTTAATATCAAAAAGTCGGAGTTTACACTGCTCCGATGCGCATTTTATTAGGGTGCGTCACTTCCTGCAGCTTTGCCATTTTTATTTTCTTCAATTCTAAATCTTCATACTCCATTGAATGTGGTTAGCTTATTGATACTTCGTTTTGTATTTCATCTATAATTAGCGCGGTCCTTAAATTGCTCTAGTCAGTGTTTATGATTACGCTTATATCAGTTTGGTCATTTTCAGTGCTGCTTAGATATCACATAAACGGTGTCGGTCGTGTATATAATTTTCAATTTCCGTAATAAAATTATCCCATGCATCTCTTTGTATCTTTCAATATAACGACTTGACTTCAGTTTTTACTTTCTCTACTACGTATAGTAAGTAGGGGAAGTATTGTATTCCACCCAAAAATTCGATACCGAGATTTCACCGGAAATATATGTTTTGAGACCCCCTAAATCCAAAAATGTATTTTTGGAAACATGTCTGTGTGTCTGTCTGTGTGTCTGTCTGTGTCTGTGAACAGCATAAGTCAAAAACGAACTTAATATTTAAGTTCAGTATCTTCCAGAGATGCGACACGAAGATTTTCAAGAAAATCCCCCCACTCCAGATTACCCTTTACATGGAAAATTTTTCGAACATTTTAATTTTCTCAAAAATGGCTCTAACGATTTTTATTAAAATATCACATGTTTAAGGTATTTTCATGACAAATGAAATGTATACCTCGAATTTTCTGGGTTTGTCTCCAAAAGTATTTTTGCATAACTGGTAAACCATAAGAGATAGACAAACTTTTACTACACAAAAAATGTAGACCGCGTTAAAATACACAATTTATGTCATATACATTTGTTTTGTTGAGTGAACTGTTTTCGAGATATTGCTTGTTATTCCCTTAAATTTTCCAATACTTTTTGACAAATGGGAATTCTTTATTCATTTTTTATGCCCTGGACATACAAAGAGAATGGAATGCGTCACATAGCAACCAGTTCTTAAAACATTTGACTATCGCTTAAATACTACTATATTTCCCATGCACCTACAAGAAAATTAGCAATAAGATTAACATCTCGATTAACATGAAGCATATGGCGAATAAGCGTTTGTAAAAATAGTTTGTACAAGAGTAGAGAAAGTCATGTGAGTGTAACACATCAGATTTTTTTTCTTGGCTGGATTCGAACACATTCAAATAGTGAGATGATTAGAACTGGGAGGAAACCGTTCGCGCATGTATCATAGAAGCATCCAGCTTCAGGAGAGCTTATTTTATTTTAAATTGTTTTATAATACCCGCGTAAAAAACGCGAACGTGTTCCTGGTTCAACAATCCTGATATAGAGCTTAGGATACCAAACACAACAACGTATTTTACGCCGAGAACAGCCTAAGCTTCTGGTATTTTAGCTCATCTTGTATGCTATGTCTAATTTTAATAATTCCAAGTCCTGTGTTAAAATTACGGACTCGGAAAAGTAGTAGCCCAAGTATATCGTGACCTCAGAGTGATAGGATCTGACAGCATGATCTTGACCAAGATCCTGGTGTTAATGTGTCTAATGATAGGTTGCCAAGAGCTGGTTTATTTATTAATAACATTATAATTTAAAACAGGAGAAGGTGAAGGTTGGTATAAACCTGATTACAAAAGCAAAATAATTTCGATTTCCATATATCCCTTTCTTATAATATACCCTCTGCTACTAAAAAAACATACAAAAAACCAAAAAAAGAAAGAAGAAAAGAAAGTCTGAAGGGTAATGAAGGTTATTACAAAACTAATGCTAATGTTTAATTTATTAAAGTCGATAAAAGGTTACTTAATGCATGTTGATTAATATTACATGAAGCATAAATTTACGTAACTTTGAACGGTAGCAGACTAAGCGCTGTTAAGTTGTCCAAAAAAACTGTCATAATTTAGCTCTAGAATTCGTGGGAGGGAGTAACAGTATTTCATGTAGATTATATGTACACTTGTCCCTTTGCAGTATGTACATTTCAGTAATTTTTGTTAAGCCATTTTAAAAAGGAAAGTCCTATTTCGAGAATTTTAAATTCACTAAATTTGTTTGCACATTGAGACAGAAATATGAGTGCAACTAACTGAGGCTGATCCTTTATTAGTTTTTTTTCCTGACAAATAAATCATAACCTAAGTTAATTTAATTTATTATATCTCTGACATCACGAATCACAATTTTATTTTAAAGTAGGTATAAATAATAGTGATATTGGTATTTATAGCATTTCTGCAGCTGTGATAGAAATTACGTACGTTGTTTGTACCGCCTACCTATGGTAGGTGGGGAAAGTATTGTTTCCAATTCTTCGATCTTGAGATTTCATCGAGAATACAAGTTTCGAGATTCCGAGAACCGCCCTCCTCCCTTAGAAAAAAAAAGAGATGGTTTTGAACGTCCACCCGGTTTTATCTGGCGAGAGGGAGAGCAAGAAAATTTAGCATTTCCACCGAATTTGAATTCGCGACCTCACTCTGTTCTCTACATTTACAACTGTTTGAGACAAGGCATCCAGCCTAAAAGATAGTTTCTACTTTAGTTTTTGGATTTATAAACACGATGCTGTTCGACCTATGGTATGGGAGAGGTTCTAGGTCCATTGCTCCTAAAATGGCGAGACAACTGAGGTAGCATCGATATGGAAATCTGTGTGACGGAAGCAGAGAGACAAGAGAAGCTGCAGTTAGAGTTAGCATTCATTCTGACAACTTCTATTGTTTTGTTGTGGCCAGCAGCAGACTTGTAGAACAAGAATCTCCTGCAGATGATAATGTGATCCAATAATCCCACCATATGCTCTCGGCTGGACAACAAAACAAACAGGAAGAAAAAGAAATAGATGTCACGCTGGGGTTCTTACATGCTGTCCTTTATTTATTTAACTTTATTCTTTTAACTACCGCATCCTTAAAGTACCTCTGTAAAATTTGTAAAATCCACAGTTATTAAAAATCCACGTTATTAAAAATAATAACAGCAATGTTTTTGCTAAGTTTTAAAAACTACAGCTCATATGGTTATTAAATATTAATTTTTATTGTGTAAATTTGTTTTTCTATATCGTTATATATACATATGTATGTGATTCTTATATTAACCCCGAATTAATTATTGCTGAAAAATTATTATTTGTCATACTCTACAAAATTCTTCATTTTTCAAACGTTAATAATTTATTTCTCAAAGCAGGAACAATTTTTTAAAAGTATATGATCATTTTGTTTAATGTTGTTTTGAGAAGCAGTACAAAAAAATTCAAACAATATAGTAACGTTTGCATCGTATGGAGCATTTTGAGTATGGTAAAATCCTGAACAAGTAAAAAATTGCGAGAAAACAAGGTTTAAATTTGGCCAGCCTAATAATTAGTATTCGCCTGTCCATTTACAGCTTCAGTTAATTGGTAGTTTAAATGTGCCAAGTTAAAAAAGCAATATACTTTCTTAAAGTTTAGAATTCAAATTATATTATTATCAGCAAAATTAATTTTTTAATTTTTACAATTTTGGTTCAGATTTTACAGATGCATTACCTTAAATCCTGAAAATACGGTACACTGGATAAAGCAGAAGACCTGCATTATAATTATGCTGATTTTACTTAAATTGGGATGTCAAGGTAACCATATGCAGCTCGAGGATACCACGGTGGCGTGCTACAAGGCAGTCTTTCTGCAAAGAGTTTATAAATTTAATGTTTGGTACAGACTGTCATATTTTATTCTCATTGGCTGTGTACTTCATTAGCGAGTTATCCTGCCACGAAAACCAATATTCGTGGCATTAACTTTGGAAAACGTGGCTTACGAGCTTCTGATAATAGACAATGTTTCTGTGGTCTGGTAGTCTACATGCTAGCCTTCATATCTAGACTTCGCGGTGCGACTCCCCGACTGGAAGGATTATTCACTATTCTCCCTACAGTCTGGAAGTATGAATGAGATTGTGAATGTTTGGGCGTGATTTCGTGCTCAACGAAAACCAAAAATAATAGAAAAACCATCGAATATCACAAACTGTAAGCAGTGAATGCCATTGATAGCAGTTATTTCAAAATGAAAGCCACAGATATGACTTTAGAAAGAGAACGAAAGTAAAACTGTCACGAGAAAAATACTTTCACTGATGAGGGCAAATCTTTTGAGATCACTCTGATTAACCAAAAACCAATTCACAACACGTTGTAGCTTATATTAGCTTATCAATCTACAGAAGATAAGCCAAAAATCTATGTCAACAATGAAAATGTCACTTTAGAACGAAATATTGCCTTGAATGAAAAATCACTTGGTCAATTAGGAAACATTCATTCATTCATTATCTGTTTACCCTCCTCTTATGTAGGACTTACACCCCCCAGGACTTACAAGCGGGTGCCTGGGGTCAGAGGCCCGTCGAGGAGCAGACACTCATGGATCAGACAGAGCATCTAGGATGGGTGATCAGCCCGATGCCTGGTATGGGATGAAGGAAGTAGATGAAACGAAATGTTGGTGAAATGGATGAAAGGAAAGGTGATGATGGAGCAGTTGGTGGAATGAATGGCGGGGGAAACCGGAGAACCCGGAGAAAACCCGCCCAGACAAATCCCACATGCAATCCCTGGGATTGAACCCGGGTCGCCCCGGTGGGAGGCGAGCGGTCTAACCACTCGGCCACGGCGCCGCCAATTAGGAAATATAACATTAAAAAATCCGATGTGTTACATTCACATCGGAATGCACTATCGCTTATTTTTAATTTAGCTTCTCCAAACTATTTTTTACAAAAGCTTAGTTTTCCATCTATTTCACGTTAATCGAGAAACACGTATGAAGAAATTGTTTGATACACATTTTACGTCACAATAAAAAGCACGGTATTTTGGAGCAACTAATACAGCCTTGTTCGCCGAGATATTACAAGAATAGTTGCATAGCTCAGCCTTAGATGATCGGCATGGATCACAATGATCAGACTTTCAAATACCCATTGTACAAATCGTGATAGCGTCGTTAACGGCAAGTCAATGGCAGTGCATTTGTGCGGGAAGCTGGAAGTGGCTGGTGCCAGGGCCCCACATTCTTCCAGTCTTATTCAACTGTCCACCTTGAACTGCACACGATTAGGGTGGAAGAACAATTTACAAATCTATACATATACTAAAACTGTAATCAAATTTTCGTGCTAATTTTCGATTTTACATGAATGAGTTATGCTAACTTTGACGCCAAAAATAGAATACCTTAGAATCTGTGTGCATGTGCGCGCGCTTGCGTGCACGTATGTGGCCAAAACGATTGCTGTGAAACTTTCTACACAATATACCTTATACCACTTATAAAATAAGCTATATCGTATCTTACTTGGCCCATAGAGAGTTTTAGACGTGGCGCAAAGTCAAAACTTGGCAATATCTCGCTTGTTATGAAATTTTTTAAAAGTTTTACTAACATAAGTTTATAAGCATAATATTTCTGACATGTATTATTATTTAAGAAATGTTTTCAGGGTAAATATTTAAGAAGTTTCATCAAATTTTGATTACATTATTCTTGTAGGTAAATCAGTTTTCCGATCGCAATGCAAGCATAAGGAACAAGTACAAGTTTGTGTACTATTAAATGTTTTACTAACTTTTTTATTTATTAGTAGCCCAGAAGCAACTTTTATTACTGATTTTCAAAACATTATATTATCTGAAAGTTGCACAGAGAGGGCGGATGTGAGCGATGGAGGGTGAGTAGAATTAAGATTGAATAGAGACGGGAAAGCGAGGGAGAGAGAGAGTAGAGTGGGCGAGGGAGGTAAAAATTAACACATGAGGAAAATATGAGAGAAGAGTAGATACCGAATTTAATGCAACTACATGAGCACTGCCCGTCACTGTGGTACAGGACTAGCATATCTACTTTACATTCAAGAGGTACGGAATTCGAACCTTGGTTGGGATGAGTTACCTAAATAACGCTTCTTTGAATTTGTCCTTTATCCTCAGAAGAATATTCAGTAATTCTAAAATCTTTTGAGCCTGAACTTTAGCATTATTTCACCATTTCATTCACCGTCCGAAATTATTTCCCCAGTTAAAGGGCGTTAAATTGAAACACACAAAAATTCTTATATTTTACCTACATCCAGATGACTTTCTATATACAATATCATTTATTTTTACGTATGCTTCTTCTGCAAACTATCATTTAAAATCGAAATAAGCGTTTGCAGAAATTGTTTCATTATGGATTTCCTTGTAGATACAAAGCACATATAAGGGGCTGAAGCTATAGTCAACTGTATAAAAAGTGGATATGCTGGCTTTGAAATTCCACACTTTTTGCATGACATCGTGAGAAGCAATAGACTGTTAAGTTAGCGCTTCAAAACAGTATGAAAGAGTATTGGAAATTTGAAACTTATAACAACAAAGATCTATACACATATCAGCGGCTTCGCGTTTAGAACAATAATTGCTCATTGGCAACGTTTACTATTGTGTATCTTTGGGTTAGCTAATTTTGGATTTTCCTTATAAACATTAAATTCACACACACACACACACACACACACACACACACACACACACACACACACTTACACTGTGATTCATACTTTCAGATTCTAGGGAGCATAGAGAATAATCCTGACTAATGAAAAATAACCGGAATTGAACCCGGGACCTCTGATTTCGAAGCCAGCGTGCTAATCACAGATCGCAGAGCAAGTCACAACAGATATGAACTGTGTGTTTTAACGATATCCACGTTTTTCGTATGGTAAGTTTTGTCTAAATCCTTGGTTTAACATATATACAATATTATAGAAAACGTATTTTAAATGAAAAGTACTTCCCAGGCTATTTGCATAAATTTCAAGTTATTCATTTTTATTAGTCATCCATAAAATTTTAAAATGTGCTGTATTTTAAGCAACGTCGTTACAGGGAATTTAAAAAGATAAAAAAAAGGATAAATAATGTTTTCATACAAAGAGTAGTTTGGGGTGAAGTATTTCTTGTATCGCATGCTTGCAAGATATTTAACGTAAATACCAAGTTACCTGTGTTTTAGCCCATTTCCTTTATGAGTTATGCGTGTCAGAGACGCGCGCGCGCGCCTATGTTTTTTTAATTACTTTCTCTACACGTATTGTAAGTAGGGGAAGTATTGTATTCCACCCAAAAATTCGATACGCAGATTTCACAGAAAATATATGTTTTGAGGACCCCTGAATCAAAAAAAATCTGATGTGTTACACTCACATGACTTTCTCTACTCTTGTACAAACTATTTTTACAAACGCTTATTCTCCATGTGCTTCATGTTAATCGAGATATCGAGATGTCAATCTTATTGATAATTTTCTTGTAGATGCAAGGGGAATTGGTAGGCTTTAAGCGGTTGTCAAATATTTTAAGAGTTGGTTGCTATGTGGAGTATTCCATTCTCTTTGCATTACCAGGACAAAAAAAATGAATAACGAATTCCCATTTGAGAAAAAGTATAAGTATTGGAAAATTTAAGGGAATAACAAGCAATATCTCGAAAATGGTTCACTCAACGAAAAAGTGTATATGACATAAACTGTGTATTTTAACCGATCTAAATTTTTTGTGTAGTAAAATTTTGTCTATCTCTTATGGTTTACCAGTTATGCAAAAGTCGTTCACAATGAAGAATACTTTTAGAGGCATTCCCAGAGAATTCGAAATATACATTTCATTTGTCATGAAAATATCTTAAACATATGATATTTTAATCAAAATCGTTAGAGCCATTTTTAAGAAAATTAATATTTTCGAAAAATGCTCCATGTAAAGGGTAATCTGGGGTGGGGGAATTTTCTTGAAAACCCTCGTGTCGCATTTCTGGAAGATACTGAACCTAAATACCAAATTAGGTGTTTATCCGACTGTTCGTTTCTGAGTTATGCTGTTCACAGATACACACACACGGACATGTTTCCAAAACTGCTTTTTACTTTCTCTACTACGTATAGTAAGTAGGGGAAGTATTGTATTCCACCCAAAATTTCGATACCGAGATTTCACCGGAAATACATGTTTTGAGACTCACTGAATCCAAAAAAAGCATTTTTGGAAACATGTCCGTGTGTGTGTGTGTGTGTCTGTGTGTCTGTGAACAGCATAACTCAAAAACGAAGAGTCGGATAAACACCAAACTTGGTATTTATGTTCAGTATCTTTTAGAGATGCGACACGAAGGTTTTCAAGAAAATCCCCCCACCCCAGACTACCGTTTACATGGAACATTTTTCGAAAATTTTAATTTTCTCAAGAACGGCTCTAACGATTTTGATTAAAATATCATATGTTTAAGTAATTGTCATGGCAAATAAAATGTATATCTCGAATTTTCTGGGAATGTCTTCAAAAGTATTCTTCATTATGAACGACTTTTTCATAACTGGTAAACCATAAGAGATAGACAAAGTTTTACTATACGAAAAATGTAGATCGCATTAAAATACACAATTTATGTCATATATATTTCTTTTGTTGAGTGAACCGTTTTCGAGATACTGCTTGTTATTCCCTTAAATTTTCCAATACTTATACTTTTTCTCAAATTCGTTATTCATTTTTTTTATGTCCTGGACATACAAAGAGAATGGAATGCGCCACATAGCAACCAGCGTTAAAATATTTGACTATCGCTTAAAACCTACCATATTCCCCTTGCATCTACAAGAAAATTATCAATAAGATTGACATCTCGATATCTCCATTAACATGAAGCATATGGAGAATAAGCGTTTGTAAAAATAGTTTGTACAAGAGTAGAGAAAGTCATGTGAGTGTAACACATCAGATTTTTTTATGTTCTGGACATGCAAAGAGAATGGAATGCGCCACATAGCAACCAGCGTTAAAATATTTGACTATCGCTTAAAACCTACCATATTCCCCTTGCATCTACAAGAATTATCAAATTATCAATAAGATTAACATCTCGATATCTCGATTAACATGAAGCATATGGAGAATAAGCGTTTGTAAAAATAGTTTGTACAAAAGTAGAGAAAGTACGTGTAACACATCAGAGTTTTTTTTACTTATTCTAATACTTTCAGTAAGTACAGAAAGTGTGGCATCACACAAAAAAATTCGATATCGAGGTTGTACCAGAGTACCCCAAAGTGCCCTTTACATGGAAAACATCTCGTGGATTTTAGCTTCTCAAAAATTGCTCTAACGGTTTTAATTATAATGTATAAGTTTAAGATATTTTCATGACAAACGTATATCTTGAATTTTCTGCGAATGTTCTGAATGACTTTTGTAGCACTGGTAAACCGTAAGAGATAGACAAAACCTTATTCAACATCATAACCATCAATCTGCCTCATGTTCGGGAACCATCACAGATTCTACTTCAGATGGGAAACAGGTGTAACCAGCCGGTTGAAGAACATGAAGAAAAATGTACCATTTACGAGCCAACAGTACTATACTTCTGCAATAAATATAATCTTGCTTCAATTGATGTTACTAATTGGAGCCAGGGGCGGCATCCCATGCACTTTTGTAACGTTTTGCAGACTATATAAATTAAAGGACTCATTTATTAAAGCAGTGGCCCTTAGTGTTCTTAAAAGGTCGCTAGCTATATTGAAAAATCATTTGTGTTATATGTAAACGGATTAACCTCATACTCAGATTTGGTTTACATAAGGGAAATACATTTGTAGATTACAATTATTTTCAGATAATGTTTTACTAACAATATTTATGTTCTTCACAATTTAAAATATGTATTCATATGGTTTTATTGTTTAATATACTTTGTTTATGGCAGCCTCCAATTGGGAAAGCTGAATTTATTAATACATTTTCTCTTTCCACAAAAAATATATACCTCCTTAAAGGACGCAATTTATGTCAAATAAAATTTTTTGCAGCCTTTACAATTTTCGATGTATTTTTGTTACTGGTTTGAAGTTTCAAATATTATAGTTTTTTCAAGTGGTAAGTCGTTATACGTTTTTTCTCGTGGACATGCGAAGAGAATGAAATTTCAAAGCCATCACATAGTCATTCACTTTTTTTGGCTTTAGCTTACTGTATCCTCTTTATGCCTACACGAGAAGTATAAGTGCGTAATGAAAGCTGAAAGGGACAAAATAGTCTGAACACATAGAAATTACACCTTAAGTGTGTTAAATTACCATTGCTCTTAACGTTCTCAATGGGTTTTCCTGATATTTTTACGAATTCTTCTATAAATTATGAAAATTATTTCAAGTAGTTGTTTGCATTGATAGCTTACATAGTTGAGTCCGTAAAAATTATTTACTCCTAAAACATGTGAATACATGTACTTTTTCTCTGATAATATTTGCAATACAGAATCACACTTTTACATGCTTGTTCTTAGTGTAATCAGCCATCTTCTGAACTTCAATTATTTAGTTATGTATATCAGCTCACTAGAAATTGATAAAAAAAATGACTTACAAAGTAAAATCATTAAAAATGTGGAAAATTTGCAATGTTGTTGCTTTTTTAATATCACTAATGTACATTATAAAATTATGATTGTGGTTCACAAACGTTTAACTATGTATTGTATACATGTACTGAAAATTTCAACTCACTACCTCTCATACTTTCTGAGAAAAGGGTATAAAGCATCTAAAAATGTTGTTTTGAGAAAACTGAATTTAGTTTGAGCATTAAAATTCTGACGCACTTTAGCACATTCCAGGATTAAAATCATCTGCACCATCATTCCTAGATTGCTTCAGCTTTTCTGATTGCCTTCTCTTGGTCCTGGCTTCTCTTATTAATTGCTGAACTGTTCGCTGGGCATGATATAGTCGTTCGTTGTTGAAAGATACAAAAAGTTCTAAAAAGGGGCGTTGCATATTAGCTTTAAATGAATGCAGACCTGCATTTAAATGTATTTAAAGCCTCTTAACCCCAAAAAGGTATATACGACGGCGGATCGAAAGGTAACGCACAATATATATATATATATATATATATATATATATATATATTTGCCTTAGTATTGCAGCTGGAATGTTGCAATTTCTCACAGATATAGTACGAAGTTTTCACTACAGAGGGTATTTTTTGTTTCATGTGCAGCTCTAGCGAGAGAAGTGTGAACTACGCAACAAAGATGACGCGCATGTTACTGTCGTCCACGTGTGAAGAACAGATAGGTGCGGTTCGATATTTGTGGGCCAAAAGGGCATAAACGGAGTGAAATTCACAGGAACATGCATTGCGTGTATGGGGATGATTGTATGGATCGTAGCAATGTCTCCAGGTGGTATACATTCTTCCTAGAGGGCCGTGTGAACCTTAGTGATTCGCCACGCTCCGGTAGGTCGGTAACAGCTGCAACCCCGCAGAATGTCGGAGCCATTGAGGTCGAAATTTTGAACGACCGGCGTGTGCAACTGCGAACCTTATCGCAACAGTTCAACATTCCCAATGGTGCAGTGTACGTTAACAGTTCATGACACGTTGAAATTTCGTAAAGTTAGTGCTCTCTGGGTGCCTAAGAACCTGACAGACAACCACAAGGGCCAGCGAATGATGTCGAGCTTGGATCACCTAACGTGGTACACGCAGAAGGGCATGACTTTCTAAAAGAAACGGTGATGAGTCGTTGGCATACCACTACACGCCCGAAACCAAGCAGGTAAATATGGAATGGAAACGTGCTGATTCCCCAGTGAAGAAAAAATTCAAAGTGACTCAATCTGCTAGGAAAGTGCTTGTGACGGTGTTTTGAGATATGCATGGTGTTGTATTGCTGGACTTTGCTGAACACGGGACCACTGTGAATCCTGCAACCTACATGAAAACTTTGAAGTTTCGTCGTGCCCTTCGTGACAAACGTCACAACATGAATGCTGACAATATCAAAATTCTTCATGACAATGCTCGCCCCCATGTTGCTGCTGCTGTTCGTCAGAAAATCACCAAATTTGGTTGAGAGGTGCTCCAGCATCCACCAAACAGTTCGGACCTTGCAGCGTCGTACTTTCATCTGTTTGGACCCATGAAGAAATTCCTGGCCAGCCAACGCTTTGCGACAGATGCGGAAGTGAAATCAGCAGTCCGCAGATGGCTATACTCCAAGGAAACATACTTCTACGAACAGGGCATATTGAAACTGGTATCACGATGGGAGAAATGTGATGAGAAACTTGGTGATTATGTCGAAAAGTAGGTAAAAGGTTAATTTGTGATTTTTTTTAACTATTAAACTTTTTTGCAAAAAAAAAGTATTGTCCGTTACTTTTCGATCAGCCCTCGTATTTTCTGAAACTGTAAATAATAGACATTTTATTAGTTCCTAAAAACAAAAATGTGTTTTTTCACCATTTCAGAGTATCTTGTCCCCGTAAGTTGATTAACATGAAGCAGACAGAACACTAAGGTTTTTTAAGAATAGTTTGTAAAAACTGAGTAGAGAAAGTTATATGACGAAAGCCATCACATGTTTTCTCGAGTCAGTGGGCCTCAAAGGATTTCCAGTGAAATTCCGATATAGGTATTGGGTGGAAAGTATTACTTATTTCTCTATGGATTAGGTGATAGGAAAGTAAAAAGAATTAAAATAAAAGTAAAACGCAAGAAGTGCGGGCTCTGCTACAGTTTACATACATTTGCACAAACATAGCGAAAAAAGCGAATAAGCTATATTGTTGGCATTATTTGCACATAAATAAAGATAATATACATCTTATTAATAGTCGTTATATTACGAGCCGCGCCTTGGAATGGAAGCTGTTGAATGGGTGGGATACATACAGAGGACGCAGGAGAAAGAATCAGCTGCTGGGAGGACTGAAGGAGAGCTGGCGGCACGCGGTGTTTGAATCCTTTTCTCAGTTTAACAACACCACCAGCACCTTGTCTTATAACTAGTTGTGTTCGTGCAACGGCAGCTTCCAATCTTTGGATTGCGTGACCGCAAGTAGCAAGGGGCTCCATCATGCAACGGTCCATCTGTTACCTCTTCCTCCACCCACGAGGAGGAGCTGGTATAAGCCCCCGGGGTCTCCGCCCAAGAACTAACTGCCGGCAAAACCAGCCACCAGACAAAGGATTCGGAAAGCGAGAGCTCTGCCACTGTATTCCCGTCCTTACCAATTAATATTAAAAATGATATCCCGTGTAGCTTGCTATAAAACATATGAGTACAACTTTCTTATTCTGTTCTGTATTTCTACTTCTTGTTTTTTAATGCTAAAACTTAATTTCTCAGTGCCTCGGGGTTGTCACGTAGAATCGCTTAATATTCCCAACATGCACTAACGCCAGGAACGTTAAAAGATTAATAAATATGCCTATAAATTTACCTGGAAATAGATAGAGCATTTCATTATTTAGTGCTTTTCAACAGTATTTTTAGTACTAAATATTTGGGGAGAGGGCTCTGACTAAGTGAGGTCCTCAGCCTACGTGCATATTCTTGGCAAAGGTTTCTCGAGAAAACTATGCGTTTACACAAAAAGCTAACAAATCTTGAAAAATGTCGGCTTTATTTTCTAATTGTAGCTAAATTTTTATAAAATCGCACATCTCATGCGAATGTCAATGATTTTTATATAAATATACTGCCATGATCAGCACCCGCAATCTGATGACTTTTCATTCTTTAATTGTTGCATCATAGGCATCGCGAATGTGTACATACATTAATATCATCGGTACCAGATTATGAAAATGCATATTTATTAGGTCACTTTGGTCAATTTTACACCATTTTTAGTTTTTGGGGATTTCCCTTGCCACGTTTCTTATCAGGAAAAGTCTGAAGATGGTAACCACTATCATCATTGTGATATTGAGATGGAAACCCTTGGCCATGTTTTGTGCGCCTGTCCTTTTGGAGAGACATTGCGGAATTGTCGGCATCATAAAATAAGATCCACGATTGCTTAAGCCTTAAAAGTAAAAAGCCATACGCTATTGAAAGAAGTATAATGTACTCTCTCAAGAGGCTCCTTTCGTTGGATTGATATACTCGTCATACCAATAGGCTCATCATTTGGATATATCATCGATCCAACAGTGAGAATGGAGTAGAATAAACAACAATCAGTTGAAGTACATGCAGAAAATTTTCGAGTCTATGAACCAGCCAATCCCTACTACCTCGAGAAGTACAAAGGGCATCCACAAATGAAGTTCCGACGGCCGAGAAAGATAACATAAATCATCAGTAGGTAAGAATATTTATTGCAATTTACAGAAATTCACTGGCAACTTAAAATACTGCCACCATTATCGAAGTATTTATCGTATCCGTACACCAAAGTTTGTATGCCTGTGTCATAGAAGTCTAGCACCAACGTCTGGAGCCATTAAGTCCCTGACATCTGTACCTCAGCGTCGTCCTGGAAACGTTTTCCTGCCAGAAAGTGCTTCATGAGACGGAAGAAATGGAAGTCACTTCTTACGAGGTCGGGGCTGTAGATTAAGGATGTTTCATCCAAACTGAAGCCATTCATCCAGTGTGGCGTGGGCTGTATGGGGTCGTGTACTGTCGAGCAAAAGCGCAATACCTCTTGTCAGCATTCCACGTCTCTTGTTCTGGATCACCCTCCTCAGGTTTTGCAATATCTGAGAATACCGATTATCATTTACGGTCTCCCCTCGCGGTAAAAATTAGCACAGAAGGACACCATGTCGATCCCAGAAGACAGTGCACATGATTTTTTGGCAGAGTTTTCTTGCTTGAATTTGTTCTTCACAGGTGAACCACTATGCAGCTAATGCATGAATGATTTTTTGTTTTAGTGTGGCATGCGACATCCATGTTTCATCCCCAGTGACAAAGTTGTCGAGAAACCCATCACCTTCATCGGCGTACCGCTGTAGGAATGTCAATGCTGCGGCCAGACGATTTGGTTTTGTGTTCATCTGTCCGCTGCTTTAGCACCTATCTTGCACACACTTTCCAAAAACCAAGCCACTGGATGACGATTTCGTGCACCAGTGAGCGAGAAATCTGGGGGAATTGGCCAAAGAGTTCCGAAATTGTGAGGCATCGGCTTTGCACAATTGCTTGCTGTACACTTTCCATCAGTTCTGGCATCACCAGGGACGCTCGGTCACTACGATCTTCGTCGTACACATATGTTCGGCCTTCAGTGAATTGCCTGCACCATAGTCTGACCATACTGTCGCTCATAATGTTGCGTCCACACACGTGGCGCATTTGGCGGTGGATCTCTGCTGGACAATGCTGAGCGTGCAGGAATCCGACAACTGCACGAAGCTCGCAGTTGGCGGGAGACAATATCAGTGTAGCTATTTTCTCCTAACGCTGTGCAATAACTAGGTTTGTCACAAGGCTTAAACTGTACTGTTATTACCATATACCCCCTTTCTACTACTAGGCTTGCGCATTCCCGTTCGACTACCCATGCCATCTCTGGAAGCGATATCGGAACTTAGTTTCTGGTTGCACTTCGTATCATCAATTGAAGTTATTGGGCAGATGGTTGAGGCAAGAGGAACTATACATAGCCACTTTGCTAATTTTTGCAAAAAGGTCAATTGGCTCCAACGGCCAATTTTATATTACTGTTGCAGCTTTTTCCCTTAAACTTTCAATCATTATTCTCTAAAATCGTCTGTATTCAAATTAATTTCACCCTATGTGTAACAGAAGAAGAGACATGCTTATAAGATCTGTTCCGTTAATCTCCCTCCAAAATAGCACATTTCCTTGTTTTTACTAAAGCTTGGATTTTATTTCAGTGATAACTATGCTTTATGTTCTTGCGTTATTCTTGTTTTATATAATCATTTGTAAAATATTAATCTATGTCTATTTGGCAGTCTCTTTTTTTTTGGGGGGGGGAAGCATAAAGTTTTCTTTCTGAATAAAATAACTTCACCTCTCCCTTTCCTCACCTCACATGACCCACACTTTTCAGTACGATTCATTCTGTGACGGAGAGCTGGTGAGTACTTTATCTGATGTTACAGAACATTCAGTTTGCTAACACTGCTCTAAGGGTTTCATAGTACATAAGTCGTACTATGTCGCTTTTTCTCTTTTGCTATCTTTTATACCAGGGATTATCACCTCATTGTTATTGGTGCATAGCCTTCTATCCTCTCGGACGGAACAACGCTTAAATCAGATAAAACTTAGCGCGTATTTTTCTGCGTCTCTAATGTTTTACACATAAAGGAGATATTAATTCCCACTTTTGACATCAGTAGATTCAAATTTTTCATCAAAATACGGGAAACGAGTTGTTAAACTATGAGAACAGCAAACAGTATATAAACTAATAGTTTGCTTTATGAAGCTGTTTGTAACAAACTACTCCCCTATTCGAAGTAATAACAAACCCCTTCTTTTGAGTCGTATTATTATGAAGTTTATAATCTGGTAAATAATACCACAGCAACTATCAATGACAATCTGTCGAACCACATCGTGATACGTTACCTAAAGGCACGTTAGCCAGGTATTTAAATTTGCCTAATGAGAGCTCTAATTAATTCATTAAATTAATTATAATTAACTACAGAGTTATTATAAAGTATAGTTATAAATGATGAATTAATGTCTTTTCATTGCAGTGCTCTCCACTGGAGTGAAACTAAAATCCAAAAGTAACAATCGCCAAGCGGTTTACATCGTGTCCGGCTGCCTTCCCACTTTAAGCTATGTTGCCATACTAAGGTAAGCATTGGAACGCATTTCTCCCATGACGTCCCGCGCATGCGAGTATTTTATCAGTCCTACAAAAAAGTATTCGAGAAGCTTCTAACGGTCAGTTATTAATATTCACCCTCAGTGTATAATTATCGCTATAACTATTATATTATTCTAAAGTCGGAATGATGATAATTAATAATGTTCTAAACTAATAATACTATTTTTACCATTCTCTTCAATACATTTTAAAATAAAAAGTCTTTATCAAGTCGCTATAATGTCTGTCAACCCACCACTGAGAGGCAACGCTACTTGCCAACCTGCTAACGTCACTGCACAGCCGTGAATTTCGTGCTCAACAGCCAGATGATATATGTTTTAGATTGCCATATGAGAAGAATTACATCAGACTTTTAGAACTCGAGGTGCAGAGCAGCTGTACGACAAAAAATACACTGAAACAGCTTTCAATTGCCGTACTTCAGTAACCTAATTTGAACAGTCAGGAAGGGTAAAAGCAGAACATTTGATATTTCAAGAAGGATAAAAAACTTTGAAAACTTGTAGTAATCTTCAGTACTATGTTTCAAACTAATAGGAGATAACACCTATAAATAAATCCTGTGGCGCTACACCCGCGAAGGGCCTGAACCTGCCAACCCGACTGCCGGTCTCACGATCATGTGCGCACGAGGTGAGTGATCATCCAACCTCATCATGTGGATGAATGGGAGGTAATGTGGCCAGCATTACGCAAATCCCCCAGTCGGAAAGTTGGCTCACGAGGCCAGGACCACTATCTGTCGCAGCTTCTCACTTTCCTCATGATGCTGAGTGGGCATCGGGTCTATACCCAGGACCTAAAACCCGCACGCATGGGTGGAATCGAACCCGGGCGCATTCCTGGCAGGGTACTAAAGCACCACGCTCCAGATGGCATCCATACCTACCTTAATTCAATTTAGTGAAACATTTGAAAACCCATCTCTCTCAAAATGCAGAGCCGAGTAGTTATCCATTCTACTGGTCTGTCTCTATCTGAGACAGCCTACATTGAAGCTATTCTTTACCAGTGACGGAATTGTGAACGTCCATGTTCCACAATGGAGACGTGAATTCATGTGATGCATGTGTTACTTTACGCATATCTGTGTATCAATGTTGCTGGTAATATATTCCGTACGTAAGTGCACGGACGCCTTAGAAACAGTATATAGCATCCATAATGAAATATTACCCGATGCATGGCTTACCTACAACAAGCGGTGAAAGGAGCGATGTTTTTTACTTGTTTAGCTCAATGAAACGAGGCTGCTACCGCTTCGTTGCAGCAGTAAAGTTATTTGTTCCTGGGTTCATAAATTTCAGGCATGACAGTGAGCGACCCTAGTACTCTGCCATGCTAATAATATTTTTATTTTGAGAGCGCTACCATAGCTTGTCGGTGCTGGCGATCTTGAACTCGGCGGGAGGAGCAGTATAAAGACGAATGAAAAACGTCCATCCAGGTCAAGGATCGAACCCATAACCATTCTTGGAATCTTTCGTAGTATTGTCAGTAGTTGGCGGAGCCATAATTAACTACAGTGAGAATACCACAGCAGTGCGTTGGCGAACCTATGCGAAAATACCTTTATTGCTTTGGAAGTCTTCTCATTGTTGCAGTGCCTATTGAGTATTGCCACATATATGACGTATATTGACAGTGTTTATAACTCATTCCCAAAAATACTTGTATTTACGAATCTCATTCATTGCTCAGTACTTAAACCTATTTTCCATTGTCGGTTATCGTTAAAATTTGTAGCATAAGCTGTTGATTTAACCAATTAACTTCTTGATTTTGTTCGGTAGTTCTACGTCTAACTACATGGGGGTAAATCACAATTGCATCGTTTCGTAACTCTTCAAGATTTAATCTGTAAGTAAGCAAGTAGCACTGTCTTGCAACTGTAAAATGGTAAGAGTGCTCGTTTTCCAGTAGTGCTCATTTTAATAGCCCATGGTAACACAAAGAAATCAATTTCATGACCACCACTACCAACATGACTAGCTGCTGTCCGTACATACCAGTCCCGAGCTCAGAACATTCTAGCATCCCGAAACTTCCAGGATCCATTAGACGTCTGTAGCCGCTTATCAACACCTGTGCAGTGACGCAGTCAACCAGCGGCCCGCAACAAGGGATGCGAATTGTCACAATAGTTAATGCTTATTTCAGGTTAGCAAAATATGTAGCTCCGCTCGTATTAACCCACTGTGTGATAGTGTATCTGCTATCTCTCTCTCTCTCTCTCTCTCTCTCTCTCTCTCTCTCTCCAAAACATTAATATATTGTTAAAACGATTATATAGGTACTAATTTAATATTCACCAGCTAAGTGAAATTAACCAAAAAGGAATATAAATATACAAACAAGCATTAAAAATCTGATATGTTACATTCATATGACTTTCCTTATATCCTCTATCATTTATTAGTGGTTATGCAGATTATTCTTATAAAAGTTTATTTTTCTATCTACTGCATTTTAATCTAGATAAACCTTTGCAGAAATAGCTACATTACACATTTCGTTATTGATACAAAGAGAAAAGCGATAGCCAAATGTTTAAGAACTGGACGCTATACTGTGACCTTAAAATTCCATACTGTTTCCATGCAATCGCCAGAAACAGCTGAAAATCGATGGGACTTTAAAAAGGATGACTAAGTATTGAGCAAATCGAAACATTATAACGGCTATCTCGGGAATGGCTAATGCCACAAAAAAATTTATTTGATAAATAACCTATATAAATGTGTGTTTTAAAGAGATAAACATCTTTAGTTCTGTACGTTTTCGTCCATCGTTTACCAGTTATATTAGATTATGCAAAATTCCTTTCGAATAACGAGGTCTTCATAGGCTGTTCCCAGAAAATTCAAAACATACATTTTATTTGTTATGTAAATATTTTAATATATGGTATTTTAATCAAAATGGTTAGAGCCATGTTTTAGAAAAATAAAAATTTCGAAAAATGTTGCATGTACAGCATAGTTTGGGGTGGGGGATTTTCTTGAATATCTTTCTGCCGCATCATTGGAAGGTCCTGGACATAAATACTAAATTTGGTACTTATCTGTCTTTTCGTTTTTGAGTTGTGCTGTTCAAAAAAAACACGAACACACACACACACATAGACCTTTTTCTAAAAATGTTTTATTTTATTCAGAGGGCCTCAAAACATGTATTTCCCGTGATATCTCGGTATCGAATTTTTGGGTGGAATGCAATAGCTACTCTACCTACTAGGTACGTGCTAGAGCGATTTAATTTCAATTGCTGGATATAAGGTTAAAACTGCATTTAAATAACTACCACACTTTTTCAATTTGAAAACATTCCAAACTTTAATATTTCATATTGTGCTTAAGAGAATCTAGAAACAATAGACGAAGCACTAATAACACTGAAACTGATCATGAAGAGGAAATTAAATAGCTTGATACATTGGATGAGAAGAAAATACTTGCTAATAGGTGCGCAGGAAACAGTGGCAGAGAGGTTAACTGTTCGAGGCAGAAGAGGATATATGGTTATAGATGATGATAAACTACATAATTCATATGTGCTTACGAAGGTGAATGTGAAAGGAGGGAATAATAGAGGAGGCTAGGTTTACAAAGTTTGGGGAAGTCGTTTGTTTCACCTGCAATTAATATAACTGCGGTATATTTTGTATTACTGTTAGTAAAATAATACATGAACCCTTTAGCTAATGACTCTAATTTAATCACGGCTTATTTGTTATCCTAAATTGGACTTTAACTTTAGATCGAATTATATGTTTAGCTTAAAAGCAGTGCACCGGTGAAATTTGATAATGTATAATGACCAGTATTATTTTGATAAAAACTTTAATATATATTTCTCAGTTTTTTTCAGCATTTTTCACTACTAATGATAAATTTTAATCTACAGGCTTGAAATGTCCGGTTGGCTTAAAATATTAAGGATTTAAAAGTGCAATACAAAAATTAAAAAATACTAACTGGTTCATTTGAAATTAAATCTTTCCCAAAACTCATGTGGATAGAATTGAAAAAATTTTGTAAGTCACATTTCAAACAATGTTGTTTTGTTTGTATATTTTGGTTAATAATGGTGCACTTTGATTTTAGAATCTGGCAAAAATAATCTACCTTAAAACTTTAGAAATCTTTGATATTTTTATTTTCAGTCCTTACATAAAAATCAATACTGTTTGCCCATTTATGCAAAAATTAGTACACTATTGAACACAGCGAAAATTATAAGCTACCTTACAACTCCCAAAGCTATTTGTTAACCCTTTATCTAGAAATCTGCACATCTAGTCAAAATATTATGTAATTACAGTACAGGACCTGGCAACAATGATAATTACTTTACAACTTCTAAAGAGCAGGGTATGCAAAAATGTCAAAAACGAAATAATGCAATAAGATTGCCGCTAAATATTAAATTGAGTTTTATTTATGGACGCTCTTTAATTACTATGGCTCTTAAATTCCCTTTTATATTGAGCGTGAAAGACCAGAAATTTTGCTCAGAGGCCTCTTTCAGGCTTGAGGTTCTTTTACGTGCCGTAAATGTAGGTACGTCTACTACATCTCTTCCGAAGGAAGCCATGCTAAGGATTTTTACGCCCGAAAAAATCCGTTGCCCTCCGCCAGTTTTGAACTTGCGACCTAGAGGCTAGCATGGGACCCTATACCACGGAGGAGACAGCTAAATATTGAAGAGCTCAATACTGTAATAACAAAATACAGAGGAAATTGGAAACAACCTGTATACCTTGTTCAGAGTCTTTTGAAACGGTGGACGTCGGAGTTAAGGCCCTCGCGAGGCCGGCGGCAGCTATCACAGAGAGCCGCTACACGTAACCCATCTGGACAGAGCGACCGGTTTTCCAGCTTCCCCTCTCCGCTGTCTCAAAAGACTGAGCAACAATAGAAAGCCTGCCAATGAGCAGAATACCTAAAACTACCTTAAACTATCGACCCCAAGGAAGACGAAATCCATGAAGACTAGGAGAGATGGTTAAAACAGGAATTCGGAGCCGGAGCAGGTTGAGATAACCCATACCGTGAAGTAGGAGGAGAAGAACTTCCAGAAACTACCGATCCTTATTTTCGATCAAATATTACGTCAAATTTCATAAAAAGTGCCGTTACATTTTATTTTCAACTCCATATAGAAAAGCTCAACTGCTTGACCACTTCGGGTAAATGTATGCACTTGAACTGTTGGCCTTGGTGAGTGTTATTCGATGCTTTATGGGGCAGTATTTTTAACACTAAAATGACTTCAGTCTAATTATATAGTATATAAAGTCAATAACAGCCCGCCTTAAAGCAATATGTGTATGTAACTATATATAAAAGGTGTATATTACAGTCATTGTAAATGTTTATATTATTGTATCCATGTTTAATAATGTTATGTGAATATATTACGTAATTTAATAATGTAGGAGCTGTGATAATAATAGGTTAAAAGTTGCTAACAATGAGGTAATAAATGAGGTAATCTTGAGGCAATAATGCGTAAGAATGTTTAATAATGCTACTAGTCATTATTGGAGTAACAATAATATAATTTTAGTGACAGTTTATAAAATAGTCAATCAAAACTAGAAAACGCTTTAGTTAAATGAAGGTATTCTATTGGAGTAGGATTAGCCAATCAGAAACTGAAAAGGAGAAAATTTTATAAATTTAGAGTTCAGTTGCCTGCAGACAGCGTTAATAACCACACGCAAAACGTGTCCTCAAGAAATATAATATGTATTCGTGTGAGACGAAAAGTAAGTTTGCATGCTAAAAAGTGTAATTAATTAATAAAAAGAATCTCACAGCTCTCTATATCAGTGAAGTGTTGTTTAAATCGTGTCAAGCATTAATAAAAGAAGTGAAGTAAAATTATAATCTGTGTAAACCTACATTCTTGTCGCATCACAACCCTGCTAAGAGAAACGTGTCTAACAATAATACTGATGCAGCTGAGGCAAACATAACTATATAATATTCAAAGAAACAGTTAAATTACAAAGTTAATATTTTTTAAACTTGGAGCAAAGGCCACCTGAAAGTACATTTGGGGCGAAGGCTACCAGAAACGTGAGGTTGCAACTACTACAAGTTCGGCTCCCCAACAGTCGAAATGCGATACAACTCCTTCTAAAATACCCCTTTCTCATTTACAATTTTAAAAAACCACCCCTTCTCATACTTCAAACCCTTTTATACAACGTTGCACCATTTGACTAATATGGGTAAAAACTTTGGACACTTTAAGTGAAAATTATAGGCTACTCATGACTTTCAAGAATCACCCCATCCTCACTTTAAACCACCCTGCTGAATGCAACCGTGCAACGCTGGGTAACAGATTTAGAATTATAATCGTTTTAAGACCCATGCCAGCATCGAACGTTTGGGCTGTAGAAGCTACTTAGACAATATCTGAAGTAGTGCAAGTTCGTGAATGTTAAGTCAGAGTCCTCAAGGTGCTTCACTGAGCTGATTGCTTTAGATCTGGCATTTCAATCAGATTACAAAGCTGGTCTAGCGCTAACAAGAGGAAACAAAGCGCCGACTGCGAACAACGATCGGTTGCAAAACACAATAGGCGAGAGGATGACAAGGGTCGCGACCTCTAGAACGGCTTGTAGCATCTTCAATGAAGCGAGACAGCAGTCGGCTTGCCTTCTATGAAGATATGTTGCACACTGTAGACAAACCTACACTAGCGATACAAACTAATAATAGGTGTTATGAGATATTTGCTTAAGAAATGTGTGTCGAGTGGACAGAGCAACAAATGCTGCAAGGGTTTTCCTTGGAGACCTTCTAAACCTGTTTTTTCTATTCCTCCTAATTTGTGAAAATGTTTTTGAATATCTTCTGTAGTTTATTACGTAGTTGGGAAGCTATAAAATAAATAGTTTTTTAAAACAAAAAAGAGAAATAAAAAAGGGGAAATAGCAAGAGCTGTGCGACAAGGATGCTCATTACTACCCACACTGTTTAATATACATATTGACAAAAGTGTCAAAAAGTGGCAATTAGAAATATACACTGGTTTTCCTTCACACTGTGGCCACCGCAGGCGGCTCGCGCTCCGGCCTCCGCAGCTCGGACTAAACAGTTATATCCCGCAACCACCTCACGTCCTCAAGTTACAATCACTGTTGATTGCTTATGTGCTCCCTTCATTGCATTTTATTCTGTTGGACTTCTGCAACGAGTTTGTTTTTAAGGGTTCATATTCCTTCTTTTCTTTTCTCTCTCTCTCTCTCTCTCTCTCTCTTCTCTCTTCTCTCTCCTCTCTCTCTCTCTCTCTTAACAGCGACAATCTTATATCCCTTTTTATAACTATAGCTGCTCTTAAATTTCTATCGATTTCAAAAAAGTCGCATCCATATTCATAAAAACGAAGTCTTATTCACTTATAATTGTTAATATTTTTATTTAACATCTTCGTTTGGTTTCTCGTTTTAAAAAAATCTAACAAAACCAACGAAATGTTCATTACATACATTAGTGTGTAGTTTGCGTTTTGCAAGCCTACTTGCATGTGTGGTGGTTTACCGTTACATTGTGTGATAGGGCGGTTTGTAATCTACAAAATTCCCCAAATTTTCATATATATGGAGAGAGAAACGAGATAACAGAAGTACAATAAAAAGGGAATGATAAATTAAATAGGATAAATATTAAAATATAGAAGCAACGTTTATTCCAAAGAAAAGTGAAAGATGGTAAAATGAAGCATCTTTTTACTGGTGAACCAGACGACCAGAGAAAAGATCATTACAGTAGTTGAAGAGCTTGTGTATGTGGAAGCGTAAGCCAGCTAAGTAAGACGAACAATTTTATGATAAACCAGAAGTATTATTTATAGTGATGTTATGTAACATTTAAAAAAAAAATTTGAGTTGGAAAATGTAAATTCCCATCACATATATGCGCTAGATGTTATCGCAGGAGCGCTTTCGAGAGATGTTTCTCCCATCTTCAGCTGAGAATCCATCTGACGGATCTCCTTCTCCCCTCTCCCCAAGAAGTAAATAGAAGTTCCCAAGGTCCTCCACAGATGGCAGCAAATTCAAGATCAAGTGTTTTCAAGACTTTTCAACAGAATGCAGACCAATTACATCACAAGAGAGAAGAAAGAAGCATGATGAGTGACCAACAGACAACACAGAGGGCAGCAACAGCTTTAGGGTCCAAGGTTTCCCAACAGAGGGCAGAAATAACGTTTAATGAAAAGCTTCTTGGGGAGAGGGGAGAGGGAGATCCGTCAGTTGGATTCTCAGCTGAAGATGGGAGAAACATCTCTCGAAAGCGCTCCTGCGATAACATCTAGCGCATATATGTGATGGGAATTTACATTTTCCAACTCAAAAAAAAAATTTTAAAAGATGCACAATACCGGAAAAAACAAATATGTATGTAAAACTCCGTTCAAGCGCACAGAAAAACTAATCAGGCGTAAATAACGCGATAATGGAAGGCGGTAGAGAGACGTACGTTCTAAATAATATTAACTAATAAGCACTTGTAAAATTTATTGAAGTAGCCAATAACAAAATCAAAAAATCATGGGACGTGTAAGAGCACGATAAAAATAGAAAATGGGCGTAAAGTATAAGTTTGTCTAGGCCAGGAGCTCTCTTTCAGACGTGCGTAACATGGATATTTCGTGCCTAACCGTGGTCATGTCAGGTGGCAGGTCCGCGTCAAAAGGTGTCGGCATTTTAACTTACAAAGAATATGCAAGCATTGAACATTATTACTGATTGAAATTAGGTGCGAGGGAAGGCTGTTAGGAGATGGGAATAAGGGTTTAATTTGCGGCCGCGTAATTCTTTTGAGACGGAACCAAGAAACCGTAATAATTATTTTACATATCATGTGGAATTTCACGTAAAGGCGCCAGTGAGGTTGAAAGGACTTGTATCATTTTTCTCTGAGAGGAGGTCTCATTTCCTGTAAATCAGTCATCTGTGACAAAGCTAGCAGACAAACATCACCTTTCCTGGTCATTTTTCCTTCACATAAACAAGCAAACATTGCCTCATCAGAGTGCATGTCCATGGACCTGAGACAGTAGGTCTCAATCAATGGCAATAAATTTAAAATAGATTGTTTCCTTCTGTCTTTCACTCGAGTTGCAGATAAATAATTAAAAATACACTTAATCCATTTCAGGCTTAATAAAGTAGATCAGAATCTTAATATCCATTGTAAGTCATAACCCGGTCTCTTGCATGGCAATCCAGAACGCAAACCACTATACTAAGCACCGGCTGTTTCAAGTGGTAGACTATGAACACTAACATGGTTTCGGCCACTGACCTGAATTCATTACGATTACATTCCACTTCTAATACTATAACAATTAAAAAAACAAAACAGGATGCCTATCTCCTCCCATTCGTTTGCAGGCAATTACATATTTATTTCATTGCAGAATTTCTTTTAGCCGCCAAAGTTTTAGCCTCGATTATACCAATTTTAATAAAATTCAGACTTTGACCACACAATTATAATACACCTATCATTAAGAACAATAATAATTTCATAGACTACTACTCCACGTAATAATCTTGTTTTCCATGAATTTTTTCATAATATAATAAAACTTGGGCTTATACTCCAAATAATTTCATAGTAATGCGGGCCTAAAATAATATCTATTTTAAATTATATTTTTACTAATACGAATATATATTTTTTCACAATTATGGTGTTATCACTATAAGCATGCTTTGTTTATACCATGTGCAATTTAAGCAAAGCAATAGTTAATTATTGAATATAGGTTATACAACGAACGGAGACACCTTGCGCACTACTACCTTCATAAGTATATAATGTCTAACACTTCCCAGGAGGAAGGGATGAAGTGAAGGAATCGTAGAAGGCAGACAGGCCATAGAGACACGAGTACGTCCCTAACAGTTCCAGAATCGAAGACCAGTCCCAGCGCTGGAGCTGCCTGGAGAGGACGATGAACCACCCCTCGACTAAGCAGCCCTCTAGTGTTTACGGAGAGTACTCTTTCCTTCGAGCAAGCATCCGCTCTATCCGGCACATCTGAAAGAGGCACACCTAGAGGCACATCTGAAAGATGAAAAGGAATGAAAGGGAAATGATGGAAAAGAAATCGTGGTAGATGAGAAACCTCACCAGAATTCGCATTCAGACCAGGGCAAACCACGAAAAACACATCGTCAGAGTGGGCGGTCGAACCCGGGACGCCCGAATGCGACCCCCTCCCACGTTACCGCGGAGCTCTCTCGCTCGCTTATTAGCCTTGCACCGGTTACATTCCCCCTTAAATTAACAAAGCCACTACAGAGCTCTGAAGCGAATCCAAATTCAGAAAAAACGACCACCCTCACTTTGACTAACAAACCCTTGCTTCTGAGCATGTTTTACGATTTTGCCACTACCGGACATTGTTTGTACTTCACCTAACATTTTCGTTAGTGGCGTTAAACTTTTTCTGCCTTGTTTCCTGTCGCTGGCGATTTGTTTTTCTTGTTCCCTCCCATTTTCCTTCCTTCTTGGTGAGCTGTGTGCTCGTGTAGCAAGTAGCGGCCGTGGCAATAAACATTAGCTTAACAAGACAGGTTTGTTTACTTTCCCGGCCGCAATCGTTTCGAGTATCAGTGCACCGAGTACATTTCGACTGAATGCCGTTTCTGTTGCTCATAAAATTGAAAACGTGGGTGCAAGCAACACCTAGACATTCAATAAAATTAGAAAGTATGTTCTCTATGGCGAAAAAAAAGAAGTTTTACTAACACAGGACATGGTTACTGGCAAATATATAGTACTCATTCTGAGCAATGAAATTAATTTAACACGCCAGAATCTCGAGTGCTGCGTTGGTTGGATTAGATACAGAGGAGAGTTTTAAATTTTCATAGCTCCATTTAACTGTGATTGTTCAGTAACTTCTAGGAAATGAATATGCAGTATAGTTGTACATACAGGAAAACCATTGAAGCAATGATAGTAAGATGCATGAATTTATGGAGTAAATACCTAAGCAGAAAGGAAATGTCTTGAACTCTGAGATTGGAGGACAAAACTGAATCTAGAAAAAGCATAAAAGTTTTGCAAATTTTGAGAAAACTTATTCTATTCTTAATAAGGCTGTGAAGGTAATTTATAATAATAAAACTGTAAACAAAGTTTGTCTGATAGCTTTCGATTTTGAACTAATATATGATGTTAAAATTTATAACGGGCTTCCATGATTCAAAAATTTGCATTTTGAAAGAGATGTGTGTGTGTGTGTGTGTGTGTGTGTGTGTGTGTGTGTGTGTTTTTGTGTATGTCTGTGGAAAGTACTTATTAGTTGAAGCCGCAGCTCTGCTCGCGTTATTGCATTAAGTACAGAGACTTGTTTGGTCTCTCCCTCTTTCTCTCATTGCCTATTCCTCTGTCTTTCTCTCCTTCTCCCATACTCCTTCCTTTTTCTCCTCTCCAACCCATCCCTTTTGTCCCTTCCTTTGCGTTTGCACTTCCTTTTATTCCTCTCTCTCTCTCTCTCTCTCGTCCTCACCTCCTCTCTCCTCCCCTGTGCAACTTATATCTCGTACAACGGGTAGTGTGAAAACAGGTAATACTATGTTTTCTGGGTATTTACATAAGTAAAAGGCTTAACAGTACACAAATCTGTACCTGTTCCTATGCTTGTTACATAGCAGAACTATACTATTCCTCGTAGTAATCGCTTTACAACGGACAGTACTAATGAAAAATATGATGTGATACATTCACATGACACTCTCTATCATCTATCATTCATTAGTGGGTATACAAACTATTCTTACTAAAACTCATTTTTCTATCTACTACATTTTAATTTAAATAAGTTACATTACGCATTTCGTTATAGATACAAAGGGAACAGTGACAGTCAAATGTTTAAAAACTGGACGCTATATGCTAGATTTAAAATTCCAAACCGTTCGCAGGCAATCGCGAGAAACAACTGAATGTTGACAGGACTTAAGAGAATGACGAAGAAGCGAACAGTGCGAACCTTTAATAACGGATATCTCATAAATTACTTATGCCACAAAAACATATTTTAAATAAATTCTGTGTTTTAAAGAGATCTACTTTTTCATGTAGTACGTTTTAATTTAGTATGTTTACCAGTTATACAAGATTATACAAAACGTCTTCCAAATGAAGTGCACTTCACAGACTATTCGCAGAAAATTCAAGATATGCATTTTATTCTTAATGTAAATATATTTCATATATAGTATTTTAATAAAAAATCATTATTGCCGTTTTTTAGAAAATAAAAAATTTCGAAAAATCTACCATTTATAGAGTAGTCTCTAGTGGGGGGGAGATTTTCTTGAAAATCTTCGTGTCGCATCTTTGGGTGATATTGAATTTTAGTTTAGTATTTATCCGACTTTTCGTTTTTGAGTTATGCTCTTCACAGACAACACAAACATGCGGACCTTTTTCAAAAAAAATATTTTTTTTCAGGGGCCTTAAATCATGTATCTCCGGTGTAATCCCATTATCGAATTTTTGGGTGGAATACAACACCTCCCCTACTTACTATACTTAGTAGAGAAAGTAACATT
Source organism: Deroplatys truncata (assembly GCA_030765065.1). NCBI lineage: Eukaryota > Metazoa > Arthropoda > Insecta > Mantodea > Mantidae > Deroplatys > Deroplatys truncata. The sequence goes on from CM060981.1 coordinate 136,334,430, forward strand.
TGTATAACTTCTTAAAAGTTCAAATTGTCAGAATTTTAGAAATAACAAAACTTAGGAGAAATATTATGTTTACAAAGTTTTATGTGGCTTTTTTAAAGACTAGTATTAAGAGACATATTTCGATATCTCTCTGAGGAATGCCTACTATATAGGTCCCTATTATCTAAGTGAGATCTAAGGCTATACCAAGTCTCTTGGCAAACATCTTGGCTATTGTTACGTGAAAATATACTCAAACACACGTCGAGAACTCTGTTATTTTGTTGCAAAGAGTGCTGAAACATTGGTTTAGAATTTATCTCGTACAAAGTTTTGAGAAATTTCTTAACTGTACAAGAATTTTTCCAACATTACCAATAGATTCTGTCTGTCTAAATCTTCCGACTGGCATCTAATTCCCAGAATCCTGTGAACATACCCCCTCTTCCAACCATGCCATTTACTGTAACTTGGTGTCTAATTTCACCTAGCCAATTCTTTGTGAACTTAGGAGAGTTTAGAGAGTTTTTATTTAGAGTTAAGGAGAAATGGATCTCGTCGGTAAATTAAATTGAAGTATATAGCACAAACTATGAGTAGTTCGGTAATAATAAAGTATAATCATAGTTTGTTAATAGCAGTGCATGAGCTATCAACAATAGCTGCAGAAAGTAGTGTTATTTATTATTTTGTATGGTCTGGAATATAGAACCTGGGTTTGCTCCAAGCCATATGAACACTGCAAAGGACACTGTACAAATAAACAAATATTAGTCAGACACATTCAGTTTATTAAGGCGATATTAAGCCATTGTATAGATCTAGATTACCACAGTTTTACTTTCTCTGCCATCTACATAGTAAGCAGAGAAGGTATTGAATTCCACCTAAAAATTCCATACCGAGATTTCACCGGAAATACATGTTTTGAAGACCCCTAAATAGTATTTTTACAAAAAGCGCGCGCGCCCGCATGTGTGTGTGTGTGCGTGTGTGTATGTGTTTCTGTGATCAGCATAACTAAAAAACAAAAATTCGGATAAATACCAAACTTATTAAGTTCAATACATTCTAAAAATGCGCCGCGAAGATTTTGAAGAAAACCCGTACCTCGAACTTCCCTTTAGATGGAATATTTTTCGAAATTTTTTAGTTTCTAAAAAATGCCTCTAAAGTTTTTAACCAAAATGTCGTATATTAAAGATATTTACATAGCATAAAATTTCCTGAATTTTCCAGGAATAGCCTGTGATTAGTCATCATTTGGAAGGAATTTTTTATCCGAGATATCCGTTGTTAATGGCTCGAATTGTCCAATACTTAGCCATTCTTTTCAAGTCTTGTCGATTTTCAGTTCTTTCTCGCGCTTTCATGGAAAGAATATGGAATTTTAAGGCCAGCGTATAGCATCCAGTTTTAAACGTTTGACCATCGCTATTTTCCTTTGTATCTATAACGAAATGTGTTATGTAGTATTTCCAGAAAGGTTTATCTCGATTAGAATGAAGTAAGACTAGTTTACATACCCTCTAGTAAGCGATAGAGGGTAGAGAAAGTCATGTGGGTAAAACACATAAGATTTTTAAATAAAGCAGATTAGTGTTTTGTAGGTTATAAACACCGAATTTCCTAATTTTGTGAAAATACGATAAAATGAAGTTAACTATTTGAAATATTTTAGCCCTTGGCAAAAAAATTAGAAAATGAACTGTAAAGGGCAACGGTAATTTTGCTGCATATTTGTATCTAACCAGGAACTATGATGCAAAGAAAATACCGAGGACCGCATACAAAAAAGCCCAAGGAGATGAGAGTCCCATGTTTATGTATCGTTATCATTAACAGATCAGCCCTGTGTAGCTTTGCTTCGTTAACCGCCTGTGTTCTCTAATTTGAGCTGCGACCAAAAACACACTTTCTGATATCAATCAGTATCAACTTCCTGGTCGAATCGAACAAGTAGTTATAAGGTTTCGGTTTTCAAACGATCGACAAAGCGCCAATCGTTTGTTTAACCTGTACTCACTCCTATGCTTCAGAAAAAGTAAAATAAAACGCTGCTTTAACAAATGACGATAAACAAATTATTCAAGAGCAGAGATCAGCGCAGAAGACCACTACAAGACTGCCCAAGCTTGTTCCAGTCTCTAGCTAAATAAATCGCGTTTCTATTCTAAGGAACCAGACAAACTGGAAATATCTTTTTCTGAAACGCAAACCTTTTTGCTTTGCTTATTTTGTTGAGCTAAAATATGCAACACCTTTACTGAAAGATCTAAAGTAACTCTTACATATTAACTAATATACGATGAAGTTGTTGCCAGCATATGCTCTGCAAAAGCAAACCTTGGGAAAGTTAGTCTAAAAATAATTTCGAATGAAGAAAAATAAATTAGAAGGAGCAACCAGAAAGGGACTTTGAATAGGTGGAACTTTTAAACACCTGACCTGCGATATATGTAACGACATTGACGTACAGCGCCTCTGGCGGAATAGGAAGTGCCCGGATTGTTTTTGAGTACTGCTGATTGTGATACTGACATATAAATGCCTATTTTTGGAATTTTTCAAACTTTTATGGTTTCAGAAAACTGGAGTACTCTTAGCGTGTATTTACAATAAGTATTGAAATATTAGAGCTGGGTGAGTACAGTGTCCCACGTTTGTAGCTACCATAGATACCATGTATTTTTATCTTGAAACTGTGTACAGATTTAACGTGATGTAAAATATTCTCTATTATTATTATTATTATTATTATTATTAATTTTATGCACGTAAGTTTTAGTTTCGAAGCTTCCTGCAGAGGTAGGGAGCTGAAAGTAAACTAATGTTGGTCTTAACTTTCTGTGTCCACTTCTAAAAGCAGATTGCGATAAAAGGCATGCTTCAATCAAATTTATCATGGGTAATCCCAAAGATAGGTTACGAATTTAACTAATGAAACTCGTAACCTTGAATGGGATTTATTAACACAATTCCATGAATAAAACGTACAGATTTATATAAATAATAATTACTGTCTGACTTGTTTCAAATCAAATCACCATTATGCCAGCTCTCAGATCACGGGCATATCTACAAAATGAATGAACAGTCGAACGTGTTACAAAACACCAACCATACTGCAGTGGTAATGAAAAAATAGTTAACCTCAAAATAAACTAAAATCAGAACGCAGTAAAGATACATGTTTTTTTCAAGAACATAATTTATGGAAATTGGCACCATGTTAATGTGCATTCATTAAGAACACAATTGGATCGTACTGATCTATTATGGTTCAGTAACGAGTGAAGTTTCATTCTATAAAACGCATCCTTGCAAGCATATTGTAAGATAAATGACACTGATTGGTGGATACTTCAAGCACTACTAAACGTTATAGATAAACGGCGTATTAATGGAATAGTCTTAAATAAGTAGATGATCGTCCCTTTCGTAAGCTATACTAATTTTCTAATTCTTCTGCGCATATTAAAGCTGATATTTGCGTTGGCTACCGTTTATCTAAAAGAATAAGTAGCCATTTGAAGTTGGTATCGATTGCCCAGATCACGCCAATGGGAACACCAGTGAAATTATCCGGCTAGTTGGTATGGAGGAAGTCACAGAGCCCTTTGTATTTTGTATAGCATATTGGATGTTCGTGGCTCAGGCGGTTACGTCTGCGGCCCGCACTTGGGAGGTCCGAGTTCAAAACCCCGGGTTCGACCAATCTAACTGAAGACTTTTTCACGGTTTTCCTCGGTCGCTAGGCGAATGCTGGGTTGGATAGTTTGATCCGTGAATTTCCTTATCATGCCTACATTTAATTTCCTTGTTCTTCACTCCATACCAGGTATTGGGCTGATCACCCATCCTGGATATGATATTCTTACAGGCTGGGTAGAGGCCAGATTGACATGAAAAATTAAATTAATTTTTAGTACCCAGCACGTACATTTAGGGGACGTATACTCACTTGGCTACAGAGGACCGAAACGTGGTGTGAAGGTTAAGAGCAAGGCATGGGTTTTCGCTATACAAAATCCATAATACAAATCTACTCACACATTCCTAGGTTTATTTCCCACCGTTTGGAGTTCCTACATTATTAAATATGAAAGGTGAGGGGAGATATCCAACGATCCAAAGGCCGGTTTGCACGCGCGATCCGCTTCTCTCGGAATACTCAGCAAGACAGACGCTATATCCCCATCACTTGTGGCTAGCAAAAACTCCCAGTCAAGAGTGACGTCATCCCAGACAACAACAATAATGGTAATGACAATGTAGAACAATATGTCTGGTAATTACAATGAAACCCCCAAATTATTAATACGCCACATCTATCCTACAAAATGGAGGGTAATCCGTTAAAGAAGATGTATTAGATGTTATTAAAAGGAAAATTATGGAGATAAACTCAATTTTCTGAACGCGTAGAAGAAAATGCTGAGTAATATTAACAGGTATAAAAATGTTCATACACACACAACACACAAGCATCTCGTGAAAAAAGCCTGTTTTGAGTCACTCGGGAAATTAAAGCCTATCATATGCGCCTCATTGAAATAATTTCCGTTTTGAGTGGAACATGACGAGCAAACGACAAAACTTTTCCGGCTTCTGTATGATGGCTTCTTGCCAGGAAACCTTTAATGTGGCTGTAGTAAACTTTTCGGCCTAATAAGGCCGATTTTAAATGGAGGGAAAACCCTGCCGGACAAAGGGTTATGGGTCGAAACTGATGTTGAATATGAAATTTCAGTCATACATTAGCAGAGAGAACACAGATCTCTATCAGAATGAGAATTATTTAATGAACAGAGGAGGACACAAAACATTCAAAGAGGATATCTATTTTTCTTAAGTTCATACATTTCTGTAATTCTCAGCTTCTTTTAACTTGCATTTAGATTTTCCACGAGTTCTGTACATAAAACACAGTGCCTAATAACTATACATTGCCAAAAAGTGTAGCGTCCACTCCAACATTCTCATGAGCCGTTCCCAAACAACAAAGAGCTGCACTAAGGTGACAAACTGAACTGAGCATTTCCATTGTGTTTACGGAAAAATTAACGCCGGAGTGGTTCGAGACGAGCGGTTCTGGGCTGTTCGCAATACGCTATAAATCCTCTGACACATTTTGCGAACTTTACTGAAGAGCGGTTCGGCTTTTAAGAGGCTCGCACTCTGTATATGTGTCACCATGATAGGGATACTCCCATCAAATCAATATATCGACCCATTTTCTGAATACTATGTTTTAATAATATTAACGCTGTGCTAATTTGGGCACTCTTGAAGAATAAATGTGGCAATTATCTAAACATTTTATTACATTTCAAGTGCCTGTAAAAGTTAATAATTAAAATAGTTAGCTGTCTGTAAGTCAGGGTGAGCATGTAGCATTGAAGATGATGGTGACTACAGTGACCTCGGAAGACTGGGATTTTATCGCCCAAAGATGTAAAAGGGCAAGGTGATATTGCAATGTTTTGCAATTGCCTTCCTCAATATGGGAAGGAAATGACACTTCGAGCACCGAGGCTTGCACCCTCATTTCGGTTTTCTAAAGCAACCCGCCGAATAATCGAACCTGGATCCCTTTACGTAGTCCGAGACGCTGACCATCACGTCATTGCTTTGTAGTTAGTCTGAAGATTAATGAATTTAGTTTTATTTATGGACGCTCTTTAACTACTATAGCTCTTAGCGTCCCATGCTATATTGCCCGTGAAAGACCGGAAATTTTGCTCAGAGGCCTCCTTATCAGGCTTGAGGTTCTTTTATGTGCCGTAAATTTACAACACGGGACCACCGGCTTTGCTTTCCTTCCAAAGGAAGCCACGCTAAGGATTTTTACGCCCAAAAATATCCATCGCTCTCATCCGGGTTTGAACCTGCGAACTCAGGACAGTATTAGGATGTTCAAGTAAAAGGTTGCAAAACTAAAATAACAGTAATTTAGCAACTCATTAAATACTTTCTTTATGAAAGTGAGTTTTCAATGGATTAGTAACTCCATAGCTCATAGACAAATCTAATCTGTCACATTGGTTCCGGAATTTCGGATTTCGACTGTTAAACGTGTACGAGATTAACGCAATTTTAAAGTTCAGGTGAATGCACTATAAATTGGTTTTTCCACTGTTAACCTAGTATCTATTTGAGCAATGGGATAGCATCAGTCATTTAAGAATGTTGTCTTGAATACTTTGCATTTCTAATTATTAACCATCATCAGAGTTATTAATAATCCCTTACAAAGCGCTTAAGAGAACCTACAAATCATTCTGTCTTAAAGGACCACGCTTTTAATTTCCAGCAATCTTGTATACATCGAAGCTGCTCCTCCACACAGGAGTGACGTTGATACCCATCTTGATTCCCAGCATTCATTACAAACTAGAGCAGGCTGAAATACCAATTCTTTCTATGTACAGCTTGACTCGTATCCCCTCTTAAGTTCTGCAAGTTTTTCACATATTTCTGGAGTTATATTCTTTATAACCACAACCAGCAACTCTGCTCCCGATATTCCTTTAAATGCGCAGATTCTTCCCTTCCTATCCCTTTCTAATTTATCTCACTCTCGTTACCATCTCTTCCTTTCTCCCCTCTCTGCTTTCTTCCTACGTCATCCTCACCCCTTTCTATTCTCTCTGTGCAGCTTGGATGTAATGTGACGTTTTGAAAGCCGGTAATGAAATGGGAGTTTAATATCAGGATAAAGAGCACACTATCTTTCTTGGTAAACAGTTTAAATATATGAGTAGGTTATAGTAAAGCAAAATTCGTATAACTTCTTAAATTTTTATTTATTTTTTTTAATATAAAGTCAACTGAAACATTCAACGCCATAGCCGAAATTTTTAACACGGTTCTCCCGCTCTCCGTGCAGTTACTCTAACCATTGAGCTACTGTGACAACATGCCGGTGGGACATTGATTTCCCCAATTGACTCGAGTTGTTTCCCAGACAGACCACTAAGGCATCTCACTCGAGTTGACAAAGAGGCGACCTACTTATCGTAAGTACTTGGTGCTGGATAAATGGTTTTTTAAGGTTTTTAAACTTTTTATTGGTATTGTATAAATTCATTACACTTTTAATATACCTTAGTCTGGTCTAGGCGAGGTTTTTAATATAGTTTTAATATAGTTTTAATAAGTTTTTTAAATGTTTATTCTATCGAAATTCTGTAAGCAACAAAATATGTTAGAAGATTAATTATTACGCTTGTAATATTTTGTTACGCACCATTAAGAAAGCTGTTGCTAAGCTAAATATTTGGATGTTTTAATTTGCCCCCCTAATGAACCCTCCGCTTTGGGGAAGTAATGATGATTCCATGCAGCTATTTTAAGTGTTATATGTAGTCTTTTCAGAGGCTTTTGAGGCAGTGAAAACGGGAGATAGGGAATTCGCGAGGCAACACGCTAGCAATAACAAGAGCCGCCACACGAACCCCACCTTGCCACGACTAACCGGTCCCCTACCTGCACCTACGGTTGTCTCAAAATACTCTGAACAGACAATACCAAGTTTCATAATTACCACTTAGGCCATTCTTTCCTATAAGGGTAAAATACACAAACATAAATACACAAAATATAAACTCAAGTTTTTCCTTCAATTTAGCCCATTATAAACGTTAGCATTAATTACCCTTTAGAATTGAAAATTACCCAAAATTTTCAGTTACAATTTCGTGATATGTATAGAATAACAAAACCCTAAACTATAAGCATGTTTTCTGTGCGTTTCTGTTAAAAATAATTTCAAAATCAATCCTGTTCCTGTGTGTAAGATACCATCAAGTTATAAACATTTGCTTAAATGTCTTTTACTGTTCATTGAAGAAAAGAGAAAAATAAAACGAATATGATGAACCTAAGAAAGTGATTGACACATAGTGCATAGGAAATAGATAAATTATATTTTTCATATGTAGCAGTTTTATTTTTAATTGAACGCTTTCATAGCGTTTGGTTTTCCATTTCGTTCAACACAAATTTGTCCACGTAACAAAAGAGTGATGCATTTAAACGTCATCAGCATTACAGTATGATAAAACTAAAATCTCTAAAATTCGTAAAACAACAACAATAATAATAATAATAATATTCTCCTACCTGATTGGTGATTAAGGGGGGGCATTAAATTTCAGATTAATGCTACATAAGGGCACCTTTTTGCGCACTCTTATAGATTTCCCTTTCCTCTTTAATTTGATGTGTATTTACTTGTAGGCACAATACTTGTACAGTAATTATATTTGTTAAAAATGGTACTTCATCAGTCACTTTTACTAAAAATTTGCGCCATTTCACATTCTCACTCACACACACACACACACACACACACACACACACAAAACATACCAAGTCATAACTCCCATACACCATGGATCAGAGAGGTAAATTTCAAATCATTTTTTAGAGAAAGGTTTGCTCTACAAACTGGTATGCCTGCTGGATGTAGCATCTTAATGTCTAAGCCATGTGGTTTCTTTTTCTATAAATATACTATACGGGTTGTTTTTTGTGACCTTTTTGTTTGTTTGAATTTCTACTTTTAGTAGATTTTTCCGTGAAAACATTTTCTGATATAAATAACCCATTTTTACTTTCTCTACCACGTACATAGTAGTAGGGAAAGTATTGCATTCCACCAAAAATTCAATATCGAGATGATACCGGAAATACATGTTCTTGAGGACCCCTGAATAAAAAAATCATCTTTAGAAAAAGGTCCGTGTGTGCGTGTGTGTGTGTGTGTGTGTGTGTGTGTGTGTGTGTGTGTGTGTGTGAACAGCAGAACTCAAAAACGAAAATACCAAGCTTGGTATTCAGGTTCAGTACCTTCATGCTTTTGTATAGCCACTTGAATCTTAATAGTATTCCAATTAGTTTGAAATCGTCACAGATAGATCAGTTGTATTGTCTTACTTTACTTTTTTGTAACAGTAGCTACATATATTTGTAACCTTCTTTCATTTATACTGCATGGCCAATGGGTACAGATGATTGTGTATTACCGTTATGTAACTGCACAGCCTTCAAACGTAGTTTTGAAGCATTTATAAGGAGCTTCCATTCAACTGGGTTGCGAATTTTGCCAAGAGCATTCATCAAACCATCAATGTCACAACAATAACTCAAATGCCATCCCTTTAGCCTAGAACCTAAACGTTCTGCTTGTGCTTTAGTAAGACCTAAATATCTGACCCAATCATTTAACTCTCTCTGAGTTACCTCAGTATGTATATTGGACTATGGGTCTTCAAATTCTAAACCTGAGCTTGATTGAATTACTGGGTTATCCTTCTTTCAGACTCGTTTTCTAATATCCAAGATTAGAGAGGATCAGGGATAGGTATGTCATACTGTAAATAACAGATCTAAGGGCTAATGGAATTTTGAATATTCCATTTAGTTTTCGTCTTTTCCCTTAAGTCCTGTTAGTTTAATCATAGACAAATGTCAACCATTAATATGATTCGTAGGTTCGTTCCCTCCATACCATCGGAATTCCAAAAGGCATAGAAACTTTCCGTTTATTCTTTAACCAACCTCTTAACCGGCTGGCACAATTACCACAAACCATACGGGGAACTCAACAAGTTTAACATTAAAATGTAATTCTAAGCCTTTAATATTAGATGTGTTTTTTCTGTTTATTAGACCTAATTGTATGTTCACCGGACACGTAAAAAAATTATTCGGATGATTAATACACATTAGCGACATAAACACACGACATATTTGGAAATATTTTCTTTATTTAATTTTACGAGGCACAAAAAACGGAAAATAAGTTGTCTGTGACAAAATTATCATCACACCACGGTCCTTTTAACTAAAGCCGTAAATTAAAAAAAACATATCAACACTATTAGCCTTGTTTACGGTGTCAATTAAATATAGTAGAAATTTGAGCATTTACAGCCAGCGCTAAATCAGAAAACAGATTTTATTTTGAAACTGGGGTGCCATAGGAAAACTGTTTGCAACATTATATATACATACATGCACTGCCGTTTGTGAAAATTGCAACACCAAGAAAGAATTTCCCGAATAACTCCAAACTTGATGGAAGTGTAGAAGAATATGCAAGCAATAAGTGATTAGGTTTGCAGAGAGATGGAGTGCACGTAGGCCGAGCAGAGCCCTCTCGTGTCGGTCCGACAAGATCAGCGTTGCGACCAATGTAGTCAGTGCAGAGCTGTCAAACAAGGTGGAAACAATAAAGTGAGTGCCAGTATGCCTCGTCGACGTTAAAGGGAGCCATATTGGCATATGAATGAGTTCGAACGGGGCAGAATGATCGGTCTCCGGGAAGCGGGTTTGTCATACCGTGACATTTCGGCTCGTACAGAGCATGCTGCTACGACAGTGATGCGTGTGTGGAAGCAGTGGATAGATGAAGGTCGTACGCACGAAGAGCGGATTCTTGGACCATTGAACGTGACACAGCACAGGATGACGGTCATCTTGTCCGCATGGCCATAACGGACCGTACAACTTCATCCACAGTGTTGGCTTGACGCTGGAGCACTGCAACAGGTGTGAACTTGTCTGCCGTCTGCTGCAGGTTGGACTGGTTGCATCCATGTCATTACGTCGGCTTCCATTGTCCAGAAACCACAAGTTCCTGCGACTGCAATGGGCACGTGAACACCGTTACTGGGGTGCTGAGCGGCAAAATGTAGCCTTTTTGGACGAGTCCTGCTCCAACGTGTCCTACAGTAATGGCCGCATACGTGTCCGGCGGTACCGTGATGAGCGCAACCTGGAGGATTGCATTGTTGAGTGGCATAGCGTCAAACACCAGGTGTGATGGTTTGGGGTGCCATTGATGCGATCTCGCCTCCTACGAAATGAGGGCACTTTGAACAGCAACTGGTACCTAATGGTGGTTGTAGAGCCTGAGTACTACCCCTGTTTCAGGCATTTCCACAGGCCACATTTCAACAGGACAATGCACGGCCATATATTGCGAGGAATGTACAAGGCTTTTCTTCAAAGAGCGACGGGTACCATTGCTTCCCTGGCCTGCACGTTCACCTGACATGTCGCCCATCGAACATGTCTGGGATATGGTAAGTCGGCACCTGGTGCGTCACGGTCCTCCGATAACCAGTGTCACGGATTTGTGGGCTCGAATATAAAATGCGTGCAGGGAAATCCTTCAGGGACTTACTCAGAACTTTTTGATTCAATGTCACGGCGTATAGCAGCTCTAATTGCAGTGCATGGAGGCCACACCAAATACTGAATATTAGGGCTCAAAGATCATGTATAGATTTGAAAAGTTTATCATTTGTTACTTGTCATGTACCTCACGCGTGGTATTAAATTCATTGAATTTGTGCGTTTCCTTCTTGGTGTTGCAATTTTCACAAACGGCAGTGTATATGTTGTGACTGTGGCTCAAGTTTATTGGTAGGTCGGAATAGGGCAGTGAGAGTAAACAACGATAAGTACCGCTCTTCAGTGTAAACACCGGACGTGTTATCGGCAGATAACGCTGGAAGGTTCTGGAAGTTTCTTCCCCCCCCTCTCCAGAACGTGTGTCGAAATAGTTACAGAATGTTCTGTAGAAGATTGCACTGCCTGTACAGCGTTCTCGCGAGAGGATTCAATGAGAGTTGAGTCGAGTTGGTCAGTCAGTGAGGTAGTGAGTTGTCAGGCGAGTTTTCGTGCGACATCAAGGGGATTCTCCGAGCAAGTTGGTGATGGCTGTTGTGACGTGCAGCGAATGTTACTGCGGAGCGACGGGTTGTGAAGATCATTTCCGAGTGAAGTGGACCGTTCGGCGTGAAGAAGGAAGTGAAGTAACAGAGAATTGAACTAGTTCACCTTAGTGGAGTGACATTAGTGAAGTGAACTCCCAGTGAAATTGAACTAGAGAAAAACTCAACAGTTACAATGAGAACAGAGAGTTGTTTCATACGGACAGACGCTGATTGTGCTTCACGTAGCGGACGCATCTAAAAATGAAATAACCAAATATTGAATTCTTTTAAATGCTCAAATTGAAATACTTTTGCCAAGTTCAAATAATTCATTTTAATGAAAACATTTAAAACGTTCAGAAGGTATCTTGAAAACTGTTTAGATTTATTTTATTCCAAAAACATCGATAAGGATAATAAATCATTTTATACCACAATTTTCAATTTCTTCAGCTTGCTGCTTACAAAATTAGACATGCCCTGAGAAATCCCTTTGCTCCACTGCTTATGATCTTGACTGTATACGTACGAGTATGACTGGTTTCTATCAGTTGATGTATCTGAGTAAAATAAAAGGAACCATATTCATTTTAGACTTAGTTCCCATCATAATGGAATTTCATTGAGAACATATATAAATCTTCTGACTCAAGATTATAAACGAGTATTTTATTCCGCATTTAGCTGTACCCTTGCCAGTTTTGTTTTTATTCATTATCCTGTTTAAGACGAGGATTCTCCGATACTGGCTGAAGCTGTCGATTTGAATGCCTCCCAGAGCCTAAACAAAACAAGGAACATACACACCTGGAGACCTAGACGTTAGTTATGGCACGATGATTAATGTCAGTTTCTTGAGAGATGTTTTCCCTGGGGTTTTTCCTAGTAATGTGATATTTGCCTTAACTAATTCGTTTCAGAGCTGTTATAAAGACAGTGCTCAAATAACGTGTCAGCATCCGGGGCTACTACATCTCTGTAAACATTCAAAGTGGGTAACGCCTTTTTCGTGCACTTCGTATACACAGGGTCGTATATTTTCCTGTATCGTTTGCGGAGCTTCTTCATGACTACATCTTTATATGGAACTGTGGATATTAAAAGAAAAATACCCACCTAACTAGCTTATCTAGTTACAATATATAGTATAGTTCTAAATAGGTTAGAGCGCAAGGATTCATGTCTTGCTAAAGGTTTGCTGCACAATTCAGGCCAAAATTATATCTTCTACATCTTCATATGGATTTCCTACGATGATATCTTTCTGGTTTAATACAAGAAAGTTGTCCTTCAGTTCAGCCAGCCGATTTCCGCAAATCACAATAATAGTGTCTCCGTCGTACATAGCAACTGTTGTGTAACTTAACACCAGATAGAAATCTTTTTCCTGATTGGCATAAATAAAACATGAAATGTACGAACATTTTGGAATTTACAATTGTGGACTTGATTTATAATATGCTAAAAATTCAAATGAACGCTATTAATCTTCTGTGAGGGCCCAGCAGACCGTGCACTTCTATATCTCACTGGGCTCAATTCCTATAACTCCATTGCTTCGTAGTTATACATTCCCATCTAATCTGCCTCCCCTTTTGCGCTGAATTTTTACTTTCTCTACTACGTATAGTAAGTAGGGGAAGTATTGCATTCCACCCAATAATTCGATACCGAGATTTCACCGGAAATACATGTTTTGAGACCTCTGAATCCAAAAAAAAGCATTTTTGGAAACATGTCCGTGTGTGTGTGTGTGTCTGAACAGCATAACGCAGAAATTAACAATCGTGTAAACACCAAACTTGGTATTCAGGTTCAGTATCTTCCAAAGAAAATCCCCCCACCCTAGATTACCCTTTATATGGAACATTTTTCGAAAATTTTAATTTTTTCAAAAATGGCTCTAACTATTTTGTTTAAAATATCATATGTTTAAGATATTTTCATGACAAATGAAATGTATATCTCGAGTTTTCTGGGAATGTCTCCAAAAGTATTCTTCATTGTGAACGACTTTTGCATAACTGGTAAACCATAAGAGATAGACAAAATTTTGCTACACAAAAAATGTAGATCTCATTAAAATACACAATTTATGTCATATACATTTTTTTTTGAGTGAACCATTTTCGAAATATTGTTTGTTATTCCCTTAAATTTTCCAATACTTAATACTTTTTCTCAATTTTATGTCCGGGACATGCAAAGAGAATGGAATGCGCCACATAGCAACCAACTCTTAAAAGATTTGACTATCGCTTAAAACCTACCATATTTACCTTGCATCTACAAGAAAATTAGCAATAAGATTATCATCTCGATTAACATGAAACATATGGAGAATAAGCGTTTGTAAAAATAACTTTGTACAAGAGTAGAGAAAGTCATGTGAGTGTAACACATCAGATTTTTTTTCTATTGCCAGGAAATAATTTAGAAGTAATAGCTTAGTTAATAGCCTAGTAATAGCAAGTAATATTCTAGCGACATGCTCTTATAAGTTTGGGATGAAGGATGTTGCTTTGTGCTAAAAGGTAGGAGTGGGAAAATGGAGCTCTGGAAAAGGGAGAAGCTGCTTGATTTCCTATAGCACAACAAACCCTGCATTCCTACATCTACGGGATTTGTTGTTACGGCTATACACGGAACAGTTTCTTTGCTACAAAAATTGCGATTGTCGGTGCAACAGCGTTCCAACCTCTCTGCTATGCAAAGTGAGAATTGGTACAGGTTTTATATTTTTATTGTGCTAATGTAACCTTATACTGTGGTTCGCAAAGTATACTACAACATATCAATGTGGCCAAAGCTTGGTGCTCCAGTTGTAAGAAAATCTTACAATAACTGTGATATGAAATTATGTTAGAGTTGTATTATTTAGAGTGGATGATTACTACAGAAATTCTTATATTTATGTAAACTTCCAATGGTCAAAATATGAAAAATTAGTTCTGAACCTAGGTATATGTGAGCTGTACTCGCTTTAATATGATATAGGCAATATGTTACTTGTATTAAATATCTTGGAGACCTGTGTTTGTATATATAAGAATGTTAAAAAAATCGTCTATAATAATAGAAACATAAAATGGCTTAAAATAATAAATTACAAAATTGGACTAACATTAATATCCCCTTCAGTATTTTAATTTTCACTAACGGCCAAAGAAGATAAAAATTAAAACGATTTGGCGTATAACGTAGTTGCTGATACCAAAGAAAACGCAATTACACTTGGGAACATATACTTTGTAACCAAAGTCTGCGGACGACCCAATGAAGTGGACAGTGGGACGTCAAGCTATGCATCTGAGGGTACATAAGTACAGACACAATGTTTCAACGTCATAGACGTGCTTTCCGTTAACAGATAGAATTGGTTTGTTTGGAACGGGGTGAAACGACAAACGGAGGTGACTGCCGCAGGGGCATGATTGTAGGGGTCCACGAATTTGATCATTCCTTCAGAGAAATTTCACAGGTAAACGATGAGATTGTGGTACGCAAACGGCAGTAAAGAACTGAGCCAAGTCACCGTTAAGATAACTGACTGATACGGACCGTCAAGCTCTAGAGCGTACTGTACTAACATACCGTCAGACATCCTCGTCAACTAATGCAAAGGGCTTCCGTTACATGTCAGATACAGAAGTCAGTGGTGAAGGACCTATCGAAAGGTTACAGGACATGGTTTTCATGGTCATGTTGCTGCCCACAAGACACTGATCACAAGAATCACTTCGAATGGTGAAAACAACGCCCTCTTTGGACTATATCTTTATCTCTATCAGCACAATAACGCTCCTTTCACCAAAGGACCATTGCATCGTGTTTCAAAGAAAATCAAATGAATTGCTGGATTGAACTGCTCAAAATTCCAAACTATAATCCCATCGAACGTCTTTATATGGACTACAGCGTTGGTTGCGAGGCAGACGATATTGTCCAAAAAACGACAGCAACTATTCACCAGTTCAGGAAGAATGGCAACGATTTCCACCTACACTGTATCAGAACTTAGTGGGAAAACTTTCGCAAAGATTAAACGCTGCAATAACAGTAAAAGGAGATCTACATGCCATTAGTTATACAGGGTGGACCATTGGACTTAAATTGAGGTCATTTTAGGTTTAATTTAAATTGACCCTAATTGTAGGTTCCCATTAAAAATTAAATTGACTCTAAAATGACCATTATATTGTCCTCCAAACACGACTAATAATATTTACATTCCCCATTGTATTAAGCAAATTTTATTAAAGACATTTCTATCTACATCTTTGGAGATCTATATCTTTGGAGTTATTGTACAGACTCAGCTTAAATGTTCCACCCTGTAAGGCTGGTGAATTTGAAAAGAGCAGCGCAATGGGTTTTTGAAGATGTTTGGCCACATAATGTAAAATAGAAACGTTAAAATTAAAACCATAAAACTGTCAGGATAGACAGCGTGGTGGTTCAGATTCAAAGCAGTTGTATTCCGAACTTGCCACTTTATACTTTGAAATAGTCATATAAATATCTTAGATGATTAAGATTCAATTGGTTATTTATGAACAATAATGTTATTTTATTGACAGGCAGCAACAAGCGTAGCTAAGGGAGTTGCAAGAGCTCTATGAACAGGAAGAGAAAACAGCCTTTAATATGATTCAGACAGGGGCGTAGCGTCATTGGAAGTACGAGATGTATTACATACCCTATAATCTTCCTCAAACTGGGGCAAAATTGACGTTCATTATAATTTTGTGGTACACAATGCTCTAATGCCATTAAAAATCGCGGTTTTTTTAAATATTATGATTTGAATTCGCGCCACGCTGCAATAACTTGAACGCAGTCTGCATTGAAACAAAGCTCTGGTCAACGACACCTGCCGTCAGCTGGAGGAAATTGGCGTTGTGTGCTTGACCCATGGTATGTACTGAGTTGGAGTTCATCTCGTGTTAAAAATCATGCTCATACTATTCCGCTTATAAACGTGAATAGAGAGTAAATCGCGAGTTTTTTGTTTCTTGTATGTGTGTTTCTTCAACTGTGAAAATTTGAGCTTGCTTTGGACACTTGGTTACTCACTATCAAAACAAATGTAGGTGAAGATTTTCGCGGATTCTAGGAGGAAGGTATGCACACAGGCAGTGTACATCCGAGAGGTCACGAGGCAGATAAGAGTTACAATAGCAAACAATACATTGTTTCAGTACGGTTGTGACAACGAAAATGGAAACAGACTGTTATGTGATCGGCAAACTCAAGCTAAGAAACTTTCAGTCATTAAATTTCCCTGAAAAGGAAGATGTAATTAAAACAGGTCCTCCAAAGCACGCACTCAATATTACAACTAACATTACAAAATGTGTAAGGCATTTCAACATCAAGGTTTATGAAAGTGAGTCATGGCAGTGCGGTTGTAAAACCTTAAACAGCTTTTGTTGGTCGTCTTTTTTTCAAATGAAAAGTGTATCTGGAATTCCAGCGGTTATGAAGATAAATAACATTTATAAGGCAACCAAAAAAACACAACTAATGTAATTCACATGTAATATGTGAAAAACAACTAAAAATCTTCGGGAAAACTCACATAATACGATTTTTGTTGAGTAGTCAGTATAACTCTCAGTTGAACAGCGTAACAGTGAAGTGAAAAAGAATAGATGTTTACTTTCTCACTTTGTACAGGCCGTATGCTTTTTAGGAAAACAAGTACTTGCTCTTCGTGGTCACAATAAGAAAGTGGGATCTTTAAACAGTGGTAACTATATTGAGTATTTAAATGGATTACCAGAATATGATACCTCTCATTGGAAATCGACTGTTTTTCGTGCAACTTCACCTGATATTGAGAATGACTTAATTTCAAGTGTGATTGCCGTCATGTCGTGTAAATTAAGGAAATGTCTGTTACCTTGTTTGTTTCACTCATGTTAGATGAAACTCCTGACATAAATAGTAAACAGCAACTCTCTGCCGTTTTACGATACATAACTGTTGACGGAAATGTTGGAGAGGTTTATTTGCTTTACAGAAGTAAGGTCTGACAGAAAAAGAGATTTTCTCTTGAATCATGCTGGCTGTATTATTAACTTTTATTGCTCAAATAAACATAATAACATAATGATAACATCATGATCCTAAATTATGTTATTAAACTACCTTCCAGTGTACCAAGCAGGTGTTAATGAATTTACTAGGTAATAATTTTAAATTGTATAATGGACATTTTGTTTAACTACATATTGTCTAGCTGAGATTGAATATGCTGATATGGACAATTCTGTTTAATTTGGGTCACATTTTAACGAATTTTACAATATACGTTGAATTACATACCCGAGTCTGATAATCAGGCTACGCCACTGATTCAGAGATGGGCCATTACCATCAAATGAGAAAATACGATGTGTTACACTCTCACAGCTTTCTCTACCCATTAAAATTTACACACATTCATAAAATACAGAGTAACTTTTCCATTCGGTTTACCTTATTCCTGACAAACGGTTTGTCCTAGAATTTATTTTAAATTAAACTAAGGGTCAATAGCTGAATACAACATGCGGGGAAGGCATTCATACGAAGGCATTCGTATTAGTTTATTTTAGAAGTATGGAGGAAGAAATTGAGTCAGATCTTGTTAAGTGAAGAAATAAAGAATCGTAAACTTTCAAATGTTACGTCAAATCATGCATTTACACTTGGGTAGTTGTAAACATACAACATTGAATATTTCGAAAAGTTCTAACGCAAAGAAAAAAGATACAAAATTCTGGTTTTTAACCAGCTCTAAGTTTCTCTTCTAGTAAGATTTTGCAATATATCTTATAGTTTCCTAGTTGTAAAAAATTGCATAAAATTCACTCGGAATGAACAGAACTTCACAAGCTTTTAAAGCAAACTCAGGTCGTATTTTAACCTGAGTGTGAATATCCCAAAACGAATGGCATTTTAATCAAAATGAGACCATGTTCTAAAATGCCTCCTGGGAATCGACAATCTCAATACCTAATTTTGGACGAAATACAATACTTGCTATAGCTACCATACTTAAGAGGAAGAAAGTAACATTTAACACAATTTTACGTACTATTTTTTCATAATTATTTCAAGGACTTCGTTGCGTTTTCTCAACTTGCACTAAGAACACCAGCATCAAACATTTATGACATGTTCTGCGGTATGTTTGCAATATTCTAATAGGGAGATATGTTTGTAAAAATATTCGTTTTCGCAATGTTAATATTTTTAAAATATTGAAATATAAAGGGAAAAAAGTGTAAATATCGCCCCAGTGGCGGTGGAGAAGGGTTTTCGCATTAAGTTTGTAAGGAAAGCATACAGTCCTTATATGACAAGAATACTAGAAAATGGAATGCGCCAGATAAACATTTCCTACTCCCTTCACACACACACACACACACACACACACACACACGCACACACACAGTCAGGAGTGCCGATCAAATAAGACTTCCCCGGGGAGACTGCATTTACACAGCAGTAAACAGTCAACGCGAGTATAAGCCCATTACGATTCCGTTTGTTGCCGAAATGTCTGTACGACACGCAGTAGTAAGGAAACTGCCAAAATGAGCAGATAAACTCTCCTGGCTCCTTACTTTCAAGTAACATTCTTCTCATTTGTGAGCTGCACAGATTGAGATATAAAGATTTCACTATACTATGCTTTATAATTTCCATAAAAAAACTAACATATTTTAAGAAAAATGCAATGCCGAGGTAGGAAATATGAGCTAATTTTCCTTATATTTCCGAGGTACATTTCCTTTACTGCCTGTTCTAAAACATTAAATCCTAAGCAAAACTCTTCTGAAATAAGATGCAGCATACACAGTATTATTTATAGCTAGGGGATATGGTCTAGTGACATTTGTTCAAGCGCTTACTGAACCTCCCACTACCACTCGGTGCTCTTGTTTACCAGTCAAGTTCCAACGTGACCAGCGTATCCCACGCAAATCTCAAAGTAAACTGCCCAACGGCTTCGGTGTTTCTCCATGCGCTACTCTGGAAGGCGAATTTACACAGTAGGGTGTATTTCTCACGCTTTCTTTCACCGTCAAGTCATTCCTTCTTTATATTCCTTTTCGGTTTCCCCACGTTTGTGCAGTCAGTGTGCTGCTCCTCTTGCACTAAACTGTTTTATTTGTGTCTACTAGCAGAAACTGTAGCCTGCTTGCGCCCTTGTATTAAATGTGGAGATTCCTCTGTCTCTCTCCCTTCATCCTTGGCTTTCTCTCCCTCTTTCTTTTCCTCTCTCTCTCTCTCTCTCCCTCCCTCCTTTCTCTTTCTATATAACTTCACCCTTTTTTTCTCTGTATCACTTATATGTTATGTAATGCTTTGAAAGCGGGTAAAAGCAGCAACTTTTCTGTAGTGTTCATAACTAAAACTTAAATAAAAAGTTTAAGGTAGTTTGGTTATGAAATAGTTGTTTTCTAAAATTTCAACTAATTAACTGAAATTTTATCCGTTTTTTTTCAGCATAAGTATAGCAGAATATTAATTTTCTTGGTCTTACTTACCTGGCAACCCAAGAAAATAGTTTTACAAATATGAAGATCCAGTTTCACTTGAGTGTCCCACGTAGTAAAACTTTTAAACGTTTATTGTTTACATATTTTCTTTCGAACATTGTAGTTTATTCTGTGTAACATTCTTAAATTCTGTATAACATTCAGACATTTCTGTAAAAGACAGTAAAGTATGTAATTACATTATTAAAAGTCTAAATCCATAACTACGTCCCATATTAAGAAAATATATCTCTTCGCCGACTTTCAAAGAACATACGCTAAACATTTGGAATAAATTGAACAAACGTTGCATCATACTTTCAAAATGGCAAAACATAAGAAAACAGTATTATGAGAAAATTGTTTTTTAAATTTTCATGCGCAATTTGACCCCCTGCGTGCATCCATTTAAACGTAATGTTAGGGCATTTAAGCAGCCATAAAGACACAAGCGCAACTGGATGGTAATTCTAAAAAGGTTATAAAGCTCTTTTTTTCGAAATTTTGTGAAAATTCATAATTATCAATACACAAATATCTTAAACGTGTAATGTGATTGGAATTATACGTTCGTCGTGATAATCTTTTATGTACAAGAATAATAGCAACAAAAATTTTGTATAACTTCTTAAATATTCGACATTTGGCACATAACGTGTAAGAAACACTATCATTATTAGCTTTTGTTCTACGAATTTTTCAATATAAACTAAGGAATTGAAGCTTTTGATTTCATTAAAATCGGTTTAGATTTTCTTGCACGAACAGTTAACACAAATACACATATAATGGAACCTCGATTCTCTCGATACTTGGTGGTATCGAAGTATGTGTAATAATTTGAGATGAAACTGCGATACTTTTTCGATACTTTAAAATTTTCAAGTTTTGCATTATTGAAAGATTTTGGGTTTAATTTTATGCTAGATAAGGAATAAGGAGTAGAGACTTCACGTTATTGCCTCACAAGTGTCCCCAAAGAGTTGCTGGACTGTAGTTCCTGATATACCTTAAATGTGTTTCCTGTGGGCGAATCAATGCAACCACCCATAGACTCTTGTATCTACATGAAAACATGAAAATAATAGGAGAATGAGCAACAGGCACTGTTAATGAGTTGTGAATGGAGTTGATTTAGCTAACGAACTAATTCACGTTTCTGCAATAGCCTGGCCTGGTGACTCGCTCTCGCCATTACATTTACTTACTCCGATGTCCAGAATCTATGAATCCAGCAGAAAAAAAAACACGAATTTAAGACGTGAGATAATGCAGCGCACGAAAATAGAACATAAATTGTAAGAATGCTCATGTTCTTTAAAAAACACTTTGATTCCTTTATATCTCCGCATTTCATATATTTCCTTGATTTTTTTCTTCAAATTTTAATTGTATCTAATAAACATGTATATGCTAATGTATAAGGGTAGGCAGTAGAGAGGCCTAACCCACTAACTTATTAAGTTTCCGAGTGTTAAATGGCTAATAACTTATTATCGAAAGAAAAAATACATGTGTTATGTGATAGTTGTGAATAGTGGTAGAATGGTGTAACACGCACATTATTTTTAGTTGAGTTCCATGTAAAATATACCTATATTAGTTTATATTTTCAAAATTGAGGAAAAAAGAACAATTTATAGTATTTGTTATTTTATGGAGAGAAAATTCTTTAAAATATGTTTTCAACACAAACGATAGATACATATCGATATTCTTATTATTATTATTATTATTATTATTATTATTATTATTATTATTATTATTATTAGCCTTGACTACTAATATGGGATATGGCATTATCAAGATAAAAAAATTCCGCTAATTGGAGAATGTCAAACAGGAACAATTTCGGAATTAGCCTACAGTACAACATTGGTTACTGCGTTTATGTGCAGAAAACTACCAATAAGAACATAATGCAGTGAAAGATCTGTCGCCTTTACAATTTTTATAAGGTGAGTATCGAGTATTGATGGTTAAAAATCAGTATTGGTGTCGAGTATCGAAAAATAGTGGTATCGTCCCATGAATTTTATATACCTATAAACTGTTCACGCAGGAAAGTCTAAACAGATTGTTATCAAACATATATAACACACCCTAGGTCGCATTTAGAAAATAGTTTATAAGCACGCAGAGAGGATTTAGTAAGCAAACCATTCAGTTAAGAACTCATCAGGGTTGGTAGCGAGAGAAGGTGGAAGCGCTTATGACCTTGCAGTGTTCACTGTAAACAAGTATGTGTACAGTTTGAAGGCAGCACACCTTATTTCGATAGCAGGTAGACCAGAATTAAGGAGTATTAGAAGGGAAAAAAAAGCAATGTATGATTATGTACGGATAGTGCGCAATAAAGTTACCTCATGATTTAATTAAGTCATTAAGGTACAGAAATTTGACTTACTTTGTCTTTTCTTTTACATTGAAAGCTGTAAATTGTTTAAATCAATATCCGCTCTTATTAGCGTATGACACGGATCTTCGAAAAACTCATTCATGTAAAGCTTATTTGGTATCTCATCTTTGGAAGAGTCGTTCTGCGTGGTGTAGTGGATACCATGCTAGCCTCCAGTTCCCGAGGTAGCGCGTTCAAACCCGGCGGAGGGCAAATGGATTTTTTCGGGCATAAAAATCGTTAGCATGTTAACTTCAGAAGGGAAGTAAAGCGGGTGGTCCCGTGTCGTAGATTTACGGCACGTAAAAGAACCTCAGCCCTGATAAAGAGGCCTCTGAGCAAAATTAGTGATCTTTCACGCATTATATGTTCTTTCTCAAATTTTATTTTTTATTCGACTAGTTTTTTTTTCTGAGCCTAGCTTTCGCACATTATAATTTATCTTATCTTCAATTTTTGAGTACTAAGCTATTTCATGTATTTTTGTTTTTTATCCTCTTCATTCTTGACTCCAATAATGTGATTTTCTTGTATTTATCTTCTCCAAGTGCTTCTTTTGCTGATGTATAATAAAAGTTATATAAGAATACAACTGTTCAGTTGTTTCAAATTTGATATTTTTTTTTTCAAATTTCCTTTTATATAAATACGAAGTAGTTTCAATATTAAAAGTTTCTATCTTATACCGAGGATCATTTATCATAATCGCACCTTCATCACCGCACCAGTTGTCATACCTCTCAACACTCTAACATCATTAATTTGTATGTCTTTCTTGTTTAACAATGACACAATCTATAATATATTTAATCTGGAATGTATGTTGCAGGTAAACTTGCAAATGTTTTTATGTGGAAAATATACATTTAATCTTTTTAATGGATATTGCTCACATAGTTGGATTAACAGTTCCCCATTATCATTTGTGGTATCCCCACCTTGTGGACCTACAGCAGTATCTATTTCTTATCTTTTTTCCACTCTAGGCATTGAAATCTCTTGCTAATATTATTTGCCCTGAATTGCCTATTTCATGTATATGCGAACGAATGTTTGGTCGAATGCAGCTTTTCTCTACCTGAGACTCCTAAGCTTTAGAAGGTTTTTTTCTTTCCATTTCTCTTGTTGTACTAAGTTTATGGCTCCATCTGCTCTGCAAACATTCAACGCGCAAGCAATAAAACTAATTTAACAGAAATAACAGAACGCAAACCAGTTGTTAGTTCTTCTCACCGAATCTGTCTTAAACCCTGGAGGATAGGTTACGAAATACAGAATCTACAGGTGCTCCAGTGGATAGGCACCCTTGGCTGTAGATAGAGAGGTAACGGGTCCTGGCAAATGTGAATGAAGCTGCCCGCGTGAGAAATTTCTGCCGAATTTCCTGTTGCCCCTGGCATGCCACTAGCCCACATTCCCCGTCTCGGGAAGCGATTATTACAAAATAGTGAACTGCTGGTTTTGTTTCATACTCTTTAGCTCTGCATCGAGAGCATTCCTAATAAATCTAACTTTCTCTACCCACTATAAATTATTTTACATCAGTTCTACAAGATATTTAAAAATCTATTATTTTCCTATTTGCTTTATTTTAATATAGCTAAAGTTGTGAGAAATAATTATACTCACATTTTATTGAAAGTGCACAAGAGCATGAAGGAGGTTAAGGTAATATTAACATTCTTAGAAAAGAATTTGCTCCTTATAATGCATACTCCTTGAATAAGCTCACGAAAAACAATAGAGTAGTGACTTAGCACTAGTAAACTGTAATACTTAATGTATTGGATAATTCAAACGAAAGCTAATACCTCTAAAATGGTTAATACTAGAAAATATTTTTTGGCATAAATTAAATTGAGTTTTATTTATGGACCTCTTTAGCTACTATGGTCCTTAGCGTTCCATTCTATATTGGGCGTGAAAGATCGGTAATTTTGCTCAGAGGCCTCTTTATCAGGCATGAGGTTCTTTTACGTGCCGTAAATCTACGACACGGGACCACCGGCTTTACTTCCCTTCCGAAGGAAGCCATGCTTAGGATTTTTACGCCCGAAAAAATCCATCGTCCTCCGCCGGGTTTGAACCCGCGACCTTGGGAACTAGAGGCTAGCACGGTACCACTAGTCCACTGAGGACGACATATTTTGGCATAAACTATATATTTTTCAAAATATGCATTTTTTCCGCAGCTAGTTACACTTTTCAGTACACAAAATTCTATCAAAATGAAAACGTTAAAAGCTATTGAGAACTGATTCTTCATGCTATATCTCAACCATATGACACTTAAATAAAAATCTTCATACAAAAGAACTTTTGTCTTCTTGTCTTGACTTTTCGCTTCTTGCTATTTTTCTCTCGCTCTCCCCCCTCTCTCTCTCATACACATACTATAGTTTTATGGCAGAAAAAGTAAAATGTATGGAGCTTTTATTTAGTATTGTTGTGTTTTAGAACTAACAATACTCAAATTGTGAACGCTTTCACCTTCCTTTGCGAAACACCACTGTTCTTTTGTTTGGTTTTAAGTGTGCATACAAAGACAAACACCTTCACTCTTTAAAACAAACTTCATATTGAATACTTGAATGAAAAAAGGTGATTAGGCTGAAGTTCAAAAAACAAAACCACCTCCATGGTGTAAGTACAGCGCATTTGCCTTTCAACCAGGAGAACCTGTGTTCAAAAACTGCTTGGATTGAGTTGTCTGGATAACGTTTATTTTTCCTGATTTTTCACTTATACTCATAACTTTTACTTCAGTAGATACCGGATTCATTTTCGCAATATTCACCCATTGCATTCATCTATGTAGAACTGAGGGTTGTTAAACTGTTTTAAAACCTTCTTCGTAGTTTTCGATCTTTACCCCCCCCCCAAAAAAAATTAATACACACTGTCTCGAAGTGTGTGGTGCCTAGTCCTCATATCCGATTTATAGGTCTTCAGGGACAGTTGACTTGCATTAGCTCAACCAATAGAAAGACCTATTTTCACAGAAATCTTCCCTTTAAACACTAAAGGCTCTCTAAGACCTTCACAAAGACTTCCTCGTTCTTTTTGACCTTGAGAAAGTCCAAACCAGCAAAAATAATGTTTTGTCCTTTTAACTAAGAGCTTATTTCTTACAAATATTTTAAGTCCAGTCAAGAAGATTTTAGGACTAGGAATGGAGGGGGACTTTTACCTCGACCTAAGGAGATATTTTGTGCCTAGCTCATAACACGGCGCCCCCGGGACGGAGGGGTAATGCAAGATCAGAAGGCACAACAGGGCAGAGGGCAGTGTCCTTACATATTCCAGTTTGAAACTCCCCGGATGGTAGCTGATACAAACGGATCCCTCCCACTGCAGGATTGCACATCCCACTGGAGCGTCCGGCACTCGGAGACCGCCCCCATTCCGGAGGACAAAGTGTTACAGAGAGCATCCTTTAACTCTGCCATGCATTGCTGAGGCTCCCGCCGACACCCTGAAACAACCAAGCAGATGAAAGGTGAAGTAATATGAGAAAGGAAGTGAAATGGAGAGACAGAAAATTCAGGGTTTGTAATTAACCATCCCAGCGTTCGCCTAGCGACCCGGAGAAATCCCATAAAAACCCATGGGTCAGAAAGGTCGACCTGCGCCACCTCCCTCGGTAAGAAATTTTAAACTTCATACTTTTTCCCTTAGAAAACACTGGATCACTCATATAGAAAGCAATCAAATTTGAAGGAACCACAGTATATCTCTAGCAGAATTCGTATTGCTTTAATAATTCCACAAATCCACACTCTTACTTTCAAAGTTCGCAGCTTTAAAGTGCGTTTACTCGTATGTCTGTGTGGTAAAGCTATTGCTTGAATGGATTATCATATGTGTAACATATTGGGGTCTCCGCACCAAAAGAAGCGCTCCGATAGGAACATAAATAATTATCTCCGGAAGTTTAGGCGATATCATAAAATGGATTTCATTTTCGTCATTGGAATATACAAATAATCAGAATTACGAATTTTTAATCATAAGCAAATTGCTGTTGTGCAGAATTATCTACTTGTGAGCTATCAACTACGTTAACCACTGTAAACCGCAACTGATTTAACTGTCTCCTATTTTGAAATGCATAAGGATATAAAAAAATCATAAAAATATATGACAATAACTTTAGGGAAGTGTCGCTTTCATTTGCAGAATAAGAACACACTGCATTATTTGTCACAGCTTTTTTACTTTGACATACATATTAGTAGAAAAGATACTGCATTCCACCCAAAAATTCGATACCAAGACTTCACCTGAAACATGGTATGAGGTACCCTGAATTTAAAAAAAAAACTTTTTAGAAAAAATGTCCGTGTATGTCTGTGTGTGTGTCTGTGAGCAGCATTACTCAAAAGCGAAAAGTCGGAAAACACTATACTTGATATTTTGGGTTTAATACCTTCCAAAAATGCGATATGAAGGTTTACAAGAATGTTCTCCCACCCTAAACTATCCTTTACTTGGGATATTTTTCGAGTTTTTAAAAAATGGCTCCAACGATAAAAACGAATAAAACACCATATATTAAAGGTATTTGCATGACAAATAAAACGTATATTTTGATTTTTCTCGTAATAGCCTATATAGTCGTCTTCATTCGGAAGGAATTTTATATAATATTGTATAGCTGGTAAACGTTAAGCTTTAGACGAAAACCTACTACAAATGTAAATCTCTTTAAAACACACAATTTATTTCAAATAATTTTTTGTGGCATCAGCCATTTCCGAACCATTTCGTTCGAATTGTTTAATACATTTGTCATTCCTTTCAAATCCTATGGATATTTAGTTGTTTCTCGCAATTGCACGCAAAGTGTATGAATTTTAAAGCCAGTACGTAGCTTCCAGTTCTTAAACGTTGACCGTCACTGTTCCCTTTATACCTATAACGAAATGTGTAATGCAGCTATTTCCGGATAGGTTTATCTCGAATAAAATGAATTATATAGGAAACTAAACTTACGTAATAATAAATTGTGTACCCATTAATAAGCTATAGCGAGTAGAGAAAGGCATGTGAACGTCACACATTCAGATTTTCATTAAGAAAATCACACTGCCTCAGCGGTAGTAAAGCAAGGTCGCGTGATAAAACACCTGTTGTGGTGTAGATTAGTTTTAAAAAATGTAAATGATTTTATTGGTTTTCAAATATTCTTCTTTAACATTAATACATTTTTGATTCGATGAAACCAGTCCTTAAAGCAGTGCTACCATTCTTCCTGAGGCACTTCAGAAGCCAGGTTTTTATAATGTTTCACTACTTCATCTGATGACGAAAAAGTGATGTCAGCCATTTTATCTTTAAGTTTTGGAAACAAAAAGCAATCACAAGGTTACTAGGTTAGGACTGTATGGTGGAGGGTCCATGTTAATGACATTTAGGGTTTCCAAACAATTGCATTGTTATGATGTAACATTATTTTTTTCTTTTGGACGTTTTTCACGAACTTTTTCAAACATTTGAGCTAAACAGACATTTGTGTACCAATCGGTAGTAACCCATTGAGTCGACTGACTTTTCTTTTCAGGATCATAATAATAAATCCAAGATCCACCACCAGTAACAATATCCCAAAACAAATTTGGATTTTTTCAGAGTTTTAGCATCAATCAATGCGTTGTTGTTTTTGATCGGGAATAAGTTTATGTGGAATCCATCGGGAAAAAAAGGTTTCTCAGTTCTAACTGTTGATGTAAAATGTTTTGGATTTGACTCATACCAATGCCCAATGTCGCCCGAATAAATCGGTCTAAATTCTTTAAATATTGCTCGAACGGCGGCAACACTTTCATGAATAACAGCAGTTCTTGGGCGTCCTTCACGAAATTCATCACTAAGAAATAACCGATCTCTTTTTAATTTGCTGTACCAATTATAAAGTGTTGTCTTAGATGGAGCTTCTAATGCATTCCTAAGCCGACTTGCACATTGTTGAGGCGTTAATGAGGACTTAAAATCGTAAAAAAAAGTCATAGCCTGGAAATGTTCTCCAGCAAAATTCATGTTTGGTGAACACAGAGTCTTTAAATTATGATAATTAACAAACTATTAGAGCAAATCCAGCAAACTACACGGCAATAAATTCGAAAAACATCAGAAAAAGCTGTCAAATATAAACAAATTTCATTTGTTTTTTTGGAAAAATGGCATTCTAAACATTTTCAGGATCACCCTCGAAAACACGATGTCTATAATTCTGTTCAACACATTATCCGAAATATGTTGCGCACCATACTGTGTATACTGGGCAGAAGTGATAAAGTAAGGCAAGACAAAAGCCTTCCAATTTCACAGTAAACTAAGGAGCTTCAGGTGAGACTCGTACATGTTAGACGAAACAACCTCGCTGAGTAAAATAACAACCCTCTGTCGATATTATGCAAGTGTATTTACGGCTTAGCTGTAGAAGGCGAAGTTTAGGTTCCGCTACATTACCACAAAGCGTCAACAGTTTTTTTTACTTTCTCTACTGCTTACCTATAGTAGGTAGAGGACGTATTGTAATCCGCCCCAAAATTCGAAACCGAGATTTAACCTATCATAGCAATACATTTTTACAATAATACATTCTTTAGACACCCTAAGCTCCCCCCTTCAAAAGCATTTTTAGAAAAAGGTCCGCATGAGTGTGTTTGTGTGTGTGAACATCACAACATAACTTGAGGCAGTATTTTTAACACTTAAATTATTTCAGTCAAATTATATAATATAAAATATAACAACAGCAATATGTGTATAATATAATATATAAAATGTATGTAACAGTCATTGTATTA
This sequence comes from Deroplatys truncata, assembly GCA_030765065.1. Taxonomy (NCBI): domain Eukaryota; kingdom Metazoa; phylum Arthropoda; class Insecta; order Mantodea; family Mantidae; genus Deroplatys; species Deroplatys truncata. The sequence continues at coordinate 136,363,885 of CM060981.1, forward strand.
ATGTTTATATTATGTACATGTTCAATAATGTTATGTGAATGTATTACGTAATTTAATAATGTAGGAGCTGTGAGAATATTAGGTGAAAAGTTGCTAACAATGAGGTAACCTTGAGGCAATAATGAGTAAGAAAGTTTAATAATGCTACTAGTCATTATTGGAGCAACAATAATGTAAAGTTTAGACAGTTTATTAATAGCCAATTAACAGAAAAAAGCTTAAGTTAAATGAAAGTATTCTATTGGAGTAGGATTAGCCAATCAGAAACTGAAATAGGGCAAATTGTACAAATTCAGAAGCCAGTTGCTAGTAGACAGCGTTACTAACCGGACGCGAGACACGTCCTCGAGAAGTTTAGTGAGAAAAAAAATTAGTTTACGTGTTAAAAAAATGCTAGTAATTAATAAATAATCTCATAGCTCTCTCTCTATATATCAGTGAAGTGTTATTTTAATCGTTTAAAGAATTAACAAATGGAGTGAAGTACAAATTATAATCTGTGTAAGCCTACATTCTTAGCCGCACTACTCCCTGCAAAGAAATTCTTGTCTCTAACTATAATACTGACGGAGCGAGGCAAACATAAATATATAATATTTGAAGAAACAGTCAAATTACAAAGTTAATATTTTTAAACTTGGGGCGAAGGCTACGGAAACTTTTTACCATACGTGCGGTTGCAACTACTTCAAGTGTTCGGTTCCCCAACCGTCGAAATGCAATACAACTCCTAAAATAAGAACTACTACAAACTCGAAAACGAAAACTGGGTTAAGCGCCAAACTTGTTATTCAAGCTCAGGGTCTTCCAAGGTTGCGACACGAAGACTTTCAAGAAAATCTGAAACCTCAAACTACCCGTAACATGTGAAAAATTGTTTCCTTATTTTTTATTTTCGCAAAAATGGCTATAATGAGTTTGATTAAAATATCCTATATTTGAGATATTTGCGTAACAAATAAAATGTATATGTTTAATATTCTGGGAATAGCCTGTAAAGTCCTCTTTCATTCTGAATAACTTTCTTATAACTAGGTAAACCGTTAGGGAAAGAATAATGTTACTACACAAAAAACAATGTAGATTTCGTTAAAGCACTCAACTGCTGTCAAATAAAATTCTTGTGGCGTTACTATTTCCGATTTTTTTTCGTTCGTATTTTCAAATAGATAAACTTTTTACAGTGGCAAGACGCTATTGGATTTTTCCTTCGTCATGGGCACGGTATTTCAGAGCAATCACATAGTGATCAACTTTTAAAAAATGTGTTATCGCTTTAGCCTATTTCCTTCTTATACCTACAACGAAATGTGTAAGGAAGCTTATTCTGGATTAGCAAGAATAGGCAAGAATAGTGCGTAGAGAAAGTCATGTGAATGAAACACAACTTATTTCTTGTGCTGTTTTGTGTGTCTTTACTTCCCCATCAATGCTCTCTTTCCTGTTTCATCGTTGTGGTTAAATGTAGGGCTTGGACCACGTTGTGCGCGTTTTACTTCTGTCTAATGCTTCCAGTGTAACTGGGGAATAACCAATGTACACTCGAACAATTTAAAACTGGCCGGATCTGAGAGACGGGAGCTCGAATCGGGTACTTACGTGAGCGCTCGGGACAGCCAGGCTTTGTTCACAAGGCTAAGTATATTCTTGTGGTAGTTATAATGTGGATCACAATTATAATCACAAAAAACTTCCGAGGAAACAATTCATATACGAAATTTATAATCACAAATTTCACCATTATCAAATATTGTAACTAAAATTAAGTAACCAAGCCATATTATTTAAATATAGTGGGTCGACCATTAAATTAAGGCTGTACAACATCTCCAAAACTAAGCGTTGTAGAAAGAAAAGTTGCTTAATATTATGCAGGAAAGTAGATGTCATTAGTCGTGTTTTGTTTGGAGGACGTTATTGTGGTAATTTTAGGGTAATTTAATTTTTTTAAATGGGAACCTACATTTTGTATGCTGTTTTCTCATTAGAAAATGGTTTATAAAACGCTGTTTATTTTGTGCTGAGGAATAAGGAAACAAAATAAAAAATGTTGGTTCTCAATTACGAAACGTAATTTGACCCTCAAATGGCTATCCATGGATGGTCCATCTTCATTGCGCTTCTTCTACACAACCATTCAGAATTTTTGTTGTCATTTGGTTGGTGTAAGAACAATTGCAAAGCGATTTATACAAATTTTGTTTAGTTTTTTTATGACATATCTGTCTACAACGCTTAGTTTTGTAGATATTGTACAGTCCCAACTGGAATGGTCTACCCAATATTGCAGCAAAACGAATTGTGCAAAAAAAAAAAAAAAAAAGATAACTATCCACTACAGAGAATCGAAGTCGAGCTGCTTTAAAAGACACACAGAAGTTGAAGGTTGTAAACCGCGCGTTCATTCGAAGGAACTTCAAAAAAAAAAAAAAAAAAAAAAACTTCTCAAGAGAGCGGCTATTTTCAGTTTGACTGAGTATATATATGATATATTTTCATCCTCTTCATCCGAAAAAATTGTCTCTTAAAATTCTTAAAAATGACAATATATGTTCGGTTATTCTATATAGTAAGAATGATGCCTACTGAGATTGTCTGAAGTAGATTGAGATTTTAATAAGGAACAACTATGTGTAGGTACTTTTATATCTATACATTGTACTAAAGGGGGCCGAAAATACGCTGATTATTTTAGGTTTTGCAATAATAATTGATACTCATGTATTATGGGCTATATTGAACCGAAAAAATCGAATTTTAAAACCTTGTATGCATGTGTGATACACGTGCGGGTTGAATTTTCACGCAAGAGCGGGCAAACCGATTGTTACGAAACTTCGTATATAACCTTAGGCCACGACTACAAAATAGGACATCCGGTATCTTAATTACATGCCCCAAAAGGGGGTCTTCTAATTAGGCGCGAAATCAAAATATCTCGCTTGTTATTCAGTTTTGTGAAAAAAGTTGCATAATAAACATCTATAAGCACGATATTTCGGACAGGTTTTATTATGTACCATATTTGGATAGGTTGAGGAAATCTCGAAATTTTCCTTGCAGTTATTTATGTATGGGATCGCTTACCACGGGAAACTATATCTGTACTTGTGATTGCACAGGTACAAAAACTTGTACGTGTAAAGCTTTTACTAAACGTTTTAATTGTTATTAATACTCTAAGAAAAGCAGTTTTATGTCTTTTTCCAAAATATCATCTGATATGTACATTACATCGAGAGAGGGAAAAGATGGATAGAAGGTTACATTGAGCAAGAGAATGAGAGATTACAAAAGGCGATGGGGAAAGCGAGAGCAGGGTAGGAACAACAGAGAAATTGAAATGAGAGAGTGAAAAAACGAAAGAGTTGGAGAAAGAGAGGGTGAAGTAAATGAGGGTGGGAGGTAGAATTTCCGCAATCAACGTAACAGCGCGAGCAGAGTTGTGGGCTCAGCTGATTCAGCCATTGAACCATTCCGTAGTTTTCACCCCCTCAACACTATCTGAGATCTTCATAGATTTCATAAAAAAATCGGGCATTCGTTCTAGGCGTCAATTATATCTGTCCAAATTTTAAGATTCGAAATTATGGGGCAGAGAGGTTTCTGATTCTTTTAGTATATGACACTGCATGTTCGTGTGTATTTATAGACTCTCCAATTTGATATTCTGTCCTGCGCCATGGCGCTGTGGGCTGGAGCGCGGTGCTCTGGTTCCCGGCCACGGAATGCTCCCCGTTCGATGCATCCATGCGGGTGCGGATTTTAGATTCCGGATATAGGACTGTTGCCCACTTAGCATCGTGAGGAAAGTGAAGAGCTGCGATAGGCAACGGTCCTGGCCTCGGGGGTCAACCTTCCGACTGGAGGATGCGCGATGCTGGCCACATCACCTCTCCGTATCGGTTGGATGATCGCTCACCTTTGCCGTGCGCACGTGTGCGTGAGGCCTGCAGTGGGGTTGGCAGGCCCAGGCTCTTCGCGGGCTATAGCGCCACAGGATTTATTTTAATTCGATGTTCTACTAATAATATACCTAATCGTAAAATGCAAAAAGCATAGATTCTAGATGGAGTGTTTCATTCTGACTGATAATGGATTTAAATCATCTCCCAAGATAAAACTAATATATGAGGGATTTAAAACTCGAATAAATCTCCACATCAGCTGAAAGGACTTAATAGATACCCTTTACATATCCGCTGCTTATGTATATTTTAAGCAAGTGAGATGGCTCCACGGTAACATGTGATGCTCGCATTCGAGAGCTCCCGAGTTCCATTTCCTATTTCCAGTCGACCATCCACTGACTTGGGTTTTTCATGATTTTCCCTTATCGGTAGGCGAATGCAGGGGTGGTTTCTCATCTACCACGATTTCCTTTCCACGATTTCACTTTCATTCCGTTTGAGGTGTACTTCTAGGTTTCGTGGTTTGTGTCGGACAGATGGCGTCGATGCTTGCTGAAAGGAAAGAGTAGGTATTCCTCACGGACACTAGGGGGCTGCTTGGATGGAAGGATTGTTTATCGCCCTCTCTGGGTAGGCTCCAGTAGTCGTCGAGCCAGGAACTGTCTCTGTGACCTGTACAGGGGAAGCCAAAAAACTACGAACCGGCTGCGCGGTGTTTTTCCTGTCCGCGTCCTCGGCGCCCGTTGCCGTCTGTCACTATCATAGAAAGGTGCGGATGAAATCATACAACATTTTTAAAGTTACTTTTAACGGCTTTACTTACAAAGTTTATGAACGGAGATGCTGAAACTGTCCACTGTCGCTGTCCATACATTTTGGCACCTCTTTAGGAAACTATCCATTCACTCGCCGTAGTTCACGTTGAGAAATGTTGGCAATTTTCTGGCGGATATTTTGTTTTAATTCTTTCAGGGTGTGTGGGTTTGTCCTGTACACTCTGTTACCCCAGAGATAGAAATCGAAGGGGTCCGAGGGGGGCCACAAATCTCTACTAATAATTCTGTCCTCACACACACTTTCAATTGTTCTCATCGAAATATGAGCTGCTGCAGAGTTGAAAAAAAGGCAAATTCACGCTCCCTGTCTATTAACTCTCTAAAAACAGGGGTGGCAATTGTATTCTCGCATATACGGGCTTCAATTATTGACTCGAAAAAAATTGGCCCTGTAACTCTTTCTGGCCACAGCGACGGTGACCAGTTTCAGCATCTCCTTTCATAAAGTTGGTAAGTAAATAAAAGTAGTTCGGAAAATGTTGTATGGTTTCATCCGTGGATTTCTATGGTAGCGGCAGACGGCAACGAGCGCCGAAAATGCAGACATTAAAAACACTGCGCAGGCTGTTCGTAGCTTGTTGGCTCTCTCTGTAGTTCCTTCACTTCACCCCTTCCTTCTGGAGTTGGTAGTCGAAGTAGATCTCCCGTGTTTAGCAGTGCGCGAGATGCCCCCTGCTTTGTATACCCCTTATCCTATGTATCTTTTAACATCCTATGACTTAAAATTTTATAACTGATACTAAGGTAACATAAATGTAAATTAATATTACCCTCAGCTCTAAAATGTGATAGATAATATGAGACAGACGCAATAGTTTGTGCCAATGAGTAATACAATTTATTTTGCTGAAATATGAATTTAGTCCAAAGTAATGAATACGCATCTCAATGAGAAAATAATTTTGTGCGTAAGCTATTTTCAGCAGGTCTCCATGATAGTTTGTAAGAGCAAAAAATAAAATAAAATAAACAATCCTATATAGATTAAGCTTGTCCATTTGTACAATATTAAACAATTTAGAGTAATGTTTTACCTGTATTAATATTCCACTTAAAAGCATTTTGTTTGATGTTTTCTTTTCTTCATTTTAGTATCTTTGTGCACCTTTGTAAGAGACTATAGGAAGATAGATAAATAACTGCAATAAATAATTTCCATATATTAAAATCAATGCATAATGTAAGGAGACGAGTTGCAATTCTGCCAGTGAATAAGAAGTCATTCCAGGCAAGATACATGTTGAGGCAAAGCAATTAGAAGTCAGAGTAGCCAAGGCAACTAGGTGTTCCGGCGAACTCAGTCAACAAGAAACCCATTAGCTCAAAGTTCAGGGAATTAGAACTCAGTACGTTCAGAAATCGAGGGTTGCATGAAATACCGTTATGAAAATTAGAAAACGAAAGAATTCTTAGAATTTAGCAAATCAAAGAGTAAATTATTCAAATGTGAATAAGAAGCTTAAGATTTGGCAACGTATAACGCAGGCACGTTGCTGGGGTAGTTATGTAGTAGGCTGGACTTAAGTTGATAATGGAGAGTGTATTTCTATAATTAGGGTCTTAGAGTCTTCTACATTTGCAGAAGTGTTTTACTATTGGCAGTCCATAGCGCCTAATGGCAGTGCTCAGGTTCTCACATACTTGGTGGTAGTCGCAACGGAATTCGCTATTTTGCATTTCAGCGATTCATGGCAACTTACGGTTATCGTTCTTATTACTGAAATAGTTATTGTAAACTCTAAATTTCTTGATGCTTCAGAAGTTAGCAGACATAATACTTCAATAGTTACAGTTTCTCGTGCTAAGATTCAGAAACAGTTTAATTCTTCACCCTTAAACTGTCGGCAACTCGCTTCAAATAGCTCATGTATTAGCCTCCATTAAATTTATCAGTCAACTTAACTGGTGTTGTTTATTCTCACACACACCCACCGACGTATACACGCAGAGAAAGATCCTATAGCTCACCACTGTAGCAGCCGTCAGCAGATTCATCAACGACGGAGATATTGGAGATGGTATCAAAAGTATCCACATATAGGAAAACGTCAAAACAAAATCCATTTAACAGTAAAAATTGAACATTTAACAGAATATGAACTTTTTCATGTAAGTAAAGTTTCCCAAAACAAAACAGCTAACCCGCGAAGAAAATTTTGCATTCTGAGGTATAAAATGTGTTTTCTAAAGCCCTGGTAAGCTTGATTTAGAATATAAATTATATTTTGTCCGTTTTTAGTAATGAACTCGAAATCAGCAACAGGCTGATTACTCTCAACCGCGCCTCCTGGGGCACAGGGATCAAATTCGTGGGCTTTACCATTAGGACGGCGTCTATTTTATATACATCCCCCCACTTAGAGAGGGACAGAAATGGATACGCCACTTACGCACGTCAACCCCATATGAACTATCTAACAGCCCCGGTGGGAGTAACGGTATCTAGCCACCGTCTACCAATTCTCTAGGTTGGTACCGGAGACATTGAGCCGTCTCACAAACCCGCCTGGGCATCACCGCTCAAACATACCCAATCTCCCATGGGTATCGGGAACCACTGCCCTGTCGAGTGCAACCCAATCCGAACAACCTGCTTTCAGGAGGGGCTGAGATGTTCGACCCGACGTACCTACTTCTAGTAACGTCAGAAATATCACGTGAGCTAGGGATCCGCAACGCTCTCACCACAGCAGCTGAAGGGTTCGGAACCCTCCCCTACGGAGAGTAATCAACTGAAACATTTTGTAAAACTTATTGAGAAATGAAACTGTAGTTTGTGTTTCTACATAAGGGAAATGTTAGCAAAATTGTTAATGTTGGCTTGTTGCAACTTTCGCGTTACACATGGATAGTGCATCTTTTTACTACTGTTGTTCATGTACAAAAGTACAGAACAATAATTACACCGCAGTTTACTCCACAACTGACGTCTTATGAATAACAAAGCGGATGAACATAAATCAGTTCATTACATTCAGTGTACTGGCTTAATTGGTCAAACAATAAAAACAATGTTTGTGTTGTTAATACGCTATCTTTGAATGATTTATGGTTAAGGAAGTTAGATAAATCTCCGTAATTACTTTCCTTTTACTGAATTAGAGCATCGTAATGAACCATATTTGTGACGAAGTAGCTGTGGAATTTTCTTTCATCGGTGAAGAAGTTCAAAACAGAAGGCGAACGTGACCAATTGGAAATCGTCTAATAAGGAATGTTTAGTCATTGGCATTTTATCGCTTTGCCGTGTTATGTTTAGCCATCTGTCAGCAGTTATGATTGTGGAAAATTGCACAAAACTGAAGTGTTCACAGTAAAAGTGAGACAAGTTCACAATCATCAACTTCAGGTATTATTACATACGAAGAATGAGGATACTGGGATGTAGGGATGTATTGTATATCATAGCAAATGGGATCTTATGGCTTTTATTATCGCTCAAAAGGAGGCATTCGCTATAGGACTAACCCTTCTATTTTATAAAAATATTATAGGATACTGCATAAAGTAACAAACATTATAAACTCAAAAATTATTTTCAAAACAGATAACTATTAATAGAGGCTTAAGATAAAGAGGCAGTTGTTCAACGTTACATTTTAGCACACACACACTTATATACATGCATACATGCATACATACATACATGCATACATACATACATAATTTCATACATACGTACATACACACATACATACATACATGCATACATACTTTCATACATACACACATACATACATACATACATACATACATACATACATACATACATACATACATACAATCAGCAGCACGTATAAGTACTTTTTCTACCACGCAACTAGTACGTAGAGATGGTATTGCATATCATCCAAAAATTCGATACCGAGATTTTACCGGAAATACATGTTTTAAGGCTCCTTGAATTAAAAAAAAAGCATTTTAGAATAAGGTCTGTCTTTGTGTGTGTGTGTGTGTGTGTGTCCGTCTGTCTGTCTTTGAACAGATTATCTCAAAAACGAAAAGTCGGATAAATACCAAACATGGTATTTAGGGTTCAGTGCCTTCCAAAGCTGCGTCACGAAGATTTTCAAGAAAATCCCCCCAACCTAACTACCCATTAAACGGATATTTTTTAATTTTTTTTATTTTCTACAAAATGGCTCTTAACAATTTTGATTAAAATACTGTATATTAAAGATATTCACATGACAAATAAAATGTATGTCTTTAATTATCTGGGGGTAGACTCTGAAGTCCTTTCATAAGGAAGTACTTTTGTATAATCTTGTATAACTGGTAAACGTAAGCAAGTAATGAAACGTACTTCACAAGAACCTGTAGTTCTCTTTAAAACACATAATTTATTTGAAATTGAAGTAGAAAGTTTGTTGTATTGTTATTTGCCCCACATTTTGGGAGCCAATTTGAAGAAGGTTTGTTGTTGCTACGTATGGAAAGTCAGTTTGAAGATGTATTATATTTCGACTGTTGGGGAGCCGAACTAGAAGTAGTCGTAACCGTACGTATGGTACCCGGTAGCCTTCGTCCCAAAAAATTTAAAAATATTAACTTTGTAATTTGACTGTTTCTTTAAATATTATATATTTATGTTTGCCTCGGCTGCGTCAGTATTATTGTTAGAGACATGGATTGCTTTGCAGGGAGTAGTGCGCCTGAAGAATGTAGGCTTAAACAGATTATTATTTTTAATTCACTCCTTTTTATTAATCGTAATTGACACAATTTAAATAACACTTCACTGATATAGAGAGCTGTGAGATTCTTCTATCAATTACTTGCACTTTTTAACACTTAAACTATTTTCGTCTCTCAGGAATACGTATTAAATTTCTCGAGGACTCATCTCGCGTCCGGTTAGGAACACTGTCTACAACCAACGCGTCCAGTTATGAGCACTGTCTACAAACAACTGACTTGATTACTACCGCACTAAATTTGTAAATTTCTGTATTTCAAGTCTCTGATTGGCTATTCCTAATCCAATAGAATACCTTTATTTAACTTAAGTTCTTTTCTGGTTGTTGATTTTATAAACTGTCTCAAAATTTACATTATTGTTGCTCCAATAATGACTAGTAGCATTATTAAACTTTCTTACTCATTATTGCCTCATTGTTACCTCATTGTTAGCAACTTTTGACCTATTTCTCACAGCTCCTACATTATTAAATTACGTAATACATTCACATAACATTATTACCTGCATACAATAATATAAACATATACAATGACAGTAATATACACTTTTGATATATTGTTACATACACATATTGCTTTAAGGCGGGCTGTTGTTATATTTTTTTATTATATAATTTGACTGAAAACATTTAAGTGTTAAAAATACTTGCCTCAAAATAACTAATACCTTTTTTTGTGGCACCAGCAATTTCTGAGATATTCATTGTTAATGCTTCGAAGTGTTCATTAGTTGGTTATTCTTTAAAGTCCTGTCAACATTAGTTGTTTCTTGTCATTGCATTGAAACAGTATGGAATTTTACGGCCACATATAGCGTCCAGTTCTTAAACATTTGACTATCGCTGTTCCCTTTGTATCTATAATGGAATGTGTAATGTAGCTATTTCTGCAAATGTTTATTTGGAATAAAATTGTATATAAAAATAAGCTTTCGTAAGAACAGTTTGTATATCCACTAATAAACGATAGAGGGTAGCGAAAGTCATGTGAATGTATCACATCAGAATTTTTATAGTTATTCCTTTCACCGTTTAGAGATCTTACTGGTCTCATCCCTTTTGGTTGCGTGTGCATGCCTGTATGATAACTAAGAACTTTTCATACGTTGCAGGTTAACAGGTCAGTGCTATACTCTCGAGTTTATCATATCGTTCAATACCTAGCTTTTCTCATATATGTTCATTTTTGTATCTGTCCATTCCACTAACCTATGCACTGACCTTCAGAATCTCATTTCTGTTGGCTGGATTGGGCTTAAATCCTTTTGCTTCAAGTCTATGGTTCACTTCCAAACAATACCATGGGTTTACAAAAGGTATAAGGGTTTCTTTGCTGATTCGGTTGTTTTACGTTTTTTAATCGTTTCAAAGGTTTAATTAATTTTTTTTATTTTTCACTCTATATATAACTCTAATTTGTCTACAAATAATTGTACTTTGATACCCGCTCTGTTACGCTTCCTTCTATGATATTTTTCTTGTGATTATATCCCTTTTTTCAAAAGCCATATATTTTGTTTTGGGGGGTGTGGTTTGATACAGTAAAATTGTAAGTTTTGCCTATTTTGGTTAGATAGCACACTACTCTCTGCAGTATATTTTCGTCTTTAGCTAAAATTAATTGATCATTTGCGAATTGCAGTGTTGTCAACTTCTAAAATTTAGTTGTGTAAAATTTTCTATTTTAAGTTTCCATAGTCTCACTGATGTCTATGCATGAGTCAAATAGAACAGACGATAGGCTATATTCTTGCTTCAGTTCTACAGCTGTTTCAGTTATTTCATAGTCTGTTCTTTCTGTTATCAATTATGTGCTAGTGTTCAATATAGGCCAGGCATAACTTATGTTACACGCCTATGGCTCAACTGTTCATATCACATGTCGATTTTGTTAGCAATGAGGTCTACAAAGAAAGAAAGGAAGGGAGAAAGGGAGGGTGGGAGGGATGGAGGAAAAATTAAGGGTGCGCACTTTTGGAAGTTCTACTTTAATGGCATCAAAGAAAGTCTCCACAAGAGAATCCCTCAAATGTCTACAGTAAGAAAACCTACAAAGGCAATGCTTTGGTAATGTTAAACGTTGTCAGAAATATTATTGGACATAAAGTAGTAAGATGTGATTCTTATTGTTTCCCAGTTATATAAACCTCTTTTGAAATGAAAAGTATTTCACAGAAAAATAAACACATATATTATGCATAAATGCCATTTGATTTAAAGTTTAATCAAAATCATAGGAGCCATTTTTACTGTTTGTACCACGTGCATAGTACATTGGTAGAGAAGGTATTGCATGTCACCGACAAAAATTGATACAGAGATTTCACTGGAAATACTTGTTTTGAAACCCCCTTAATCCAGAAAAAGCATTTTTAGAAAATCGTCCCTGTGTGTGTGTGTGTGTGTGTGTGTGCGCGCGCGCGCCTGTGCGTGCGTATGTGCGTGCGTGTGTGTGGGGGGAGAAGTGCGCGCGCGCGCTGCCTGATATTATGGGGAAAAGTAAATTCCATTAGTCGTGTTTTATTTAGAGGACGTTGTGATGATCATTTAAGGGTCAAATTAATTTTTTTTAAAATGGGAATATACAATTAGGGCCAAACTAAATTGACCACCACAACCATAATATCAAGCAAATTTTATTCAAGACATTTCATTCTACAGCGCTTAGTTTTGGAGATATTGTGCAGTCTCAACTGAAATGGTCCACCCTGTATATAAATGCTCAAGGCAAACTTGATGACACAAATGGTGTTTTAAAACAATAATACATTAATGATTGTGACATACACTGCATACATAAATATACAGTGTATCCAATTTCCCCATCCATTTCACTGGATTTGTGTCTTACCATTACTTAGCAAGTTTAACAAATTATTTTCGATCCTTTTACTAATATCCGCTTCAACTTTCGCATTGTTTCCTCGGAAGATACGTAACTTAAATAACCAAATTTGGTAGTTATGTGGCCGTTAGTTTATTGTTCCCCGCCACACACACACACACACACACACACACGAACACAAACACACATGCATACTTTCTCAATGTAGGTAATGAGTATCGTTTCTGCATGGTAACTCGCAAGGTACAGTTTTTTAATCTCGATAGGGGCGATTTGTCTGGAGAAGCTTTCTTTCCGGTGTTATCCCTTAATCGAGGAACTCTCGGTTCTTACACGTTTTATCGTATGTCATTCAAATGCACCACTTCCTTCAGACCTATTGAAGCCTAAAAAAATCTATAGCGTGTGAGGCTCGCATTCGGTAGGTCCCTGGTACGATTCCCGTCCATCGCTCGCTCTGACCTTGCGTTTTTCGTGGCTTTCTCTGGTCGGTAGGTCACTGCTGGAATGCTTTCTCATCTACCATGATTTCCTTTCCCTCGAATCCCTTTCATTCCGTCTGCTTCTCATCTTTCAGTGTGCTTCTAGGTTTCGTAATGTGTGTCCACGGAAAGAGTATTATCTGTGGACATTAGAGGGCTGCCTGGTTGGACGGGTCGTTCATCACCCAGCTCCAGTAGTGGAACGGGTCTTCGAGCCAAGAACTTTTAAGAACTTCCAAGCGTCAGCCTGCGGCCTGTAGCCTCCTGTGGCTCTCTTATCCCTTCCTCCTGAGAGGTGGTAGCCGCAATAGATCTCCAGTAGATCGCAGTACACGAGGTGTCCTCTTCCGTTGTGTAAACAATGTCTTATACCTCTTAGTAAAGCTTTACAGTACTTATTATATTATAAACACAGGGCACGGCGTGCAGGTTTTGATTGTTAGGTTACAGGGGTAGGTGCATGAGATCCGCGCTTTTGTTTTTCTTGCTGACAGACACCAAAAAGATATTGGTGGAGGAAAGAGAATTGATCTAGTAAGTTATGCACATTACGCAGTTTGAAAAGTGATAAAGATAGTTGAATCCAATAAATTTCGCAGTTGTGGGTTTTATGACCAGTAGGAAAAACAGCATATTAAGATTATTTACTTTCAGTAAAACTATAATTATACAGTATAAATAGGATATCATTGTCGAGTTATTTTATCACGTAGACCGTATTTTAATTATAATGTATTAATAACCCATAAATCGTATTTTTAAAACAAAGCAATGATAATATGATTAAAAAGGTAGGTAAATTATTCACCCAAGCCTCCAAAGCTCCTGGTCTGTCGACTCCCACCTTTATTTCCAGAACACTTTGTTGACGAACTAGTTTACAAGTCCACAGGCGTTAACGAGGTTATTTAGACTAAGTCGTAAATTGGGCAAGTTGCAGCAAAATGACTATATCCCATGCCATAAAGGAAAATAAGTGCTTGTGCATTAGACCAGCAATGCAATTTGAAGTCAATGCAAAAGAACGGTCCCTTGTTCGGTCACAGAAGCATAGCAATTTATTTTTAAAAGGACAATAAAGCGAAAGATGTGAACATTAGACCACTATTCATACGTACTTATATTCAGGCGCATTAAGGCAGGCAAAAAGAACGGTAAAGATAAAGAAAGAGGGAAATCCCTGTCTCTTCAGATTAATTTCAGCGTTTACAACACACTTCCTAAAGCTGCACAAGGCATAAAGTAATAATCTTGATTCATTTTCTCTTCTGCGTCTTCGGTTGTTTCAACTTTCTAGCCTACTTCATTCTACTTCGATAGATTAATCATTGCATCTTAACTAACGAATATAACCTAGAGGTCAGAATATATCAGCTTTAAAATCTCTAAGTGTACATGCTATTATTACGGCAAGGACAGTCAAAAGGAATCTTATGAAGCATCTACTTAACATATGTTAGATGCCAATTATAAAGTAAACTACGAGGCATGTTTTTAAAGTAAGTGCCGATAATGTTTTAAGTAATAACAAACATTATTTTCCAAATACTTTAGTATCATACAAACCGTTATTTGTACAGTTGCTTCATCAGATAGAAACACGAACATGGTTAATATTCTTGAACGCTTTCAAAATCTGTAGGTTACACGATGCTTACATGATAAATGAGATTATGTTATTCCATTTATTTATTAAAACAGAATGACAAATATATGTATATATATCACTATTTTTTAAAAAATAAATCAAGCCTTTATTTCTACAGTTGCTTCATCAGGTATAAACACAAGTAATATGGATGATATTTTAAAAACCTTTCAAAAGCGATAAGTTTGTTAGATTAGAAGCACTGATTATCATACTCGCAGATGAAGGAGCCAGTTTTAATTTTTCGGCTCAGCCGCTTCTAGAGAATAGTTACGTACAGCTTAACATACACGTGTTTGTTGTTAGTTAAACCAGTAGCCTTTTTAATTGGTATGGTCTTAAAACAGCTGAACTCACTAGTACTAAATTACAACTCCCAAATATATAGATCGGTGTCTTCTTGTCTTCTGACTCATTTACATTACTACCTTATGTACTGGCTTACTTTTTCATTCGTATATGTTGTATTCATTTAAGCTTCAACTAATGATACTTCTACGCACTGACTAAGTTAAAGCTCTCCAATACACTATGGCCGTTGGTCTAGATTTAGCAATTTTAGTAATTACCAAGATTAAGATCCACGACAATGTAGCAACCAATGTATATGCAACAATACTATAGAGCTCCGTAAACAAGTACTGTTGTTGTAAACAAAGACGCCAATACGCTCCCGTATTTGCTACTGAAAACAGTACAGTCAAATGATGATGGAAAATGAAGTAGGACACATACATTGGAATGAGAGACACAAGTGTATTGTGCCTCGAGTCACGAAGCGGATTGTGCACGGCCTCACAGGTAAACAACATCCCAAAGCGTCATTTCACTCCATCCTACTCGATGCACAGTACACTTCACTCTTAAGTTGTATTGGATCCTTAGCCTGCTGCTAATTACTATTCTAGATAACGAAGTATTCCCTTCAGGTGGACATTGCTTCTTCTCAATACTTAATTTCGATTCACTGTTATTTTATTTCAAGACCGCACCGAAAGAACACAGTAAGTCTAATTTGGCTAACAGTGAGATACAGATATCAACATATACTTAGTTCATTGGACAATCTTTCAGGTTAAAAAGTTACATGTTTAATACAGTCACGGGCCAGAGACGCGCGGAAGTTTCCAACAGTTCCTGCCTCGAAGACTCATCCCACTACTGGAGCTGCCGAGAGAGGGTGATAAACAACCCGTCCAAGCATGCAGCCCTCTAGTGTCCACGGGAATGACCTTTACTTGGAACAAGCATCCGCGCCATCTGTGCGGCACGAAACCTAGATGAGAAGGAATGAAAGGAAAATGAGGGTAAGAAAGTGGTAGATGAGAAACCACCCCAACATTCGCCTACCTATCGGACAAAACCACGAAAACCCAAAGTCAGAGTTTGGTGTCGACAGGAATCGAACCCGGAACCCCCGAATGCGAGCCGCATGCGTTACCGCGGAGCCAACTTTCTCGGTGATGTGTGGTATACAACCAGAGAAGTCTGCGGGTTACAAGCTGTGTTCTTTGTTTAAGCAATAGGATATTAAAGGCTGTTTTTGTTATATTATTTGTTTCAAATACTCGTTTCATTAATGTAAACGCGTGTTAGTGAATGTTTATGACATTATGGAAAACATTTGAAAACTACAGCTACGAACGTTTTGGAACAAAGTTATATTAATTGTGAATGGCTGAATGTTGACGGGGAAAAAAGTCAAACAGAGGATTTGAAACAACTTCAAAGTTTAACTGTCTCTGTGGTCTAGTGGTTAGCATGCAACCCCCAAATCCAGAGGTCCCGGGTTCGATTCTCGCCTGGAGGGTAGGAATGTTTCTTTACCCAGGATTGTTCCCCATTCTCCCTAGAGTCTGGAAGTGTGAATGAGATTATGAATGTGTGTGTGCATGCGTGTGTGTGTGTGTGTGTGTGTGTGTGTGTGTGTGTGTGTGTGTGTGTGAATTTAATGTAATAACCAAATGTAATAGGAACGCAAAGATTAGCACCACTGTTTCAACCAGTAAACATCATTGCTTTTGAGCAATTGCTACAAAGACAAAAGCCGCCGATATGACCTTAGATGACATAAATGAACATTTAAAAACTTAAAATGTTTTCTTCGATGAATTCGTTATGTATTCAAAGGTACCCTCTGTACCTAGAGGTGTGTAGGTGCCATTTTGTTATTATTTTTCCTTTCTTAATGATACCATGATTCAATGTTAATAAATTGCCAAACCATTTTGGGATTTACAACCATTTTCAGGGTTGAATAGGGAGACCAGTAGACACATAGACGGATATGCAAACACAGTGTCTAAAAGTTGATAATAATTGTTCGCAAGATCCACGTAAAAATAACAAATAAATATTTTCTAAACCTTTTAACATCTCAGATAATGAAGTATGGAAGTTATGACGTTTTAGAGCTAGAAAATACTCTCCTGCAAAATATGACAAAATGGGCTTAATCCCTTGTTTATGTGTTTGCGCCAATTCCTTTCACCAAAATTGCCTGTTAAGTGACGCAATCGTGTTCCAAAGAAACGAAACGTCAAATCCCAAGTGTTACTTAAGAAAGAATGCTAAAATTGTTATCTATTGGATTGTAAATTTCTTCGGTTAAATTAAAAAATATGCTGTATATATTACCCATTATTAAAATCATATACGAGTTCAAAAACTTACAAACGATTTTGCTTTTCTGCATATAAGCTATTATAAACCCCTAATTTCGAGTAACCATGAAAATACTTCCAGAAGGAATCTAAAGTGAAGATTAAAGTAGGCTGTCAGTACCACCAGGTCTTTCTTTTTTCTTTCTTTTCAACGAGTGTGAATGTAAATGTATTTTAT
The DNA here is from genome assembly GCA_030765065.1 of Deroplatys truncata. Taxonomy (NCBI): domain Eukaryota; kingdom Metazoa; phylum Arthropoda; class Insecta; order Mantodea; family Mantidae; genus Deroplatys; species Deroplatys truncata. The sequence goes on from CM060981.1 coordinate 136,381,148, forward strand.
GAACGGGGTAGCAGCGGTAGCTGTACCTATAGTCCGGCTCCTGTTATCTTGATTATATCTTGTAGACGTCATCATGCGAAGAAGGCATGCTTTACGAGCCTGCTGACATCTCATATGGAGTGTCTAGCTTCTTTCAGTTAATAGCTTGTTAGATTTTGGATCTATGATGAGGAGTGCACAATAACTTCAGTCTGCTGGGAGAGAGACCCTCCCACACAAGAATGTTGCTTTCTGAAGACTTTCTATTGTAGAGAACGACTACTTCCAGCGATCTGCAATGTAAATATGTGGCGAATTTCTTCTCCAATTAAACCTTAACCTCTTTCCCAATATGAACCTGTATAGATATCCTATGTAACCCTATTATGTTTGGAAAAAAATTTAAATAATTCAGAAGGTTGGTTTTTCTTTTTTGTTATTTCCATAATATATTAGACTTCAACAATAAAATAGAACTATTTATAGCTTACTTGACGTTATAAATATATAAGTTTATTTCAATAGTACTGTGGTGTTTTTGTGAACAAAAAGCAAAATCCATGCAACTGCCGTCAAATGTAATCCCGTCAACGTCCATGCGTGCCATCACACCAGTTATTTTACGTGGGCCCTCCTCATCCTTAACCGTCCTTTACTCGCTACGTTCGGCTTTGAATGGATAACCAATATATTTCGTCTCGCCTTAGGCATTATTGTTTTTGAATCGCTTACATTTAAGTGTCTGTGAAAGGGATATACAAATTGGTTTAGGAATTAGAGGAAGAGCGGCATGTGTAGCAGAAAATGGCCATCAGACAATGTGTTAAAGAGGTCTTAGCGCTAATAATTAACATTCCCAATCACCGTAGAAAATACACAGCTAGTTAGATCAGGTACGTTTTGTTTATTCCTTGGAAAGAAACGGATGAGTTGCCTCCTATGTAATCTATTTTAAAAATCTGATGTATTTGTTACATTCACGTGATTTTCTCTACCCACTCTTTTACCAACTATTCTTACAAAAACCTATTCTACTGACTACTTCATGTTAACCGAGATAAACTGTATCTTACAATTCGTTGTGTGTATAAAAAGCATAGAATAGGCTAAACAAAGAATTGGATATTTAAAAAGAGTATCGCTTTGTAACTGCTTTGAAATTGCATGATCTTTGCATATAACGAGGAAAAAACGAATAGCAGCTTATTACTTGAATAAATTATAAGTATCTGAAAATTCAAACATATAAAAAACATCTTGGAAATGATTAACGCCACAAAAACGGTTTTGACATAAACTGTATGCTTTAACGAGATCTACATTTCAGTAAGATTTTATCTATCTCTTACGTTCAGAATAAAGAGAACTTCACAAACTTTCCACAGAGAATTCTAAATATACACTTTGTCTTGCAAATATTTTAAACGTGCGGTATTTTAATAAAAATCGCCAGAACCATTTTAAGAAAATAAAAAGTTTCGAAAATTTGCCATGTAAAGAGTGTTTTTGGATGTGGGATTTTCTTTGCTTTCTCGATTGATTTTTCTTCATGTTGCATCCTTGGAAGACATTGAACTCTTAACACCAACTTTGGTATTTAACCAATTTTTCGTTCTTGAGTTGTGCTGTTTACAAACACACACAGACCTTTTTTTAAAAATGCGTTTATTTGAGGGTGGGGGAGCTCCGGCAGCCACAAAATATATATTTCTGGTGAAATCTCGGTGTTGAATTTTTGTGTGGAATGTAATACCTTCTCCACCTACTGAACCCTGTTTCTTATAACTTTGTCCCCTTGATATGCGTTACCGTAATTATTGACAGGAAGATATAAATAACTAAATGAAGAAGTAGTAGTAACATAGAGAACTAATTTGAGGCAGTATTTTTAACACTTAAAGCTATCAGTCTAATTATATAATATAAAATATAATAACAGCCCGCCTTAAAGCAATATATTATAGTATAATACATAAAATGTATGTAACAGCTGTTGCCTAAACAGATTGCAGAACATGCAGAACGATCCTAACTGGTGAAAACTGGACGTTTGTTGTCTTTTTTTAGATGAGGCATATGTTTATCTAAGTGACTGCAACAAACCTGGGCTATATATTACCGACTAAGGGGAGAAATAAACATTTTGAAAGTGTGTATAGGGAAACTATCGAAATTTTCCATAGCGGTTTCATGGTACGTAATAGTAAGGACAGTTACCATGGCAAGTTAACCGTTCGTCGTGTACATAAAATGTGAAAATCAGCTCGGCATTTTATCTAACGTCCTGATACCAATTTTCCATACAGAAATCCTGCTCTCTATGGTGCAGATGTAAATAAAGGCTGGTTGCATGAGGATAAGGCATCAAGTCTGCTTCAACCTACAAATTTTTGCAGAACATAGAGAAATGTGAATACATTGCATACCTTTCAGCGACATCCGTGTTAAGTCATCTGATGCATCGCTATTGGAGTTTTGTGAGCCCTTGGAAGCAGACGGCCGCGAACTTTGGCTGGTCTCGGAAACTGCCAGGAGGAATAGAATAAACTGGACATCTGTATTTCGTAGCAGTTTGTGCCAGTGGAAGCTGTGTTGCAGATTGATAACTCAAGCTAAAGGCTGCCAAATAGAACATCACTGTTAGTGGAGGCATAGTTTTTCATAAGGTAAGGGGGTCTTAAGTTTGCGAACAACCCTCTCTACGCATATTTTGAAGGCTTATTGCCGTTAATGTTCAATATTAAGAAAGGTAATATTTATAGCATTTTTGTTGTGAATGTTATTAAGTGGAAAGTATCTAACTTGAAGATTATACAAACGCAGTATTCCAGACTGAAAGTTGTTCTGCACATTCATTTGGGAACAAAAAATTTCCTTTCATCACCTCATTCCATGTCCTTTTCGTTTTAGGCCCATAAGTTAATCAGTTTGTTAGCGATCCTACCATGGCATTGTAATGTGAGTTATGAAAAGTGTTAAATACTCTAAAACAAAGTGCATAGTGAAAGTACAGAGAGAGCCAAAAAACTACGAACCGGCTGCGCAGTGTTTTTTCTGCTCGTCCTCGGCGCTTGTTTCCGTCTGCCGCTATCATAGAAAGGCGCGGGCGAAACCATACAACATTTTTAAAACTTCGTTTAAAGGCTTTACTTACCAACTTTATGAAAGTAGATACTGAAACTGGCCATGTCGTTGTCCATACGTTTTTGACACCTCTTTAGGAAACGATTCATTACTCGCCGTAGTTCGCGTTGAGAATTGCTAGAAACTTCCTGGCGGATATTTTGTTTTAATTCTTCCAGGGTGTGTGGGTTTGTCTTGTACATTTTGTTTTAAGTTACCGCAGAGATAGAAATCGCAGAGAGTTAGGTCGGGGGACGGAGGAGGCCACACAGTGTGTGTGTGTGTGTGTGTGTGTGTGTGTGTGTGTCTTTAAATGCACTCTGAACTAAAATTTAATATTCTAACAGTGCTTTTTAACAAAATAAAGTCTTAAATAACAAAACAAAATTAATTTCCGTAGTGCGACATAAAACTACGTTGTTGTAATACGCGGCCGATGCACACAGCTTGCCACGTGCTTTTGTTTGAATCAGGTTCCCTTCTAAGACCGGTAGGTGTGTGTGTGTGTGTGTGTGTGTGTGTGTGTGTGTGTGTGCGCGCGCGCGCGCGCTGAGTGCGTGCGTGCATGCTTGGAGCACTTGAATGTTACGTGAAAAATCGGTGCAGTCCCAATTTGGGTTAATTATATGAATTTTATACGATACAGAAAGAATAAGATATAAATAAAGAATTAAATTGGAATAAAGCGGAACCTATAAAATATAGCAAGAACTACACCAGTAAATTTTGAAATGTTCCTGGTATTCTTATATTTTTCCCATACCGAAGTGGAACATTTTGATTTGCTTCCTTCTTTTTTTTCTAAGAACATTACTCTTGAATGAATGGATTTTAAGCTTTTGTCTGCCTACCTCTTCGATGTCTTAAAGATGGCAAAATTAACTTTGAAGATAACAGAAAAGTACAGCTAGAACCATTGAGATGGCACAAAAAGTGTAAATCCAATTATCATTATGATTCGCCTTCACCGGAGTACCTATACTTTTGATAAAATCTAAAGCAAAAAGGAAATTGAAAGAAATGTTTTACCCTTAACTAAAAAGACAAACTTTTATGCTACAGCGCTTATCCAACACAGCGTTACAATTAAGGGAATCGTAATATAAGAAAGAGAAAGCATGAAAGTAAAAGTATACATTTTCTCTCTGGAGCCCAGCACCTCTCTGCAGAGTGCATTAAAAGGATAAAAGGTTTACAGGTTTGAATGCATTTACCACCAAAGCTTTAAAGTTAGTTTTGATGTTATCTCTGATGTTTTATTAGTTCGCAAATGTTTTAAGTGTGGCCTCTAGAATCGCTTCTTTTAACATATCATAGCATACAAAAAATAGGAGCTGAGTATAATTTTAATGAGTGGTAAAGAAGCATGCTAAGTGTTTTGATAGCTTCAGACATCGTTTTAACTTTTTTTCGGGCAATGCTTCCTTCCATAAGGATATATGTAGTCCTCTGAAAGCAACCATTCTGAATATGCTACCCTGGGACGACGATTTTAATGATTTTTAGTATTTCACATTATGCCAGGCTTTATTATTGCACTTCACAATTTCCGTAGTTATCGATATTGATAAACGGAAAAGTAATAGGGCTTTATTTGGGAAACTCCATACAAATAGTATTTAACCTCCATCGGTGACAAAATGTAGCTTAAACTATAATTATTTATTTGTAGAACAAATTGCATTTAAAACAGCAGTAACTATAGATGGTGTTTTCTTCAATATTTTAAATGAAGATGCTATTCATAAAATATGTATCTGTTAATGTGTTTGAGTATATGACTCTGTGCAGTAGATTGACAGGCAATATTGTAAAACAGAGCTAGGTTAAATTATTGTTTTGTTGAAACAGATGCAATTTTTCCTGTGTCAAGGTCAGAACAATTTCAAAGCAACTATTTGAGGAGCTAATGTCTTTCTGTTTTATCATAAAATATTGTTCTGACACAAAGTTACTATTAATTGAAGAGAGTTGGGATTAATTGTTTTTGTGAAAGAGTTTCAACTGTTTCTATTTAAATCTCAAATTAGTTTCAAAATTACTTCTGACATATTTTTTCATATGCAGAACTACATTGCCGATATCAGCATAAGGGAACAGCTGGTTATAACTTCATTTTATTGCCAATAGTTTCTTTCTATCAATGTAAAATGTTGCATTCGTAAATAACCGTTCATAACTAGTAGTTATCTTACTCAATGTACAAGTCTAAGCATTTCCTTCTGAAATATATTTCATAACAAAGTAAATGTGGTTCTCGGCTAAAACAAGTAAATTCCCAATGAATCATCAATTGCTTTTGGCAATACATATAACTTACAGTTATGAACAAAATGGCATTTAATAGATAACACTATCATAACCTAAAGAATTTAACGAGCTTGCTCTGAGGTACTGCTCTATCCGCCCTTAGAGCACGTACATATTATGCATTGAAATGGTCCATAATTCACAATTTACGCTTCCGGCGAAAAAAGAAAATTCAGTTTCATTTATATTAAAACGGTCTTCCATTTAATTTCCTGCCTTCAGACAAAATAAAGAATTAAATCGCTTAAAGGTTAAGAAGGACGTCTACCGTGCCTAACTTCTATATAGTCAGTAATAGGGTTTTTTTTTCTCCTCTCTAATCTCATGTATAAAATATATAAAATCTGGATAGAAAATTGGTTGAATTACAGCATTACTCACTACTATTTTATCTGACACCAAAATACACATTCAGGTCAGGCAATAACTATAATATATTTATGTGATGTATAATTGAGGAAAAATAATACGTAAATATATAATTTGTCTTTCTTTTTCTTTTTCCACTTTCATAATAAATGTAGCCATAAACGCCATAATTTTAGTTCAAATATTTTGTAACCAGTATAAAACTATGAGGTGTTTGCTGTAATTGCAACCCAAGCAATTCTAAGAAAAGTTAATTTTAGATGTTGGCAATTATATTCTAAAGAACACAATAATAATGCTTGAATTAACAAAACACAAATTGCGTTATAGTTGCGTTTCTGTTCTCTTGTCTAACTAGTTTTTTTCAAGTTTTTGTGTGTTACTTAATCCCTTTAAAAACACTTACAAAGCAGCCACAGAACAACTAAACAAATAACAGCATGACAGGTTTACTGGATGCTACTGGCTGTTACAGTGAAGAACAGAGCAGAGATTTTGTTTCTTTTGAGGATATTTCTACATTTCCCTCTGACGCAGAATTTAAATGAGTCGAATGAGACATGTGAATTTAAATTGATATAAAAGCAAGCAAGAAATGTAATTCATAGAGATGAACAATGCTTCACACATTTATAATGTTATGTTATTGTGTTAAAATTCTTGAGTCAAGAGTTATTAGAAAATATTATGTTAAAAGGTTTAAATTACTTGCAAAGAAAGTTTGTTATCAATTAATTTGTTTTGTATAAAAAGAGGAAGAAGGAGAAGACAATTGAATAGCGATATAAAGGAAAATGCGTTATTTAAAGGAATGAAAACATACATTTACCTAAAGAAATACTCAACGGAAATGCAAATGTTCTTTTAAAGGAGAAAATTAAATTATAGATATGTAATATAAGGAACCATATTGTTAATTTGTTATTTGTATTTACATGTAAATTGTTTAACGCAATTAACTTGTATATATGTTAGAGTTTATTTCGCTATGAATAGCAACAACCTAGAAAAGTAAATTCAATTTTTTTAGGTACTCTTGATAAAATTGTTCAAGAAGACGATACCTTGAAGCTAGCTTAAGAGTATTAATTTCAAGTGTATATTGCAAGCCAACTAAAAATTTTAATACCTGTTGGAACAGCAAGAATTATAGTCGCTCCTGTAAAATAGGCTCGAGTGTCTACGTCTATATCATAATATATTGCCAAATATATTGAAAAGCATCATGTCATCAACATTGACGATATTAAATGAACTATTGAGTTAAATAAATGAAACGACTAAGTAAAATACGAATCAGAAAAAGGTAATTATTGTATTACGTAAAGATTCACATTTCTTCAATAAGAAATAAATCAGTTTTTATGTGAAGTTAATCGTTATTAATATTGTAATTAATTGCTTTACCCTCAAAAAGCACATTATAAAATCCCTTGAGATTAAAGAAGGCTCTGGCTCATTGCTGAGCTGATATGCATTCCAAAATCTATAAATGGCCGGACAGATATCACTAATTAAAGTAAAACTTCCTCTAAATTCTTATAACGTAGCGACAATTAAAAATAACTAATAATCATTGAATTAAGTAGTAGTGAATTAAGTCTGCACAGCAGGCGGACACTACATACCAACTCATTTACTGGAGCGGGAATTTCAAATAAGGTAACCACAAGTTGCAAAGAACGAGGCGACGAGATCCTGAGCAGGAGCAGAGCCGAACCCATGTCAACGAAGGGGCAGATAACCGCTTCAACATGTCGCCTCAACGAGAGCGTGCATAAAGGCATTCTCACCATCAATCCTACTTCACTTTTATGCGTTTGAAACACTTTCAAAAACTGGATTTATGAAACAGTTTTATCTTGAAGTAGGTCCATTGACGAAGCTGTTCAAACGTAGCATTTATTGTATTTCGTCCAATTATTTGTTACGAACTAACGTTATCCAGCATTGAAATCACCAGCGTTGATACGAAATAATACATTTTGTCAAGTCGAGTGCTGCAGAAAGAAAGCTACTTATGCACAGTTTCAAAGTTCTACACCCACTATATTAAAAGGTAACAATAAATATTTCATTGTTTGCTAGTATATATGTTGTTAGACCTACATAACGACTGACTTTCGGTATGGGATGATTATGCTACTGTTGAAGATAAGGCCATATTGCGTATTTCTGAAATTGAAATTAGAAGAATCGCTTCCATTAGCTACGTTATCTTGCTTCATTGCCTGCCGCTAACTTTGCCTCTGCCTCTGCCCCCCCTCTCTCTCTCTCTCTCTCTCTCTCTCGCTCTCTCTGTTTACTTCTTTCATTGGATATTCGTAGAATTAAAGCACTACCTAAATGGTCTAATGCAATATTTAATGCTCAGCAAACTTGAAGAGCATCCTACAAAAAGGATAAGAATTTGAATGCTATGTACGTTGAATCTCTCTTCTTTAATTTAAAACAGGCTTGAGTAACGTAACGAGATAAAAATAAATTTCCCGGTTTTCAATGCACACGCATTTTTCAGGCGCCCAAGACTACAAATATCTTCTTATCACTTTTCTTCATGATTGACTGTTGGACTTGTCAATTTCCTGGATCTTTCTCAATTTTCCAATCCATTCTTGTTTCTCTAATTCCTTGAATCCACGTGCTATGCGGCCTTCCTTTTCTTCTCCTTCCTGGTGGCGTCCAATCCATTATTCTTTTGGGTAATCTTTCATCTTCCATTCTTGTAGCATACCCATATCATTCTAATTGAGTCTGTTGAATAAAATCTAAACTGAATTTTGAACATTCATATTTTTTTATATTCTCATTTCCAATTTTTCTCTTTTAGATATCCTAGCAGATCTCCTCCAATATCCATTCTGTTGCCAATAATTTTCTTTTTAACTGAAAGCTCTAGAGTCCACACGTCGGACCCATAGGTGATAATACTTCTAGCTATTGTTTTAAAAATTGTAGTTTTAGTTTCTGTTGAGACCTGTTTAACTCATAATATACCATTTAAAGTACATATAGCTTACTTTCCTGAGTTTATCTTTGATATTTTTATATGAATAGTATAATATATAATGAATAGGTGTGAATTTGTTATTGGTGGAGAAAGTCGTGTGAATGCATCAAATCAGATATACCTGTCACTACAGTTATTGAGTGAACATTTATTCTAGTAATCGTATTCTAAATGGAAATAGCCAAGACGTGAAGTATAAGATGCACAATACATTTCCGTTATAGAGGTACAACCTTTAGAATGAATGGAAAATGCAGATGCACGCAGATACAGCACTGTGCAAAGTCTAGGGAAGAACTCTGAGAGCTTTATGGATCTTTAGATTACACCAAAATACTACTTCAAGATCTTCCTCCGTGGTCTAGGGTACCATGATAGCCTCTAGTTCCAAAAACGCGGATTCAAACCCAATGGAGGGCGATGGATTTCATCGGACGTATAAATACTTGGCATGGCTTCGGAAGGGAAGTAAAACCTGTGGTCCTGTGCTGTAGATTTTCGTCACGTAAAAGAACCTCAATCCTGATAAGGAGACCTCTGAGCAAAGGTTCCGGTCTTTCACGCTCAATATATAATGGGACGCTAAGAAACATAGTAGTTAAAGAGCGTCCATAAACAAAACTCAATAAATCTCAATTTATTTTTTACCTTCTAACCAAACTTAGCCTTGTCTGTCCCAGTTACTTCTAGCAATATGTATTTCATATTGACTACGAAAATAATTTCCGTTCTGCAGCTAACAGCATTTTACTCGTAATTCGGCTGTTCGAGTTCTAGCAAAAGGTCACAGCACACACGAAATACGTTCAATAAAAACATATCACTTTCAGTCGAACATCAAATTCAAGTAGTATAGGATTATGCTACAGGGTTCACATTCGCTATCACCTATGTCTCAGAAGCGGAACTATTAAAATACAAAAATGTTTAGTGACCACCTAAATAAAAAATAATTTATATATTACATACATAATCAGTATGTTTTATTTAATATCTCTTCTACAAAATATTCATGCATAAGCTTATTTTTCTATCTGTTTCGTGTTACACAGAGTAAAAGTTTACAGAAATAGTTTCATTAACATTTCGTCGTTGATACAAGGAGGCTGTAGTGCGGTAGTCAGATCTTTACAAAAAAAATCTGGTCGCTAAATGCTGACTTAGAAAATTCATACCCCTTGATGATCATCGCGGGGAATAATATAAACATGATTTAGCACTTCAAAAAATATAAAATAATGCAAAGTTCAAACCAACAGCAACAGATATATCGGAAATTATTAAAGCTAAAAAGAATTTTATTTTACATAAATTGTGTGTTTTAATGAGATCTATTTTCGTCTTCGAAGCTTTTTATGTCATTTATGCTTTACCAGTAATGCAAAGTTACATAAAATTAGTTACGAATCGAGGTTTTGACAGGATTTTCTCAGAACTTTCAAGAAATACATTTTATTCGTCATTAAAATTTATAAGCATGTTATATTTTAATCATAATCGTTAAGAGCCTTGGCCAATAGAAACGAAAAAATAAGAAAATCTTCATTTGAAGGATAGTAGTATTGGGTGGGGAATGTGCTGGACTTAAATACTAGATTTGGTATATGTGAAATTTCGTATTTTTAACGAAATCTCCTCAAAGAAACACATTCATAAACACAGGTACCTTTTTCTAAATTTCTATTATTTAGAGGACCTCAGAACATGTATTTCCGCTGAAATCTCGATATCCAATTTTTTAATGTGTCTGTGAACAGCATAACTAAACATGAAAAGATGGATAAACACCAAATTTCATATTCAAATCAGGCACTATTTAGGCATACCAGGCGAAGGTTTTTAAGAAACTTCCCGCATTCCAAACAACCCTTTACATGTAAAACTATTCGAAATATTTTATTTTTTCAAAAACGGCACAAACGAGTTTGATTAAAATATAATATACCGAGCGAGGTGGCCCAGGCGGTAGTGCGTGTGACTCACATTCGGGAGGTCGTGGCTTCAATTCCTGCGGTCAACCTTTCTGACCCATGGATGTTTTAGGGGCTTTCCCGGGTCGCTAGGCGATTGCTGGGAAGGTTAATTGCATTCTCGAATTTCCGACCCGTTCGTTTCAGCTCATTTCTCATTTCACTTCACCTTTCATCTGCTTAGTTGTTTCAGGGTTGCAAGTGTCGGCGGGCTTGGCAGGAAAAAGGGATGCTTTCTGTAACACTTCGTCCCCCGGAATGGATGCAATCTCCGAATCCCGGGCACCCAGTGAGATGCGCAAGCCTGCAGGGGGGGAGGGAAGGATGCCGGTTGTATCAGCTGCCACCTGGGAGTTTCAACCTGGAAATTATAGGGTCCCTGTCCTCCGCTCTGTCGTGCCTCCTGATCCGGCCGCCCTCTGTCTCCTCTCACCTCCTCTCTTCCGGGGGCGCTACGTTAGGAGTCTAGGCACAAAACATCTCCTTAGGTCGAGGTGCTAAATTCTAACCTCGGAAGATCTCTTCATTTAGAATGAATTTTGTATGATTTTATATAAGTGAAAACATAAGGGACAGAAGAAATGCCTACTGCACGAAAAATATGGAAATGGTTAAAGCACAATTTATGTAAAACAAACATTTTGTGGCATTGTACTCGTATATTCGTTGCTACTGATTTCACGTTTTAAATACTTCATAGTTTTTACTTTCTTTGCCATGTACATAGTATGAAGAGAAGGTATTGCGTCAACCCAAAAATTCGATACCGAGATTTCACCGGAACTAAATGTTTTGAGGACCCCTTAATCCAAAAAACAGCATTTTTAGAAAGCGGTCCATGTGTCTGTGTGTGTATAGCAAAACTAAAAAACGAAAATTCGGATAAAAACAAAGTTGGTATTTAGGTTCAGTACCTTCCAAAAATGCGACACAAAGATTTTCAAAAAACTCCCCACTCCAAATCACCTTTTATATGGAAGATTTTTCGATATTTCTTATGTTCTAAAATGGCACTAACGATTTTGATTGAAGTACCATATATTAAACATATTTGTATGACAAATAAAACGTGCATCTTGAATTTTCTGGGAATAGCCTGCGAAGTTCTCTTCATTAGGAAGAAATAATTGGTAAACGTTAAGTGATAGACGAAAACGTACTACACAAAAAACGTACATCTCCTTAAAACATACAATTTATTTCAAATAACGTTTTTGTGTCATCAGCCATTTCCGAGATATCCGTTACTAATGGTTGGAATTGTTCAGTACTTGGTCGTTTAAAGTCCTTTCAACATGCAGTTGTTTGTCGCGATCTCCTGGAAAGTGTATGGAAGTTTAAGGACAGTTAGAGCGACCAGCTCTTAAACATTTGACTATTCGTTATTCCCTTTGTATCTATAACGATCTCCACTAGTGTGCAGAAAAGGGTTGGTAGTCATGTGAATGTAACACATCAAATTTTTAAATTCAAAGTTGCCATGTTCAGTTCTCGTGATGCCATGGAAAGAGTATAACATTTCAAACCCAGCATAGAGCATCTCGCTTTCAAACATTTGACAATCCTTCAGTTTCCTGTATCCTCTTTGCGCCTAAACGAAATGCATAATGAAACATATATTTAGATGCTGATATTAAACACCAAATTTCGTTTTTAATCTTCCAAGGGCATGACACAAGGATATTCAAGAAAATCTCCCACCCTAAACTACCCTTTACATTGAACATTTTCGTTATTTTGCATTTGTCAAAAACGGCTCTAACGATTTTGATTGAAGTACCATATTGTGATGCAACGACTGTGACCCAAGGTCATCAGGAGGTCGGCCAGGCAGTCGGAGATAAACAACGATAAGTAGCGCTTGCCAGCGTGAACACCGGAAGCGCTGTCGCTAGATAACCTGAATCTTCTGCATGTTTCTCTTTTTCGAACGTTCGAGAGCAGTCGGAGAGAATTGAGCCAGTCAGTGAGCGAGCTAGCGAGTGCAATTTTGGTGTGACATCAAGAGCAACTCTCCGAGTGAGTATATGACGACTGCTGTGACGTGCAGTGAGAGTTGCTGCTGGGGAGATTGAAGAAGTCTTGTGTTCGACTCCTCAGCGGGTGAACGTCTGGAAGAAGAGGCTACGTCACGAAGAAGTGAAGTGGAAATTGAACTAGTTCACATTAGTGAAGTGACAGTATGAACGAAGTGCACTCCCAGTGAAAGTCAACTACATAAAAACGAAAAGTGACAGAGAGAGATGCCGGTTTAATATGTTTAAGACATTTTCAAAACAAATAAAATGTATATCTTTTATTATTTTTCTGTGAACAACCTTTAAAGTCCTCTTGATTTTAAAGAATTTTGTATAGATGGTAAGCTGTAAGAGAGAAACATAAAAACTTACTACACAAAATATTTACATCTCGTTGAAGCATACAATTTATGTCAAAAGATTTCTTGTGGCAATGACTACTTTTAAGATAATATTTGTTATTGGTTTGAATTTTCGAACACTTTATAATTTTTAGGTACTTTCTCTACTATTACCTATAGTAAGCAGAGAAAGTATTATATTTCACCCAAAAATTTGATATTGGAATTTCACCAGAAATGTACGTTTTAGTTCAGTAGTTGCAAAACTGAAAAAGTGGTCATTGTGTGATGGCTTTGAAACTCCATGGTTTACACGCCACAAAAAAACATAACAAAAAAGTTCAAACCAATAACAAGCAATGTATAGAAGAGGGTCAATATCACAAAAAATCTACGTGTTGCACTCACATGACTTTCTCTACTCTTGTACAACTATTTTCACAAACGCTTATTCTTCATCTGTTTCATGTTAATCGAGATATCGAGATGTTAATCTTATTGCTAATTCTCTTGTAGGTACAAGGGGGAATATGGTAGGCTTTAAGCGACAGTCGAATCTTTTAAGAGCTGGTTGCTGTATAGACCATTGCATGTCCAGGACATTAAAAAAAATAAAGAATTCCCATTTATGAAAAAGTATAAGTTTCTGAAAATTCAAGCAAATGACGAGGGGCAAGTTTCAAGCATGCGGGCAAGTTTCTTGAAATTCCTAGTAACGCATCCTTGGCAGATGCCTGAAATAAATACCAGTTTATATATTTATCTGAGATTTCGTTTTTCACCGATTGAGCTGACCTATTTCTAGAAATCATTTTTGGATTCAGTGAACCTCAAAACTTGTATTTTCGGAGAAATCTCAATATGCAATATTTGATGGTATACAATACTTCCTATACTTACTATAGGTAAGCAGTAGAAAAAGTAAGAATCTGATTTGTTACATTCATATGATTTTCTCTACCCTCTATCGCTTATTAATAGGCATACAGGCTATTCTTGCTAGAGCTTATTTTTCTGTCTACTCTATTTTAATCCAAATAAACCTTGGAAGAAAAAGCTACATTATACATTTTGGTATAAATACAAAGGAAACAGCGATAGTCAAATGTTTTAGAACTGAACGCTATATACGTAGTTTTCAAATTCCATACTGTTTTCACGACATCGCCAGAAATAATGAATGTCAAAGACTTTAAAGAATGACCAAGTAATGAAGAATTCGAAACATAAATAACGGATATCTTGGAAATTGCTGATGCCACAAAAAGTTATTTGAAATAAATTGTGTATTTTTTGGAGATCTACATTTCTTGTGTAGTAGATTTTCTTCTACCACTTGACGCTTATTAGGTAAACACGATTATACAAAATTCCTTCCGAATGAAGAGGACTTCGGAAGCTATTCCCAGATAATTCAAGATATACATTTTATTTGTTATATAAATATTATTAATATTTGGTATTTTAATCAAAATCGTTGTCATTTTTTTAGAAAATAAAACATTTCGAAAAATGTTCCTTGTAAAGGGTAGGGATGGGGAAAATTTCTTGAAAATCTTCGAGTACATTTTCAGACGGTGCTGTACCTAGATACCAAGTTTGGTGTTTATCCGACTATTCATTTTTGAGCTATGCTGTTCACACACACATACGCACACGGACCTTTTTCTAATGTTTTAATTCAGGGGCTTCAAAACGTGTATTTCCGGTCAAATCTCCGTATCGAATTTTTGGGTGGAATTGCAATACCTTCTCTACCTACTGTGTACGTGGTAGAGAAGGTAAAAATGAACTGGCAGAACTTCTCATGTTTTGCACTCACAGCTGTTTCCTATGGACTAGAAATGAAATTATTCAGCCGAACTCACATTAATTATTCAATGACTCTTCCACCAGTACAGTAGCGGCTTTCACTGCAACGTCATGGACTGAGGAACCGCATAGTTCTTCCTTTTGTTATGGAAGAAATTGTTTTCAGCAACATGAGGGGACCAGATAGCCAGTGAACAGATCCTTCTGTTCTAATCAGTCACATTAAAAACCATCATCAATGAGTTCTCAAATTTCATAATGGAAATGCTTATGAACACAATCATGCCTGAAAATGTGCTGTTGAACGAAGTAATGTTCTCATCAGGCTAGTGTGTGTGTGTGTGTGTGTGTGTGTGTGTGTGCGCGCGTGTTTGTGTTTGTGTGTGCGCGCGCGCGAATATTTGTTTCTGAATACATTATTATGGCACAGGCGTGATTTATGAATCAACCCTCCCATAATCCTTTTGCAAAACCTCAGCTTCACCCTTCTCCAGTATTCCAATAGCAATCAACTAATTACAAAGGATTATTTTTTAAAGTACCGCATAAGCCCACGGGTGGAAAAGCGAAAAACCCCTTTGAGCGTGAATACTTTAATAATACAAAGCAAAATTGTAACAGGCTGTGGCGTCCTTAACAAGGAATTTTGTGTTAATCCCTCTTGCTCCTTGCCGTAAATGACCTCGAAGATAAATCCCCGGAATAGCAGAGTCCAAAAGGAAGAAAGCTCAGCTAATGTACCATTGAAAACAATAGCTAAATAAATAAACAGAAAAGAATAGATTAAACCCATAACTTTGCCACGCTGCCATGTATTCTTCTGCGTTCGCTTTCGTTCCTCATTCCCCTGGTTGGTTAATATATATTTTTGAATGCTGATGTGTAACAAACAAGCCCTGTGGAATGCAAGGTAAGGCGTTAAAAGCGATAAAGAACCATATTTCATTATATATACATGTGCTTACGTTCTCCTGAGAGGCAGGTTTAAACCGGGGGATTCTCCTACCTATTTGTTGATAAGAATGCATATACAGATGCATTAACTCTGTTACGTAATTTATTTTATTTATACAGTTACGAAAATGTTGTTTCTGAAGCTCCCCATGTAGCCCATGACCTTCGGGGATACTTCATTCCAACAAATGATGACCGGACCCATTTCTGAGGTGGTGTGGTGCCGTGCCACCGATGGTAGGGTGATGTTGAGAATAGCAGTGGTGAGAGGACCTTGCCGTGGACTCCGGATCATACTGAGCCTTGCGGATAGTTCACATGAACAAGTCAGAGGTGAAGGCGTGCATGGGACCGACTTAAAATCGCCACCCCGGAGCCGGGAATCAAACTTCGAACTTTCAATATGAGAGCCGAAAACAAACGACTACGCTACCCGGTGCCCGTTTACGAAAGTGTATTTATCTCTTCGAATATATCAAGATAAATAATCATGTTAAATAAGGAACTAGTTTGTAATGCGCACCAACATATCATGATAGCATCCAATGACAGGTGACTAGAGCACGTGGCAGTAAAGAGTTACGGCGAGTTATATGCAAGAGGGTTTAGTTAAAAATGTGTTCTATTTTACTTCGGCGCTGGAGGCGCTATGCAATTTTGTGTCACAAAGCATTAGTAGGCCGTATTTCGGAAACAAGAGCCAGCTAAACATTTTAAATTAGTATGCTAAGATACGAGGGACACTATTTATATTTTGAGCCTAATAATTAAAACAAAGTAATTTCTGATTGAAAACTGTTTTATTGCTTTTCAAAATATTCTCCTTTATGATTAATACTTATTTGCATCCGTTTGAACCATTTGTCAAAGCATTTATTCTAGTCTTCTTGAGACACCTCCAAAACATGGTTTTTGAAGGCATCAACGCTTCTTCTGCCAACGAAAATCGTTACCTACGCAATTTATTCTTGATGTTCGGGAACAAAAAGAAGTCATTAGGTGTCAAATAGGATTGTATGGCGGATGACCCATCAATTCGATTTTTTGAGCCTTCAAATACTCTGTTGTTAGACGAAATGTGTGTGCGCTCTCATTGTCTTGATGAAGAACGTTCCTACGGTTCTTGTTGGTTTGCCTTACTTCACCGAAGACTTCCGGCAAACAAATGGTTGTGTTCCATTCGGCATTGATCCTGTTACGTTCCTCTAAAGGCACTGTTGTCACATGGCCAGTTTTGCTGAAAAAGCAGGCGACCATCTGCTTCGAAGTGCTTCGAAAGCGAACAACTTTTGTTGCATTTGCTTCATCTTGAAACACCAATACAGTCGACTGCTGTTTACGTTCCGGCTCATACACATAGATTCATGATTCGTCACCTGTTACAATCTTATATATGTCTTTTAAGGTGCCGCCATTTTATTTCTTGAGCATTTTTGTACACCAATCGACACGAGCATCTTTTTGAGATTGCGTCAAATTATGTGGGATCCAACGAGAATAAACCTTTTTCACCGCTAAATAATCATGCAATATTATACTTATATATGCTGGAGGAATGCCTAGGATTGCCTCAATCTCACAATATGTCGCATGACGATCTTTCATTATTAGTTTTTTGCACAGCATCAATGTTTTCTGGCACAACACCTGATTTTGGACGACCTTCACGAACTTCATCATTGAGCGAACGGCGGCCACGATTAAATTCGTTATACCAGCGTTTCACAGTGGCAAAGGATGGAGCTTCGTCGCCAAATGTGGTAGTTAGTTGATCTATGCACTCTTGTCTTGATAATCCACATCGAAAGTCGTAATAAACCATTGCATCAACATTTTCACGAGTTAATTCCATGTTTTTGTTGACACACAATTTTCAAGTTAGTGTAAACAAAACAAATGAATGTTGACAAAATGTTTGAAGTAGATTTTGGTAAAAAATGTCTTTCCATTGAAAACGTCAGATGGCACCTACAACATTCAGGGTTGACATGGCTCAAAATATAAATAGTGCCTCTCGTAGAAGTAGTCAACTCATTTATCCATGGTGCCAAGGGAGGTACTTGCTTACGCAGGTCAGTCATTGAAGCACCGCAATTGTAGATAAGTAGGAGGTAGGAATCACAGGACAACAATGGCAGACCGTAATCCTAAATCGCCACAAAAAGTTTTCGTGTTAATGAAAAGAAAGCGAGAAATTATTTGCCAGTTTGGCATTAGTTGTTATAATACTCGTAGTATTGTGCATACTTATTAAAACAGATTCCCACGAAATATTTGTTTTTCAAGCAGTTTTGAGCATGCAAAGTTAATCTGTAACTTGATTTCATTAAGCAAGTGGAGGTAAAGGTTGTCACATTCTTCTGTGAGACTATCTAACAAGAATCTAAAGGCATTAATGACAAAACATATCTAATCGGAATAAATATTTGGCATCCTTCTTTCTTGCGTCTTTAATTATCTGTAAATAAAATAGATGATTACACTTTCCTTTAAAAATAGATCTATAGAGTATTTTATTAAAATCCAAAAAACCAAATAAATATGTATGAACTATGATTGTGATACACTGTAATTAATCAGTATTGAAACTAGTGTTGCTTTCCTTACTATAACGTTTCTCTTCTTGAAGTAGCATTTAACACATTTTTTTAAAGATTCGTATTGGCATAAATTCTTACAATCTACTGACTAACAATAAACACAATAGGGCAAAGAAATGTTTGGTTTGTGGTACAATGCGTCATTTTTTTAAGCTCTAATGCTGGCTGAAGGCATTTCGATTATTCAAATGAAATCGGGACGCAATGTGATTGTATTCGCTAATATCATACAGATATGCTGTTTTCAAAAGTTCATTAGTTACGCGCGATATTAGGATTTGGATATATTTTTTTCTTCCCTTACAAGTATTAGGCCCTGTTACAGGCTGTTGAAACTGTTCTATCCATCTTCGTGGTCGTCCTAAACATTTCCATCCAAGTGGTTTATATACGAGAAAAATATCCCCCTCCATCGTCTAGGGGTACCGTGCTAGCTTCTAGTTTTCGAGGAAGCGGGTTCAAACGCGGCGGAGGGTGATGGAATTTTTTCGGGCGTAAAAGTAAATGAGCCAAGGGTTCAGAGAGCTTGGAGCTGCTCAGAGTTTGTTGAGGATAAGAGAAAAACCAAAAGACAAAAAATCTGATGCTACATTCACATGACTTTTCTAGCCTGTTTCATTTACTACCCTCATTTTCTTACGAAAACTTATTTTGCTAACTAATTCATTTTAATCGAGATAAACCTTTGCAGAAGTAGTTATCTACACATTTCATTATAGATAGAAAGAGACAGCGATAGTAAACTGCTTAATAACTGGACGCTATGTACTGGACTTAAAATTCAATACTGTTTCCATGCAATCGCTAGAAACAGCTAAAGATTCACGTTGTTATTTATTTGACTTATCGTTTTTGAGATATGCTGTTCATACACACACACACACACACACACACACACACACGGGCCTTTTTCCAAAAATCGATGTTACATTTACATGACTTTCTCTACCCTCTAGTGCTTATTAGCAAGTATACAAATTATACCTTTCCCGCAAATAGCTACATTGCACACATTTCGTTATAGATACAAAGGGAATATCAATAGTTTTAGAACTGGATGCTATACACTGGCCTTAAAGTGCCTTACTCTTTCCATGACATCGCGAGAAATAACTACAAATCGACAGGACTTTAAAAGCTTGGCTAAGTATTAAACAATTCGAACCATTAATAACGATATCTCGGAAATGGCTTATACCATAAGAAAATTTATTTCTAAACGATCTGTGTTTTAAAGATATCTATATTTTTTGTGAGGTACGTTTTCGTCTATCGTTTAAAGTTTACCAGTTTTACGAGATTATACAAAATTCATTCCAAATAAAGAGGATTTCACAGGTTATTCCCAGAAAATTCAAGATATAGATTTTATTTGTCATGTAAACATCTTTAGTATATAGATTTCAATAAAAATCTTTTAAGCCATGTTTTAGTAAATCAAACATTTTGAAAAATGAGATAATTGGGAGGGGGACTTTATTGAAAGTCTTCGTGTCGCAACTTTGGAAGGTACTGGACTTAAATAGCAAGTTTGGTATTTATCCGACTATTCATTTTTGAGCTATAACTGTTCGCAAAAAATAAACACACGCACACACACGCTGACACTTGCACACACACATGGACCTTTTTCTAAAAAAGCTCTTTTTGGGTTCAAGGGGCCTCAAAACATGTGTATCCAATGAAATTTCGGCATCGAAGTTCCAGGTGGAATGCAATACCTTCTCTGCTTACTTACTATGTATTCAAGGAACCTCAAAACATGTATTTCCGGTGAAATCTGGTATCGAATTTTTGGGTGAAATGCAAACCCATCTCTACCTATTTATGTATGGGACATTCCATGTGAAATCGAACGGCCAAAAACCTCGTACTTTTTGTTTACATTGTAATTTTTCCTATTAATAATGAGTGCTAAGTAAAGCTGTTTATCAAAATATATTAGCATCTAAAACCCAACGGTTGTCACGTTAATGAACGATTAACGCATAGCTCCGGAACCCTTCATTTCAGATGTACCAAATCACGTTTTGTGGATAAAAGTTCGCATTTCATTACAGCATATACTAATTATTTTTATCATATTCACAAAAATTGTCATTCACAGTTTTACTGTTATTGTATTAGAGTGAGAATAATCCATGGTGTCATTAAGAGAAGCCGACAATGTGGGTAAAGTGATAATGTCAGGATGTTTATAGTTAAACGCAAAGTGAATAAATGTAGCGATTTACGTGGTTGATGCACAATGATCACCAAGCAATCTCTGTGGATCTGTGAGGAAATAATCAGAAATGCGCAAGCGTTCTCAGTATTTAACCTTATGCATAGCAGCTTGTTTGACCTTCAGTTCAAAACAAACGTGCGAGAGGGACCATGGGTACATATTTTACTACTTCCGCGCATAAGGTAATTTACTTCTTTAATCGAATCCTTATCAGTCACCATTACAGTAAAATATGTCCTTGATTGTGCTTAAATTACTGAACATTACGATATATAATACAATTGCATTTATTACTCCGTTACTGCCTACACTTCAAAAAATGAAAATGTCATCATTAAATAAAAATGATGACGGACGTATTTGAAATGTATGAAGTTTAGGTTTAGGGAATCAAATTAAAGCTCGATTTAAATAATTGAATTTATAACAGTTTGAAGCTGGAAAGTTTAGAAACATACGATAAATTTGAACAACTTTAATTGCAACACTGTGATGTTCTGAATTTTAAGAGTTTACATAACGCATTGTATCGCGCTTATCTCCAAATACAGTGTGGATTTTCCTTCCATTTCGGACGATTTGAAATGGAATATCCCGTATTGGTAGAGAAAGTAAAAAACGTATTGTGGTTGTAGGTACAAATGGAATAGGCAAAACTGTTTTAAAGCGGCTCACCATATGTTGGTCTTAAAATCCCATCTCCTTCCATGGCATCGCCAGTGTATCGCGACAGCAGTTTTAAAAAATTACAAAGTATTGATCAATTCAAACCAATATTAATGGATATATGGATGATGCCGAAAAAAAAGGTTATTTGAAATAAATTCTGCGAGTTAATGACAGCAAAAGAAATGTGGTATGAAGGATGCAAAAAATGAACAATTATAATAGGGTGGCCGACGTATTGTGGCATTATTTTTGCATCATAGCGCGTTGTCAGTGTGTTTTGAAACAATGCGTAAAACATTCGCAGATGCATGAACATCACCAAAACCGACCGACGTAATTCGGCTCTCTCCGCCGGCATTCGTAATGAAGCAACATCTGTAACGTCAAGTCTTATATTCTTTTAATATTTGCCATAATTTCGACGTTAACTTTATCATATGCGTTTTCTTATAATTATAATCCAAAAATTATGATCAAGATTTTGCATACCTAAAGATATAATTTATACGAAATATTTATTACCAGCAATGCAACAATTGAGAGCAGGTTTACCTGGGCGGAATGTAAAATCGCCACAGTAACAGCCGCTCGTGCGGCTTTACCTGTGCGATAAAATAGGTGTTGAGTTTTACGCAAGCTTTTGTTTCGTGTGTCCGTGGGCGAAGCTTTGCTTCCTATGTTGCCATTGGCTGGGTCTTGGCGAATCACTCGAGCAGACAAGCGTTCAAGTGCCGACCAATTCCAATGCTGCTTAACTTGTGTAGCCCCCTGCGTGGTTATCAAATTAAGCAGGTCGGCTGGCAGCGAAGCAAGATGGGACATGGGTATAGGATTTGGGAGTAACCAAGTTAATAAGAGGACGGTTCGCTGCTGAACGGTCACTCAATCAGCTAGTGACCAAGCCCAACACTGCACAGTTGACTGACTATTGGGGGGATCTCCGCTGAATGGTAACTCATCCAGCTAGTGACCAGGTCCAACATAGCTTAACTTGGGGAATATAAGAGATGGATTGGTAACCCTTATGTCAGCGGTCACATGGCGTCCTTGGGTAGACGGTAGCTCTTCTGATCATAATTGCCCAGAGCGTTCACCAGCTGATTTGGATAGGTTGCAAGTTTCAAGTTTCTCGCGCACCATGTCCACAATGCATTTGAGTCCGAAATGGGTGTGTAGGATAGGAGACAGTAACCTATGCCCAGTATCGTAGATCATCCTTAATGCCCTGTTCTGAACGATCTGCAGTTTGCGGATGGTGATCGCTGCCACCGGTCCCCATACCTCGTATCCATACAGAATCAGGGGCGGGATGATCGCTTGATATAGGTGTACTTTGAAGTATTTAGGCTTATTGGAACGAAAAACAGGTTACAGCTATCTGAGTGCGGCCGCCAAGGCCGACCTTTGCCTTTGTGGAGCGAAAATGAGCCCGCGGTCGAGTAGGACTGCAAGATATTTAGCCGAGGTAAACCAGGGATACTCCTCCGCTGCAATCTTAGTAACCACGTCGGCGGCCAGTGACGGAGAGCTCTTTCCCGGACTAATGGCCATCCTGCACTCTCACTCCACCTGCCAATGGCCTGGAGCTGTCGCTGCAATGGAGGGTAACAGAAGCGACGTTTTTGTTCTATGCCATAATGAGGACATTGGTCTGCATATTGCCACGTAGTGGTCCCGGGTTCCGTTGGGAAGTCAGACATGTAGGCTGCAAAGAGAAACGGGGACAGTACACTGCTCTCCGGGACTCCCGCAGCTATAAGTCTGACTGATGAAACTTTTCCTTCCACTCTTACCCTGAAAATGTGGTCTCGCAGGAAACTGCTTATCCGTGCAAGATAGGGAGAAGGGAGACCTGACTCCTTGAATTTGTACAAAGGGCCTTTATGCCACGTGGTGGTGCAAGGTTTTGGAATGCCCACAGCGAAAATCAAAACTCTTGCCTCCTTCCAATGAGTTGGAAAATTGCGAAGATGTAGGCACGTATTTCTGGTCAAGGGCTTTCGGGGAAGGTGCTGGAGCATGGATACCGTAATACCATCTGCCCAGGGGATTCGTTAGCGTTCACTTTCTAGAGTGCGGAAGCCACCTGTTTAGGAGTAACTATAGGAAGGTGGATCTCCTCATTGGATGGTTATGGTTCCTCATAGAGGTAGTCCACAAGGTAGACTTCCACGAGGTCAGTGAAATATTCGTCCTGGGATCATCCTGAAGTTTGAATTGAAGTTCTAGATAGTCTGCAAACACTGTGGCTTTCCGTATAGCTCGAAAGTGAGCCTATTTGAGTGCCATGTAGAGGATGCTGGTAGTGGGTTTTATCCTGTTTTAGGGATTTAATAATCCGCCAGGGTTTCTGCTCTTTAAGATTGACATTCTGCGTGGTATTTTCCCAGGACATTTTTCTATGCGCACGGACAGTCGCATTGCCAGGGTTTTGAACCGTTGGTATACTGCTCTCATCCTTGTATGCCAGAAGCACTGCCATAGCTTCCGGACAGTTTTTGAAGTTCATTGGGGATGGTTCTCTGGTTTGGTTGTCAGAAGTGATGCGCACCATTTAGGATGTGTTGGGAAATGTCAAATGCTGCCACTTCCAATGCGTCGATAGAATCGATGCGAATCGCAGGTCGACTGACTGGTTCAGCTCATGGACCGCTGTATCCCAGTCTACTTCATTGTCCAGTCTGGAAATAAGGTTTCCAGATATCTAGTCAACTAGTATTTCAAATCCTTTGAATAAAGTACGAGTGCACGAGGCAACATGAATCAAAATGTGCACCTGAATAAAGAACTTCTAATTATAAACACTTCAAGGTGCTGTAGTTCTACTTTTTCTTTTTATTATTTGCAACATTAAGGTTTTTAAAATCTATCTTTAAATGGCTTGTATGATAAATAGAACTGTGTTTGAATTATGGCACTATCTAGTGGCGTAACATTCCAAATAAATGGAGTTTAATACGCTTTGTCATGCTGGCAGCCTACAATGTTGATTTCCAACCCTATTTTTGGAATTTGATTACTTGCAACCTGCAACTAACTTCCGTACTTTTAAAAGTTTATTATCCCACATTCTAATGAGACGTCCTGAATTGTGGTTCTTTAGGTTTCAAAAGAACCTAGATATGCTAAGGTGATACATTATTTTGCAGATTAAGAAGACGTCGATTATGAATATGCTTATATCATAGCACGCTATTGTACTTTTATAGCTTGTGATTACCGAGCGAGATGGCTCAGGCGGCAACGTCTGTGGCCTGCATTCGGGCCCGGAATACATCCATGGCGACCGCCCACTCTGATCTATGGTTTTTGGGGGGGGGGATTCCCGGGTCGTCAGGCGAACGGTGGAGCGGTTTCCTTCAGGCCCGAATTTCCTGTCCCTCCATTTCGTTCCATTCTTCATTTCATTTCATCCTTCACTTCGTTGGTTTCTTTACAGGATCGGAAGTAACGACGATAATGTTCGGTGAAGTGTGGAGTGCTCTTTGTAACTCTCTCCGTCCCTGGCTTTCGGCTGACTGCCGGGATATTCGAACACCCTTTGAGAGGCGTTGGACCCCCTCTGTGTGCGTTCCCGATCTGTGTGTTCGTCGTTCGTGGTGTCTATTCTAGAAACCAGTCATTGCACCCTCGTGGGGCTTAGGTACAATATCCACTCTGGGTGAGTACCGAGTCCCCTCCGTAACTGAAAATAAGATTAGAAAGTTCGTAATTATATTTTCTTTGAGATTTCGATAATTTGTCTTAAAACTGTGCATAGTTATAGGTTGTGTTACCGAGCGAGATATTAATGCGTGGGACAGGCATTCTGAGGATCCTGGGTTCCAATCCCATCGGGCCGGCCACTTTGATCATGGTGATTTTCCCTGGTAGGCGAATGCTGCGGCGATTCTTCTTTTACTAGTAATTTTCTATCTCCATAATTTGCTATTGCCTGTTTAAGGACTTTAGGGCGACGGCGACGGGGCTCGGTTGTTGCGATTACGCGGGGGATATGCGCTTCGGAAAGATTTCTTTCTGGCATGGTTGGACTGCTGACGGACCCGCATTATCCCTGGGGCTTGTGAGTAGAGCTGATCGGAGCCCGAATGAGTTCTATCTGGAACCATTAGATAACCCGTCCATGCTTGCGCACATCACCATCCGGACCTTTATCCCTCCCTTTCGGGGATTTCGCTGGAAGCAAAAGGGCCGCTCTCTCCTACTTTCGTTGATCTGCCTCGGCTTCAGGGACCGCTCCGTGTTTATGAAGACCTTGGGATGTCGTCGAGTATGATTGTGCTTACTAGTGCAATTACAATCATTTTAAGGACTGTCTCTGTTCTCAAGACTTTTAAACGTGCACATAGTTACTCGTATTTTAGTAGTTCTTACTACACCACAGGCGTTGGACACTGATGATACATACAGTGAACTAATATTTGGGAATGAAACGTTCCAGGCCAAAGTTTACTGTACTTCCACGGCATTTGCAAGTTATGAAGACTGAAGAAAACCTGGAAAAAACCTCAGTCAGGGAGGACGCATTTGAACCGCGAACTTACGGAATGCAAGCACCTACCGTGGAGCCATCTCGCTCGATATATATAGTTACGGTTTTATACGAGGCGTGTTTTTAAAGTAAGTACCGTTTTATATTTTGCCGCTGCAGTCGCGATTTTGAACATTCACAATTACTTCCTCCGTTCATTGGTAAGCCAGCCGCAGCTGTGAGCTATCATCGCTTTGTGTTTTTCTGCTGTTGCAACGTTTCGAATTGTTCAAAACAATCGAACGACCCGCCGACAATGAAGCGGATCATTGATTCGTTTTTTGAATATGAGAAATGTTACGCCAGCAAGCATTCATCGCCAATCATTGAGGTTTATGAGGAAAGAATGATGATTGAGAATGCGCGGCCACATACAGCCAAACGAAGTCAAGATCTGATCGCATCATTTGGTTGGGAACATTTCGACCACCCTCCCTACGGACCGGATTTGGCACTAAGCAATTTTCATCCGTTCCTTCATGTGAAGAAATTCCTTGAGGAAAACGTGGTGAAACAAGACGTGCATGCTTGGCTTTCATCACAGGCGGCATCATTCTTTGATTAAGACATACAAAAACTGGTTTTCCTTTATGACAAGTGCCTGAATAAAGGTAGTAACTGTGTGGAGGTAGTGTAATATATAAGGTAATGAATGGTAATAAGTATTTGGAAAACAATGTTCTGTTATTTTTTAAAAAGTAATCGGTACTTATCTACTTTAATAACATGCCTCGTATTTATGGAAATGCATACTCAGCAGGTTCCTCTTTTATGATAATAATAGTAGTAATAATAAATGTTTCAAATTAATATTACTGGTTTTCCTATCATTATTTGTGATGCACCAAGTTTTGTTTATATAAAAAGTATCCTTTTTCACCAAACACCTCATTCGTCATACCTATCATCCAATATGACGTGCATTACGGTGAGGAGACTATACCGTCGTACCTGCTCAACAACATTGCAAGGTCATGAATACCGTGCTCATAACTGAACTATCGGCCATTTGATGCTACCTTTGCTAAGTCAATAATAAATCAGTATTTTCAAAATCGAAAACACGTATTGTATTCGTCAAATGTAATTGAATATCCTAGCACTTGTAGACTCATAAAATATAAGTTACATAGGTTGTACATTCATCGTCATTAAACTATTTGAACACGAGAACAGTGAAGCTTCCTCCCCACAAATAACGAACACACATGAGCAGGTCACTTTACCTTCAGCATAAGTCGCTTACCCAGATGTTGTAAGGACACGCATGGAAGAACACCGTGTGACAAGCGTTCTCTTCCTAGGGAACCATAAGATTTATATTCCTGTCTCACTTCTTTACCTGCAGCATTGCAGAAAGGACATTGAATGATTTGTTTTTTCCACTGCAAATGTATTTTAAAGCTATTTACCCACGGCAGAGAAACAGTCGACTTCGAAAGAGGTTTATGCGTCATGCAGGGGCGGTGTCGGAAATACTCGTATTTTCCAATAAACAAGAAGCTGTGCGATTTAAAGGCAAGCTCTGAGCTTTCTACCGCAGTATGTAAACTTCAAACTTTTGTATATGGAAGATAAAGCTACCTTTGCTTTATCACTAATTACCTAAGCATTGCATTGCACATCGAAGTTACCCCAGAAGTAAGCGCTGTGGGTATCCTAATTAAAACAACAGGAAAAGGAACCCGCGCGCGGGTGTGTGCGTGAGCGTGTGTGTGTGTGTGTGTGTGTGTGTGTGTGTGTGTGTGTGTGTGTGTGTGAGCGCGCACAGCGCGTTCGTGCTCACGAACGCATCATAATCTAAAAAGAGGAAATATAAATATCAAATTTTGTAACTAAATCAAGTACTGTTTAAGGATACAAGGTGAGGATTTTTTTAATTATTCTCCTATACCAATCCACACTTCCGTGTGGTAAAGTTCCCATTACTTTTTAATTTCTCAAAGGTTCCGGAATAATTTTGATTAAAATATAATTGTATTTGATATATTAGCCTGTTGAGCAAAGTTGTGTATATTTAAGTTTGTTAAAAACTTCTTGTCAAGTCAACTGTACTCTTGTACAGTTGAAATTTGTGTACACTTGGAAAACCATTAGTCAAAATCTTATTCCAAAAAAGGTGTAGATCTTCTTAAAATACACTGCTTGTCCCAAATTATTATTTTCTTGGCATTACTGGTTTTGGAAATATTCATTGTTATATCTTCAAGTTTTTCCACATTGAAGTTCACTTTGATACGCCTCTGCGAAACAAGTTTCAAAATCGATTATTCTTTTTTCGTATGAGTTCCTTACTGGATCGGTTTTGTTAGAGCGGTAACCTCTGTGGCCCGCATTCAGAAATTCATGGGTTCGATTCTCGCGGCCTACTTTCCTGACCCATGGGTTTCTTTGGGGTTTCCCCGGGTCGCTAGGGGAATACTGCGAAGGTTCATTACATCCCCTGAATTTCCTGTTCCAAAATTTCAACTCTACTCTCATTTAACTTCACCTTTCTTCTGCTTGGTCTGTTTCAGGGTTGAAAGTGTCAGCGAGAGTCTCGGCATTGCATGGCAGGGGAAAAGGATGCTTTCTGAAACCCTTCGTCCCCGGAATGGGGGCGGTCTCCGGGTCCCGGACCCCCCAAGGTATGTGCAAGCCCGCAGGGGAGGGTATTCGATTGTACCAGCTGTTATCCGGAGAGTTTCAATCCGTAAAAGATAGGACTCTGACATGTGCCTGTGGTGCCCGGCCGACTTCTGTCTCACATCACCTCACCCCTCCCTCCCGGGGGCACCATCAGGTGCTTCAGCACAAAAGGTCTTGTAGATGAGGTGCTTAGTCCCCACTATTCTTTTGATATAAACAGTTGTTTTCACATCTTGTACGTAACTAAAACCTATTTCGAAACCAGTTATAGATATATACTTACTTATAATTAATTAATGTGGTTAAAAAAAGCAATTTTTGCATAAATTGTTTAAAGCGTTACTTATACTTGACTTACTATTCTTGTCATTCCAACTATAGAACATAGGGACCACCGGTGAGTTTTCTATAATCAGTTGTGTTCTAGTACCTACTGTCTGCCACTAGAAGCGCAGTGATGAATGAGTGCCTCAGCGCCTACTAGATGGCTCTAGGGTGGAGGCGGCAGTGTGCGTGAAATAGCCAACTATAATCGGCGCAACAATTCTAGACACGTGAAAATCTTAATGAGAGCTATGATGCGAGTTACTTACCAGATCAGGTGGTGACCGGTCGTTTCCATGCTGCAGGAGTGCGTGGGACAGTCATCGTCAAATATCCACAACGGTTATGCACTGTGTTGCGCTGATAAACTTAGTTATATACAGTATATTAAAATCCACGCTGTAAAAAGCGCTTAATAATAAAAACGCTGTCAATCATTGCATCCAATTCTTCCACATCTAACAACCCTTCCTCTTCTGCGGAATCACTAACATTATTGCCGTCATCACTGCTGTCACTACTTTCTGCACCATTATCCTGGATGAGAATTATTTCTATTTGATTTTCTGCAATTCCGTATTTTTCGGAATAATGATTCTTAATTTATTCAGCATATCGCCATACATTTTCCCATTCTGGCCTTCCAATTTCAGCAAATTGCTGGCGTTATAACTGCTCCACATATTTTAATTTGAAAGTGATATTTCTGCATGCCACCCATTTTTTTTTATATCAGCCCAGTTTAATTCGATTGGGTTTAGATCTGGGCGATACGATGACAGTCTAAGTACATTATGGCGATGTTGTATTACTATCTGGTCACGTATGTATGACGTCTGAAGCTGTTTGTTGGCTTTAATGAAGTTATATAGCTTTGTTTTACTCATGCTTTCATCTAAAGCTTTATTATGTCTAAGTAACCAAGCTCTCATTTCTTCTTTCAAGGAAGTTGAGGTAGGTGGTTTGTGAATTTGAGTGTTGACGCATTGTGAAGCATTGTCGATGACCAGAACAGACCCAGCAGGCATATTAAGTATCAACATGACGTTGATTCACTCTTCATGTAATTTTCTGTATTCATTTCTTGATGAAAATCTACTGTTGTTTGTTGCGACTTGTAAAAGAAGGGCATTTGGAACGAAGCCGATCTTTCCAACAGCACGAACGATAATAAGTATTTGCCCTTTGGCAACAGGTGCCTGCAAACCTAATTCGCTATCGTCACTCCAACTTTTAGATGCTGTATGACTGCTGTGTATGTATGACTCATCTTCATAATTATATTATTTTTCTGAAATTTGTAGGACCACCTTGCAAATTGATGCTGATATAAGTACACACTGATATAAGTACATATAAAATTATAGTCATTTGGAAAGGTAGAATCAGACTGAAAAATTCAATGCCATAGCCGGGATTTGAACCAAGGATCTTAGGCTTTCCGTGCCGTTGCTCTAACCGACTAAGCTATCATGGCAACATTTATTTTTTATTTTTATTTTTTTTATTTTATTTATTTATTTTGCTTTTCTGTTAGAACTCTTCTATTTGATTTCGGTTTCTTCCATTTGAACCCTAAATCTTTAATAATTTTTCTGAGATTTGTAGCACCACCTTGAAAGTTTCTGCTGTCTTTCAGCTGGATGAGAAATCTGCTTATTGTTAGCACAGTTTTTTTCTTCCACATAGGAATCGTGCGCCGAATGACGCATTCGAAATCGTCTATTTCTGTAATACGTTTAGGGACCTTATGTTTCTTCCCAGGTGTATCAAATGGCACTCTTTCATCCATATGTTTTTTTTTTTTTCTTATCTTTGAGAACTCTGGAAACGGAACTCGGTGAAACACCAGTTGCTTTGACTACTCTTTCTTTCACTCTCTTAAGGCTTTTGTGGAACTCGGACGAACATATATTTTCTTCCTTCATCTCTGCTTCTTGCTTCATGAAGTCGAGGACATTTGCAATTATTTCCCTACTTTGACTATGTAACACCTTACCACTTAACTTTGAAAACATAGGAGCCATGGTTATAAATATAACAAATATAAAATAAGTACTATTTAGATACTGCAGCTCTCTTTAAAACTACAACCAGATGCAGACACTTTCTATGCAGACTGTATGTGTTACGCACTGTGAGTAAGCAAAGGTATTATATCGCTTTCTTTGATAAAGCTAAACATAAACCATTCCTAGGCTCGGCAGCTGGGTTGGCAATCAAGGTCACGATTCCAGAAGTTTTGCGCGAGTAATAATTTTGTTCAGGGTCTCAGCTTCTTTTAGTCCTAAAATCTCTCAGGACCATGGCTTTACTTTCCATTGAAATTTTGAGCCATCGGCTTTGTGTTCGTTGCATGGGGACCATCACCGGAAGCCTAGCCTTTATGTCTCTGTAATGAGGTTTTTCCTACTCTTAAGTTCCTTCGACACAGTTGGAACCTTTGTGCTAACAAAACGGTCCTAAATATCACTATGTGTCGAAACTTGATCGCATTATCATAGATTTGTTTACAGCGCTCTACCATCCTAAGATATTTAAAGAAAACTATATCATAGGTTTCAGTGAATGTGAATTGATAATGTTGTAAATTCTTAATGAATCTATTAATTGTCGATCAGGTTACATTTCTACTCTTTAAGCACAGTTTTTATTTTGCTTTAACCTTTTTTATAGTCGCTTTAACTTAAATACATATCACGATTTTACCATTATTTATACAAAGAAAATTAGAACAAAGCATTATATATGTTTATACGTCTCATTGAGCATGTTAAGAAAACAAATACTTTTTATCTAATGTTAAACTTAAACCATTGCATTCGTCAGATTACGCTATCTTATTTCAGAATGCCAGAATGAATCTTCTTTCTTTCTTTCTTTCTTTCTTTCTTTCTTTCTTTCTTGCTCTTCTGTCTCTACACCTATTATAGTGGGTACAAGAAGTAATGACATAGGCAGAAACTTACATCAAGAAAAATAGTGTTTATTAATTCTACAACTCGAAATTTTATCTCAGTGTACGAAATATTTCACGTTACATGTTTACACGTTTACAAATACGTCATATGAGGGACATGCTTGAAAAACATAGTATTCTTCTTTCCGTCTTTATATCGCAAGAGCCACAAGAAAACTCTTGACTGGAGTTTCGCAGGACTGGAGGTCCTTATGTAAACATGGACCTACAGTTTAATTTGAAATAATTGCTAGACAAAAATGTATCGATCTCTCGTTTTCATTCTGGAAGAACTTTTATTTTTAATGCTCACCTTGTGGTGAGTCGTCCTCCGTGGACTAGTGGTACCGTGCTAGCCACTAATTCCCAAGGTCGCGGGAGCAAACCCGGCGGAGGGCGATGGATTTTTTTCGGGCGTAAAAATTCTTAGCACGGCTTCCTTCGGAAGGGAAGTAAAGCCGGTGGTCCCGTGTCGTAGATTTACAGCACGTAGAAGAACCTCAAGCCTGATAAGAGCCCGCTGAGCAAAATTACCTGTGTTTCACGCCCAATATAGAATGGGACGCTAAGGACCATAGTAGTTAAAGAGCGTCCATAAATAAAACTCAATTTAATTTTACCTCGCGGTGACGTCATGAGGATCGCGCCAACTACTGAATTTCACTTGCATTGATTAGCCTTGCGTTGCGTTTAATTCCTATTGTATGACAGTTTTTCTTTCCTAGTGTTCTGAGAGGTGTAAGGTCAAGAATATCTGCCTGCAGTGTTTATTGTTGTGCAAATAATTCCAGCGTAAACAGGAATGATAGTTATTACTAAAGAAAGAATTTTAAGGTGCAGCACCTTTCCAAAAATACAGCTATTTTCATTCAGACAAGTCACTATGCATTTGTGGACATGAAATGAAGCAAAACAATCACAGTATGTTGCCCCTTTTTGTGACATTACTACCTTTTGTACCTTTTTCCTTCTATTCTATGCTTCAGCAACTTTCCTCCACTGTTATCTGCATTTTTAATTTTTTTCTCTTCTTGAACGGGATTTTAAGTTTTTGTTTAATCAGATGTAAACAGTGACCAATAAATATTAAAATGTAATTAATGGAAAGCACCAGCAAATATCCATAATCCCAGCAACAATGGCCAACCGTAGCAACAATAGTCAACATCAGCAACAAAGGGAAACCGGCAGCTGTGAAATCAAATAAAATTTAAAATGGTGCCGCAACAGTTAAAATCTAAATTCAGTTAGCAATGGCATGAATTTAACCGTTCCTATGTATCAACTGTGTACTATATTCTTAGTCTGTTTGATTTACCAGAACAAATTTTTCACATGCCGAAGGCTAAGAAGGAGAAGTTGTATGCACTTTCAGAAGAATTCAAGACACACTTTATCGAAACTGATGGCATCATTCTACGATGTGCCATCTGCGAAGTAAATATTGCCATTGATGTCAAGCATCAAAGAAACAGAATAAACCAGCACATCCAGAATAACAAACATTTAAAGAACATTGAACTTCGCAAGTCAAAACCTAAGCAAACTACTCTGATGCATGCCTTCGCTTCAGGATCTGAAAAGCAGCGGTCATTGAATGAGTTTAGTGCGGATCTCGCCATGGCATTGATCCAGTCAGGAATTCCAATCCACAAGGTAAACAATCCTGCATTTAAATCGTTCCTTGAGAAGCACACACAGAGGTCAATACCGGATGAGAGTACTCTGAGAAAAGGTTACATACAGCCAATTTATGAGAACGTCTTAGAGAAAATAAAAGAGACGGTCGGCAAACATGAAGTGGGATTCATTTTAGATGAAACTACTGATGAGCTGCTAAGATATATTTGGAATGTGTTGGATTTTCCATTATGTGGTGAATGAGTAAAACCTACGGTTTTTAAAATATACCAACCCAACAAGACAAATGCCTGCACAACAATGCAGTCATTCAACGCCTCATGTATGAACCTGTGGCCATGGGGCGTACAATACGAAAAAGTCAGGCGTGTGGTGACTGATCAAGCGCACAACATGCTTTCGACTTCCCAACAATTGAAGGCCATGTACCCCAACCTCAACCATGTGACATGTATTGCACATGGTGTACACCGTGTTTGCGAAAGTATCAAAGTATCAGGGAGAATTACTGCAGGGTAAATGACTTCATTGATGCTCTGAGGAAGATTCTGGTAAAGACTTAAAGACTCCCAATAGTCAAGTTTTATATAAAAAATGACTGGTCTCCAACTTCCACAGTTTCCTGTTTACTTCACAAGGTGGTGTACTTGTTATGCAGTTTTCTTGTGCAAAAACTATGATAAAATCAAACAATTCATTTGTGCTCTAGACTCAATGGACACAGCGGCCATTAAGCAGGTCCAACAATTAGTCAACCACAAAGATCTAGAGTTTGAACTTTTTGCAGTGCATGCCTACAAGTATTTGCCTGATGTGATTTTCAGTTTGGAAGAAGGTATGGAGGAGGAGGAACAGTAGAAGAAGCTGATGAGTGTTAGGGACAATCTTGATGGATTTGCTAAAGGCAAATTTGAATTAAATTTGAAGAACAATCCAAATGTAGAAATCTTTGCAACTTTGATTGAGCTTCCTTTACGGGTGCTGACAAGATATGCTCCATTGGTTTCTGTAGATGAGCGGAGTTTCTCCATGTATAAGGAGCTATTGAACTCAAAGCGCCAGCTACTTAGTGTCAAAAACATTGAAATGCTGTGTGTAATACAGTATAACAAGTGTATGAAATATTAGAACCAAGTAAATGGGACAAAGAAAGTTAAGTGGCTGGTTTAAACTAAATAAAGTAATTTCATCAGCATCTTTTTTGCACCTTTTTGTATGTATTTTCAGAATCTTTCCCTCCCCCTTTCTGGCCATAATTTGCACCTTAAAATCTTTTCACTTGTTATTACTCATTCCCTGATTGAGATAGGAATTGACATGTGTACAATAAATGAGTTGCTGCTATGAAACGCAAAAATGTTGTGCCAACCAACAATGCCAGAGTATGTGGTATTCAGTTTAAAAAAAAAGTGATTTTAATGAGTCGATGTTATAAAAATAACAGAACGAGAAATTCAAAAACCTTAGACTGAAAGATAATGTGGTGCCTTCGAAATTTTTAGGACTAGAAGGGAACCTCCCCCCCAAAAAAAATAAACTCTGGTTTTCTTAAAAGAAAGCAAGTGCTACAACTAGTCGATAATTCAATGGGCAATTCTTAGCAAGAAAGTGAAGTTATACTAGTTTCCTTTTCCTTACACGCGGAGTTGAAGATTGATGCTTAATTATAGTGCGAGTTGGGAAATGAAACTTACATGGATATTCAAGGCACTACAGTGACCATACATTCCTGCTGTAACTTAGCGCTATGACTGATCAGCTGCTCTCCGGCAGGAGATACTTGCTTCAGGAATACTGCTAGCCGCATGATGTCACCCAGTGCGCTCCGGTGTGGAAAATACCCTCCTGATCCTGAACGGTAAATCGTACATTGTTTCGGTTTTCAACATTATTATGCACCAAAGATCTTGTAGATTATTAAACAAAATAGACATGCAAGTTTTTAATTCAGTCCTGTTTATAATGCAATTTTGCAACCAGGACCACTTCAGAACTTATATACACTTCTAGTGTTAACTCCTTGGCATTTCAAACACAAGTATATTTAGACATAACCTGCGCAATATATATTAGAATATTTAAACAATGACAGAAAGAAATTAGTATAATACTGTGCCTCTCTCCATGTTCCGTTTACAAAAGAAAAATGCTTTATTTACGTTTATTTTCGGTCCTAGTGCTGAAAGCCAGCACGTGCTTTGAACGTCACAAAACTGCGCTTGCTGTGACATCCCTGCACTAACAGGTCGTCCAGTGCTATTTACTTACGTGTAGAAGTAGAAAAAGTATTGCATTCCACCCAAAATTCAGTACTGAGATTTCGCCGGAAATATATGCTTTGAAGCTCCCTGAATAAAAATTACTTTTACTTCCTCTACCACGTACAGAATACATAGGTAGAGAAAGTATTGCATTCCGTCCAAAAATTCGAGGTTGAGATTTCACCGGAAATACAAGCTTTGGGGCCACCTGAAGAAAAATCAAAGCATTTTTAGAAAACAATTTCCGTGTGTGCGTGTGCGTGCGCGTGCGTGTGTGTGTGCGCGTGCGTGCATAACTCAAAAACGAAATGTCCGATAAATACCGTGCTTGGTATTTATACTCAGTATCTTCCAAAGATTAAGATTTTCAAGAAAATCCCCCGATTTAAAACTACCCTTTACATGGAAGATGTTTCGATATTTTGGATTTTCTCAAATCCCTCTAACGATTTTGATTAAAACAGCATATAATTAAGATATTTATATGAAAAATAAAATGTGTAGTTGAATTTTCTGAGAACATTCTGTGAAGTCCTCTTCATTCAGAGGGAATCTTGAATAACTGATACACATAAAGCGATAAACGAAAACTTACTACACAAATAATGTAGATTTCTTTAAAACAGAATTAATTCCAAATGCTTTTTTGTTCTTACTTACTTTCTTTCTTTCTTTCTTTTTTGGGTGGGCATTTCCGGTATATCTACTAATGGTTGAAATTGTTCAAAACCTTCCCATTCTTTTAAAGACCTGTCAATACTCAATTGTTTCTCGCGATTGCATGAGAAGTGTCTGGAACTAAAGGCTAGCATACAGAGTCCAGTTCTAAAACATTTGACTAACGATATTCCCTTTGTATCTATATCCAATGTTAATGTAGTTATGCAAAGGTTTGTTTCGTTTAAAATGAAATGGAAAAATAAATTTTCGTAAGAATGGTTTATATATCCACGGTATATAAACGATAGAGGGTAGAGAAAGTCATGTGAATGTAACACGTCAGATTCTTTTAAAAAGAGTCGTGTGTTTCTGTGTCTGTATGGTCAGATGTCTGTCGTGAGTGTGTGTGTGTGTGTGTGTGTGTGTGTGTGTGTGTGTGTGCGCGCGCGCGAACTTAAATACCAACTTGGTATTTAAGTTCAGCATCTTCCAAGGATGTGTCACGAGGATTCTCGGAAAATCCCCCCCACGCCAAATTACCCTTTACATGGAAAGATTGTCCTTATTTCTGATTTTCTCAAATAATGGCTCTAATGATGTTTATTAAAGTACATTAAGTTTAAGATATTTGCATGACAAAGTGTAAGCCCTCTTCATTCTGGATGGCTTTTGTGGGTATAACTGACAAAACGTTAAGGTAGAAAAATCTTACTATACAAAAATTGTAGATCTCGTTAAAACACTCGATAAAAATATAGCATTAACCATTACCGAGATATTCTTTGTCGAATTGGTTTGAAGTTTCAAATACTTATACTTTTTTTTTCAAACGGTAAGTCGCTATTCAATTTTTCTCGTGGCCATGCAAGGAGCATGAGAGTGGCCAGCATTTTGAAAATTTGACTATCGCTTTAACCAAATCTGTCCTTATATTCACAATGAATGTATAAATGCGTAATGTAAGCTTATTTCAATTAACTGAAGAATAAGCTTTTGTAAGAATAGTTTTATAAGAGTGAGTAGAGAAGCTCATGTGACTGTAGCACATGATTTTTCAAGTTTGTATGACAAAACTGGAAATGTTATTTCATAATTTACAGTGAACAACAATATTTTGTCAGCAGTCTGCTGAAAATGCGTCTAAATGAAAGGAGCTCAGGGACAGCTTGTCTCGGCAGCTTTGCAATATCGGCCTATCGGAACTCCCCTGTCATTTAAACTCGCAGACATCCAGAGAATAAGGAAGCGAAGGAGCGTGGGAAGCAAGCAATGGGTAGTTGTACTTGTTGGCTTCCGCTAAATCACTGTTGTCCCTGGTCGAGGTGAAGGAACTATTAGCTGTGGACAATGACGCAATAAGGCAGCTGCTTGCACACCTCCAGCTGGAGTCCTTGCGCCCCTAGGGTTGACATACCACCGCGTCTCTTCCTCGTAGAGTAAGCCTTCAAGTATCGGACAGAGAATTCTTCTCTTTCCTCGTAGGAGAAGTGCAAACTATACCAGAAGCACTAGACCAGGCCATATATAATACTTATTACCCAGGAACCTACCTGCTGAAATTCGTACTGTCGTTTAAATCTGCAATGTATTATAAAGAAGCTTCCATCCAAAATAAGAGTCTGAAGTGTTACATTTGCAATACTTCACAAATCCTATTATTACACATTTCTTGGAGATACAGAATGGATACAGCATGCTTAAGCAACAGTGAAATATTATTTGTATGACCACGAGGGAGAAAATTAAATAATGACTCAGCACATTAAAAAATATAAACTATTTGAAAATTTAAATCAATAACAACGAAAATCTCGGAAATATAGTTACCACACACAAAGTGTTATTAATCAAGTTCTCCATTTTTTTATGTGATACGTATTTGCGTATCTCTTGTACATAAATGTATAAAAGTCATTCAGAATGAAGAGGACGTCACAGGCTGTTTGCAGAATAATCAATGTATGCATTTGATTTGTCATAATAATAACTTAAACATATGCTATTTTATGATTATTTTGAAGTGAATTCTCCGCTTTTCAGTAAGCAGTTTAGTTTGATGTTTTCACATTGCGCTATTGATGCTGTTATTTCGTTTATATCTCGGTGTTTTGATAGTCTTGAAATTGACAATTTTGTAAAGTATTTGATTCTTTGATCTCTTCAAGGGACTATGATGCCGTTTCTATTCTACACTTGTGGAGAAATTAAGGCTTATGGTTTTAACGCCAATAGTGAAAAAATTAACTTCTTATTTATCTAATAGATTTCCGATTGTGTACATACATTCTGGAAACATTTCTGAGTATATAAATTGCTTAAGTATGGTGTTCCACATGGCTGTGTTCTTGGCTCTTTACTTTTTAATATATATATATATATATATATATATATATTTAATGATCTCCCCTCCTACATTCGTATAAGAGCCCTCTTGCTTATGATCTAGCAATTAATGCTATTGGCGACAATAATGAAACAATCAATATGGCTATTGCAAATATTTCTTATGGGGTAAAAACATGGACCCAAGGTAATATGTTTTGCAATATAAATAAGACTAAAAATATGAATCTTAATTTAGATCGTGGTCTGACAATTGAAGAAGAGTGTCTGTACGTTATTAGTACCACGCTTTGGGCGCCAGTTTGAAGGAGGAGCTGTGTTATAGTTCCACTGTTGGGGAGCCAAACTTGATGAAGTAACTGCCCCACGTATGGTACAAAGTTTTCGGTGGCCTTCGCCCCAATGTTCGCTTTCCGGTGGCCTTCGCCCCAACGTTTAGGAATCAACTATTTTAATGTTTCTTTAAATATTATATATGTTTGTCTCGGCTGCGTCAGTATTAATTTGCAGAAACACGTATCCCTTAGCAGGGGGTGATGCGGCTAAAGGATGTAGGCTTACACAAATTATAATATTTACTTCACTCCTTTTATTAATCCTTCACACGATTAAATAAAACTTCACTGATATAGAGAGCTGTGAGATTATTTATTAAATACTTGCACTTTTTAACAAGTAAACTTTATAATATTCTCGCCGTAATGCATTTTATATGTTTCACACTGAGTATGTACCGAGCGAACTGCTCAGGAACGCTGCCTTCTAGTATCTGGCTTCTACCGCTTAAATTTGTAAATTTCTCTATTTCAAGTCTCTGATTGGCTAATCCTACTCCAATAGAAT
Organism: Deroplatys truncata; assembly: GCA_030765065.1. Classification (NCBI taxonomy): domain Eukaryota; kingdom Metazoa; phylum Arthropoda; class Insecta; order Mantodea; family Mantidae; genus Deroplatys; species Deroplatys truncata. The sequence continues at coordinate 136,420,720 of CM060981.1, forward strand.
AATTTTATTTAACTTAAGCTTTTTCTAGTTGTTGATTCGCTATTTATAAACTGTTTTAAATATTACATTATTGTTCCAAGAATTACTAGTAGCATTATTAAGCTTTCTAATTTATTGTTGTCTCAAGATTACCTCATTGTTAGCAACTTTCAGCTTCTATTCTCACAGCTCCTACATTATTAAATTACGTAATATATTCACATAACATTATTATACATGTACACAATAGAATAAACATAATACAATGACTGTTACAAAACATTTTATATATTATACACATATTGCTTTAAGGCGGACTGTTATATTTTTATATTATATAATTAGACTGAAATCATTTAAGTGTTACAAATATGCCTCAAATTGCCCCCCTTTTAGAAATATTTAAAAATTATGTTCTTTTTGTTTTGTCTTTTTAAATTTTTAAATATTTTCTGAAAGTCTCCTGAAAGATAGGAACATAACCTTTTTATTATAAACTTGATATTTTTCACTGTCACTTTTTATGTAACACGGTTTTCACTATACTCGCGTAGTAGAATAGTTTATTTTTTAGTCTGCCACATGTTTGACATTTTTAAGATCAACGACCTGGTTTAAAGTCAATAATCTGGTGCTCAGTGACCTGAGTAAAATTTGTTTATTCACTAACACAGCCACTATTAAGTATCCTATTTGCTAGACATTTAACACTTAATTAAGCATATTAACACTTGTTACTCTTTCTTTACAACTTATTTCTTAAACATATTTATATTCGTAACAATTTTCTAACAATTTATGTATTATTCATTATAAATGTAGTTGCTATTCAGATTTCTTATGTTTTTTTCTCACTAGTAGAGGATTTTCTTCTATTACATTATTTTATTTATACTCCCTTTTGTTATTTTGACAATTTGTTAATTTAATAAAGATAAATGCTTTGTAAGGTTATAATTATTACAATTTTGAGTTACTTTGCTTTCCCCTTTTATGTTCCAGATACTTTACTTTCGTTTTCTTTTTCTTCTTGTGCCACAGACTGTTTACATTTATAAGATAATTGATAAGTTGTCATCCCTACTATATTGTGAATAATTTAGGCTTGCCCTAATTTTATGTTGCACAGTGGTATTCTAAAACTTATTCATAAATAGCACTCTAAAGGTTTCAAAATTCATTTCACTGTCTGCTACCTTATGTAACCATTCTAATGTTTTGTTATCCAAGCATTTTCTAACAAATATCATTTTTAATGCTTCAGGCACATTTTTCAATTTAAAATATTCTAATAGATAATGAATAAATTTTACTGCACTTGAGGAAGCATTAAAATACGGTAATGGTAATTCATTAAGCACAGAATAATAGTTTGACATCTGATTTGGTACATGCACATGTGTCATCATTATTATTTTGTGTTTGAGAGGCTGATGCTATGGAAAAAGCAGTAGCGTCTCTTGTATTATTGGTTAACAAAGGTGATGCACTTCTTTCTGCACTTGTATTATTGTCATGCATTTGATTAGCATTTACAGAACTAGTTACGTTTGTATTTACCTTTGGTACACTGGTACTTAAATTTTCAAAACTATTTCTAATTTTGTCTATTTCTTTGCTACTTTCTTGTACTTTATCTTTAATTTCATCTACCATTGACATTATTTGTCCTTGCCCTGTATTTGCTTCTTTTATTAGTTCTGCATTTGTTTTTGCCATTTCATGCATTTTATTTATTTCCCCTGTTTAATCTATTTGTACTTGCACAAGATCTGCATTTGTATTTTCTACCATTGTTTTTAATTATTCACCCTGTTTATCTAACTTATTACAAATACCCTAATTAGTATTAGTAAGTTTCAGTTCCATTTCAGTTAGGGTTTTATAAAAATGACTTCACTATTTCTGTTCTAGCTGCTTACAACCTTTATTTACTTTTAAATCTATATCGTTTTGAAGTGCTTTAGAAGATTGTTCTATTTTGATTTCTAACCTCCTACTTTCAGCTTTACTTTCTTTCATACAATTTTCTATTTGCTTAGCTAGATCATTTTTATACTAGATAGCTCTGTATTAGTTTCAGTTAATTTATTATTAGTTTCAGTTAGCTCATTATTTAAGTCTTTTCTCAGCTCTGTACTGGTTTCAGTTAACTTATTATTGCCCTTGCATACTACTGCTATCTCTTTCTATACCTAACTGTGAATTTACAGATAACTGTTCTTCTACATCTAACCTATTTGTTTCCTCTAGCTCTGATTGTAAATTTACATTGTAATCTGTAATAGCTGACCTATCGCCTCCTACTTCCATATTTTCATTGTTTTCTGTTTCCATTTTGTTTTGTATACTTTCTTTTGTTATATTTGATTTGAAATTGATGAATTTTAATTTTCCACTTCTTAACAGCATGAAATGATTTTAACAACAATATATTCGTAACTATTTTAACAATTATATAAACATGTATAATTGGAATTTACTGACGTTTTCTCTGGCTGTGTTAGTAAACCTTTATACCCTGGTGTTGCCTCGTAGATCCTAGTTGAATTGTTGACTGCGTGACCCGTACTCCTGAAAGAATTTTTGCTGTTCTCGGATGAAGTTGTTGATGATTTTGAAGTTCTCTGAAGTTCTTGTAGTTAAGTCTTGTAGTTTCGTCGATTCTGGTAGCTCTTCGTTGATTCGTTGACCTATTCCTGCCTATTCTGGCACCACGTTTAGGTGCCAATTTGAAGTAATTATCTTTACGTTATTAGCCCCACGTTTAGGGCGCCAATTTGGAGGAGTTGTATTGTAGTTCCACTGTTGGATAGCCAAACTTGATGAAATAACTGCCCTACGTATGGTACAAAGTTTTCGGTGGCCGCCCCAACGTTCACATTCCGGTGGCCTTCGCCGCAACGTTTGAGAATCAACTTTGTATTTTAATGTTTCTTTAAATATTATATACATTTATGCTTGCCTCGGCTGCGTCATTATTAATTTGCAGAAACATGTATCTCTTAGCAGGGAGTGATGCGGCTAAAGAATGCAGGCTTGCACAAATTATATTTACTTCACTCCTTTTATTAATCCTTCAGACGATTAAATAGCACTTCACTGATATAGAAAACTGTGAGATTATTTATTAATTACTTGCACTTTTTAACAAGTAAACTTTATAATATTCTCGCCGTAATGAATTTTATGTGTCTCACACTGAATAAGTACCGAGCGAACTGCTCAGGAACGTTGCCTTCTAGCATCTGCCTTCTATCGCTTAAATTTGTAAATTTCTCTATTTCAAGTCTCAGATTGGCTAATCCTACTCCAATAGAATATTTTTATTTAACTTAAGCTTTTTCTAGTTGTTGATTGGCTATTTATAAACTGTTTTAAATATTACATTATTGTTCCAAGAATTACTAGTAGCATTATTAAGCTTTCTAATTTATTGTTGTCTCAAGATTACCTCATTGTTAGCAACTTTCAGCTTCTATTCTCACAGCTTCTACATTATTAAATTATGTAATACATTCACATAACATTATTATACATGTACACTAATATAAACATAATACAATGACTGTTACATACATTTTATATATTATATTATACACATATTGCTTTAAGGCGGGCTGTTATTTTTTACATTATATAATTAGACTGAAATCATTTAAGTGCTAAAAATACTGCCTCACAATCCTGTGCGATTCCTAGGCATATATCTTGATTATGGACTAGGTTGGCTAATTCATATTTCGTCGTCCTCCGTGGTGGTACCATGCTAGCTAGTTCAAACCCGGCGGAGGGCAATGGATATTTTTTCGGGCGTAAAAATCCTTAGCATAGCTTCCTTCGGAAGGGAAGTAAAGCCGGTGGTCGTAGATTTACGGCACGTAAAACGCTCAAGCCTGATAAAGAGGCCTCTGAGCAAAATTACCGTTCTTTCACGCCCAATATAGAATGGGATGCTGAGGACCACAGCAGTTAAAGAGCGTCCATAAATAAAAACTCATTTTCAATAATTCATATTACATGTATTGTAAACAAAATCAGGAATGCTATCTTCATTTTAAAATTCTTAGAAATTATATAACAGTTATCTTATTACACTACATTTTGGTCATATACAGCCACTTAAATTATGGTAATCTTTTGTGAGGAAACCATACTTTTGCACATCTAATATTTCTGTTGCCCCTGCAAGAAGCTGTGGGACAGATTTATGGAGCCTCGCAACAGACAAGCTCTAGACCACTTTTTGTTAATTCCCACATACTTACACTGCCTTCAATGTTCGTTCTGGATTGCCTATTGTATGTTACAGAAAATGTCAGTCGGTTTACAACTTGTGACTCAATTCGTAAATACTCTATAAGAAATAGCCGTAATTTATATATGGATACATGTAAATATAGCAAAACACACATAATTTTTCATATCATCTCTATTAATTTATATAATTATTTGCCTCCTCAGGTTAAAAATTTGCCATATATTATATTTAAAAGCTGTGTTAGAAGTGTAACTGAATAGTGTTGTTGTATTTTATATTACTCTGGGATTAGCCTTCTTAGTGATGTTACTTGTGCATTCTTCTCTGGCTTTCTGTTCCCAAGGTCGCGGATTCAAACCCAGCCCAGACCAAGGTTTTTAAGATTGCTTAAAAGCGACAGCGCCATGTCAGTAGATTTACTGGCATGTAAAAGAACTGCGGGACGAATTCCAGCACACCGGTGGCACTGGTGTGATCCTGGCAATTGACAGCGTCGTTAACAAACAAAATATTTATTTATTTTATGCATTCTTGTATGCCATCGTCATAATAACTCTAATCTAATGAACATACTTAGGGTAATTTTTGAGAAAATAAAAAATAACGAATCATTTCCCACGTAAAAGTAGTTTCATTTGGGAGATTTTTTTGATAATCTTCTGTCGCTTCCTTGGAAGATGCTGAACTCAAATAGAAAGCTTAGTATTTCCTCGATTTTCATTTCTAAGCTATGTTGTTCACAGACACATGGACACACGAATACACACGGACGCTTTTTCTAAAAATGCTTTCATTTGGATTCAGGGGACCTCAAAACATGCATTTCCTATGACATTTTATATAGAATTTTTGGTGATACACAATAGTTTCTTACTTAAATATAAATAAGTTGTAAATAAAGTAATATCAAAATATTTAAAAATTCAAATCAGTAGCAATATATTCCAAAAATGATTGATGCCACCAAAGAGTGATTTGAAATAAATGTTACGTTTTTAAAGAGGTTTAATTTTTGTGAAGCAAGCTTTTGTCCATCTTTTATGGTTTACCAGCGTACAAAATGATAGAAAATGCATTCCGAATGAAGAGGACTTGGTAAGCTATTCGCACAAAATTCAATATATACATTTTATTAGTCATGTAAATACCTGGAACACATGCTACATGAAAAATGCCGTGTAAAGGGTAGTTCGGAGTGGGGAGATTTTTTTGAAAATCCTCTTGTCTTATCTACGGAAGACACTGAACTTCAATACCAAGTTTGGTATTAATCAGGCTTTTCGTTTTTTCAGTTATTCTGTTAAGAGACGCGCGGGCGCGCGCGCGCGCGCACACACACACACACACACACACACACACAAAGAGAGAGAGAGAGAGAAACCGCTTATTCTAAGAATGTTTTTATATAGGAGATCTCAAAACATGTATTTCTGCTGAGATCTCTATATAGAATTCTTGGTGGAATGTACTAGTATCTCTATCCATATATGTAGATGCTACAGAAAGTAGGAAGATTCTGTAAATGAATAAACTTTTTATTGAAACTACCTTCTTCATAGTTTTATTGCCAGGAAACTATCGGATAGTTAGGAAATACTTCATTTTAGATAATAAATTATTGAAGAGGCAGAAATTTGCCTCTTTCTTTCACTACACGGCTAGACCAAGAATCTTCCAGTCGGGAACTAAGTAGTCCGATGTTGCTGCATCCTCTCTTCTGGTATTTTAATATATGTCTTATTAATCTGATAGTATCCACGCAGTTGTATGTGCAAACAAGCTGTTTGTACTCTTTTGTCAGTTTTATCTTATAACTAGCTATCTCCCCACATTGGCACATTTGTAAATACAGGTGAACATTAGTATAGGCGTGATTTTTTAAAGTAATCTATAATCTGTACTTGTACCTAAAGTGTTCAAAGTTTTGTCCAGATTGGTCTTGGCCGGTCTATAGACAATCGAACTCGGCATTTCCCGAACGCGATCCTTAGACGCCACCGCCTGAGACGTTCAGCGTAAAAATAATGACATACTCTGGAATTATATTATTTAAACCTTTTTGCTTTTTTTGTCTAATTGGAAATACCATAAGTTTAGATTTATTGGTGGATTTCAATGTAATATTTTACTGCTGCAGTATGTAGTAATTCTTCGTAAGCTGTAAGAATAACCTGATCGTGCACAAATAAAACTATAGATCATATTAAAAGTAGGAAATATTTAATTGCGATATTAGCAAATGGAGTTTTAAACAGTTTTACTTGCGCACGCTTATAATTAAGACAAATGAATGGAACAATACGAGCACATTAAAGAACAAGACAGCAAAAGTAACGCAAATGAAATTTTATAAAGTGATGACAGTGCCAATGGCAAAATATGGAAGTATGAACTATGGACTATGAACAGGACATATAGGAAAAGAATAGAAACAGCAGAGATGAAATTCCTAAGAGCAGTAGTTGGATATATCCTTCTAAACAAATAAAAGTAATGAAGAAATCGTATATATTCTAAATGAAAAAATAGCGAAAATATAAATAATTGGTACCAATATATAAGTATGAAATAGGAATAAATAGCAAAAGTTTTATTAAATTACAAGCCTAGAGGATATTGCCAACTAGAAAGACCAAGATCAAGATACAGTGATATGTTTAATTGAAGACAGAGAAGGTCGACAGGGGGAAGAAGAAGAATATAGTTTCCTACAATTAATGTGGGCTGAAGCTCTTAAATGAACATTGGTGATAAAGACAGTTTTCTGGTCTTAAGAGAAACCGATTGTTTCATTAAAACATTAGGACAGACGTTAAGAAATTGTTACATGCCCAAACCACAAAATTTTGCTAATATTGTTTACATTGACTGTATAAAAAGGAATTTAAAGCTGAAACTTTTAATGGGAAGGCACAAATATTTCTTCGGTGGAAGGAAAATGCTCTATCCAACCTTATGTGGCAGGAATATTCTCAATAAAAGACTCTGTGTTCAGTTTTCAACACATAGCTAGGGGGAAGGTTAGCAACTGAACTGTTCTATATTCCTAGAGATGAATTACTCTATGTAAAATCATTACCATCTCCCCTCTTGTGTTCTATTGCTAGCAGTACCCATGTTCTCGCGATATTGCATTAAATTCCGAGTCTTCTCTGTCTCTCTCACTTTCTCACTGTCTTTTCCTTCTTCTTTCTGACTCTTTCTCACTGTCTCTTTATTTTCTTCCTCCTTTCCCTCTCTTATCATTCATTCCCACTCTCTCCCCCTCCGTTGTTCTCATTCCCTTTCTATCTCTCAGCTCTGTGTAACTTATATGGCATGTGATGCTTTTAAAACAGAAAATAAAACTGCTCTTACTGGAGATTAAGACAATTTAAAACGTAAGTAAATGTTTTAACACTACATAAACCTTTGCCCCTTGCGCTTGCAGTATGATCGATACTGTACGAATAATGACAACGTAAAATTGGCGTAACCTTTTGAACATTAATCTTATCAAACTTTTACAGCAATAATAATAATAACAATAATAATAACAAAAGATATGTTAGAAATATGCATATAAGTACCTATAAGTGTTTCAAAAAACTGAATAATAGGCGAGATATTTTGAACTTTTTATTTTGCGACACCTTAGAACCTTCTCCATTAACTTAACTTCTAATTAAGAACTAAAGCATGTTGTATCAAATTTCATAACAATTGGTCCGACCATTCTTGCGTAAAAAAGCGCGCGGTGAGAGTTTTGCCTGCAATGTAGCTCCTTACACACGCTGAATCCCAATATATTCACGCAAAGTCGAAAATATAAGAAAAATGTCACTTTCACTCTGCTCGAAGCTTTGTAATCAGTCCGCTGGAGGGGGTTAGCGAGTCGTTTATAATGTGAGTGTTAGATGGCACTGTAATTGATAGTCCGAAAATTTTTGAAGGAAATTCTATTTCTCCTGCATCTGTATTATTTTAAAAAATAATACACTGATAGTATATTGCGTATTAATCATGTTCTGAAATACAAGAAAGTTTTTCCACTTCTTTGCCCGCGAAGAACAGTAAATAGTTGCTTCAGTTGCACACAGTAGTTCCAAAACTGTGGCACTGAAGAGATACACAATCAACAGGCAACACATAATAGTCGATAATAACATTTCATTGAAAATACACTATTTGAGGGTTCTGTAAAAAAGAATTAATAAATGTCCACTGGACAGTTATATTTTTATAGGTTCTTTCTTTCTTTTTTTTCTTTTTTTATTTTTACATACTAATGAATGAAATGATAACATTCATAAGTAATTAAATGATGAACCAGAGTTCAGAGAGCTTGGAGATACTCAACGTTTGTTTAGGATAAGAGAAAACCCAGAAAAAAATCTGCTTTGCACTCACATGACTTTTTCTACTTTTCTACAAACGCTCATTCTCTATCTATTTCATGAAAATAAAGATAAACGTTTGCACAAAGTATTTTATTGCTAATTTTCTTGTAGGGAAATATGGTAGGATGTAAGCGATAGTCAAATCTTTTACGAGCTGGTTGCTATGTGGAGCATTCCATTCTCTTTGCATGTCCTGGACATAAAAAACGAATAACGAATTCCCATTTTAGTATAAGTATTGGAAAATTCAAACAAATAACAAGGAATATCTTGGAAATGGTCCACTGGACAAAACATATGTGTATGACATAAATTGTTTGTTTTTAACGAGATCTACATTTTTGTGTAGTAAAATTTTGTACGGTCTAGCAGTTATGCGAAAGTTATTCAGAATGAAGAGGGCTTTTGGGGACATTTCCAGAAAATTCTGGATATTCATTTCATTTGCCATAAATTATCTTAAACAAAATCGTTCGAGCCATTTTTGTGAAAATCAAAATTTTCTTCTGGGGTGGAGGGTTTTTCTTCATAATCTTCATGTCGCATCCTTGGAAGATGCGAAACTCAAGTACTAAGTTTGGTATTTATTCGACTTTTCGTTTTGAGCTATGTTATTCACGGGAACACACACACACACACACACACACACACACACACACACACACACACACACTTACGTACATGTCTCCAAAAATACTTTATTTAGATTCAGGCACCTCAAAACATATATTTCTGGTGAAATCTCGGTATCACATTTTTGAGTGGAATGCATTACTTCCCCTACTTACTATACGTAGCAGAAAAAGTAAAAAATCGGAAGTGTTACATCCATATTACTTTTGTACCTTTATAATTTTTAATGGGTATAAAATTATTGTTCATTGTTGGCGTTCTTTATGCCAGATTTCCATTTGTAACTTCCCTATCCGTATCCTGGGTTAGAGAGAGTCACATCCTAATTTGGATATGAGTCAGGACGAGTTACGAAATAAGTTTCTTTACTTTCTCTATTACATACGTAGTAGGTAAGGAAGGATTTGCATTTCACCCAAAATTCGATATAGAGGTTCCATCGGAAATACATGTTTTGAGGCACCTGAATAAATAAACAAAGCATTTTTACTTTCTCTACCACGTACAGAGTAGGTAGCAAAGGTATTACATTATACCCCAAAATTCGATAGCGAGATTTCTCAGGAAATACATGTTCTGAAATCCCCTAAATAAAAAAGCATTTTTAGAAAAAGGTCCGTGTGTGTGTGTGTGTGTGTGTGTGTGTGTGTGTGTGTGTGAACGGCATAACTCACCACAAAAGTCGGATAAATACCAAACTTGATACTTAAGTTCAGTATCTTCAAAAGATGCGACAAGAAGGTTTTCAAGAAAATCCTCCAGCCCAACTATCCTTTACATGTAACGCTTTTTTTTTAATTTTTTATTTTCCAAAGATGGTAATGGTTTTGTTTAAAATGACATATATTAAAAGATATTTACATGACAAATCAAATGTACATCTTGAATTTTCTAGCAATAGCCCGTGAAGTCGTCTTCATTCGGAAGGATTCTTTTATAATCTTGTATAACTGTAAACCTTAAGCAATAGACGAGAACGTACTTAATATAAAATATAGATTCCTTTAAAACGCAGAATTTATTTCCGATATATCCATCATTAATGGCTCGAATTGCTCAATTGTCATTCCTATAAGGTCCTGTCGATTTTCAGCTGTTTCTCGCGATTGCATGGTAAGAGTGTCGAATTTTAAGGCCAGCGTATAGCGACCACTTCTTAATACATTTGACTCGCTGTTCCCTTTGTATCTGTAACGAGCTGTGTAATGTAGCTACTTCTTCAAAGGTTTATCTGGATTAAAATGGAATAGAAAAGTAAGCTTTCATAAGAATAGCTTTATATCCATTAATAAATTATGGAGGGTAGAGAAAGTCATGTGAGTGTAACAGCTTATTTTCTTATCCTAGACAGAGAAACATTGAATAGCTCCAAGGTCTCTGAATGCTTGGCTCATTTAAATACTTATTAATGATACTTATCTCCAGGAGGCCTATCCCCCCAAAACAGTCATCCTCCCCCTAATTGTTCGGAGAGTTCAATTTCAATTATTCAGTTCCTTTTTTTATGCCACTGAAAATCTTCGCAAAGGGATTGTCCTATAGGTACTACAGTACCTATTGTGATACCGATACACAGTACAATATCAAATAAATAATTGGAAAGTTAAAATCAATAAAAAATCCTTATACTTACAGCAAAAACTACAAACAAAAATATTTGGAAAGCATCTAACTACTTGGTATTTCAATGTTTCCTATTGTATCTGTCTAAATAGACCAATATAGTAAGTGTAATAACGCCATAAGTTTTTAACTACATACCTACCGTAATGTTAATGGTGGATTTCAATGTAATATTTTACTGCTGCAGTATGTAGTAATACTTCGTAAGCTGTAAGAATGACCTGATCATGCACAAATAAAACTGTAGTTTCTATTAAAAGTACGAAATATTTAATTGCAATATTAGCAAATAGAGTTTTAAACACAGTTTTATTTGCACACGCTTCTAATTAAGACAAACGAATGGAACAATAAGGAGGACATTAAAGAACAAGACGGCAAAAACAACACAAATGAAATTTTATAAAGTGATGATGGTGCCAATGGCAACATATGGAAACGAAAACTGGAGTATGAGCAGGACAGAAACGAAAAGAGTAGAAACAGCAGAGAAAAATTCCTAAGAGCACTAGTTGGATATATCCTTCTAAGCAAACAAAGAAATGAAGAAATCGTATATATTCGAAATGAAAAAATTAGTGAAAATATAAACAATTGGTACCAACATATATTAAGGATGAAATAAGAACGAATACCAAAAGTTTTATTAAATTATAAACCTAGAGGATATCACCACGTAGGAAGACCAAGAACAAGATGGAATGATATGTTTAATTGAGGACGGTCGACAGGCCTATACGTTATGGAAGAAGAAGAATATACAGAGCGGTCCCTCAGCGCTCTGGCCGGGAATTGCAGGGCAGTCTTGTGCGACACGTCTGAATTAACTCAAGACCACGGGCTCTTCCACTTATCGGACATGTGGCAGCGGGCTTCAGTCAGCTGTTATTGCTTTTTGTGTATAGACGCGAGACGCGTGTGTATTTGTGTGCGACTGAATTATCGGATTATTACAACCCAGAAATGGTACTCAAATTTTCGCTTGAACAAAGACCTTTTATGTATGACACGTATATGAAAACCGACTCATGTAGACAGGTGTGTAGGCAATTTCACGATAAATTTTCTGGTGTTCCAGTTCCGAGCAGAGAAACAGATATCTAGTGAATAAAGTGAAGAGAACGGGATCATTTAATGTTGTGAGTTGTAAAAAGAAACGAAGGTTTCTAACGGAAGAAAAACTAAAGGATTATGGCCGGCTCGATCACCGGATCTTACTGTGTTTGACTTTTATCTGTGGGGAACTCTCAAAAATAGAGTCTATAGAAATAAGGTTTGATACTTGATACTTATGTTCAGTTATCTTCAAAAGAAGGTTTTCAAGAAAATCCTCCACCCCAATTATACTTTAAATGTAACTTTTTTTTTTTAATTTTTGATTTTCCAAAGATGGCTAACGATTTGGCAAAAATATTTGGAAAGTATCTAACTACTTGGTATTTCAATGTTTCCTATTGTATCTGTCTAAATAGACCAATATAGTAAGTGTAATAACGCTATAAGTTTTGAACTACATACCTACCGCAGTGTTATAGTTCCTTTTATACATTTCCAAAAATTATCATTGATACGCCACATTATACCGTACAGTATGAAATGTACTTACTATTACTTTTGGGTGGGGATGCAGCACATTTAGATTAACAAACTTAAAGATACAAACTGAGTTAACAACTGCAGTATTCGATTAAAAATTGTAACAAATGTGCTTATATTACCTTGATTGATTTACTTCAATATTTTTGTATTTCCCAAAATTTTGTATCTCCCAAAATTTTGAATTTCCCACAAAAATGTTCCTAATACTGCAACTCCCCCCTGGACGGTCCTGCTTATCTCATTCATTGGTATGTAAATAAAATGGAACTGACTGTTCATTGGTCCTATAAACATTTATATACATATAAATCATTCATATAATATGTATTATAAATATATGAATACATTTATATGCATATATACCGAGTGAGTCTTCTCAGCCTGCGGATTGAGAAGTTATGCAGTCTTGGCGTTGTACAAGCGATGCCGTAAACACTGTCCACTGCATTGCGCAGCATCAATTTTGGCCGAAATGATTGCTTTGCACCGCCATGCGTGCAGTGAGTTGCACTCGTGGTGCATAGTTTGCGCGTTGGCCTTCGGTGGTGAAGGTTCCAGGTTCAAATACTGCCACTTGAAGGTAATTTTTATAGACGACGTGCCTCCGCTGTATTCTGCTGCGCTTCCCCGTATAGTAACAGCATATTCAGATACTCTCTATTCGAAAACATTGTTCCACAGCAAGCACGAACGGCTGGAACTTGGATTTATAGGTACATTCTCTTTCTAGTGCATTCGGAAAGAAATGATGATTTGCTAGAACGTTCTGGAGACATGAACAGAAATGAATAAAAAAAACTCATTTATTCGCAGGCGCGATAAGAAGTTTCGACCTTCACCATGAATTTCCAGCACCTTAACCATTGCGCTACTAGAGCACGCTAACAATTAGTACCACTGAAGCCATAATCAGTGGGATGGTGAATGTGCTATTAGCACCTGCGTTTCGAATCGTCAATCGGCAGCATGAAAAAACTCAATTCGGAACACCTCCCATATATATTTCCAATGAAATCGCCATGTCAGATTTTTGGGTTAAATAAAATATTTCCCCTACTGCAGTAGGTGTAGCAATAGGGTAATGTAAAGTTTGGAGAAAGTAATATCTTTGCTTTATCATTCGGCTCTCCCGCTTGCAGTCGTGATATGAAGCCGTTTGTCTCCATCTGGCTGTAACGTCAACTTATGTTTCCGCTCTATGCGTGTTAAATATTCATTAAAAAGGTATGTAAAACAAGAAAATCTAACATTTCTTAATTATTGTATTCAAAATTATATCCTTAACCAGCTGATGCTTAACGTTGCAGGGGTAGGTCTTTAAACTCGAATGGCGATTTAATTAATTTTATTTACCTCCACCGTTCTTTAAGAAATTATTGTGCAATGATATCTATGATATCCCCTTTACCCCTTATAATTGTAAATTTGTACAGATCCGACTATTCCTAATAACGGATGATAAATCCCCTGATATTTACGTAAAAGGATGTGAAACATCGGCGGAATGCAAACTTCCTTAACCTTCCTCAGACAATGCTCCAAGTTGTGGAAATGCTGCAAAGCGTATAAGTACCCTTTGGCTGTGGAATGGGCAAATAACTTGTTGGATAATTGCAATAGGTGAAATTTTAAACGTTTGTACCTTATCCGTGGTCCCACAGTCATTTAATAATATAAAAGGTACACAGTTTTCACACAATACAGAAAACCTTATCATATACAATGAAATAGAGGTGAAGCTGGTGAACATGTAGATTCCGCACTCCCAGGCCACCAAGTTCACCGCTTTGGAAAATATACATAGTAGGTGATCGTCGAGAAAAATAATGTTTTTAGTTGTTAGCTAGTTAAAACATATTGGTTCACTGATTTCTGATGTTGGCAATTTTCTGTTTCTACAATTATTTAGCGTGCCTTGCTAACGAAGTTGAGCACGCCAAAAGTACAAAGGAAATAAAGCAAATGTTTCTTACATAAGATTATTAAAATATTTTGGCAGTGGTATCGTATGCGTATGGTAGCGTTATAAACAGATTCTATTCTCGTTTGTTTTGTTGTGTATTAATTGCTAAATCGTGACCATTACATATAGATTCCTTGGAATGAAGTAATCTACGGTTTTTGTTGTTTTAGATGCATATTCTGTGGAGTAACAACAATTATTTTCTACTCCATAGCATTCTCGAATACAAGTTAAGCTTTCTTCGCAAGCATGTTCTTTTGGAACTCCAATGTATTCGTATTCAAGTACAAGGGCTTTGTAAATCCTTTTTAATATTTTAATAATTTATAAAACAAAATTAGTAGGTGTTGTATAACCCGCTATGCACCAGAAACAATTGTTTTACAATGGTGAAATAATTATCAAAATTGGTAGAGTGATTTTTTTTAGATTACCCAACGCACAACTTTTTTTTTCCTGTTTATATCTAATGTTAATATAGATTAGAAATTACATGCTTAAATGCATATAGTATTTGAATTTTTTTACTCTTGTGATGATTCTTCCAAATTATTTGACAAGAAAATTTATTTTTCTAGCATTTGTTTAAAGTAGAATAAAGGTACTTTGTTTAAGGCCCTTTAAATAATGTCTGAATCTAACAGAATCATGCATCCATAGCTTTTCTTCATCCAACCATGTGTTATGTCACCAGGCCTGTTACGATCTCACTAAAAATTTTCCCTCCATCTCTTCTTGGGACGGCCGAGCGATCTACTGCATTACAACTTTGGGACGGTGCTCTGGACCCACCCTATGCAGGTGTTGTTCTGGTTTATATTAAGAAGTTTATTTTAAAAGTACCAGTTCCGGAATACATACAACATTACAAGAACAACTTTATATAGTTCAATAAATTAATTCATAGAGCTTTAGAACAAAACTATATCTTCAAGTTATACTTTGTTTGAACATCACTTTCTAAGATTAAGTGCCACAAAATATTAAGAAAAGCTAACCGTTCGCGAACGTCAGGGTATGCTAACGTTAAGCTTAGTGATTATTTCATTTCATTTAATTGGCGTTGGTTGTTACCAAATGTTGTATTGTAAAATAAATATAACATATTTTCCTGGACTGAACTAGTTGAACTACTCAGATAACAGTTAAGGTTAATTAAAATCTCGGAGTTTATTCCGGATGCTTCATTTTTGGCAAACTGAACTTGCATTTTATTAGATGAACATTAATCTATTACATAATCATATGATATCCAGTAGAGCTTTGCTCGCAGAGTATATATGAATATACTACTATATTCGTAAAATGTACGACACAACTACTGTGTTTTTCAAATGGGATGATGTTTGTCCTTGAGCGCGGCCAGAGCGGCAACCAATCGGAGTTCCGCTGTGTTGTCATATTGCATTCGCCGTAAGCTAAGCATGACGCGTGCTAAGCGAATGTGTTTCTAATACATATAATTTGCGCTAAGACAAAAATTATACTACTATATTCGTAAAATGTACGACACAACTACTGTGTTTTTCAAATGGGATGATGTTTGTCCTTGAGCGCGGCCAGAGCGGCAACCAATCGGAGTTCCGCTGTGTTGTCATATTGCATTCGCCGTAAGCTAAGCATGACGCGTGCTAAGCGAATGTGTTTCTAATACATATAATTTGCGCTAAGACAAAAATTCAAATTTTGCAAAAAGTAACCCACTAGAAGGTAGGGAGTAATTTTCGTAACACAACCGTAAAAACCACATATTTTTAGCTCAAATAGTTTTCATAATACAAACAAATAAACATTCCCATATGTTATAATATAACCACGTAAGCACTGTAATGGTCACATTATTTGTATGTATGCATTATTGTATACATTATGTATATATATTTGTAATTATACATAACTACTGACTTGATGGTGATAAAGAATTATGTTGTAAAAACAAGGCGTTTGTTAAAGCTGAAAGAGAGCAAACAGCCCACCAAGCTCACTTGTGTTACTTGTAGAATCTGCAGAACGTGAGCCGTCACATGTTTATGATTGTGTGTTATTTTTAAATCTGGGTTGGAGTTTATTTACCCTACACAGTTAATATCAGTATTCAGTTGTTGTTCAGAGAGCAAGCAGCAAGAGTAAAATAGTGCAATGGCTTATTGTGGTGAATTTAGTGGCGAGTCAAAGAGGCAGGTATTGCGAAGTCAGGCTCGAAGTATTATATTTAGGGTCTACTCGTTTTTTAAAAAATGTAACAATGAGGAACACAGAAATCAACTTGATTTCAAAAATCCTCAACAGCTTACTGCTAAAGCGTGTTGTGTCGGTAAAGCAAGTGTGTCTCGCATTTGCGGAGAGGCAAGAAAATCTGTTCCCAGTGATACTCCAGTGTTTGTATCGCCCAGAAAGCACATTGGACCTCCGAAGAGGATTACAAATTTAACTGACTTTGACAAGGACGTTGTACGCAGAACTGTTTTCGAGTTTTATGACCAAGGTGAATTCCCAACAATACAGAAAATAACTTGTGCCCTTAGAACTAAAATATCATACACTGGTTCAAATTCATCTACTTATAGAATTTTGAGAGGATTAGGGTTCAGGTACAGAAAGACAAATGATGGGCGACAATTTTTAATGGAGAGGAGTGACATTGTTGCGGCAAGAATAAAATTCTTACGCAAAATGCACGAAATTCGCAATTCTTGCGATACGAGACCTATATTTTACTTAGATGAGACATGGGTAAATAAAAACCACACTCAAAATTCAATCTGGCAAGATTCCTCAAAAAAGGGTGGCCTGAAGGTACCTGTTGGAAAAGGCAGTCGACTTATCATTTGTCATGTAGGGTCCGCTAAGACAGGATTTGTACCTGAAAGCAAATGGATTTTTCTGTCCAAAACCACCTCAGATTATCACGAAGAGATGACAGCTGATACGTTTAAAGAATGGTTTTTGAACAGATTCCTAAATTATTTAGAAGAGGGAAGCATAATTATAATGGATAATGCACCATATCATTCGGTTATTGAAAACAAAGTACCGAATACTGCCAGTAGAAAGAACGAAATTGTTGAATGGTTGCAAAAAAAGGGGGTTGAATTTTCGGCAACAGAAACTAAAAATGAGTTACTGCAACGAGTACTTCCATTTAAAAACCAGGGAAAAGTGTATCAGCTGGATCAACTTGCAATGGAAATGGGACACGAGGTAATCCGCCTCCCCCCTTATCACTGCCAGTATAATCCAATTGAGTTAGTATGGGCTCAAATAAAACGAGGGGTTGCAAACAGAAATAACACTTTTAAACTGACTGACGTTGAACGTCTTATTCACGAAGAAATTGACAAGGTAACTCAACAAGACTGGGAAGCCTGCGTGAGACATGCAGAAAAACTACAAGAAGACGACTTTTGGAAAGAAATAGGCCGTGACGATATTTTGGAACCTATCATCATAAATTTGCAAGACTCAGACGATGAAGACAGTGTCAGTGACGAATTGCCTCTTCACGTAACTGATGACAGTGATACGGATGAGCCACTGGCAGTTCCATTGGATTAAAAGCACAGGTAATTCATATCCTATAATTATATAACACTTAAAAAATACGTACGTAGCATGCGAGTATATTCCCAATTATGAATTTAAACACCAGGAGAATTATAAAAGTTTAGATAATTCAGTTTGGGTTGCTTTACGTCGACCATTCTAGCGACAGGCAGATGTGAGAGTGAGAGGGAAATATGAAAAGAGTGGGGGTAACGAGGTGGCAACGCTGTGCACGCAAATGCATCTTATTCGCTGTAGCTCAGAACTCTTCCCATTTGAAACTAATAGTAGGTCAAACTGAACATGGATCGAAAAGAGGGAATTGATGCAGCTTCGGTGTATTGAATAATTTGTTATTGGGATTTTCCGGAATTCATATTTTAAAGGTCACTTATATTAATTCTGTAATTCAACATTGTTTAAAAGCTAAGTAACACTGAGTAGAAGCTCGCATTGCTTTGTAAAAGTTACGAATACAATAATTATAATCATTTCTTATTAGTGACTAAATAAAGCCTGTTACTGACCATATCGTAATATTTCTTTAATAAATGCCCTCTAACACAATTTAATAAAGCGAAATTTATTTCCAGTAAAACATCACTTTCCGAATACTGAAAACTTCCTGAAGCTCATTATGTATGTGTTACCATCTAGGAATTGTTTTGTTAACGTTATGAATTTGATAGCGTTTAAACAAATGCATTAAATAAAATAATTGTTACTCAGTAATGCGTGTGTAAAAAAAATCCTAGATTTAAACGTTGGAATTTGAGGTTTTATTATAAGTTTGAAAAACCGAACGTAGAAGCAGTTGGACTCAAACAGTTAGGTCCCCAACCTACAGATGGCGGATAACGCACACTATTTGCATGCCTTAGAATTTCCCCTCTGTTCCATCGGGGTAGGGATCATATAACTACAAAAGGGGAGTTCTTTCATTCTCGTATAGAAAATCAAGTGGCAACAATAATCTCACGCTTATTCATTCTTACATATCTCAATGTTGAGCTTGTGTTTGAACTATAGAAAATTATTTATGTTGGTTATACTTTATGCTTCACTTTATCTTATTTTACAGTGAGGTTTTTATTTTACAAAATTAAAATGATTTGCCTATGTATACTTTTCACTGTAGATGTTTATTTCACATTATGTCTCCAAAAAGTGCAGTTTTATAATTTAAATAAAGCTGGGATTTGGAACCTTCTTACTATTCTTTGCAAAATAATCAATATTTATTTTATGTATAGCTTATCTAAGGTAGAGAAAGTGTTTGTTCCAAAGAAAAATTTTTAAAAATTAAAATTTCTGAACCCTGTAAATCACTAAAAAAAAAGTACTTTGAGGTATGTGTAGTATGTGTGTGTGGGTGCGAGAGAGAGATACAGAGAGAGAAAAAACAAAGCTCAAAAATGAAGCCAGATAAATACCAGGTTTCTTAATTAATGCAGATTTCTTTCAAGCTTCCAGGACGAAGATTTTCATTGGAATGTCCCTTGGCAGACAGCACTTTCCTTAAGAGAATAATACGTTATCTTCTGTTTTCTAAATTCCACTGTTTTCATTAAATAGCAAATATTTGCATGCTGGTATGATGAATAAAATATATGAATCTTGAATGAGTTTCCGAATACCGCCTTGATACCGAATTCTTTTCCGCAATGCGTAGGTTACCATTCCGATTGCCATATTACGGAAAAGCAGTAGTCTCGGTTTTGGAAATTCGTAGATTTCCATTCCGAGTACCGTATTTCCGAGAAGCATAATCTCGGTTTCCGAAATGCCCAGGTTCCCATTCCGAGTGCCATATTTCCCACAAGCATTAGTCTCGGTTTCCGAAATGCGTAGCTCCCCATTCCGAGTGCCATGTTTCCGAGAAGCATAGTCTCGGTTTCCGAAATTCTGATGAAAGAGTTGGTGCTTTAAATGTGTTCGAGAACCTTCCTCCACAGCAGCACAATTGTGTCTTAATGAGTAAGTTTGGTGTATCACTTGCACTGTGCGACCTAACCTATTTACTAATGCTCATGCAGTTAGTTGGATGACTTATTATTAATAAATAAATATAAAACAAACACGCGCACATATCTATATCTGAAAATTTTTATCTCCATCATAATGAAGCTTACCTAAGAATGTTTGTAGAAGCTATATAAAAAACAGCCGATGTGCGATATTCACATGACTTTCTCTACCCTCTATCGCTTATTAGGTGCTATACAATCTATTTACAAAACATTTTTTGCTAGCTACTTCATTTTAATCGCGATAAACTTTTCAGAATTAGCTACATTACACATTTCGTTATTGATACAAAAACAATAGCGATAGTGAAATGTTTAAGAACTGGATTCTATGTGCTGGCCTTAACATTCCACTCTCTTTCCATAGAAGTACGAGAAACACTGAATATCGTCAGGACTTTAAAAGAATGAGAAAGTATTGAACAATTCGAACCATTAATAACGGGTATCTTGGAAATGGCTTATACCACCAAATCGTTTATTTTAAAGAGGTCTACATTTTTTGTATAGTACATTTTCGTCTATCGCTTAACGTTTACCAGTTATACGAGTTTATACAAAATTCCTTCTGAATGATGAGGACTTCACAGGCCAATTCCGAAAAATTCAAGATCTACATTTTATTTGTCATGTAAATATATTTATTCAAAATCGTTAGAGCTATTTTTGAAAAAATAATGTAAAGGGTAGTTTGGGGTGTGGGGAGTTTCTTGAAAATATTTGTGTTGCATCTTTGGAAGATAGTGAACTTGAATGAGAAACTTAAAGTTTGGTATTTAACTGACTTTCCCTTTTTTGAGTTATGCTGTTCGCATACACACAGACGTGTGCGCACACACCACAAACACGGGCCTTTTTTAATGCCTTTATTGGGCTCAGGGGACTTCAAAACATATATATTCCGTTGAAATCTCGACATCAATGTTTTGGTTGGAATACAATACGTCACTTCTTCTACTTATGTTGTGGAGAAAGTAATAAATGTAGTGGGTAGAAAAAAAATAAGTTGAATGTAACACATCAGACTTTGTTTTTCGGTATTGTGTACTCGTAAACTCCGTGATATGATAGAATCTTGAGTTCATTTGAACAGAAATGATTATTATCAAATTTCTTGTTTCATTTATCATCTAAGAGTCTGTGTAAAAATGGTGTTTATTGCTCAATAACAGCATTGGGCCGTATCAGAGGGAAAAAATACGGCACAGGGAACATTCTTGCAATCCCGCCTAGAGGTATCCTGAGGAAAAGTGATATTACTTTATGAGTAACAGCGTGTACAGCGAAGGCGTTGCGATTCTTGGAAGAGATTTTCTTTTTGTTTTACTCTGCCAACTTAATACTACTCCTAAATTAATGGTGCCTGGTCGTATGAGGCAATTAATTATCTGGTCCACATGTCGGGTAGTTGTTCTACTTCAGAACAAATCGAAGAAATCGAAGATCATGTTGCCCTCCCATTGCGAACAGCTGTTGATGTCAGTTAAAAGGACCTTCTGATACACTTAAAAACTCCTACTGTCTGGGATTTTAATAAAATACCTTTAGGAAGCACAAAACTTAACTGAATGAATATTGATGCACATAAAAATACATTTTCGTGTGCATATTTCAAGTTTTTTATTATTATTGTTTAGTAGCTAAATGGATTAATAAATTTTATAGTTTCGGATTTTTACAGTTAAGAATATAAAGGAGTTAAGGTATTTATTTACATGAATTATGCCTGTATCATTATATTCCTTATTGATCGTGATTAGAATACCGTCCGTAAACTAATCCTTTAAACAGTCAACTGAAAAATTCATTGACACAGGGGGGATTTGAACACGGTTCTTCCGCTCTCCGTGCGGGTGCTGTAACATTGAACTACTGTGACAACATACTCGTGGGACATTGAATTCCCCAATTGACTCAAGTTGTTTCCCAGACAGACCACCAAGGCATCTCACTCCGTGGGGAACCTGCAATCGCAAGTACTTCTAAAAATTATAATTCATTTCAATCAATTGTATGTAGTAATAATAATAATAAAGTAAAACTTTAAGAATCCCATAAACTGAAGTATACTTGCGATTGCAGGTCGCCACTATGATTGTCATATCGAGTGAGATGCCTTAGTGGTCTGTCTGGGAAATAACTTGAGTCAATTGGGGAATTCAATGTTCCACCGGCATGTTGTCACAGCAGCTCAATGGTTAGAGCAACCGCACGAGAGCGGGAGAATTGTTTTCAAATCCCGGCTGTGGCATTAAATTTTTCAGTAGACTCTATTAAACACTTGCCAAGGTCTCTAAAAACTTTAATTAATTTCAGTTAATTATGTATACAATAATTATAAGAATAATGTAATACTTTAAAGTATAATTTTGTTTTCCAGTTCTACTTAACTTGGCTTTCTACGGCATTTCTGTACTATTTTTTTAAACACTTAAATATTTTGCTTATATTTGGCATAATATGCTTTATTCAATTACGACAGACTTGACTATATTAATAAATAACATGAAATTCTATAGATGTATGGGCTTCCACGGGCTGTATATACCGCGTCATACTGTAGCTGATTGCTGCATTGCGAACATTAGTTCAGAGCTGTCCATAACCCTGATTGCAACCAGAAAACAGAATAAGCCGTCCACAAGCATCTACAATATGATTTGGTTTTCTCTGAAAAGTCAGCACGCCTATATCCAAGAACAAAGTGTTTCTGTCCGGAAAGTGGTGTGCCGAGATCATTGCCTGAGCACTACTGCGCGAAGTTGAAGGAGCAGTGAATGTCGGTGAAGGGAGATAATTTCCAATTTGAGGGGAAGAGCTCTGAAGAGCCGTTTTCCCCATGCCTGGGTGGAACATTGTAATTCTGCGAAAATACTCTTGTAGAGAAAAAGCCCCAAAAATACAGTGGTTCCTTGAGTAAAAAAATGAGCAGGTATTTAAATGAACACGTTGCGCCTACTCTAATGTGCAGCCGGATAATTACCTCACTAGGCATTGTTTTTAATCTTAAGCAAGTTCTGCAAAATTTGAAAGATGCATTACAATAAGAATAAATTAGCTGCAAAACTAATGAATTTTATATTGCAACTATAGATAAAGTTAATTTGAATTTATGTGCATAAGTATAATTACTAAACCGAACCTCACAATAAAATGTCCTGTATTTACATGTCAATTTATATATGAAGGTAAAATGACATGGATTTTCTGCTTATATCTGGATCTACAGCTTAAGAGAGGAAAGGAACCACAGCAAAGGGTCTACGAGTCTAGAAGCTAAGACATTAAGAAAGAGGAAGAGAAGAACACTAAAACAACATTTATCGCTTTCCACTTTAGTATAAAAAAGTCGAACGGAGTGGCTCAGGCGGTAACATCTGTGGCCTGCATTCGGGAGATCGTGGGATCGATTCCCGCGGCCGACCTTCCTGACCCGTGAGCTTTTTCGGAGGTTTTTCCGGATCGCTAGGCGAATGCTGGGAAGTTTCATTACATTCCTCGAATTTCCTGTCCCTCCATTTCAGCTACATTCACTTCACTTTTCATTTGCTTGATCTGTTTCATGTTTGAAAGTGTCCGCGGGAGAGTTGCATGACAGGGAAAAAGAATGTTTGTTCTATGTAACCCTTCGTCCCCCCAGGAATGGGGACGATGTCAGAGCTGCGGACCCACAGGGGATATACAAGCCTCAGGGGGAGGGGTGACGGTTGTGCCAGCTGCCATCCAGAGAGTTTCAATCTGTAAAAGGGACCCTGCCCTCTCCCCTATCGTGCTTCCTGATCCGGCCGCCGTCTGTCTCTTCTCACCTCACCCCGTCAGGGTCTTCAGGCACAAAACATCTTGTAGGTCGAGGTGCTAAGTCCCCTCCGCAGTTATAGGTCGCGCCACGGATTTTGGCGTGTGAAAATGTTAATGGAAAGCTACGATGCGAGTTATTTACCGACGTGTGACACATAAGGGGCTGCAGCTCGAACAATGGTGCAAGTTGTTAACAGTGGAAGGGACTGGACAGAAGGAATCGCGTGCTACTTGCAAGGGAGATACTACTGAAACATCAGGGGGCTGGCTGACTGGACTTGCCCTCAAGGTTATACGGCAATTTCCCTGACGAGACCTATAGTCCTAGTCCTAAGATACAAGAAGTATTAAAATATGTTTAACGGAACACGTCAGCATGCAGTGATATGATAGTTCACTGAGTTCCTCTGCACTCTGTACTGGATCAGTAAAACGAATCTTTACATTCTGCCTCGTATAGGATCCGTGTCTTTTATTTCAGTACTATTTCCGGAACTCCACTGTAAATTTTAGAAGTTCGCATTGTTATTGTATTCACATTACTGCAGCCCAAGTCTGGCAAAAGCCATGTTCTCATGACTAATGCATACGTTCCCGACAAACCTGATTCGTGACTGACATCGGATTTCGCTGCATCTGGTTCTGAGTTCGTGTTAGATGCAGTAGCTAGTGATCATAATTGAATATGCCAGCAGACAACATGGTTGTATTCAACTCGCTGGGAACATCAGTGAAAGCTTTATTGATTTTCTGCTGTATATCTGGTTCTACAGCTTGCTTTAGGACATGTGTTGTCATGTCTGGACATTTATGACTGTATTTTATATGATACAGTAGCGTGAGTAATTTGTGTAAATTGCCTTGAGCTAAAACGGATTAGTGGAAGAGAAACGTTGGGTCACCGAACTGTAGCGGTTATATCTAATGTGTTTTTAATAGACATATAATGCCGAAAATTGCATAGAAAGCTGCATACACCATTATTGTCGCTATCATTAAAGATGCTACACATACATTTATTTAGGTACTGTTTACAGATCACTATTTTTAACCTAATTTCTTTATATTTTTTGCATCATAGGGCCCTTTCAGAAGTTAAACGCTTGCGTCTGCGCTCCCTCGTCCATGTGATTATCATCCATCAAGTTATTACTGAGATGCTTGCTCAATAAAGCTCTACAACTTTAATCCAGCTGCTTAAAAACCTCCTTGTATACAAGGTACTGAATTCGACGACATAAATTTTCATTAAAATGGTAAGTATACGTGGAGTTGCGCATACAAGCATTTGTGAATTTGCTTTGAGAAGTACGTTGCAACTCTACTGAAGATCCCAATGCCATTTCTCAATGATTTACACAATAAATTCCACCAAAAATCCAGATTACTTATGGACTTTACTGCTGATCTTCTTGTTGTTAATGTCTCAGAAGAAGACAAACGTATTATTCGGAAAGAAATAACCCATGAACGTGATGTATAGATTGGTACATCTCATGTGAAGAAATCATCTTCAAGAGTTATAAGGTAACTGCTCCTATACTTAAATGCAAGACCGCATATGTATTAGCCGATTACAATTAGGAATCGTTCCCTCACTCTGAAAATAAGTGCACATAGTTATGAACTTTCCTCTAAAATAAAAAATCCCTTTTAAGATTAGCATTTTACAACGTTAAATGAATTCTGCTATGAAACGGCGCATCCTAGCGTTACGTTAGTTACGTTTCCACTTCAAAGAAGATTTATTACCATTCCACATTACTATAGCGTTGGGAAGCAGACAATGAACTCAATTGATAATTTTGAACAATACTGGGGTAAGCATATTTAAAAATAATGCTATATTTTTTGGATTATTCTCGTGTATTTGAACTGGGTGTGTTTTCCTCTTTCCATCTATTTTAGATTAATTGTGGAAGGAAGCTACGGGAAGTACTTGAAGATAACTAATAAATATTGTTCAGATTTGTCCAGCTGCCGGTGGACAGGGAGTTACCAGATATTTTGACTCTACAGTAAAACGCAACACCTTGAAGGAAGCCTCTATCCAGGCAAATGATTAAAAACGAGGCTCACACACTAGATCACCGATTTCGTGACAGTTCCTTGCTTTTGATTAATAGACAAAATTATTTGTGAATACTGGAATTTGAAATTATGGGCTACATTTCCGCAACTGGCTTTGGGCTAACTTCTTGCCAACCTATCCGAACTGCTCGCTGATTGTCATCTTCGCTACTAAGGCTATTTGCGTTTTCTGTATGATGTCTTTTCCGTCCCTATTAGAATTGTTGCTTACAACGGAATCTCGGACGACCAATTGTCCTTTTCGATAATATTGGAAAACTATCTTCGGGAAACGACTCTCTTCCATTCTATCAAGCTGTTCAGTCATCTCTTTTGATACTTTTTGCGTGTTTATCTCTTCATTTTCCCGAAGTTCAAATCATGAAATTCCTGTTATTGATCGCAGTAACTTCATCTGAGAGGCTTCAAGACATCTTTTATCCTCAGCATGTTTCTGCGTCATATAGGTGTATTACAATGCCTCTATTTTTATAAGAAATAGTGATTATATTTATCTTCTTAAGTATGCATTAAATACCAAGGGCAGTGGAGTACTGTCGAATTTATGATAACGTAATAGAGTATTCTCTGTGTTGTATAGATTTATTTCGAACGAAATCAATGTTCACTACCGGCGCCATATTCATTATCAGTTACGTTTCCTATTATGTAGATAAGACACATCCTACATGTTTTCAAATGCTTTTGTTATGCTGCTTTTATCTGTGTGTGTTTTCTTGTTGCAATAACACGTAGACTCGCACACATTCATTGTTTTCAAGAGGCGCTTTTATTAAGTAATATATGAGATATATTCTCCGCAGAAAAGATTTCTTTTTGCTCTTCCCAACTCCATCCTTCTTCCTAAGGGCCGTATTATTCACCAACGCCAGTGACAGATGTTAGCAGCAAAACCCTCATATAACAAGCAGTGTTACTATTCTTCGGGCCGGATTTTTAAAGTTACGAATGATTGAAATTTTACCAGTGAATGTCAGGATAACTGAGTAAAACGTGCTTTAGCTACCGAAATATACAATTAATGAAAGAGAAAATTATAGCAACGAAGAATATCACTAACACAAGGAAAGAAAGCCTTCTAGATTTGCAAAAGAGCGCATCATTTATTTTGGGTACTACTGTATTGATTTTGTCACATAGGTACTTGGTGCATAAAATTTAAATGTGACTCTTTCTTTACATTACCTGTAAATGTGTATTAATGTGAACATACGTATATGGAAACTCACGCGCCTGTCACTCAGTGGACAAATCCCATCTGAAATGACCTTTTTTGTCCATTAATTCAATTACAAGGTTCGGTTTGTTTCCTTTTAAATATTTTAGTAATTATGATGTTCACTTTCTAATCAAATTTGGGTGTGAATTATCTCAAAACTCATTCTAAAATTACTCTTCCCCTTTCTCTCTCTCTCCCCTCTCCCTCTCTCTTTCTCTCTCTCCCCTCTCCCTCTCTCTTTCTCTCTCTTTTTCTTTCCCTTACGCACACTTGCTCACACACTAAGCTAAAGGACACAGGAGTTCCAACAGAAGTGAGGAAAAGTAAAAGAGCTTGAAGCTTTCCCGTTGTCTCCAATATCTGCTGTTGATCCTGCTGCCGGCTGCTCCAATGGTAGAGTTATGAGCATTTTTCCTCAAGGTATGCATGGATGTATTCTGAACCAGTTTAAACTGACTGAGAAATTTATTGTGCACTAATTTTGGGATTCTTGGAGTAACTTGTGGATCGCTTGAAATAGACTGTTCTGAATTGTAGCACTCTGTAACAATTTAATTATTATACGTGCTAAGTTCTGCAGTATCAATGTTATGGTTGGAAGTAACTTTTCCGCAATAAAAGAAACTACTATTAGTTTCAAATGGGAAGAGTTCTGAGCTACAGCGAATGAGGTGCATTTGCGTGCACAGCGTTGCCACCTCGTTACCCCCACTCTTTTCATATTTCCCTCTCACTCTCACATCTGCCTGTCGCTAGAATGGTCGACGTAAAGCAACCCAAACTGAATTATCTAAACTTTTATAATTCTCCTGGTGTTTAAATTCATAATTGGGAATATACTCGCATGCTACGTACGTATTTTTTAAGTGTTATATAATTATAGGTTATGAATTACCTGTGCTTTTAATCCAATGGAACTGCCAGTGGCTCATCCGTATCACTGTCATCAGTTACGTGAAGAGGCAATTCGTCACTGACACTGTCTTCATCGTCTGAGTCTTGCAAATTTATGATGATAGGTTCCAAAATATCGTCACGGCCTATTTCTTTCCAAAAGTCGTCTTCTTGTAGTTTTTCTGCATGTCTCACGCAGGCTTCCCAGTCCTGTTGAGTTACCCTGTCAATTTCTTCGTGAATAAGACGTTCAACGTCAGTCAGTTTAAAAGTGTTATTTCTGTTTGCAACCCCTCGTTTTATTTGAGCCCATACTAACTCAATTGGATTATACTGGCAGTGATAAGGGGGGAGGCGGATTACCTCGTCTCCCATTTCCATTGCAAGTTGATCCAGCTGATAGACTTTTCCCTGGTTTTTAAATGGAAGTACTCGTTGCAGTAACTCATTTTTAGTTTCTGTTGCCGAAAATTCAACCCCCTTTTTTTGCAACCATTCAACAATTTCGTTCTTTCTACTGGCAGTATTCGGTACTTTGTTTTCAATAACCGAATGATATGGTGCATTATCCATTATAATTATGCTTCCCTCTTCTAAATAATTTAGGAATCTGTTCAAAAACCATTCTTTAAACGTATTAGCTGTCATCTCTTCGTGATAATCTGAGGTGGTTTTGGACAGAAAAATCCATTTGCTTTCAGGTACAAATCCTGTCTTAGCGGACCCTACATGACAAATGATAAGTCCGCTGCCTTTTCCAACAGGTACCTTCAGGCCACCCTTTTTTGAGGAATCTTGCCAGATTGAATTTTGAGTGTGGTTTTTATTTACCCATGTCTCATCTAAGTAAAATATATGTCTCGTATCGCAAGAATTTCGAATTTCGTCCATTTTGCGTAAGAATTTTATTCTTGCCGCAACAATGTCACTCCTCTCCATTAAAAACTGTAGCCCATCATTTGTCTTTATGTACCTGAACCCTAATCCTCTCAAAATTCTATAAGTAGATGAATTTGAACCAGTGTATGATATTTTAGTTCTAAGGGCACAAGTTATTTTCTGTATTGTTGGGAATTCACCTTGGTCATAAAACTCGAACACAGTTCTGCGTACAACGTCCTTGTCAAAGTCAGTTAAATTTGTAATCCTTTTCGGAGGTCCAATGTGCTTTCTGGGCGATACAAACACTGGAGTATCACTGGGAACAGATTTTCTTGCCTCTCCGCAAATGCGAGACACACTTGCTTTACCGACACCACACGCTTTAGCAGTAAGCTGTTGAGGATTTTTGAAATCAAGTTGATTTCTGTTTTCCTCATTGTTACATTTTTTAAAAAACGAGTAGACCCTAAATATAATACTTCGAGCCTGACTTCGCAATACCTGCCTCTTTGACTCGCCACTAAATTCACCACAATAAGCCATTGCACTATTTTACTCTTGCTGCTTGCTCTCTGAACAACAACTGAATACTGATATTAACTGTGTAGGGTAAATAAACTCCAACCCAGATTTAAAAACAACACACAATCATAAACATGTGACGGCTCACGTTCTGCAGATTCTACAAGTAACACAAGTGAGCTTGGTGGGCTGTTTGCTCTCTCTCAGCTTTAACAAACGCCTTGGTTTTACAACATAATTCTTTATCACCATCAAGTCAGTAGTTCTGTATAATTACAAATATATATACATAATGTATACAATAATGCATACATACAAATAATGTGACCATTACAGTGCTTACGTGGTTATATTATAACATATGGGAATGTTTATTTGTTTGTATTATGAAAACTATTTGAGCTAAAAATATGTGGTTTTTACGGTTGTGTTACGAAAATTACTCCCTACCTTCTAGTGGGTTACTTTTTGCAAAATTTGAATTTTTGTCTTAGCGCAAATTATATGTATTAGAAACACATTCGCTTAGCACGCGTCACGCTTAGCTTACGGCGAATGCAATATGACAATACAGCGGAACTCCGATTGGTTGCCGCTCTGGCCGCGCTCAAGGACAAACATCATCCCATTTGAAAAACACAGTAGTTAAAATACTGGCCGGCAGAATCCCTCACGCTAGCCACTACTCACACAAGCGCGTCATTGGGCGCTTAAAATATCACAAGAGCAAATAGCTACCGCTGGTGGTACCAGACAGAGTAATTGATGTGTTCACAACTGTATGCAAGAACATCGATCCGTACCAACGATGGTGTCAGAGCAGAGTAATCCTCGGATCTCGATGCACGAGCATTTATTAATTTTAGTTCCACCTACTTTAGAATTACTCCCACCAACATTCTACCTTATACGTGCCAAATATCAAAGCTCTTAGTATACGAATGTGACACTGTTACTAGGGCCTTAGCTAAAATTCTCATAATTTCCGTCGCTCTCTAATTTTCAGATTTGGCCTACGTGCCTGTATAACGTACAGACCTTAACTCTAAACTGCGTTCCCAGAAATCCTTAAGCTAATACTTTCGCTCCTTCTCGGTTCACTAATGGGTCTGCTAACCTGACTGTCTAATTACTCCCCATCTTTCCGGACAAACATTTCAATTCAAACTTTTACTTTATACACTGATATAATATTTGGAAATTATTTATTGCAATTATTTCTCTATCTTACTGTTATACCTTTATTTAATTATTTATAAATACCCATCGATAATTACGATATCAAGCTGTTAATGGTCAATGAAATGTAATCTTATTGAATTATATATGTATAATTGTATATAGCACTTCAACATATTTAAATAATTTTTTTTCTATTTTTCCTTGGCCATTTACCACATAGAAATGCAATTATAACAAATACTTTTAAGAACCTGAAGAACAATACTTTTATCGTAAGTGTGCCAAACAAAATATAAACAATACATTATGAGAAAAACATGTACTAGAAGTTTGCACCATTGGACAATTAATTTCTTTCTCATGGTTAAGGTGTTACTACAGTGCCCTTTCCCTTTGTTCGGGTTGGCAGGTGTATTTGGAATCGTACTAAACCCAGTTAGAGTGACTCCTTACTGGAAGCATTGCTAATGAATGATCCCCATGGAAAGGTCAATGAGGAGATTCTGAGTTATGGAACGTTTTGCATAAACACAATTAAATCACTTAATTGAAAATTTTATATATATATAAACTTGAAAACAATTACACTGATTAAAATTTCTGTTTCTAGAACAATGGTAAAGCTGAAGGGTACGGTTACAGCAATCGCCCAAATGTAATGGCATACAATGATGCTGCAAACATATTAATAATTTATTTGAATGTGGACGAAATTAGGACGGCAACAAACGTCCAAGAGTAATGACTTCTGTGGTTCTGCAACTCTTGAAGCCATACTCGCATGATGCTAAAGTTGAGATTAGAACCATAATTTAAATGTACAAAATCATTTGCATAAACGAGCATGAAATATTACACCATTCAGGAGTGTAGTATAACACACATAGCTAAAGCTAATACTTCGAGCTATTCCACAAAATGGCTGCCTAGCACATTCCAAAATTTTAAAGTATTCAGTTTTAGAAAGCTTTTAAGATACAACACCTCTATTGCTACACTCAGTCTTTACAAATCTTTACCAATAGGCTGCAAGCCTTGGTTTTACATGACTTCATTCGCGCGCAAAAGAGAGAGAGAGAGAAAGAAAGAAAGAAAGAAAAGAAGAAAGAAAGAAAGAAAGAAAGAAAGAAAGAAAAAATTCAAATATGCGTAAATTTAGAAAACTCGATATTATAAACCCTACTCGGACGCTTGCCTCTAATATCCGAATCCAAGTACAATTTACAACCAAAATGCATATTGCATGATATTTAGCTCAACATAAAGTCCTAGTTTTTCCATGTGAGAATTTACAAGGGCCCTTTGTTCGAGCTGGCTGCTGCGACGAAGCCTAACGGCTGTTCAGAGAAACTTGCTCTGGTCGCATTGTGGCCAACCTCTTAAGGCATAAGCAGAAGTATACAACTCTACTCTCTGGTTCACTCTGTTATTAGCGAAGCGACTTAACATAGGGCTGCTTACTCTGATTCCCTTACAGCAAAGATACGTCCAGTATGGTAAGTGACGTACAACCGCCACAGCGTGCTCTACCTATTATTCACAATATTTTAGCTCCTAATAGCTATTTATTATGCAAGTGGTCTTCGTGTTATTAAATCTAAAGGGTTTTCGCTTTCTCATGCTTTAAAGAAGATGTTATCTCTCTAGGGAGTTTTGTTTCAGAACGACTATAAATTTGGTATCCAAATCCATAGTATGTGTCAAACTATCGTAAAGAAATGTTTTCCTTGTAAAAATGAAACGAGGTCTGATGTGTTTTAGTGAATTTTACCAGGCGAAATTTTAACTTTGTATTTATTACAGATATTCTTTTCTATGTGGATGTTTAGGTTAGTCATAATAAAATTCAATCTTTATCAACTTAATGTAAAGAGGAAACATCGGGAACATAGGTGCGAAGCTTGATACGCTCCCCCCCCCCTCTCCCTGTAACACACATGCCACGAATATAAAACAGTTCCGTTTCTTGAGATGGTGCACATGACCTGTTCCATCTTTTCTGGATTTACCGTAATTCACACAAAATAAACTTCTGAAACACAAATAACCTAAAAGAGAGCGCTCCTAATCTTCCTAAACTGTTCAGATACAATCTTAAATTAATTTGTTCTTTATAATGTGTCGCCATTTTGGATTGGCATTAGTTAATATTTTATCTTTTCTTCACTATGAAAAATTCAAGAATCAATTGCCTTTACGTTGTAGCCTACCCTTTGGAAACCTTACGCAATGAATGCAGTAATGAAGACGGAAATGAGGGTTAGTCTAGTTAATGGATTTATCCAAGATTTAGAAACCGAGGGTAACACCAAACTTCACCGACGTTGGTGAATACAGTGCTTAGTAATAAACTATTGTGCATCATTGACAGTTTAATATAGACAATAATTTAGACAATAAGCAGCAAAACAAATTCACTCCAGAACTTCTGTTAAAGGATAGGAATATACCTACTTATCTCAGAAAAATTAGTGTTGTTTAAATTACTTATGGATAACGAAATGTATATTATAAAGGTTATCCTAATGTTGTTGTTCAATGCTTACTTCACTTTTTCATTCACCAACTTAATTTTCTGGAAGATAAAATAAACACACCAAATCTTGTGCACGTCTCTAAAAGAACTTACCTATCTCGAGCATTTGCGAACTTTTAGAGTATCTGTGAATAAACTAATTATAAAGTCCTTATTATGCTTCAGCTTCATTTTCTAGACACTTTATTAGTTGGAGGAAGAAAAAAGAAATCCACTATATATTTAGAATGTTATTAGCCTAGAACATAATACAAGAAAGCTGAATAAAAGGTATCATAATAATGTTCGGAATATTTAGTAAAAATAGGCTATTAATTGTTCTCCCAATTGTTTATTCAAAATATACCTTAGAATTCATGTCCTCCTTGAAATGCCGATTCATTTCATCTTATTGACACTTTACAAACACGTTTTTTTAACGTTTACAGCGTGAACAGTAAATGGAATACAGAAACCATTATTATTATGGCATTTAGAGCTTTAAAAAGCAATAAATAATAGAGAGAGAAAAACCTTTGTCCTGAGCAGTTATTATTTCTGGAATTAATATGTAATTTTAATGTAGTACAACTATAAAGTTGGGCTTGCATAACCTGCACAGCTTTTGGTATTCGCGAGATTTAATTAATATCTTAACTCAGATGCTGCATTATTTTACCAGTCTACTATTGTTTAAAGTTGGCCTTTAAATAACTGTACCATACTTAACATCCCACACAGTAAGATATAATTCTACTTTAGCCATGGATTACAGCAGCACCAATTACTAACACTTCTTTGCTTAACTAGTTAATTACTTGAAATAGCTTAGATTTCCAGCGGAAGAAAACGTTAGCTTTGCTATTTCAACGTTCGAAATGGCAGTAAGATGCTTTGGAATTCTCCTGGCGATTTTTTTTCTTTTCTTTTTTTCCGTTCTTTCTTTTTATCCTTCTTTTTTTATCTCTAGCAGAAGATAATGTATTCAGGCCAAAACGTTTTATTTCGAAATCTAATTGGAATTTACTTTTGGAGATACTCTGCATTTCCGTTCGGAAATACTGCTTATACAGGTTACGCGCGTGCCAGTCTCTCTCTCTCTCTCTCTCTCTCTCTCTCTCTCTCTCTGTGTGTGTGTGTGTTTCTGAGTAGTGTAAATCGAAAAAATGGGATAAATACCAAACTTTAAACGTAAAATTCCATTTCCAACATAAATAACCTATTAAATTGCGGAAATTTCTTTATTTCATTATTCAAAAGTGCTCTTAATGATTTTGATTAAAATATAATAAATAAATAAATATGCTGAATCTTTTGTGAGTAGACTATTAACTTCATATACGTATTCATGTAAGTCATTGAAATCATAAATGCGTATCACGGAACTGGTAAGGTAAGTATATTTTATTAAATTTATAACAACCTATGTATTCTTACAGTATCTATTTCTATAACTATATGAATTACATAAAAAGTAAACAAAATGAAATCCTAGTAGTATATAACGATACAGTAAGTAAACCAATGTTTTAAAAGAACTTTTAAATGAATTTGGCCTAGATTTGAGTTTTTGAGGGGCCTTAGACCTGGTTAAGGTACAGAATTTATCCAAAATAACATTTTTCGTGACTTAACTATTTCCGAAATGTATACTGCCCTTTTTCTGGATTTTTCAATATTTTAAGCAGTGGCTTTTAAAACGTTAAGTGGTTATTTCTGGTTCTCATGAGCTCATGCAGTGAGTAACATTTATCTAAGCAGCCAATGGATGTTTCAGCTTCCTGTTCCTTCTTGTGTAGCCACAACAAATCATGTATTGAAATTATTTCTAGCAAATATTATTAATGAAGCAGCTAGAAAAATAAAACTGCATAATAATTATATGTAGTGCGAATATAACAATTAATTACAAATGGTGGAGAAAGTAACACAATTGCTAGAATTTTTATATCAGTCTAATCTTATAGTAAACCAAATTAATGTTTGCTTTAGTAGGTTTATACGAAACACAGCAAAGTTACTATGGAAGGTACTGTCAGCTTTTCTGCCCACTTTGAAGACAGCTATATGTTTGAAACATTTCTTTAATTGATTTCTAGCTATCTACTTTTTGTTCTGTATTTGATGTATGCAAATAAACGACAGTAAAAACCAGTTTCTTTAAGCATAAATAATATCATCAGTGTGCTCTAGCATTTATCTTCATCAGTAGAGTAGGCGAAAGAAAGATGTCTTTTCAGTGTGTCCAAATGGTTTGTCATATTGTCAATATTTTAAGATGCGTTCTTAGATCTATCACTTAAAGTACAAGAGATGACAACATGATAATGGAGAGAGATAATGTTTTATTAATAAAGAGTAATCACCTGTGCTTCAGAATTGCTTCCGACCATGAAATAGATTCAAATAGTCTTTGATAGTGTTCTTTTGGAAGTAGCATTCATGTCAGAGAAGTTTCCATTGTCACTATTGGGGACTGCATTTTCTCTGCATTTATCTTTGTCTCATCTCGGAGTTAAGTTGTCCACAGACACACTAAGGTTTTTCTAAAGTTGCTTTTGTTCGGATTCGGACTTTATTGAGGACTTATACTACTTTCAACGCTATTCAAAATTATATTACTGGCCAATTCTGAATGTCCATTTTTTAATCGAATGCAATTCTTTCTCTATTAAGGCGGCGCAGTTTCAATATCCTTTTTGTTGCTAGAAGAATAGGTCATTACTAGACTTCGGATATTTAGGTTTTTACCTATTGTTTTCCTTTACAGCCTATTGAGCCTAACATAGATAATTACACATATAATTTACCTAAAAAGGTATTAACTAACTTTTATAGTGCCTATAGACTCCTATTTCAACATAAATGCCTATTTCTGCCTTTTGGTGCATATAAATGCATTTTTTTAAAATTCCAATGAATTTATTCACTGTTGTGTTCAATAAATAATTATTTAATCCACAAAAAACCTTTCATTGACTGGATACTTATTTGATTTCTGTTTGATATAGTGCGGTGTGGTGTTGTTTTTAAAAGGCTTAGCGCAACAATAAATAAAGCAACAATTAGTGAAATCTTAAGGCGCCGCATGCGAAATCGGAACTTCGGCAATGGAATACAATAACAACAATGGCCCACGTCTGGTTCCCAGAAACAGTTATTTGAGAATAAAGCAAAGTGCCGGTTCGTGTTCATAATATAGCTTCTTGGGTTTCTGTGATAATTTTTCTGCTAGTGCTGCAAAATGCCTAAGAACAAATCTACCAAAAGTGCATTAATAAGAAAATGGATTTCGAATTTCCAGTCTTATACAACAGATGGGAAAATAATCTTCTATCGGGTCTGCAATAAAGAGGTAAGGTTTTTACTGTATTTTCTGTCATTTTTACTTTCTCTACTACGTATAGTAAGTAGGGGAAGTATTGTATTCCACCCAAAAATTCGATACCGAGATTTCGCCGGAAATACATGTTTTGAGACCCCCTGAATCCAAAAAAAGCATTTTTGGAAACATGTCCGTGTGTGTCTTGGTGTGTGTGTGTATGTGTATGTGTGTTTGTGTGTGCCTGTGGACAGCATAACTCAGAAACGAACAGTCGGATAAACACCAAACTTGGTATTCAGGTTCAGTATCTTCCAAAGATGGGACACGAAGGTTTTCAAGAAAATCCCCCCAACCCAGATTACCGTTTACATGAAACATTTTTCGAAAATTTTAATTTTCTCAAAAATGACTATAAATATTTTGATTAAAATATCATATGTTTAAGATATTTTCATGACAAATAAAATGTATATCTTGAATTTTCTGGGAATGTCTCCAAAAGTATTCTTCATTGTGAACGAATTTTGCATAACTGGTAAACCATAAAAGATAGACAAAATGTTACTACACAAAAAATGTAGATCGCGTTAAAATACACAATTTATGTCATATACTTTAATTTGTTGAGTGAACCATTTTCGAGATATTGCTTGTTATTCCCTTAAATTTTTCAATACTTATTTTCTCAAATGGGAATTCGTTATTCATTTTTTGTCCATTTTTTTGCAAAGAGTATTAATCTGTGGCAAAGAGAATGGTGCTGCACATAGCAACCAGCTATTAAGAGATATGTCTATGATTAAAGGCTACTGTATTTCTATATTGCCCTTGCAATTACAAAACAAGGGGAACATAGTAGGCCTTAAGCGATAGTCAAATATTTTTAGAACTGGTCGGTATGTGTAAAATGTAATTCTCTTTGCATGTCAAAAGATCGTTTCTGCAAATGCTTATCTCGATTAATATGAAATAGATGGAGAATAAGAGTTTGTAAAAATAGTTTGTACAAGAGTATAGAAAGTCATGTGAGTGTAACACATCAGATTTTTATTATTCAATTGAAACCACGTGTTAACTACCGGATTAATTGTACCGTATGACTTTTTCTTCTATCTAAAATTAATCTCAAACTTGTTTGATGCATTTTATTAAGTCCAATACTGGGGTCTAGCAGTACAACAGATCAAGACAATACTAATTTTGTAAAAGACAATTTTTTATAAGTTATACTAATTTTATGTAAATTATGTTGGTTATTCGTTTAAAATTTTAATTTTTTTAACAAAATATGATTTAACGACATTAAAATATATTTATAAATATATTCTTCTACTTAAGGTTTCTGCCAAAAAACAGAGTCACTTGGTACAACACGAGAAAATTTCAATGCATCAAGCAAATTCTAAAAAGAAAGATTCTCAAAACCAAGCTTTACTTACACAGCCCATGCCCACAAAAATAAAATCCCAGTTCTATTTTGATACTTGTAAAGCATTCGCTGCAGCCAACATTCCTTGGAATGTAGTTGAAAATACACCAATGAAGTCATTTTTAGAAAAAAGTATTGCAGAGAAAGAATAGCCTCGCATTCGACACTTAGAAAAAATTATCTTGAAAAGTTGTATGAATCACAGCTGAATGAAATAAGGTCAGAAATAGGAGATTCCTACATCTGAATTTCCGTAAATGAAACCACAGACGTCCTGGGGCTAAGTATATTAAATTTAGTTGTAGGAAATTGTAATTAAGGCAAAACGGAAGCGGAAATTCTCGAAACAACAATATATTCAAAGAAAGTCTACATTCTATTTGTAAAGTATCTCATTTTCTGCAATATAACATTTCTTTTTGCCTAGGATTTGACATTACTTATTACTTTTTCTACCACCTACATAGGTAGAGAAGGTATTGCATTCCACCCAAAAATTCGATACCGAGATTTCAACAAATACTCGTATATATTTTGAGGCCACCTGAATAGAAAAAAAGAGCGTTTTTAGAAAAAGTTGTGTGATGTCGCTGTGTCTGTGTGCCGTATGTGTCTGTGAACAGCGCAACTTAAAACCGAAAAGTCGGATAAGTACCAAAATTGGATTTAAGTTCAGTATCTTCCAAGGATGCGACACGAAGATTTTTAAGAAAATCCCCCACCCCAACTATCATTTACAAGGAACATATTTCTAAAGTTTTGATTTTCTAAAAACGGCCCAAACGATTTTGATTAAAATACGATATACTAAAGATATTTACATGACAATTACAATTTTCTGGGAACAATATTTGAAGTCTTCATTCGGAAGGAATTTTGTTTTGTATAACTGGTGAACGTTAAGCGATAGACGAAAACGTTCTACATACACAAAAAAATGTAGTTCTCTTTAAAACACACAATTAATTTCAAATAATTTTTTGTGGTACAAGGCATTTCTGAGATATCCGTTATTAATGGTTCGAAATGTTCATTTATTGCTATTCTTTACATAGTCCGTTGAACATTCAGTTGTTTCTCGCAATGTCACGGAAAGAGTAGGGATGGAACTTTCAGGCCAGCGTGTAGGGCCCAGTTTTTAAACATTTAGCTACC
Source organism: Deroplatys truncata (assembly GCA_030765065.1). Lineage (NCBI taxonomy): Eukaryota > Metazoa > Arthropoda > Insecta > Mantodea > Mantidae > Deroplatys > Deroplatys truncata. Next base: position 136,459,739 of record CM060981.1, read on the forward strand.
GCTGTTCTCTTTGTATCTATACGAAATGTGTAATGTGGTATTTCTACAAATGTTTATTTGGATTAAAACGTAGCAGATAAATAAATAAACTAATAAACGATAGAGGGTAGAGAAAGGCATTGAATGTATCACATTAATCACATTGGTTTTTTTAAATCATTTGGAAGCCTATACATTATAAATTGTGAATATCATCTGATTTAACTGATGGGTAGTTACTCCAAGAAATTTTTGAAGTTGTGATCATAAATAATCCTTCTCTCAGTGTAGAATTCTCCTTACAGGGAGGGGGGAGAGAAAGTAAACATGAACACTTATGAGTTTCTAGGTTAATATTTTGATTCTATAAATATACCAGCTTTGAACATTCTTTGTTAACACCAAAATTAACTACGATATTTTAAACTTTGATAATGCTTGCGTCAAAATGTCACAAATCATTAAAACTGAGCTCATGGGCTTTTAGGAGAAACAAGATGATGCTATTTCGAACAGAACGTTACATTGCATATCTGAAGCATACGGTGTGTCCAAGACAGCTGTTTAACTTGTTACCCCTTGGTCGCTAGTTCGTTTCCCGCGCCGATACAAGTTAACGGGCCTCACCCCTGCTCAGAAGAGGGATGTGTACGGGGCAGGTGTGGCCTTAGCGTCGCACTTGGGGTAAGCGTCGGTTCCCACGGAATGCTAGCGTCCCACTACCGGGTCGGGAACAATGCTAAACAATCCCCCTAAGTGTATGGGTATGCCTTACGTCAGAAGACTTATTGCTGGCCCCCGCCACAGCGTGGGATCGACTCCCAGAAATAAAACAAATAACAATAAAAATAAGAGGGGAACCTGCCAATTCTCTTTGTCCACCAAGTCCATTGTTACACAAAAGAGATATCAGTGGCCCTTCAGCGTGAGTAGGTTTTCAGTAAGCAAACTTTTGTCTAGCACTGATTCTTTACTCACCTTCTGTGTGGGGATTAGGCGTGCATTGTTTACCAGGGTGCGTTTACGAAGGAGAGCAAGTGAATGTAAAAGTGGAAGGGAAACAGATGTTATTACTCCAGTGCTTAAGTATTCCACTTGATAGTGAAGATATGCGGTTACTTCTGCAATAAAGTAGCTCCTTATGCCCTACTAATAGTATTTAAGAGGAGTTATAATTAATAAACCAAGTGCATGTGATGAACAAATATTTTGGTTTAAATAGCTTATTAAGAGAATTCATTTTGGATATACAACATTGCCAATTAATAAAAACCTAAATTTATTTTGAGGGTATTGAGGATTTTTCTTACTCTATGTAATAACAGAAATTATCTTATCAGCTAGACAAAAATATATTGTCATTTTATTATCTAAATCGAAAGCCGTTTAACTCCCATATAAATTAATATCTATGTCCCATAATAAACAGGGTCCAGATGCAATATGTATAGGTTCCAGTGAGTTTCCTGTGAAACGTTGTTTCTTCCTTTCTTTTTCAAGGTTTTTCCTTATTCTGAAAAGATAAGCTTCTGATAACTCTTAGGTCTGTGGATATTTGACCATTCTTTTTGTGCCATTATTATTATTAATATTATTACTATTATTATCATCTGCAACACCATCATCTTATGGGTTTCATTTTCAACATTTCCCAGCCAAATGACTATTTACATAAATTGAAGTAAAACAAATAACAAATACGGGTTTAATGTATCGACATGTGAGTTTGAAATCAATGTTATTTAATTATAGGTTTTACCCCCTCACGTGTAACTTCTTTTACTTTGAAATTTCAAACGACAATGACACTCAAGTAGGAATGGATGTTCAAAATTTTACTTTCTCTAGCACCTACTACTTATAATAGGTAAGTAATAAAAAATCATGTCAAGATTTCACCAAAAATACACGTTTTAAGGTCCACTGAATAAGTAAATTAGAAAAAGCCCCGTCTTTCTGTTTGTCTGTGAACAGCATAACTTAAAAGCTAAAAATTGCTTACGTGCCAAACTACATATTTGAGTCCGACCAGAAGAGGATTTTCGGGAAAATTTCCCCATACCAAATCATTCTTTATGTGTAAAAAAAATTCATTCTTTTTCTTTTTTTCAAAAATGGCTATAACGATTTTGATTCAAATTAAGATATCTTATAGTAGTAATAAATAACCTACGAATATCTTGAATTTTCTATGAACAGCCTATGATGTCCTTTTCATTCTGAATGAATTTTTCATACTTTAGTAGAAACCAGGAAACACAGCATATTGACAAAACCCTACTTTAGAAACATGGAGCTCTCATTAAAACATATGATTTGACTCCGTGTTTTCGTAGCGTTAGCTGCTTTTGAAATATATCATGTTGCATGTTTACACCTTCCCAAGTAACGTCATACGTTACCACATGTGAAAGCTGTTTCTGAAACAGCACTAAGCGCTTGTTGCTTGATTTGAAATAATTTCTAGGCTAAAATGTATCGTGAATAACGTAACCTGGATGAGACGTCACTTTGTGTGTGTGTGTGTGTGTGTGTGTGTGTGTGTGTGTGTGTGTGTGTGTTTGCGTGTGCTCGCGCGCGTGTGTGTATGTGTATGTCATGGATTCAGAAACTCGTGTTCACAGATTTTTAAAAAAATTATAACTAATCTTCATACCTTTCTTTTCTGTCTTCGCCTGACAATCTGAATAGCCATTTATATTCATTACAGCTGTGAACAGAATCGCATGCTATGCTAATGAACATTTTGTGTAATATTAAATTTAATAGTTAAATTATTTAAAAGGTATGTGTGGTTTTAAAAATAGAGCTGGAATAATTTGTGTTTCTTTAGCTAAAAGTTATTGTGCTCATAAACTGCATATCATTTCTATTTGAAGAACCTGGCTCTGTGTGTAAAAGCTACTTCCTTCTCTGGACTCATTTGGATACACAAAAATTGAGAAATACTTTTGTGTATTATAATCCAGATAAAATGAACATTTTAACATATAATTCAGTAAACTAATTCAAAGATTTGTGTAAGTTTCAAAAAATAATCCACCTAATCAGTCCGTTTTCCCCCAAATGTAAAGTATCCCCCTCAGGGTTAGTTTACAACGTTAATAGATTAGCTATAAACCAATGTATCCGAAAGCTGAATCAGTAGATTCCAGTAGTTTCCCCAACACTGATAAAGTCATTAAATTCGATGGGCATTATTTTTGGAAATAGATTGAAAAAATAAAACATCTGACAATTAAAGGACTCTGTTCACATATCTGAAAGGTGTTGGTAGTTTGTTATGCAAATTTGTTTTGCGTAATTTTCAATTTTAAATGTTTATTTAATTTATAATTACACCGGAGTAATTTTAAAAACGCAAACTGCATTTCTAACAACTCTTGTTTCTTCATTTTTTGTTGTTATGAGTATTATTTTCATATTGTGTAAATTACGACCAATTTATTTAACCTTTTTGAGCTAGAGTGTCAAAAAATACAACCAATTTTCTTCAAGTGCACTATTGAAACTTGGATTTGATGTTTCAAATTGTGAGGCAGTAAAGAAAGCAAATTGGTCATGTATATATTTCATTTCTGGTTTAATAACTTTGGAAAGCGACAACAGCCTAACATTTACATTCTTAAACTGAAGTAGCCCTACATGATTTTCATTTTATTGTCTGGACCTCAACCGCCATGTTAATAAATAAAATTCTAGAATTTAGTCGCCTGATATATCACTTTATACAACTGAGTTAATTTAATGTTGATATTTACCAAATGTTTGAAGAGTTGACTGGTATAATGCAAATTTTATGACCATATTCAGGTTAACGTATTCTTGTTTACAAATCTCCTACTGAGAAGACTGGTTCAAACATTCCTCTCTTCTGAACCTTGTCCAAAATTGCTTTCCCGATGGCTTGTACCACCCTGTTTCCTATATAGAGGATATTTGTAAGTAAATAGAAACTAAAAATGTATCGGGAAGTAAATGAAAAATTAATGCAATATCTTCAACGTTTCATAAGATTTGTAGTCTGGGAAAAAAAATAAATAAAGAAACTTTATAGCCTTCAGAAATAATGATGCTGAATTAATGGATTATTTATTCATGTTTGAATGTCCATGTCAGAATCTTTATGGCATGAAGAAATGTTCCCAACACGAGTTTTGATGTAGAGCATCCTTTAATTGGACGCTGCAAGTGAATTTAAGACTTCGAATAAAACTAATCCTTAAACCATGATTAAGATGCCATTCGCAACCACGATAAAAAGGAAAATAGCAATGATAAAATGGTTTCCATTCTTTAAAAAGAAAACTTTCCAAGCTTATTTTTGGGTGAAGGTACATCGAAAATATTGAAGTATGCATTTTGACGTACTCTCTCATAGGTGCTAATTCACCAGTTACAATCACACGACTTTCTCTACCCGATATAATTTACTTTCATATATAAGTTCAGCATCTTCCGAAGATGCAAGGTTAATGTCTTCAAGAAAATACTCGCACACTATATGACACTTTTTTTCTCTCAAGAATGTCTATAACGATTTTGCTAAAATACCATATCTTACCTATACATGCCTGATTAGTTAAATGTATATCTTTAATTTTCTGCTTATAGCCTATGCAATCCTCTTCATTCTGAATGAATTTTGTAGAACTTTATAATACCGCCAGGACCGTCCTCCGTGACTGAGGTTTTCTTTTTCCAGGATTTCCTCAATCCTCATAACTGGAAAATACGGGGGGGGGGGGTAAAATTGAGCCTGGAACGTTTCCTTCCCAAAATTTCTTTCCCACTTATTACATTTCATGCATCCTCAGTGGTGCCGTATGCAGTAAGAACAGGTGTTACAACATTAAGAAAAACAAAGTTCTAATTTTAATGAAAGATTATTATTCAAAAACACTAACAGTGCCCCGACTGATTTCCGTAATTTATTCTAATAGCTTGTAGGCAAAGTAATGTTGAGATAATTAAGTTTAACTTACACTGACTTACGATAATAACAAAACAGATAAATATGTATCTCCACAAGTACATCCTTCGGGGTTACTGGACTTAGAAAACGCGTAAGAAATTAATCAAACAGTATGTTTTTTCACGTGTCGCCTCTGCACTGGGTTACCTGGACTGAAGAATATTTCCGACATTAACTGTCAAAATGACCACGATCAAAATGAATATTTCGTTTTTGGCGAAAAAATGGCCTATTGGAGACAATTCATAGACAACAGTTTCATTATTTTTATGTACTTTCAGTAACACGTTTTCAAAATAATCTTTAACAGTAATCTAACCGAAAACCTTTCGGTATCAGTAAACGATGAAAAATGCTCTCTTTAGCTCTTTAATCGGATTTGAAAATTTAAACGCTACGAATTGCCCTGTCACTGTCAAATTTATTGTGACTGAGAAACATAGAAGATTCCCACGTAGTCCGGTGGTGCATTTGAGTTGACTGTCCCATCAGCATTTGTCCCGTTTGCAGATGACCGGTCCAAAGGTTCTCAATGACCTTTGAACCGCCCCATGGGAGTCTTCCTATAACTGGTTTTAGAGGTGAGTTGCCCTGGGGCATAACCCTGAGGTCAAGTAAAGTCCTCTGTCCCCTTAGAGATGCTTTAACCCGTTTCTTGAACGTCAGACACCTCTCGGGTCATACCCAAAATAAGCAATTACCTTACAATAGAATAAATATTCACAAATAAATAAAAGCAGAGATTGCGACTGTTGGATAAATGAAGTGCTTAAAGCGACATTAGCAAGCGCTAAGGATATTAAAAAACCGAAAGCCTGAGTCTCATATTAAAATACAATAAATATAAGCATAAAGGATTTCGCAACATTATAAGTTGGTTCATTTCTCTGCGGGCACATGTTACATTCACAATATTACTTGGTCTAGTGAACGCCTTAGCTTGGGCAGTGTTTTGTTGAAGAATGGAAACATTTTAATACATTAAGTATATAGTCCTATGTGTTTAACGTCCACTCAGCTCATGTATACTCATTTTAAATTATTATATTTTAAATTTATGTAAAAATGTAATATTTACGAATATGGTATAATCTGTATTTGCTCCCATTTCCATTATAAATTGTTTTAAGAGCTGGCAATTCTAGCTTTTTAAGTAAAAGGTAGGATCTGAAAACCATATGGTCCAAAACCCCTCCCTAGCCTTGGTTTAAATTGAATCTAAAGATAAATGTTACACCTTCTCAGATACCTGAGGCTGACTTACTACCCACAATAATTGCACTTAAAATAGATATACAGAAATGTTCTGAGCGAGAAAACACAAAGACTGAATAAAGAGAAATATCTGATAATCTGCTTTGATGCTTGATGGTTTAGATAGACTGAAAACTGAAAGAGAAATATGAATTTGTATATCTAATACATTCGTTTCTTTTTTTGTGATATCTCTTGAACTTTTGTGCACTTTTAAGCAACTTTAATTGAATTTTATTCAATTTTTAAGTGCTTAAATTTTTAAGTTTTGGATATTTTTAAGTACCTGCCTGGTTTAGATACATTAGCCTTATAGATGTAATATACAAAGTAAAATAGATAGCTGCAAATAAGTCTACAGCAAATCATAGTTTATATTGCTTACGACTTCATATCGGATATCTCCTTTTAATTTCTAACTAGAACCATTCCATAGATTTTAATTTGTTACATAAAAGGTGCCTTCACTAAGTGCAACACTACCATTATCTGTTTAGTTACTGCATACTTTACGTTTGCAATTAAACGTCTGGTATCATAACTCTTTTCTGAATAAGGTAGACTTAGTTTGTTTTTAATTAATGATATTTCTTTAGACGCCCTTAATAGCATTGCTATCATATTTTCTGATATATAATTAATTTTTCTCCACAGGATTGTACAAAACAAGAAAAAGATGGAAACAAGCAGGAAGCCAAACTTATGTTCAGCTTATCTGCTACTGCAAACTTTTATTGCCGCATGACACGACAAGGCCTATGCAACATATGGGCGTTACTACTTCCCAGTCCCAGTAACGCCCATACAGTAAGGTGTGTATTTCTAACTTTGTTGAAGGGCCTTCTTCTTCCTCATCTCACCCTTTGCAATTATGTTGCTGCTGCTGCTACCAGCACGTATAGATGTTTTAAAAATTAATTGTGTCCATGCACATTACAGCTTCACGAAAGCTTTTCTTTTTTATGGAATACATTTTGACTGTAAAACATATCGACAACTGCATAATTTTGTCTTCTTAAGGGAATGTGCCAATAAAAATGCTTTCTAAAGTATTCCGTCAATCTGGCTGAAATTAAATTATATGTTTGTTTTACGTAAACTTTGAACGGTTTTGAGTTTCATTTCGAGATATTTCTAAAGCTATCAGGAAACTGAGTTTCAAGAATAAACTTTATATTTCTATGTCAAATTTTTCACATGATGGAATTTCAAAAATAGCCTTTATTTTAAATATCTATGACCGTTATACGATCCTAGCAGAAATAATTATATATAATATTATATAATTATTTATGCTAGTTTCAGTCAAAACGAAATAATTGTTCACATATTTTCAATTTTTCAGCTTTCTTTTGTTTAAAAATCAATAATTCTAAAACTCTTCGAAGCACAAAATATTTACATGAAAGCTTTAATTTGTTGACTTTTCGGAATTACACTAAAAATCTCAAAAGAATTTGCATGAAAACTTCATTGTATGCAACATTTTGAATGAGTAAAAGTGCCGATAAAAATTCCAAAACTCAAATTGGAAAGAGCTTTAATTCCATATTTTTACCTCCTTACAAATAAAAGCAAACAATATAAACATTTTAAAATTTGAAATTATATCTTTGAATATTTTTCGAAATACAAGGCTGAAGTTCACTTTTCCAAGATTTTCATCAAACTTCAGTATTGCATCTCCTTAAGAAAAAACCGAATTGAAGAGAGTCATTTTTGGTCAAAAGTTCAGTCCTTACCATTTGCTTTTACCCTATAGAACCACCCTGAGAAGTTACGTGTATCCTTACGCCTTTTATATTAGCTTTTAGCAGCCATTTCTAAATGCTGCATTAGTCTAGCGAGTATTATATCGTTATGGAAAGTTTTCATTTATGTTTATTTATTTTATCTTTTATTTTATGCTAACTTCCCGTGTATAATTGTTTCATTTGAACATCCTACGATGTACATAAATACGTTTAGCAGCTGTTTAGGGTTTTAAACATTGACGTTCTCTTATCTCTAGGTAGTTTTTAAATTATACTATGTAATATAATTAGACTATAAGGTTAATTAGACCCAAAAAATATTTTACTTTATTATCTTTTACTTTAATTATAGCTGATCTGTTTTAAATACAAACTTACTGTCTTCCCTATATGGCGACAGATGACTTTATTCCCCTGACTTCTCTAATTGTTACGAACATTTGAATACCAAGACTCCTCTCTCTTCGCCAGTCTTGTTCACTTACGCTCTGCATGTTACGACTTGGAGTAGCGATAGCGAAAATGTCTTGTTCTTAAGTTAGTCTACCTAGCCTTATGATTGGTGTCTAATCATGCATTTCAACGGTGGGGTTTAAGTACAATTTATTCTGCTTTTATTGTGTAGCGATCATCATTGAGCTTACGTAATGATTATTTTGTAGCTGTCATGAAAATGCTTATTTCTGTGTTTATATTTTAAAGACAGTTGGGAAGTGACCCTAAGCTTCTTATTATTCCATCATTTATTTTTTTATTTGTTTTAGGTAATATTGCTTAATTGAGAATAAGCAGTTCCTTTCTGAGCATCTGTTCAAGTATTTCATAAATAATGACCTGAAGAACACTTTAGCGAGACTGCCCAATTTTAAGCTTATTTCAGCAACGGTTTCTCCTGTAAGAGAATAACGAATACTCAAAAACGAACTAAAACATAAAAGCATCCTAAAAAAAGTCTATGACGAGGGACAACTCTCCAAATGATCCAAAAATGTCTCCTAGATGCTCTGAATTCTTATTCAGGGCCATCGATGTATTTGCTACTAAGAAAGATAAGAGAGCTACTATACGAGTAAAGGACAGTTCAAAATTAGTTTAAATACTCGTCAGTGGAAAACCTCCTTCATAACCTTAAGTCACCCCATAACCACAGAGTGATAGTAGTATTTCCAGCTGTTACCGCATTTACCATAAAGTTACCCCTCCCTCCTACTCTTCCTTCTTCATAGAGTGGCTTCTTAGTAATGATCACAAAAACGATAACTGACAACGCTGATTATTGTAGGAAATATTTTGTTTTCCTATGTTGGCCCCTTGCATAATTTAGATCGTGTGCCAAACAGACTTATGGCTCTTCTTGAGCCAAGAGTTTCTGGAGAGGAGGATAAAATGTATACCGTTTTAGGGTGTTGTGTTACAATCATTAATACCGCGAAACCTCAATTAATTTATACTAGCTATTTTTCTGATTATATGCACCTACAGCTGAAAAAAATAAGTAACTAATGGAAAATGACCTTTGAGAACTTGCAAAAAAGGCTTGGTAGCAGAGAGGTCGTACTTAAAATCCTGTTTTTAGGCATCTAATTGCCGACAGTAAAAAAATATCAGCGCAAGCTTAATAATTAAGTCATTATGGATTCTAAAAAGAATTTTATTCAGCTAAACTTCAGCATGCTTGTTGAAATAAATCCTTGAAAAACATATTCCCCATTTGCTTTTGTTCTACATTTGTGTTCTACATTTTTGTAAATGTATGAATATTTACAGTACTATGGAAGCTTAACGTGTTAAATATTAGAGAAGCAAAACCTTACTTATAGATTCAAGAGGAATATATAAACAAAAGGACGAACACGACAGCGTTTTATGTGCTTGCATTTAAAGAAACATACACAAAGGATGTACAACATACTTAAATTATGAAGAAATTTACAGCGCAGGTAAACAAAAGAAATCTCGCATCATCTTCATCAGGCCTAGGAATGACGTTATTCCTGCTGCTCCATAAATCCCTGAAGGTCTTCATTGCGAGGGGATGTCTAGAGGCTGTCATGCTGAACATCCCAAGTAAATGAAGACATCATGTCGACAATATAACACTCTAGAACCAGTGGGTGCTGTAGTTGAAGAAAGCAAAACAAACCATAAACGGACTGTTGTTCTTCCATTTCTTAATCTTGTTGTTGAAATGAGCAAGTAAGGCAGTGCCATAAATTCTCGACTTTCAGAAGTTTTGTTTTCATAATTTTACACAGTAAGGCAATGTATAGAATTTAGTATTCATTTAGGAACTGGAAAAATAGCTATAAGATAACCATAACTTTTACTGTTCGTGTTTCGTGATGGAACTAGGTACTTAGGCGGGAGAACAAGTGGTCTCCTGTCAGGTGTGGTCGTCCTATTCACAGAATTCGTGTTTCATATTTCCTTACTCCAAATTTCAGCGCGTGGGCTCTACAAGTTTTACGATAAAAGGGCCAATAGCCCAAAATTATCCTTTGTAAACATGTTTAGCTTATGAATGGCTATTCCATATTTCTTCTGGCTCATTTTCTGCACGTGAGGATAAATCCATAACGAAGAGGTAAATAGGAGATAGAACATTTATATTTTCTAAGCAAAGAGGTCTCGAATGTTGTTGAACCCGCTGTACTTTTCTTTCATTTCACTTTTGCTATCTTTGTTGTTTGGCAAGGATAATCTCTAATCATTAACTAGAATAATATTTTATTTGAGTATCAAAAAACCATTGCGAGATAATATATTTAAGAAAATGTGCAATTTATTTTAATGTAGAAAACATTCGATATGTAGACTTTTAAAAACTACATTTTGAGTCTTTTAAACATCTTTTCAAACGAATTAATTAATCAATCAATTAATTACTGCCTGTGATGACGTATGTAAGAGGAGGACGTTAAACACTTCTCATAAAAGGAATAAATAAATGAGCCTGTATTGTTTCATGAACGTCTAAGACCACCTGAAAGGATGGGTTCGGTTTTAAAGTCAATATGTAGAGCTTGATCAAATGGTTAATCAAAATAAACTAACTTTAGAAAAAATTTTAAATTGGAAAATGTGGAATTTTGCATTTTATGTTCACAATTATCAATTTGGTGAAATTTTAAATATTTCCATTATCTTTATTATCTGCATCAATTCTTTAAATTAGTTAAATTATTAATTTCTTTTTCTCAACAAACTGTTGCTTTGTCACTACTAAAAGTTCTCAGTATTCATTCACTAAATAAGCCGAGAGTTATATTATGTATTTTCCTGAAGTCCTTAGAATTAAATATTTGTATTTCTGGAACAGTTTCCTTTAGATATAGTATTAAAACTACGAGTACATTTTCTGAAATAAATTGTCGTAAAACAATATTTTGTGGCACTTGAATGGTTTATATCATAAACAGATATTTTATATAGTTTCTACAACAGTTCAGGCGTTTGTAATAATGCAAAATCAATGTTTGTATCTCTTCGTCATATGATGAAAGCCATGTCTCTCTGCAATTCTTCTTCTTCAATCTAAGGCTTTAAATGAGAAGATACATGAAATGCGTTTAATGCGAATTCAGAGTTACAGCTATGCTCAAGTTGTTCCAGTGAACTCACGACAAATCACGGAATACACTTGTCTAGACTCCAAGTTATTTTCAACTATTTCTTAATTTGAAGAAGTTTCGGATTGCAAGCATATCCATGAGGAGGATCCCGAAAAGAGAGACAAAAATACTTTCGGCATTCTATGATTATGTCTCGTTCTGACAATCAACTCTGTAAAAAAAACACGTTAAAACAGCTTAAAGTACGCTACTCCAACAAAATAAAATATTCTAAAAAATTGAATCCTTTTCACTTTATCTAGTGTTTATGTATAGAAGTAGTATGTTGTTCCAGTCTTTATTTTTCATGATTTTGAATGTTGCCCTTGAAGTGTGCCTGAATCTACAAGGAATTTAACGGTGCAAAGATTTTTCACATATTTCATCTGGAAGTTGCTACAATGCACTATTTACTGAAATTAAAATTATCCACAATCCTTCATCTCTAACCAAATGTTGGTTTCTAAGGAGCGATACATATGTATGTATATACATATTTTAATTTTTTACTTCATATTTGAAACTAACGAAGACGATTCAAACTGGTAAATAACTGCTGTCCTCTAAGCCCTTTATTGTTGAATTATGCACCACTTAACCAAAAAAAGATTTAGCCATAGTTGGATAATTGTTTTACCTATTGTAGTATAATTATTAGATATTTACTTTAAGTGCATAGTCTTCGCATAACATAAACTTTTGCCTTTTTCGAATTATTCATCATAAATATTGTATTTGTGATACTGCAATTATTACTATATTATTATTCAAAATGAATTTTATTATTATAATTTTATTTGTAGCGAACCTATATTGAGAGGAATAATAATTATAGCAAAAGAAAAGCTTTGCATTATGTACTCATCAACAAAGATGAATCCTAAAAACACGAAGAAATCAATAAGTTGAGAGTTTATTCAAACAATATGTACTAACTGTAGAGCACACCTATTGTAAGAATGCTTAATTAAGAACGTTTATTTTTAAATTCGTTGAAGGACAATCCCTCTTTAATGCTTTTTTTATAATGTTCCTAGGATAATGCTGAGAATTTTCACAATGAATATATTAAAATAAAACTAGTTTTTGATAGAATGCATTTCCCTTTAAACTGGATTGTCTAAGACATCAAGAATTCACAGGAGTAAGTTCCCCACGAAACCTGCAGCTGCCACAGATTCCTGTAATGCTAACGACTAAGAACTGCACGGTGTTAAGTTTCTGAAATAAACTTAATTTTGATATTTTATATTAATACCCAATCCTGCTTTGACTTGAAACGATCATAGAACTGAAGCTTTCAAATAATTCAAATTCGATAATTTTGCAACAGAAGTGTTACAACATTTCATTATAAATTTGTATCTATGATGTGTGCTACCACAGCTTACATTTTGTTCTTATGGAACTGATACACGGGTTATTAAGAAACGCTCTGTTTTACTGTTTCAAAAATATGTTTTAGTCTACGAATTTATAAACCTTTAAACGTTTATGATAAGCCAGAATGTACACTTCATATATTATTTAAAATTTGAAAAATCAATTAATATGTTTTTGGTTAGCATAGAAACTCAGCTAAATATATTTATCCACTTATGAACTTATCCTGGAACTATCTAAAGCAGAAACAAAACGAGAAATTTATAAACATGTAAACTCAGCAAAATGTTATATTAAATATTTCAATAACAAACTCGAAATATTTAATATTAAGTACTGATCTCATCAGTGGCCTAGATTATATATTACTCCTTCTTTACTTCTTTGATAATTTCAATAATTTTCTGATTCTTCTGCTCTGATTTGGTCTTTTTTTCTTGTTTTTAACCCTGGATGTAACATAGTGAATATATGAATTTGAAAAAACAAAGGTGGTAGTGGTAGAAGTAGAAGTGAAGTTTTAGGGCGCACAACTGCTTAGGCCATTATCGCCCTGAACAAACCATAAAAGTGAAACATCAGGCACTACCCCTGTTGAAATACTGGCTGAAACTTGATACCGGAACTAAAATTAATACAGCTAAACAGGGCAACTGTTTCATCAATCAAAATTATAAATTTTCAGCCATGTGTCTCCTTAATATGGTATGTTCAAATAAGTCTCGCACACTTTCATTTAGTTATTTAAATCTAGTTTTACAAGGGAAACTCCGAAAGCAATGCATACTGCGCAAACCTGATTATTTATTGCATCATAGTGAGTCATTCTGAACAAGTCTGTTCAGATTTAACTCAGCTGCATAAAACTTATTTATTACGCTAGTGTGTAAAGCTGCGAACCATTGGAGGCAAGGAGCGGTAAGGAACGGCAAATTTCCAAATATGTAGATATCAAATGAAACAATGGCTCTACCTTCTGTTGTTTATCATGGGCGTGTTTCTATTTGTATGTGCTTCTGTTATACACTTCGATATCCAGATTTCACCTGATATACATGTTTCGAGATCTCCTGATTCCCCTTCCAAGAGCATTTTTATAAAAAGTATGTGAGCAGTCTAACTCGTAAACAAAGGGTGGTATAAATATCATACTTGGAATTTAAATCCAGAAACTCCCAAGAACACGACATGAATATTTTCAAGAAATTTCTCCCATACCATAATATCCTTTATTTTCCCGACAGATTTTCTAGCGATTTTGAAATTACAATGTGATATTTTTCATACATTGACATGAAAAATAACATTTTCTCCTACGATTTCCTTTATTTAATTGAATTTTGTATAATTTTGTACAACTAGAAAACAATAAGATACAGACCAAGGCTTATTACAGGAATCACCTAAAGTTAATAAACTTGTGTGAAGTAATTTTTTGCAGCGTTAACCGTTTCCGAAATATTCCATTTTGCAAGTTTGCATCTTTCCCAAATATGAGTGCGTCTAACGGACATGCTCGAAAGTTAGCAATTTCTTTTTCCTTTCTTTCTAATGAGGTTTGTTACCACAAATAAACATTTGAACATTTTCTAACAGTTTTGCAGGATTTGAAATAATTCTTAGGCAAAAATGTATCTTAATACATAATTATAACAGTTACATTGAATTTGAATTTGATAGAGAAAGTGGTGAAAATGTATCACATCAAGTTTTTGTTTTATTCCTTTTAGGGCATTTTCTGCTTGCCATGTTTTGTTGCAGCTTGCCTCCAACGGACGCACACCTTTAGATGTATTCATAATTGGAAATTAGTATTTACGTGGACATTTGGCAACAGAGTAAACTTATTTCAAAAAGCGTATGGTGATGCTAGCATAGACTCTAGCACCATTTCCCAATATAATCGTTTTAGTGAAGGTCCTGTAGAGGCTAGCTCCCAGATGACCGGGTACATTGATAGAGTTAACTGCAGAAGTCACTGTTGTTAATGTTTTAAAGGAATATAGGCGGATGAATTTGAAATCATAAGCCATGAATGTCATAGTTACAAATATTTGATTTTAAAGTGAACAGTTTTAAAAATGAAATGGCGACAACGACAGATCATTTATATCGTTGAACCGTTGAGGCATATATTCTTCGATTACAACGGGGAAACACTCACTCGCCCGCCTAAGTTCAGACGTGACATCACCTAATGTCCCTTCTTCAAACTAAAAATTCCACATAAAGGCCAGCGCTTTAGATAGCTAAAGAGTTCTGAATGCGGCTGTAACCCGGAGCATTTGTGAGTTACATTTTAAAACAGACGTTGCTTTGATGTAAGGCAAACATAAAATGTGCGCCAATTAAGTATTTATTCCTTATTGCCGGAATCAATCTCATATAAAGGAATTATTTATCATTAGACTTAGGATTTTAAGGCAAATGTCTATAACTCCTTTAGAAGAACGTGGAAAATAGTTGCACATCTTTACGAATCGTGAAATGTCAACCTTACTGGGTGCACTTTATACTGCCCAAAATGTTCTAAATTAGCTATAATAGATGGCACCTATTATAACACCTAATTTTGGCTATAACATTCGAAAGGTGTACTTTATTAAAGTTATTATTTAGTTAGTATCACTCTTAGAAGGGTTGTGAAGCACAACAATGAAACATGGCAACCAACAACTAAAACGCTTCTGGTCTACGTTGAATACAATGAGCAATGCTTCTTAAATCTCAGTATTGTTGCATGCGATTCGGTGCTCATATTTGGTGAGTATTCAGCTGCACTACATACCGAAACACCTATAAGTGTTTGTATAATCTTGTTTACTTCCTTCCTGGCTGGTGAATATAATCGTTTATGGAATAAATAGGTAAAAATTAAACGCGTGATTCGTTATGTTAGCGGTAATTGATGTTTAAGGATTTTAAAATATATTGTGATTAGGTGAATTATGCAAAGAATACTAAAAGTGAAAAAACTGAAAAGAAATGCCTTTCTGAGTTTTGCTTTTTATCGAGCTTGAGGTTCTTTTACGTGTTGTAAATCTATTACGCAGGATCACCGACTTTACTTCCCTTCCTAAGGAAGCCTGCTAAGGATTTTTACGCCCGAAAGAATCCCTCCCCCGGGTTTGAACCTGTTTAATTGTCCAGTTAAATGGGCGCAAAGCAACGTAAACAAATTTAAGTTCACGCTTTTAACATGAGGTTCTTTCCGGCCGTTAAAATGGTTTTAACACAGAAAAGACAGCATAACTATACTAATATCTGTAACATAGTATGTTGTTAATTGCAAATAACATGCCAAGCTTGTAAAATCGATGATCAATTGTAAAAATACGTAACTGTACAGTTAAAAATTACTAAATTAGTGTCTAAACTAATAAATTTGTAGCCAATTTAAAGTGCATAAAACGTTACTTTTAACGCCTAAAATTCCGAGGTATATTCATGATAAACCTAAATTATCACAAATACCAATAAAGATAACCGAATTTATTCAGCCTCATTTACGAAACACGTTTATCTCCATTTTGGAACAAATTTTAATTCCAATAACTTGTAAAACTGCATGTCTTTCGATTCAGATGATTGTTTCAAAACCAAAATGTAACACTGTGGCATTAGATGACATGGAGCTTTATGTAATGGATGTTAAAGCACCATTTCTCAAGAGCACAGAGCAAGATTTCTACGACGCGCGATAAGCCTACGCCAGCAAGGCACAAGGTGTTCCCTAAAGCTCATTAACGGAGTGGGATTCATATCTCCCTGTCTGAATCAGCAGCCCCAGGACAAGGTGGTGCCGGCAGAAGAAAACTGCATGTGGAGCACAATAGTAAGTGCAAGTTATGGCTGTTGCACCAAGTCTCACCCTCCGGGAAACAAACTGTGGGAACGGTACAAGAAGCAGCTGAGGTGCTGGTGACGCAATAAGAAGTTCCACAATACAGCTGGAGGGACGTGACGTAACTGCCGGAAGGAAAAAGAGAAGGGCGGAGGAGGAGGTGGAGGTGACGCGCTAGGGGAGAAAAGTGGACAGAGAAAAATCAGCCCGATAAATACAAGAATGTCGGTGTACTCGCTGAGAACGATACAACTTGTTTGAAACGGAGACAAATGAGTACAAGTCTTGATAAATCTCTGCAGGGCTCCACGGTCGTTCTACCTTTCCCAGAAAAACTGTTAATGTTCTTAATCCGCAATATGTTAGCAAAGTTTGCTACCGTCTGCTGAGGATTTGCTTTTGTTAATGCAAGTTACAAAAAAGAACTTAGATATGAGAAACCACAAATGTCTTTGCAGGTCAGGGATGCATTTTTCAGCTACAGACATGAGTTAAATCACTGGCATGAGCGGTCAATGTAAACCGGTTGCCAGCACTGTCATGAGTTTGACACAGCATTTCTGTTTCGTGATACAAATTCGTCTTTTATTCACTTATTAAACATTGCATTCTTTAGAAGTTGTGTACTTTTGTGAGCGATATGATCGAGCACACGAAACCTCTCCGGGCTTTCAAAACTTAGCTGAACACGACTATCTTAAAGAGGTCCACAACAACTCTTTAGTCAACAATAAAAACGAAGATTCACTATCATCATCCAGGTACTGACTGAAATTCTCTTTAGAGATTATAGAATATTTCTTTAAAGAAATGTGGGGAAAAACATGTGGATACCATCCCATAATGGCTACTAAATTATAAACCTATGGGCAAGAGAATCATGGCAGACCAAAGAAACAGTGAACACAGCAAGCATTTAATTCAAGAGTCCAGAACAAGTCATTTATCCCTGAAGATGAACGTGATGATGAATGATGAATGAGGATGATATTTCTGTTTATTATTACTATTATATATATATATATATACGAATATACACATTCTGGTTTTATGCTGTATAAACATTTTTCCGGCACCCAAAACAACAATTTTAACACATTCTTATCACTTTCCTACATTATTGCCTGCTGGACCATAAATATTTCCCAACTCAACTTCCCAATCCATCATCGCCTTCCAATTCCGTGAATCTACGTGCTATGCGGTCTTCCTTTTCTCCTCCTTCCTGGTGGCGTCCACTCCATTATTCTTTTGGGTAATCTTTCATCTTCCATTCCTTTAGCTTGCTCATAACATTCTAATTGTTTCTATTGAATAAAATTTAAAATTGAATTTTGAACATTCATATTTTCCGTTATATACTGCTTACTAATTTATTTCTCCTTTAGATATCCTAGCAGATCTCCTCCTCTTCTGTTGCCAATAATTTTCTTTTTAACTGATAGTTCAGAGTCCACATGTCGAAGTCATAGGTTATAAATACTTCAATCTATTGTTTTAAAAACTGCAGTTTTAGTTTCTTTTCAGACCTGTTTATCCCATAATATATCATTGAAAGTAGATATAGCATACATTCCTGAGTTTATCTTTTATCTTATTTCCTTTCCTTTTTTATTTATTTAAATTTATTTTAAGTCGTGTGAACTCGCTGGTCATATCGGACTCCATAAGGATACAAACCACTATAATAAATTACATTGTAAATGCACATTAGTCAGGCAACATAATTTGCCGTATATCTTAATTTCCTTAATATACTTAGTAGCATTTCTTTAAACACTGAATTACTGATGGCGTTACACATGCTGTCCGAACTTCACAATCTCGTCTTGCACTCGTATGGTGATGACAATCCAGGATCATATGAGGTACAGCAAGTGGACATTTGCAGAAGTTAAAAATTGGAGGAGGATCATGAAGTATAAGGTAGAAGTGGGTGATGGCTGTGTGCCCTATGCGTAATCGTGCGAGAGCAACTTGTTCCTTACGAGAAATCACTTGGTATAGAGGAGAGAGAGGAGAGTAGATGTCATACAGTTTACTTTTAGATGAGCTGTTCCAATGCTACTTCCATATTCTGAGTGATCTTCTTCTGGATATACTTGTTTCGCATCTTGTGTAATATTTACACCCAGGTATTTGTATTCTCCTGTGTGTTTAATTACTCCATTTCGTCTTCCAGTACCAAATCTTGAACATCTCCAATGGTCATATATATACCGATTTATCCATGTTTACTTTTAGACCTCATTTGTTGCATTCTTAATCAATTCCCTTGTAAGATATTCTACGTCTTCATATTCTTGGGCGAGAATTAACTTATTATCCGCAAATTGCAGGGAGTATATTGTTGAGTCATCATCTCTTGTAATTCCCATACTTTTGCACTTATTTTTCCAACCTTCTATGGCTTTATCTGTGTAAATGTTATATGATGTACGAGATACACAGCATCCCTGTCGTAATCATTTATTAACATGAAATCCGTTTGAGAAGTATTTTCCCTTATTTGCTCTTACATACTCACAACTTACTTTTGTATAAATTTTGAATAGCTTTTATCAAAATAGTTCAATTTCCGTCAACTTTAAAGCTAACCATAATTGTGATAATATGCTTTTTCTATACCAATGAATACCAAATGGAGGAGTTGTGTTCTAGCTGTTTTCTTCTCTGTTATTTGATGTATATAAAGTATATGATCAATAGTTGATCTGCCTGCTCTAAAGCCTGATATTCTTCTGCTTCCAGATCTTTGAACAGTAGCTTAAAGAAATGCTTAATTATTTTACCATATAGCATACTTAATGTCCTATTTACCCTAATGTTTTTCATTCATCTTTTCTCCCCTTTTATGTATTGTAAAATATATCCTATTTTCCAATCTTCAGACACATCCTCATCATTCAGACATCTCTCAGTTGTTCGTATAGTTTATCTGTTCCATGCTTTAGCAATTCAACGGGGATACCTACAACCCCTGGGGGCTTTTCCGCATTATAACGATTTTATTGCTTCCTTTACTATATATTCATTCAATTTTGTGCATATACTCATTCAATTTTGTGCATATACTCATTCAATTTTTCATTAAATTCTTCCTCCATTGTACTCATATATTGCTCTCTGTTTTCTATTAATAAGTTCTTAAAATAATTCTCCGATTATTGAAAATTAATATATTTACAAAACTCTTCTTTATCATTGCTTTTAATATTTCTTAAAGTTTTCCAAGCTTCTGTACTCCCTTTTCCTCCAATGAACGCTTCTATCTTATGACATGTTTTTTTTTCAACGGTTGTTTTTATTATTATTATTATTATTATTATTATTACTATTATTATTATTATTATTATTATTATTTATTGTCGCTTAACTCGGCTATTTGCAACACAAAAATTAGAGAACAAAGCAAATATCTTGATACAGTGGATTATTGCATTATAACCAATCACAACACAATATAACATATACATTTTACTAAATAAATTCTATACGATTATAGTACACTCATAACTTGTTATACAGTGATATACAGTGAAGACATTTAAGGATAGTTTGAAATATTTTCGGGTTGTTGAATACTGTTGCAGGATGAGCTGTTATATTGTAATGTTTTCTTTTTCGTATTACTCGTATGCTGGGCATTCTGTGAAGATGTGTTGGATGGCTAATATTTGTTGACAATGTTGACATTCAGGTGGCGCTTCCTTGCGTAAAATGACAGTACGTGCGAGCCTTACGTGTCCAATGCGAAGTCTTCTTAGTTTTATTTCATTCCAGCATTTTAAAATTATTACCATAGCAAGTGATGAAAACTTAGTAGATTTATGCCATGTAATTTTGTTTTGGCATTACTAAGACATTTATTGGTCCAACTAGGTGTTATTTCTCTTACTAAGAGTGTTACATATTCTAAACATTTGATTGGAAATTCGTATTTAATGTTTTACACTAATGAATATCTTTATTCATTATTATTTTGCTGTTATGTGTACAGATTTTAATCAATGTATTCAAATTTGTGTATTGGTTCTTTTATTGTACTCTACAATGACTTCTGTTGTATGTATAAAATTTTCCAGGTTGAAATCTATCTCGGGGCGACATCGGAAGGTCAACATTAACAACGAATTTATATATTTTATTTATTTAACATGTCAACTTATTCGACTTGCTCAACATCACAAAGTTTAATAAAACAAAGAATAAGAATAGAAATACAACAAAAATTAAACAAATGTGATAATGGAACAATGGAACAAATGTGACATATAAATAATAAAACTAGTATAAAAATTACAATTGAATAAAATTGTAGAATGTGATAAATTTGATACAGACAACATACAGAAGAATACTTAGTTTTAAAATTTCGGAATATAGGTGATCTTAATTAGTTTAGCTAGCCTTTAAGTGCAGACTTAGATGCTGTCAAAATAATTTTGGATGCAATTTGAAGCCCAAAAATAGGAACGGTCACTCAAGCTCCTAGATTCAGACCTCCTGACTCATGACTATCAAAATTGTTATGAAATAAATTTAAGTGTAATTATTACTAACAAGCTGAGAAGTAAATTGTAGGTTTGGATAATGAATGTAGACACCGACACATTTTATTCCTTCACAGAAAGGTCGTTACGGGTTTTGAGCTCCGTATCTCTTAACTGAAGTCAGTTGCTCGCTTGCATTCTACAACGCTGCAAGTCTCACAAAGGCTAGTATTAAATCGAATACAAAGAAAAGCAAGCCTTTATCCAGAGTTCCACCCTCCATAACTAGTTTACTTATGGTCACCCCCTCCTGCTTCTCACCCTCCCCCGCCCACCAACATCATTGAATTGCGATGCATCACCCTTGCAAATCTTGGCACTGCTGCAAAACATAATGCCACCCTGCAGCGTCATCCAACAGTTCAAGTGAGGCCGTGAGAATTTACTACCGTTATTTTGTGGGAGTACGGGGGAGGCTGGGGAAAGCTGAATTTCTGGAAATGTAACTCTTGGTGTACAAATGCCACCTGGAACATATTTACTTCTTCTTAAGCTTGAATAGTGTAATGCATCGAGTAACGCTTTCCTTTCTTTGCTTTAACACTTAAACATATACTTGAACTTTTGCATCACTAAGCTCATTTTAATATGAGTAACTTTTAAGACAAACGACTTAACCTTTTAGAGCAGATTACGCAGGTTATTTTAAAAGTTTAGGCATTTAAATAACTTTTGTCGGGATAATAGCTTCAAAATGTTACGCACTTAATGACATTTAACTTCACAGCGAAACTGAATTTATGTGTTTTGATGATACGATAAACCCATTACATTAAAACTGGATTGACTAAAAATCCACGTGTTCGCTTAATATGGTAACTGTGAATTTACCATCTCAATATAATGGTTTTTGAGAAAATTGAATCCCTCTCCCAAAAAGGTAAAAAAAAACAGAAAGAAAGAAAGAAAGACTCTATAGTTTATTATACAAATTTTATATATGTATATATATATAATTTTTTTGTGAAAATAGTTAAGGTTTTACTTCCTACTTAAAGTAGTTAGAGGAAGTATTGCATTACACCCAAAAATTGATATGAAAACTTCGTCGGAAATATACGTTTTGGGGTTCTCTGAACCATAAAAATCATTTTTTTAATTAGTCTCTCTGTGAGTCTCTACTAAAAAGCGAATAAATCGAACTTGTATTTAAGTTCAGCATCTTCCAAGGATGTGACACAAAGACATTCAAGAAAACCTCTCCTCATCAAACTGCCATTCACATGGAGGAATTTTCGTTATTTTTTATTTTCTCAAAAATTGCGTTTAACGAGCTTGATTATGATACACTAAATCTCCATCTAATGGCAAATAAATTTCACTAAGATTAGCTGATATTTTCTGAACTGATAAATGTCATAACCTACTATCAGCAACATTATACTAATTTTAATGGTGCTACGGAACATGTTTAAAAATGTACATATCTGATGCATTTTTCTCAGAATCTAATGAATCTAAAGATCTTGCTTTTGGGGGGGGGCTTTTAAAATGAAAAGCATTAGAAACTTGAAATATTTTTGGTTATAAATAGTACTATTCAAAGGCAAAAGCTATTACTTATTTATTTGCTGAGTTTCCAAAAAACAGAAAAGATAGCTTATTGTGGGAAAATATGCCAGAAAGTATTAATGAAAAATTTTAATTTAAAACTTATCGAAGACTTGATTTTCAACAGAAAACAGCATTTTGGTTTAAAAGATAAAAAGTTTGAATCCTTTATATAAAACTTTAATGTAAGACCTAAAATAGGCACACTAAATTTTCTCTGAGATCAGAGATTTTTTAAGAAACCTATATCCGAAATAGAAAAAAAAATACAATTTTTTAGGAATATTGATATTGTTATTAAAAGTATTATAATTCCAAAAAATACATACTTATTAATGTGCACTTATAAGAAATCAATTCATTTATCAGTTATCGGTAAAATTTAGTTAGCCTTGGATAGCGTAGATTAGGAGAATATATTTTATTTCTGGCAAATTTATGCATAGAAATTCACAGGCGTTCTCGATTCCTTTCCTTTACTTTTCCAAAGAAGTTTTTATTTTGTTTTTCACTCCATAACAGCCTGTAAATACATTGAGTTATTACCGTCGTTTTAAATTTATTTTCTTATTTTTATTTTCTTCCGCAAGTTCAAAAACATGTCCCGGTGCAAATACTCCTAAAATTCAAAAGTTTACTTGTTTTTCGAGGAGAACTTTTTTTCGTTCTTTTTTGGCAAATAAAATTTTGCTTGCCAATGTATTTTGAAGAAACAATTCCAAGTCTTGCTTTTCTATCCACTATTATATTTTGGTTTTCATTCATATTTTCTTCATTTCTAAGTCTGTTATTAATACTAGAGATATTACGACATTCATTTACATGGCTACATTCATCTTTAGGTCTATACACTGGTATTTCGCCTGCAAATTTTAGTGTTGGTTGTGATACAGTGTTGTATATCACTCTCTTAGAATCTCTCTTCCGAAATTTCGGTTTATGCACTAGTTATGGTTACTAATAGCGTACAGTTGCTGTAACCCTGTAGTGTTACTGTTATATGTTTCGCTGGATATTCCTCTTAAATACTTTTAATACATTAATATCATTTTATTGTAATTTTTCTCTTATGTGTATACATTTGATAAATTGTTTCGAAATTTTCATATTGTACTGTTTTATTGTGCTCTACTGGTAGAAAATAAAAGAATATAAATTTTTCAGTGGAACAAAAGAAATGTAGTTTAAATCCTTGGATATCTATTATAAAAGCATGTATGTCAGTCACTGATATTTTTCCTTAGTTTATAATTATTTAAAACAGAAGTTACCATTCCACTACTCCATTTCAAAGGAGGTCAGCTTCCTCGGCAAACAATTCCTTAACTCTTAACACTAAGTGCAATTCTGATGCACCTATTTTCTAAACCTGAATAACCCTCAGTGTAGCCTATAATGAAAGAGGTATCATATAGTGACTAATAACTTAGTTGATGCGACTACATAAAAGAAAAAGTGGTAGGTATGAAATTTGAATGAAGAGAAATTATGTCGTTTGACCGCGCATTCAAACAGTATAAGATACCTCCCTGCTGTGCCTGTGAAAGAAGGGTGAAGCTGGGGAGGGTTTGGTTCGCCGCATGAAGGGTTTGAATGTCTGTAAAGAAAATTAAGACTGCTTTGACAGAGGCAATAATGCAGATACGGACGTTATTCTGTGCCAAGCGTTATAACAACTTCCTCTAATTTCATGTAACATAATATTTATTTTGGCATAAGATGCGTTCTTTCCTTGCTTGTATTAGTTCATTTTCTGACTTAAATACTTCATATGAAAGATTATTTTTCAAATTAATGACAGCAGCACTGTAGTTCGATTCGTGCATTATAGGCATTTTTGGATGAGTCCATTTTGAGTCCATGTCACGTCGTAATTATAGGGAAATTCTAATAAGTATAGATTTTGTGCATTAATAAAGTTTAGTGCTTTTATGAGATATACAGCTATATAATGGTGCAGAAACCGATCTCACTAAAGTGCCAGCATACCCAGGAGTAAAGATTTAAAGCCTAAAGTCACCTCTGTAGCCTTCTGCGTAGTGAGGAATTTCATTAATTAATTTGAAAATTTCACCAGAAGCTCTTAAGATGATAAAATGTATGCTCAGAGTTTTAGTGAGACTATTATTAGGAATTAATTGGCTTTAGAAACTGCATTTATATCTGAAAAGCAAAAAGAATTTATTTTCCATTTTATTTGCATATCTAGTGACACATTTTGTAACACTTATATATCTGGAATTCAAATTTGAAATTCTGTTCCAACATTTTGAAAAATGCACCGTAAGAAGATTTCACCCTAACCTAAATTCTTAATGGAGTTTTATTGATAATTACATTTCATAATATTATTGTAACTCCTTAAAACCTTAGAAAATATGGGTTTTCCTCAGGGATTTACACTATGAATTGAACTCGAATATTAGGAGTTTCTTATAGAGCATATGTATCTGGTATTAAAATGAAACTAATTATTGAAAAAATTTCCAACGCATATGGAGGAGGGATGGCTTTTGTTTTTACCTCGGCCGTCAGCCTCAAAGATTATTGTGCAACCCCAATGGAAAGGATGGCATCATTTTTTTCCTCAAAATCTGTTCCCTGAAGAAGCTGCAATATCTTGTTTCCATGGCAGCATACTTTCCTATGTCTTCTGTGATTATAGAAAGTCCTTTCTTAGTAGGAATGGACAGTCAAAGAGGATATGCGAGACAGTTGCGTCTTTGCACATTCTACAGGATGGCCAAGATAAAAGGCGGCAAACAATCCACTACAGAGTAGAAAATTATTATTATTATTATTATTATTATTATTATTATTATTATTATTATGAACAATGAACAATACAGAATAATAAATTAGTATTATTACTAACAGTAAACAATGTGCTGAGCATTCAATAGGTTCGATAGTTCACAGGAGGTGCTGAAACTGTTAACATGAACTTCCATACACAACTAGCACGCCTCAACATGTTTATGGAAACTTTTGCCAGCTCATGTGGTGTGATTTCCACAATCGTATTGCGAATGTTTGTTTTCAACTCTTCAATTGCATGCGGGCTACTACTGTAGACTTTACCCTTTAAATTACTCACAAATAAAACTCGCAGTTAAACAAATCGGGCGACCTGAGAGGCTATAAACCTGCAGAAACTCCGAAAGCGTTATGGACGTATGACATTGAAAACCTTGAAGTATGCGCCCTAGCGCCATCTTGCTGGAAAAAGCTCATACTCTCGTTCTTCCTCAGTTAGCTACGCTATGAATGGTTGCAATAATTTCGTTACATACTGTGGC
Source organism: Deroplatys truncata (assembly GCA_030765065.1). NCBI lineage: Eukaryota > Metazoa > Arthropoda > Insecta > Mantodea > Mantidae > Deroplatys > Deroplatys truncata. The sequence continues at coordinate 136,485,942 of CM060981.1, forward strand.
GGGGCTGTATGGGTAATGGGTTGTTTCTTGGTGTTGGGTTGATTATTCGGAAGGGTTGATGTTGCTGCCGGCTACTCAGGTAGAGGAATGTTGGTTGTGGAACTCTTACCTCAGGAAGTGTGGACGGGAGATGAATGAAGTTCGCTGTTCTCCTCTCAGATTGCCCTATTTATTGAAGAGCCACACTGTTGTCCTCGTCCGAATACCCTTCACACAAGACGCGGTTCTGCCTATCAATCCCTGCTATTCTTTACGTGCTTTACCCTTTCTTAAGTACCTTTAGAAGTTGAACTATGTTACGACGTTGACTTGACTTTTGTTATTTCCTAGCTACCCTTTACTCACTTTGACTTTACGCTAATTTTCAATTACATAAAGACTGGATTTTAGACATCTACACTGCTCCCTCTCTTATATAAAATGCTTTGACTTTCTACCTCTATCTTACTACTCTGAGCGACACGAATTGATTTGTGTTAACATCTCTACTGCTTCCTGGTCCTACTCTACCCAACGGCTCGACCCTAAGTCATCTACTCTTCAAGTCACGACACGAAGTGAAGTATCTTACACACGTCTGAAAATTGCTCTCCCTCATAGATAATTTTCTATTTCACGCCTCTTTTCTAGTTTCGATCTATCTTTTTACTATGCACGTGACTTTCATCATTTCTTATTGCTCAGCTATCTAAATTTTTCTTCGTTTTCCATCGTCGCTCTGACCTCGTCCGCGTCTGCCATTTACACCTTATGTTCGCTTGAATGACTTTTGTGTGCGCTTGACTGAATTCGATTTCCGTTCCCTTGTCTACGCTTTCTGTGAGTTCCACTAGTTTTCAATAGGACTTAAGCGTTTGCTAATGTATCTTTTCCTGTACGTTCCTAAGCCTTCCATCCTTTTTACAGTTTTTGCCAAGTCTCTTCGTTCTAAAATACACTTTTCTACATTTTATTTCACGTTCTGATTATTTATTCGTATCTGCTCTTTACTTTATTTCTCTCGTTATGATTTTATTCCCCCCTTTTCTAATCCTTAATATTCTCTTTTATTCTTCCATCTTATTGGTATTCCCCTCATTATTTTGATTAGATGCTTATTAATATTCTTATTAAGGTTATTATTATTCATATTATTCGGGGGATCTTATCACTTCAATACACTCGAGAGATTACTTTGGTATTGAAGACAATGGGACCTACTATCCGTTGGCCTGAAACTGCACACTAAACGCCTATTTTCACGTCATGCAGAGCCACCGCAAAGTGTCTGTTGACCAATAACGTGTGTTTTGAGAGTTCACGTACCCGCTAAGGTGAAACCATACTTCGTCTGTGATGAAGTAAAGCGTTGGATCCAGATAACCATCAGCGACATGCGTGAATAACCATTTGCAATAGTGTTGTCGCTTTGCGTAATCCTTAGTTTTAATGTTTGCATTACCCTTACTTTGTATAGTTGTATCTGTAGGCATGACGTTCGTTTGATGTTTAGTTGGAAGGATAGCCGTCTGGCTGATTTCCGTGCACTTCTTACCATAGTCGCTTGAACACGTTGAACATTTTCCGGCGAACAAACTGTCTTTACACGGTACGTTTGGGGTTAGCGACTGAACCTGTTGCTCTAGGTTTACTGATTACTTTCTGCACAACACTTTTTGCAGGAGTCTGTTGATAATTTCTCGTTAACCTCTCGTTTAACGTTATAAACGATTTACAGTCAAAATAAGTTTCAACAATAAGCACTCTTTGTTCGATTGAAAACGGCATTCTGCAGAACTGTATTCACAACAAACCTCAACTGACAACTGTCAATGGCTGCTCGACATCACGCGACCCCGCTCGAGCGTCCCACTATCGTCAAGGAATAACAACACTCAGATTTAAATACAGTATATAGCACTTAAATTTTCCAAGAAAAGACTTTAATATTTATTAGAAGACACAGTTAAATTAATATTTTTTTCCATACATGTTGAATATAACACATGCAGTTTTAGGAATTAACTAAAGGTTAACTTATGAACTTACAAATTAAATTAAATAAAATTGTAAAAGAAACATGACCATATTTGTACAACTTTTCTATTTGTACATTAGAAGTAATAGTTTAATAACAAATACACCGCTGCTAATCTAATATTTTGTTGGATACCCTTTGGCTTTAATAAATGCCTCACACCTTCTCTTCATAGAAGTAACCAAGTTTTTGCATTCTTCTGGGCTAATTTTATTCCATTCTTCTTCCACAACTCGTTTAAGCTCTTGTTTAGATTTTACTCTGCTTTTACGGACTTGTTTCTTCAGAACTGACCACAGATGCTCGATTGGATTCACGTCTGGACTCTGAGGAGGTGTTTGTAATAGTTTGGGTACATTCCATATCAACTAATTTATGTTCAGTCTTGCCTTGTTTACTATTGTTATCCTGCTGAAACCTATAACCAGGTTCCATGCCCATTTTCTGGGCACTCTGCTTTACATTGTTCTTAAAAATGCCAAAATATACATGTTTGTCCATAGTGCCATCAATAAATTGTATATTACCAACAGTTGGATGACATGCAGGCCCAGAGCGTAATGGAACCACCACCATGCTTAACTGTGGGAAGAGTGTTTCTGTAGTCATTGTCTGAATTTGCTTTTCTCCAGATTCTGTTTATCACATCTGACCCAAAGAGGTTTATCTTAGTCTCGTCTGACCATATCACGCTGTTCCAAAAGTTCTGATCCTTATGAATGTGATCTTTAGCAAATGCAACTCGTTTCTTCCTGTTTGCTGCACTTACATAAGGCTTCTTCCTTGGTGTTCGGCCTTGGTATCCATACTTCCATAAGACACGACGAAGAGTTTGGTTATACATATCCTTTCCTCCAGACACATTTTCTACTAATGATCGTAATTGAGAAACAATTTTGGATTTTCTCGGATTCGGCTTACAATGTAACGTTCCTCTCGTGCATTCGGCCTACTTTCTTTAGGTTTTCTTGGTAAATTCTTTGTAGAACCTTGCTCCCTAAATTTTTTGCCTACGTACTGAATGGTAGAATGCCGTTTATTTACTGTCTATCCTATTTTTCTGAGAGAATGCCCTCTAAGTGCCAAGTTTATAATTACTTGCTTCAGATCAGAACTAAGCTCATTTTACTTACCCATTTCGATCACTACTGACAGAAGGTATACAACTGCGACCGCAGTAGCCTAAACAACCTTTGAAACACGTGCATGTTGAAGCTGTTTACGACGCAGTGGTCATTCTTAACAACTGTACGAATAGGAAAGTTGTATAGAATTGGTAGCTACTTCTTTAACATTGCTGTTTCATGCAATGGTGTAAGTTTGAAATGCATTTTTTCATTGGAATTTGTTTGAATTAGATTCATCAAGCACGTATAAATGACTCACAGAAAAACACAGTTATTAAGCAAGAAGAGAATGACTTTTTATTGAAAACCTGATGCGTACGAAAAAGAATGTTATATACTGTATGACGTTCAGTATAACACGGAGCCTTCTTTATCTTGGCCACCCTGCACAAATGGGTTCATTCTTGTAGAGTCCTACTTTACGTAGGTGTTTCCTGAAGTGACCATGTTCAGAAATTAACGCAATTACTTTCCTTACTTCTGTTCTATCCAATCTCTGAAGCAATGAGGAGTGTTGCATGGACCCAGGACCAGTTTCCTGGTTTGTCTTTGTCCAAGATAGTTTGCCAACTCAATTGGTGTTTTTCCCTAATCCATGCTTTACCAAGGTTTTGGCAGTACATGTATTAATTCCAACTACGCGTTCAGGGCCAACATAGGGTACCTCAGTGCCCCTAGATATGTGTAATTTCCTGATCAGGTTTAACTAAGAATTCAGTTGTACCGCGGTCTCTTTGTGTATTGCATTTATACGCAAAATTTTGAAACAACCATCTTGAATGTATTCATGAAATATTTTCTGAATTTCAAACCGTAAGTTGGAAGGACTGACTAAAAACTGTAAGAAACTAAGCAGCGAAAAGGAACATAATTGCAAGAACATTCCATTCTAATCTTTGGATTAAATAGCATCAAACCATCATAGCAGTGCAGGGATAACATTTTGGCTTCTTATATGTACAATATGATAGATAGATAGATAGATAGACAGACAGACAGACAGACAGACAGACAGACAGACAGACAGACAGACAGACAGATACTTTATTTGTACATTTTTTCTACACAATTCTTTTTACAATATTCCACTTATATACTAACTTAACCTATGTACAAATTTCCTTGCCAGCTATACTTCTCTTTGTCTGGCACCCTGGCCTTCTGGCTCGTCTAAGCATTCCTTGCTACCTTTAATCCCTATTGCCCATCTTCTCCTTCCTCCGTTTGCCTTTCTACCTTCCTTATCTCTCTTACTTTTCTAATCCATTTCTCTTTTACTTCCTTTAAGAACTCCCCTATAGTCTTATTTTGCTTTTCTTCTTTTCTCGTTAGCATTTTAATTGCTACTATTTTTCTATCCATTTTTTCCCATTTTTCTTCCCATACTTCTTGTCTCTATTCTGCTAATTCTTTGCATTCTGTCATATAATGCTCTGTGCTTTCACTGCCTCCGCATAATTCACAAATTCCGTTTTTTTTTTACCTCTTAGCTCTCTCAGATACATAGATTCTGTTCTCATCCATGCAAATGCTTCTTTTTCTGCTCTATTACAATAATCCACATACCCTTCTCTTCCCCATTTCCTTTTTACTAATCTATAGAACCCTAGCGACTTTTTATTCTTTAAGCTTCCCCAAATCTCTTCTCTTTCTATGTCCTTCACTCTGTTTCTTACTGTTATCCAGAAACCATTGCTATTTCTTTCTCCTGTTCACCAAATATCTCCCATTCCTATCTTCTCCATATTTTTTTCTACCCCTGTCCACTAGCTATTTATATTTTTCATACGGCTTCTTATATAGTGGGTGCATGTTCGATTCTTGGTTGGGTGAAACTGGTTAAGGTGCGCCGGCCCTCGAGGCGTGGCCGCTAGAGTGTATAGCTCCGGCGCTCCCGCCGGTTCGAGTCCCGCCATGGGCATGGGTGTTTGTGTGTGTATATATGTGCTGCGTAATTGCGGAAATAAGCGGTAACGAAAACAGTAAAACACAGTGTCATAAACTGGGTAAAACAAGGGAACCTAAAAAAAATGTTTTTTATCGCCTCCAGGCTCTCTCGCGCCGCAGACAACAAGGCTGCCGCAACATTATGAGCACGCTCTTAACGACATTACACCTCCCACAAAAGTGCATTCTACCCAAAAAATCTCGGTGCCTATCTCGAATTTTTGGGTAGGACTCCTACCTCCTTATATTTACTATAGGAAAGTAGTAGAGCATGTAAAAGGTGTGCAGTATACATCGTAGTGTTAATTGTCCCACAATTAGCATCCCATTTGGGAAAGCTATTTGTTGGGATGATAAATTTGTGATGCAGCTGCTGAAAAGGAGTTCTGGGATGAAGATGTGAAACTCCTCGGTTTCTTGAAGTAGATCACGTTGCTCAGTTCATTTTGGAATGAATTTTAATTCTACAGGATTGGTGGTTTTAGAAAGACTCGTGAATAGACAGGCCTATCATGTGTTGTTTGCTGAACTATTTTTTAAAAGGAACTAATTGTTCTTCCACACAAGCCGTGTGTTGGACAGGGTTGGAAAGGCAGAATCAGACGACTGAAAAATTCAATTCCATAGCCGGGATTTGAACCACGGATCTCCCGGTCTCCGTCCGGTTGCTCAAACCACTGAGCTACCATGGCAACATACCGGCGCGCCATTAAATTTTCCAACTGATTCGCATTTTTCCCGGTAAACCACAAGGAGATCTCAAACTGTATTGAGATGACATACACCTACAATTTTGTAAGTCCGTGGTTCAAATCCCGGCTATGGCATTGAATTTTTCAGTCGCCTCATTCTACCTTTCCAACCCTGTCCAACACACGGCTTGTGTGGAAGAACAATTAATTCCATTAATTGACCGACCTAATAGTGGTTGAGAAGCCCGGGAATTTAAGTACTTACAAAATTGTACGAGGGGCACTATTTATATTTTGAACCTAACAATTAAAACAAAGTAATTTCTGATTGAAAACTGCTTTATTGTTTTTCAGAATATTCTCTTTTTGATCAATACACTTTTGCATCCGTTTGAACCATTTGTCAAAGCATTTATTCCAGTCTTCTTGAGACACCTCCAAAACATGGTTTTTGAAGGCATCAACGGCTTCTTCTGCCAACGAAAATCGTTGTCCACGCAATTTATTCTTGATGTTCGGGAACAAAAAGAAGTCATTGCGTGCCAAATCAGGACGGAAGACCCATCAATTCGATTTTTTGAGCCTTCAAATACTCTATTGTTAGAGGAGATGTGTGTGCGCTTGCATTGTCCTACGGTTCTTGTTGGTTTTCCTTACTTCACCGAACACTTCCGGCAAGCAAATGGTTGTGTAACATTTACGTTCCTCTAAAGGCACTGTTGCCACATGGCCAGTTTTGCTGAAAAAGCAGGCGACCATTTGCTTCGAAGTGTTTCGAGTGCCCACAACTTTTGTTGCATTTGCTTCATCTTGAAGCACCCATACAGTCGACTGCTGTTTACGTTCCGGCTCATACGCATAGATCCATGATTCGTCACCTGTTACAATCTTATGTACGTCTTTTGAGGCACCGCCTTTGTATTTCTTGTGCATTTTTGTACATCGATCGACACGAGCATCTTTTTGAGATTGCGTCAAATTATGTGGGATCCAACGAGAACAAACCTTTTTCACGGCTAAATAATCATGCAATAGTTTATATATAACTGGTGGAACTAATGCCTAGGGTTGCTTCAATCTCACAGTATGTCGCATGACGATCTTTCATTATTAGTTTTTGCACAGCATCAATGTTTTCTGGCACAACTGATTTTGGACGACCTTCACGAACTTCATCATTGAGCGAACGGCGGGCACGATTAAAATCGTTAGACCAGCGTTTCACAGTGGCAAAGGATGGAGCTTTGTCGCCAAATGTGGAAGTTAGTTGATCGATGCACTCTTGTCTTGATAATCCACGTCGAAAGCATAATAAATCATTGCACGAACATTTTCCCGAGTTAATTCCACGTTTTTGTTGACACACGGTTTTCAAGTTAGTGTAAACAAAACAAATGAGACTCTATTGACAAAATGTTTGAAGTAGATTATGGTAAAAAATTTCAAACTTTCCATTGAAAACGTCAGATGTCACCTACAACATTCAGGGTTGCCAAGGCTCAAAATATAAATAGTGCCCCTCGTAGGTCGCCATTGGGGTATGTCATCTCAATACAGTTTGAGATCTCCTTGTGGTTTACCGGGAAAAATACGAATCAGTTTGAAAATTTAAAGGCGTGCCGGCATGTTGCCATGGTATCTCAGTGGTTAGAGCAACCGGGCGGAGACCGAGATATCCGTGGTTCAAACCCTGGCTATGGCATTGAATTTTTCAGTCTTCTGATTCTACCTTTCCTATTTTTTAAAAGGTTTTTTAATATTCACTTAAGAATCCTATCGACTGAAGCACAATTTTTTTTACCCTGTCTGTTCCTGATGCATATATATATATATATATATATATATATATATATATATATATATATATTACTTCATGTATTCGCAGTGTTTTAATTATTTTTCAATATACTGTTTTTTCAGTTGTCGCTTATTTTTATACAACATGGAATTAAACAATTTTAAAATGATATTTCATCGATGTTTATTGATTCTGAGGTTATTTGGACAATACTTCTAGGAACTTAAGTTTTTTCATGTGCATGTTTATTAACGCGGTACTAAGCATTTAAGCAAAACCAGGACGATTAGTTACTATACATGGAATGAATGTTTATAGGCTTGTATTCTCCTACAGTAAAGGTAGAGGTGCAAATCAACGGAGGGTGGCCCCCGAAACTGGGGCAAAGCACCGCACCAGACCAGTCGGCCCCTTGTGTTTCTATCAGTGACCCCCAGAAGGGAGGGACGAAGGGAGAGACCCGAAGTTCGACCAGATGACGATGGGTGTAAGCACAGACGGGGTTCATAACGTTTCCAAATACAACGCATCCTACACTACCCGGGCCCACTCACAGGCCACCAACCTCCTGCTGCCCCCCCCCCGGAGTGGAGCCCACTCGGAGAAGAGACCTAATTCAGCAGACCTCGCAGCGACGCCAGGGAAGAATCCTCTACAGTGCGCAACCCACCGTCCAGCCGCAACACACCGAATACCGTCGCCTGATCCTACAGCCCTGAAAGGGATGACCGGGAAGGTACAGGAAATCGGGAGAGTCGTGGTAGAAGATGAACCATCCCAGCATTCGCCTGACGACCCGGGCGAGCCACGAAAAACCCATGGGCGAGAGAGGGCGTTCGCTGGGGATCGAACTCGAGACCTCTTGAATGCGACGTTGCCGCCCGAACCATACCGCTGGGCATTCTCCTTAGTGCCATGCTATTTCTTTCTCATATAAACAATCTCACATGGCTTCTAATTGTAGCCCAAGAATAAAAGCTAGGAAAATAAACATATAGGGTTGCCACATAAATTTAACTTAGGCACAATACATAATAACTTCATTAATTAATATTTACATTATTATTGTAAGAAAATGTAGGTATGATCACGGATTGTTTGTCCAGGTGTTGACAATGTATTGTGAAGCATGGGTTATATGCTTGTGTGGCTATAGTAGGTTGCTTCAGCTTTAAAATTCAACTAATTTAACATTCCATGAGATAGAAAACATATATACATTGTAAATATAGCATTCAGATGCTTTTTAGGCTTATTTTAAAGTACAGAAGCCATTGAAATTAAAGCTAAGACTGCATATGGAATGATACGCTGCTTTTAAGATAATTAGCAAATAAATAACTAAATTAAACACATAATTAACGTCTTAGGGGATTGGTCAACTTGCATATTCTTTCTTAATACACAATTAATATCAAATATTTATCTTGAGTGACAAAATAGAACTAACTAGTAAAAGAGTGGTTAGGATTCTAAAGATGGGTGCCAAGAGCATAAATGTATGCCTGCTTAAGGGAACCTTATATTTAAGTTGTTAATTTCCATATTTTTCAATGCATATAAGAGAAATCTATATTACTTTATCTGATATGCGTAAAATATGTGTTTAAATTCCAGTTCAATTTCCTTTAAACATTTTCAGATGACTATTTTTTTAATTTTTTTTTTTGGTTAATTTTTGAAAGAGCCCTTCACGATGTAAACTTTGAACATTATAATACATAAATTTAAGGATACGCTTTTAAAGATTTTTTCTTCAGAACTAAGGATTACTGTTTTTAAAAAAAATCATAAAGAATACCATTTTATTTTTAAAATAAAGCCTTAAACATGGAGCTTTTTTAAGTATGAAAAAAATTCTTACACTTCTCGTTGACGTTTCAAAAACTTATGGTGAAAATTTAAGAGAGATTGGAAGAAAACTCCTTCATGTGAAGCATTTGAAGTAAAGAAAACTGCTGTAAATAAGCTTGACAGTAAAAACGGAATTAAGCTACTTAAATGACCCGGAAGGCCATTTAAATATGGAGATGGAAAATAGAATAGAGTAGGAATCTACAATGTTTAGAGATTTTCTAAATGAAAAAGTAACATTTTGAAGATATTATCAATGGGACATGCCGTTAATAAACGGAACGAAACATCGAGACGTTGAGAAGGAGAAAAGTAAGATATTTCGAAGCAAAAAAAACGATAGAAAAATGAAAGCCAAAATCGACAAAAGCCGTTTAAAATTCTCTACATTCATTATATCACAACGATTGCCAGGCATACCTTTTCGTTAAGAAATGTTTAACGTTATTTTTTTCAATAAAAACAAACTTCAGAAGTACTTATTGAACTTTTATAATAAATTGGTATGTAATATTCTCATTAATAATTAACATGGAAGGCATACGATAATTCACCGAACAAATAGATTTCTGAAGATAGGCCGTAGTAATTTTCTTCTATTTTATTAATTTTGAAAATTTATTTACAGGGGTTTTACAATCATTTTGCAAAAAATTAATATTGATTTAATATGCTGAGAGGTTAGAGTTCAGTGTGCTGTAAACAACTGACTCGAGGATTTCTTTCTTTCTTTCTTTCTTTCTTTCTTTCTTTCTTTCTTTCTTTCTTTCTTTCTTTCTTCGTATAGCTAAGGGCAAATTAGGCACAAAACTAATATATAATCAGGTGCCATAACACCACCAAAAACACCATTGTTGTTTCAAGTCTCAGAGCCAAAACTACCTAATATAGCAATTTAGTTAGGAGTAATTTGAATATTTCGCCTACAAAGACGAGTTAAGGAATGTATTCTGCCCAGCTTGGTTTATGACAGGTTCCGTTACAGAATTGCAAGGCCAGACTCCTCTTCGATGAATATGCTGAGTATACCATGTATTATAATTTGTAGAGGTTTCTTAAATGCTACTTTGGCTATGAAATCGTCTCTATCTGCAGTTACGGTACTTTGAAATTTTACGTTTGCTTTCAGCTCTTAGCTTTAGTAATTAGATTCTAAACTTCATAATGCTATGCATTCCAGCATGGAAAAATATTACTTTGGTAGCTGTTCGTGTTTCAATTACAAGGCGAACTCTAAGATGTTTGTTTTTTCTGCGTTTTAGCGAAGTAATCACTAGTTTACGAATGATTTGGAATTATATCTCTGCTGTGTCTAACAATCCCAACGGTATACCTTTGAAGACGTAAGGTTCACCAGCTATGTGGTACAGAGATAGTGTTTCTACCTTATATCTAGAGGATCAAAGTTCGAATTTCTTGGGAGTTACTCGCATAAGTTCTTTTTTTTTCATTTGTTTATATTTTTCTAATATTTAGAATCTGAAAATAGATGCTGAAGAAATTATACATTTCCTTACGAGCGAGATGTTTATGAACGAGTTGTCGACTTTTCGAAATTAGATAAGTTAAGAAAATTATATTATCTGAATACTGTAATCTGTTTCTCGAAATGGCATCATTATTCCGAATATACTTTTCATTACACGATCATACAAATATGTACATAGCACTATTATTTTCTGGCAGTTTGGTTAACATGGCTTCAGAATTAGGTTGAACGTTTATCTTAAGTTACTTTTTTGACAGCGATTGCAAAAAGAAAATTAAAAACTTAGCGCGAAGTAGTATGACATATTAACAGTTTTCTGTAGTGCATACCTTTTGTTATTGTACAGTAATATCGTACTGCATTCAGAAATATTCCAAAAATGTATTTTTACTTGTGAAATTTCGTATATATTGTATATACGAAATAGAAGGTAGCTACTGAAGCATAATATTCCATTTTCCATACTTTTTTCTGCACAGTAACGTAAACTTTGACTTACTTGAAACATTTTTTTAAAATCATTCTTCTGCATAATAAAATTAGCATATTTATAAGTCATCTGTAATTTTCATTTTTTCTAGCGTTATCTCTCTGTTTCTTATCTATTTTAGAATCAAAACATTTTCAAGATTTGCTATCGAAGAAACAAATGCAATATTTATGATAAAAGTAAATAATTAAATAATAAATAACAAAACTCGGTAAATAAGCAAATCATTAAAAATGTATAAACGAGATATATATTTACAGATTTAGCATAGCTTCTTAAATTTAATCAAAATATTGTAATTTCTAGATAGAGTTCAGCAAAATATAATCCTACCTATGATATCGATAACGGGGAAGAGTACCTCGAATTCAAATATATAAAAAAGCAACAAAAATTAATTTTAAATAAAACATAAATAAATCCAAGTTAGAGCCAAGAAAAATAATACCTTCTATGAAAGAGTACTTTCTTTACTTATACTACAATTCCTATCTCGAGTGCGGTTCTTCCGTAAATGTCTTCATTCATAAGGAAATCTGGCACTTTGTTTAACATTTAAAAATATATGATGATACAGGTTATAAAAATGGCATTTTATTTTGCGAGTAACGTTTTTTCGTAAATAACCGAAGGCAGATTTTGTATTCCTGCAAGCAAAATAACGTCACTTTAAACATTTCATCATATAGCATTGTTAGCTAGCTCTTAACTTATAAATAAAATACTTCTTAATATCAACTCATCAATTGACAACAAACATTTTTCGCCATTATGCACATTGTATGCCAGTTTGTTTCATTCAACCCCAACATGAATCACCCCTCGATTATAATTTTGTTTCAACAACAAACAATCATGTAATACAAAAAAAAATACATATTGCATTTTAAAATGTTTAGTTTGCAACCGCTTAAGTAGATTTAATGAACGTCAAAACGTTAAAGTTGGTAAAATATGAAGTGTTACAATAAACTAGTTATCTTACCCGGTGTTGCATGGATACATTTCTGTAAGCAAGAAATATAGTAAGGGATTAAAAATAAAATTAGGGGTAGATTTTTAAAGCTGTTAGTGGACTATTTAACTCTGACCTAAAGCATAGGTGTCCAAAGTTTTGCTCAGACTAATCAAAGGGTGCAGATTTGTACGTAAGGATTTGAAAATTGAAGTGAGGTTTGAAAGGTGTAAGGTAGTCTTATAATTTTCGCCAATACATAGAGCTATCCCATGAGAGTGTGTCCAAGTGCTCAAGAGTGAGATTTCGAATAGAAGTTTAAAATAAAAGCTAAAGGTAACATGTCGTGCCGGCATGTTGCTTTGGTAGCTCAATTGGTAGGGTAGCGGCACGAACTACGTACTATACGTAGTAGAGAAAGTAATAAGGGACACATACTACATAAATGCTCGTATTTTAGAAGTATTTCCGAAATGACTCGGAAGCCGTGATGGACAGTTTTATACCCAGATATTTTCTGTGTTAAAATGCTTTTTTTAATGTCAGCATAGGTTACAACTTTTAAACCAATGCTAATTTTGCCTCCGTGGGTATGGATCCGGATATGCAAGAGAGAAATGAGATGGAAGATTTATAGAATTTGAGGAAGTGAAAAATAGCAGTCAGGACAAAGGAATACAGTTATTCTAATGCCCACTTAATACGTCATGGAAGTTTGAATGCATTTAACTCGAGCCTTTGTAGCTGTTTCTTTTCCGAAATAAATTGCTTCCATCTATCATATTTTATGTTTCATACCCAATTGGCATTAACTGTCGGAATGTGTAGATTTTAAATAAACAGTCCCGGCTTGAATAAAAAAAGGAAAAGGAATTATAATCACTTGAAAGCCCCTCGGTGCAACTCAATTTACTAAACAAATCCTCGCTTGAACTATCGACAGAGTCAGTCCTTTGTGAACCAAACCGCCTATATGCGTAGTGTTTTGAGTCTGCCACATAACCTGTTGTGAATAGCTAATGAGCTCGGCTTCCAACAACCCTCTAATCGTAGCGGCAGATGTTTTGAGAGCAGGAGAAGGGGCGTTTGCAACAACACCGCATTTACCAGAAGAGCAGGCACAAGTCGCTGAGTGATTATCCAATATCGAGTCTCTCGCTTCCTGGGGTGCCAGAAAAGAGAAACAGACCTGCTACTGAAAGCTTTTAAGCTATCGATATTATTCACATCTTCAATGCTTCGTGACACATCAGCCAGCTGTACCTTTTGTGGAGACCTGTTGATTTTGATTTGTACATCGATATCCAAATCAGGGGTTGTATGCAAATAAGGCTCTACTTTTTAAAAATGTCTGTTTAACATCCAGGGTCAATCTGTATTTCATATAATATGTGCCCACAAATTTATCAGGTTTAGCATCAGCCATTATTTGTCTTGCTAACCTTTACATATCAAATCTAAGGTTATGTTTATAGACAGGCAACATATGAAGAAAAATTTGCAAAACGTGAAATTGTTTGCCAGACTATGAATATATGAAGAAAAGTTCCAAATATTATGAAATATTTATATATAACATATTATATTTTAATATAATTAATCTATATTATTAAATATGATTAAATTATTAAACATAATATATATTTAATATATTATGTTTTAATATAATATATATGTTATTTTTAAAGCCAAAACGTATTATAATTTGAGTTTGGAATGGGTTCGCGTCATTGCTTTAAAATGTAGACTTTATATTTTATTCTAGTTTAATAATAAGGTATCAAATAAGATACAATAAATTACATGGAGTTTATAAAGTTTAATCATTGTGAAACACTTAAACTTGGTAAAAAAGAAGTTATTGGTTGCTTTTTCTTACTTAAATTAATTATAAAATATCTTAAAAGCATCGGTTTGAGAAATAAAAACTCTTCAAGAATACAGGGCGTTTAATTTTGCATGAAATATTTAATAACTTGACTGTTAACGACGCTGTCAAATGACAGGGTTACATCAGCGCCGCCGGTGTTCCGGAAGTTTGCCCCCAGTAGTTCTTTTATATGCTAGTAAATCTTCTGACCGGGCCTGTCGCTTTCAAGCGCACTTAAAAACCATCGATCTGGGCCGGGTTTGAATCCGCAACCTTGAGATCAGAAGGCCAGCGCCTAACCAATTGAACCACCGAGACCGATTAATTTCGCATGGGATGTCACCTAGAGGAAATACTGCATTTTGATGGAAAGGGTAGTGCGGGGTTTTCCAGCAAAGGGTGGCTTAGGTTTTCTAAATAAGTTTCATAGAAAACTGCCAAAATAAAGTATCTGGAAAGTCCGGTTCATTGCTAAATTATTTTAAAGCGAAAAGTCGTAAATCTTACAAAACATGAAGGAATATGAACATTTTTATAAGATATGAAGATTTTATCAAAATATTATGAAATATCACACTCTTTGTCGCGTGCATCGAATTCTGCATACTGCAACACGTAAAAATGTTTGTTCCCATAATGATAGCAAGCATGGTTTATAATATAAAATGTCATATTTTGCCTATCTAGTTGTTTCAGCTTTACCAATACCCTGAAAAAGGGTTACTTTTAACAATCGAAACCATGTAAGTTTTACCTTCTTTACCACTGAAAAGTTTTATTTCGAGATTTCACGCGGAATACCGGTATTTAGCTGAACTGAATACTTAAGAACACCGTGTTTTTAGAAAAATATCTGTTATCCGATTGTCTGTGAACATAACTGAAAAACGAAAATCGAATAAGTACCAAAATTCATGTTAGTGTCAGACACTACATGCCAGGTAAAGATTTTCAAGAAAATTTCCCCACCACAAACTATCCTTTACAAGTTCTCATTATTTTACATTTTTTTAAAAATAGTTCCAGTGATTTTGAGAGAATGTGCTTAAGATACTTACATGGCTAATACAATTTTTATTTTAAATTTTCTCTAATATTCTGCGAAGTCATCTTAATTCTGAATGAATTTTCTTAACTTATGAACCTAACTTGGTCAGAATTTAACGAGTTTCTCTTGAATGATACAACTAGCGATCCCCGCTCCCATAGCACAGCTCTACGAATCCGTTCATGCTATATCGGCATATTGGCCCACTTTCTCCCTGGATTATGCTAATGATGCGAAACAATCTGAATATCTTACGCCGACCTTCCTTGTTAAAATGTTCAAAAGATATCCCTCTGCATCTATTCAAGACTGGCACCCGTTGAACAAATTATTTAACGCTCAATGAATTTCTGCTACCGAATTATTCGAAAATGCATGCTGGATACTATCTTACTTTGACGAGCGTATAGGGATTTCTTGCATAAACTTATCTCTAAGCATTCCTCTCAGATAATTATATGGACTGAAATAGGTGTTGATTTGTTGTTGGAGGTTGTACCACGCTTTGGTAAGCCAATTTGAAGTAGGATTGTTCTTGGAGTTTATATTTACTTAACTCCATGCATGGACGTCAATTTGAAGAAGATTGTTTGTTACGTAATATGCTGCTACGTATGAGAAGCCGATTTGAAGATGTATTTTTGTTTATACACTGCAAGTTTTAAAAAAAATTATCAACTTAGTTATTAAACTGCTTCTATAGATAGTATTTATGTTTATGTTTGCCTCGGCTGCATCAGTATTTCTTTAGAGACACGTTTCTCTTAATCAGGGCGTGGTGCAAAAAGAATGTAGGCTTACACAGATTTTAAGTTTTAATTCACTTCTTTTTATCAATCATTGACACAAATTAAATACCACTACACTGATATCAAGAGCTGTGAAATTCTTTAATTTAATACTTGCGCTTTGTTAACGCATATACATAATTTTCGTTTCACACGAATACGTAATATTTCTCTAGAGAACGCATCTTCCATCCGGTTGCTATCAAGGTCTGCAGGCAACTGAACATATTTCAACCGTCCAAACCCGTAAACTTCTGTATTTCAAGTCTCTGATTGGCTAATCCTGGTCCAATAGAATACCTGCATTTTACTAAAGCTTTTTTCTGACTGTTGATTGGCTATTCTTAAACTGTCACAAAATTTACATTATTGCTGCCCTAATCATGACTAGTAGTATTTAAACTCGAACCATTATTGCCTCAAGGTTACCTCATCGTTATCTCATTGTTAGCAATGTTAAACTTATTATTCTCACAGATCTTATATTATTAAATTACGTAATGCATCCACATAACATTATTGAACATGTTTACAATAATATAAGCATATGCAATGACTGTTACATATATTTTTAAAATTATTGCATACATATTGCTTCAAGGCGGGCTGTTATTGAATTTACGTATTATATAATTTAATTGAAATTATTCAGGTGTTAAAAATACTGCCTCAGGATTTAGATCTAGAGAGAGAGAGAGTAAACCAGTTAAGTATATTATCATACATAAAACAAGGAAGCGTTATAATGCGAGGCAACGTGAATTATTTTCTATGACAGTCTCTAACTGTTTCTTTCGTGTAACATGGACCCAGTCTGTTTAAATACTTTTCACAACCTACAAATTATTGACGGTGACCTTGGACATTTCTGTATAATTTCAAGCTAACAGTCCCCATATTGTCTCCGTCCATGTAAAACATAAAACAACAACGGTAGATTTCCGCATAACCGTGCACCAGTATGTCCCAGTTGTGTGCTGAATTTGCATACCGCGAAGGAGCACCTTGCATATAATTTACGAAAAGAGGCTGTTGTTCATCTCCACATGACCTGCCTTGTCCTTGCCATGCACCGATCGTGCTGTCCACTATCAGTCAGATTGATTTTATGAAAATCATCGGTACACGGTCGAGACACGGTAATGGCTCAATAGGCTATGTGGAAACAACCACAGGGTGACGATTGTCGGCGTTTGGCAACCTCTTAGAATTCGGCAATTTCCGGCATTTACAATACAGCGTTACGAATGTACCAAGAGTTAATTGTGTTGATTCAGCAGTACCCTGAGCTATATGATAACATACAAATATTATGACAACACGTGGTTAAAGATAACATCTGCAAGGTTAAAGGCGAGACTTAAAATATCTTGTCGCTTCATTACAACCAAATAAGCACCATAGAGTGTAAGAATGTCTTATTCTTTGTGATCCATTACCTATTGAAACAGAGATGACAAAGCCATCAGATAGAAATCAAGCAAGAAAATAGGCGCACAGTCGATAAACGGTAGTTTCGTGGAAATCATGACGACACGGTAGGGATACGTTAAGGACACAGTCAATCCGAACACGATAGAATATGTGAAAATCATAACGACACGACACAATAAAGACACAATGGTACACAATTCGAACACAATAGATTATGTGGAAATCATGACGACACGACACATTAGGGGCATAGTTGGTGCACAATCCGAACACGATAGATTATGTGGAAATAGTAATGTTGCGACAAATTAGGGACACAATCGGTGCACAATCTAACTCAGTGGATTATGTGTAAATCATGACGACCGACACATTAGGTACACAGTCGGTGCACGATCCAAACACCGTGGATAATGTGGAAAAAATGACGACCCAACACGAGGATGCAGTCGTTGCGCAATGCGAACACAATAGATTATGTGGAAATCATGACGACACGGCGGAAATCATGACGACACGGCACGTTGACATGCAGTCGTTGCACAATCCGAACACCGTAGATTATGTGGAAATCATGACGACACGACATGTTGGGGACACAGTCTGTGCACAATCCGAAGAGGGTAGAGTTTGTGGAAATTATGACGACACGTTGGGAACACAGCCGGTGCACAATCCGAACAGGGTAGATTATGTGGAAATCATAACGACACGTTGGGAACACAGTCGGTGCACAATCCGAACAGGGTAAATTATGTGGAAATCATGACGACACTTTGGGAACACAGTCGGTGCACAATCCGAACAGGGTAAATTATGTGGAAATCATGACGACACTTTGGGAACACAGTCGGTGCACAATCCGAACAGGGTATATTATGTGGAAATCATTACGACACGTTGGGAACACAGTCGGTGCACAATCCGAACAGGGTAGATTATGTGGAAATCATGACGACACGTTGGGAACACAGTGGGTGCACAATCCGAGCAGGGTATATTATGTGGAAATCATGACGACACTTTGGCAACACAACCGGTGCACAATCCGAACAGGGTAGATTATGTGGAAATCATGACGACACGTTGGGAACACAGTCGGTGCACAATCCGAACAGGGTAGATTATGTGGAAATCTTGACGACACTTTGGGAACGTAACCGTTGCACAATCCGAACATGGTGGATTATGTGGAAATCATGACGACATGTTGGGAACACAGTCGGTGCACAATCCGAACAGGTTAGATTTTGTGGAAATCCTGACGACACGTTGGGAACACAGTCGGTGCACAATCCGAACAGCTTAGATTTTGTGGAAATCATGACGACACGTTGGGAACACAGTCGGTGCACAATCCGAACAGGTTAGATTTTGTGGAAATCCTGGCGACACGTTGGGAACACAGTCGGTGCACAATCCGAACAGGGTATATTATGTGGAAATCATTACGACACGTTGGGAACACAGTCGGTGCACAATCCGAACAGGGTAGATTATGTGGAAATCATGACGACACGTTGGGAACACAGTCGGTGCACAATCCGAACAGGGTAGATTATGCGGAAATCATGACGACACTTTGGGAACGTAACCGGTGCACAATCCGAACATGGTGGATTATGTGGAAATCATGACGACATGTTGGGAACACAGTCGGTGCACAATCCGAACAGGTTAGATTTTGTGGAAATCCTGACGACACGTTGGGAACACAGTCGGTGCACAATCCGAACAGGGTTGATTTTGTGGAAATCATTACGACACGTTGGGAACACAGCCGGTGCACAATCCGAACATGGTGGATTATGTGGAAATCATAACGACACGACACATTAGGGCCACAATCATTGCATTATCCGAACACCGTAGATTATGAGGAAATCATGACGACACTTTGGGAACGTAACCGGTGCACAATCCGAACAGGTTAGATTTTGTGGAAATCCTGACGACACGTTGGGAACACAGTCGGTGCACAATCCGAACAGGTTAGATTTTGTGGAAATCCTGACGACACGTTGGGAACACAGTCGGTGCACAATCCGAACAGGGTTGATTTTGTGGAAATCATGACGACACGTTGGGAACACAGCCGGTGCACAATCCGAACATGGTGGATTATGTGGAAATCATAACGACACGACACATTAGGGCCACAATCGTTGCATTATCCGAACACCGTAGATTATGAGGAAATCATGACGACGCGACACGTTCGCGTTGGGAACACAGTCGTTGCACACCTACCGAACACGTAGGTTATGTGGAAATCTACCTAAACGCACGCTGTTCTGTAGCATATGCCGTGATAACTGCACACAGTAAAAACAACGAAGGGACAGCTTCACATAACGTTACTCCCCACAGCGTTAGGCTGAAGTGCAAATACATTACCCTCCGTAAGCACTGAGCAAGATAAACGCGAGCGAGTTCATTTAGTCCAAATAGTAGTGCATGTGTTTTTGTTGTTGTTGTTGTTGTTTTTCAGCTTTAACGTTCAAGCCCTTTATATTTCCTCTTCTTCTTCCCTTACAAGTATTAGACCCTTACGACCTGTTAACTGCCTTTATATTTTTTAGAGTGAAATACTCTTAGAAATACCCACGCTACGGGGAAAAAAGGAAAGGTTTAATTTCTTTTATTTGCAATGAAACAAATGGATGAGCAATCTTTGATCATCATTATCCTAGTCTATCTCACATATTGGACCATATAGGCTCGTCACGTCTACAACAAGAACTGAGTTGACCATCTTTTTCTTGGTTGCCCTAAGTTTTTATTTCCGGCAGTTGCGTATTCTGCTATCTATTAGACTTTAACGTGCCTACCATTATTTTCTTTGCTTTGTTATATATAAAGTATTTAAATATTCCCTATTTAAAGGACTTCGTATGCCCTCATTTTTAATTCGTTCTATTCTTTTTATGTCTTCTACATTTCTTAAATCTCTCATTTCAGCTATTTGGAGTTTCGTTACATCTCAGCTTTGAGGGTATCTTTATTTATGTTTCTTTCCTCACTTTATTTTTTAAATCTCTGTTAATGGTTTCATTATCGAGCGGTATGGCTCAGGCGGTAGCTCTTTGGCCCGCATTCAGGAGCTCGTAGGTTCGATTTCTGCGGCCGACTCTGAACCATGGGTTTTTTCGAGGGTTTCCGCGGATCGCTAGGCGAATGCTGGAAAGGTTTATTACATCAATCGAATTTCCTGTCCTTGCATTTCACCTCATTCTCATTCACATTTCATCGTGGACTGTTTCAGGATTGAAAGTGTCGGCACTTTCAACCCTTATTTTCACTCGTTTTTTGCATGGCGAGGAAAAGGGATGCTCTATGTAACACTTCGTCCCCCGAAATGGGGGCGGTTTCCGAGTCCTGTTCCCCCCAGGGGATGTGTAAACCTGCAGGGGAAGGAGCCGATTGCACCAGCTGCCATCCGGGGGATTTTCAATCTGTACAACGTAGGGACCCTGCTCTCTGCCCTGTCGTGCCTCCTGTCACCCTATCAGGGACTTCAGGCACAAAAGATCTTGTAGGTTGAGGTGCTAAGTCCCCATCCACAGTTAGACCTAGCCCTGGTCTTAGACCTAGTCCTAATTGTTCCCTTAATATGATTTATCCTGTCGACTTTTTGTAGACACCATTATTAAAAGTATATAATATATCATATCCAAGAAAATTAATTAATGTAATTTGTTCTATTACGTTATTAGTATTCTGCCTTTTTGTTTTGATCAAAGGTACCCAAAACGGTAAGTTTTGATTTTTAGGCGGTATTCGTAAATTAAGTGATTTAATAATATTCTACAATTCAAATACTGCCCTTTGCAATGTCATCTTTGATTTGTATCCTTAATCACGGCATGTTGAGAAAGTATTAGCAAATATTTTAATGACGCAGCGTTTCGATTTAACTCCAGCGTATAAAACGTATCCACCCGGAACAGTTGTAAATCTTGATGCACCTCTGTTGTTTTTGCCGCCGTTAATAACGCGCGATGTGGTCAGACGGGTATCCTTGGCAACATGCGGTTATTATAGTCATCTTGAGTTCGAATCCCGGGCTCTCTACGTGAGAGTCGTAAATTGAAGTTCGGCGCAAGGTTAGGAAGCAGCAATTTGTTGGTGCTGACTTGTGGTGTCGGAGATAAATGGTCAAGGCTATTGTCGGCCTGTTTGGCAATTGGCTCCAGTCATGCATATTGAAAACAATGCACAAAAACTAGAATTAGGTATGGGAGGATTGTTAAGGTTTGTCAGCGGTGGGTACTTGGGAGAAGATGGGGAGAAAGGCATACAAAATGCTTTTATGTTTTTTACAGTTGCTTCATAGGTGCCAGCGTTTTGGTATAGGGTCTATCGATAATGGGGTTTGAGGATTTTATTCAGATCTTTCCTCACTCTTTGGAATGAATTTAATACTAGTTTGACGGCTGACGTATTCATTTTGTGAATTCATTTCACACTTTTATCATGTTAAGAAACATTCGAGTTAAAACAATGTGATGCCTGCCTGCTTACTGTTTCCTTAGTTACCTATTCCTTCAATCTATACCAATGTTATAACGCGAGATATTGCGCGCACGTGTGTGTGTGTGTGTGTGTGTGTGTGTGTGTGTGTGTGTGTGTGTGTGTGTGTGAGAGAGAGAGAGAGAGAGAGAGAGAGAGAGAGATCGAAAATAGCACAAGCGATTCTGATAATTCTTTTCACATTTAAACGCCGTCTTCTTCCGGAGGAATACAGCAATATAATATTTACATATTTACAAAAACTGGGGAGCGACTGGGCAATTTTTGTTCATGTCCCCCGGTTCCATTCCCGTTTGGTTGGATATATCCTGAGATATTTTGATATATCAGAGAATATTTATAGCACTTCATTGCGAACGCGCTGGACACCTCTCTTCATAAAATATCAAGGAATTAAAAAATTAAATATAAAATATAGCTTAACATTATAATAAAGCAAATACATTAAAATAATTATTCCAACGAGTTCGAATTATTTACACTAAAAAAGAAAAACCAGAAAAAATTGAATTACTAGAAGGGAGAAGTTGTATATGGTGTTCAAATCACCAAATGAATTCATTTCGCTGAACTTTTTTATGAATATTTTGATATTATTTTGAACAAACGTCTTAGATACTCTTGGGTTATATAATCGGAAAACAATATAAGCTAACCTAAAAGTTTCAAAAAATTCCACTGCCCTTATTTTCAACTACTATATTTCACTTTTAAAGTTTCCACTCCTCAACACTCTTTGGGCTATCTAGACAAAACGTTGTACACTTATCTATATGGAATCCAACTAAAATTGCCCTTTACCTTTTTCTCAAAAATTATCTTTACTCTATTTCCATGCCCTTATGTAGGCATAAATCTCGACTATTTATGTATTTTGTTAAAGCTTTACAATTTTTTTATATGACCTGAAAAAATCAGAGATTACCTTACAACTTCCATAAACGTTCGTGCTTTAGCACTCGCAGAAGGAAAGGATGAGGTGAAGCAACCATAGAAGACGCCGACAGAGACGCGTAGCGGCCCTAACGATTCCAAACTTGATGAACCGGTCATATCGGCGAACTGCTCAGGGAAGACTTCCCTTTGGCGGAACCTGGAAGAATTCGACCCACCTAAGACTACTCAGAGAAGGCCACTTTCCAACGAGCAAGCATATTCGTCATCTATCCATCTATCGCCACCGACCGACACTGCACAACTCCTAAGTTCAGTTGAAACATGAAATGGAAGAAAAATGATAGTAAATGAGGGAGAGGAAATTCGTTGTAGCATTCGCTTTGCAACCAGGGAAAACTACGAAAAACCCATGGCCAGAGTGGTCGGTCCCAGGAAACAAACTCAGGACCGAATGCAAGCCTCGCACGTTACCGCAACACTATCTCACTCGGTATCATACTGGTAAGAAATTACCTTACAATATTTTCCCACAGCATTTGCTCTCTTCCACGTTCATGAGACCTAATTCCTATTGATCTGTGAAGGATGTTTAAAGGATAAGACTTTGAGAGGGCATCCAGCTCAGTGGACGAATTAAGAGAGTTCACCTCAGAGATGTTAATGATACTGAAGCTGACTGGAAATAGTGTCTTCCTGGATGTCAATGTGTCCTGAATAGGCTTGAACAATGTCACAACGCTACGCTAAGAGAGGATACGAGATTAAACAGTGTCAACATCTCTAAAAGATGCGATGCGTTACATTCACAGGAGCTTTTCTCTAACCACTATCACTTATTTTATAAAGATTTTACAAACTATTCTTACAAAACGTTATTTTTCTATTTATTTTAAGGGAATATAGAAAGCTGAAGGGATAATCAAATCTTTAAAGAGCGAGTCGTCATATGTTGCTTTGAAATTCTATATAGCTGAGTCGTGACAGCACTTTAACAAAATGACAAACCATTGAAATATTTAAAACAATAGCAACGTAAATTTCGGAAATAGCAGATGCCACAGGTGAGAAAAGTAATGAAGTATTACATTCACATTACTTTTCTCTATTCACTGCAATTTATGACTTTCTCTACCACCTACGTAGTAGGTAGAGTAGCTATTGCATTCCACCCAAAAATTCGATTCCGATATTTTACCGAAAATACAAGTTTTGAAGCCCCTTGAATCCAAATAAAGCATTTTTGGAAACGATCCGTTTGTGTGTGTGTGTGTGTGTGTGTGTGTGTGTGTGTGTGTGTGTAAACAACATAAGTCAAAAACGAAAAGTCGGATAAGTATGAAACTTGGTATTTGAGTTCAGTATCTTCCGAGAATGCGACACAAATATTTTCAAGAATATCCCGCCCCAACTACCCTTTACAAGATCATTTTTTTCGAAAATTATGATTTTTTAAAAAATGACCAATGATTTTGATTACATACCACATATGAAAAATATTTACAATAACAAATAAAATGTATATTTTGAATTATCTGAGAATAGCCTAGAAAGTGCTCTTCATTCAGAAGGAATTTTGTATAACTGGTAAAGTTAAACGATAGACGAAAATGTGCCACACAAAAAATGTAGATCTCTTTAAAACACAATTTTCTTAAAATAAGTTTTTTGGGGGCGCATAAGCCGTTTCCGAGATATCCGTTATTAAAGGTTCGAATTCTTCAATGTCATTCTTTTTAAGTCCCATCGATTTTCAGTTGTTTGTCACGATTGCATGGGAATAGTATGGAATTTTATGGCTAGCATATAGCGTCCAGCTCTTAAACATTTGACTATCGCTGTTGTCTTTGAATCGATAACGAAATGTATAAACTATAATTTCTGCAAAGATCTATTTGGATTAAAATGTAGTAGATAGGAAAATAAGCTTTAGTAAAAATAGTTTGAATATCCTCTAATAAAGACAGAGGGTAGAGAAAGTCATGTGAATGTAACACATCAGAATTGTCCTTTATATCCTCTACAAATATTCTTGCAAAAGCTTATATTTCTATCTACTTGTGTTAAGCGAGATAAACGTTTGCAGAGTGTAGTTTCATTACACACAGGAGACTAGAGCAATAGTCAGACCTTTAAAAAGGGAGTCGTCGTTTTACGCTGGCCTTGAAACAACATGCTCTTTCAAGACATTGCGAGAAACAACTGAATGGCGACAGCAGATCAAAAAAGTGGGTCTATTGGAAAATGCAAAACACTAGCAACGAACATTTCGGAAATGAGTTATGCCATAAAAAAGTTATTTCAAATAATAAATTCTGTGTTTTTAAGAGCTCAACATTCTGCGTGTAGTCCCTACCTCCTGTGATTGATCATTTACACAAAATTATGCAAGATTCATTGAAATGAAGTGGACTCCAGAGGCTGCTCACACAAAATTCAACATAGGTTTTTATTAGTCATAAAAGTTTAAACATATGGTATGTTAATCAAAATAAAACAAAAGTTAAGATTTTTCCACGTAAAGGGCAGTTTGGGGTGGGAGAGTTTTCTTGAAAGCCCTCATGTTACATACATCCTTTTAGGATGTCGTACTTAAATACCAAGTTGGTATTTAACCGACATTTCGTCTTTGAGAAATGTTGTTTACATACACACACACACACGCACGCACGCGCACAGCACATCTTTTTGTATAAATGGCTTTTATTCAAGGGACCTCAAACCATATATTTACAGTGAAATCTCGACATCAAATTTTTGGGTGGAATGCAATAGTTTTCTAACTACTATAAATTGGTGCTAGAGAGAGAAGAAAAAGGATATTGTCAATACTGTAAACCTACTTTTGAGCTACTGTGTATAACTATTTGATGATAATTATGAATTCTGGATTTGGTGTCTTTGTTTTTTTTCGAGATAGAGCCGTGACGCTGCTTTATTTAGGACTAGACCCCGCCAGAAGTGTTTTCATACATTTAGGACACCAATACAAGGAGCTGTAGGTACAAAGAATGTTGAAAATTTGAAGACATAGCCAACTGTTTGAAAGCGGATTAATATAATGATATTTAATTAAAGTACCGGATGTTATTTGCATGCGCTAATAATGGACAAAGTAATAGTTTTGAAATATCTACTTAAAAGTTAAAGCAAACGATCACAAATTGTATGTAACATTTTAAAATATCTACTTTCTCTTTGATATCTGAATATATCTTATGATATCGCACTTATACCAAATTCAATGAGAATTGTGCTATTCAAAAACGATACAATATACAGGGTGGACCATTTAAGTTGAGGCTGTACAATATCTCTAAAACTAAGCGTCGTAGAAAGAAATATCTTGAATAAAGGTTGCTTGATATTATGGGGGAAAGTAAATGCCATTAGTCGTGTTACACGTTGTGGTGGTCATTTTACGGTCAATCTAAATTGACCCTAATTGTAGGTTCCTATTTTAAAAAATTAAATTGACCCTAAAATGACCATCATAACGTCTTCCAATAAAACATGACTAATGGCATTTACTTTCCCCCATAATATTAAGCAACTTTTATTCAAGACATTTCTTTCTACAACGCTTAGTTTTGGGGATATTGTACAGTCTCAACTTAAATGGTCCACCCTGTATACCATTCACTTCGGTATGTAAGCCAAGACTTATTGCTACCATGTGTGGGGATCCAGGTTTGGTTCACGGTGGATTTTTCATGGCTTCACCGCTGGGAGGTTTGGTGCGTTGTCCTTGGAGATGATTTGAGGAGTAATTAACGAAAAGACAGCGTAAGGCCCATGCGGTTGGACAGGCAGCATGCTGACCACATACCGTCCCCAATATGCTCGCTGCCCATGATGTCCTGTGTATACGGGGGCAGAGCACTGTTGTGCTACGGAATTAGATTATATTTGTGGAAAAATAAATGAATAATAAAAATTTGATCACTTTCATCTAAAAATTGTATCCTCGTAAATAGTTGAGGATGATTAACTATAACGTTTTAAGGGATGTGTTTTAGATTGGTGATTAAACAAATTCTTAACTGAACTAAAAGATACTGTTTAAATCATTCAAATTTTTCAATTTGTGTTGTATTCTGTACTTATATAGTAGGTACTCAAGGGGAGTTTAAAAAATTTATACCCGAATGTTAAATCTGTTAAATTCATGAATTTAAAAGGTATTTATTATTTAAGATATACTGAAATCTTTACAGGATGTAGATGCATGCCTTCAAAGTTGGCTGAACAATGAGCTTATTTATTGAGAAAGATGGGGTTATTTTATTAATAAGATCATATTTTGATTAAAATGTATCAGCATTTTTAAAAAAATGATAACCAACCATCTTATGAACACCAAATTATATTCATAACAGCACTTATAGGTTATTTTTATCGCCCTAAAATTTAAATTAGGTGACTTCAACAGTTTCTAAGAAAGCGGGTCATTTATATCACAAAATGCCATTCATAAATAAAGCTGTTTAAAGAAAAAATTAAATAAAATCAAACCACACACACGCGCGCGCATACGGATTGAGTCCACAGGAACTGCAATACTTAACAGTAGTAGCAATTTTTAGAAAAAAACTCCCCCTAAAATGGGCTTAAGTTTACCTCTGAAACGGTTTAAGTATGGTGTTTATAGGGGGTGCCGCCACGTTTGGTATGCGATGATGAGGGTCGTCGTTGGCTCCTGGTTGATCTTCTCGAAGCTCTCGATAATCTTATAGACGAGGGTGCTGTAAACGTTTAATTGCTCGATTTGAATTTACCGCGCCGCTCACGCAGTTGGTAATACAATTGTATGTCTGGTGTGGCAGAAGTGAATTTCTTGGCGGATATTTTCTTATTCAATAATTGCTGATGTAGCATGCAATAACTTTGTCAGTGTTTCTTCTCGTCCGATGTATTTTAAGATAATTAATGACACTGGCTGAACACAATAAGGTTCAACTTATGTGGGTGCCTGGACATACAGGTATACCAGACAATGAAAAAGCAGATGAAGCAGCCAAGATTGGCAGCGAAATCCCATTTTTGGGTCCGGAGCCTGTACTGGGGGTGTCCTACAGACCAGTGAAACAGGCTATTAAGTGCTGGGCTCAAGTAGAACACAAGAACTACTGGAACTCCAGTGAGGGTTGCAGACATTCCAAGTTGTTTATTACAGACCTGGATAACAGCAGGGCAAAGTACCTGCGCGGTCTTAGTAGAAGAAGGCTTGCATGGGCAACAGGATTCATTACAAGACACTGTGTCCTAAAGTTTAATCTATACAGAATGGGATTGTTTAACAACCCTATCTGTAGTAGATGCTTAGAAGGAGATGAGACTGTTACTCATCTGCTATGTGATTGCCCATCTCTTGCGAATCAAAGAGCAGGTATTTTTGGCAATCACTTTCCAAAGATGGATGAACTATCGAAAGCCTCAGTTAGCAGTCTGGTTAAGTTCATAACGAGCAACAGACTACGTACTTAACTGATGAAAGGGGGGATGCACAATAGATGTTTAAGGTCGCAGTGCTTGGGCATAAAACCCACCCCTTTTTCAAACTACAACTACTAGATATTTAAAATACTACTAGCTCAATCCATAGCAATAACAACTCTTCTCTCAGGACCTTTTCGTATTTGGAAAGGTAAGATAGATATTTAAAAAACAAATACAATAAATTAGCTTTTATACGAATGTGTGTTTTATTTCACTTCTGAAAGTGCTTATAAACGACGAAAATAAACACACACACACTTATAGGTATATGTGTATATAAATCAAATATGTTACTTATTTTATAGGAATACTAACTGATCTTCTTTGTAGTAAATAATTAATTATTTACTATTTTTTGTTTATTACACTCAGAAATTCGCGTGGCGTATTGATATTAGTCTTTCGCTTTTCTAGTAAGCGTCCCCTTGGGTGAAAATTTTTCTAACAATTTAAAAAATTAAGATTTGTTTACTCAACCTTTTCTCTGTTGCTAACGATAGTAATACAAATATATTTAATTTAACAATTTTGGTCTTAAATAAATAACATATTAATAAAAATAACCTACTTACAATTGTAATCTTATAAAACATATTTATTCTTGAATTTTCTCTTTTTATTACATACGTATTTATGTATTCACAATATTTATTTGTTGCGAATTCAATCCTTTACGTCTATTATCTTTAACGTAAACCATTAAACGTTTCTTTGTCTTTCACTGTAGCCATAAATACAATTATTAATTAATTATTTAAAATATCCAAATGCTTTAGGGAAATTTTATGACAAATGGCACTTTCAAACAATAATAATTAACAATTATGATTCCCTATGTATACATAAATATATTACATGAATTTTTCTTATCCACTCTATTGTGTTATAGTTTTGTCATTGCCTATCATGTTTATAAATTACTTCCAGTGAATTTGTTTATATCTACATTACCTTTCTATCTACTCCAAACTGTGTAGGAGCTATTATTTGTTGTATGAAGTGGTGCAGAATTCACAGAACAAAAGGCAGATGCAGTGCCATTTTAGATATGTAATTAAGATATAAGTATTGTGCCTACAGTGGTAAAATATATATCAAATTAAAGGGGAAATTAATGCACAAATAACTAATATGCTATTCTTTGGCAATTTCCGCCATTTTGTCTCGCCTTGTTGCACGGACATTTTATTCAACTTTAGTAGCCTGAGTTACCTGTAAATCATGTCCATTGACTACCGAACTAACAAAACAGTCTTCTCTTGTGGCAAATGTATGAATACCAAAGGTTGTCCCACAGAACGCGTTAACATCTAAGCAACGTTCCTCTGCATGCCTAACTGGCGACATAAAACTCCATGTACAAACACTTGCACAGGACGCTGTTTATGCATAAATTTCTTTAATCATAATGTATCACGTTAGAAATGTGCATTTACATATTCACAGCCGCCGCCAGATGCTTTATATTCACCCTGTCAACCAGAAATACTTTCCCAGCAACAATTACCATCAACACCTTTTGTTGAAGTTATAATAACGGCTGCTTCAATGGACACCCTTAATAAAGGCAAAGTGAGTTAACTCGAGTGTTGGGTGTCAAGCCTGCAAATCTCAGTCGAGGAACATCATGACCGGATTAAACCAGGGGTTAAGGAGGTTAAACCATTTCGTACCTGACTTGACACGTTCGGTAAAATAGAAAGGAGGGGGAGTAGGAGGAGGTGGAAGGTTAACGTCCTTCAGCGTAAGACTAAAGCTAATCTCATGATATGCCAGTTATAACTCCATTAGGCATTTGCGCTCGTAAGGCAATTCCGTTAAAATCTCATAGATGTTAGAAACATTTTCAAGGTCTTGTGTGACATACCTAAATTAATACGATTACTTCATTTACATGGCTTAAGCACGAATACAGTTTAATAATACCTTGGGTATCAACATTTCTCGGCTTGATTGCAGCTAATTATCGAATCGCAGGATGCCATAATCATTATCTCATCCAAGTTAACGCCGCAGATTCACTTCCACATCGAGTGAAGGAATGTTCCGGTAAAGCAGTGATCTGGACTTGGGTTTTAGAACATTGTCGTACTTGGATACCTACCGGATGGAATCCTCAACACTGATGCTTTATATTTGAACCTACTTAAAGTAGTCCCCCATTGTATAATTTCCTACTCTGACTGATAATGGGTACCTTTACTTGGCTACAAATGTTGGACGATCCCACTGATTGTATTCTGCCTCATCTAAGACAATTTTTACGTGCTGTGAGATGGAAGATGGTTCAGCAACACAGAACGGAGCCATTGAAACCTTCGATATCCGGATATAAGATCACACCAGCATAGTAATACCATTTCTCCTTTTTTTCCAGTGCCCTGTCCTTTCCTGCATGAGTTTATAATATAATATATAATAAATTATTAAAAAAAGGAAGAAAAAATAAAAAACCAGCATTTGACTAAACAAAAAATAATATAATAAAAAACTAATGATCATCAATAACAGTTAAAACATTTTAAAAAGTGGAATAATCTATGCAAATATATAAAGAAGTAAAAGGTCTTTCTATGCTAAACTCAGAAACTACTCAACCCAAATTTATTATTTACTCAGGATAGGAAACAATTAAAAAAAAATCTCGAACACATCAGTTTGAACCAGAAACGAAACGCCAGTCCTTCCATTTGTGTTTTCTCTGTTGACCATCCACCCGTCAAAATACATTAATTAATATCCCAACTCTTACTAAGTATTCAAAGACTCGTAGTAGACCATACCCAGGTACACCTACTTTGTTACGACTTATCTCACTTTAATATGAGAGTGACGGGCGATGATTCATTTAAAAGCCAAGCGGTGCGGAACATAAAATCGTAATCTCTTTCTTCTCCACCAATGATCAAGTGAAGAACATTACTATGCTCGAAAATCAGAGAGCAAAATGGTAAAATAAATTATAAAGAAAAAACAGCAAACAACTTTAAGTACGAGAAGTAAAGACTCAGTCTTAAATAGCAATTTCCTCTTAAGATACGCTGTATATGCTGTTCAATTGTTTATGCTGAATACTTGTTACGCTCGTGATGAAAATCTATCCACTCGTAAAAAAAATTCCACTTCAAGTTGCGAAAATTATATTCGTTTCCGATCGTGGTAGATTCAAAACAAAATGACAGCTTTTGTCATAGATTTAATTAGTTTGCTTTAAAAATAAATGCTGTTCCTCCAAAGACTTTGCATTTTTATTCTATTAATGGAACATTTTATTTTTACTTATGAGATTAGAGACTGTTTCATAGTTCAGCAGATGCTAATTGCACAGTGCTTTTCCTTCACACTGGCCAGCGAACGTTAATCGCGTGTCGCCGCCGCAGCTTGGATTCCTGCCGAAACCGTTATAATATCCCCGCAACTGCCTCACGTTTTCGTTACTGTTACAATGATAATAAGCACATAAGATATGTTGGAAATGTTATCAATCCCTATGTACACAGGAAATCTTCATTCACACTCAAGTGTTCGATACCCGAAATTAGGTGAATATTTCACATGGCGTTTTCTGTTAGTTCTAATAATATATGGGGGTTTGTTGCATACACTTTTATTTACCACATGATCAACGGAGTCGGGTAACTTTCAGTAATTGGATTTTTACGAAATGATAGATAACTGACCCACGCTAAATGTTCTTCTCAAACGAGGGCATGATTCCATTTATATGGCTATGTTTCGCCACCTAATAACAGGTATTGGCGTACAGAGAAACCCGATTTTACACACGAGATTCCCTTGCATGACGCAAAGTTGGTATACAGTAAATGCATACAGAATAATAGCACCTATATATTTTGAACAAACAATAAATGAGGAGAGGTACAGAAATGACTTTTAAGACCATTTTTTAAACGTCAGTCTAGATCTTTCCAACGAGACTTTGCTATCACATATACAGCTGAAAGGTCACTAAATTTAACTTAGGAAAGTTTTGAAGATTATGGTTCTCATGATAGCCCGATTTGGTTGTATGTGATTTTTATTTACGGGGTAAGTTAAAAAATAAGGCGTTTTTAACAAACCCCAAATATTGTAAGAACTAAAAGAAAACATCAGGCGAGAAATTCACTCAATTTCAGATATTAATCTCTCAAGTATGAATGAAAATTTCCTGAGAAGATGCCAGAAACGTATCGATAGAGGACACCATTTTCAATATGTCTTATAATAAGATGTGTGCTTATTATAATTGTAATATTGTAGTTGTAACTATGGGAACGTGAGGCGGTTGGGCAAATATTACAACTGTTTCGGCGGGAAACTGAGCTGCGGCGACCGGCGTGCGAGTAGCCTGCGGTGGCCACAGTATGAAGGAAAAGTACTGTGATGTATTGTTTTCAAACAGAGCATAAATTCTATATTGTGGATATTTTAGCGCAATAAGGGCATTACTTGTAAAAGTGTTATATGTGAAATAAATAGGTATCTATAAGAACTATCTCTCGAGATTTTAGCTTAATGTGTTGAGTCTGCAAATGCTTGCAGTTGCGAATTTATTCAATTATTACAAAACTTCCTGCAACATTACTAATTATAAAGGGCATGTTGTAACAAAAATCTGATGTGTTACACTCACATGACGTTCTCTACTCTTGTACAATCTAATTTTACAAACGCCTATTCTTCATATGCTTCATGTTAATCGAGATATCGAGATGTCAATCTTATTGGTAATTTTCTTGTAGATGCAAGGGAAATATGGTAGCTTTTAAGCGATAGTCAAATATTTTAACGCTGGTTGCTATGTGGCGCATTCCATTCTCTTTGCATGTCCAGGACAAAAAAAATGAATAACGCATTTGAGAAAAAGTATAAGGATTGGAAAATTTAAGGAAATAACAAGCAATATCTCGAAAACGGTTCACTCAACAAAAGAAATGTATATGACATAAGTTGTGTATTTTAACGCGATCTACATGTTTTGTGTAGTAAAATTTTGTCTATCTCTTATGGTTTACCAGTTATGCAAAAGTCGTTCACAATGAAGAATACTTTTGGAGACATTCCCAGAAAATTCGAGATATACATTTCATTTCTCATGACATTATCTTAAACATATGATATTTTCATCAAAATCGTTAGAGCCATTTTTGAGAAAATTAAAATTTTCGAAAAATCTTCCATGTAAAGGGTAGTCTGGGGTGGGGGGATTTTCTTGGAAACCTTCGTGTCGCATCTCTGGAAGATGCTGAACCTAAATACCAAGTTTGGTGCTTATCCGACTGTTCGTTTTTGAGTTATGCTGTTCACAGACACACACACACACACACACACACACACACACAGACACACACACGGACATGTTTCCAAAAATGCTTTTTTTGGATTCAGGTCTCAAAACATGTATTTCCGGCGAAATCTCGGTATCGAATTTTTGGGTGGAATGCAATACTTCCCCTACTTACTATACGTAGTAGAGAAAGTAAAAATAAATGTCTTAATTTTCATCTTAATTTCGAAGAAAATCGCATGCGTAATTCAATGACTTTCTCTATCCTCTCTTACGTAGAAAATCCATAGTTATTTCATCCAAAGAACCTTCTTTATATTCTCATATTCAGTGTACTAAAATATGATTAAAGTGTTTTAATATATTCAGTTACCTATTTCACTGTTACATATGTTGATATTTTGGTGAATATTAGCCCGGCTTAAACAAATCAAAACGAAAATTAAAGCAAAAGATCAGTGTTATTTTAGAGCCAACTCAAAGCATGTGATTCATCACAGTGCTACCGAAGCCCCCTCAATGTTTATATATGCCAGTTATCATTATTCATTTTGTATCGCTCCATTCACTGTACCTAGATATTCAAATTTAATATATTTTCTCAAAACTTCATATAAGACAGTATCACAAGAAATACGTGCTTTTGCAACACTCTAAACCCCTCAAAAAGAATGTTTGAGATCATATGTCTATGAGCACTATAATTAAAAGACGCAAAGTAAGTGTAATTAGAAAACGAAAACCCATTAAATACAATATTAAGTCAACACATTCAAAATATATAGGATAAAGATTTCACAGGAATTGCTACATTTAAAATATTTTTATAAAGCACCTTTTCGCTGCTTTGTATTTGCTCATAAATGACTTAACAGTTTAATTAAAATCACAAATCTTTAAAATATTGCCTGATTTTCAATTTTTGTAAATCCGACATCTATTATCCCAGATGGAGTTTTACATAAATGGGAAACCATGAGAGATAACTACTTGTCAGCGTAAACGTTTTAAAGTATAAAATGTATGCCAAATTACGCTTTTCGTATTTTTCGAAATATTCATTTTTGTGCGCTTAACTTTTTTCTAAGTTAAACTTTACTTCGGTGCCTCATCTACGTAACCTCATCTACGTAAGCTCATTACAAGCAAAACTTCACTAATGGCATAAACAGCTGAGTATTTTATATGATGATTGCATATAGGCCAAGCTACTCTTGCTTAATTTCAAGTTATTCGAAAGCAAATTTTATACAGTGAACTAAAGTAGATAACCGAATCACTTTTTATGCTAAGAGTTTAAGTTAGTTAGTAAGTTAAGTTAGTAACGAGCACAGAGATATACTTTTAGTTTCTCTACCTCGTACAGTGTAGGTAGAGACGTATTGCATTCCACCCAAAAAGTCGATATCGAAACTTCACTGAAAATATATGTTTTGAATTCAAAACAAGCATGTTTAGAAAAAGGTCTGCGCGCGTGTGTCTGTGAGCAGAATAACTCAAAAACGAAAAGTCGGATATATACCAAACTTGATATTTAAGTTCAGTATAATCCAAAGATGTGACACGAAGGTTTTAAGTAAATACCCTCACTCTAAACTATCTATTCAGGAGACATTTTTTAAATTTTTTATTTTTTAAAAAAATGGCTCTAACGATTTTGATTAAAATACCATATTTTAAATATATTTACGTGACAGACAAAACGTATGTCTTGAATTTACTGGGAATAACCTATGAAGCCCTCTTATTGCGAAAGAATCTTATATAATCTTGTATAACTGGTGAACGTTGAGGGTAGAGAAAACGTACTATACAAACAATTTAGATCTCTTTAAAACACACACTTTGTTTCAAATAACATTTTTTGTAGCATAAACCATTTCCGAGATATCCGTTTTCAAATGTTCGCATTGTTGAATACTTTTAAAGCTCTATCGACATTCAATTGTTTCTCGCGATTGCAAGGCAATATATGGAATTTTAAGGCCTGCATGTTGCATCCAGTCAAACATTTCATTATCGCTGTTCCCTTTGTAAAATAGCAAATTATACATTTAGTTATAAATACAGAGTTTTATCTCGACTAAAATGAAATAGAAAAATAAGAATAATTTGTATAGCCGTTAATAAACGATAGATGATAGAGAAAGCATGTGAATGTAACACATCAGATTTTTTATTTACAACGTTATAAATAGGAATTGCAATTATAGTATTTGGTTTTTACGCCACTTTCGCATTTTGCATATTCGAAATACA
This sequence comes from Deroplatys truncata, assembly GCA_030765065.1. Taxonomy (NCBI): domain Eukaryota; kingdom Metazoa; phylum Arthropoda; class Insecta; order Mantodea; family Mantidae; genus Deroplatys; species Deroplatys truncata. The sequence continues at coordinate 136,521,926 of CM060981.1, forward strand.
CCAGAGCCCTGATCTGTAATGAAGGTCTGCGATAAGCAACTTCAAGAACTATGATACCACTCTTATGGTTCACATATGTTACCCATAGCTTAAGAATATAATCCCCAACGCGAAAGTCTATACCGTGGGTAAGACTGCTGTTAGAAGAACAAAGAATAAAACGGACCATCTTGCGAAGTTTTTGCTGTTTCATAGACGAGGAAGGGAACTTTTCTATTGAGTACGTAACGGGGTGGTCAGAGCGATGGCGATGATGCTGTGAGGGGACTCCACCCTTCACACGTATCTCTTGTGCGCTCCCACGACCACGATCCTTCGGGAACAGGCGGAAGGAAGTAGAGGATGGGAATGCGGAAGAGGAGAGGTGGCCAGGTGCAAGAGGAAGAAAGACTTCGGACATCTAACGTCATCTTCGTCAACTTGTCTTGCCAATCCACCCTTCTTTATTGGGACCCTTCTTTGTCATCTCCGTAATCGCCATATGTATATACGGGTACCTTTGTGGACCTGGAATATTGGGCAATCTAATTCCACGCATGCTTCATTCTTTCCATACAAGGAAAACACATGCTCCTACGACTCCGTGTGAACCCAAGCCATGTATGTGACTATGTGGGAAGAGCGTGGGGCAGCTGCAAATTGTCTTGCTTTTGAAATTAATACCTCCTACAGAACAAGACAAGCCGAAAGCTAAGTCCCTTCAGCACCTTTAAGAGTTTAATGCATCGCTAAATCCTGCTTGCTTTTGTTATTCCTTAATGTTCCTCCAAGTAAAACGTTTCCTGCAAATTTTAAACCATACTCTGCTGATATTTCTAAATACTGTAAATTATATCGTAGACTATGGTATATCATTATATGAGAATACAAAATTAATTTTCTAGAATGTAGGGAAAACTTACAAACCATTGAGCAATATTGTTTTCCAAGGTTCTGAAAAACACTTCACAAACTTGTAATATATCCTCTTTTTGCAAGGGCATATACTTTGAGAACGTAGACTAAGGAATTGGTGAAAGCAAGCCATAAAAAAATCTGAAGTGTCACATTCTAATGGTTTCCTCTACACTTACAATTTCACAGGTATCCCACAGCTACACTATTTTTTCTGGAAATGATTTCAGATCAAAACATTTGGATTTACATATTTTATTACTCCATAGTTACATGCAAGTTACGACAGTCAGCTTAAAACAGCATACCATCAGCTATTAAAAGAATGGAATTTGGTTTCTGTGACCATGAACTCTTGAGGCAAAATACTCATCGCCTCATATTCATACATTAAATTGACACCGAGATGGAATTCAAATCATGAGAATTAATACAAGGAATATCCTACCTCCATGGTATGGGGATAGCATGTCTACCTCACATTCAAGATGTCTTGAGTTCGAATCTCGGTTAGGGTGAATTACCCGGATAAGGTTTCTTCCGGGGTTTCCGCTAATCCTGAAAAGTTAATGTCGCGTAACTTTAAGCTCTATCGACCCCGGACTCATTTGAGCATCATTTCACCCATTTCATTTATTCATCGTTCGATGCGGCCTAACCGTTTAAGATGTTAAGGAAAAAGAAAAGAAAGAAAGAAAAGGGGAATATTTCGAAAACTAATAAAATTAATAAATAGTTATGTGACAAACATATTGTGTATTTTAATGACGTCCGCATATGTTTCCGCAATTTTTTCCTGTATATTTTGGCTCCCCAATTAAAGAAATTTACATAAAATCAATTAAAATGCAGAACTCTTCCCAAACTAGTTGTAGAAAATTTAAGATATATGTACATTTATTTTTCGTGCCAATATTTGAAATACACGACATTTTAATATAAGCCTTTAGAACCCTCTTTTAGAAAACAAAAAATTAACGAAAAACGTCCCATGTAAAATGTGGTAGGGGTGGGAAGAATTTTGTGCAGGATTTTGTGTCACGTGCTTGAAAGATTTGGTACTCAAATTCATTCGGTATCCATGTGACTTTTGGATTCTGAGTTATGCCATTCTCGGATGTTACCCACGAGCGAGTGCCTACACACACACACACACACACACACACACACACACAAATGAACCTATTTCTAAAAATGTTTCTGTGTGTTTAGGAGACTTCAATGCATACATTTCCGGTGAAATATCTATATGGCGTTCTTGGGTGGAATGTTGTGTTTCCTCTATCATATGTAAGCAGTAGAGATATAAATCAAGATAAAAAAAATCAAGTTGTTTGTTGTGCTTATAAAAGTCTTTGAATCTTAAACTTGAAATTATATTTTCACTTTTCTCTCTGAGCCTTTAATTAGCTCATAGTAAAGAATTTAAATATCCACCTGAAAGAAATTCCTACCATTTATAGACCTATAACTTCATTATTTCAGAATTTTTATATTCTTGAGTATATTAATTTCTCTGCGCTATAAGGTTCTCAAATAAATATAACTTTTAATACCAATGAATGAAATTATTTAAACCTATTTATTGTAGCACAAGTTTGAGGAATTTTTGTTTCGTAAAGCAATCATTGGTACTTGTGATGTAGGTGCACTTGTGAAAAATGTTGACAAACTCGGACCACATGGAGGCTGCTTTACTTAATTCAATATGATCATGCTTGTCTAAACGAAATAATAGCTTTCACAGAACGAAATTTAATAAAATATATATGGAATGCCTTGAAATACATTGATATATGCAGGATGCGGCCATAGTAAAGGGTGGAAAGGTATTTTGAATAAAAGTCAACAGAAAGAAAAAGATCTGATTCACATGACGTGTAGTACGACTCGCATTGTGGAGGCCCTGGGTTCGATCCCTGGCTACCATCCACTCTGACCCATGCGTTTTTCGTGGCTTCCCCGGGGGGGGGGGAGCAGGCGAATGCTGGGGTGGTTTCTTCTCTACCCAATTCCCTTTCTATCATTTCCCTTCCTTCTGTTTCCTTCTCATCTTTTGGGTATGCTTTTAGGTTTCGTAGGTATGGCGGTGCCGGACAGATGGCGCGGATACATGCTCAATGGAAAGATTATTCCCCGCCATACCAGAGGGCTGCTTGATCGGATGGTCGTTCATTGCCCTCTCTCGGCGTCTCCAGCAGTGAGACGGGTCTGCGAGCTTGGGATGTTGGGGGTTCTATGTACGACCTGTAGCCTCCTGAGGTTCCTTCATCTCATCCCTTCCTCCTGGTGGGTGGTAACCGCAATAAATCTGTGATGGTCCAACGTAGTAGGTGTCTCCCTCCGTTTAATCACCTCAAATGTCTCTGCATGATTTTCTCCTCCCATATCTTTTATTTTTATACTGCTGCTACAATTCTTACAAAGGGTTACTCATCTGCTTTATCGAGATGTTAATCGTTAATCCAGATAAACGTTTGAAGAAATATTTTTATTTCACTTTTCGTTGTTTTATACAAGTGGAACGCAGGAAACTTAAGCGATAGTCACGTATTTAAAAAGCGGGTCGATATATGCTGGTTTTGAAATTTCATACTCCTCTCACCGCATCGTGATAAACAACTGAACACACTACAAAAAATGACAACCAATATCTCGTAAATGGCTGGTGCCACATAAACACTTATTTTAAGTAAATTGTTTTTAAGAGCTCTAAATGTTTTTGTGCAGTAACGTTATACTGGCATGCGTGTGTTCTGTGTTACACTGACATGCTTTACACTAACGGGCCACATTATGCCGTGCCAGTCTTAGCTATGAAGCAATAACAAAATGCCGCGATGATGCTGTGACAATTTGAAGCAGGAGTGTATCTTTCTCGTTGTCTCCAGTATCTGCTGTGATTCTGCTGCCGGCTGCTCCAGTGGTAGAACTATGAGCACTTTCCCTCATACTTGGACGTATTCTTAAAGGATAACACCAGTTTAAATTGAACGAGAAATTTAATGTGACCTAATACTTTTGAAGCGTATTGCCGACCGTTTAGAGATGAAGAATGAAACTGATTATGAAACGTAGCACTCGAAATTGTAATAACTGTTTTCGCAATAAAAGAAACTAATAGCGTAACTTGCCGTGAGTCGCTAAATTCTTATCGGCGAGACCTCTAGCAATAGGCCCGAAATCTTACTCATACAGCGCGTCACTAAGCGCTTAAAATATCACACGAGCAAATTCGTCTGGTGACGGTACCAGAGAGAGAGTAATGTATGCACAATTGTGTGCACGAAGGTGTACACGAACTACTGTAAGTACCGGTGCTGGTAACAAAAGTAATTCTATGATTTAAAATTGCACGCCTTTGTTACTTTTAGCTCCGCTTACTTATTATTTCGCCTTCCAACTTTACATCTTTCCGGGGCCAATACTTAACCTCCCTTCATGCACGTCTCTTACTTTGTTGCTAACTGAGCCTTTCACTTTTCTCAGAATTTCTTTTGTCTCTTTAATACACAGAATTGGCTTATTCTTTCTATTGAAGAGAAGGATGAATGTGGTGAATAAATTGTCTTATGCCTAAGGTCATACTATAAACGATCTAAGAGATAAAATCAAACCCAATAGGACATTTAGTGGAGCTATTTTAATTGTTAACTGTCTAATTGAATATGTCGTGCTTTATAGTCACTTTAGGCACCTATATTAGGTTAGGTAGTAGCAACAGGATATTGAACTCCAAATAGCTATACTTATGCGAAGAAATGAAAATGTTTCCATAAGAATTTTATGTTATGCTGCCAAGAGCATTAAATAAAGTGAGTTACATATTAATAACATTACAATACAATTTAAAGTAAAAGTTATGTACTGATTATAGAATATGTACCTAAAGGAAATCCTGAAAAGATGTTTAAAAAAGATGACTTTCAAATTTACTGGGAGTTAACTTTGAATAGAACTTTGATCAGTACACTGGGCCACGCTCTCACATGTCGACCAACGTCGGGTTAAACATATGATATCTTAATAAAAGTTCTTAGCACCATGTTTGAGAAAATAAACAATAACGAAACTTTTTCCTTTTGAAGGGTAATTTGGAGAGGTGGGATTTTGCTGCAAATCTTTGCTTCGCATCCTTGAGGACGCTGAGCTCAAATACCAAGTTTTGTATTACACTAACATTTTGATTTTGAGCTACGCTGTTCAAATGCTCACACACATACCGGAATCTTTTTCTTAAAAGGATAGCTTTATTTTTTATGTATTTCGGGCGAAATCCGATATCGGATGTTTGTGTGGAACGCAATGCTACTTCCTCTACGCACTATAAACATGTGATAGAGAAAGACTGTAGAAAGTAAAGTAGCTATCGCTTTAATTTTTCACTTTGTAGCTTATAATTGTCCTTAATAAGCTGGGAAAATTGGTATAATTGAAACCCTAGCAAAATTGTTATTCTTCAGAATGTCTGAAAAATACAAAAACATTTTTCTTAACTTTAGTTTGCAAGTGAAGGGATTTTTGTTCTATAATAGCTTCACTCTCACGCATTTTCAATATATATCCTCAAAGCAGAACGTAAAGAACGAGATTAAGTTCGTACAGAATATTCACCTCCAATAAACCTTTGTAAATGATGCATCGAGACAAAATCATCAGTGCTAGCTGTGATCTTCCCGTTAGTCTGCATTTAGTAATACAAAGCTCATAGTTTCGTCTTCCATGTTTATCTTTTCATATAACGAATCATTTAGAAATGCATCCATTGCCAGAAATTATGCGCTCAAAAATATGCTTTTGAAGCACAAATACGTAAAGATTGTATTGCATAAAGCGTGACTTTAATACATTATTTAATTGCTTCATTTGTATAACCCTCTTTAACTTCTATGTATGGTCTCTGACTTTAGAAACAACTCGTTTGATTGTAGGTTCTTGGAACGATAGGTATTATTCATTTTTCATCAGGAAACACACATACACTCCCACGTGCATACTTACAGACACTGCGGATGATAAGGCAAAGATTCTAATTAAAGGAAATTCCCTCGCTCCATCCGAGAATCGAACCCGGGACCCCTGAGTCCTACGACATTTGTAAGTTGTTATAATATATTTTTAATAGATCTAGATTAGTATAAGCACTTGTGGAATTTATGTTCGTTTCGCAAAGACTTCTGGCGGTGCAGTAAAACCTCATGTGAAACCGGGAATTATTGTGTAGAAATGCACTTATCATTTGTAAAACCTAACTTTTGATTACTATTTTATGGAAGAAAACTTCAATCTTAAAGCATCATTTGTAATTTGATGCATGTAAAGAAGGACTGATGTGTTTTATGAAATAGTTCCTTGATAAAAGTCTTCAGAAAATGATCCATTAATGAGTTTTAACAGGCCATGAAGCCTAATCCTTCCGTACACTCGATGATGATGATGATGATGATGATGATGAAGGCAACAGGATAAAGCAAGAAAGATGCAGTTTTTGACTTGAGTGTACAAAGACCGTGGTCTAGCACTGAAGACAAAATAGTACATAATGAAATGGGAAAGGGAAGCAGTGGAAAGTGACTAATGATGAACATGAAAAAACAAAGGCATGACTGAGAAGACAGAAAATCTTATACGAATGAATCCATTGTTACCTCGATGGTAGCGCTAAGATATAATTGTGGAAGGGGCGTTGACATGTATATGATGCATTCTTATAAATACCACAGAAGTAATTGTAGGTAAAGCAGAAGTTACTTTCTCTGAGATCCTTTATCAGAACAAAAGTGGGCTGATTTTCACCTCGCCTCTTGTAGACGGTTCCTGATATATGACCTGCGCGGTTACAAGATCCCTAAAACCACGGTAGCTTTATAAAGATCCGCTACTCCACCAGGAAGCCTCAACAACTAAACAATGATCCCGAATACGAAGTCGTGACTGACCAGAGCGGGTCAGCGCTCCTGAAACAACCCATGATCTTTTCGCACATTCGGTAATAAAACCTGTCGATACGGCACTGCCTACCTGGATGTGAAAACAACAGTTCTCTATTTCTTTATTTAGCAGTTCATGTTGTTTATTTCTTTTTTCCGCTTGCATCATTCCTTCTACATTACTTCCGAGTTGAACTTTCAAAACACGTGTTAATATTTATTTCACTTCTGCGACCTGAACGACCCCTTTTCTCTATCTTTCTCCCACTACCCCCTCCATTCTTCCTTCACACACACAAACACGCACACACATTCCCATTCCCTCTGTCTTTTTCTCTGTTTCGTTATTCTCCTCTTGTAGAAGAAATCTTGTCCATTGTCCGTTACGAAGAGGGCACAAAACCAGATCCCTTGGCTACCTCCACTGCTATGTGCATATTTAAAATTCTGATCAAGGAATTCCACACAAGACAATGAATTCAGATGAAACTTCTTGCTTTTATTTCTACTGCTTTTTAGTTTAATGCCCTGGCCTACGTTACGAAAATAAACGGCGTCGGGGCCGAGGGCAACGGACATGATACGCTTCATCTATGATCTTCCTATGCAGGTACGTGTGAATTAGTATGAATGAATGGGCATTTATTTGACTAATAATATTTATATATATTAATTCATTAGAAACCACAGTTAATTATATTTATATAATAATCCAGCTATACAATCAAATTGTAAATCACTACACCAGGTCTCATATACAATACCGTATTTCCTCTATGCCGTTTCTTGAATTTACACATCTCTCCTTCCTCTTAGCACTTTGTTTCAACTGTTTAACCATGAAAAACCTTCTCTTGTCGCTTTGTCACGTTGTTCGGCATAATCGTCTCTACTTCAGTTCCCTACACATACTTAACGATGTTCTGAAATTAAAAGTGCCAAATATATTTCGCCTTTCAATATCTTCACTCCTCAACTTAATAGCTTTCTCAATAGCTCTCCAAATTTCTCCAAAAGCAATTTTATCCGTTATTTCCTTAATATTATTGAACCAAGTTTCTCTTTAGTTAAATCTTTCCTGACACTGATTTAAGATATTTATCTCACCTAAATTTCTAATTTTAATACAATATTGCAACATCCTTTCGAGAACTTTAGCCTTGATGCCAGTTTTTCCTAATTCTCCTTGAGCAACGTTATTGAATGAAGCCAATCCATGTAGGAAAACATGTTTTACATCAAATGTGTTTACTAATGTTGCTATAAATACAGCTTTGAGGAATTCCTTGACAGAGACAAATTGCAAAACAGCAGCAAGAAAGTACATGATTGCCTCATTTAAGAGTATGATAAAACTATTGCATATCAAAGAAAGTCAATAAAGGCATGTTTGAAAAATACTAGATATCACTCCTCTCAAAAACGTAAACGGGGTTCTACAAAATTCCTCACGCTGAAGCCTGGTTAATAGGACTTTAAGATTCAGAATTTGTGGGCAAGAGTTTAAATTAATGTTTACATTGTCTACCATTGTCTACGCATACATATGGTAGGTAGAGGAAGCATTGCATTTTAACCAAACATTTTACATTAAGGTTTCGCCGGAAGTACACGTTTTAACTTCCCCGAACACAAAAATCACATTTATGGAGAAAGGATGTGTGCATGCGTACGCCGGTGCGTCCGTCAACAGTATAACAAAAATGAAAAGAGAGTAAATGCTAAACTCGGTATTCACTTTCATATCTTCAAAAGCTGTGACACGAAAAATTTCAAGAAAATTTCATTCCCTATCCCAAACTACCCTTCATAAAAAGTTGTCGCTAATTTTCATTTATTTTCAAAAATAGCTCTGACGATTTTTATTAAAATACCATCAAGTTTAACATGCTTGCACTATTAATAATAAAGTGTAGTCTTCGATTTTCTCTGGTAGTGTGTAAAGTTCTCTTTTTCAGGATGAAGTACTATAACTTTGTATAACTGGTAAACTATAAGATATAGACAAAAGCTATAGATCACATTGAAATATACAATTAATGTTAAAATAACCTTTTCCGTTGCATAACTGTTTTCGAAATATTCTTGTCACTTTTTTAAGTTCCTCAGGTTGTACTGTCTTGCATATATATATATATATATATATATATATATATATATATAAATAAGACTACGCTTTTACGGTTTTAGTTACGAATAACTCACGATATGCACCCTCCTGTATTTTATTTCTTTCTTTCTTTCCTTCTTTTTTATCACATTTTGTTTGCAACAAAATTGCAAATGTTTAATTTGAGATTATTTTTATAAAAAATGTATCCTAATTTAACGTGACCTGAGAGGAAGAATCACTTAAACCATTCTATTTTTCTATAGTATAGAAGGGATTAATTGAAGTTGTAATGGGCAATGTCGTGTGAGTATTGCAAACCAAACTTTTATGACATATTACTGAATAAAATGAGGCATTATTTTTAGTACTTAAATGATTTCAGTCAAATTATATAATATAAAATATAATAATAGCTCGCCTTAAAGTAATATGTGTATTTAAAAATATATAAAAAGTGTATCTTACAGTCATTGTATTTAATGTTTATAGTATTGTATATACGTAATAATATTATGCGAATGTATTATGTAATTTAATAATAGGTGTGTGAGAAAATAGGTTAAAAGTTGCTAACAATGAGGTAACCCTGAGGCAATAATGAATTAGAAAGTCTAATAATACTACTAGTAATTCTTGGAGCAACAATAATGTAATTTTTTAGACAGTTTATAAATAGCCGATCAACAACCAGAAAAAAGCTTAAGTTAAATAAAAGTGTTCTATTGGAGTAAGATTAGCCAATCAGAAACTGAAATAGAGCAAATTGTACAAATTTAGAAGTGAGTTGCTAGTAGACAGCGTTCCTAACTGGACGCAAGACGGATCCTCGAGAAGTTTAATACGTATTCAGTGTGAGACGAAAATAGTTTACGTTTTTAAAAATTGCAAGTAATTAATAAATAGTCCCACCGCTCTCTATATCAGTGAAGTGTTATTTAATCGAGTCAAGGATTAATAAAAAGGAGTGAAGTACAAATTATAATTTGTGTAAGCCTACATTCTTCAGCCGCACCACATCTTGTTCAGAGCTACATGTTTCTACAAATTAATACTGATGCAGCCGAGGCAAACCTAAATATATAATATTAAAGAAACATTAAAATACAAAGTTAAAAGTAAATTTGGAGGGAAGACCACCGGAACTTGGTCCATACGTAGTTGCAACTACTTCAAGTGTTCGGCTCCCCAACAGTGGAACTATAATACAACTCCTTCAATTCAATCTATTTCAAATTGGCGTCCATCGGGGGGCAGAACAGGCGAGACTTGGCGAGAATAGCTGAAAAGAAGAGATCAACGAACCTTGTAGAACTACCAGAATCGACGAAACTACAAGACTTCACTTTAGAGAACTTCAGAAAACTCCAGAGAACTTAAAAATCATCAACAACCTCATCCAAGGACAGCAACAATTCTTTCAGGAGTACGGGGCACGCAGTTAACAATTCAACAAGAATCTACGAGGGAACACCAGAATGAAAATGTTTACTAACAACAGGCAGAACAAAAGGTCAGAAAATTCCAATAATGTACGTATATAATTGTCAAAATAGTTAGGAAAATATATTGTTATTAAGATAATTTCATGCTGTTAGGAAGTGGTAAATTAAAATTGAGCAATTCCAAACCAAATATAACAAAAGAAAATATACCAAATAAAATGGAAACAAAAAACAATGAAAATATGGAAGTAGGAGAGGATAGGTCAGCCATTACAGATTACAATGTAAATTTAGAATCAGAGCTAGAGGAAACACATAGGTTAGATGTAGAACAAGTATCTGTAAATTCACAGGTAGGCATAGAAGGAGATAGCAGTAGTATGCAAGGTCAATCACCTTTACATATGTTAATTCAGGGAACAACAATAGAAAGATATACTATCCCTCAGACATCTAGCCAATAAGAGCAAGAAAACTTATCACAACAAAATATTATGTGGCTTCTAAAAGCAATAACTGAAAGGATAACTGAAAGTAATGCAGACTTAAGTAATAAGATAACCGAAACTAATACAGAGCTGAGAGTAGAGTTAAGTAATAAGTAACTGAAACTAATAATAAAGGTAACTGAAACTAATAATATGTTAACTGAGACTAGTACAGAGCTATCTAGTATCAAAAATGATCTAGCTAAGCAAATAGAAAATTGTATGAAAGAAAGCAAAGCTGAAAGCAAGAGATTATAAATCAAAATAGAACAATCTTCTAAAGCACTTCAAAAAGATATCGATTTAAAAGTAAATAAAGGTTGCAATCAGCTAGAACAGAAATTGTCTAGTCATATTAATAAAAATATAACTGAAATGGAGCTGAAACTTAATAATACTAAACAGCGTATTTGTAATAAGTTAGATAAACAGGGTGAAGAATTAAAAACAATGGTAGAAATAATCGGTATAACAATTTAAATTGTTTTCCAAACATTTTGTAGTTACAAGGAACATTTCACTCGTTCAAACCTGGGATTTCGGTTGGAATGAAAGATTAGCGAGCTGAGGTGGTGGCCTGAAAAACTGAAACAGTTTTAGTAGAAATGATATTTAGGGTCGTTTTCAGGCATTAAAGTTTGATCGATCAGCCATGTGCTTTGCACATGAAAGAAAAGTAAAAATGACAGAAGCCGGCGACATCAGAAACACCGAAAGGCTAACAGAGAACTACGTACACTTTTCTTGTCAGACACACGAGAATATTTCATGTTAAAATATTTCATCACTTTTTCAGTGATTTCTTTTTATTGTGAAAAACCATGCTTTTCTTTTTGTAGAATCCAAGAGGTAAGTATCAATTTAATTTAGAGTATCATTTATCTCTGATTTTACTGTACCTGGGGATAAAAACCAGTTCATCCAAGTGTGCATATGGGAGTGACTGTGAACGTGTTTCACGTTAAAAATTATTAAAAAACCAAAACCATAAAGAAATCAACGAGTTGTCAAAGTCCTCGATGTGACCATAGGAGTTAAAGGCGGTATGTAAGTAAAAGTATTTTTTAAAAATAAATTGAATAGTCATTTTTTCTTGCAAATCGTTTGTATTTTTGAGCATATCAACTTTGTTTGGGTGTATTATCAAACTACTGCTAATTGGATGCCAAAGACGCGAAAAGCTAGAATGAAGTTAACCTTTATGAAGATGTTAGTAAGAATGTATGCGGAAAGTCGATAAATAAGTACATGCGTACAAACATGTTCGAATAATGCAACTCAAACTAATCAGTGTGAGCCTTATTTGTAAACCCGTTTGGTATATATCTCCCAGATTTATATTTGTCCTCCTTTAATCCTGCACTTAGTTGCCTTCTTATATCTGGATCGGAGCTAATCCAACCGCCTACTCGCGCTCATAAGCTACGCGTGCTATGGAAGTCGGACATATTAGTCCCCATAAATAAATATCTATGAAATGAATCGCCTAAAATTATCACTGCCGATATTTCTGCAATAAAAAGTGTTGTTGATTTGCACATAATTATGTTCAGACAAGAGTTCGTAGCTCATAGATAGCAGAAAGTTACTTTCCTTCTATAGAACAATTCATCTTTGTTTCATGAAATAGTTTGTGAGACTAGTTACAGAAGTAGAAATTTAGCACGAGAGGATCAAGTTAGAACCGGAGGGAGAGTTCTAAAACCAGAGAGAGAGAGAGAGAGAGAGAGAGAGAGTAAACCTAATTTTTTAACTGTTGTCTACAGTATTCTGTCTATTTTTGGTACATTTAACAAAATTTGTTTTCAAAATATCGGAAATAAATTTATTGTAAATTGCAGTTAATTTCAATCGCCAAAGCCTACTTAACCCTTTACGTTTTCGTGATAAGAAGAGAAATTAGTAAGTATTGTTGCTGAAGTCTTCATTTTAGATTACGCTTTCTCGCTACAAAAATTGAAAATGAAGGTAGAAGATGAAATTGACGTCCACCAACTGTAATCTTAGAAGCAGTCGAACATGCATATTTGAATAAACCTCCTGTGAATCCTAGAACATTTTATATGATTAATTATACGAAATTCCAGGACTGGAGCTTGAGTAATGGAGTAAGAATTGCAGTTCAGTCTATTTACTCGTCGTTTCCAGGGAACAAAAACTACTCGTAAAACACGCATAAAACAGAAAACACAACAGCTTTGTGAAACATAAAAACACGCTTTGAGGCAAGCGATGTAATTAACTTTTATTGCCTGGACACAAACAACTAATACAGTGCCTTGTTACTTTCTCTACTAAGTATATAGTAGGTAGAGAAAGTATTGCATTTCATCCAAAAGTTCGATACCAAGATTTCACCGGAAATACATGTTTTGAGGCACCTTGAATCCAAATAAATCATTTTTGGAAATATGTCCGTTGTGTGTGTGTATGTGTGAACAGCATAACTCAAAAATGAAAAGTCCGATAAATACCAAAATTATTTAAATTCAGTATTTTCCAAGGTTGCAACACAAAGATTTTCAAGAAAATCCCCCAATCCATCTACCCTTTAAATGGAGCATTTTTAGAAAACTTTTATTTGCTAAAAATGGCTTTAAAAGTTTTGATCAAAATGCCGTATATTAAAGATATTTACATTACAAAATGTATATGTTGAATATTCTGAAAATAGCCTGGGATGTCTCTTCAATCGGAAGGAATTTTGTATAATCTTGTATAACTGTAAACGTTAAACGATAGACGAAAACATACTGCACAAGAAATGCAGATCTATTTAAAACAAATCATTTATTTCAAATAGCTTTTTTTTTTTTTTTTGTAGCAAAGGCATTTCTCAGATATTTGTTATTAATGGTTCGAATTGTTCATACCTGGTAATTTCCCTTAAAGTCTTGTCAACATTCAGTTGCTTCTCGCGATTGCACGGGCACAGTATGGAATTTTAAGGCCAGTATATAGCGTACAGTTCTTAAAATTTGACTTCGCAACTCCCGTTGTATCTAACAAATGTGTAATGTAGCCATTTCTGCAAAGGTTGATTTGCATTAAAATCAAGTAGATAGAAAAATAAGCATTAATAAGACTAATTTGTATACCCTATAATACACGATAAAGTGTAGAAAAAGCCATGTGAATACATCACATCAGATCTTTTTTTAGTAGCGTTTAACGCCCGTTCTTATTACCTTCGACACCAAAGTGATAAATGAAGTGAAATGATAATTGGGAAAGGAAGGGAATTAAGAAGGTAACATTCCAGGCTCAAGTGTAGGGTACCTTCCCAGCATTTGCCAATTGCAAGGACTGAGGGAACTCTAGAAGAAACCTTAGTCAGAAGAATGGTCCTGGTGGGATTGACCAGCACCTCGGAAACCCTTGTCGATAATCGTGCACACAAGCAATAGTAGTACAGGGAAAGCCAAAAGACTACGAACCGGCTGCGCGGTGTTTTTCCTGTCTGCGTCCTCGGCGCTCGTTGCCGTCTGCCGCTATCATAGAAAGGCGCGGATGAAACCATACAGCATTTTTAAAACTACTTTTAAAGGCTTTACTTAACAACTTTATGAAAGTGTGTTTGAGGACAGAATTATTAGCAAAGATTTGTGGCTCCCTCGATCCCCCGACCTAACCTCCTGAGATTTCTATCTCTGGGTTAGAAATCGTAGGAGGTTAACTCTGGGTTAACTTAAAACAAAGTGTACAAGACAAACCCACACATCCTGGAAGAATTAAAACAAAGTATCCTCCAGGAAATTGCTAGTAATTCTCAATGCAAACTACGGCGAGTGATGGATAGTTTCCTATAGAGGTGCCAAAAACGTATGGACAACGACGTAGCCAGTTTCAGCATCTACTTTCATAAAGTTGGTAAGTAAAGCCTTTAAAAGTAGTTTTAAAAATGTTATATGGTTTCGCCCGCGTCTTTCTATGATAGCGGCAGACGGCAACGAGCGTCGAGGACGGGGACAGGAAAAACACTACGCAGCCGGTTCGTAGTTTTTTGACTATCTCTGTATATAAAGATACTTTGTAAGGTTCAGCGTAAATGGCGTATTTTTGGAACATTCAGTCCCAAATAATTAAAGGCATATTGTGAAAACGTTTTAAATAAGAATTCTTTGCGTGATTTAATTACTGTGTTAGATCAGTAATATAACGCGGCTTCTTTCTACCTTTGGCGGAGAATGGTGGTGAATTTTCTTGGATTCTGGCTCAAACGGTTTAGGAAATCATTTCAATATAACACTGCTTTACCTATACTTACAGGTTCACAGGAGGGCGAAAGGCAATTGAAAGACTCGCAAGGTCCTTGGGGCCCAATTGAAGGCAAAGCACCGGCTCTGGTGATGCAAACCACATCTAAGTGGTCGGATTAAGGCAGCCATCTACCTGAGATGCTGTCTCCATGTTTCCCTGTATTCTTCAATCTTCTTATTTAATTATAAATTCCCAATTCTGCCAGTATGTCATTGTTTTTTATGGGTATCTCCTTAAACAACCTTTAACCGTGCTTAAAAATCTCAACTCTGCTGACCCTATATTATTTTTATCTCTTTTTTTCTCAATTCAAGATTCATTGCCATAAACTAGCACAGGCACTGCCATTGTTTTGTATAATTGTAATTTTATTTGGACAGTAAAAAGTTACAATTCATTTTTGACATGTTCAAGAATTCTAATTACCCAAGTAAGTATAATAATATCTAGTTTATACGGAGGACAAAATGTATCCGTGCTTGCACTATCCTGACCACTCGATAACATGGGAAGAAAAGAATCTTTTTTTCACTGTCCTGAAAATATACCCATCAGCTTGCACATTTATATATAATCTTTAGAGAGAATTATTGCTTATTTCCAGAGAAAGAAAAACAGGAATATTCTCAACATATTTAAATTTTTATGTAGTGTTATAACATAATCTTGATTGACAGCCGTTTCCAATGCTGTACACAATTGCTGTCAACCGCTTTAGATGCATATCATTCAAAGAATTGATTATATGGATCTCAAGGTGTGCCCAGAGCAATTGAAATATTTTTGAAAATTGAAAATCTCCTTTCTATTTTCATCATTTATTCCAACTTTAATTTGCCAGATTTCCTCAGGCTTTATAGTAACTTTATCATTGAAGGCATTACCAAAGACTAAAAGATTTTGCTGTTTCTCGGAGCCCATGTCCATTTCTCAGACCACTCCAGATAAATGCAATGGGTGTAGTTGGGATCACATCCCCTTACTGACTGTAATCCTTAAAGTAGGCCAGATACCCACCACAAATGTAGTATATAGTCGTTAGACAAAGTATAAGCAACACTGAGACACTTGCAAATGAAATACTAAAACCTAATATGTATCAGAAAGGCAACCACCGCGTGGTTAGGCTGCTTGAAAAAGTGATTTAACTTCTATTTTCTCAAAATAATCTAATATTTCTACAATACTTCAAGAAACTTCAGCGGATTGTATTTTTAAATAATTTAAATTGTTTTTAACAACTACTCTGTAACTAAATCGACAAGAGGTTGCAATGGGTTATTGTTTTAAAGCAGTTTGATCTTTGGAGGAAAGTTAATAATAATATTACTTTTTCACCATACTGCTGAGAGGTCTGAACTCTTGTTAATATGTTTGACATGATTTTCTTTCCTTTTTCTCGTAGTTTTCATTTCCTTCCTTACTTTAAAATTATAAATGCTGAAGCTTGAATAGAAATCCCATGCACGTATCTTTTACAATGCTTAACTACAAAGCGATTTCCAAGCAAATTAGTAATGAGCTAAACAAAACTTATTGGTAAATATATATGTTGTCATATATGTTCGCTGTTGACACCATGACCGTAAAAGTAGAATAACTGAAATGCTTATGTAATGTTCTAAACCAGTTAGGCACAAAATACATTGGCTGAATAGGTAAGTACATAATCAATTGTATTGTTTTCATTAAATTCCAAATAAACTAATAGAAAAGAGAAATTGTCGACTCACATAAGCAGCCTTTGTTATCACGACCTTACAATACAGAAGAGATCTGGCATAGACCAGTACTAATCAGAATAATTAAGCACATCAAATCAGCGCATAATAATTTCATACAAGCACCACATTTTCTTATTTCGACGAAGTGGGTATTGTATTCCCCAAAAGTGAATAATCCAAAAGGTCTCTGAATGTGAGACTGAGAGAACACAAGGTGAAGATGCACGCTTTATGTTGCAGGATGCAGGAAGAAGATTTACCAAGAACTCTTCCGGAAGGCCAAATCAAACGGTTACTTGATTTAATTGCGCTGGACAACAGCTTTAGCTACAATTCATTAATAGTTCAAGATTGCACTGCATTTTTATATGACTAGGATTCGTAGATCTTTTCTATTGTCGTGATCTTCAAGGTGTCGAATCGAATCAAACAACCATTTACAATTTTTTTTTTCTTTTTCTTTCCTAGTACGCTCTGACAAGCTTGATTCAAACATTATATCCTTGAGATACTTGCATGACCATTAAAATAGAAGTATTTATAACTTTTATAAACAGTCTGTGAAGCCCTCTTTATTCTGGGTGAATTGTACAAAATGGTTATTCAAATATTTGAGGTGTTTCTATTAAATTATGATGGAAAATGAAATAAGTGTGACTATTGCACATCAGAATTTTGTTTTTATATTAAAGAGGAGCTTGTGTTACCGTTTTAAAATACAAAGCTGAGCATGGGTTTGCTTTTGGTAATAGAGGCTCCGAGATATCGCAGCCAACTGTATACTTTTTTTTCTATTATACAAATAAAACACACATAGCGAAGATTTTATTTGGGAAATGCATTTCACTAATGCATAAGAATAATAGTTACTTGATAAGTGTTGCAAAATAATTTTAAAGTCTCCCTCTTCTTGCCATACAAGTGGCGAATTAAACTTCAGTTGATTACAATTTCTACCTTTCTTCGCTGTACCCTACGAGGAGTTCAGCGCTAACTGAATGATTGATAAAAACTGATTTTAAATACGATTTTTAAAAGCACACTTTCATGCAGAAAATCACGAAGTACTATGGATCCAAATCATAAAGCATAAAACACTTTATCTCTCCGCGTGAGGTTTCACCAACTGTACCTCAGGTCCTGCATATTTATGCAACATCTTTATATTACCGATGCCAATGATACATGAGTGATGACGTACGAAGAGGAAGAAAGATTATTGCAGATGTCAATCGAACGTTGACCTGAAGCATATGACATAACGATCCTTCAACAGTGACTTGTTGATCACGTTTCTCGTTTGTCTTCCGCTTCTCTCTCTCTCGCATTATCTGCATTTACGCTACGGGGAAAAGGAATTTAAATACATAAGCATAATGCAAAACAAGCTCCATGTCTTTGATGTACTGCTTTTACGTACAACTCCACAGGTATTTTGCTCGATGCAGGATATAAATTACCAATGACGAGGTACATGGGTCATTAGAAAATTAATTGCAGCAATAATTGCATTAACCCTCATTGTAAATAATATAAACTTATTGGTCATGTGTGAATAGAAGGTATGCGGAGGATCTTTCCTAAGTAAGGAATAATGTAAATAAGGCTAAACTTAGCTAATTTTAAAAAATCCTCGAAAATATCAAATTTTAACATTTTGAAAGGAAACTTTTGCAAAAAAGAAACAAAATGTTCAGTAATTATTGTACAGAGTGTAACCTCATTTTAAATGTAAACATATTATTTGCCATTTGTTGACTTGTTTAAAAATTTTCTCCACAGTTTACAGAGCTACTGTAAGAAATGATATTCTAATTATGTAATAAGGTATCCAAAATGCTCCCCATTTACAATCTAGCAGTGGCTAAGCCGTGTGAATTCTTGATTAACGTTTGCAATCACTATTGGTGATATTTCTGCGTTCTTTCCTGATCCTCATTTTTAACTCTTCCACATTAGCGTAACAAAGTTTTCGCACATAATATATTAAACAACCAAACAAATATGAGGCAAATGAAATTATTCATGCAACTAAATAAGATAACTACCTTGTAGAAAAATCTGGTGTGTTACATTCACGTGACTTTCTCTACCCTCAATCGAAGTGATTATACAATTTATTCTTAATAAAGTTTTTCTTTTCTTACCTATTTCATTTTAACCGAGATAAACCTTTCCGCAAATAGCTGCATTACACACTCGGTTATAGACACAAAGGGAATAGCAATTGACACTAGTCAAATGTTCTAAAGCTGGACGCTATACGCTGGCCTTAAAATGCCATGCTCTTTGCATGCAATAGCGAGAAACAATTAAATATCGAATGACTCGAAAACTATGACAAATTATTGAACAATTCGAAACAATAATGGTTATCCTGAAAATGGCTGATGCCACAAAACAAAGTTATTTGAAATAAAATGTATGTTTTAAAGATCTACAGTGTTTGTGCAGTACGTTTTCGTCTTTCGCTTAACATTTACCAGTTATACAAGATTATACCAAATTCTCTTCTAATGAAGTGGACTTCATAGGCTTTTCCCATAAAAATCAAGATTAAGTTTTATTTGTCATGTAAATATTTTAATGTGTGGTGTTTTAATCCAAATCGTTAGTCATTTTTTGGAAAATGAAAAATTTCCGAAAATGTTCCTTGTAAATGGTATTTGGTGTGGGGGATTTTCCTGAAAATCTTCGTGTCGCAGGTGGAAGGTGCTGAACCTAAATGTTAAGTTAGGTATTTCTCCAACTTTTCGTTTTTGAGTTATGCTGTTCACAGACATATATATATATACACGGACCATTTTCTAAAAATGCTTCCAGGAACATGTATTTCCGGTGAAATATCGGTATAGAAGTTTTGGGTGCAATGCAATACCTTCTATGCCACCATGTACGTGGTAGAGAGTAAAAAAAATTAAAAAAATAATATGTTGGCATTTAACAATTTTTACGATGACGTTACACCTTATCCAATAACAGCTCAAAGTTATCTCAAATTGATATTATCTCAGCATCTCAAATTAATGTTACGTACAAAATAGCAAAACCATTTTTAAAAATAAGAAATGCCGAAAATTGTTTCATGCGGAGAAATGCAAGTAAAATATCCCCTTACATTCTAAAAAAGATCTGACTAAAATACGAAGTTTCAGGTTTTCTTCACAGGTATTCATTAAGTCATGCATGGATGTTTTTATAGATTCTGAGATCCTCAAAATGTACACATTCGGCGAACATCGAAATTGATTTTTTTTAACTGAGAGAGTATAAAATGTATATGCTCTCTCTAAGTAGTGATTTGTGTATAACGAATTAAACCTTTTAGAACTGTAAGATAATCCATAACTTTTGTGGGGTCCTAAAGCGTAAATTGCTGAAATTATGATAAAATCGGAGAAATTAGTTAAGAATAGTTTTGGAAAGTTGTAATGTACTCCATAATGTTTTCCGTTTCCTAATGCTATAGTCATAGATTTCTACAAATACGTCAAACGGCCCAGGTTTGTCTTTAAAAGTAAAAGTAGGAGGACCTTACGAAAGTTTTAGGGCGATCTAATCATTTTTTACGGTTTCTAAAACATCGGTTCGAAAAAAACAGAGGAGAATTATATGAATGAATATGGTAGTCCTCCCCATCTCCCATCTCAGATTTAAAGATTTTAAGTTTCTCTTTTATCTCTTGGTGGTTAAAGACCATAACATTTCGCCATATGTAAAATAAATGACCAAATATAGTTTGATAAATGTTCAGAATGTTCAACAAATGAACAAATTTTAATTGTTTTCTTGTCTAACTAAAATATAATCTAGCAAGATATTAAGATTAGGAAATGAAAGTTGAGTTACATCAGGGAAAAAGGATATCTTACGAACATATGAAATCAAAACGATGTTGTAAAGAAATTAATGCTGAGCAGTGATAATTATTTGAACCAGACCATAACATACACTTACAATTTTTCTTTTCTATTTTTTAAAAAATCCAGATTTTTTTCAGCCCCACGTGATATTAATATTTATTGAACTTGAGTGAAATTGAGTAAAATCTGTGAATTTTAAAGTTTTTGGAAATTTATTGCCAGCATTCGCGGGAAGAATGGTTTTGATGAAATTATAATTATTACCAAAATATTGGAACCGGCACGGTTAGACAGATGATTAAGGCAGAGACTCGTAAACGGATAACTGAGGTTCAAATTCCGTCCTTGCTGACTGATGTTTCTAAAAGTCCTTATAACCGGCAAATGACTGGAAGCTTTCCTTCCAAAATTTCCTATCTCAATTATCATTTCATGTGTCATCAGTTTGCACCACTGGAGTACAGTATGCAGTAAGAATGGGCGTTAAACACTACTAAAAATAATCGGATGTGTTATAATCACATCACTTTCCCTACCTATTCTTCAACAAACTGTTGTTGCAAAAGTTTATTCTTCTATCTACTTTCATGTTAATTGAGATAAATTTTGCATTTATTTAAGTACTACTTAAATTTTACTACATTTTACTACTTATATTTATCCTTATAGTTACAAGGGGATTATGAAAATACAGTAGGCTTTTTTATTTAAACAAATTATTTACAATCCGTATTTCCCCTAGATGTATATCACGGGATATATACATTTGTTGAACAATACAACTTTATTCAAGAGTGGAGATGTTCTTGAGGAATTCTGCTACTTCAACTGTGTTGCAATGAATCTTCGGAACCATTGGCAAGAGAACTGAAAGTAATACAGCTGCTCGATCTTTTGATATTTGCTGCATTCTGTGGAGGCTTTTAAGGGCAGTTATAGAATGGTGAAGCTCCTCTTATGTTCATTTTGTGGAAGTAGGATTGAAAGCGGCCGTGATTTGTAAGGAATTGGGTGGTTATGTGATTGGGCCAGAGAGATAAGGACATACTGTGAGGTATGTTGGGGATGAAATGTTTGGTGTGAGAGGTATATCATTGGAATAGTATAGATGGAATTCCAAATTGTAGAGTAATACTCAGTTAACAACTACTTGTCCCGAGTTATAAGCTTTTAAGAGCGGCTGACATGTTGTGGCTTTGAAATTCGGTTCTTTTTGCATGACCACGAGAAAAAAAATTCCACTTGAGAAAACTACAATTATTTGAAAATTCAAATCAATAACAAAGAATATCTCGGAAATGGTTCGTTGTATAGCTCCCTTTAACTACTGTGGTCATATCGGGGTCTTACTGCAGATTTTCGTCGTTTTTAACTTATTTTCACGCGCACATTCACTGTCACATCCACACTTCCAGACACTATGGAGGGTAGGCAACAATTCCCGGCCGTGAATCGAACTCAGGACCATGGGTGAGAAGTCAGCTCGCTGACCACTGAAACATGGAGGCAGTCCAAACATTTTTACTTGGCATAAACTGCGTGCTTTAACGATATTTACATTTTTGCTGTAAAAAGCTTTGGTCTATCTCTTATAGTTTACCAGTTATACGAAAGTCATGCAGAATAAAGAGAACTTTATAGGCCTATTCCCAAAAAATTCAAGATGCATTTAATCAAAATCGTTATAGCCATTTAGAAAATCAAACGTATCGAAAGTTTTTCTGATAAAGAGTAGTTTGGGATGGTGGATTTTCTTAAGAATTTTCGTTCCTTCGAAAACGCCGAACTGAAATACTAAGTTAGTATTTCACCGCTTTTTTTTAAATAAAAAAATGCTGTTCACATACGCCGGGCCTTTTTCTAAATATGCTTTTGTTTATTATTATTATTATTATTATTATTATTATTATTATTATTATTAAAAACATTTTGCTGTGAAAAATTTCGGTATTGAATTTTTGGGTGGTATTATTTCTACTTTATGTGTAAGCAGTTCCGAGCGGGATGGGTCGTCTTCCGTGGACTAGTGGTACCATGCTAGCCTCTAGTTCCCGAGGTCGCGAGTTCAAACCCGGCGTAAAAATCCTTAGCACGGCTTCCTTCGGAAGGGAAGTAAAGCCGATGGTCCCGTGTCGTAGATTTACGGCACGTAAAAGAGCCTTAAGCCTGGTAAGAGGCCTCTGAGCAAAATTACCCGTCTTTCACGCCCGATATAGTTAAAGAGCGTCCATAAATAGCACTCAATTTCATTTCGAGCGGGATGGCTCAGACGCCGTTGGGAGCCCCCGAGTTCGATCCCCGGCGACCGACTCTGACTAATTGGTATTTTCTGGGGTTTTCCCAGGTTGTTTCTTTCGCATTCCCCCAATTTTCTGTCCCTCCATTCATCGTTTCATTCATCTTTCATCCCGTTGGTCTCCTTCAGAATCGAAAGTGTCGGTGATGGTGTTGCGGTGCAGCGTGACTCTGTAACTCTCTCCGTCCCTCGGCTTTTGGCTGGCTGCCAGGGTATCCGAACCCCCTTGAGGAACGTTGGACTCTCTCTGTGTGGAGTGGGTCCCCGGTCTGCCTGTCGGTCTGTCGGGGCGTCTACTTCTGGAAAATTAGGAACTCTGTCATTGCTGTACTGTCGTGTTTGGACCCTGCCGCCGGGTGTCTCCTTTCGCCTCAAACTTCCTCCCGGGGACACCTCCACTTGGGGTGGACATCCCCTCTGGATCTGTCCCGAGTCCCCTCCGCTAAGGAACATAAGATAAGATGGGTAAGCATTAGAGAAAGTAAAAATGTTTATAGAGATTTTATTTATTTATTTTTTCTTCCGAGATTACTCTGGACATTTAAGCGCGTGCTCATTCAAAATCTCTCTGTTTATAATAGATAAGACAGTAATAAGAAATGTCTAATACCCACACATGGAGGTTTTCTTAAAGAACATTTGAGGAAAACATCTGCGATGATTGCTTCACAATAATCGTTTATGCCCTCTGCATATACTCGTATAGAGAGAATTTACTCGCATGGCTCACCGTAAGATTTTCATATGGCCTTCAACACGCAATACACAAATCATCAGAGTCCGCGTGTGGACAAGATTGTTGTGGTGATTCTGCATGCTAAAATATAGCAAGCATTTCAATCACGTTTCCAAATTGTTTACAACGTTGGGGCGAGGAACTGCATTATGCATACCCGGAAACATCTATCACAGGAGGATTTGCTTCCTACTACGTTCTTTATAAGTCGATAAGAGGTTAGAAAGAATTAAATTATCAATACTTTCAGCTGAATTTTCACTTTTCACTACTAAAAATGGATGTATCCATCGGAGGCTTTTCTTCTTTCGCGGTTCCTTCATAAATTGATATCTGTATCCTCTGGGATGTACAGCCTACCCTGTGAGTGATCTTTGATCTCTTTTTGTTTTAGTTTTATTTTGTATAACACTGACTTAAGCTCGGCAACCACTTTGTTTGAGTCTTTTGGGCCCCAGGATAGACAGCAACTCAGTGTAGTGATTAGAAACTGATTGATTAGATCGATCAATCTTAAAATTTAAATGCTGCATACTGTTTTATTATTTTATCCATTCTAAAGGTGGAAATAAAGTTGGTTACTTGTTGGATTTTGGAACTGCTGATTTTGGACTTTGCTATTTATACCCTAAAGGGCCAGTATTTATGTGCAATTTATACAGGTATTACTCGCTTAAGTTCGCCGATAAATACTAGCCGTCCTGAATGTTTATGTAATACCTCTTAACTTTCTGTTGTCTGAAGTACTAAAGAGCGCGGGAATGCAGGATGGGATAAACATGCATGCGCCGGCAGCAAACGTGTGTCGTCTTAAATCGCAGGGGGTTCTTGGTTAGCGAGAATGCACCAGCGAACGGTTAAATAGTCAAACCTATAGAATGTCATTACTTTTCCTTCTCTACCAATAGTAGGTAGAGAAATGTTGATTTTCACCCAAAAGTTTGAAGTCGTGAGTTGAGGCTCCCTAAATCCAAGAAAAGCATTTTTAGAAAAAAGTCTGTCTGTCTTTCTGTCTGTCTCTCTCTCTCTCTCTCTCTCTCTCGCATACATAAGTTTATCATCTACAACGGATGTGACATATTTTCAAGAAAGTTTCCAATCCCAAACTACCCTTTACATGGAAAAGTTTTCATTATTTTTGCTTTTACCAAAAACGCCTGTGGCAATTTTCAGAAAAATATTATATGTTTGTGATACTTACTTGACAAATGAAGGTATATGTTGAATTTTAAGGCAAGTAATTTTGATTTGACGGCGCCGTGGCCGAGTGGTTAGACCGCTCGCCTCTCACCGAGGCGGCCCAGGTTCAATCCCAGGGACCCGCATGTGGGATTTGTGGTGGACAATGCGGCGTCTGGGCGGGTTTTCTCCGGGTTCTCCGGTTTCCTCCGCCATTCATTCCACCAACTGCTCCATCATCACCTTTCCGTTCATCCATTTCGCCCTCATTTCGTTTCATCTACTTCCTTCCTTCCATACCAGGCATCGGGCTGATTACCCATTCTGGATATTCTGTCTGCTCCACGCTGTAAGTCCTGGGGGGTGCAAGTCCTACATAAGAGGAGGTTAAACAGAGAATGAGTGAATGAATGAATGTAATCTTCATTCGGACTGTATTTTATATGATTTTAAATAACTGCTAAACCATGAGAGAGAGAGAGAGAGAGAGAGAGAGAGAGAGAAACTTTCTGTTGAACTTGAGAACTTAGTTTTGTATTTATACGACTTTTTATTTCGTATCGTCCATTCTATTCACACTCGCATATACGCGCGCGGACTATATTCTAAATATACTTCATTTTATTTAGGGTGAAGTGGAATGCTTCCCCTATATGTCATAAGTAGGTGCTTGAATGAGAAAAGGCACGATATTTTGCTTGAGGATAACATCAATTATTTACCAAAGCCAAAACTTTAAGCAAAAATTTAGTTACAGTTTATTGTATGTATAGATCAGAATTACGTAGTATTTGAAGAAAACTTGTTTTGAAAATTGGAAGTAATGAAAGAATGAAGAAGTAATTACGTATAAGTTTACAAACAAAAATCTTTCCACGTTAAAACAGAATCAGAAAGCACAAAGATATGTGTGTTGGTGGACATGATTCTCCAGAGTTCTGAAATATCATGCGCCAACTCGATCTCCTGGCGAGCGGGCCAGCGTCCTCTAAACGCTTCCCACTTGGACTTGCATGTGGGTCAAGATATTCCGCATTTGAAAAACGCCACCTGAGTTTTGAATGATTCATCAGCGTATTATTCCGACGATATGCCGGAAGTAATATGAAAGAAAGAACTTGTATACGAGATGAAGCTGAAATAATGCAGTAACCTACATCCATGAGAGATAGCTATCGCCCTGATGTTTGTCCTCGCGCTCTCGAATTTACATAAGCGCGATTCTCCATAACGGCTATTTTTGTACCGTCCCCTTTTCGGCGACAACGGGCTATTTGTCAACACGCAAAATAATGTACATCAAACGGTGAATATTCAGTGATATCTCTGAAAGCTTTCTTTTAAGTTTCCTTAACTTTCTTGACCTTTGCATTGTACGTCTGTAATATGAAGAATGAAAGGATTTCCTGAGGTGAAAATGTTCAACGTTTTACTTTCTCAACTACGTATAGTAAGTAGGGGAAGTATTGTATTCCACCCAAAAACTCGATACCGAGATTTCACCGGAAATACATGTTTTGAAACCCCCTGAATCCAAAAAAGCATTTTTGGAAACATGTCCGTGTGTGTTTCTGTGTGTGTGTGTGTGTGTGTGTGTGTGTGTGTGTGTGTGTGTGTGTGTGTGTGTGTGTGTGTGTGTGTGTGAACAGCATAACTCAGAAACGAACAGTCGGATAAACACCAAACTTGGTATTTAGGTTCAGTATCTTCCAAGGATGCGACACGAAGGTTTTCAAGAAAATCCCCCCATCCCAGATTACCCTTTACATGGAAGATTTCTCGAAAAGTTTAATTTTCTCAAAAATGGCTCTAACGATTTTGATTAAAATATCATATGTTTAAGATATTTTTATGACAAATAAAATGTATATCTTGAATTTCCTGGCAATGTCTCCTAAAGTATTCTTCATTGTGAACGACTTTTGCATAACTGGTAAACTATAAGAGATAGACAAAATTTTACTACACAAAAAATGTAGATCGCGTTAAAATACACAATTTATGTCATACACATTTTTTTGTTGAGTGAACCATTTTCGAGATATTGCTTGTTATTCCCTTAAATTTTTCAATACTTATTTTCTCAAATGGGAATTCGTTATTCATTTTTTTGTCTTGGATATGCAAATAGTATTAATCTGTGGCAAAGGGAATGGTGCTGCACCTAGCAACCAGCTATTAAGAGATATGTATGTGCTTAAAGGCTACTGTATTTCCAAAATTGCCCTTGTAAATATATATTCCCCTTACATCTACAAGAAAATTAGTAATAAGATAGACTCTGCAAATGTTTATCTCGATTAACATAAAGTAGATGGAGAATAGGCGTTTGTATAAATAGTGTGTACAAGAGTAGAGAAAGTCATGTGAGTGTAACACATCAGATTTTTTTTTCAGTTCCCACATAATTAGAACAATTTAGGATTACAAAAATATATAATGCATGAAGGGTTATTTAAACATTCATTACTCTCAGTGTTTTAGGCTTTCTCTGTTCTACTACTAGTAATATTTGGTTGCGTCCATTCTGCTAAACAAAGGTACACTACAGTAAAGAAAGAAGGGGGAAAGACAAACATGTGACTGAAGTACTCTAGAACGCTTGTTTTGCTGCTTGAGCAAGTACATTTCTGAGAATAAAACATGCTTTTTCATAAACCTGTTTAACTTAGGGACTTCAAAATTTCTGAGAAATGCCATAGAATCTCTTTTTGTCTCTTGAACTAAACGTTTGGTGTTATTTTGAAAATAAACAACATACAGCTATAAGAATATTCTTAAATTTGTGGAATTTTAACTATCAAATTGAAAAATTAATATATAACGAAACACAATCTAGAGACAAAAACTCTTAGCTTGGCAAATAGAACAATGTTTACTGCATAAAAACACTTGAATATTACAAACAATTAAGTGATGAGAATCAGTTTATTGCATATTAAGGGTTCTATCAAGCTCTACAACGTTTACTTATTTAATGATAACTAGATGAATATATACACTTGAAAACTCAAACAAACAAATGCATAACTCTGGATAAAGAGACCCACTTCCTTCCGCCCGAATCTTCTAAAACTAACAATGTAACACAAAATATTAACTGTGGCAACAGTCTGTAGAACAAAGCAATACTATGATATTCCTAATTCTACTTAACATTTTATTACAGTGTTCAAATTATATCAAACCTTCAGTTTTTTACTTTCCCTACCACGTATAGTAAGTAGGGGAAGTATTGTATACCACCCAAAAATTCGATACCGAGATTTCACCAGATATATGTTTTGAGATCCCCTGAATTCAGAAAAAGCTCTTTTGGAAACATGTCCGTGTGTGTGTGTGTGTGTGTGTGCGTGTGTGTGTGTGTGTGTGTGTGTGTGTGTGTCTGTGTCTGTGTGTCTGTGAACAGCATAACTCAGAAACGAACAGTCGGATAAACACCAAACTTGGTATTTAGGTTCAGTATCTTCCAGAGATGCGACACGAAGGTTTTTAAGAAAATCCCCCCACCCCAGAATACCCTTTACATGGAACATTTTTCGAAAATAATAATTTTCTCAAAAATGGCTCTAACGATTTTGTTTAAAATATCATATGTTTAAGATATTGTCATGACAAATGAAATGTATATCTCGAATTTTCTGGGAATGTCTCCAAAAGTATTCTTCATTGTGAACGACTTTTGCATAACTGGTAAACCATTAGAGATAGACAAAATTTTACTACACAAAAAATGTAGATCGCGTAAAAATACACATTTATGTCATATACATTTTTTGTTGAGTGAACCATTTTCGAGATATTGCTTGTTATTCCATTAAATGTTCCAATACTTGCACTTTTTCTCAAATTCGTTATTCATTTTTTTATGTCCTGGACATGCAAACAGAATGGAATGCGCCACATAGCAACCAGCGCTTAAAAGATTTGACTGTCGCTTAAATACTACGATATTTCCCTTGCATCTATAAGAAAATTAGCAATAAGATTAGCATCTCGATTAACATGAAGCATATGGAGAATAAGCGATTGTAAAAGTAGTTTATAGAAGAGTAGAGAAAGTCATGTGAGTGTAACACATCAGATTTTTTTGTCTTGGATATGCAAAAAGTATTAATCTGTGGCAAAGAGAATGGTACTGCACCTAGCAACCAGCTATTAAGAGATGCGTATGCTTAAAGGCTATGTATTTCTATATTGCCCTTGCAAATACAAAACAATGGGAACATAGTACGCCTTGAGCGATACTCAAACATTTTTAGAACTGGTCGCTATGTGTAAAATGTAATTCTCTTTGCATGTCAAAAGATCGTTTCTGCAAATGTTTATCTCGATTAATATGAAATAGATGGAGAATAAGCGTTTGTAAAAATAGTTTGTACAAGAGTAGAGAAAGTCATGTGAGTGTAA
Organism: Deroplatys truncata; assembly: GCA_030765065.1. Classification (NCBI taxonomy): domain Eukaryota; kingdom Metazoa; phylum Arthropoda; class Insecta; order Mantodea; family Mantidae; genus Deroplatys; species Deroplatys truncata. The sequence continues at coordinate 136,551,261 of CM060981.1, forward strand.
CACATCAGATTTTTTTTAAAATATTCATACGCGCTAGCCATGCGTGGGCACTAAGTTGCAAATTTTCTTCAGGCTTGGACAATTCAGTGCCACTGTCGGGATCGTTGGCAATACGTCTGCTGCTGAACTGCGTTGTGAAATATCCGCAAGTGCATTAAACCTCATCTATTTAAATATTTCTATAAACCTTCAAGACATTCTCAAATAAAAAATATTATATCTCAAAGGCGACTTGCAACGTTAAAAGCAGTTTTTAGTTTCTAGGCTTTATAGTTAACCTAATGGTGCCTGCACGTGGCCAGTGTGTAAAAAGACTATCTGTTATCAGAACATTTTGTAATTCTAATAGTTCAGCTGTGTAATCAGCTTTGCACAGACCAAAAAACATAGCTCTGAACTTGACGCTAGATGCAATGGATTATAATGTAAAAATGGCTGCCATATTGACCACTTCCTATTCCGTTTGCCCGGTTTTATCTGCAGAAATGTTATCTTTTTCCCCGACATATTACTATCACATTCGCTTTTTCAGTACTACATCGATGAATGGGCGAATTTTATATCCTTATATGTTGCGACTTAATGCTCAACCATTTTTAAAATAATAGTTTGAAAATACAGATACTCTGCATTAATAGCATATGTACATGACGATATCTACAGATTTTTTAACCATTGTGGTAGTTCAATGAGCACAATAAAAATATATTAAAACGTTTCTTTTGTTGTTGATACATTTATAAAAAAAAACGCCAGGAAAAAAAGAGAGATCCGGCAACCTTGCACATGGGCTAGAAAATTCACAACGGAGTGGCAGTGTAAGAGATGGTAGAAAGTGGCAATAATAACAAAGCACCAATTGCAGCATTGCGGAATGATATTAACTTTAGCTACCGGTATTTAATTTCCAATAAAGTTTTTGGTGTACTTAGAGCGACAGTTAATGAAAGTATCTAAAATTCAAACACACTTAGGTTAACCTTGAATGAAAGTACGAAAGATACTGTTTTAACTTAAGCATTTGGTTTTTCGCTCTTAAAGTAAAACAGAATGCTATCAGTGTTTAGCTTTAAAGCCATAAACAATTATAAAGTAAGAAGTGCGCAGGTGTTTAGTTAAGCATTCAAAGTAAACAAGTTAAACTAATATATTTTTTCGACGATAGGTGTTTTTATTTACACTTACCGCTCATACTATCATGCGTGTGAAGTTGAAATGCGTTTTGCATTTTTACCGCAGACGTTAATAAAATGTATTTTATTTTCGAAATATTGATATGTAAGGTACTTATTGTTCCACATATGCAGTATAATATATTTGAAAGTTGAATTTTACCAATTAAATCTCACCGTCTTTACTTCCCTTCACTTGTTAACATTTACTTAGGATTTATTTACGGAGCGATATGGCTCCGCGGTAACGTGCGAGGTTCTCATTCGGGAGATCATGGGTTCGATTTCCGGATCAGACTACTCTGACCATAGGTTTTTCATGGTTTTTCCTGGTGGCAAGGGGAATGCTGTTCTATCACGAATATCATTTCCCTAATTTCTATCATTTCACTTACCCGTTTATGTTTCAAGTAGGCTTAGGAGCTGTACAGTGTCAGTCGGTTTCGGACAGATGGCGTAGAGTCTTGCTCGTTGGAAAGTTTTTCTCGATGCTGCCAGATGGTAGTCTTTTCTAAGCCGCCTCCGGAGGGTTGAGTTCTCCCTGGTTCCACCATAGGGAAGCCTCTATGAGTAGCTCGCCATTGTGACCGGGTCATCAAACTTGAAATAGTTAGGGACCTTGCACATCTCCGGGCGGCTTGCCTGCGGCCTATAACCTTCTGCAGCTCCTTCACCTCATCCGTTCCACAAAAGATCCGCGTTGGGCCGAGGTGCGAGGTATGCCGTCCTTTCAATGCAGCATTTAAATATAACTCTTTCGGTGCAAGCAGCCATCTCAACTTCAGTTGCTCACTAGTTAGTCAACACTACCAAGCGCAACTAAATGACCATCAGTTCGGAGAGGCTGACAGTAATATGTAATACCAATAGTTGAATTACTACTATACCGTGGTCTAGAAGACATTATAGATACCGAAGTTTCGCCAAGTACAGCGCTTGGCATCTTCAGGGTGAAGTGACTCGTCTGCGGTGGTCAGAGCCTGAATGTGGATAGTTCGGATAGTAGTAATTCAATCATTAGTCATGACGCGCGCCGTGAAAACCTCAGTATGTACAATATTTAATATGCTTACATAAGTGCATTGCAGAATATCGGAAACAGAAAATACAGACTTCGTCTCGTGTTTTAAACTCTTCCTCATTCTCCAATGATACGATTACCGCACTGGTATAACAATATACTATCACTTAACAACTTAAAAGTGTAAGAAGTAATACATCTCAATATTATTTTAACAGTCATTGAAACAAAAAATAGAAAACTTGAAAAAGGAGAATTTTAAGAGTTGTATTGTATTTCGACTGTTGGGGAGCCGAACTTGAAGTAGTTGCAACCGCACGTATTGTAAAAAGTTTCCGGTAGCCTTCGACCTAAAAATGTACTTTCCGATGGCCTTTGCCCCAAATGTTTAAAAAATATTAACTTTGTAATTTTTACTGTTTCTTTAAATATTATATATTTATTGTTTGCCTCGGTTGCGTCAGTATTTATATTTTTTTTAGCAGGGAGTGGTGCGACTGAAGAATGTAGGCTTACACAGATTTTAATCTTTTCTTCACTCCATTTATTAATTCTTTAAACGATTTAAATAGCACTTCACTGATATAGGGAGCTGTGAGATTCTTTTATTAATTACTTGCACTTTTTAACACGTAAACTATTTTCATCTCACACTGAATACGTATTAAACTTCTCGAAGACGTGTCTCGCGTCTGGTTAGTAACGCTATCTGCTAGCAACTGGCAACTGAATTTGTAAATTTTGCTCCATTTTAGTTTCTGATTGGCTAATCCTAGTCCAATAGAATACCTTCATTTAACTAAAGGTTGTTTTGGTTGTTGATTGGCTATTTTATGAACTGTCACAAAAATTACATTATTACTTCCAAGAATCAAGTAGCATTAAACTTTCAAATTCATTATTGCCTCAAGGTTACCCTATTGTTACCTCTTTGTTAACAACTTTTAACCTATTATTCCTACAGCTCCTACATTATTAAATTATGTAATACATTCACATAACATTATTACACATGTATACAATAATATAACATATACAATGACTGTAATATACACTTTTTATATTGCTTTAAGGTGGGCTGTTATTGAATTTATATATTATATAATTAGACTGAAATCATTTAAGTGTTTAAAATACTGCCTCAAACTACAACGTAGGAAGTGTTGTTCATGGGACCATTGTCGTGCGTATACGAGGCAGACAGTATCATTACAGTCATTGCTGGAACACCTTAACCTCAGAGGAAAATACTGTTTAAAAACATTAAAGAAAGTAGTTCCCTCTTGGGAAAAAAGGGAAGACATGAAATTCTGATATGAATGTTTGTATAACAGTTTAGATGAGACATTTAAAATAAAATTTCATTACGTATCATTCTCTAACTTTGATCGAACAGAGCTCGCTGATCCGCTTCCAGAACCACTCTGATGTAATTTTCTTAACTGAGTTTGGGCGACAACGTCTGGTTCGGGATTAGGTTTATCTGATTTTCTTTGTATAATACAAGGAAGACCTTATTATAACGCGGAGTAAAGCATTGGAGCACAAAGGCTTATTCATCTAGGCTAGGCGCACAAATTATATAATTACTGAAATAGCACAAAGAGCCAGGGGAACGTTGTGCCAGTAAGGCTACAAAGCGAGGTGTAATAGACGCGCGCGAAAACAACCTCTGCTGCCAACTGCTGGCTTTATGGATATGCATTCCTACCCACAATAAGTATATTTTATTGTTCTCTAACTGCTGTTCTAGGCACAGAATTACTTTAAAAGTTTCAACTAGTTGGGAGGTAAAGGTGAAAATCTAAATACTGCAAAAAAAATCATGTTTACACACATTACAATTTGAGTTTTGAAGCCCATTAGATGTATATTGATCTAGCATTTTAGATATTCAATTTCGTTCTATTCAGTTTACGTGCCTGTACCAACAATAGGGTTAGGATTTATTTTTCTATTTCTAGTATACCTACTATTTATCTGAAGTTCTTGTCTCAAATCTTCATCTTTAATGATCTAGAATAGCCATTGGTCTCAAAAATCTCGTTTTTCTTGCTTCAGCTTTTAGCAAAGGAACAAATAGTGACATTGATAAAATTCCTTTTCATGCTTATTTTACATTAAAGATATTCTAGGATTTGTTATATTATTAACACGTTTATCTTTCTTAACTTTTAAAACTTCAAAGGAAAGAAAACCTTAGCATTAATTTCCAAAATTAATATTTTTACATCCTAAAATTAATTTCTTCACAACAAAGTAACGTAGATTATTATATTTGGGAATTAAACCAGTAGAACCTCATTGGTGTCAGCTGTGATGATCGAAGAGTCTGCGATAGGGAAAGAAAAACAGAGAAAGATAATAAGAACTGAAGGCTTCGATGGTCAGGATTAGGGTGAATAATACTGGATTTAGAGAGAGAAAAAATTGTTAAACTTTAATATTGGCTATAAGAAAATTAATGAATCGCTTTAGTTATTTATATTTGAAATAAAGCCAAAGTCATACTTGTAGAATAAACATGTGGTGTTTTATAACACGTTGTTTCTCTTTCCAACATCGATAACTTAAATGTTACAATTTTCAGGCACTTTAAATTTCTTATCGTTGTATGACTGTTTATTAAAATTATTACGCGAATTTGTGGGATTTATTTACGTTATGCATCTCTTGATACGTAGGCCTTTCTCGTCTAATATTGTGTCCAAATTAAATTTCTTTTTGCGTTTCTTTCGGTTCGCCAAATGCCCCTTACGACACTTATGATTGATTGTTAAGTGTAATATAAAATAAACAAATCTAAGCGTATTGGTTTGGAATTCATAAAATACTGCACCTCATGACATAAATTGCCGACTGAGCTATCATGGCAATCATCCACTGTGACATTAGATTTCCCAACTGGCTTGCATTGTTTTGGTTAACCATAACCATTCATTTTGAATTACGTAAACCAGTGGTGAGCTACAAACTCGTAAGTATTTTAACTGGGGAATGTAATGTCGTGTCTGCATGTTGCTCTTCCTAGATCATTTGGTTAGAGCAACGCCCCGAAAAGCCGAAGATCCGTCGTTCGAATCCCGGCTATGTATATGAACTTTTCAATCTGATTCTACCTTTCAGACTATAACCTACACACGGTTTGTGCAAAGGAACAATTCATTCATTGTTGCGTATTGCTTTCTCCATGGTCAACTTGAGGTTACAGATTGTGGTGAACTGTGGTGATGACTAGTAGAAAAATCTCTGCACCGAGTTCACTAAGTTCATTTCATGTCTTGTCGCCATGCCTGAGTTTACGTGTACTGCTGAGAGATCATTTTAAGCGCCCTTTAAACTTTCTTGAGATCTCTAGTATTAATCAGCAACGCCTAAATAGCCTGTCATATTGCTTATTCACAAATTCATAGGAGTGGAATTAAAGCTGGAGCTCCTCATGGATGATTTCGTCTAGATTCATCCGTCCGATGAAAAACTTTTTTCTTAGAAGTAGCACATAAATATCAGCTACAGTCGAGTTCCCTACAATGTTTTTCTTTATTTAATGTTGTCAGAAGTTCCTTATCACCTGAGTTCTTCACCAACTCAGGGTGAGCCAATCTCTTATTTGTTTGAATTCAAGTTCGACACACGCACGCATGCACACACACACACACACACACACACACACACACACACACTAACCTATGAACAAAAGTCAGGCCTAGGTGAACGGCGAAAGGGGAGAACATTTCATCCGAATTGCATGCTTCCCAACCCCGGTCCACACCAGTCCCTGAATGAGTCCGTCTCCTGGTTTGAAGCCAAATTCTGGCCCCAAACGTTAACCTATGGCCACAGTTCGGTTTCAGGCTCAGGAGCGAAGGAAACGACGTGGATAGGACAAACATTAAGTGAATGCTAGAATCAGATAAGGGGTAGAGGCTGCGCGTGGAAGAGGTAGTTTATTATTTCCTTACCAACATAAACTACTGTGCGTTATATCGGCACGATTCCATGCATTCGGCTGTATGAACTCTGAAGGCTAATTTATATTTGTCTTCCATGTATCATTTCTTTGCGGCATAAATTAATACGTTCTCTTTAAGAAAGGAACATGGTACATTGAATTACTTGTGTTCTTATCTCATCTAAGATATAGCTTGGATAACTATTATTATTACTATAATTATTATTTATATAAACTTTGTTATTCTATTCTTAGTAACATTGCCTATCGTCGTTGTATACGAACCAATTAAGAACACGCGGTAATTTATTTATGCTATGAATATAATTTTACACCAACATGTATAGATTCCACAGCGTTTTGTGGTAATCAGTATGACATTATCTGTCCAAGGGCTAAATTAGCACAATATTACATCTTCAATAATAATAATAATAATAATATATTTGGCACACAGCACCAACTCGCCTCCTGTACTGATCTGAAGAGAAGTTTAATTAAATACGAAACTAAATTACTTGAGTTTCATATTGTATTCAAATATTTAAAAAATCTAATCACCAACCACTTTCAAAATCATGAAATGAATCTCAAAAGGATATAAAATATCATTTGTATTTATGATATTCTTTTTCTTAACGGTTTTTATCGCAGGTGATTTTTTTTTTTTTTTATCAAAATGAAATAAAGTTAGCAAAACTAATAATGAAACTCACGCGTGTAGCACCAGAAGTAAATATAATTTTCCTATTGAAGCCTTTCAGAAGAAAACTTGTCTTACTAAAGATACAAGAAAAACAAGGAAACGCTTTAAGAGAAAACTAAAATGATGTTTGTGCAATAATTATGCTCGAATTATTTTTTAGAAAGGTGGCTTTAAAGGTAGACCTTTCAACATGAGTCACTCATTATATTGAATATATTGAATATTATAAACACTCAATGAAACAACATTTTTATAACACTCCATTATTACCACTCTTGTTTCTTGCAATGGAAATTGTTTGCATTTTAAGCGTAGGCCTTGTATCCACATAATGGATTATTTAAATTCGGCAGAACAAGAAGAGTGTTTGCAAGCAGCGAAGAGAATACATATTGTTGGAATTGTTACCAAAGAAACTGAAACAGTACGACATTATATACAACAGAATTCCTCAATGGTGCAAAGTAGGATAAAACGTATATTTTAATTTTCATATTCATAAAATGAAAAATGAAGAATATCTAGGCGGTTTTTTTCTTTTTTGCTACAGCCTTCTATATACAGAGAGATCCAATGAACTATGAAACAGTATTTTCTTCGACATTTAATAAGTATATTATCATGTTTATAACCATGTCCCTATTGTATTAACTATAGCGATATCAGGGTATAATTATGTAATTTTATAAATAAATTGTACGTATTTTCTTTAACATTTTTGTCGTATATAGTTTACGAGTAAACAAGACCCATGATATTTCCATTTCTACGCACAAACTTAGCCAGGACACATACAAAGGCGAGGGGAAACATTTGGTGCAAACAAATATCTTTTATTAAAACGTAGAGCATGAAAGGCTTATTCCGCCGACTCTCAAGGAAACCCCAAATAAACTGGAGACCGGGGAATCCTGCATTGTAATTATAACACGTGATTAAGAGAGGACGAATCAGTAAAATGAAAATACTCTCCAAATGTTCTTAAACTTGCAACTCGCGGATCCAACGAACCAATAAGAAAATTCCTGATAAAATTCAAACCACCGAGGACCCAGACTATATAAGCTGCGGGGGAAACATTATTTTCAACCGCCTAGTGAATTTCGTCGTGTGACGAACCTGCATCAGTAATACAAATCTGTGCCAAACTGATAAAGAATTAACAACGAAGATGTAAAATCGTATGCGCGAATATTATTTACTCGTGTGAAAGTGATTTAACTAAACTTAATTTCAGTGTTAGAAAACACTGACTAAATAAAATCTTCACCAACAATAATTAATCTGATCAAAGTGAAAATTTGTCAGAGTAATGAAAGTAACAGACTATTATAAACACCAAAGAACTTAAGATTTTGTTCTCAGCATTAATTCTATCATAATGAAATACTTCATATAAATTCAATTGGTGTCTTCAACCATGTTTAAAAGCTTTACTTACCAACGTTATGAAAGGAGCTGATGAAACTGGCCACCGTCGTTGTTCATACATTTTTGGCACCGTTTTAAGAAACTATCCACTTCTCGCTGTGGTTCACGTTGCGAAATTCTGGCAATTTCCAGCCGGATATGTTGTTTTAATTCTTCCAAGGTGTATGGATTTGTCTTGTATACTCTGTTAATTTACCCCAAATCTAAAAGTCGTAAGGGGCTGTCGGGGACCCTACTAATAATTCTGTCCTCAAAAACACTTTCAATTAGTCTCAACGAAATATTGGCTGTGTGGGTTGTGGCGGAGTCTTTTTGAAAAACGGCAGAGGCACACTAATGTTTTTCAGAAGAACCCTACGTTATCTGTTAGGTTTCTTAGAACTGAACAGTGCCTGGGGCCTAAAATTTATCGTATAGTTTATGGATTGTTTACGGCCTGGAACCTTTATACTTGGGAATCGTTCTGCAAATCGTATTTGCACTTGACGAGCTGACTGCCTTAACACATACGAATAATACATAAACACTCGCTGTACAATAGTAAACATATACAGGGCTATAAGTGTGACTCAAAATAAATAACTCGTAACAACTGCACTACACCGACTCACACTGAACTACATGCGTCACGACCAACACAATACTGCAAAACAGAGCAAAGTCAACGTCAGTAGCGTCACCTTGATTGCAGCACGGCGGGAAACTCGTCTCCACACGTCCAGTGGAAAAACATCGCTTAGCTGGTTCATAGTTCATTAGATCTCTCCGTATTATAGGATGTTATTATTGTGCAAGTGATCATGTTGTCAGCACTCATTGGTGCTATAACATCAAACAACAACAGACTATAGATTACCATTGCACATGTCGGAATGTATACTGCTATTTCCACAAAAATTTCAGCTGGATTCTTTATAATTATACCTAAAAATAGTAGGTGTATGATAACACATGTTAAAAGTGGGGATTTATTCTGCTTCTGGGATTGCGCATTCGGCTTTCAGCCTCGTTCCGCAAACATTCCTACACTCAAAATAAAACACAGTTTTAACATTGGTATCATAAATAGCCATTGGAATCGAATGCATTTCTGATGCAATTTAAGTTATTTATAATCTTAAAGACAGAACAATATTATAGACGCTATTACGTCAACATCATTGTATAATAATAATAATAATAATAATAATAATAATAATAATAATAATAATAATAATAATAATGAGTAATTACTAACATGTGTATTTATTTGCATAATTTCTTCTTTTTTCTAAGCTGTCCATGGTACCTAGGGAATACCTCACGACTTCTTGTAACGCATACCTATTCCCCCCCAAATATTAGGGACTTGTGATTATCGCGTGTAAGATTTTCCTCTTCAATAAACAAATCGTTGCATCGTGGCTCCCCGAGAAAATTGCAGCAGTAACTGATGACTTTGCTGTAGATAACTGGTAGTTGACTGAGGTCACCTTAAAGCAAATACACCTATTTTGCATCGCTGGGGCCGAAATTCTGTACATGTCAGTAGTATAAACGGATGCTTTTCCTACCTGTTAACGTTTACAAAGTCAAAGGTCAACACTTCCCTGTAGACACGTTAAACGCCGTTGGCGTATAATCTTCATTACAGGATGAAGTTAATGGTATATCCGGAATCTAACATTTGACTTTAGTTGTTCGAGTAAGACAGTGATCGATGTGTGTAAAAAAATTAGATAAATTGGAATTAGATGAAACTCGTATATACTAATGCGCAAGTTATTAGAATTGTTAATAACCATCGCCTCTGTTTCAGAAAACGATAAGGTACAGTAGGAGGAAGAGGAGTAAATTCACTAATTTTGTTATTATGAAATTGCTAACGAAAAAGAATATTAGGGTGCTAATGGAGCTAAAGTATAACTTTTAGGAGTATGGAATACAGAGAAATTTATGGTGAGCTGAAGAAAAGCAAAGAATATGACTTCCGAATCGGAGATGAAGTAGAGAAAATGAAGGACTTCTCGCACTTGTAAATGACAACACAGGATTTTGATAGAACAGAAATATCTTCTCGGAACACTTGAAGAAAGAATTAAGAATTGTTTGGTGAGGAGTTTTGTGTGAAGTGTGTTATTGTATCATTCCAAATCCTAACTTTCAACAACAAAATGAAATATGGTACGGAGGGGAATAGTACAATAGGACAATGAACTTTTTTTAAAGAAGTTTTTCTGAGCATTCTGGTTTCAAGATTTTTTAGCTACCTTTAAATCTTTTAATTATAAAAATATTCAAAGTCGTAAAATACTTTCTAAAAAATTTACTTTCAATTATAGGTACACTTTTCTCTGAAAATAAAGATCAGAACTCCGCCAATTTTATTATGGGTTTTTATAAGTAACTTAAGATACCAGTTAACTATCTGGAGGGACTAATTTAATTTTAAAAATATAGTCGCAGGAAAATAATTTTAGGTGTAACGTTTTTACACTTTTTTGTGGAAACCCTGTAATTTAGGATCGAAATCTTTAACCGCTAAACGCAGCTAAACATTCTGTACAATCACAAAAGAATATAAACTTCTAAGTTAAATAGATTTCGAGAAAAGTGTACCTGAAATGTAAAAAAGAAAATTTACGGGAAATGGCAAAAAAATGGTCACATTGTTACATACCAATATTCTATAACATTTTTTAACCATAAGAGTCCTTTAAAGGTCCAAATAACAAACTCTTTACATGGGTATGTTCCTTATGACATTTATAATCGATTAAATAAAAAACCAATGAATTTTTTTAACCTAAATCTGTACCAAGTATCCTTAAAAGTGCTATAAGCAATGTAGTTGCCTTAAAAGGAATGCACTAAGGAACAGCAATGCTGAATGTAATCAGCGTGAGGTTTGGCAGGGGACACTGGATGATAAGCACTGAATGGAAAAATGTTTCTGTCAGAAAAAAAGGATACCAGATGATAGAAAATATTAGGTAAGATAAATAAGTGGACACGAAGAGGTAACCGAAAAGTTATTTGAAAACACAATCTTGGCTTTATTCGTACGATTAACGATACCTTCCCTGTCAAGTATTGTTATCTCTAGATCTTTGCAATAGAAATTTGTCCGATGCTTGCTTCCAGAAGAGCATTTCATACACGCATCATAGAGAAAAATACCGTGTTGAAAAGTGTAGGTAGTCAAACTTAGTGAACCTGTTACCAACTCACTAAGTTTATTAAAGTCCCGCAATCTTCCGTTCTATGAAAATGTCAGCTCAAAATTAAATGACCAAACGTCGTTGGACGTAAGGTTGAAATCGAAATCTTAACTCTAGATTCACCGTGAAGCCATAATTTTATAAAAACTAGAAAAGTACTTCCTTCTCTACTGATTAGCATTTATACATGCTTCATATATAACTTTTATTTGTGCAAAAAGCGCATTCTTTTATCCCCAGTATGTTAATGTGAATAAATATCTGTCTAGAAACATTTTGAAATAGACAATATGAGGATTCCTTTATGCAGAATGCTACTCTTTTTATCACAAATCGGTGTATGTTTCATTTTTGCACACATTTTAAATACAACTATGTAATATTTAAACGACTTGTAATCTAAAACAATTGCCATGCGGGAAGAGGTCACTCTTTTTAATCCGTAAAAAACAAATAAATAAATTAATTAAGATCTCCGATTAAGCTGACACTGCAGAAACAGTACAAGTAGATTTTTTGTGATGTACGCAAGATAATGGCAAATCCTGGCTCATTTTCAATGTAGATGACCCATTAAAGTTTAAACATACAACAGTAAGTACCTTAAATGCTACGAAAAAGTGTAACACTCAGTAATGAGATTTATATTTTCCTGTGGTAAAGGTTTGTCCATCCCTTACGGTATCTCTGTCAGACACTAACCAGTGATGTGAAAAGAACTTCAAGGAGCATTTACAAGTAATTCAAGTTACAAATTTTATTCTTCTGCCAGTGTCTGAAACCTACGATAGAGGTATTTTTTTAGAGAAAATTCGATGTAAAGTTTTCTTCTTTTTTTTTCCGGGTAGGTAGGATTCCATAAAAACCTTTGTGTTGCTTTCTTAAAGCATAACTTATTTAAATGTGAAATTTAATTAGCGGGCCCAAAAACGTGTAATTCCATTGATATCTCAATATTAAATGTTTGGGCGGAATACATCATCTCTCTCTTCCTAGGGTAATGCATAGGGAAAGTAAAAAGAGATTTTCAAGAACGAGAAAGATAAGTATGTAATATTCGGACACGATATAAGTGCGCTTGATGAGAAGAGGTACTAAACAGTTACGGAGCAATAACTAAGCGGGGCATCGGAAGGATAGTTCAGATAAAGAAAACAGCCGCAGTTCCTAGTTGCATTTTCTAGCTAGGCTGTACATTTTCATTGTACAACTGTACATTCCCCTATCACCTTGCCCCTCATTCCCCTCTTACTTAGTCTTGATGACGTTACGCATTGTCAACAAAAACAGTGGTGCCCTCCTCCAAGCGCACACATATCGTGGCCGACTTGTACAGGGATGCACTTGAAATAAAAGTGTGCTACTCCGTTAGGATACTCTAGTTCAGCGTTCGCAGACCGCACACGGAAGGGAAAGCAAAAGGGGTTGGGGGATGAAGTAGTAGAATAAACATAATACCTATTATGGAAGTTAATCAGATTACTGTGCCACTATTTTAGTGTTATTCGGGATTTGTGTCTGTGTTCGTGTTAATACTGTTCTCAGTAGCTGGCACCTGAGTTTAAATATACAAAATAAAAAAGGTTGCAGCATCTACGTGAATATTCAACTTTATTTTGAGTCACTTATGTATATTAAGCTGTCCAAAAATATGGTACCATAAAGAATTAACAGTTATGAAATTTAACCGACGAGTAATGTCTGCTCTAAGTAGTAACATACAAACATCCCCTCCATTCATATGACCCCAGACAGCTCAGCGCACTTGTTTCAAAGGAAGTGCATTTCCTCCTGATAAAGCTATGGCTTCAGGGAAAATTAAATATAAACCGTGCGGGGACAGTGTCATACTTTTTCATTCTGAAGTGTTGCGTTCCTTAATATTAGGATATGACTAAGTGTTTATATTTATACGTCTTTCCAAACGCTGTTCACGTGCGCCCGTAAAGGAAATATAGATAAAATCCACGTTTCAATGGCCTATGATTCCTTTTGTAACAAAGTTTATGCTTTTTACCAAAAAAATGTGGCATTTGCTAATTTAAAAAGGCACTAATTTGGAAGAAGGTATTCTACTTAAAGGAACATGTGCGTAAAAACGACCAAAAACTACAATCTTGAAAAAAATAGTACAAATTAATGTACATAATTTTGAGGATTTCTCCACTGAATTTTGAACGGAATTATAAATCTGTTTTTATTTAAATTATATATAAAATAAAATACGTATATATTTGTTTCAGACAAGGAACATTTTGTACAAAAGGTATTTAGATATAATCAAATTAAATTGACACTATTCTTTCTTATTAATTACAAAATAAATATATCTGCATTTCCTAAGTGTAAGCTTAAGGAGTTTGATAGTAGAGCATAGATGTATTCCAGCCGAAGTGCTGTTTAGTCATCTTCGTTTTTTTTATTAGTTTTGATCTAACAATGCATCAAATTTTAAGACATAGCTTTGCAAAATGTCACTTCTCCAGGAGGGATGCAACATAGTTTTGGGCGTCAATTTTAATGATCATTACTCTCGGGGACAATTTTATTATTACCTATTTTCAAAATACCTCACCAAAATAGAGATATAACTCCGAAATTTTCCCACTGTGCTCTTTAAAACGTAGGTAATAATATATTTTTAAAAATAATTTGAATTTTTGCATGCTTAATTTTCACTTTGTAAGGTAAACTATTTGTTAAAAAGACTATCAACCATATTAAAATTTCCATTGAACAGTTTCTTCAATATTAACAAATATAATTTTAAAAAATGTAATCTTGTAGCTCAATACTTTTGGCCTAGAAGTAAAGTAATCTTTACCTTTGATCTATTCTAAAACAAAAGTATTAGACTTTAAATAAAGAATAGTTTATATTTTTGTGATCTATTTTGTTGCAAAATATTTTCTCCGCTGTTTCCTGTTTTAAAGCAGTATAAAATTAGATCCTTATAAAGAAAAGCATCTTAAAGTTCAAGCTGTACTGCGTCCCTCAAAATCATTAGATGCCCCTGCATTTGGCACGCTTGCCCATCATTCTTCACATTGGTGTTGGTCACATCGTCCAAAAAAAAATCCTTATGTGTTGCACTTACATTACCTTCTCTACCCATTCTTCTCCAGAACTTTTCTTAAAAAGCTTATTCTTCTATATACTCCCTTTTTAATACAGATAAATCTTCATTGCTCATTTACGCGTTTCGTCTTAGGTATAAGTAAGTAAGCTAAAGCGATAGTCAAATCTTTTCAAAGCCAGTTATTTGTTATTATTTTTAAATTGCATAAATACGAAAAAGAAATAAAACAGTAGCAGGGATTTGTAGTTGAAAAAAGTATAAAGTATTTGAAAATTCACACTAATAACAAAATATCTCGGAAATGGTTAACACCAGAAAAAAATTATATTTGACATAAATTGTATACTTTAATGAGATCTACATTTTTTGTGCAGTAAGATTTTTGTCTACCTCATATGGTTTACCGGTTATATAAAATGAAATCTCCTTTATTCTGAATGAAATGTCCATTCCCAAAAAATTCAAGATAGCTATGTTGTCAGGAAAATGCTTAAAGATATAATATTTTAGCCAACATCGCTAGAGGCATTTTTGAGAAAATTAAGAATATCGAAAACTTTTCCATGTAAAGGGTAGCTTGGTGTGGGGGATTTTCCTCAATATCTTCGAAACGCATCCTTAAACACCAATTTTGGTGTTAAACGGACTTTTAGATTTTGAGTTATGTTGTTCAAATATATAAATGGACACATGCACGCGCGCGCACACACACACACACACACACACACTCACACATACACACACAGAGGTCATTTTTCTGAAAATGCCTTTTGGGGTTCAGGGGGCTTCAAAATATGTATTTCCGTTCAAATCTTGATCTCGAACTTTTAATACAAAACTTCCTCTACTTACTGTAAGTACGTGGTAGAGAAAGTAAAAAAATTATGTTGTTGTTTTCCTTCTTTTCTGCATCTAACATGTAAAAAAGCCACATTTTGGCTAGGGGCATTTACAGAATAAATGTACCATTTGGAAGGTCATCTGTGGTCAAGAAGTTGTTTACAACAAGAACTTAATTGATGGAAGAACTCGATCGAGGGGACAGTGAAAGAAAGTGTTGCACATATCTGCATTACATGAGGTAGGAGTCTGCCAAATGGGCGCCGAAAAGGTTGAATATTGATCAGAAGCGTGATCAGATAGGTGCTCTTGATAGCTTTATACCAGACGCCGAAAATGTATTGTCCATGATATTCGTACAGAATGAGCCAAAGATGCATATTGTATGAGGCAAATGCATAGACTTCCATCCTAAGCAGCACTCTTCCACCATGATATAACATCGAGGCTGCAATGAATACCTGAATGGTTGCATTGTCTTGTACAGCTGTGAGGCAATGGGTGGTATAAATAAAAGCAAGCATTAGCTCATTTCTCACTAATTCCAAGCTTTTGCTAGGTTTCGTATAAATAAAACTTTTCTGCTCAACCTCCTCGCGAGCAAAAGCTTCCTGACCTTGATCGCTGAGCTTTTGCTCGCGATATGGTATAAATAAAAACAAGTCCTGCTCGCCTTTAGTAAGCTTTTGCTTGCTATTTCTTGAGGTACCTCCGTAGGCACCTCAGCTTGCTCAACTGCGTTTTAATACATTGGTGGAGTTCATGATCATGGTTCCAGAGAGGAAAATAAAAATCACACGACTTTCTCTATCACTCTTTTTACAAAGAATTCTTACAAAACCTTATTCTTGGAAGCTACTTCTTGTTAATCGAGATAAACTATCAGTGTAGGAATAGAATAATGCAGTAAACTAAAGGGATAGTCAAATATTTTAAATGTGGGTCGCTATTTGATGGATTTGAAATTCCGTTCTTTTCAAATGATCGCGGAAAAAAGAAAAAAATCCTGATATTCTACATTCACATGGCTTTCTCTAATCATTCTTTTACAAAGTATACTTACAAGAGCTTATTATTCCAGCTTCTTGTTAATCCAGATAAACGTTCAATTTACACTTACAATTTTGTTATACGATACAGTAGGCAAAGTGAGTTAGCTTTTTAAAGAGCGCCTGGCGATATGAGGGCTTTGAAATTTGACGCTCTTTGCATGATGACCACGAGAAAATATCGAATGCCGACTTCCCATTTGAGAGAATTATAAGTAGTTATTTGAAAGTTTAAACCAATAACAAGGAATATCTCAGGAATGATTAAGTTAAAAAAAGAAAGTAAAACAATCTGATGTGTTACACTCACGTGACTTTCTCTACTCTTGTACAAACTATTTTTACAAACTCTTATTTTCTATTTCATATTAATCGAGATAAACATTTGCAGAAACAATCTTTTGACATGCAAAGAGAATTACATTTTATACATAGCGACCAGTTCTAAAAATATTTGACTGTCGCTTAAGGCCTACTATGTTCCCCTTGTTTTGTATTTGCAAGGGCAATGTAGAAATACAGTAGCATTTAAGCATAGACAGCTGGTGCTGCACCTAGCTGGTTGCTAGGTGCAGCACCATTCTCTTTGCCACAGATTAGTACTCTTTGCATATTCAAGACAAAAAATGAATAACGAATTCCCATTTGAGAAAATAAGTATTGAAAAATTTAAGGGAATAACAAGTAATATCTAGAAAATGGTTCACTAAACAAAAAAAAATGTATATGACATAAATTGTGTATTTTACCGCGATCTACATTTTTTTGTAGTAAAATGTTGTCTATCTCTTATAGTTTACCAATTATGCAAAAATCGTTCACAATAAAGAATACTTTTGGAGACATTCCCAGAAAATTCAACATATACATTTTATTTGTCATCAAAATATCTTAAACATATGATATTTTAATCAAAATCGCTAGAGCCATTTTTGAGAAAATTAAAATTTTCGAAAAATCTTCCATGTAAAGGGTAATCTGGGGTGGGGGATTTTCTTGAAAACCTTCGTGTCGCACCTCTGGAAAACACTGAACCTAAATACCAAGTTTGGTGTTTATCCGTCTATTCGTTTTTGAGTTATGCTGTTCACACACACACACACAAACACACACACACATACACACACACGGACATGTTTCCAAAAATGCTTTTTTTGGATTCAGGGGTCTCAAAACAGTATTTCCGGTGAAATCTCGGTATCGAATTTCAATAATTATTTTCTAAAATGGGAATTCGTTATTCATTTTTTTATCTTGGATATGCAAAGAGTTATAATCTGTGGTAAAGGGAATGGTGCTACACCTAGCAACCAGCTATTAAGAGATATGTATGTGCTTAAAGGCTACTGTATTTCGATACTGCCCTTGTAAATATTAATTCCCCTTACATCTACAAGAAACTTAGCAATAAGATAGTCTGCAAATGTTTATCTCGATTAACATGAAGTAGATGGAGAAGAAGCGTTTGTAAAAATAGTTTGTACAAGAGTAGAGAAAGTCATGTGAGTGTAACATATATTTTTTATTTATGCTGTTCACACACACGTTTGCTAAAGATGTTTCTTTTTAATTCAGGCACTCTCAAAACGTGTATCTCTGATCAAATCTCGGTATCGAATTTTTGCGTAGAGTGCAATACTTCCTCTACTTGCTATACGTAAGTGATAGTGAAATTAAAAATTGTTTCAAGATTCGGATGTGTGCTGATATAAACAGTTATTTAAAACAGAAAATGTGAAAGGTTGCGCAACATTTTCTTCCAGAGGCAAATGAAAAACACGAGGTGGACCTTCTAACAATGCTGAAAAGATCCTGACGTGTTTTCTGGGTACTATAATGCTAAACAGAATGTGAGTGAGGTCATAGCGAGCCGCTCTTATTACCGGAAGACTGGTAATATAATCAAAGCAATATACAAATAAACACTTACATAGAGCAAAATGTTCGCACAAATCAAAACCAGATTATAACTAAAGAATTTCAATTAAAACCAAACTTAAATTTAACTTTCAAATGAAACTCTTTAATCCAGTTTAACTCTAATTCATGATAACATCTTATAAATCCTTGGAGTTACGTAGTGATATTTTATATAGATGCAGAGGATATCAATATAAAGGTGCAAAAACAGAAGTACAAATAATCTACTTTCAATATATCAGTTGGTGACACGTTTGTAATACTATCAAATGAGGAAATGAGGGATTGGACTTAGAAAGGGGATGAGCGTTATCTGTTAAAAGTTGGGTGAATCTCAATGTCTGTTTCATTTGCGAAATCTTAATTATAATTGTGTTATTTAAAATTTGCATGTCTATTAGATTTCATAAATCTATGATTAACATGAATGAGTATATGTATATTTAGGTGCAGTAAAGGTTTAAATCGCCTCCTGACAAAGAATGGGCGTGTTTGTTTACTCAGATGATATGTCGTGGTGAAGGTCACTGAGCAAAAGCTTCGTAGCTGATAGCAATAGCTCAACGAAGAGGGGAAATTTTTATTTATACCAAACCACGACCTGTTGCTCGTTTCTCAACTTGCTTGGAGCTAAAGCTCACAAGCTTTTGCTTGTTTTTATTTATATGACCAAATGAATCAAGAATTAAATAGAGAATCGATCAAAATTGACTTAACGCAAGCAAGCTGCACAACATCAAGAATAAAATTCTTCCCCTTGATTCTTCGGTATTGCGAGGATACAAAGAAAAGCTGCGAAGAGTGAGGGGATGGGGACCTATTGTATTGGGACTGTCTCACTGGCTAAAGAAACTGCCGCACGATTTCTCCGAAACATGTAGTTTTCCCTGAATCCAAATATCTGTATCTTGCGGCCCACTCTCAATTGTAGGCATCGAGAATAGAAGAATCGAACATACGAAATGGAAAAGACAAAATTAGCAATAAGCTACTTTAGAAATAATGGCCTAAAGAGAAATAATGCTGAAACAAATCGAATTAGCTAGTACATTAGATGAGGAGAAACTTCTTGCTAACAGAGCATAGGAACGAATTCTGATTGAAAAAAACTTCGGAACAGAAGAAGGTGACAGACAGTATATTGAAGTAGTAAAATTATTTGTACGTATTTTTAGCCTCACGTTGGGCACCAATTTGAAGTAGTATTGTACTTTACGTTGTTTGCTGCTACGTATGAAAAGCCGATTCGAAGTAGTTTGTATTAAAGGAGTTGTATCGTATTTCAACTGTTGGGGAGCCGAACTTGTAGTAGTTGCAACTGCACGTATAGTTAACAATTTCCGGTAGCCTTCGCCCCAAATGTATTTTTAGGTGGCCTTTGCCCCAAGTTTAAAAAATATTAACTTTGTAATTTGACTGTTTCTTTAAGTATTAAACATTTATGTTTGCCTCGGCTACGTCACTATTATTTTTAGAGACATGGAAGTCTTGGCAGGGCGTGATGCGACAATAATGTAGGCTTACACAGATTTTAAGTTTTAATTCACTTCTTTTTATTAATCCTTGACACAAATTAAATAGCACTTCACTGATATCGAGAGCTATAAAATTCTTTTATTTAATACTTGCACTTTTTAACAAGTATACTATTTTTCGTCTCACACGAATACGTAATTAATTTCTCGAGGACACATCTCGCAACCAGTTACAAACACTGTCCGCAGGCAACTGACTAGATTTCAACCGTCTAAACTTGTAAATTTCTGTATTTCAAGTCTCTGATTGGCTATTTTTTACTCCAATAGAATACCTGCATTTAACTAAAGCTTTTTCTGGTTGTTGATTGGCTATTTTTTATAAACTGTCACTAAAATTACATCAATACTTCCAAGAATCACAAATAACATTTAAACTCTCAAACTCATTATTGCCTCGAGGTTACCTCTTTGTTACCTCATTGTTAGCAACGTTTAACTTATTATTCTCACAGCTCCTACATTACTAAACCACGCAAAACATTCATATAACATTATTACACATGGATACAATAATATAAGCATATGCAATGACTGTTACATACATTTTACAAGTTATTACATGCACAAATTGCTTCAAGGCGGGCTGTTATTGAATTTACATATTATATAATTAGACTGAAATTATTTAAGTGTTAAAAACACTGCCTCAATATATAGTTCTTCTCAGGAGAAACGAAAGAATGCAAACTGCAGTCAATAAACTAAATGAAACCGTGGTCCAACGTAACAAGAAAATTAATACAAACTGTGGCATTTTTGGAAAAACGCCACTTAGGGTACAAAATTGTTATAAATGACCAGATTGTACAACAAATTTACTATTTTAGTTATTTAGGATACAGTGTATTATATTATAAGAATGGCGACGTAAATGTACAAATAATTTGATGTAGGCTGAAGCGTAAAAGAGATGTATGCAAATCAGATTTTACAAAATGATGGCTGTTTCCATGTTCACTTATGAAAGTAAAACTGTAAAATAAAACGATGCAATTAAAGAGGAGTTGAAGAAGCGGATATGAGGATTTTGCATTCTGTAACGAGATTGACTATTTTAGATTAGCAATTAAATAAAAATATCGAAGAGACTTTGGACATATACTGTTTAACCAACAGAGTAATCATATTGAAATATAACTAGTATGCGCATATATAATGAATGAAAGACTACCCAAAATATTACTGGATTACAAACCAACAGGAAAGAGAAACATCGGCCATCTGCTGGCCAGATGCCAAGACAGTTTTGATGTGGGAACATTCACGCCTAACCACGAATGTCATCAATGACGGTGGTAAACAGGAAGGCGGTAAAGTACGGAGAATGGAAGAAGCCAGGTTTGCGGTTATGGACCTACTACTGGGCAGAACGCTATTATTCATTATTTGATTGATTGACGCTTTGTTTTTATTATCACAAGTATTCAATTTTATATAAACAATGACTTATCCTTATAAATTTCTGTGAACTAAACAAAATCCACACAGAGCATAACTGTGCATAAAAATGCAATTTATTAATGACATCCATCATGACTGACTAAAAATAGTTGATAAGTAAGCAAGGTGTGGCATTACAAGGGTAAAATTCTCTCTGTAGAATACAAATGCAACGGAAAGCTCTCTTTGCTGGGCGAATAGCGAAGTGCATATTGGATAGGAATGTCGATGTTCTGACATAGTAAGTATTTCATAATTTGGTTGAAATAGGTACAAAATTCTGATTAGTTTGTCTGAAAGGTTTCTAAAACGTACAAGCTTAACCGCTGCATGTCCGGAGTTGAAGTTATAGAGTTCGAAGAAACTGTCGGTAAACCTCACGTTGGTTTGAAATCGGAAAGAAATTAATGATTGTTTGCATAGAAAATCTCCTAAAAATGTTACAAATATTAAGATGGTTTCTTAAAATATTCATAATAAAATTTACCAACTTTACCAGACTGTTTCCTCTATAAAAAGAATGCAGTTGAAATGTAATCGTTCCCGACTTTTTATTTTGGTTGTATTATTGGAGTCTTGATCTCATATTCCTGAATCCAGGCAAGGCAAGCACCAGTTTGGTTTTCGTATACTTGAAATAATAGCGTACGACGTACATCAAGTCCTTGATTTGATCAGTTTTAAGTCCCTGAGCGGCTGTCCTCAGTGGTGGTGATAGTGCGATCAGGAGCGTCCATAAGGGGAGTAAGGGAGGGACATCACCCTGCTCACAACGGCACATTTGTTTAAACTCATTAAAAAGCAATAAATCCCAAAGTAATTAATTTGTTCGTTATGGAGCCATAAAGCAGATTAACATTAAAACAAATCGTAAATTATTTCAAGTATACAGCTCTATTATTTACATAACATGTTTTAAGCTCTCAAACCGGTTCTGAAAATTATTTTTGGGACAGGATGGGAATCTGCAGAAGTTCCTTGAAAATATTTTGTCTCTCTCCTGGAGAGGAGAGACTCGGGCTGTTACTTGAGTGCCTTTGCTCCAGGAAAATGCAGTACAATCGCTTGCACCTTTCTATTTTCTTATACCAAAAATGTACTTTGGGTTCATTTTAAATAAGCGGCGCTAAAACTACCTATTTTCACTGATAGTGCGCTTCTCCTATCCCGAGTGTCTATTTAAATGCCCATTAATGCTTCTTAGCATGTTTGTTTTCCTTTGTAGATATAACGACATATTACGTACAAACAAGACTGTAAATGGTAGCACAAAGTTAAATTTCAGGAACGTTTGTTTTGTATTAGAAGCAATGATTTATTAGTTTGCTACTATAAAGTATTTGGAGACAGAAGTCACTGCAGATATTCTCCACGCTGCAGCTCTTTCTCCATCTTCTAAACTCGCACCGGTTGTATGGAAAGGGAAGCTTTTGCCCTCCTTCGGGCCACGCATGCGTATACCAACTACTTTTATAGAGTGAAATACCTACAGCATTGGTGTAATTTATTATTGTTGTATATATCTTGATAACTAATCGTAAATGTTATACCGACTTCAGGCATATTTCAAAACACGTCAAGAAGTGTTCTTCAAAAGCATACATAGATCCGTACGTGTAGTATTTTGCAAATTGTTTCATGTTTTCAGACCAACAAAAGACGAATAAAGTCGATAGGTGCACCGCAGTAGCGAACTTGCCTAAAATGTAACAATTATTGTGACAACTTTTTTCCATTAAGACTTTATTAGGAAATGAAATCACTATATGGCGGCAGTTGTATTTCGAATATTAATGGCCATATGCGCCCTTCTTGACAAATCCTTGTTGATCGAGGGTCACAGAAACGTGATCAAGTTTTGACCGCGGTTAAAGTGTGGTCACGGGCATCATAGTTAATTCTCGATCAACGAAGCGCCAACAGCTGACCGTGCGCTAGGTTACTGAATGATCATGATAATATGCTCTTTCTCAAAGGAACGCATCCAACGCTATGGAGGTTGCAGTGTACTTGTAATCTCCTTGTCTATATCGCTTTGTTTTTGTTATTCTTTGAAATAATGTGTGATTCGACATTCTCTCGGTGGTAAACGAAAATGAAAAAAAAAAGAAAGAAAGAGAGAGAGATCCCCGAATTTTTCACAGCATCAGATAGATATTCTGTTGCAACTAGCTGTCTCATATTCCAATAAATTGGAAAATAAAAGAACTGATTCCTGTTCTTTAAGTAGTAGGCGTGGGTATGTATTTAGCCATGCATTTAAACATGACACCAGACGAGCTGTAATAACCAAATGCAAAATAAATAAATATTTGTTAAAATAGTGTGAATCCTGATGTGTAATCTTTCGGGAAATTAAAAAAGTTTTTGTAAGCTGCATTATACCTATTACCCATTTTCCAGAATTCCTTAACTCAAAATAATGAGGTGGCGTAAACTAGAGGTTAACAAACGCAGTAATTGAGCTTTTATTATAGTTTATATTGCCTTCCTAATATTATTAACATTATGCTGAAGTTTAACACATACTGATGCAATAATAAATGCAGGTGAGTTTTCGAACGACATCCGGAAAACCATCGATTTAATACATCACAAATTTTAATTCTGCCCTCCGCGAGAGCGATACAAGTCGTGGACAAGGACTGGGCCCTTAGCTCAGTCGGTGGAGCACCTGCCTTATGTGCGAGGAGTCCGGGTTCGATCCCCGGCTGTGGTGTGAGTACTTCTCTAACCAAGATTATTCCTTATCCTCCCCAGAGTCTGGAAGTATGAGTGAGAGTGTGAATATGTGTGTGATGTCTAATGATTAAAATCCAAAAAGGCAAGAAACTCAACTACAAGAGAATAGAGTTAATACCATTGCCAATAGTTAGTAAGTTCCAAACGAAAGGTCGCCGATAATACCAATGTAGCTAAAGGCGGGGTATAAGTGAAATTAAAAAGTAGTTGTGGACAAAAAGAAACAGTTTACGCAACGTCCGTAGTTAGGAGGATTCTAGAAATATCCCCAATCACAATATTAAAAGCTCCTTTAGCGTATGATTTAATTATTAAAACTGCATTCATGGGTAAACAGAGTGATTGCGGTTCTTAGGGCACTCCGACCTCCCAGTGATTTCATTTACTAACACACCCTATCCTTTGATAGCCGGAATTGTTCTTGATATTTCCTGTCCCCGTACTCTTCAAGAGGATCGCCTCTTTCTACAATGATCCCATTTTCACGTTGGTCTGGATTTAAGTAATACAGATACACTATTTCATCTTTGATGCATTTAAACAAATCGAAACGGGTAACCATTTTGTACAACTTAGCCACAATAAACGTAATTGATCTGTCCAGCACCCTTGGTCAAAGTTGTCCATAATCAACCACCTCGGTTAACTTTGATGATTGTCGATTCACCGAAAAATCGCTTTGAGTTCGGTCAAACCTTGATCGAGACTAGTGCACATGGCCATAAATAAGCGTTCTCCACACCATACTGGTAACACATTTCCATCCTACCTTTTATCACATGGTACCAGCCGCATCTTCAGAAATTACCTACTCAGCAGATACCCACAAATATGATTAGTGATTTGAGGCCAAATGATAAGCTGTATTTTCGACGCTGAGTGATACTGAGGATACTTTTTCTGGCTAGTGTTTCCCTTCGTTGTCTCCAGCTGCACAGTTCAATTGGCAGTAAAAGAGGCAATAAAACTAAGGTGAACGTACAGTAGCAAACTCTAAGACTGCTCATCAACAAAAATAAAACAAATGCTACAATGGGCAACTCTGATGTCCTCTATCTACCGTAAATGAACTACTTCCCACAAATACATTCGAGAAACGCCTAAAGATGTTGTGAAATGACTATGGGTTTCACAGGCAATAAATAAGTAATCAAGCCATCCCATCCAAAATTGCTGTGTGTTATTTGGCACTCAACAAAGACACATTTTATTTTTGGGCTCGTTGTTTACTTTCAGTTTCCAAAGGTCCTGATTTGCCCACGCGCGAAATCAAAAAGATTGATGATTACTGAGGTGTCCACCAAAGTCATCTAATCTGTCTGAATGTCGATGGGAAGCGCAAGATTATGATCAAGGCCGTGTGGTATTTCCATGCTCTCCTTCGGTACAATGGCCTTCTCTATTAGCCACCACAAAGAGGCGGCTTTTGGCACGGTGGCATGCCATGGCGTAACTTCAGGAAGATGGCAAATGGATGGGACTCCGTGACTTAAGTGATTACTGTGTTCATGGGTGGGATTTTGTTTGAATACTTTTGTTTGTTCTTTGATTAAGGAGTCAGCGGGAGCAGGGGATGCCAATATTTGACGTAATTGTGCGTGCTTTGCACACAGTGATGACGCAAGGTATTCCTGCAAGTGGGCTGTTTAAAAGGGAGGTGTGTTATACTGTTTAATCCGAGTTCTTGGACTTCTATACCTTAGAGATCAGCTCTTGCAGTGCCTACTAAAGAATGAGCACTTCCCTTGTTCTGATACAGATTGGTTTTCTATTATGTGCTTCAAAATGCAAGAAAAATACTGAAAAAGTCTGATTTGTAGCATTCGCATCGCTTTATCAACTCACTCTTCATAAATACGTTCTTACAAAAGCTTTTTCATGTGTCTCGTTTTTTTTAAACGAGGTAAGACGTCATTGCACATCATTATACGTATAAGAAAGGCTATAGGCTAAAGCGAGAGTCATATTTTTAAAAGGTGGATCGTTATGTGAGGTTTTCGAAATTCCATGCTCCTTGCATGACCACAAAAAAGTGGATAGCGACTTGCCACTTGAGAAAGTTTAAGTACTTGAAAATCACAACAAGGATACCAAAACATAATTTGACAAATTATGTTCTTTAATGAGATCCACATTTTTTGTGTAAACAGTAAGATTTTATCTATCTCTTACGGTTTATACAAACGTCATTCAGAATGCAATGGACTTCACAGGCTATTCACAGAAAATTCAAGATGTACATTTCATTTATCATGCAAACATCTCAAACATATGGTAAAAATCCTTAGTCACTTTTGGGAAAGTAAAAAATAACGAAAGGCTTTCCATGCAGAGGGTAGTTTGGTGTTGGGGGATGCTCTTGAAAATCTTCGTTGGCATCCTAGGAAGATGCTAAACTTAAACACCTAGTTTGGTATTTAACCTGGTATTCGTTTTTTATTTATACTGTTCAGTCAGACAAACGGACACACACGGACCTTTTTCTAAAACATGTATTTCCATTATAATCTCCCTATCGAATTTTTGGGTTGCACGCAATACTTCCTCTAGTTACTGTAGTAAGTAGAACAGAAAGTAAAAATGATGAAAAAGATTGATTTGGAAAACTAACAGGACTTTCTCTACCCGTTTCCATTTTATAGGATTCTCTGATATATTGCATAAATCATACAACATGGATTATACTATCCACTTTATCTTCATTCGCATAAACAGATGTTTGCCTAGAAATAACTTTAAATTAGGCTATACCTGAACTTCGTGCATTGTCACATGCAATATGTGTAAAGGACATTCAGGTCCATGTCCCCCCCCCTCTTTTCAGCAGAATATTCTTGCAAGAGCCTATTCTTCTGTTTATTGTTAATCGAGATAAACGTTTGCAGAAATTCATTTATTACCCATTTCGTACAAGAAGGATACAGAAAGTGAACTGATTGTCGCATCCCTATAAAGCGGGTTGCTATGTGATATCTTTAAAATACCATACTCTTTCCATGACCATGAGAAAAAACGATGGCGATTGCCACTTGATTAAAGTGTAACTAATTGAAAATTCAAACCAATAACAAAGAATATCTCAAAAATGGTTAACGCGACAAAAAGAGTTTTGACATAAATTGTGTACTTAAACAAGGTCTACATTTTTTGTGTATTAAGATTCTGTGCATCTCTTACAGTTTATCATTTATACAGAGGTCATTCATAATAAAGAGTACTTCACAGGTTATTCCCAGAAAATTCAAGATATACCCTTTATTTGCATTGGAAAAATATATGATAGTTTAATCATAGCCATCAGAGCCACTTTTTGAGAAAACACAAAATAGCCAAATAATACAAAGGGGAGAATTAATTGTTCTTCCTTATTAGCCGTGTGTTAGAACAAGGTTGGAAAGATAAATCAGACAATTGAAAAATTCAATGCCATTGCCGGGAATTGAGCCACGGATCTCTCGGTTTCCGTCCGGTTGATCTAACCCCTGAGCTACAATGGCTTTCGACCTAATAATGGTTGAAACTGCGAAGCTGACACTTAAAGTACTTACAGCATTGTAAGTCGCTATTAGGTTATGTCATCACCATACAATTTGAGACCTCCGTGTGATTTACTGGGGGGGGGGAAGCGAATCAGTTGGGGAATTCAATGTCGTACCGGCATGTTGGCGAGGTAGTTCAGTGGTTAGAGCAACTGGACAAGAACCGAGAGATCCGTGGTTCAAATCCCGGATAGCATTGAATTTTTTAGTCGTCTGATTCTAACTTTCCAATAAAAAGTAGTTTGGGGTCGGAGGATTTTATTGAACAACTTCTTTTCGCTTTACTGGAGGTTTGAAACATATTTATTGGACATTTCATTATTGAGTTTCATTATTGCTGCACACACACACACACACGCATATTCTTCTAAAATTGTTTATTATAAAGGGGACCTCAAAACCTCTATTTACAGCGAAATCGAACATTTTTCGTCTAGGAGAGAAAGCAAAAACCGTAATTGTTTAAGATACGAGCTCAAATATATGTGTAGAAAGACTACACCCTAGGTAAATGTCTACTGATATTATTTAGCGAGTATTTTTTTTTCTTTCTCCTGAACTCCATGCTATATCTCCCACAGATAACAGCGGTGTAAGAGTGGGCGAGGAAAAGATTTGTGGGCGCTCACCATTAGCACCGCAACCGTAGGAAAAATATGATTCATACCAGCATTTGCCATTCCCGAGTTGGCATTTATCATATTTAATACTAATTCCCAAAACGCGATTTTTCTCTGAAAAGCGAACGCCTACCTCATCAAACATTTTAATGTAAAAATACGCTCCCACATAAACCAAAGGCTCTCTCATGTTTCCATTAGTTCCATATGTGGGCAGATGTTCGCATTCTGATATGTGGACATTAATGAAGGTAAAAGAAGAGCCACGACGAGTTCGGAACCGTCCTCGGCAGCGGTTTTCACGCTAAGTATTCGGAAATATATGACATAGGTCATACTGGCGAAGAGACTGGCCCACTATTTCACAAGAGAGACAATGTCGTTTGCGGCTTCCAAAAGGGAAACGGCTCAACGAATCATTCCAAAAAATGCCTCTATAAAATGCTAGTCTTTACCCGCGGCTTCGCTCGCACGTGTATTCGTTTGCCTTGTTATCACTCAATATTACAAACTGTTACTTCCATAAGTCAACTAATCCGCTATCGCCTACACCAAATGCAAAATGTTGTCTTCCATAACCATTCTCTGAAGCAGGTCATTAAGCATGGTACTGTCAGCTTGATGGTCTAACAGAGTTAGGTTTCTCATATAAATCTGATGTTCACGTAAGATCATGCCCAAGTGTGTCGAGGAATGAGATTTCGCTTTTCTTTCATGTATTTAATAAATCTGGATAAAAAAATAACCATTTCCGGTGCTGTGTGTAGTAGTCTACAACGCTAAACAATTCAATACTATCAAAGTGGGTATCCTTGAAGTATGAGAGCTCAGAATTGGTATGCAGCAGTCATGTCCGTCATAAATGTATAATACAAGAATATTTTTTTTATAGTCAGGTTATAGCTACTACTAGTCGTCCTCTAATGCTAGCCTCTTGTGTCTGAGGTTGCGGGTTTAAATCCGCGGAAGGAGATGTATTTTTTTCGGACGTAAAAATCCTTAGCATGTCTTCTTTCGGAAGAGAAGGAAAACCATTCATTCCGCATCATTTTTATTTGCACATAAAAGCTCATACTTGAAAGAGAAATTCCCTGAGCGAAATTGTCGGCTATTTCACGCCCGTAGCGTCCTGCTTCTCTCCCGTGACGCTATGTATGGGCGCTGGCTAATTCGTGTTATCATGCGCGCCTAGTGGCGGAATCGGTGACTGTAGAAATTCACCTGATTACAGAAAACACCACTAGGGTTCCCTCTACGCCAGCAGCGCGACAGGAATCCAATAGGCACTACTTATATAGAAGGAGCAGTTTCTGTGGAAATTTTTATAAAAGCCTGTTTGTTTATGTTGACTGACATGTTACATCAGAGAATCCAATCTAATCAATTTCACATAAAATAACTTAACGGGAGTGAATAATGGAGGAAGATAAAGGCGATTGTGGAACCTGAAATCCTAGAGTTGATCCTGCCTGTAAAACACCATTTTACAGCTTCCTTTTAAACTATAAGTCATGTTTGTAAAGTGATAGCCTGTATCTTTCCCAACAAACCAATACATACACCATTGAAAAAATGGTTCGAATCGAAGTACATTCCGAGGTAGGTACTTTGAAGCAAAGCTTGTTATTATATTTTCTCTTTATATAGTAGAAATATCGATTCTTTAAATTCAGGCAGCGCCTAGGTTATGATTAATTATTAAGTCTGTCCCTCTTCCTTTCTCTCTCCCCTTCTCATCTCTCTCTCCCCCAACTACATTTTAATGACCCTAATAACAATAGAAGTAAATGTAGCTAATGTTTTCGCTTGTCCTGTCCAACACTTAACGAAGTGATAAGGACGGAATCGTCAACTGGCCTATAGCTTAGTAGGTAGGTACTTTGAAGCAAAGCTTGTTATTATATTTTCTCTTTATATAGTAGAAATATCGATTCTTTAAATTCAGGCAGCGCCTAGGTTATGATTAATTATTAAGTCTGTCCCTCTTCCTTTCTCTCTCCCCTTCTCATCTCTCTCTCCCCCAACTACATTTTAATGACCCTAATAACAATAGAAGTAAATGTAGCTAATCTTTTCGCTTGTCCTGTCCAACACTTAACGAAGTGATAAGGACGGAATCGTCAACTGGCCTATAGCTTAGTTTATTACTCTGTGTTCACAGCTGTGCAGAGATTTTGTGCAGGTGCGCGGAGACAGCTGCATCACCACTGTGCGCAGCGGCATGTTAATTCACAAGTATGAAAAAGAAACAAAGGTGTAAAACATTAGTAATATATGTTTTATTTAAAATTTCGTTTATGTTGTGAATAGTTTTGGAAAAAGCTATTAATTTTGCACATTATTATTATTATTATTATTATTATTATTATTATTATTATTATTATTATTATTATTATTGGTAAATTATATTACGTTTTATTGTGGTATCGAGGGTAAAAACAGCTGTTGTAATATATAACGTAAATATTAAATAATATTTATATCACTTGATTTACGTAAGAAATTATCAAGCATTGGCTGTTTTGTATTTATTAAATATTGTTCCACAGAAAATTTCAACAGGAATAAAGGCACAATGCTATGCATTATTATACGAATTGTATGTCGTATTGATCATAATCGAACATTTATTAGGCCAGGGAAGGGCATCAGTGTGGTCACATAATTACCTTCCCACCTTCCAGCTGTATACACTCTTGTTTCCAGCACTTTACCCTGCACTGCGAGCATGGTGTTGATAGCGCCTGTTGACGCAACCAAGGAAACCGGGAAATTGCAGTTTGTATAGAAAAAAAAATTCCAATAGGATCATATGAAAGCTGTGGCATAACTTTCACTATTGTGAATTAATAATATACGATGCAATGAACAGCTGGTGCTTCATTTTACTTGGTTCTCCGTCAACACCGCAAGAGGGATACAGAACAGCTATCTTACAACAGGCGCAACAGTTAAAGAACGCAATTGCGCAACGCAATCAAGCGAATCAGGGATGTGAAACCTTGAAACCAATTTTCACGACATTCCAGTAAGAGCGACCTTAATAGTTTCCTTGTAAATGTATCATAAACACTGCCACAAGTCATTATAACTTTAACTCAACGTTTCAAAATTACGACCTGGTAAGCGTATTCCATGGATACAACATAACGGACTATAACTAATGTTAAATTATTTTAGTCTTACTCTTTCCCCACATTATGGGAGCCTGCTGTCGTAGAGAAAGACAGAGGAAACCTCAGCTTCACAAAATAAGATCCCAAGAGCAAGAGACCATCAATATTAGGAGGAGGACAATGAAGTAGTCCATAGATTGTGAACTACAAAGCATATTGACATTATTGGCATCACAATACAACTGTCTGGATTAAGCAAATCAATAGCAGCGTGCCAAGGTACAGCAGGCATAATGTGATTTATTTGCTATTCCTGCTAAAGTGGCTTTCTTTCAGGAAGGACGATGGCCTGGGATGCTCAGTGATAACGAATACGCCCACTAGAAATCTTTCGACAATCAGATTTAATTACCCTTAAGCTAGTTTTCTACTTTTAAGCTGTTAAGTTGTTTTATAGTTGAAAGTTCTCAAAATGGTTGTTCTATTTTTTACTACAAACAGACGATGGCGACGAAAGCGACTTTAAGTTAACTGTTACGGTACGGATTCGAATGAGCATTATTGAGGAGAGAGGAAGAAACAGGAGTATCTCCACCTTTTTTTCCTTTCGCGCCCATCGGCCTTCCTAAAAGAAAACCGCTTTAGAAGAAGTGCCATGTAACAATCAGAGGTTACAGTTTATTCACGGAGCAAGGAAAACAATAATCAAAATAGTTCAAAAGTTTTGTAGTGCTCATATAAGATCCATTATTAACGCATCACTTTGTGTAGTAGAAAAGTAGTTGAATTGATAAATCATCTGTAAACTCTGAGGCAGTATTTTTAAACACTTAAATGATTTCAGTCTAATTATATAAAATATAAATTCAATAACAGCCCGCCTTAAAGCAATATGTCTATGTAACAATATATAAAAAGTGTATATTACAGGCATTAAATATCTTTATATTATTGTACACATGTTTAATAATGTTATGTGAATGTATTACATAATTTAATAATGTAGGAGCTGTGCGAATAATAGGTTAAAAGTTGCTAAAAATGAGGTAACAATGAGGTAACATTGAGGCAATAACGAATTAGAAAGTTTAAATGATACTGGTGATTTTTGGAAGCAATAATGTAATTTTTGTGACAGTTTATAAAATAGCCAATCAACAACCAAAAAAATCTTTAGTTAAATGAAGGTATTCTATTGGACTAGGATTAGCCAATCAGAAACTAAGATGGAGCAAAATTTACAAATTCAGAAGTCAATTGCTTGTAAACAGTGTTCCTAACCGGACGCGAGATGCGTCCTCGAGAAGTTTAATACGTATTCGGTGTGAGACGAAAATAGTTTACGTGTTAAAAAGTGCAAGTAATTAACAAAAGAATCTCAAAGCTCTCTATATCAGTGAAGTGTTATTTAAATCGTGTCAAGCATTAATAAATGGAGTGAAGAAAAACTTAAAATGTGTGTAAGCCTACATTCTTCAGTCGCACCATTCCCTGCTAAGACATTCATGTCTCTAAAAATAAACGCTGACGCAGTCGAGGCAAGCATAAATATATAATATTTAAAGAAACAGTCAAAATTACAAACTTAATATTTTTTAAACATTTTTGGGGGCGCAAAGGCCACCGGAAAGTACATTTAGGGCGAAGGCTACCGGAAACTTTTTACTATCCGTACGGTTGCAACTACTTCAAGTTCGGCTCCCCAACATAAGAATTACAATACAACTCCTACAACAAAATAACTTCTTCAAATTGTTCGCCCAACGTGGGGCAAACAACGTAATAATATTACTTCTTCAAATTGGCTCCCAAAGCGTGGGGCAAAAATAACAATACAACAAACTAATATCCTCAACTCAAATGGCTTTAAATTAGGGACAACTTTTAATTTATATTCTAGTTTCTGAATTAATTTTTTACTAAGCTTTATCATTTTGTTGATTCGAGGAAATGAAATAAATAATACAATTATTCTCTATTATAATTCTCTATTATTATTGTTATTATTACTATCATTAGAATTCAATTCATTGTGAAATTATGCTTAGTTTAAACTTAGATATAGGTTGTTTTGTTTGTAAATGGAACAGTCGCTGTAAATTTAACCTAGGTACCTAGCCTCAAAAATAAGAAAAGTTAAAATATGGCACCAAAATAATGGAATTCAAAATTTTTAAAGATATCTTACACCTACTATTTTTATTTCAAAGCTACTGCGAATAAATAAGCGATATTAACTGAAGTTAATTAAAAGCATGTGTTAACGTTAAAATGGCGTTTAAGGATTAAAAACCCCTTTTGTTTTTTTCTTTCTTTCTTTCCTTTTACGGAACATATTCTTCTTCCTTTTTATAGATGATATAAAGTTTACTTTGCATTCCGACTATCAATATGCTTAAGTTAGATTTGCCATGAATTTTGGAAAGGTGAGATGCCTTTAACTTACTCTATGGTATTCCTTTAATTCTGGTACACATATTTCATATTCAAGTTAATACAGCTTCTGGGAACGTTTCTACCTCTGCTAAATGCTGTAATGACAGCAAGCACGTATTTAAAGTAAATGTTTCTACACCAGCAGAACTAAAAAATTAAGCCAGAGACCAAATGAACATTATTTTAACTTTTTCTGTGTATAAATATATGCTTTCCTTTTCCTTCCCTCTTTTCTTTTGAGAATGGTTTTCTCTGTTTCTTCCTTTGCCTTCCGTTTATGTGAATACCACTCTCACCATGCCGCAGATGAGATTAGCGGGTGATTTTGGAACATTTTCTTCGTCCTCTTTGTATTTGTTTTAGTTCTATGTATAGGAGCTGGGTAACACAGATGACTCTCAAAAAGCAGTTTCTTTTTGTTTATGGAAAATTCAGTGTCAGATGGCATGGGTGAAGATGATGTTGAAGAACAGTTGATGCAGCTTGGAGTATTCATATCATGATGATCAAATACTGCAGTTTCCAGAGGTAGTTTGATTCAGGTTAGGTACTATATTTGGAGTATTAGGGATTTGAGTTAATCTACTTAGTGACAATATAGTAGGGCTGGAAACAGACCAGGAGGTGGATAATTCAGTAGAATGTTGAGGGTAAGGCAATAGGGCTGGAAGAGAGCAATGAAGCATAGATTTCAGTAGCTTCAATCTGTGTTGAGGGAGATACATTGGGACTAGTAGCAAACAAAGGTACAGCGGTTTCACTTGACTATATTGAGGGAAATACGGTAACACCTTTTGGAGAAACTGGATCATCAGTATGATGAATGAGCTTTTTCTTGAACATCATATAACCCAGGTTCCACATTGAGACTGAAGAGGTCTGGATCAATTTCAACTAAGCTTCATAAATCAGTTGGCTCATCCACAGTAACTTCATTAGTGTTCAACTCTTCCTTTGCAGAGGTAATACATTCTAATATGGCATCTACACCTAGTGTTTTCCTTGTCAACTTATGTTTCAACTCATGAATAACTTTCTCAACGCTTTCATAAACTTTATACTCGAGTCCAAGTTTCTGCGGTGGATTGCTTTCATTTAATGTTTCCATCTGATTCTGAACACATTTTGTGCAACCTAACGCATCAGGATTACATATATAGATCCCACATTTTCTCAACCCATTCCGGATGTAATTTGGAACGTTTTGTTACTCTAATACCATAGAAGACACTGACGTCAGCTGGCTGCAGGATATGACATGTATTTGGTGGCAAGCAATACAGAATTATGCTGTTTCTTTCTACGCACGCTTTACTCAGTTCCATTGTAAGGTTTGTCTTGTATCCATCAACAAGGAGTAGGACAGGCTTTGGCATTGATTTGTTAATGAGGAATCTATCAACATACCAAATAAAATGTCACTTTTCATTCACCCATTTTCAGACTACTCAAACCCAACCCTCAGGCATACCATTCACCACTTAGGTGGTCGAATGTAAGGAAATACAACCATAGGAGTAACAACCTCCACACTAGCTGCAAACACTAAAAGCACTGTAATTGTTTCTTTTTCACTGCCTGATTAAATATCATAGACATTGCGCCATCCTTTAGGGGCTATTTATTAGTTTCTCTGTCTTCGGACACATAGTAAAACTAGTTTCATCCCCCTTTAGTAACCTTCTGGGATCTTGCAAAATATCTGATTCATTTAAATCTTTTAGATAGTTTATTAACTTTGTAAACCAGTTCCTAATAGATTCCTCAGTAACGACTGCATGGAAATCCCTTCTGTCATGCGATAACTCAAAATTGGGTGTCTTCGTAAGAAAGAGGAATACCGCTTATTTCCCGGTCTATTGTCTCTGAAAGATGTCTTTCTGCCATCATGTACAATAGTGTTTTGAACGGTATTCAAGAGATCATCTTTCTTTCGTGCAAAGCCGCACTTAGACATGTCTATTAACCACTGAACAATCAAAAGCTCTTCATTGTTTGTCAGAATTGTTGAAGGTCCAATTTTTCTTGCTCCCTCTAATACGCGGTTGTGAAGCCTATCTTGAAGTGCTCCCCTCGGAACACCAAACTTCTGACTTGTCTCTCTGATAAATAAATTTTTCCTCGTATGACCTGGTGGGCTTCGGCAACAGCATTCTCAGGATACTGGAGAATATACTGATTGGCATCTTCAGTTTCTTTTAGGTAGCTTACCTGACAAATAAACAGAGAAGTCTAATCGTATGTACACTACGCTTTAAGTAAAACGATTGGCATACACTACGTGATCAAAAGTATCCGGACACCTGGCTAAAATGACGTACAAGTTCGTGGCGCCCTCTATCGGTAATGCGGGAAGTCAATATGGTGTTGGCCCACCCTTACCCTTGATGACACCGTTCACTTTCGCAGGCATACTTTCAATTAGGTGCTAGAAGGTTTCTTGGGGAATGTCAGCCCATTTTTCACGGAGTGCGGAACTGAGGAGAGGTATCGATGTAGGTCGGTGAGGTCTGGCACGAAGTCGGCGTTCCAAAACATCCCAAAGGTGTTCTATAGGATTCAAGTCAGGACTCTGTGCAGGCCAGTCCATTACAGGGATGTTATTGTCGCGTAACCACTCCGCCACAGCCCGTGCAGTATGAACAGGTGCTCGATCGTGTTGAAAGATGCAATCGCCATCCCCGAATTGCTCTTCAATACTGGGAAGCAAGAAGGTGCTTAAAATATCAATGTAGGTCTGCGCTGTGATCGTACCATGCAAAACAACAAGGGGTGCAGGCCCCCTCCAAGGAAAAACACGACCACACCATAACACCACCACCTTCGAATTTCACTGTTGGCACTACATACGCTGGCAGATGAAGTTCCCCGGGCATTCGCCATACCCACACCCTGCCATCGGATCGCCACATTGTGTACCGTGATTCGTCACTCCACACAACGTTTTGCCACTGTTCAATCGTGTAATGTTGACGCTCCTTACACCAAGCGAGGCGTCGTTTGGCGTTTTCCTGCGTGATGTGTGGCTTATGAGCAGCCGCTCGACTATGGAATCCAAGGTTTCTCACCTCACGCCTGTCATAGCAGTTGGAATGGATCCTGATGCAGTTTGGAATTCCTGTGTGATGGTCTGGATAGATGTCTGCCTATTACCCTTTACGACCCTCTTCAAATGTCGGCGATCTCTGTCAGTCAACAGACGAGGTCGGCCTGTACGCTTTTGTGCTGTACATGACCCTTCATGTTTCCACTTCACTATCACATCAGAAACAGTAGACCTAGGGATGTTTAGGAGTGTGGAAATCTCGCGTACAGACTTCTGACACAAGTGACACCCAATCACATGTCCACGTTCGAAGTCGTGAGTTCCACGGAGCGTCCCATTCAGCTGTTTCACGATGTCTAATGACTACTGAGGTCGCGGATACGGCTGAGTACTGGCGCACTTTATTGCCTAGTTCAGCAACATTTTGTTGTTGTGGCTGACTACTGGTTACACTGGCAGTTATGGTAATATATTTCTTATTGATCACCTGGCTATGTTTTTGCGATAGTACTGTGCTGAATTAGCCTTAATATGGAGTATGGCCTTCAAACCCAGCAGTCAGCCTTCTTGACTGAGTACTGGATTTTGTTCCTATATTTACTATAGTAGTCAGACACAGGTGCATATAGTGTTTGTGCAATGAATAAAACAATGGCTGGTGTAAGTGTACATTAAAATAAGATGTATAATTAATTATCTCTGAAACATTACTGGGAAGTTAGCACAACAGTCAATGCTCTTGGTTGAACAAGTAACTCAGAGTAGCTTTAGAAAATGACTCCTATATACACCAAGAAAGCCTACAGAATGCAGTACTTACTTGCTTTCCTGGAGGAAGGATGCCTGAGCCTGGAGCATAGCTTAGCAGGAAATATTTAGAGATTCTGTAATGAAGTGGCTTGGGGATGGCTGAACTTAGGCACACCTACCCCATATTAGATTCTGAATATTACTGTAATGTTTTCTGTAGACAGGATATTTTACTAGAAGCTTCATTGCACATTTATCAGCTGTTTGTTTCTGAATCTTCATCTCCTTTGCCAAATAAATATGCACAAGCACAACTTTTCAAAGCAATAAATATTTTTGAGATGATCTATAGTCTTTAGTTGATTCCATTGCCAAACTTTGGATTAACGAGAATGTTTTTCTAGACCTTAGTACTTAGAAGTCATTGAAAAGAGTTTATGCTGCATAATTAAAGTTTCTAGAGAAGAAGTTATTTTATCGATAAATTTCCACTGAACAGGGCTGCGATGATTGAGACATACTCGATTAGTCCTTACCAACTCACTGACGTAAGTTGCAGGAGTCACAGCATTAGCTTTTGAATATTGACATAGTATCACTCGTCGGTTTCATAATTTATTACAGTTCACTTGCACAACAAACATGATTTTTGAGACACCCGTTGCAACTGTACTTTAGAAAGCCTGGGAGTCAACAAGTGACGACAACACAGTCAATTGAATGTGATCGGGAAAAGGTCATGACCTCTCCGAGGAAAAATATACATAACATTATCACAATGAAGAGAGATTACAGCCTTCGTGCAAAGCAACGACCTTCACCTCGGGCAGAGAAATAACAAAACAGGAGCAGAAGCCAACGACGGAGACGTTGCGAGGTTCTTTTATCGAAGATGCGTGGGTGTCATGTCAAGGACAATTGAGAAATTAATAATTTCCTTAACGAGGTCCTTACTTAACGAAAGCCAATGGAAGTGAGGATCTCCAATGTGAAAAGCATAGGCAGCTTAGTTAACAGTGTTAGGAAAGTAAATCAGAATAGTTAAAATGTGGTATTATTGTTTTCAGGACAGATCATTTGAATAATTAATTTCAAACCTTCGACACTGTATCTTTTAGCTTCCTTTACCTTTCTTTTTTTTTCTTTGTTTGTTTGTTTGTTTGTTTTTTTTTGTTTCT
Organism: Deroplatys truncata; assembly: GCA_030765065.1. Lineage (NCBI taxonomy): Eukaryota > Metazoa > Arthropoda > Insecta > Mantodea > Mantidae > Deroplatys > Deroplatys truncata. The sequence continues at coordinate 136,590,036 of CM060981.1, forward strand.
TTTTTTACTTTCCATACTACGTACTTGGAGTAAGATTGTATCCCATCCAAAAATTCGATACCAAAATGTCACCTGAAATACCTATTTTGAGGCACCGTGACCCTAAAAAAGCACCTTTAGAAAAAGGTCCGCACAGGTACGTATTTTTCCGGAATAGCATAACTCAAAAACAAAAGGCCGGTCAAACATGAAACTTAGCATTTAAGTTCAGGAGCTTCCGGGGAAGATTTTCAAGAAAATCGTCCCACCCTAAACAATCCTTTACGTGGAAAAGTTTTCGATATTTTTTATTTTCTCAAAAATGGCTCTAACAATTTTGATCAAAATACCGTATGTTTAAGTTTGTCAAGATGAATAAAGTGTATGTATATCTGGGAATTTCCTGGGAATAGCCTTTGATGTCTCCTTTATTCTGAATAACTTTTGCATAATTGGTAAACCATAAGGGATAGACAAAATCTTAAAACACAATCTTGTTAAAGTTCAATGTGTATGTCCAATAAACTTTTTTTGTGACAATGACCATTTTCGAAGTATTCTTTGTTTTTGTTTTGAATTTTCAAATAGCTTATACTTTTCTCAACTACAAATTGTCATTCTATTCTTTCTTTCTTTCTTTCTTTTACGTGTTCATGCAAAGAGAGCAGAATTTCAATAATCAAATAGCGAGCGTTTTGAAAATATTCAACTATCTCTTTAGCTTGCTGTATTCCTATACTTACAAAGTTATAAAGCGTTAAATATGTACAAGTTCTTATGGACGGTGAAGTGTGAAGGTCACTAGAAAGCCTCAAATTTGAATTTCGAGATATGGAAATTTCCGGAAATATATATATATATATATATATATATATATATATATATATATACTTCGAAAAATAAAAGGTTATTTAAGTTTAAAAGAAAACTCCATCCATCCCCTCATCGTAGGTCCATCCATCCATACAACATGAGAATGTTTATTTTCCTACTGATTATATAGTGCTCTCTTGTGTGAAAGAAACGTAGTTTTATTGATCAGCAAACGGAAACTTACAGTCTCCTTTGATCTTGGCTGCACCTGCTCGGTCTCCCCTGACCTTTCTACTTTACAGAAGGGGAAAAGAAAGAGCACGTGCTATTTAGGTCGAGACTGTCTTTTTAACATGCATTTATTGATAATGCTCTCAGTATCCTAACCGCCGATAATACATTTTGTGTGCATTTGCTATATATCATTAATGCTGAATGTTTCCCATCATATGATATTTAATAAGGTTGTGTAAGTCTTCTTTATCTAATACACAAAAAAGGGGATTGCTTTATATTATGTTGAAGCTTTTGTACCTTTGCGCCAAAATGAGGCAGAAGCCATATTGTACACTCGATCAAGCTAAAAGTGGCCGGTCTCTTGTGCAGTTGATTTTTTTTTTTTTACAAAGTTCCTTCAAGTGAGCGCGCGGTTCACAACCGTCAACTTCCGTGCGCCGCTTTAGCTAACTCTATACTAAACGACAGTAATTTTAGTTACCTCCACAATGAGCTTGGTGCGAAGCAGTGGTTAAGCTGCTTAGCTTCTGTGTAAGCAGCTCGAGTTCGATTCTTCGTAGTAGATTGATTGTTCTCTTTTATTTTTTACAGCTCTCTTTCTGTAACATAGTTAAATAATATTGCTTGTGTTACTTTATTTTACTTACAAACATAATTATAATAATGGTGAAATTTGTGGTTATAAAATTAAATTGACTTAGTATGAATCCTCCTTCTGATCGATAAATTAATGTTATGGTTACCACCTCCGGTATGATGGACTGCTAAATAAAAGCCACATACATAAAAATGAAGAAAATCTGTTACATTTTTAAGTGTATTTAAAATAAAAGGAAAAGGAAGTTGTATAGCTCCACAGTGATTTGAATTTGCGACCTCAGAAACAGTAAGCTCATTCGCCACCCCTGAGCTAAGAATGCAGCAGTAGGCATGGCATTGTAACGAGCTTTAGTAATACTCCACTTGAGAACCATAAACCAATAAAGTGTGTTTTGATTACAAATATTCAGTGTTGAAAAACTGAAACATCTGTCTATTTGAAATCTCATATATGAATTATTTTCTCGGAAGATTTTTGTGATTAAGGTTGTGTTCCCCTTTATAACTACTACAAGAATATACGCAGTCTTGTGAACAAACCTGGCTGTCATGAGCGCACACGGATGTACCCGATATGAGCGCCGTCTTTCAGACACCGGCCAATTTTAAATTGACCGAGTGTACATCTTCTTCTGCAGTTAAGGGACTAAGCAAAAATGCCTGTTCCGGCTTCAAAAGTTTCTGATCATCGTTTCTTTGGTCTCCCCGGATGTCTTTTTCCTTTAGGCCTATGGTAAAATAGTGTCTTTGGAATCCTCTCTGGTGACATTGTTTCGGCATGCTGTCTCCATTTATTTCTATAATTTGTCATTTCTTCTTCCAGAGAAATTATCTTTAACCCTTTTCCAATTTTTTTCATTTGAGATTTTGTCTACCTTAAAAGACTACATCTTTTTACTGAATTTCGAAATCGTATTTCATCAGCTTGTATCTTCTTTTTGTCAAGTGTAGTTAATGTCTATGTTTCAGATCCATGTAGGAAGACAGATGGGCTTATCCATTACCTTCATCCGAGTTTCTTTTCTGGCTTCAGTTTTTAGACTTCTGTTTATTGTACCATATATCTGCTGAAATATGGTTAGTTTATTTTAGTCATTTTCATATTTATAGCTGACATGTGCTCCTAAATATTTAAAACTAGTAACTGCACTAATATACAGTACCCTCGTTTAACGCCAAGGCCGCGGCCGCTCCGCACCCGGTCTACTACACCGCGGGGTTTTCCGTAACTCCCCGTATTCCTTACTCACGAGTGTTAGTAACATACATGTAATGAGTATTAACCTTATTATAAGTGTTGTTGAAATGGTGTCCATCTGCGCGCAGATATTCTTGACATCGTCGGATGAAATTGCCATTCACACGCATAAATTCATACTTTTTGTTTTATATTGTCCTCAGGTTCGTCTATGGTGTGAGGATTGTTCCTATAAACTTTATTTTTTAGCCTTTAGCGATCCCGTTGTTCTAAATTTATTGACCAAACATCTCACAGTGTCTCTACCCGGAATTGGATAACCAGGAAATTGCTGCTGAAATTTTCTACAACTGTCTACATGATTCAGTTTTCACGTATGTATCGTACTTAAAAATACGTGCTCCATCGTGAATTTGACAGGCATTTCTGCGGAGAGAATAACATTCCTAAGGAAATCACATACAACACACTACTGTCGAAATACTTCACAACACGAAGACAAAGCAACGACTGAGACAGCACAGCTGATAAATACATCCTTGGCTCGTCCTGCGCCGCTTCTACGCTGCGCCATAATACCGAGAACACTGCCGTCTCGGCTGATATAGGTACATACAAGACGGCTGTGGCCTTGGCATAAAACGAAGCCACTGTAGTATCATATACTATAATTTTGTTTCTAACAGTATATTTACCTTGAAAGCTATTGTTGTTTTTTTATTTGCCGAAATTTTAAAATTACAATTCTCACATACTTTCTACATTTTCTTATTCCACTCATTTTTCTCAACCTAATGGTATACTTTGTACTTTTTTAAATTCTTGTTAATCTTACAACGTCAAAACAAATGTTACAATATTAAGTATATTTTCGGTCTATTGTAACTAAAGCCCGGTTTTATCTTTTAAAATACGTTCAAACTGCCATAATGACATTGCTAAGCACAACCATTGATTGACTTGTTTCAACGGTCAGAGGTAGCTATTTGTTAAAACCAAGCTAAGCGAAGGTATAACTAAAAAATTAGGACCTGTGAGGCGAGTTATCCAATTGTCACTTCTGTAAGACATCGTTTGTGTAAGAGGTATCAAGCAGGGCGCCCGGCTGAACATGTTTTTTTTTTTAATCCATTTCCCGTTCATGCTGTCATGGTGGAACATTTAATTTCCTGCATTCGGTTCTGGTAACCTAGCCTACCTGCAAGTTTTGCCCATTTTACTGCATGTGTGTGCATGGAGCATATTAAATGTTCTAACGTTTGATATTTTTATTATTACAGATATGGAATATAATTATATTTGATAATTGAATTTTACCATTTAAATCTAGCCTGAGTCTGTACTTCCCTTTTATTTGTTAATATTTACTTACAATTTAATTCCTGCAGCACTAACTATGAGTTTCAAATTATTAAATATTTAAGGTAAACAACCAGGTGTGGATTATCGATTACCACATTGCCACCAAGGTTGGTTGGCCACCTTACTACTGGAACCACCATGTGCAACAGCTGTTAGTAAATTATTAATTTAATTTTCGAGTAAATGCCACTTTATTATTCACTAGACGAAGAAATAGTACGAAATATGCCTGCGTTAAGTGCATTGGTGGTAGAAAATACTGGAGACTTCGTCTGGTATTTTCAAACTCCTCCTCTTTCTCAAGTGATGCACTTATATCGCAGCATACTATTTTTGACCATTGTGTTTTAATCAACTTTCCGCTCATGCTATTATTCATGGAAAAATTGATATTCCTGCCTCCGTGTGTTTTGCATTTTTACCTCAGACGTCAATAAAATGTATATAATCCTCCAACTATTGATATGTATACCTATTTATTGTTGCAGACCTGCAATATAATCATATCTGATAGTTGATTTTTACTCCTTAAATGTTTTTGTCATTACTTCCCTTTATTTTTAACATCTACTTAAGATTTAATTCATACAGTATTTAAATACAACTTCTTCGGCGCAAGTAGCCATGTCACCTTCAGTTGTTGACTTGGACAACACTGCCAGGCGTGACTAATAGTACCATGCTAGACTTCATAGGGAAGCGACTGAGATGTACAAGCATTCCAACATCAACAAAAAAAAGATGAAAATTGAAGATGAATCGCTCATGGATCCCAGAGTTGGGACGCCACTGTAGATCCACCAATCATGAGCCACTTCTCACCTTGCCCGAGCTATTAATTGCCTTGTTAGAGTCGTAGCTTAGCTGGCCAGGATATTAACCTTTGGAGATGCCACCCAAAGAGTTGACCGAAAAGTCGTGTGCAAACAATTTTACACATAGGCCATGGCCTTTCAGCCCGGAATATTTTAATAATTTATCAATGTTCTTACAAAATCGTATTGTTCTATCTACTTCATTGCATGGCTTACTATCACATATCATTGCGGGTACAAGGGAACAGTCAAATGGAATCGAATGAAAACGAATAGCGACTTACCACTTGAAAAAAAGTATAAGTATTTGAACATACAAACCAATAACAAAAAATATCTTGAAAATGGGTAACACCACAAAAAATGTATTTGATAAACTGTGTGTTTTAACGAACTCTACATTGTTTGTTTAGTAAGACTTTGTCTGCCTCTTAACAATTATACAAAAGTCATTCAGAATGAAGAGAATTTCAGAGGCTATAGGTACATTTTATTTGCTATGCAAATATCTTAAACATATGGTGTTTTAATAAAGATCTTTAAGAAAATACAAAAATAACAAATGTTTTTCCATGTAAAGGTAGTTTGGGGTGGGGAAATTTTCTTGAAAATATTTGTGTTGCATCCTTCGAAGATGCTGAACTTAAATATCAAGTTTGGTATTTAACTGACTTTTCGATTTGAGTTATGTTGTTCAAAGATAGACACACGTGGACCTTTTCAAAAAAAAATATTCAGGGAGCCTCAAAACGTGCATCTCAGGTGGAATCTCGGTATCGAATTTTTGGGTGAAATGCAACAGGTACTTCCTCCACTTACCACAGGTAAAGTAGGTACATAATATCACAGAGAGGCAGAGCACCACAATTAGACCGTAACGGCCCTTTCAACGTGAGCCTTAGAGGGAGGCATGGGGGCAGAGACCCGAAGGGCGACCAGATCCGAATTGCGATGAGCGCAAGCGTGGACGGGGTCCCTAACATTTCCAGATATAATGCATTCTACCCCGCGCGGTCCTGTCCACAAGCAACCAACCTCCAGCATCACCGGGGCGGAGCCCACTCGGAGGAGAGACTTAACTTTGCGGTCTCCACAGCGATGCCAGGGAGGAAACCTCTTATAGTGCACAAGCCACCGTCCAGGCGCAACCCACCGTACACCGTCGACTGGTCCTACAACCCTGAAACAGATGATGGGTACAGGAAATGAGAGGGAGGAGAGCCATAGTAAAAGATGAACCACACCAGCATTCGCTGTCGACATGGGATACCACGAAAAACCAGTGGACCAGAATGGTCGGTCGCCAGGTATCGAACCCGGGACCTCCCGAATGCAGGCCACAGACGTTGCCGCCCGAGCCATCCCGTTCGGTACTTACCGCAGTATAGGCCATTTTATAATTAGACATCACACCTAAGGTGTTCACAGCAGTAGGTAAAGTGGAACCAACTGTTACATCCTGTATTGGTTGGAGCAGAGGTCGCTGCTACCCCGACTCCATCCAGTAGGAATCCATTCACATCTAACTTTAGCTAATCAAAGCCATCAGAATATCTTCCCCACCTGGAGTAAATCACGTGTAGCAGTTGGTTCCGCTTTACTGCTGTGAACACCTTAGGTGTGATGTCATTCTAATTATAAAATGGACTATAAGTAGTAGAGAAAGTAAAAATGCGGTGTACTGTATTTTTTTAAACACCGAGGTTTAGCACTTTCTGCTAAGGATTATCCATGGTTTTAACGATCGTGACGTGTCGCTATTAATTAAGTGAAAACACGAGAGGGGTGTGTGTATGTTGGTAGATAACTACAAGTACATATACACTTTTTAGCCATAAGCACGCCGACTCCCGCACCAGGCAAATGTCACCATTTGCGTTTCATGCAGGGGCCACACCCCTACTCCAGAGGTGGAATCTTGTTCATCACACTAGTGACATACATTACTGATTGTATCAACCCTAAGCCCTATTAAGATCAACAGAATCTAGTTAATTCCTGGCATTGGAAACTTTGATTCTAGTACAAAAATCTGAAGAGTAGCAATCTCATGATTTTGTCCACCTATTACAGTTTTGCAGATAATCTAGATGCTTTTAATTCAGTTCAATTATTGACTGAATACAACAAAAGCAGTTAACATAAGTCAAGTAACTGTATACAATAAAATGAAAGATACAACATTAAAACACATCAATAAAAATACAAATCAGGAAACTTCAAAATGCAAAGTTTCATTAACATTATAAAATGGCTTTACAACATGCCAACCTTTCAAAACACCTTTAAACCTATTTAAGCTAGCTAAATGGGCAACAATCGGTATTCTATTAAACATATTAATGCCGCTATCGTTATACCAATTATTCGATTTAGTCAACCTTAAATTAGTGTGCCTTGTATCACATGATGTTGATAAAATATTTGATTAGGTAAGTTACTCTTAATAGTTATCAAGCCATTATTTATATACCAGGTGTTAAAACAAGTATTGTATATTATGAGAGGCGGTAGTTTGGACCAAAACAAGAAAAAAATGTCCAATAAACATGCATAATCTAAGAGGAGCTATGAGCACTTATTCATCTTCGCTACTGAAATCTCTTCCACTGAAAGCCCTTTGCTATTACGTACGACCTACAGCAGTCAGTAAACAAATGAGGACACATCTTTGTCCATGGATACAGCATGCAGTAGACATCAGTTAGTGTTGTTACTGAAACCGTATTCACACTTATGGATAAGTGCAATACATTTCTTATTAGTTCTAATGAAATCTGTGTTTTGATAAGTTGGTGAAACGCTTTTACACTGTAGTTTTATTTTGAAATCTTTGGTATATGCATCCATTAATGTACAAACATAACAGGAAGGCATCATCAATGCCTGCCAGAGCATCCGTGACCAAACTGGAGTCTTTCAGAGAGTGTGTGATTGCTTAAGACGTCGGACAGAACCATGCCTTGTTATGAATGGGCAGCACATTCAGCAATTCCTTTACAAGTTTACAAGTCCAGGTTGTATGAAATCGCAAGCAGATTACATTAGAAACTATGCTGTTTCACAGTAACAGAGTAATGCGTCCTCATTTGTTTCCTCATTTGCATACTGCCTGTTGTAGGTCGTGCGTAATAGCAAAGATCTTGTAGTACAGAGATGTTTCACAATGGTAAAGATGAACAAGTGCTTATAGCTCTTAAGGTGTGCATTTTAGAGCCCATGTTTACTGGACTTTTTTTCTTGTTTTGGTCCATACTACTCTCTCTCAAGATGTGGAACACTTTTTTCAATACCCGGTATACACGATATATTGATCAATTACTATCAGAATTTTAAAGTCTTTAAATGTAGGACGATAATGGGTATCGAACATAAACCAGAGAAGAATCGTGTGCTTCCCTGTTACCTACCGACCACTATTGAAGGATCGCATTTATAGTGCAGGCTTCACAGAATTTATTAAAAACAATTCAGGATCTCTGCATGTCTCCCGAGAAGTGTCAAAACTGATAACTTTCTGCTCTAAATGACCGGATGTAAGGGAGTTCCACCCTCCGACAGAGAAAGGTCGTCACGAAACCAGAAGCACCTAGCGAGGTCGCAGAACACTTCCCGTGCGTGTAGAATGCAATACGCTCGTGTGCTCGTCGGGGATGTCAACACCCAGAGGCTAATCCCTCGACCAATCGCGCTGAGAGTGTTCTCTTGCTCTTCGCTAGCCTGTTTTTTACTTTTTTAATGCGACCTGCATAATTCATCGCCTCCCCGCCGTGGCAAAAAACAAGGAATTCGCATAACTCTATTTACGTAATAGTGGAGTCATTTTAATAACAATTTTTCACCCCCACCCTCCTTTTTCGAGTAATTATTCTTGTGGCACGTGAAAAAAGTGAAAACATGTGCTCCGAGGCGTAGTCGTGTTGTTGCTGACCTCTAAAAGAGCTCTGGGACGCAAACACCACCCTCAAGTGGCTGCGGAGGTTGTTATAATAAAATAACATCTTTTTTTTTCAAGGTAGGAAATGGATTAGTAAGGGTGGTGGTTATTGTTATCAGGCAGTAAACGAATACACATAATTACTAAGGGTCACTGAGGGGAGCTACAGAAAAAAATGGATAAACTGATGAGATGAGGCAACACCCATGCTGAAGAAAAAATATGTCGAAACGGGGGATGTACAAGGTATACAGAGGGTGCTGAAAGTTTCAGATTCAAAATATACTCACGACAGCTTCCGTTATTAGAACGTGCAATCTTTCACTGACGTAAATTTCTGGTTATATTCTTTAATCACTTAACACCATAATAATCCTTTTTGGGAGCAAACGTTTAAAGCAAACAACATTTTATACTTCTTCAAGAAGCATTTTCTTAAAGATAATGGGCTCAACATTTGTTGAAGTTAGGTTGAGGAGCTCTGACTTACCGTAGCGAGTACAGAGTGCTTCACTTAAACCTAGTTCACTTGCTAAAGTTACGCTGAGGAGATCTAACTTGCCGTAGTGAACACAGAGTGCTTCAATTAAGTCTAGTTCACTTACTAAAGTTAGACAGGAGTTCTAACTTACCATGGTGAATACAGAGGGCTTCATTTAAGTCTAGTTCACTTACTAAAGCTAGACAGGAGTTCTAACTTACCGTGCTGAATACAGAGGGCTTCATTTAAGTCTAGTTCACTTACTAAAGCTAGACAGGAGTTCTAACTTACCATGGTGAATACAGAGGGCTTCATTTAAGTCTAGTTCACTTACTAAAGTTAGACAGGAGTTCTAACTTACCGTGGTGAATACAGAGGGCTTCATTTAAGTCTAGTTCACTTACTAAAGCTAGACAGGAGTTCTAACTTACCGTGGTGAATACAGAGTGCTTCATTTAAGCCTAGTTGACTTACTAAAGTTAGACAGAAGTTTTAACTTAGGGTGGTGAATACAGAGTGCTTCAATTAAGCCTAGTTCACTTACTAAAGCTAGACAGGAGTTCTAACTTACCGTGGTGAATACAGAGTGCTTCATTTAAGTCTAGTTCACTTTCTAAAGTTAGACTCAGGAGTTCTAACTTACCGTGGTGAATACAGAGTGCTTCATTTAAGTCTAGTTCACATACTAAAGTTAGACTGAGGAGTTCTAACTTATCGTGGTGAATACAGAGTGCTTCAATTAAGCCTAGTTCACTTACTAAAGCTAGACAGAAGTTCTAACTTACCGTGGTGAATACAGAGTGCTTCATTTAAGTCTAGTTCACATACTAAAGTTAGACTGAGGAGTTCTAACTTACCGTGGTGAATACAGAGTGCTTCATTTAAGCCTAGTTCACTTAGTAAAGTTAGACTGAGGAGTTCTAACTTACCGTGGTGAATACAGAGTGCTTCATTTAAGCCTAGTTCACTTACTAAAGCTAGACAGAAGTTCTAACTTACCGTGGTGCATACAGAGTGCTTCATTTAAGTCTAGTTCACATACTAAAGTTAGACTGAGGAGTTCTAACTTACCGTGGTGAATACAGAGTGCTTCAATTAAGCCTAGTTCACTTACTAAAGCTAGACAGAAGTTCTAACTTACCGTGGTGAATACAGAGGGCTTCATTTAAGTCTAGTTCACTTACTAAAGCTAGACAGAAGTTCTAACTTACCGTGGTGAATACAGAGTGCTTCATTTAAGCCTAGTTCACTTACTAAGGTTAGACAGAAGTTCTAACTTACCGTGGTGAATACAGAGGGCTTCATTTAAGTCTAGATCACTTACTAAAGCTAGACTGAGGAGTTCTAACTTACCGTGGTGAATACAGAGTGCTTCATTTAAGCCTAGTTCACTTACTAAAGTTAGACTGAGGAGTTCTAACTTACCGTGGTGAATACAGAGGGCTTCATTTAAGTCTAGTTCACTTACTAAAGTTAGACTGAGGAGTTCTAACTTACCGTGGTGAATACAGAGGGCTTCATTTAAGCCTAGTTCACTTACTAAAGTTAGACAGAAGTTCTAACTTACCGTGGTAAATACAGAGCACTTCATTTAAGCCTAGTTCACTTACTAAAGCTAGACTGAGGAGTTCTAACTTACCGTGGTGAATACAGAGGGCTTCATTTAAGCCTAGTTCACTTACTAAAGTTAGACTGAGGAGTTCTAACTTACCGTGGTGAATACAGAGGGCTTCATTTAAGCCTAGTTCACTTACTAAAGTTAGACTGAGGAGTTCTAACTTACCGTGGTGAATACAGAAGGCTTCATTTAAGTCTAGTTCACTTACTAAAGTTAGACAGAAGTTCTAACTTACCGTGGTAAATACAGAGTGCTTCATTTAAGCCTAGTTCACTTACTAAAGTTAGACAGGAGTTCTAACTTACCGTGGTGAATACCGAGTGCTTCATTTAAGCCTAGTTCACTTACTAAAGTTAGACAGCAGTTCTAACTTACCGTGGTGAATACAGAGGGCTTCATTTAAGTCTAGTTCACTTACTAAAGTTAGACAGAAGTTCTAACTTACCGTGGTGAATACAGAGTGCTTCATTTAAGTCTAGTTCACTTACTAAAGCTAGACAGGATTTCTAACTTACCGTGGTGAATACAGAGTGCTTCAATTAAGCCTAGTTCACTTACTAAAGTTAGACTTAGGATTTCTAACTGTGGTGAATACAGAGTGCTTCATTTAAGCCTAGTTCACTTTCTAAAGTTAGACTGAGGAGTTCTAACTGTGGTGAATACAGAGTGCTTCATTTAAGCCTAGTTCACTTTCTAAAGCTAGACTTAGGATTTCTAACTGTGGTGAATACAGAGTGCTTCATTTAAGCCTAGTTCACTTTCTAAAGTTAGACTCAGGAGTTCTAACTTACCGTAGTGAATACAGAGCGCTTCATGTAAGCCTAGTTCACTTTCTAAAGTTAGACTCAGGATTTCTAACTTACTGTGGTGAATACAGAGCACTTCATGTAGGTCTAGTTCACATACTAAAGTTAGACTGAGGGGTACTAACTTGTGGCGAATACAGAGTGCTTCATTTAAGCCTAGTTCATTTTATAAAGTTAGACTGAGTAGTACTAACTTACCGTGGCGAATGCAGATTGCTTCACTTAAACCTAGTTCACCATAAATGATATGTGATATAGACTAATCTTCTTCATATCAATAAATAAAACATTTTATTTTTAGAGTCAGCATCATTTTAACGTTTTAGAATATGATAGTTTTAATATATCTTCTTTATGTACCTAACATTTATCTGAAAATACCTAATATATAAAATGCTTCATTGTGATCTTCAAATGCAACAATTTAAGTGATCTTGATGTTCAAGAACCTAAACACCAAAATTTAAGTTCACTTTTTATATGTTCCTTATCTATCAGACACCGGGAAAATTTCTAGGAAGCGGTGAAGGAGAGGATCCGAAGTTACCGTTAATTACAGGAAACTTCCAGCAAAGGAATAATCAGGAAGTTAGAGTGTTCTGGGGGAGATGCGTCTAGAACACAAAGCAGTTGTGTAGGGCCGCGTCTAGTTTTTGGTTGACACTGCGATGAAATCAGGTCCTCAGTTTGCTCTTGTGCGAGTGAAACAGATAGTATTAGGAACGCTTAGCTATATGTTACACCATTGCGAAAGACAGAATGCCGTATTTGAGAACCGAATGGAAAAAATTTCGACTCTTTCGGAAACGGAATTTCGTTCAGGTTGCAAGATCAGCTTTCTGAAACGATGTATTTCTCAGGAATTAAAAGAGATTTAGCCCAAAATGATATTTAGAGCCATTTTCAAGGCTTAAATCTGAACAGTCAACCTTGTGCTTGGCTAACCGGGAACAACAAGAACGGAAAGTAAAGATGCTTAGATTTGATTCACAATACACTCGGAACGGAAATGGGAATAGCTGTCGATAGCAATGTGAAAAGTCGATTATGCATATTGCGATTTCATTTGTTTGTGACCGACCAATGGCATTTCTTCACCTACACAATTAAGGTTAACAACTTCGAAATTTTATGCAATAAACCTGTCCTAAGAACCATTCCATTATTATTTCAGATTCCTCATGCAAAAGCGTATTCATAATATGTATTGTAATAGTTGGCTACATTACCGTCTGTTCTTTTTTGCTGCTTTTAGTTGCTTGTTGCTCCAGTTTTGTCTTCCAAACTTGCATTAGAGAGAATTCTAGCGGCAGTTTTGTTTCACACCTCGAACAATTTGTACCATGAAGACAACCATTCATAATTTGAATCCAACATGCGTTTTACGGCTCCGGTAAGCTTCCCGTTAATTGGGTACGCTTGTATGTAATACATGCGTTTTAACTTTGTCGTTTCCGTTCTTGGTTATTATTCAGTCAGCCTTAAGAAAAGGAGAAGACGGTGATATCGGAGAGACCGAAATGCTAGCGAGGTCGAACCAAATCCCAGTTTCGAGGGAATGGAGAGTTCCTTGCGACGTAGATGCATGAGGTGCATCAAGAAATAAAGACGAGAAATTTAGGACTAAGAATAGAAATCATTATATGCAGTAGCGACTTGTGTGTATACATTTTGAGTGTTCACAAAATTTTAGTCAGACAGCCCTGAAAATCTGAAATATAATCTGCTGCATAGTTGTGATTATGAACAAACTGATACAACTGCACCCGTTCCTAGCAACAATAACAAATATAATAATAATAACAATAATAATAATGCCTAATTTGTTTGACAAAATAAAGGTTTTATGTTGTATGCATAATTAGGTACACAATCAAGTTTTAGAGCAAGATCGAAGTAATGTGTAAATTAAACTGTAGTTGAGATTATGGATGGTATGGAGAAACCGGGAAAAGTTTCCGCGCTTGTGCACGTTACCTACTTCTACTACAGTTACTAACTTCTGTCGTAGTGTGCTACCACCTAGTGACATTGGGCTAAAATTAGAGTGACATACTGGAAACAAAGTGTGGGATAAGTTTTGTGCGCTAGTGCACTTCTTCAAGTGTGCACGACTCGTATGGGTAATTACGCCATACCAGTTGCAAAAGCTCCTTAAAACGTGTGCAAGTCGAGATGTGCTAGTGGCGATGTTGCCATATCTCATCAAATTTAGAGGAATAGCGCGGTAGATTTAAATGCCGTATATTTTAAATTACCATACATACGTTCGATTAATAGCATTATACATAAATAAATGACCAATAAATCCGCAAGGTGTCAAATTTAGTGTATTAACGCGCACATATGCTTTTCTGCATCAACCGCCACTGATTAGATATATGTATATTAGAGAAAGTAAACCGTTGTTTTTCCAGAATATATTCTTATGGACAGAGTGTCATCTAGGATGTTATTTCGTGTTTTGTATTTTTCAGCTCTTAATCACCACATTTGAAACCTTTAGCATCATATCATAATTCATTTGCCACAGTAATGACATAAAAGTTTAGAATAAATATAAATATTTGTAACAAAGGACTAAGACGAGGCGTTCACAGCTTCTTTGTAACTCATTCTTTTTGCAGTCACTGCCTATGAAAGGCTCCATGTGGCATCTCTGCAAATACGCTTGAACCCCCGCCGGCTATGTGGGCGACATTGCTCGCGAGAAGTCAAAGGTTGCAATGAGTGACGTCAATAGTCGCATTGACAGTGGTGACGGGTTTACAGGAGGCGTTGTGTGGAGGAGCAAGAAGGAGAGATTGATACTTGAGGTCAACAGAACTGGGGCAAGCATACGGTGCAAGAAATATTTCGTTGTGCTGAAGCAGATAAATGCTATTTTTAAATTCCTAAGAGATAGCAATGCAGAGATAGCCGTCAACAGTGAATTGTTTCACAAATATCATGGGCTTTTGGCACGAAATCAACAAAAACAAGACAAAGAGAAATGTGCTATCTAGCGGTAAATAAGTACGTGCGCGCGTGTTTAATATTTAGATATAAACAACAACGGAAAATAAATTCGAAAATATGAACTAAGTAATATCTGCCGATAAAACCAGGAAGCATGTGTGCCAGTAGCAAGATAACCGAGTAGAAAAGTTATCTAACCCTCTTAGTAAGAAAGACCTTCTCTGTCCTCTATCGCTTATTGGTCGGTATACAAATTATTCTTACGAAAGTTTACTTTATCTGCTTCATTTTAATGCAGATAAACATTTCCGGAAATAGCTACATTAAACATTTCATTATAGATACGAGGAATAGCGATAGTCAAATCTTTAAGAACTAGACGCTATATGCTGGCCTTAAATTCCATACTGTTCCTATGACATCACGAGAAACAACTAAAAACCGACACGACTTGAAAAGAAAACTAAGAATTGAACATTTTTAATGGATATCTCGGAAATGGCTGATGCCACAAAAATGTCATTTGAAATAAATTGTGTATTTTAAAGAGATATAATAGTACGTTTTCGTCTATCGCTTAGCATATACCAGTTAGAGCTAAACAAAATTCCTTTCGAATGAAGAGGACTTCACAGGCTATTCCTAGGAAATTCAAGAAAAACATTTTGTCATGCAAATATCTTTCATATATTGTACTTTAATCAAAATTGTTAAAGTCTATGTTTAGAAATTAAAAGGTTCGAAAAATGTTCAATGTAAAGGGGAATTATCTTGAAAATCTTCGTGTTCTATCTTTTGAAGATACTGAACCTAAATACCAAGTTTGTTATTTACCTGACTTATAGTTTTTGAGTTATGCTGTTCACAGACAGACAGACCGACACACACACACACATACACACACACACACACAGGCGCACGCACAAGGATCTTTTTCTAAATTTTTTGGATCCAGGGACCTCTAAGCGTGTATTTCCGGTGAATCTCGGTATCTAATGTTTGAATGGGATGCAATACCTTCTCATGCTACTAGGTACGTGGTAGAAAAACTAAAAATACACACGTAATGCTTATTACCATTCGTGTTACCTTAAATTGCACCGCTCTGCACGCCACCACTCATCGCTCACTTAGGAATAAGAGCGAAAAAGAGGGGAAAGGTTTTTCTTCTACAGTCCACGTGCAATGTCTCTAACTTACTTGGGGGTTCAGGGAGGGGACAGATTACATATTTGACTTCCGGCGTAGACCACAGTTTGTATTACAGTTTTGCATTCCTATTCTAACACACCTAAGCGTTTCTCCGTTTTTCTACGGTATTTTGATTTTCTAAAGTGTTGTAACGCAAAGAAAGAAGAGGAAAGAAAGAAAGAAAGAAAGAAAGAAAGACACGAGACAGTTTTGCAACAGCCTGCTCATCCTTCAATTTTATCAGCAAAGATTGTCCTTTTGTTTGAGTGTTTCTGTTATTATATACAACGTTGTATAATGTTGTAAGAATTGTAGGGAAGCTACCAACGCTCTTAAAAGCATATAATAGTTAAAGCTTGGATTCTTCATTAACTTTTCAATCGAGATACAACGTTATAATATAAAAGAGTATCTAATATTTCCTTGGTAAACCAGAATACTATACAAATGCTACCTCTGTTCTACAAAACAGCAGCAACAATTATACATGTTTAAATATGAAATTATTATAGCAACTACATAACTATATCAAAAATATAAGTAAGCTATGCTGCTCCTTTGTGGACAAATCCTGAGCTTAGGAGCTACTAAAATGTATCTGGTTAGTCTTAAGTATTACAACGAAGTCCGTCAACTCAATATCATGTGACATATCACACTCGTGTGACCTAATACTGTTCAGGGGATTCGCTGCAAGGAGTGCAGAGGGAAGGTGGGCTTTGTGTCTTACCATTATGTATGTACCAGTAAAACATGCATTCCCCTTTCCCCGCTAATCTTTCGCTAACACAACTATGCCTTTCGTCTTGCCCCATCTACGCTACCTTTCTCACCG
This sequence comes from Deroplatys truncata, assembly GCA_030765065.1. NCBI lineage: Eukaryota > Metazoa > Arthropoda > Insecta > Mantodea > Mantidae > Deroplatys > Deroplatys truncata. The sequence continues at coordinate 136,606,866 of CM060981.1, forward strand.
AATCCCTGGCTGAGAACTGGGAGCAAAGAGACCTACTCGCTTACGTCACATAGTTATTCAGTTGGCTGGCAATTGGGTTACAGCAGCCATCTGTTTAGCGTTTACTGTTGGTCATTTGTGGTTTTTTCTCCCACAATTTTGGCAAACCTCGTTATTACTTGCAAATTGTTTCTGGAGCATGTGCCATTTGTATGTTTCATCTTGTTTTCTTATTTTTCCGAGATGGTTAAATTGAATATAATCATATTGTATCCTTAGCGGCAACCTGTGAATACAGCCAGTTATGTTTAATAAAATATGTAATATAGGAATTGTATTTAATATAGACATTTACTACAGTGGTGGTTTGGACAGAAAGACTATGAAAATCTGTAACACACGCATTTAAACTTCCATTAATACGAGTGTAGTTCCTTTCATCAAAGATTATTTATCCCCAGGTTTTCAAATGAAGCGTCTCTGCCTTCTAAGGCTGCGCAATAAATTGGCATAATGTCCTGTAATTCTTTGCTATAACGATAGCTGCACGTATTTCTGCTTTGTTTTTACTTGAGTTTCATTGAGAGAGGCTTCCCATCTATCATTTGGTTTACTTTTGGTTTATGGTCTTCTAATTCGAAAATTCCACTCCGTGAATTACAATACTGCACGGACCATTACATAACCTTAAAGCGTAGCGCTGGAAATATTGCTCTCATGGATTTCACACCCTACTAACATTGAGCTTTTGCTTCCTCCTGTAATTATGAACTGATTTCACTGTGCACGGCATTCAATCTGCATGCATTTTATGTCTAATTCGCTATTTGTTCGTAGTTTCAATTTTATCTTCCTCCCCTCTTTCACTCCTTTTTCATTTCAGCAATGAGTATTTTAATAAGTAGGGAGTGTACCTCGATGCCTCAATATTCAAGATACTCAGGTGGTATCGAAGTATGCTTAATACTTTGAAATAATCTTTGATACCTTTTTGATACTTCTAAACTTTTAATTCCCGTATTTCTGGATTCCATTATTGGCAGTTGTTGCGTTTTAGTTTACGCTAGACAAGGAGGTCAAACCCGAGAGCATTTACTAGGTTTAAAACATCCATGTACTCTGAGGTGTTAGAGATAGTCGAGGGAATTTTTAAACAATTTTCAACACACTATAGAATTACTTAAGAGGGGAAACAAACATTATTGTTGCTGTTATTGTTCCGTTTTGGCTAAAAATAAAAGACGCACAATACCTGCTTCTAATAAAATGAAAAAAGTGAGCGTGTCACATGTATAGATGTCAATTGGTGTATGCAAAACAGCAGTAACCGTCGCAGAATCAGCATGTAATATAAAACGGGTTGAAAAAGTTTATATCTACACTAAGAACTAACTGAATAGTGAAAAAGCTATTGCCTGTAGAAATGTTTTATAAACTGATATCGATTTGAGTCTTCGAAGATTCATATAGAGTGTTGAGAATAACGGAATAATAACAAGCTTTATGACGTCCACTGCAAAGTTTACTTTTATGGTTTTAAGAGGGTTGCCCCACATCTTTTACGCCCAAAACAATTTTAAGAATACGATACTCTTGGTAGCAAATTATTTGAAGTTTCCCACGTGTTTTGAACAGTTTCAGTTCCATCCTGCAGATAGCATAGCTACAAGCAGCTTTCATAATGGCACCTTTGAGTAATAGCCGCTACTAAGAAGTGCAGTCTTTGAATTTCTCATTGCTGAGAAAGAAATGGTGAGGAATATTTACAAATGCGTCTATGGAAGATACACAGTTGGTCGCTGGGCACAGAGGGTTGGGTTCTACAGATCTCCAAGATTTGACGCAGGCGAGAAAGCCTTCTATAATTGTCACGCTTGTCTTGTTGCAATGTAGCGATGTTTTCATTCGAGAAAATCGACGCATTACGACTCGGTTTTTGGCATTTGGAAGTGTGGAAGCAATTGCTCATGCTCTTAATTACTCAAAAGTGTGTGCAAGATGGGTTCCATGATGTAACGCAAAACAAATTTCAAAGAGAAGGCATTTCTTCTGATGTTGCAACATTTAGAAACTGGCGGTGACGCCTGCTTGACCCAGATTGTGGTAAGTGTTCATCATTTTAAGACAAAAGGACAATCAATAGAATGGCGCCATCCTTATTCACCACGGAAGAAAAAAATTCAAAGAAACTCCTTAAGCTGGTAAGATGTTTTGGGACTCTGAAGGTGTGCTTCTCATTCACGTGATCCCAAAGAGAGTACCATTAATTTAGGAGCATATGTCAAACATTAACCGCGCTCAAGAAGCGCTTTCAACGACTTACGCGCCATTACAACCTAGGAGACGTTTTGATTCAACACGATAACGCTCGCCCTCACTCAAGATTGAGGACTTCTGAACACACAAAAAAATTGGGTCGGACTTTCAATTCTTTGGCTCGATAAAGGAAGACGTTTTGAGGACGACGGGGAAGTGATTCTTGCAGTGAAAAACTGGTTCCGTAAGCAGAACAAGGATTGATACCTACAGGGTATACGCATCCTTGTATCTTGCTGGTGGAAGGTCATATAATTAGGAGATTATTGGAAATGAGCGTATATAGATAGAACATAGTTTTTTTCTAGAATAAATAATTTTGGAGAAAAAACCTGTGCAGTGTTATTGAACGACCCTTTTAGGATAACTAGTTATAGACCAATAACTTACTATTAATAAGAGTTATGGATTTTGGAATCCCTCTGAATCTATCTATATTAGTAAATGAGTTATAGTGATTCATATTCCAACTTCCTAAAAAAGAGTGATACTAACATTTTATTTTAGCAATACCTTTTAAATGTCTGTTATCAATTATTGATGTTATTAGTTTAATAGAGTGAAGAGGGAAATATTGTTAACACTTTCCTCCCTTAGAAAAAGTAAATGGACTGTACCAGCTGGTCCATCGAGTTGGATGTCTCCGGCAGTAACATCTCAAGCTTGCGTTGGAGAGTCCGCGTTGAAAGACCAGGCTGATCAAAGGTTTTTATTTGATTGCTAAGCGAGTGCTGCCTTGGATTCTTTGCACCACGGATTTTTCATCTTATTGTATTTATCTTCTCCACCTTTGAGCGTCGCCGGATAGGCATAGTGACGGTGGTGTCCGGGCGATGTGCTTTAAAAAAGCCTTGCACCATTTGCTTGTACCTACCTCCACCATATCTGACCTTATATCCTTCACCTCATCCATTCCTCCCGGAAGTCACATTGACTCAAGAAACCGAAGAGTTGAACTCCTCCATTCCCATGTTATAACTCCTGGCCCTTCGAATCTTGTATGTTGGCTTTATGTAACCTGCATATTAGAGACAACCTGCTAACATCGGTTCCATTTTCAATCCAGGCTTAATAGAGCGTATGCATAGGATCGCAATTAAGAGGGGAGGAATGATATTTTGCATGAATTTAAATTCATATCTTTTAAAGGACTTTGCATGCGAATAAAAAGTATACTGTAAACACTGCTTAACTATGAATTGTACCACATTTCAGGCTACACAGTAGTTACGAAAAAAAAAAACATGTTTAGCATCGACTCACAAGCAAAGGCACTTTGCCCTGCAAGCAGGTGCGATATCTGCATATTTGCTTGTTCTTTTATTTAACATTCTTTTTCTTGATTTTCCTTAGAGATTTACATAGTTCTTCCTAAATTGACAGCACAATGAATCTTTGATCACTGCAAAACTTAGTCTGATGCATGGAAAGGTCATTTATCTTCATGTAGCTTATATGTCTGATGTAAAAACTTCTATCTGATATGTTTAACCCTACTATATGTAGTGAGCAAATGGGTAAATTAAACTGTACATGCATAGTATCAATTTCGCTAGAAGTAACATTTTTAGTTGTCGCTTGAGGTGGTATCTCGACCTATATGTATACATATAATACATAGTTATATACCTATAGCTCTTTTTCAGTTGAAATCTTTTCATTTGCACAATTGATTTATTTATAAACAAGCAATTTTTCCAATATTTATGTAATTAATTATTTACGGATCTAAGAATCCACTGCTTAGTATTTAAGATATGCCTGTAAAGTGGTAATGTGTTGTGCATCAGCTTTTTACACAGTCCAACATACAATAAACTGCTTTTCCACGAATACTTCGTATTGAAATATTTGTTGTAACCTGTGGTAAGCGTTTGCACACCACTGGCCATTACCATCTGCTTGACAAACTTGTAACTGATTTTACCGCAACCGTCCTAAACTGATAATAAAGTGCAATAATCTCACCTCAGCACATGTGCAAAAACTCCATGAAGTTTGTCGATAATGAATCGCTTGTTTTGGCAAACATCAGAATATCGGCTCTATTCTTTCAACTCTTCTGTGATGAACTGACAGATGTCCACATCACGCCTCCTCGCCCATCGTTGTCCATTTCCATGTAACAGACATCACTAATTCACTTCCTTCTCGCTCAGAACTTCTGCCACAGATTAAAAGTTCACGTCATACGCTGTTTTAACGAACAGGTTGCGAGCTTGTCGTTTGAAAGGTCCAAAATGTGTATCCCATGTTACGCTGAATTATTTAAATTAACATAAAGAATTAAACGGAAACTTCATGGAAGAATAGCATAAATAGTATACAATCAAATTAAAAGGAAATTATTCTTATGCTTTCCTAAAAGGGATCTTACTATTTCTTACGATAACCATAGTTTTTGTCTTTTGTTTTCGTTTATCTCCATCCCATACTCCTTTAATATTTATCTCGTGTTCCTAAGAGGCTTTCCGCTCCTGCTAGCAGTGCTATTTCATGGGCTAATCATATGCACTTTGTTTTTCTTTCTCCTAGTACACTTCCTCCCTTTTTATGAAAGCACCTCTTCACCAAATTCTCCAACAAGATCTTCGAAAGTTGGATATAAGAACCACTGTTTGTAGTAGGTCTATCCGTACTCTATTTCCCTTAGACATATATCTCTTCCTTTCCTGACCGTATTGTGACGCAGTAATTTGTATCACAAATTATGTAAATGTAAAGAGTGATTATAGTGTGAATATGCATTGTTGTGTGACATTGATTTGAGATGTTTGTTGATTGTAATTACTGTCGAGAAGTAAGTTTATACGGCCTTACTGAAACTGACAATAATAGCGTGCAATAATGTAGCGAGGGGGTGAGCTGTTTATCATTATTAGAGACGAGAAAATGACGTAATATTGGCGCGTTTTTCTTAGGAATTTGCCGGAACATTTTTCCCTAGAGCATATGTGTTCATAATTTTCATTGGATATAAAAATAGACGCTAATGTTGGCGCGTTTTATTAACCAATAGCAGCTCAGTTATAATCTTTAGGCATATCGGGGTGTAGGAGTATAAAAAGAGCTAAGTCAGAGTCAAATTCGTCCAGTCCATCGGAAACATTTGTACATTACACGTCGTCTCCAGTCCATCGGAAACATTTGTGCATTACACGTCGCTGAGTTCAACGAAAGCAGTCATGGTGAATACAGAGCATAGTTTATCGATTCGCAGGTTACGCGTAGCAAAGTTATGAAAAATCTCAAGTGTCGTAAAGTTAATTACACAAAAAGTTGAAGTACGCGAATTAATAATGGGCAGTAAAGAAGTTATTATAACAGTTTCAGTTTGGCGAATGTCAAGATTAATATGTGAAAGTGCATAATGTGTTACGACAATAAAAGTATAAAACAAATTCTTTTATCAGTGTTATCTTTGGATAAAAACTCCTTTCCGTTTACACACCTGTATAAGATAAGTGCTTGACCGAGAGATCATAGCTAGCCGGAGGACAGTGAACAAAAAAAAATTAAATACAATAATAGGCGCTCAGTAAAAAATAACACGAATTGACCGCGACAAATTGTCTTTTATACGTGCGGCAAATAAACAGTAGCATTCTTTCAAACTTAACAAAGAATACTGTCGCAATTGCACATAGTAGAGGACTCCTCTCTTTCCTCTACCCGAAAATGTTCTTCAGATACTGCATAATCTTTCACTCTACCCTGTCAAACGCTTTTTCCAGATCCACAGATGGCGCATATACCTCTTTGTACTATCTTTTAAGAAAGTAAATTTACACTTTTCGCGGGTCAGTATCATTCAGGCGTTCCGTGTATAGGGGGTATGAAAACCAAATCAGCCGTGGTCGTACATGTATACTGTCGTGGTCGCCATTTTAACCTGTCACTCGCTTCAAAGATTTCTATGGCTATATTAGCCCAGTATGACGATATACGGACAAAATATCACAAAACATTGCAATTCTCTTGCAGCTGAGCTATTAACCACTGGCATTGGAAAATATGCATAAAACGGAAAACACGCGGAATGATTGTAATAGAACCAACATCTATGTTCTATATAACCCACGTACTAGCATCTGCTGTCGTAGCTCAATGGTAAAACGCACGCTGTTTCAAGTGTGCCGAGGATACAGGGTTCGATCCCCAGCATATGGTCGTACGTTTTATTACATTTTTTTATCTTATATTTCTTGCGCATGTGCAAAATGTTGCTGGAAGCTCTTTATGCACTTAATTCGAACATTTTCACTAAGACTTCATCACAGTAATGCAGCATGCCACGTCCTCGAGGTTGTATGGAGCTGACTGCAGTTCAGAAGGGTGAAATTGTAGATCGTGGTACTCGTGCTGAGAACTCCTCGCAAATCGCCCGAGAATTGGGTTGTGACCGAAGAACAGTGAAACAATGGCTAGACCGGCATCACGAGGGAAAAGTTGAATGGGCCAAATCACGCAGGAGTTCAGGAAGGCCTCGTGCAACAACACTTGCTCAAGACGAAGCTCTGGTAGATCTGGGGAATCAACCTGTAAGACACAGGTCTACAGAGCAGTTGAGTATGGTTGCTCATATGAAACCATACGCCAACGATTAAAGGATGCTGGTATTGCATCGCACCGTCCTGCCACTAAGCTCCTTCTCACTAAGGCACACAAGGCAAGAAGGTTACAATGGGCACAACGTAGTAATACTGGCCTTCCTCAGTCTTATTTAAACCTGGTAATCTGGAGTGACGAGAAGGTATTTCGATCCGACCAGCAAGGGACCCTTTGTCTGTAAGACCGCGGTGAACTAGATACGCGCCTCAGCAGTCTATGTAGATATTCTCGAAAACAATAGTGGTGTGCATACCGGAAATATCACCCAGGATTGGCTAATGAGGCATCCGGAAATAATTTGCATGGACTGGCCTGCAAGTTCTTCTGATCTGAATCCCATTGAACATGTATGAACGTCGACCAGACAGGGTGCGAGTGAACCTGGTTGCTCATGCTATGAGGCTATGGCAACATTATCAGCAGAACCCAAATCGGTGTTCTGCACTGTTAGCAAACATGCACGAAAGAATAAACGATGTAATCGTAGCTGGGGGCCTTTATACCAGGTTTATACACAAGATTTCATGTTTCTTTTCCATTCGTTGTTCCAGGAGAAATACATTGTCTATAAATCTGAAATATTCCAGAAATTAATGTATTTCTTCATATATGACGTGGCTTCAGCTATGAAATAGTAGTTGTTTAGTTTGCTTTTTAAGCACCATTATCCTTGGCTATCATCTTTTTGTTATTTCTAATAAATGGAGTAACTACATTGTAACTAGAAGTTACATAGAATATACCTTTTCAGTTTTATGCATTATAATCCATCGATATATACACAATTATATTTGCACTGAATTTATCAGTTTTTCTTACTATAGTATGTATTAGTTTATTGTTATGAACAGATGAATTGTATATATCATTTAGAAGTTGGCTCCATTAAAATTATCATTCAACCTCCTTGGATTTCTTCGAAATCATGTAGTAATAGCTTATTCATTCATTCATTATCTGTTTACCCTCCTCTTATGTAGGACTTACACCCCCCAGGACTTACAAGCGGGTGATCATGGATCACTCATGGATCAGATAGAGCATCCAGGATGGGTGATCAGCCCGATGCCTGGTATGGGATGAAGGAAGTAGATGAAACGAAATGTTGGTGAAATGGATGAAAGGAAAGGTGATGATGGAGCAGTTGGTGGAATGAATGGCGGGGGAAACCGGAGAACCCGGAGAAAACCCGCCCAGACGCCGCTTCGTCCACCACAAATCCCACATGCAGGTCCCTGGGATTGAACCCGGGCCGCCTCGGTGGGAGGCGAGCGGTCTAACCACTCGGCCACGGCGCCGCCGTAGTAATAGCTTAACTGCAAGAAAAGTATAAATTCGTTCGTTACTGCGTCTTACAAAGTGATAAAGTTGGTATAAAAAATATGACCATATGCTGTGTTTCGAATCCTGAATCCTTGGCACACTTGAAACAGCGTGCGTTTTACCACTGAGCTACGCAGCAGACGTTAGTGCTGGAGTTATATACAACAAAGATGTTGGTTCTTGTAAAATCATTGTTCCACGTGTTTCTTGCATATTTTCCAATGGCATGTAGTTAATAACTCAGCTGCAAGAGAATGCCAACTTGGTTTATGGCATTTCGTCCATATATCGTCATACTGGGTTAATATAGCCACAAAAAACTTCGAAGTGACATGTTAAAATGGTGACCACGGCTGATTTAGTTTTCATGCCCACTACTCACGGAACGCCTGAATGATATTGACCCGAGAAAAGTGTACATTTACTTTCTCGAAAGATAGTATGTCTGTAAGCAATGTTGGCCGATTGTTCGTATCATTCCAAATGAATCCTTTGTTGCTTTTCTCTTCTAGAAGTCAAAATGTTCTTCTTTTTCTTCGTTTACATTTTAGGTCGTAAACACCAATTCAGTATCCTCATTAGAATGTTTGCTGAATGAAATATCGCGCTGATATCACTTAATTTACGCGATTTTTCACGATTGTCTTTTCATTATTTTTCTTCGGCATTGGCAGCACTACCCTCCTCGTGAAGTCTGCAATCCTACTTATCAAATTTGATACAACTTACAAAGCCGTTTAAGCACTATCCGTAGATACAGCATACAGTTGCTATAGATGGAAGCAGGGCGATGTCGCTCCTTCTGATTAAGTAGTGCCACTACTGAGAAGAGTGTGGGAGTCTACAGACCTTCTTGTTCACGTTTTATGGCTTTTATCATTACTTTTCGGTTGCCGCAATCTCGCTTGCCCTTCGTGCCGGTTAATCTCCTCCTTGGATCATCCCACACTTAAAGCTGAACATCCTTGTGTACTGCATTTACAGACTTAGAAACAATTGTATCTCTTCGTAGTTAACGGTCTCTACACTAGTCGAAACCAGGATTTCTTTTTCGCTTTTTTTTCCAGAAAATCAGTATTGAACCTCACAAGAGTGAAAGGGAAAAAGAAATTTTTAGGCTCTCTAAAATTTTAAAACTTCCATCCAGTACAGCGTACATTAAATTTAGAGCTGATATCTCGCGATTCGTTCATTCCTTTGAAAATAGCCTGCCCATACATGTGCTCGTATATATGCTCTTAAGAATCCGACACTTATTTGCTGAGTAGCCTAACTTGAAATTTTGGAAGAAAGAAAGGAAAATAGTTATTATTTTTCACCGGTTCGTTATTCTGCATTAGAATAAAATAGTTTTCCATACTTAAAACTGCGATGGAATAAATCAGACCAAAAAGAAAGGTTATAGAAATATCAAAACCTCTGCAACTTCTATGAACATTAAACGTAAACAGTGATTTCTTTCTCTTTCAGCCTTGCTTTTATTTTTCATTTATTTTTCTGCCATTAATAAGCGCTCCCTCCCCACCAACCTCCGAAGCCTCTTAATATTTTAGTATTGTAGGAAACCTTGCTACGGATCTGTAGTTTCTGGTTTGAACCACGGGCCTTGCTCGAAGAGTTTCAAGAAATGGAGAGACTGGAACTGGATTCACCCAGCCATGTGATGATTTTTGTGCCAGGTACTCACAAGCTAAAATGGTTTTCAGTTATGAAAATGCAGAAAAGGCTTTGCGATATCGTCCCATTGAGTCTTTACCCCCTGAAACGCCTGAAAATCACGACACGCAAATCCCAGGTTTCCAAGAAATATAATGTTCACCATGCACAGGTATCATTATGTGTTATCCAACTTGGTAAAATAGTCAATTTCGAATCTAGCTGTGAGAAAAAGTATAGTAAAGATATCAGTCACTGCTGTTTCAGTGATACTGATTGTCGTACAGATGGGCAGAGATTGTAACATTTCGTCGTCTGGTAGTCTTAGAATGCCCTATTTTCTTTTAGTTTCCATTCTACTGCACTTATGGTCACGGTTATATTTAAAATTCAGAACTTGATAGTATTTTTCTAGCTTACATTATTACAAAATGAGCTAAGTTGGTGATCGATGCTTGTTGGCCTCGTGACAACGAGCTCTGGGAATGCAAGAAAAGGCTTATTGTGGTCACACTACAGTCAGAAAAGTAAACTGTAAGTAAACTGAATAAATTCATTCCGCAATAACTGAGATTCTTCCTTCTCCATGGCACCGAGTCTATTGCACCTGTATCTTTCTATTGTTGGGATATCGACACTGTATATTTATGAAGACCTCTATGCACTAACCCCATCTCAGGTCGTGTCCCGGGCAGGTGCATAAGTCACTTTCTTTGCACATGTTATGGGCAGTTTATTTAGCTTCAGTTGCTGTCGGATTTACATTTGGAATCGAATTTATAGAAAAACATAAAATCCAGTGTATGCTATGTTAATACTATAATACCCATTAGGGCAAAAGAAACTGTTCAGAGAAGGTAAATAAAAAGCTTTTGGAAAAAGACTGCGAATAAGAGCATGTGAAATAATATAATCCGTAAGGGAACATTTTCACTTTTAAGCACAGCATCACTATCTGCACACATGGATACATTCTTTGGTGTGCTTTAACTAAAACAACCCCACCTTATTTTGGTTAATTCCGACATAGCTCTCATCTTTTGTTACTGTCGAGGAAATTATTCATGTATTTCTGTAACAGATTTTAGCTACCCCAAAGGTTTCTATATGAACTTTGATGCTAAGAATGTACGAATAGTGAAGCTGTTTAAAGAGTTGTTGGTTATGCCTCTGGTTTAGCCTTATGTGCTGTCACTCCGGTGAAAATGTGCTGTAACTGGCAGTAAAATTGTGTTGATAGTTCTAATGGTTCATTCTGTAGCGCGTGCAAACAATCTAATCTGGCGAATCTCGTAAAATTTAAACAAACTGATATTAATTTTGATGAAAAATAGAAGAGGGTAAAATATAAAAAATGTTGAGCAAAATAAAAACGAAACCCAGAAAATGCAAGAGAAAGTTAATCAGACGCAGTGAATTGATGAGTTAACTGATTTCAAGTGTATTGGTTGTCATTGGGAGCACATCGAACCGACCGACGCACACATGGTGTAGTGGGCGACTAAGAGTCGCGTGGGTGTACCTTGGCAAGAAGAAACGAAAACACTTTGCGTGTAGAATTAAAACTTAGGCAGGCGTGCATGTCACATTGGAGGAGGCGGAATGTCATCAAGCAAGCCCCACCCCATAATGTTTTTTCTTTGAGACAATGATAATGTGAAGGTGTGGTCCATGCCATTATTATACCAGCTCTATTGTGAGCGAGATGGGAGAGTGGAATATCTTTATTATAATAATATGAGTGTCCTCAGCACAACTGTGTCTACAAAACTAGCATAAGTTGATCATTAGCACTCCAAAGTATGGCCACTCTCAAGGATTCGTCAGTATCCTTATCCCCCCCTTAAAGGAAGTACTTTCTCTCCGTTGGAAGTATGTGCTGAATGGTGCTCGCCCAAAAGGCAGTGGTGGGTCCAAACCGCATTGTGAAGTATGAGATGACTGGTACAGCACTCCAGGAGACAGGTGTCCTGAGAAGCTTGCCACTTTATATGAGAGGCTAAGCAAAGATTTTCACACACTGAGATGTAGCGGCTCCGTGAGTGAACCTGGAGTCTCAGATGCACAGACGTTCACCTTATTTACTGCAACTTTTCGCAACCAACTATCGTAAATTTGATTGCCTATTTTGTTCTATTGGTGTCTTCAAACCTACTTTGTATTCACTCTTAGGTTGATCCGCGTCAAAACAAACCCCAAGTGACCAGTGCACTGCTATAATGTATCCTTCCGCCATTCGCACTAGAAATACTGTCACACTTTCAGACCATGTGGCGAGTACAAGCGGCACGTAGCGCAAAAAAGAACAAAGCCCTTATTTCGACGACTGAAACGGTGACTAGCATATTCTGTTAAGGGTTAAAGATTGATAGTTGCAACAAAATAAACGTTTGCACATATAATAATAGTTAATTCTAAAATAAATGAGCGAAAAATAAAGTAACAGGTATGCGATAACCTAATTTATTCGCTCTCTGGAAGCGGCACTTTATTAACTGTTGGCGGCTCATTTTAAAAAAGAAATTGTGAACTGTTACGCGAATTGCATTCTTCTTAAAATCACTACATTCTTGCATCGCGTATTTCATATGCTTTCTTTTTCTTTTTTATTCCGGGTGTAACCACTTTTCTCGTTTCAGATTTTTCTGCACAAGTACTGTTTATACTTGTACTCGAAACACCGGTGAACTCAGAAGTTAATTTCATCATTTCTTTCGCGGAAAGTGTTGGATATTTCTCACATAACTTATAATAAAGATTCATCACTATTGTTTTTCACCACTAGTCAATGGTTTGCGCGGCTAATGCTTTACGTAATTCGACGAAAACACAAAGCGAAATCACCATCCTCCATGATACTAAACACAACTGCTGGTTTCTGGCTGTAAACAATATTCTGCGCTACCGGATGTCAGGTGACTCATACAAATTGCATGATGGGACTTGTAGCTCTGTTTTACGGTATAAATAAAACTTTAGGTATTTGTATAGATATTATGCTATTTAAGGATAAATTCATTCTAAAATTCAGAGTATTAGCATGGGACTACTTTCCTGGGCGCATTGCTACCGTGTTGCAACACGGTGCACTGTCCACATGGGTTTGTTTTGCCGCGGATCAGCTTAAGAGTGAATATAGTTTAAAGGCATCACGGAGAGCTTATGTTAATAAGCGGTCACATCCCTCTCCTTCAGAAGCTGGATAAGTAATCTGATGCTTCAACAGCCTTGCCTCCTTACCATGCATAACGCTTACATAATCTTGCTAACCCGCATTGATTTTTAACGGCCATGTTAACTATTAGGCTTACGAGAAGAAATCGCATTACAAATTTACATAATGTATTTTATGGGTTTCAAATGTATACATAGAATAATACTTCTATGACACAACATTTCCATGGACGGCCAAGGGCTACCAACCCGGCTACCGACCTCAGTCCCAATGGCCACGGCAGAGGTTGACCATCATCCAACCGGTACGGGGAGGTGATATTGTCAGGGCCACACGTACCCCAACCAGAACATTGGTTTTCATGACCCACAGATCGCTAACAATCACGGCCTCTCGTATTTCTCAAGATAGCGAGTGGGAACCGGGTCTATACATGGGTGGACTCGGACCCATACGTATTGCTTGACCAGAATCGTTGCACCAACCCACTTATACATAGAACAGGCAGATTAAAATTATTAGTGCTTACATACTCGGACTTTAACGTATATCTTTTGGTTTAATTGCTAAAAATCTGTATCTTAAATGCGACTTTCTGCCTCAGGAACTCAATTCGTATTTTGCAGATTTGAAATAAGTTTGTTAGATTCGTGGCACAGTTTGAAATGTTTGTCTGAAGTATATGTATATATATAATATTTAATTAAATATGGGTATTTAATTCATTTTTTGGACTGGTGTTCCATTGAGTGAAGGCCTCCTGGTACTTTGGCAGTTAATTTGCGCATTAGTGGATAATGATAAACTTAGTCGCAGCGGTAAGCTATTCTATTGAGGTAACTGGCCTTCCATTCTCTTTTTATGGAATAAAACTATGCCGGCAATTCACATTTAAACGCTACTGACACAAGTTTGCATAAACTGGTTTGCACATGACTGCCCAATAACATAATAAATAATTAGCTTGGGATTGTGGAACTAATTAGCTCATGAACACGTCTACCAAACAATAAGTGCAATTGAATGTGTCAAGTACTTTCCAAAGGTATAAAGGAGATGACAAACAAAGGAATGAAAGTGATCTTTTAACACAGGGAGGTAAGTGAATTTATAACACAAATTACTTAAATGTAAAGAATGATTATAATATGAATATGCATTTTTATGTGACATTGATTTGAGATGTTTATTGATTGTAATTTTTGTTGAGAAGTAAGTTTATACGGCCTTACTGAAACTGACAATAATAGTGTGCAATAATGCAGCGAGGGGGTGAGCTGTTTATCATTATTAGAGACGAGTAAGTTACGTAATGTTGGCGCGTTTTTCTTTAGAATTTGCTGGAACATTTTCCCTAGAGCATATGTATTCATAATTTTCATTGGATATAAAAATAGACGCTAATGTTGGCGCGTTTTATTAGCCAATAGCAGCTCAGTTATAATCTTTAGGCATATCGGGGTGTAGGAGTATAAAAAGGGGCTAGGTTAGAGGTAAAGTCTTTCAGTCCGTCAGTTCACCGAAAATATTTGTATGCTACACGTCGCCTTCAGTCCGTCAGTTCGTCGAAAACATTTGTACGTTACACGTCGCCTTCAGTTCAGCAGAAATATTTGTACAGTACACGTTGGCTATCGATTCGCAAGTTACGCGTAGCAGAGCTATGAAAATTCTCAAGTGTGGTAAAGTTAATTACACAAAAAGTTGAAGTACGCGAATTAAGAATTATCAGTAAATGAAGTTATTATAACAGTTTCAGTTTGGCGAGTGTCAAGATCAATGTGTAAATGTGATAGTGAATGTGTTCGACAATAAAAAGTGTAAAACAAACTCTTTCATCAGTGTTATCTTTGGATAAAAGACTCCTTTCCGTTTACACAACCTGTATAAAGAGAAGTGCTCGACCAAAAAGAGCATAGCTAGCCGGAGAACAGAGAACCAAAATTAAATAAAATAACAGTAGCATTCTTTCAAACAAACATTAATACTGCCGCAAATTGCTAACACCAGATGGAGCTAACAAACCTAACAAAGAATCACGTCACAAAATGGCTTCACCACGTGGAGTAAACACAAATACACAAACATTATAGGTAATACCGCCGCAAATTGGCGCCCAACGTGGGGCTCAGCAAAATAAATAATATTACAAGTATACCACTTCACTTTTTATTTGGAAAATACAACAAATCGCAACCTGATCATTAACAGCGTGGACAAATTGAGAAGCCAGTATTTTACTGCAGTATAAGTTCTCAAAAAAGTGTATCATGCTACACTATGAATCATAAAATAAATTCTAACTATAAACGTTTCATTTTGGTCAACAATAGTGTAGACGTAGCAGACTTCTCTCTCTTGCTAGAGCTTAAATTTGAGTTCCTATTGGATAAAGCTTCCAAGAGAGCTTTTCTTCAGATATTCTTAGGATTAATTATAGCGGTTAGGATATGTGAGTCTTTTTGTATAGTGATGCATCATTTGATTTACTCACTGTCTAATACAACGCAACCTCTTACAAAAAAAATAAAGGAAGATCGTTTCGCATACTACCTCGACATCTATTTACATCTTCCCTTGAAATACAATTGTACAAGTGGCTAATATGGTGTCAAAGAAACGTAACTGCAAACACAATCAGATAATTAATAAAAGTATTTTAATTAGACTTAACATAAATATAAGAATTTTGGGGAGAAAGGAATATTTCAAAATCCACCTTTCTATACCATACATCTACCACGATGTTTTACAAATCTTAACTTTGAATTCCATGTTCCTCATATGAGCACTTCTGTATTTAATAGCTTTAATTCTCATCGCCATAAATATAAAGATTATGCAATTAAAACTTAGAAATATAAGCTGGATAATGTGCATACAAGCACAGTTAAATTTTAGGGACAATTGAACCGTTCAGTCATTTCAGAGTTCAGGTAAGTCATTCCATGCTCCAAGTGTTGGTTTACAAAACACCATTGTACAAAGGAAGTTCTAATTTGAAACGTTCAAACATCCGGTTTTAACGCAACATTACCGCTAATGTTACACTTACTTTGAGGAGCTTAAGACGAGTTGAAAAGCTTTGGCACTGTTATGAGCTCCTATTCTTCTTCAGACAATTTTAAACACTTTTACTCCAGAAAATATGTTAACGAAACTTAGAAGCATTAGATGTATCTTGTGCCTTTAACAAAAGAAGTTTTACTTTTTCTATGTGGTTAAATGTTTACTAATAGATGTCTACCTGAACTGTTTTTATTTTCGTTATTTTTATTTGACCACAAAATTCCTCTAAATAACAAATACAATTTTCTTTATCCTTATTTGTCTTTTGTCCTCAAGCTTGTACCTTTTACCTGACAAGTTCATTCTCTACTCCCTGCTGCGACCCATTCACAATAGAGTATAGTGGTCCCTACTCATTCATTCACATCTAAATACACTCGACTTTAGTTGTGTACTGATCTGCCCAGCAACACTGCGTTTTCATCACATAATTCCTAATACCCGTGCTATGCAAAAGAACTGAGCACTATTGTGGCAAAGGTTCTTCCCCCTCTCTCTTTCTCTCTCTCTCTCTCTCTCTCTCTCTCTCTCTCTCTCTCTCTCTCTCAGTAAACCAGTGAATGTTGCATAATAGTTTTAAAAGCAGCGTTAGAATAGTAGTATTTTTAAGCAAGAAAAGGAAGAGAACAGCATGGTTTTAGCTGTAGAATAAATGCATGAAACAGAAAATATATTTACTTTTAAAAATAGTTGTACATATAATTATGCTAAATTAATAACGGCAGAAAGACTTAAGTTGATGGATTTTAATTGAGTAAACAAAGTCAAATACATTCTACCCAAGTATTTCAGCTGAATGTATTATACATATTTTTCTCTTTTCTTTATTTTAGTGCGCTTATTAATGATCAGATTACTTGTTATAAATGCTCATTTTTACAATTTTTAGGTTATGTTACATAGTTGTATAAAAACTAACATTCTAAGAACATTGTAACAGCTACTCCATCCATAAGTCTGCACCGTGGCGCGGTGGGCTAGAGCGTGGAGCTCTGGTTCCCGGCCACGAAATGCGCCCGGGTTCGATCCCACCCATGGGAGAGCGGATTTTAAGTCTTGGGTATGGGACCGGTGCCCACTCAGCATCGTGAGGAAAGTGAGGAATTGAGATAGGCAGCGATTCCGGCCATGGAGGATGATCGGTTGGATAATCTCGTACCTCTGCAATGTGTACTTGGCGTGAGGCCGACAATCGATTTGGCAGGTCTATGCCGTTATTATTATTATCATCTATTTACCCCATCCATTACGTGTTAATATCCAAAACACGTTTGCGTCTGCAGAAAACCGGCTCAGCACAGCAATAACTGCTACTAGGGATTGTATAGATTAAGAAGACGGAAGAATAAGTATAGAATACTTTAAATAGTGTTTAACGCCTGCTCTTAATACACACCGCACCGCGGTGACAACGGTAATGAAGTAATGATTGGGAATTCACCTTCTGGTACCTTCCCAGAATTTGACAGTTATGAGGACCGAGAAAAACTGCAAGAAATATCTGGCATATCTGGCGGGATTTGAACCGAGCCTTAACGATCTCAGCTACCCGTGATCGTAGTAGAGATCGGAACTAAACATATAACAGCATCAGGGAGAAAGAGATATCTGCCATTATACTAAAAAAAAACACATGTTCTAAGAGATTTTATTCTGTAATTCTTTGTCATGTCTATCTAACTTTCTTCTCTGCTTCTCTTTCTTTTCACACACTTAGTAACATGTTCATTCAAATTTCTCTTCAAGTCAACATCAAGGATTTGGAGCAACAGCTTCATATTGAGAATTTCTTTATTTGTGATTCATTTCTATTCATTTTAAGCACCTATTTCACCCTCAAATCATTTATTTTTTATTAAAAGGACTTACTACACTACTGTGAACATAGAACCCTCTCATTTACTCCACGAGGTAATAAAATGTAAGCATTTTTTTTAAAAGAAAAAGGTGTTTAACAGTTCTAACTTGGGAATTGCAGAGCTTATGCTCGCGGGCGTGAGCTGGGAAAGTTAGAACAAGTCTACACTCCGTGACAAAACGTTTTATGTACTTGCTGCAATAATAATAAATTTCATTCAATAAAATGCTTACTTATATAAGATAATTTATCTTCTACGCCGACTTACTGGAATTAATAACGCAATAATAGCAAGACTGCAATATCTGAAAAATGAAATTAAGTTTTATTTATGGACGCTCTTTAACTGCTGCGGTTCTTGGCGTCCCATTCTATATTGGGACGTTGTCATCAAGATAACCTGGTTTTGAAAAGTTTGCGATGGATAAATGCCTTGCTTCAGCTTTATATTCACATACATTATTTACACTTTTGTTATTTCTGGGCATATTTCAATACTCCTGGTACCAAATTAAACCTTATTTTGCTTTTTATTCATGCCTTATTGTCTAAATGCAATGATAAACGAGTATAAATTAGTAACAATGACATAATTATGCAAATTTAATTACCTTTATGCTATACTACATATAACAGCTTTTTTTAAAACCAATTCCTGTTTCACATCCGAGATAATTGGAATGGCTAAAACACACAATGTTGTGAGAAGATATTGTAAGAAGGGCCAAATATATAATCATCATCGTCATCACTTCACAGATAAGGAGATATCTCCTGTTCTGGTCTTATATCTCTTTCTATCTTCTCACCGGTCTTCCAATATCTGTTTTCCTATATAGTGGTTATTTATGTCATTTTGGGATTTCGGGTTTTGTCCATCCTCTGCAAATGTTTTCTCCATGTTTCTCTATATATCTTTATTTTGCCATTTATAGACTAATACTTAGTTCCTCCCTGATTTCTTCATTTTTTATTTTATCCATTACTGTATACCCTTTAATAGCTTTGAGGTATCCCATTTCTGCCTCATTTATTTTATCTCATTCTTTTTTTCTTTGCAGTTCATGTCTCACAAATATACATTAGGTCGGAATCGCCACTGTCATAAAATTGTAAGCTAATTTATTTTCTTGTTCTTCTTTTTGGCGATTTTTTTCATATTTTTATTGTGCTAAGAGATTTACAATTTGATTGTCTACTGAAATTTGGCTCTGGCCACTCATTCTGTAGACATCCACTACAGTTTATCTACATTTTACAATTTCCCATCAATAAATTATCTTGCTCCTGTTTTTCATGTCGCATTTCCACTTGTTTTTCACTTGTCACTTTTTAATTACTTTACCATCAAACATTTACCACAATTTTCCAATCAAAATTTCATTGAATTAACGGTTTCTCACTACCTCTATCCATCGTCTTATTTGTAAGCTACACTACCTCTTACTTATCTCTATCCACTGTCCAAAGCCATTTATTTTTGACTTTGTGCAAAAACTGTCCAATGCTCCTAGCGTCTTTACACATCATTTCAATTATAGTTGTATTTCTACCCCCTTCAACCACTTCTTTTTAATAAACTCTCTTCTCCAATTTTCTGTCCCTTGGCACATAAATATTATGTGTTTTGAGGAATACCCTGTCTTAACCCTCTTAGCCTCCATGCTCCTGTTCTTACCCATGCAATAGATTCTCTCTCTTCTTTATTTACTATATCTATATATTTTTCCTTACCCCATGTATTTTTCATTGGTATATAACAAACCAATGAGCTTTTTTCGGCAATCTCACTAAACATGTTTTGTATTTCTATATCTTCCAGTCTTTTCCTTGCCTTTTTCCAAAAGTTATTCACATTATTCTCTCTCCTTCTCCACATGTCTCCTAACCCATTTTTTTCTCCAAAATGATCCGTAAATTACTTACCCATCCACCATTCTTTAAACTATTTTCTCGGTATTCTATACATTGTCTTAACACATTACTTTTTCCTAAATTTAAAATTCTAAACCAAATTTCAAACTCTTTCCATTATCTTTCCCACCCTGCCCATACCATCTGTAATTGCACTACCGGTCTTACAATTGCATTCGGTAATCCTAGTATTTCTCTTCAAAACATCCTATGCACCTCATGTATACTTCCCCATCCTCTATCTAATCCCCATATTTCTACACCATACATCATTTTTGCCTCCACAACCATCTCATAAACTTTCTCCAGCCATTTAATATTTATATTGGGTACTCAATATTTGTGATTGCTGCCATCGCCCCTTTACCCTTTGCCAACGCAAAATTCTTCTGTTTCTCCCATTTATTACCTCCATCTATTTTTACTCCTAAATAAATACAGTCACGCACTACCCTATAATCTTTATTTTTAGCATTCTTACGAATATCCCACAATTATTTTTTAATGTATTTACTTTATTATTGAAATCTTGATCGTCTAGTTATGTTATTTAGGTACATCCTAAATAATTAATGTTTTTACTTGTTCTAGTGCTTTGTTATCTATTACTATTTTGTATATTAGCGGGTACTTTCGTTGGAAGGAAATTGATATCTGGTGTCCATATTTTAGGGAAATATATTTGAGGTAAAATTTAGAGTGAGCAACCGCCTTACATCTTCCTGTAAACGTTCTGCACAAGGAGGAACCCTTTCATTGAGAACATTTAAATGTTTTCTGTCGCTACCTGAGAAGCATGTCGGTTGTCATGTGTTTTCACACAAAGGACAGTTTCCTGTCTAGTGACGCTACCTGCTATGTGGTGCAATTGGCGCACGTGCTACAAAAATACAATAGCAAACTGTGTCATAACCGAAACTAAACTAAAGAAAACGTAACGAATCTCTAGAGATTTATTCATCCTCTCTTCCGGTCCCTCCTCACATTCTTTACAACGCCTGTTTGGTAGGCAGAGGAGGATGTCTGGCAAGGACGTGGTAAGGCGGCTAGCGTGGGCGTCTCCCACATCTTGAGCCACTCTTGCACGCCCATCTTCTCCGCTAAAGCAGTTCTTGGTACTGGTGTTCACAGCAGAGGCTACAAGTTGTTCCTATGACCCTTTAACATCTCATGTACACTCTTTGTCATCTGTTTTCAGACGCTGTCAAACGTGAAAACTACGAATATAGTATTCAACATCTTGCATTACTTTTTTTTACCATAACTCCGTTTTCGCTTGCCTATCACGCAAATTATGACTTATTTTTACTGATTAGAGGGTTCTTGGAAAAGGGTAAAATGCTTGAAATGAAAAGCAGAATTACGTGTTGGATAAATGTATTGTAAATGCCTAAGCCCTGAATGTGACACTAAGTCAGTTTTTCTTCCCGTTTAAACTTTAATTAAGATCTTCTGTACCTTCCTAGTTTCTTATTTATTGTTTTTATGTCGCATTGGTAACACCTCTCTCTCTCTCTCTCTTTATTTCTCTATCTATGTATCTGTCTATTCAATTCATCGTGTGACGTTTTCAAAACCGGTAACAAAACTGCCTTTCACGATAGATCTGCAACATGACAGGAGTAAAGATCTGATGTGTTACATTCTCAACACTTTCTCTAGCAAATCTTCAAAAGTAGGCAATTCTTACACAACTTTATGTTTCTATTTACTCAATGTTGGTCGAGATAAACGTTTTCAAAATGAATTATTGGACATGGCTGTGTCTGAAAATACAAACCAATAACAACGAATATCTTGAATTTGGATTATGACACAAAAAGGTTCATTTGCATTATTGTGTATTTGAACAAAATCTACGTTTTTGTAGTAAGCTTTTATCTATCTCTTACGGTTCACCCGTTATTTTTCATAACCGGTATACAAAATTCGTTCAGAAGAATAGGACTTCACAGACTATTCGCAGAAAACCCAAATATACATTTTAATGTAAATATCTTAAATAAATTAATTAGGGACATTTTGAGAAAATGTAAAGAATACTAGTCCTAGCCTCTTAGTTAGCTGGGTATACTTTCTTGAAAATCTTCTTGTTGCATACCAGTCCGGTATTATCCGGCATTTTGGTTTATGCTGCACACGCGCGCGCGCATCCTTTTGTCTACCTTTTCTTTTTTATGTATTTTGCAGTTTTTTTTGCTCAATGTTGCAACAGAATATTTACAGGCTTACAAAATAAATACACATTGCAAATTATCAAACTTTAGCGATAAAGGGATTCTAACCATAAACGTTGCCGATTTTTAAATATTTGTGTATCTTCTCCAGCTTTCCTGTTCATATTGTTAATAATAAATTCCCAATTAATTGTCTGCCTCGGGTAATGATTATGTTCTCCAACAAGGCTGTAATTGCCTTCCTCGATGTCCAAGGGAAAAAATGTGTATTGCATTTCGTGTTTATTCACCGCCATATCTGACCTGCAACTCCTGGTTCTGCTTGCTCCCAAAGAAAATATCTTTGTTGTAGCTAATACAACACCAAAATTCAAATGAAACTCTGAATATCAACCTATACCAACACAGTACCTATTAGGGGAAAAGCCATATTGCAATTAGCAACAAATGTTAGACGGACAAGTGTAATACGTTTCCCGGAAAAAAAAAAAGAAAAAAAGGTTAGAGATCAGTCAAGTAGATCACTAGAACTCGGTAGTTACCTATTTGCCTTCCTTGTTTAGGATCGTAAGCATTGTATATATGTTTCATGCTTACTGAAGTTATAGTTTTATAGTGCCTACAATCGCCTATTTTCATGTTGCGGGCCTTTTCGTAGCGTAAGTGCTATTATGGCCTTTTTTGTTTTTTTAATAAGAGCTTTCATCATGGTTCTTGCCTGTCGTCATTTCACTGTTTTTGTTATTGGCGGTTATTTACTAATATTATTTATTAATGTGATATTAACCTTAATATTCCAATTAACGTTTCGCGTTATGAACCAAATTACCTTTGTTGACAGTGTGCCTGAGAAAGTTTGTAATGTTGGAATTTCTTTCCTAACACCAGCAGTTGCATTGTTTCGTATAATAATGAAGTAGCGGCTACTTAGCACAATTCGGTAAATGGTCCACTGCAAGAAACTATTGATTTACGACTGGGAAATCGACAATTTTAGCATTCACTCGTTGATTTGTTCCTTAATACGATGGCTTTATTGTTTTTTACTTTCCACGTGGGCTAAAACACAGACTCACTTCCATGCAAACCCAACGATAACTTGTTTAACAATACTGCATAACGTATGTATTAATATGTAATAATAGTTACAAACTAGCGTGGGAGTGGGAAACATTTTCAAGAGAGAAATTACTTACAAACTGATAATAGGTTTGTCTTAAAAATATTATAGTAACTGAAGAGTGCAAATTTAAAGAAATATTTTCAGTTTACACTTCATTAGAATAGCGCATTTAGTACATCGAATGTATGATATATCACTATTTGATATTTAGTATTTATATATTGTTCTGTCATGTTAAAATGTGTTTTTAAGTGGTAAATGAATAAATAATTGTGCCTACTTCAAAGCATCATTACTGCTAGTGCCTATGTTAGTGCCTATTTGAACTTCTTGTAGTGCCTATTGGGCTGCCTATTTTAAGCTTTTTAGCGCCTATTGCGACTAGCTCTAATCGGCACAATAGGTACGATATTAAGTATATGCTGTCTTAGTTTAGGTTGGAATCCTCAAGATACGCCTTGGTCTTCTCAGCTGTCTGATACGTTGGGGCATTATTTCGGTTCGAGATAGACTATTAATCTTCGCGCTATCCTCAGCAACATTGGACTCAAAGACGGTGCCGGAAATACACCGTAATTAAAGTGCAGGTTTTACTTTTCAATTTAATAACTAAACCCTTTGTATTCGGCCACAAATCTCCGAAATGAATTGAATATACGACAAATATTAAGAATCAATAGAGTGGTTTCTATGAGCTGGATTTAGCCATTTTAATTGTTTGCGAAACGAGCGCCATTGTATCGAAGAAGTTTAAGAACGGAGTGCTGTCATAAATCTGAAAAAAAAAAACAGACCGCCAGTCGCCAAGGAAAATACTCAAGTTATGCGCGCTGTATAGAATAATAACTGAATTGCTTTATGAAACCTTTTCTGAAAACGAAAGAGCGATTTAGGTTACGAATACCCAAAAAATCGTTTAACCATATTGCAATATTGTAACTCTTTTCAGCTTTACACTTAACTTGAATGTTTGCTCTATGACAATCTGTGAGTAACGTTAAAGGGATTAATTAACAGTCTTTGACTTTAAAATGCTTTACATAACAGTCATTACTTTTCCAACACATATTTACGATATGCAGATAAATTATTGTATTCTACACAAAAAGTCTATAGAAGTTGCACTCGATATCCACGTTTTGAGGTCCACTGAATAAAAGAAGATAATTTTTTTAGAAAAAGGTATACGCGTGCGTTTATGTGTCTTAACAGCACATTCAAAAACGAAAAATTCTACACATACCAAACTAGCCATTTAAGTTCAGCATCTTCTAAGAATGCGACATGAATATTTGTAAGAAAATGTTTTTATGTATAAATTCTGTTATTTGTTTTCTCAGAAATAGTTCCAGTGGTTCTTATTAAAATGTCATATTCAAAGTTCGCATTTAATAGCAATCTGTAGCATGACTGCTCGAAAGGCTGGGGGCGCCTTCCGGCCGCATACCCCCATGCGCATGGTAGAGATGAACAATCATCCAACCGATACGGGGAGATGATGTGGTTAGCACCATGCTTCTAATGTTGGTTTCTGTGGCCTATAGATCACTACCTATCGTAGCTCCTCAAATTGCTCATGACCTTGAGTGGGCACTGGGTCGAAAACTACGCGCCCACATGGGTGGGGTCAAATCCATGTACTTTCCGTGTTTGGGAACCGAAACACTGCCTCCAACTCATTACGTCACGGCGCAGGATATTTGGTATTGCAGGGCATAAAACGCATATTTTGAATTTTCTGTTAATAGCCTGTAAAGTCCTCTTCATTCTAAATAAAGTTTATAATTTTGCGTAACTGGTTAACCGTAAGAGTTACACAAAAAATGTAATGCCCATTGAAATGTAATATTTATTGCTAATAATTACTTTCCCTAGCATTAGTTGTTTTCGAAATATTCGCTCTTACATCTTTAAGATTTTTCCAATCCAGCATCTCTAAAGCAGATGCATGCAACCAAGTTCAAATTGCTTAATTTCAGAATATTTGTAGTCAACATTTATTATAACATAATATGAACAAAAGAATCATTCTAACATAAATAATATAATATATAAGGGATTATGTGAAGTTGTAATGGCTAGAGAAAGTATTATTAGTGACACACATTAGAGTTTTTTAATGTCGATATCATTTATTAAAATTTGTTAGGTTTAGAACATTTTAATCAAATATGTCTAAAAACAAAATTTGCTTTTCTGAATTATTTTCCTTTCAGCATGTCGCGCTTTCAAAACCTTGTGTCACTTTACAGTTTTAGGAATAATTTTAGGAATAAAATAAAAAAAATAAAATAAAAATAAATTTAGGAATAATAATCCATACTTCAGCAATAAATAATCTTCTCGAGGTATTTGCTGTTGGTTCAACATTAACTACTTTAAGCTATAGAGTTTCAACAGGATATCTATGAACAGAAATACTGATAAAAGGAATGACTGGGCTTAGAATTGTATGTGTCTGTGTTCTATTTTCAGCAAATACACCAGCTGCGTGGCGCAGATGCTATGTTTACTAATGCATATTGATAGAAAAACCATAATCGTAATGTACATGGCAGGTACCTAGCGATAGCACCAGATTCCAAATGTATCAGCGAACCGCTGCAAATAAAAAAAGAAAGACGTTTTTGTGCTATTTTCCACAGAATGGACACAGATGGATTACATGAAGTTATTTTGTGTATTGAAAGAGTTGTATTGTATTTCGACTGTTGGGGAGCCGAACTTGAAGTAGTTGCAACTGCACGTATGGTAAAAAGTTTCCGGTAGCCTTCGCCCCAAATGTACTTTCCGGTGGCCTTTGCCCCCCAAAAAATGTTTAAAACAATATCAACTTTGTAAATGTTTACTGTTTCTTTAAACATTATATATTTATGTTTGCCTCGGCTGCGTCAGTATTTATATTTTTTTAGAGACATGAATATCTTAGTAGGGGGTGGTGCGACTTAATGTAGGTTTACATAGATTATAATTTTACTTCGCTCCTTTTATTAATGCTTGACACTATTTAAATAACACCTCACTGATAGAGAGAGAGAGAGAGAGAGAGAGAGAGAGGTGTGAGATTTTTTTATTAATTACTCGCACTTTTTAACTCGTAAACTAGTTTTGTCTCGCACGAATACGTATTAAATTTCTCGAGGGCACATCTCGCGTCCGGTTAGGAACACTGTCTACAAGTAGCTGACTTCTGAATTTGTAAATTTTGCTATATTCCAGGTTCTGATTGGCTAATCCTACTCCAATAGAATACCTCCATTTAACTAAAGTTTTTTCTGGTTGTTGATTGGCTATTTATTAAACTGTCTCAAAAGTTACATTATTGTTGCTCCAAGAATTACCAGTAGTATTATTACCTTCTAATTCATTATTGCCTCAAGGTTACCTCATTGTTACCTCACTGTTAGCAACTTTTAACCTATTTTTCTCACAGCTCCTACATTATTAAATTACGTAATACATTCACATAACATTATTGCACATGTATACAATAATATAAACATATACAATGACTGTAATATACACTTTTTATATATTGTTTTATACACATATTGCTTTAAGGCGGGATTTTATTGAATTTATATATTATATAATTAGAACTAAAATCATTTAAGTATTAAAAATACTGCCTCAAGCAAACAATTTTTTGTGCTTAAATTAAAAGTGTTTCAACCTCAATTGTTGAAGTATGGGATGGAATACAATGGTGGCTCGGTATATATCTGTAGTTGTTCTATGGATGCAGCGGTGAGTATGCATAAGCTGTGGCATAAGATTGGGTTCGTTACCTTCAGTTTTACAGCGTTTACAATCTGATGTGGCAAGCCGATGTAAATCTAGTGTTTCTGTGCAGCTGGGTTTTAATGTATGTGTGCGTGGTAGAAATGATAAATAAGTTTTGTTTTGTTTTATTTATTCTCAAGCACTGTACTTTGTTGAGAATGTGTTTTAGAACCAATTCATAATAGTAATTTTATGAAAACAATTATCAACTATTTTCTGTAATAATAAACAATATCTAACTTTCTTACAAATAATGCGAATTTACATGTTAATATGCGGGGAATATATCACATTCAATTTTATCTCTCGACCCGTTTTATTCTTTGTAACTATTAACAATACAAGTAACTTTGGTATGTTACTATACCGTATTGTCCTTTTGCTCTGGGGTATTGTCGTAGAATAAGTATTAATTTATTCCTAATATGTGTTGTCTTTTTTCACTTCCATCCTGTCATGAACAACTTTCTTGTAGTGTTGATTCTCCCTGGCAACCGGTAGAATCTCGTTTTCTGTGTTACGTTTTTTATAGCATATTTTATATTTTTTATTACACCTCAAGTCTCAAATTTATAATACAACGATATAATAATTAACTACATATTAAATAAATTTACATTCAAATTTTAAATAGCCATCAAGGGTTATTTTCATTTATAAAAGAATTAAGTTTGGGTCATTTCACAAATCGTATGGTTTTACATCGTTTATCTTTTATATCTTGTTCTTCTTTGCATTTTCAAAATAATTAGATTAGTTTATATATTAAATATTTACTGCAAATGTTTCACAGTACTATTTCTGCTACAAGTGGCAACATTGGGACGCAAAGTAGTGTTGCCATAAGAAAAAGGCTAAAATGCCCAGTGTCATATTTATTTTCCGCTGTAGTTACGGGTATTTTAGTTAAGTCATCAACTTTATGGGAACTTGAGAACCCCGGTAGCAGCCGCATTTCCGAAAACACGCTGTTGTCATTGAGGAAGTTGGCGAGAGTGCGTGGTGCTACTGGCTGGGAACGGGACATGGAAACCTGCACTTGAGTGCCAGATGCCAACCGGATGCCGCTTGCATGAAGGTATGCAGTTCGTGCAAGTAAACACAGATTTTGTTCTTTGCTTGATGGAGGAATAACCGACCTTTCGGGGGTCATTTATTTCTTGTAATACAAATATTGCGCTTTATTATGCCCACACATGTCATTGGAGAACCGAAATAACGTTCTTCAAGACATCACTGTGTAATTTTTAAAACACTTGCACACTTGCTACAAAAATGTAACATTATTGAATCAAAAGGAATTCTAGCACGTCCTTACAAAAGAAGTTAATATCTGCTTTATATTCTAAAATAAAAATTAAAAGTTGGAATTGCAGACAAAATGTGGCAGAAGTAATAAATAATTTGGAGGTTCAAGAAGCCATCATATTATTTATGTAACAGCCAGAATTAACATTTTATTTTGATATAAATTTAATTAAATAGCTATTATTCTGGAAAGGTAGAGTCATACGGCTGAAAAATTCAATACTATCGCCAAGATTTGGGCCATGGATCTCCCGGTTTCCGTCAAGGTGCTCTAACCGCTGGGCCACCATGGCAACCTGCAGGTACGACATTACATTCCCCTACTGATCCGCACCACTCAAGAATATCTCAAGTTGTATTGAGATGTCATACTCCAATGGCGACTTACAGTGCTGTAAGTCTTTTAAGTCCCATGCTTCATAGTTTTGACCACTATTAGGTCATTTAATAGAATTGTGGAAATTTCGACGGTGGCAATGAATTTTTTCAGTGGTCTGATTCTACCTTTCCAAGCTTGTCCAACAAACGGCTTGTGTGAAAGAACAATTAATTCCAGCTATTACTCTGGATAAATTTATGTTAATAATGCAAATTTTTGCTTTATGACTAAGATTTATATCGTTTGTTTATTTAATAACAATAAACATATTTGCCCAAGTGATTTCATATTATTCGTTATACTAAAACAGTTTAGGGTTCATTTCCAGATAAGATGAGAAATATAATATTACTGATCAATAAGTTATCCATGTGAAGCAGTTCATTGGGTACACCCCTCAGGAATGTATAAAAATAGTGAAGAGGTGTATCGTCTTTCCTAATTAATTTACTCGTTGGCTGTACCAGTTGCTCTGCGGTTACCTAGTGAACACTGTGCTAACATAACCAGCACGGTTTATACCCTTAGAGTAGTGATGACTAAGCAAAGGAGTTTTACTCCTTGTTAACAGACTGCAAAC
Organism: Deroplatys truncata; assembly: GCA_030765065.1. Classification (NCBI taxonomy): domain Eukaryota; kingdom Metazoa; phylum Arthropoda; class Insecta; order Mantodea; family Mantidae; genus Deroplatys; species Deroplatys truncata. The sequence continues at coordinate 136,636,117 of CM060981.1, forward strand.
GGCTTCTTTAATAGACGTAAACGATGACAGTGCTGTGTTAAGGCCAGTTAGGCAGTGCACCTTCTCTCAAGTCGCCACGTGTAGATATGTATACTGAATTATGAACCTTTTGTTTCAATGCTAAACTGAAGCAAGAACTGTAATAAACACAGCATTAAAGGAACAGTATTCAGTTTTGCAAAGTCAATATTTCCTATTCATGTAACAAATTATTCGATGACATACACACAAACATACAGACTTAGGAAGTTATGATTTAATCCTTACTTAACCTCACCAGAGACATACTAAGTGGTGGTCTGCAATGTTCATAAACACGATGTACAGATATGGTCAAATGACTAAGACTAAGCCTGGTAAATTTCTAAATCTTCCTTTGTTGGCATATGAAACATGCTCATTGTTGCCACGTTTAAGTGTTTAATCCGAGCGGTGTGGCGCAGGCGGTAGCACGTGCGACTCGCATTCGGGAGGTCATGGCTTCGATTCCTGCGGCCGATCTTCCTGACCCAGGGGTTTCCCCGGGTCGCTAGGCAAATGCTGGGAGAATTAATTACAACCTCCGAATTTCCTGTCACTCCATTTCACATCCATTCTCATTTCACTTCACCTTTCATCTGCGGGTTATTTCAGCGTTGCAAGTGTCGGCAGGAGTCTCGGCACTGCATAGCAGGAGGAAAGGATGCTCTCTGTAATATTTTTTTCCCTGGAATGATGGCGGTCTCCGAATCCCGGGCCGTTTAGTGGAATGTGCAAGCCTGCAGGGGGAGGGAAGCCGGTTGTACCAGCTTCAACCTGGAAATTGTAGGGACCCTGTTCTCTGTCCTGCCTCCTATCCGGCCGTCCTCTGTCTTCTCTCACGTCACCCCGTCTACAGGGGGCACCCCGTTAGGGACCTAGGCACAACAGATCTCCATAAGTCGAGGTGCTAAATCCTCTCCCCGCTCCTAGTCCTAAGGGCTTAAACGTTAATCTTTGGTCACTTTGGATAGCATGAATGCAACAGTAATAATAAAATAGCTTTGTATTGAACGCCATATTATATAGGGAATATTTTGGCGTGATTCTTTCGTTGGAACCTTAAAGGCCAGACAATAATTATTACGATAATGTAACAGGCTATTATATTAATAAGATCAGTAAATGTTTAGCAAGGATACAGTGCACTTAGTAATTTTGTAAAACATTTATCCAAAATATACAAAAGATTAAAAATTCCTATCAAGTTAAAATAATGTGTGTAAGATATAAGAGTTCTTTATTAACTTTTTAACTACAATAATTAACAATCTTTGATACATATACGTAGTTTCAAGAATTAGGCGATTTAATTTGACCACATCTGTATTTTTCAACACTTGGACACAAAAAGATGTTTTAGAGATAATAATCAAAGTATTAATGATATAATAATATAAATGTTTAATACTTGTGTACAGTTATTGTTTTACAAACTCTCAGCAAAAGCTACATGAAGTGTCTTAGAACTACATTTCCATATATTTCGATTTGAAAAGATGAGACATATAGCTTTCCAAGCCAACAACACAGAAACCCTACAAAACCAAAGACCACAAAATTACAACTTTTCACAGAAGAATCACTGTGAAGCTCAAAACTCCAGTAGGTATACTGAACTTCCAATGCGATCATTTTTTCAGGCAGTTTGTTTCTAAAACAATCAATATCCGCTCACAGCAGTTCTTCAGTTTCTCATCCTCCTAAAACCTGATATGTCTAGCCAAATTTGCAGATCGGTCATACTTTTGAATCATACATCCATTACCGTCTGTTTGAGCCAGGGGTATTTCTACACTGGAGCTGCTTTACACTGGAGATTAATTGTACAAAGATTTTTACAATATTATTTACCACGCAGGAGTATAATTTGAACCCTTGCTTCCACAACTAAACTGGAAGCTAATCCGTAGTTGACAACAGCAATTGTGAGAACTTTCTGAAATAGACTCAGGTTTGCTAAGATTTAGGAAATACGTAGGATATGCATTTTAAAAATGCCGTCGGACTATATAATTCCAATTGAACGCTATGTAAGGAAATTCAGGGTCAGTATTGAATCTGAATGTTGGACAAAGAAAACTTTGGAAACTCCTGAAAAAACTTTAATGTGGTTTACAGACGGCTTAAACGATGGCTCAGGAACAGGATACGGAGTACATAGCATAAGACCAAGATGCAAAAAGCTTTTTCCTGGGTGAATATGCTACTGTTTTTGAAACAGGAAATTATCGTATTATTCAATGCATACATAAAAACATAAGGAGGGCTTACACTGGTAAACAGATCCTTTATCTTCTCAGGTAGCCAAGCTGCACTTAAGGCTCTAAGTAGTCATAAGATATTAAACTGCGTAACATGCTCACAAGCTTGGCAGAACAGAATGAAGTTCAACTCATCTGGGTGCCGGATCACATCGGCATGGAGGGAAATAAAAAGCTGACGAACTCTCGACAAGGAGCAGCTTCACAACTTATTGGGCCAGAGCCGGCTCCAGGAACAACTCGATGATTAGTAAGAGTAGAATATGGAAAAGCCTGGATTAAACTCCAGGAAACAAGCATGGTAAACTATGTATTAGAAAACCAGGTAAGAAACGAGCTGAAAGCTTACTTAAATGTAACAGACTTCAGCTGAGAACAATTATTGCATTTCTCATAAAATATGTTCGTGTGAAAAAGTCTTAAGACGATGGAAGTGTTTCAGGGTAACTTAGATTGCAGATTGTGCAAGAAAGAAACTGAAACAGACCAGCACATTATATGGTTCTGTGTGGCTTTGGCTCACAGGAGATATACTGCTTTTGGGAAAATATTTTTACAACCAGAAGAATTTGAAACCATGTTTGTTATGAGACTATTGCTGGTTAAAGGGTGCAGACGTAATGCATTTTGTGCTACAGGTAGCACAAGAAATCCAAGGCTGAAGTGCATCCGGAGAAATAACGCAACTCTGTATTCTATAAGACAAGACAAGACAATCATGGGAATACATGAAATTCACAATAATCAGCAAAATATCGCAGTCTCAAGGACTGCACCATTCTTACTTTAGTATTAAGATGAGAAATTAAAAGCTGTACTACAATGCCTAAGCTCAGAAACTCAGACATTAGGAAGACATTACGAACTGCTTCATTAGCCTTTTACTTTCCCTACTACATACTTATGGTAAGTAGAGAAAGTATTGTAATCCACCCAATAATTCAATGACGTGATTTCACCGGAAGCACGCGTTTTGAGGCCTCTTAATCCAAGAAAGCATTTTTAGAAAAAGGTCGGCGTGAGTGTACGCGTGTGCGTTTGCGAACAACATAACTCAAAAACGAAAAGTTGGATAAACACTAAGCTTGGTACTCGAGTTCAGAATCTTCTAAGCCTGCGACCCAAACTACCCTTTACGTGGAAGGATTTTCGAAATTTTCGATTCTCAAGAACGGCTCTAACTCTTCTGATTAAAATATGATATGTTTAAGATGTGTACAGGACAAATAAAATTTATATCTTGAATTCTCTGGCAATAACCTCTGTAGCCCTCTTCACTTGTGAAGAAGTTATTGTCTTTACGTTATTTGCCCCACACTTGGGGAGCAATTTTGATGAAGTTCTTATTTTTGTATTGTTATTGCTTCACATATGATAAACTAATTTGATGAAGGTTTCTTGCTGCTACGTATGGAAAGCCAGTTTGGAGAGGATGTATTATATTTCGACTGTTGGGGAACCGAACTTGAAGTAGTTGCAACCGCACGTATGGTAAAAAGTTGAAGTGGAATACTTGTTGGTAGTTGGAAGATGCTTCATGTTTATATGCACAATGTATGGGAGCCAATTTGTCGCGGTCACTTCGTGTTATCTTTTGCTGGGCGCCCGTTATTGTATTACTACTTTGAATGTTGGGTTCGTTGTCCTCCGTCTAGCTATTATTTCTCGGTCAAGCAAATCTCTTGAACAGGGTGTGTAAACGGAAAGGATTTGTTACTCACAGATAACACTGATAAAAGAATTTGTTTTTACACTTTTATTACCGTCACAATTAATTAAGTTCACATATTGACTCTTGATACACGCCAGACTGAAACTGTTATATTTTCTAATATCACTATAATCACTTATTTACTGTACATTATTAATTCGCGTGTTTCACATTTATAACAAACTTTAAGACGCGAGAGATTCTGTAGAATTTCGTAACGTGTACTTTATGTATGCTTCCGTTGAACTACGCGACGTATAACTCACGCATACTTATGTTGAACTGATCGACGTATTAGACGCGAATGCTTCTGTTGGACTGACGAAATCTGCCTCTGAATTTAGCTTTTTATACTCCCACACCCCGATATGCCTAAAGATTATAACCGAGCTGCTATTGGTTAATAAAACGCGCCAACATTAGCGTCTATTTTTATATCCAATCAAAAATTACGAAAACATATGCTCTAGGGAGGAAATTCCCGCCATTTCTAAGAAAAGCGCGCCAATCTGACGTCATTTGTTTGTCTCTTCTAATTAATATTCAACTCACCCCCTCGCTCATTGTTATCCACTCTTATTGTCAGTTTCAGTGAGGTCGTGTAAACTTATTTCCTAACAATGCTTATAATTAACAAACATCTCAAATCAATGTCATACAATAATGCTTATTTACACTACAATCACTCTGGCATTTACAGTATTGTGATACAAATTACTGCCACAACGTTTCCGGTAGCCTTCGCCCCACAATGTTTAAAAATGTTATTAACTTTGTAATTTTGACTGTTTCTTTAAATATTATATATTTATGTTTGCCTCGGCTGCGTCAGTATTTATATTTTTTAGAGACATAAATGTCTTATCAGGGAGTAGTGCGACTGAAGAATGTATTTTTGTCTCACACAAAATACGTATTAAATTTCTCGAGAACGCATCTCGCGTCCGGTTGGACACTGTCTACAAGCAACTGACTTCTGAATTTGTAAATTTTGCTCCATGTTAGTTTCTGATTGGCTAATCCTAGTCCAATAGAATACCTTCATTTAACTAAAGGTTTTTCTGGTTGTTATTGGCTATTTTTATAAGCTGTCAAAAAAATTACATTATTGCTTCCAAGAATCACAAGTAGCATTATTAAACTTTCAAATTCATTATTGCCTCAAGGTTACCTCATTGTTACCTCATTGTTAGCAACTTTTAACCTATTATTCTTACAGCTCCTACATTATTAAATTGCGGAATACATTCACATAACATTATTGCACATGTATACAATAATATAAACATTTACAACGACTGTAATATACACTTTTTATATATTGTTACATACACATATTGCTTTAAGACGGCTGTTATTGAATTTATATATTATATAATTAGACTGAAATCATTTAAATGTTAAAAATACTGCCTCAGTTGTAAACCATTAGAGATAGACAAAACTGTACTGCACTAAAAATTTAGATCTCTTTAAAGCACATAATTTATTTTACATGACTTCTTTGTGGCATGAGCCGAGATATCCGTTAATATGTGTTTTAATTGTTCAAAATTTTGTAATTTTTTAGTCCTGTCGTTATTCATTTTTCTCGCGATGTATGGAATTTTAAAGTCATATTGAGCAGCGTTTAAACATCTGACTATCGATTTGGGTTTTTGCATCCTTCCTGTACCACAACATTAAGATGAAATGAAACTGTATATACGAATGTTCATCTCAATCAAGATGAAGGAGATAGGAAAATAAGCTTGCGTAAGAATGGTTTGTAGTAGCTTTATAAGAATAAATGATAGTAGCAAGAGAAAGTCATGTGAATGTAACATATCCAGTTTTTTGTATACTTTCTCTACTACCTACCTATAGAATTATACAGAATGGACCATTTAAGTTCAGACTGCACATTTTCTCCAAAACCAAGTGTTGTAGAAAGAAATGTCTTTAATAAAAGTTACTTGATATTATGGGGGAAAGTAAATGCTATCAGTGTGGTTTGTTTGGAGGATGTTCTGATGGTCATTTTAGGGTCAATTTAATTTTTTTAAATGGGAACCTGCAATTATGACCATCACAACGTCCTCCAAATAAAACACAACATACGTTCGTTTGCAATGTGGAGGACTTTGAATAACTATAGCAATTGAAGAGATTATTGTCAGACTTATCATTTTGGAGGTAACCTAAATTTTTGAAATGCTAATTCATTTCGAATATCAGCATTATACTGGTAAAGCGTTGCATGCACCTTTTGCTAATTTTGCAACGCTGGGGGAAGATTTTCTTTATTTACATAACTTTGCCAGGAATTTCACGCAACACTATTGTAAATTTTACAGTATTGTAGAGACGTGGAAATACTATTTATCCTACAGAAATTGAAATGAAAATTTAATGTTTCCAAATGTGGACAGCTCAATATAACATTTACTAGTTTTGATTCCAAATCAGCGTCAGCCAACTGAATAATCTGTGATGTCAGCAAGCAAGTCTTTTCTTGTTCCCAGCTCTCAGTCAAGAATGAATGGTAAGGGAATATTTTGTATTTTATATTTATGTAGTTTGCACCGTGGCGCTGTGGGCTAGAGCTGTGATTCCGGCCAAAGAATGCGCCCGCGATCGATCATATCCATGGGGTTGCTGATTTTAAGATCCGGGAATAGGACTGGTGCCCACTGAGCACCAAATGAGTAAAGTGAGGAGCTGCGGTAGGCAGGGATCCTGACCACGGAGCCAACACTCTGACCAGGGAATGCGTGTTGCTGCCACATCACCTCCACGTATCTGTTGAAGATCGCCTTCCTCTGCGTAGGCGCGAGGCCAGCAGCCGGATTGGCAGGTTAAGGTTCTTCATAGGCTGTAGCGCCATTATTATCTATGTAGTCGCGACACACAAAACATGCCAATCTCTTTCCAACGCAGCACCCTTGCCAACGGTGTTACGTTACACAACTGTGAAACCTCACATGTAACCATGTTGGTTGATTCTGTTCTAAATCATTTGTATGAATCATTCTTAGCTCCAAAAAACGTTGGTAATGCTCGCATAAAACTGCAAGAAGCTGAAAACCCGAATGAATCTCTGCTTGACCCGAGAATATTAGAACAATTCAGAGTTAGGGCGCAACTAACCCACTTTGTTTTGATTTTAATCCAAATCCAATCCAGAGCAATTACAGTTCAAGCATTACTGAATTTCTAAAACCTGAATGTCGTTCCATCTTCTTCCTATTCTTTTTCCTCGTACATCAATGTAGCTTTCTTCGTCTTCATTAGACAAAACAATTTAGGAATGACCGTAAAAGTTTTTAACAGAACCTTTATGCTCCATAATAACAGACCTTGGTTCCGACCTGTATATTTGGAGCCTTGACTGCAGTGGACTACACCGACAACTAGAATGCGCCCTCAGGAGACTTCCTTTTATATATTCCTATGCACTACTCAGTGAGGGCACTAAAAAGTGGATCATGACTTGAGAGGCTCAATAAAAACTTTTGCCGCAAAAGACTCATTAAGTATACGTTTTGCTTTTCATGAATACCTTAGCTCCGAAAACTTAGTTCGGTAACACATCTGTACAATTTGAAAACTTCTTAAAATTGTTGTTGTGCTCTTATTGAATACAGTTAAAATAAACCCATTGTTTGGAACTTATCAAAATGCTCAATGGGAATTTCATCCTAGACCAATGAAACTTTGTAGTTTTATTTATTAGAAGCAACTTGGCAAAAGTTAGTCTCTTTCCTTTCCGTCTATTGTTCTGTTTCCTGAGAATGAGCTGGTATAGTTTGTTCAAAGAGGTAGTAAAATGTTGCTTTATCTTTTCATCAATGCACATTAAAAAATGCCTCTCACAATTTTCAAATGATTACCAAAAATAATATGCCTCAAGAAACCCTTTAAACATACTGCTGTGTCAGAAAAGTATAAGGAAAGTTAAATTTTGAGAACTGCATACAAAACCGACATTTATTTATAACTGTCCTGCACCAGAATGTAGCAAATGGGATCTAAGATTTAAAATCTGAAATAAGATAATATAAGCTGTAATAATAAGCTTATTATAATAAAAAGCTTTCTTGTGCCTCTACTCTTTACTTCCACCTCAATTCCACAAATGATCCACACAAAGGCTTGTTTTTTCTCTCTCTAAGCGTTAGTATGATAAACGTTTGTATAAATTGTTTCAGCGCAAAAGCATAGAGGAGGCTGACAGGACAGTCGACTGTTCTGTATTTATTACCACTCTCCCTGAAGTTAATAAAGACACTTAAAATGCTGGAAAATTCAAATGAAAACAGCTAATATCTCGGATATAGTTAATTCTAGAAATACCTTTTTTGACCCAAATTGTAGTTTAGCAAGGCCTACAGTTTTAACCAAGTAAGCTTTTGTTTATCGCTTATCGTTATTGGTTCTTATTCAGCCCTTTTAGTAAAATTTTATTCTTCTATACATTTTACGTACCCATTGCACGTTTACTGATAAATATAAGTGAGATAGTGGAGATAACATCCCGTTATTTATACAAATGATTTTTTTTTTTGTATCAAAGAGTTCATTCGAAAAAAACAAACTCAAATATTCACAAATGTTACACAGTTGGCGCATTAAGGTAATTTACGCCCGGGAAAAGTTACGCAAATTGTAAAATATTTCTAAAACCGCTGATGCTATGAAACAGTATTTTATAAAAGTGTATGTTTTCGTAACTTGTAGATTTTTCCTGCAGCAGGATTTTTGTCTTCCTGTAATTGTCTTCCTCCTTGTATTGCCTTCCTCTATATTACATATGTTACAAGGGACATTGACAGCCATTTATAGAAAATGGAATTTCGTCATGTCAGTATCCCAAACTACATCAAAACCATTATGAGAGAAATCATTATGAGAAAATAAAAATAATTAAAACTAACTTTCTCAGGGAGTTGCAGTAGGTAGTGATATTTCATAACAGTCATCATTTGGCATCCTTAAAAGATATTTGGCTTTAAAGCCAAATTTGACATTTATTGCAGTTTTCGTTTTGGGGTTAAGCAGATTGTACATGTACGTGGTCTTTTTCTAAATATGTATATACTTATGGGCCTGAAAACGTGTATTTCCAAATTATCTCAATATAAAATATTTTGTCTGGGATGTACTGATAGACCACGAGAAGGCAAGCGAGAGAAATGTGTAACATCAACACTTTCCTGCGTCCGTATCATATTTACGCTCGCCGTGTGGATACGTTAAGCATGTTAAGGAGGTTATAAACTACTACACAGTGTTGTCAAGTACTCACCCATGGCAACAGCCAATGCGTTAACACCTATTAAGGCGGTTTCTGTTCTACTGGTATCAGATCTGGCAGCATGGGTGGTTCATTTGCACACATAAACACATCTCGTAGTAAACGCAGTAAACAATCGCAGTACGTGAGCAGATAAACAGTTACAGAACCCCGCTCGCCTTCTCGTTGTCCAACAGTACTTGCTCCACCTTAGAGCTTTAACTGAACTTTACCGTCTAATAGAGAAATTAATTCTCCAGAGAGGATGAAAAATGTTATCTGCAATACAAAAGTATGATTTATGAATAATGCTGTGTTTTAATTAAGGTCCAATAATGGCAGGACAAATGCTTCTTGATGCACCTCATGGCAACGATAGACAAATTATAAATACTCCTCGTGTCTGGAGCATAGCAATAGAGGAGGGAAGCTTTCTTCTCTTGAAGCGTTTTGTCATCCCTTCATATCTACCATCGCTTTTGTCATGACTACGAGTTTTCCTCTTAAGGAAATGATGGGAAAGGCCTCTAATTGAGATCGCATATGTGAAGACGTCTCGACATCAATTAAAGGAAGAATAAGAAGTTTACATATTAATTGAGTGCATTGTGCTAAGTCAGGCAGGAAGATAGGGTATCGCTGGTGTTAATTACCTCAGGCACATGGGCCAGACGTCTCCACTCATTAGGAATTGAAGCTATCGCTCAGCAGCCGCCTCCGCTTTTAGTGGGTGCGATGGCTGACAACTCCTCGCCATTAATGGCAACGGTAACTTTCAACCGCCTAGGGCTGCTATGTGGCGTTCCTAGGGTACTCCCTGCCACGTCTATTGAATGTACAGAGCGTTTGGTAGGCTTGAGCGCGGCTAAAAGCATATTCTATGAATCAGACTGAAAAATTCAATGACATAGCCGCGATTTGAACCACGGATCTTCAGCTTTCCGTGTCATTGTTGTAACCAACTGAGCTACCATGGCAACATGCAGTATATTAAACCCCACAATTGATTCTACATTTCCAGTCTTGGCTTGCACACGGCATGTGTGAAAGGACAATTAATTAACATTGACATCATCATCGTCAACTTCCACCTCCTTCCGTTCCCACCTCGAAGAATTTTTATCTTCCCGTCTTGCGTTTGGCAACCTCTTGTTCTTTTCCCTTCTGAATTTTTATCTTCCCGTCTTGCGTTTGGCAAGCTCTTGTTCTTTTCCCTTCTGATGGTCTGTGTATTATAATTTTAGGTAGTTCTTCTTCTTCCATTCCGCCTACATGTTGCTTACAGTTTGATCTATTATACGTTCACTTTAGTTCTTGTCTGATTTCTATATTTCTTTATGGTCTATTCTTTGGTATACAGCAGCTTTTATTAGGAATGTAATTTCAGCTATTGTATTTGTTGTGTTAATGTTTCTGTTAAGGTCCAAGTTGCATTACTGTTGCGACCGTTATTGTTTTGTATATTTTAATTAATAATGTTTTTCTTGCTTTAGTATTTACATGTGTCTTCCCTTAAAATGTCAACTATAAAGCCCGGGACTTAAAGTACCTAGGAGATTGTAGGCGCCAGTGGGAGATGTTATCCCAAAAATGAATCTAAGAATGCCTTGTGGTTTATCGAGAAAAATGCGAGTCAGTAGGAGAATTTAATGTCCTACCGTCATCTTGCTATGGTAGTTCAGTTGGTTAGAGCAACGGCACGGAAAGCCGTGGTTCATATCTCGCTATGTCATTGAATTTTTCAGTCTACCTTCCCAAGATTAGCCTACACACCGCGTGTGTGAAAGAACATCTAATTAACATTCTATGTTTACTTTCAACTCCACTGCAATCAATATGTGAGCGATCTTTTTCATCGCTAAAACAATATTGATTGACTGAAGATACACCTCTTGTCAGAAAATACTAAGACGTCATTTATAGGCTTCACTGTAGTTAGTTAAGTATTGTGTGCATCTTTAGTGATGGCTGAAGCTGCCATCCTTCAAATCAAATGGTTGAGTAGCTGCGATACGATTACTCTTTGTTTCTTTCCATTCTTGTTTACTCCTGCGTTTCAGGAGTCTAACTGCATTTTGTTTAAAAGTGCATCAAAACGTACGTGTGTATATCCATATAAATAAAAACGCATAATACTGTTTTATAGAACAAAGGTTTTCTTTGCCTACTTCTGACAGAACGCTGAACGCTGACAGAACTGCAGATACTCCATTCTGCAAAAATTTGTGAAAGACAATTTAAATATTAGCTCCAAACAGAATGAGGTCAGAGACGCAGGAATTATGGGTTTAATTACCATTTAAGTGCAGGAAATTATAGCAACACCTGTTGATGTTGATCACAACTAAACAATGTGTGCACCACCTGCATTCTATACGTGAAAGTATCACACTGCCTGCCGGATATGATGCAGCCTTCTGTGAGACATGCCTGAAGCAATCGGATCACATGGTTCAGGTTCATGCACAACCATTACCAAAGGAATCATTGCAGGTTAACAAGAAAAGGTCTTCTCTCATCATTGACAGCATGATTTAAGTCTCTTGGCATCTTCCACCCTAAACTGAAACTACTCGGTCTAGCGTTTCCTTATAATCTGCCTCTGGACATATATAGAAATATTCCCATGGGGATCGAATCTATTCTTGCGCTGAAGTTTAGGGCAATGATGGGATGGAATATAGGATGAGGAAAGACCTTAGAAATTATGGTCTGCATTCAAAACAGGTCATCGACCTAACCTGATGATTAGGGTTTGATGTTGATGGTTATGCAGGGTGAGTTCATTCTAAATAGTGCTCTTATTTAGGTGTATTATTTGTTTAAAACATCTATAACACGAGATGTTTCTTCAGTTCCTTTTGTTATCTAATTGGTATTCTGTTAAATAAGCTCATCTCAGTAGCTTTTATTTTCCGTTCGTGGTGCACGTCTCCAAGGCATATAATGATGTTGCAAACACCTTGTAGAGTTTTAGGACTGCTTTTGCCTAATTCAAAGAAGTTTTTTGTATGATTAGAAAGCTTCATTCCAAAATTTATTTTGATTATGGTATAGACTGCGGTCATAGTAAAAGTTCGGTAGTCTGATTATTAAAACTTATTTAGACTCCTATTAAATCTAACTCTTGGGAAGACTTTTAGTTTAAGCAAATTATACGTATTTTTAAATCGAGCTAATCACCTTTTGTAGCACCTCACCTAATTCCCTCTTCTGAAGGTCACATTACACAATAGACTAAAATATACTGTCCCCAATGCTGAAATCCTCCGTCCCCAACTTGCATATATTCTAAATGACTAGTTATAATTTGTCCGAATAATATAATAACTCCTGACTTAGTTCTTCTTCAATGCATGTCCGTTTTACTGCAATAGCTAAAACCAATAAAAGTATACAAAGAAATCAAAGTAGTAAATGTGTGAGGAGTGCAGCAAAGCGTAAAACAGTTTTAAAAGAAAGAGAAGGGAGAATGGGTCCTTAGGACTTTTAAATTCAATTGCACAGAATGTATTCTTCATTATAAATATTTTTTTGAAAGGAATACTGTTCCACTTTTTCTGATTTTCCTCTTCTTCTTCCTCCGTCGTATATAGCATTCAGTACCCATTGCATCTACAACTTAATCTCTCTACTTTCTTCTAAATCAATAACTAACTTCCTCTTCATAAAAGGTTTATAGCTATAAAACTTCTTGGAAATCCCGTTACGTATTTAAAAATCTCTTCAATGTTAATCCAATTATTTAATTTCAGAGCACGTATGTGGTATAAATAGTGGGAAAACGTTCTAAATTGAGGAGTGAGTTACACGAGTAAAGAAAAAAATTGTGAAATTCTAAACTACAGCTGCTTTTGTTCTTATTTATATGTGCTATTGTCGATTTAACCAGGTATTTTAGTCAAAGGTACTTTCTCTATCGTCAGATCTAAAAACAAGACATCCTGTAACAAGTAGACAATTTTGTTTATAAGTTTCTCACCATCTAAGAAATTACAGCAATTATTTCTTGCCATGAAACTACATATTATATATTATCAGCGCAACTGTCTTGTTTTCGCCTCTCTCAGATTGTATCTATCGTTGCAGAATACTTTTTGTTGTAATCTTTCAACTCTTATCTTTATCATAACTATTATTTTTCTTAGTGTACCTAATGATTTCGTTTCGGGTTGCTTGAGCTTTAGCTCTTACAATCTGCCAACTTATGTTGAAACGTTAAGCGCGCTCTCTCTCTCTCTCTTTCATTCACTCACTCTCTCGTGTTTCCAAAGTGCGATCAAGTTTCTTATCTAATTTAATCTGAAATTAACGGTCTTTCCAAAGCGAAGTGTTTATAAAATTATAATTTTTTATTTATTTAATAAAACCAAGGCACTTATGTATTTTAGGAACCGTACGCCTGTTTCCAGCTGGTTTTATTGTTGTCTTCGCTTTTCCTTGCGGAGTATCAAGGTTTAAAATATCAACTACCCCAATCTATAAACCATTTTGCCAATAAAAAATCATTCTCAATATGTTTGTAAGTCTTTAGTCTAAGTTGATTTCATGGGGAACAAGGTTGTTTCATAAATTAGAAAAATCATACTGTAGTACTTGACGTTTCCCAGGGCTTTGACGGCTTTTGTTCAACCTTAATAATTTTCGAAATGTTTGATGTACGGAAGCTATCGTTTTGTTCCTTTTATTTTGTGTTTACCGTCCATCAATTCCTAGCTCCACTGAGCTAGAACAACATTTTGTATATTTATCCAGCAAAGCGATCGGTAAAACATTCCCATTCATGCTCAAAAACTTCAAAATAACCTCCCATTTACCCCATATTTAAAAAAAATTGCATAATTCGTTTGTGAACGATTGAAGAGATTATTTTGTATTTTCATTTAGAACAAAGATTAAGAAAGCAGGCCATTTGTGCTGGAAAAACCTCAATATTGCCTCTCTTGCAAGAGCTTATACCTCTCGCGTTAGGAGTGGTTGTTGTATTGCCACTCCTAAAAGAATGAAGAAAACAAATGTGTATTTATTTAGCAAATGATTTTATAAAACAGGCCATTCATGATGGAAATCCTAAAAATTGGTTCCCGCATGTGTTCCCATTAGGTTTTTGTTATAGCACCCTCAAAGTATTATTACCCCTGTCCTTTAGAACGAGTGCCAAATTTCCCATTCCCACTGAAAATTGCCTCCCATAAAACATTTTTCAACCCCATCTCGTGTTAGGGCAGTTTTTTATGTTGATATTCCCAAAAGGATAAAAGGAGCAATATTTTTCTTTTTTATTTAGCAAAATCATTGACAAAACATGCCAATTCGAGCTGACATAATCTCAAAATTACCTCACGCCGGACGTTTTTTTTATCCCCTTTTCCGTTGGGTTTGTTCTTCTTTTTTCGTGGCACCACCCCCACAGTAGTTTTACGTTTGTCCTAAGGAGTGTGTGTCCCTAGTTTAGGAAGGAGAGAGAGAGATTAAGCAGTAATTGACATGTCATGACATTAGCCACCGTCATGCGACAGTTATTACAAAATGGCTATAACTGTTTCGTTCCTTCAGGGTTTTATGATTGAATTTTTTCTTAAAGAAGAAATCTCTGCTGCAGAATTTCACCATAGACTTCCACGTGCATATTGAGATGTAAGCACGGGTCCCAGCAGTATAAGAAGACTGGTGAAAGATTTTTAAGATGGAAAAATATGGATCGTAATGGTCATTCCCTATTGCCACTAATAATAATGGAAGACCGATATTGTGGATGAAATTGCGGCAATACTTGGAATAAGGCACAGTGACTCCAGGACAGTAGCAACGTCATCATTTTGGTGCTGTAAACGAAATCCTGGGAGGCTAACGCTACAAAACGACGGAGGACATTAAGAAAGCAGTGGTCATTACTTTTGAAAATAATGACTGCTGTATGTCCTAATTTTGCTATCAAAATGTTGCTGTTGTATTTGTTTTTCCCAAAATAATTTTATATTATTTATTTAAAAAAATCCATTAAAATTATTAATTTATTTATGTTGCTAATGACAAGGCTAAGAATCCGGGGCAACTTAAGAGTGAAGCGAAGTATATTGTGCATCGAGTAGGGAGGAACGAGGAGGAACATTGGAGTTGTGTTTACCTGTGAGGCCGAGTACAATCCACTTCATGACCATAGGTACAATGTGTCTCTCATTCCGATGTATGTGCCCTACTTCATTTTCCACCACCACTAGACTGTACTGTTTACAGTAGCAAATAAGGTAGCGCATTGGCGTCTTTGTTTACGTCAACAGTACTGTATTTACGGAACTGTAGGGTAAGGTTGCACATACATTGGTTGCTAACTTGTCCCGGATCCTTAGCCAGCTAATTATTTCACTTTGGGCTGAGTAACCTGTTAGCGCAGATCAAGTAGTTCTCCCCATTGCTTTTTACTTACTTTAACGCTTACCTACATTAGAGGAAGTTTTATCTTCCATCCAGCAATCCGAAATCGAAATATCATCGAAAGTGCTCCTTTCGCAGCCCTAAATTTTAAAGAAACTGATGTTACATCCACATTGACTTTCTCTACCCAACAACGTTTATGTTTAATCTATTCCACAAACTATTCTTATAAAAAACTTGTTTTGCTATCTACTTCACGTTAATCGAGATAAACGTTTGCAGGCATGATTTTATTTTTTTAAAATGATTTTTACACGTATAAGGGCACATATGAGGTCGAGGCGTTAGTCAAATCTTCAAAAGCGGGTCACTATGCTGGCTTTGAATTACTTAACTGCGTGAAGTCGCGAGAAAGAAATGAATTCCCACACTTCGAAAAATGTATGATACAAAATTGAAAAATCAAACAAATATCAACAAATATCTCAGAAATGGTTAATGTGACAAAAAAGTATTTGATATAAATTGTGCAAGAGATCTAATTTTGTGTGTGTTAACTTTTAGTCTATCTCTTATGATTTATCATTTATACAAAATTATAAATTACTGTGTCAGGGTGAAGAGAATTTCACAGCTCCTCACAAAAAATTCAAAATATACCTTTTATTAGTTATGCAAATAGTAGTCACGAAAAGTAAGAAAAATACTGAGAGCCATTTCTTCAAAAATGAATTACAGGCAAAATGTTCCCATACAAAGGGCATTTTGGTATTGGGTCTTTTCTCGTAAGATACTGAACTTCAAAACCCAGTTTGGTATTTATCAATTTTTGCTTTTGGGGTATGCAGTACACTGATATTTTCTAAAGATGTTTTTTTTATTGATACAAGGTCTCTCAAAACTATATATATATATATATGTGTGTGTGTGTGTGTGTGTGTGTGTGTATCTTTCCTGTGAAATCTCAATATCGAAATTATAGGCGAAATACAATATACTTTCTGTTCCAAATTATTAAAGGTGCTAGAGAAAGCCCCCCCCCCAAATAGATAGATATCAACTTGTGTTTAACTTCGGCTTCTCTTTAAAACGCAAGATAAACCTCTTAACGGAACTTTCGTTCAACCCAAACAACCATTTTTATCTTCTAAAGAATGGCATTACCAAATTTATGAAGAGATATTCAAAACAGTGGCATGACAGATAAAAGGTACACACACACACACACACACACACACACACACACACACACACACACACACACACACACACACACACACATAGTCCCCATTCTCGCCCAATATTTACGAAACGTGAAATAGTAAGAGACAAAAGTGCAAAACAAAGCTATTTCACTGAAATATGCAAATTATCTAATAATTGTTTGCATAATATTATTCGATGTGCATCTCTAAGCCTTCCGCGTCAAGGTGATAAAAAACAAAAGCTTATAGAATTTGTCCTTGAAGTCATAATAATAAATGGTGATATTCTATACAGGCGTGTGTGTCTCAGATTCCCTCTTATTTTTGATCCTCGTAAGAATTCCCCAATCACACAAAGAAATAAGTTTATTTGGATGGAACCAACATACTGCGTTGCGCGTGTTGAAGGCGTACACCTTTTGTTTGTTTACTTTGTTGTACGGCGGAGAAAAGGTTGTTTATCACTAAGAAATCACAACGTCATCCCTCGAGGACGCACCCAACAAGCGGTTAAGGAAATCTAACTCAAGTATCTTAAAGAGCGGCAAGAAGCAAACCCAACATAAATATTGGCTATCGAGCACCATTAATAGCTACTGTTGTTGACTCTTTAGGGAATTCCAAAAGTTGTGTTCCTTAGGTTTAAAACTATTAACAACGTCGTAACTGTTGTGTCAATCCTGTTTGTTTAATAGCAAATTAAATAGTAGCAATTAAACACTAGCTCGTTTATCCAGCATCGACTTGTTAAGTCTCGAATGACAATTAAATAAATCTGATTCACCGTCCCGTATTCTTAAGAAATTAGTGTACAATGATTCAAGAACTTTTATTATTTTTATTATTTAGAACTTTAATTTCGTAATTTTCAATGATACTCGTAACATAAAAGCAAAAATCCGCTGATATTCACATAAATGGGATATGAAATAGGCGGATGCTGTAGTACTGAATTCCTTTAGTCTCCCCACGACGGTCTTACAAATTTTAGAAATGATTTTAGCTATGAAAGATTTATTCAAATGATTCAACAATAAGCAAAACATGCTCTTCGCGCTAGTATGCCCTCGTCGAAGATTAAAAACATATGATAGGGTTAGGGATTAGAGACGAAGGAGGATTTCAGCACTACAGCCAGGCCTAAGCCTTCTGCGCCTGCTAAACCTCCGGGTTTAAAGGGTGAGGAAGAAATACGAAGGCCGGTCAGATCTGCGCCATTGCAGCGGATTGAACTTCACAGGCCACCCCTTCGGTTCCACCTATCCTCACGGATAGGTCATGACACGTACTAAGAAAGAAAGAGTTCCCGCGGGGTTTTACCAGGTTTTCCTCAGTCTTCATAACTGGCAAATACCGGGAAGATAACCTAAACTAAGGCCTGGAACTTTTCTTCCCAAATGTCCTTTCTCAATTACTATTTCATCCCATTTCTCACTAGTGTCACCGTCCGTGCTGCCGTATGTGGTAAGACCAGGCGTTAAAACACTGTTAAACGAAATAAAAGAAAAAATAAACTGTTCTCACATCAAAGCACATCTGCTGCAAACGCCGCAATTGACCGTCCACTGCACCTAACCTTTATTACCCTGCAAAGTGAAAGGGAACGAAGTGAGAGGAAATGGGGAATATTCGCCTACCAACTTGGCAAAAGCACGAAAAAGCTCAAGGCCGAGTAGGCATTCCAACGGGAACTGAACCCGGGACTTAATGCATCCTAGCCGGGAACATATTCAGGCATGCTTTTACTTCTTTAACGTCACCATCCATAAGTCTACCACCTTCATTGGACGAATCGTTGTCGATATAATAAAGTGTCTACCCGTAGCTACGAGTATAACCAATTCCTTTGCTGACTTCCCTTGAGATCCAAATCAACGTATTTTCGTGTATATCTAACGTACTACACCCTGCTCATTTGGTTGGTAGGGCCGGTTATATCTTAGGGCTTGGGTAGCTGTAGCTAATTCTTCTCCAATGAAATGCTTTTCGTAGCTAATTGTTTCTTGCGCTTGTAGGTTCCAGCTCCATATACACTCCACACTGAGAGCACTCTCCTGGTTTCTCTAAACTGTTTACTTCCAATGTAATGGGAGCAGCGAAGGGATGATATGAGCATGAGGAGATTGGAGTGTGTGAGGTAAGGAATGTGACTATCACAATCATAAGTCAGTCATCTGCTATAGACCAATCGTAATCAAGAGTGTGTCATGTATCAACCATATGGATAATTATCGAGGAAAACACTAGGTATTATCGAAGGGCAATAAAATTGTTCCCTGTTCTTTTACGATCAGGTGTAACGAGCAGGTTCAGCGGTAACATCCGTTAAATTAAAACAATATGGCATCTGAAACATTTGGTCATGCTCCGAAACAGGAAACAATTCAATTAATTCAACAGCCTAAGCCTCAGAACACCGAAATGAACAGCAAGCATGTCGGAATCAGTTTTGTTGTTGAAGGTTATGAAAATAAAGGCCAACACCAACATAGATCACAAATATTAAGACTGGGTAGTTAACATGAGATATAAAGATTTATTGCAACATACAGCGACACCTATAATTTATGTTCAGTAAGTACTGAGAGAGCCAAAAATCTACGAACCGGCTGTGCTGTGTTCTTCCTGTCCGCGTCCTGGTGCGCTCGTTGCCGTCTGCCGCTAACATTGAAAGGCGCGGATGAAACCATACAACATTTTTAAAACTACTTTTAAAGGCTTTACTTACCAACTTTATGAAAGGAGATGCTGAAACTGGCCTCGTTCGTTGGCCATACATTTTTGGCACCTTTTTAGGAAACTATCCATCACTCGCCGTAGTTCACGTTGAGAAATGCTGGCCATTTCCTGGCGGATATTTTGTTTTAATTCTTCCAGGGTGTGTGGGTTTGTCTTGTGCACTTTGTTTTGAGTTATCCAGAGGTAGAAATCGCAGGTTGTTAGGTCGGGGGACCGAAGGGGCCCGCAAATCTCTACTAATAATTCTGTCCTCAAACAGACTTTCATAAAGTTGAAGTAAAGCCTTTAAAGGTAGGTTTAAGGTAACCAGTGTTTTGAGGTTAATCTGTCATTTACAGTAACGATTTGTTATATTATCTTGTTTTAAGGGCTTTATTTGTTGATTTTATTCCTGAAATAGTACTAGCAAATGCAACTCCTGATTTTCCAATTCTCTATAAATCCTCGAGGCACTTCGAGTAGGTGTATTTTTATTGCGCCGATGGTCAACTTCCATTAGGGACCCGGTTTATGAGGGTCATTAGGAAGGAGTAGTTTTTCCTTAAACCCCACTGATTGACAAGTAAAGGCTCTAGGTACAAGGAAGGAAAGGATTAAACGAGTAAACAAATTTTCCACAGAACAATAGTATAACAATATTTGTGTTAAGTAATACGTTTATGCGTTATAGACATATGCGCATACAATATAAAGGGAATTATTGGGGAAGATAGATTCGATTTGTTTTTAGCTAATATTAATTCTTTAGAGGCAGCTTTGTGTAAAATAAATTGTTATTCCATTGAATCCGAACGAGCTTACTAGAGAAGAATTCCCACGTTTCTCGAAATCTCTACTCCTCCTCTGTCCCACATTTCCTAAAACATATTTGCAACGTTTCCTGTTTACATGTTGTACTGCTTATTGAAATATGTACGTCATTAAAAAAAGTCTCAGGAATTACATTTAAGATGTTTTTCGACACTTAAAATAGTCTTCACGATTCTGCTTATCAACGAGACATTCTCTATAACATACCTACCTATTGATTTTCTCAAAAACGGTTCATGAAATGTTTCAGGTATTAGAATAGCAAATAAAACGTATATCTTGAATTTTCTAAGACAGCCTATAAAACCACTTTTACTGTAAGTGAATTTCGTGTAACTTGAAAGCTGTAAGGGATTGGCAAAAACTACCATCTATATAAAACACGTGGATTAAAAAAGTTCAAAATATTTTTTTTAGAAATATTTCGAATCGTATGTTTACATGTTCCCATGAGTAAGTATACCTGAAAGGGGATCATTTAAAAGTGTGCCATTCTTCTTCTCCCTGGTTAATCTCATTAAAATAAAAACATATAATGCGATACATTCACATGACTTTCTCTTTCATTACAATTTCATAGGTACTATTCATATGAAAGGTTCTTCCACTTCTTAGCGTTCGACACAATTATAAAATGTTTGGCTAGAAATGCTTTCAACCTTAGTGAAATCAATAATTTCTACATACTTATACGCAAAGCAGTGAGCTGTTACAACTTGTTTTTTTTCTTGAGGTCAGGAGGTAAAAAAATAAAGTCACGAATTATCAAACTATTTCTGTCAAATGTACTTGGGAACATATAAATGTATTAGGTATGAAATATTTCGAAAACGGTTGACACTAGGTAAAAGGTTATTTTGGGGAAGGTGTATAATTTAATGAGCTCTTAAGTTTTTCCTGAAATATGTTTTTTGCCTATCTCGTATGATTTCCCAGTCAAATATAGTTTTGAAATACTCACTAAATGTAAGGAGAAGTCCACAGCCTCCGAGAAAATTCAAGATATACAGTTTGTTATGTTGATGTCACAAGCATTTGATATTTTAATAAAAAGATCGTTAGAGCCTTTTTAAAAAAAATATAAAATAACCAAAATACTTCCAAGTAAAGGATAATTTGGGATAAATGGAATTTCGTGAAAGTCTTCGTCTCATATGCTTAGAAGATGCAAAACTTAAGTATAAAGTTTGTTGGTTTTTAGTTATGCTGTTCATACGCATACAAAGAGATCTTTTTCAAAATACACCGGGGACCTCAAAAGTATATTTTTAGTGAAAACTCGTTTCGGATTTTTCGAGTGGAATACAGGACCTACTTTCTCTTCTACCATAGGTAGGCTGCAAAGAATAAAAAACAGCTGACTGTCTCGTATAAGTAAACGCATGGAGGAATAAATATAATAAAGTCAACTAGCTTCCCTTGGAATAATTTCTAGCCAAACATTTTGAGGCATTGTTAAGGAAGAGTTTGAGCAATCGCTTTTTGATACGAAGCAATGGAATTCTTGTTTGGAATACAACACTTTCTCACCTAACATGTAGAGGAAGTAAAACTGGAATGTTAGCCTTGTAATAATTGCCAAGGTTTGCTGAAAGTTCCCATTTAAGTGGTAAAGCATATTGCGCCGTTCAGTTTACGCCTATAAAATACTCAGAGTAAAAGCATTTTAAATAATTATAATGTGGATTAAAGTATATGCAGAGCTTTGATTGTTGCCGAAATTAACTAACTTTAGTGAAAGGATTTTAAAGTGCAAATTATGGTCAAAAGGGCGGGAGGGGGTCGACGGAGGTTCTGAAAATACATACAAAAAGGTGCAAAAAAGATGCTAATGAAATTACTTTATTTAGGTTTAAACCAGTTACATTAACTTTCTTTGTCCCATTTACTGCTAAATGAAATTTTGGGGTATAACTGGATATGTTAAAGGTGTTAAAAACTCATTTTTAAGTTCTTTCTGTCACACTTTTAACCAGACTTGGGTCTAACAGCTCTACTATACAGGTTTTCTGGCGGTTTTAAACTGGATTTGCAGGAAAAGGTGTTCGACAGTGCTTTCTGTTCAGAAATTTTTAATAACTCGCAGCTCGAGTGCCATTTGCTATACATACTGACTAGTAAACACAGTAACAGAAACCAGATGAACTTTAAGAACGAACTATTCATCGGCGCAATACCAGTACCTATTAAGAAGGTAATTAGAAACTGATCGTGCATCTCAAGGGTGTAATGACCTTCCTGAAAAAAGGGTCAGGGGACACACTGACAATCGGCGCAATACGATATTACCCAAAGTATTTATCGATAATTAGACAATCAGCCTTATTATTATATCAACGGGCCAGATTGGAACAGCAGGAACAAATGTGTGCACACAGTGACAAATAGTAATTTGAAACTTTTAATTTTGTTTATCATGAAAACAATTCTATACTAAGGCTGCAAAATATGTTCTGAATGCATGTTCACATGGAAAGACTGTAGAAGGAGGAAACATTCTTGAAAAAGTAAAAATAATGTCAAAAACATAAGTGCAAATATTTGAACATTTCTCCATCATTTTATAAGATGCTTAAAACATATTTCCTTTGAATGTTAGGTTAGTAGAGTGCAAAGAAGAAATTTTGTATTAAAAATAAGGAAGTAATATTGCTTCAAGCCAAAGTAATCCCAGTTTTATGCATATTTATGTTATAATGTTTCTTGTATTTACAGAGATCTTATTTGAACAATTCTGTACACCTCTACAGCTACTCATACACAATTCATCCACCTGTTCACCGCCTGTCTATCCATTAGTCTGCCCATCCGCCTTTTCTTTCTTTCTTTCTTTCTTTCTCTCTCTCTCTCTCTCTCTCTCTCTCTCTTCGATTTTCTGCGCCGCCGCTGCTTTATTGCGAAAGCAGTACTACAAAGAGAGAGAGAGAGAGACAAAAAAACAAAAACAAAAAAAAACAGAAAGGCGTTCTCCAGCGAGACTTTGATTCATCTGAAGTGTGTTTGAAACTCTCGAAAACATTCCTGGCTACGTGGGAGGAGAAGTGAGGGCCGGCCGTTGTTATTTGTACTGCAGTTTCACGCTGTTTACACACCGAGGTTAAGACCTCTGTCCCACTACGTCAGAAAATTAATAAAAGAAGCTCTAATCCTTTTTTGCTTCTCCAGTTTCTCGCATAACAAGTCGAACTGGTGTGGGAGGACAAGGGGCTCGGTGTATGACGTAAAGATAACAGCAAGACAACATTAATAAACATAAAATAGTTAATGCGACTATTCGTGCTGATACAGCATACGCGATTGCCGACATGGTGCAAATTTCCGCTGATTTTGCGTCAGTACTTCTGTTGCAACAGAATTGCCGTATACGTAAGTACTTGAATTACAAAGTTGTAGGAAATGTCTTACTTAAGCCTTAGAGTATCTATATAAAAATGTATTTTAGTAGATTTTCATTATTTAAAAATAACTATTTATCCAAGCTATTGGAAGGCATAAACATTATGAGGTCTACCTCCACCAGGCTTTAACTACTTACATATAGGTAGGTAGATACGAATTCCCAAACACACTCAGAAAGTATTAATTCAAATAGCTGCATACTAAGTAACAGTTTGTTTCTGTTTAGGATAGGATAGGATAGGGCTAGAAGCGGAGGGGGACTTAGCACCTCGACCTACAGATTTTTCTAACGGGGCGTTTCCGGGAGGGGCAGATGTGAGAGGGCGGCCGGACCAGGAGGGCACGACAGGCAGAGGGCAGGGTCCCTACCATTTACAGATTTGAACTCCCCGGGTAGTGGCTGGTATAGCCGGCTCCCCTCGCCCCCCCTGTGGCCTTACACATCCCCTAGGGGAGCCGGGATCCGGGATCCGGAGACCGCTCGCAGTCCGGGGAACGAAGGTTTACTCAGAGCAACCTTATCCTGCCATGCACACACCGAGACCACCCGCCGACACTTGCAATCCTGGAAAAAACCAAGCAGATGAAAGTTGAAATAAAATGAGAACTGAGATGAAATTTGAGAAAGATGGTTGTTGCTTCACGTATAGAAAGCCAATTTGAAGTAATAGTTGTATTGTCGTTCAACTGTTGGGGAGCCAAACTTGATGAAGTAACTGCCCCACGTATGGTACAAAGTTTCCGGTGGTCTTCGCCCCAACGTTTATTAATCAACTTTGTAATTTTGTTTCTTTAAATATTATATATATTTATGTTTGCCTCTGCTGCGTCAGTATTAATTTGTAGAAACATGTATCTCTTATCAAGGGGTGATGCGGCTAAAGAATGTAGGCTTACACAAATTATAATTTTTACTTCACTCATTTTATTAATGCTTCACACGATTAAATAACACTTCACTGATATAGAGAGCTGTGAAATTATTTATTAATTACCTGCACTTTTTAACACGTAAACTCGCCGTAATGAATTTTCGTCTCACACTGGATACGTATTAAACTTCTCGAGGACGTGTCTCGCGTCCGGTTAGGAACGCTGTCTACTAGCAACTGACTTCTACCGCCTGAATTTGCAAATTTCATCTATTTCAAGTCTGTGATTGGTTAATCCTATTCCAATAGAATACTTTTATTTAACTTTTAGCCTTTGTAGTTGTTGATTGGCTATTTATAAACTGTTTTAAAATATTACATTATTGTTCCAAGAATTACTAGTAGCTTATTAAATTTTCTAGTTCATTATTGCCTCAACGTTACCTCATTGTTACCTCATTGTTAGCCACTTTCGACCTCTATTCTCACAGTTCCTACACTATTAAATTACGTAATACATTCACATAACATTATTATACATGTACACAATAATATAAACATAATACAATGACTGTTACCTACATTTTATGTATTATATTATACATATATCGCTTTAAGGCGGGCTGTTATTATATTTTATATTATATAATTAGACAGAAATCATTTAAGTGTTAAAAATACTGCCTTAAATGGAGGGACAGAAAATTCGGAGAATGTAATGATCTTTCCCAGCATTCGCAAGTCCATCCGGGGAAACCCCGAAAAAACTCATGGGTCAGGAAGGTAGGCAACGGGAATCGAACCCACGATCCCGAATGCGGGCCACAGACTTACAATACCGTAGGCAATTTTGCGCACCCTCCCCCATCATTTCTCTTCCACGTCGTCTTCTACAAGTTTCCTCCTGTTCAGCCCCCCCCATGAATATACAACCAGCTGAAGTAAACAGGTGCAGTAGTGCAAGTGGTAGCAGAAATGGTCTCGATCCACGAACCTTTGGGTTATGGGCCTAACACGCTTCCACTGCTCAGCACTGCAGTGTTCCATGGTTCTCAGTGTTCCATGGTTCTCGGCTTTACCTTCTCTAGGACTTATTTATAGTAGGCAGAAGAAATACTGTATTCCAACCACAAGTTCTAAATAGAGTTTTCACCGGAAATTTGAGGACTCCTGAGTCCAATAAAGCACTTTTAGAAAAACTGAGTATATGCGTGAACGCCATCACTCAAAAGCGAAATCTGGATAAATAGCTTGGTATTTAAGTCCATCAATCCAGCACTTAAAGGATTCTACACGAGGATTTTCAAGAAAATTCCCCCACCCCAGATTATCCTTCATATAAACAAATATTCGTAATTTTTATTGTTAAAACATTACTAAGATTTTGATTAAAATCTATGTTTAAAATATTGTGTGACTAATAAAATGTGAATCTTGAATATCCTGTGAAGTCCTCTTCATTTTGAGTGAGTTTTGTATTATTTTGTATAACTGGTAAGCCACGAGAGACAGACAAAACCTACTACAGAAAAAAAAATGTGGACCTCGTAAAAGCACACTATTTGTATTAAATAAATTTTTTCGTAGCGTTAGACTTTTTTTAAGTTATGCTGCAATTTTGAACCTTCTCAAATGTGAGTGCTCATCTAAAGGCATTAACGATTGGTTTTCTTTTCTTAGAGATAAGGGCATTCGCAATTGATTTAATTCGTCTGTGTATGTACAGGTTACCCATACATCTAAAATTGTACGCAGCATTCCGGTTTCAGTATTAAGAGTTCATCTATTTTGTTGCACAACAGAAGCATCGTGTCCACAACAAAATTTATAACAGTCACTGTGTAAGTCTGTTACTTATTTATTAACACTTGCACTATATATAGAATGATCTTTACCTCACGGAGTTCAGACCCAGTTCCGAGTTTGTGCCACAAAGTCCTTCTGCAGATTCAGGAGAATTCCATGTTGCGAGTTCTGGAATTCGTTAACCGCAAACGATAAGGGCGCCGCGGAAGTCAGCTCGGGGGAGCTAATCAGAAAAGAAATCCGGCTTTTCCCAAGTGGACGTTACGTGTAGACGCTGGAGGAAACCACTAGACTTGGCGATAATAACTTGTGGAGGCGGGGAAATCTCCTTCCTTGAAGGAAAAATGTGGCACCCCTCCAGATGTATGTGTTTGGAGTGTTGGTTAAGAATACATGCTATATTAAGCTTTGCCTTTGTATCTTTCGTTTTACCTTCTTTAATTCTCAATTAAGGTAGCGAAAGTGGTGTGTGTGTGTGTGCGTGCGTGCGTGCGTGCGTGCGTGCGTGTGTGTGTGTGTGTGTGTGTGTGTGTGTGTGTGTGTGTGTGGTGAAACGGAGAGAGAGCATAACCCAAAAATAAATATGTGTTACATTCGCATTACCGAGCGAATTGTCTTCGCGGTGTGAGGCTCGCATTTGGGAGCT
Source organism: Deroplatys truncata (assembly GCA_030765065.1). Classification (NCBI taxonomy): domain Eukaryota; kingdom Metazoa; phylum Arthropoda; class Insecta; order Mantodea; family Mantidae; genus Deroplatys; species Deroplatys truncata. The sequence continues at coordinate 136,663,237 of CM060981.1, forward strand.
CCCGAGTTCGACTCCAGTCTATCGCCAATTCCAGCCTTGGGTTTTCGTGGTTTTCCCTGGCGGGTAGGCGAAGTCTGGGGCGGTTTCTCAAGTACCACGATTTCATTTCCATAACTTCCCTTTCATTCCGCTTCCGATCTCATCTTTCAAGTGTGCCTGCTAGGTTTCGTGGCGTATAGCGGTGCCGGAAAGATGGCACGTATACTTGCTCAAAGGAAAGAGTACTCCCCGTGGACACTAGAGGGCTGTTTGGTGGACGGGTAGTTCATCGCCCTTTCTAGGAGGCTCCAGTAGTGGGACAGGTCTTCGAGCCTGGGGCTATTACGGACTTCCGCGCGTCTCTGTGGCCTGTCTGCCTACGGACTTCCTGTGGTTTCTTCATTTTGTTCCTTCACTACATCCCTTCCTCTTCGGGACTGGTAGCCACAATAGATCTATGTAGATCGCAGTGCGCGAGGTGTCCCCCTCCGTTGTATATCCTGTGTATATATTCACATGGTCTTCTCCACCCACCCTACTACAAACTATTCTTACAAAAGTTTATTTTTCTTTCTATTTTGTTAATCGAGATAAACGTTTGCAGAAGTGGTCACATTGTACATTTCTTTTTAGGTATAAGAGGGATACAAAAGGCTGAAGCGATGGTCAACTATTTAACACGTGGATCGCTGCGTGATGGCTAAGAAATTCCTCCCTTTATCTGACCACGAGAAGAAAAAAAAACCTGGATGTGTCACATTCACATGAATTTCTCTACCCCTTCTTATACAAGCTTTTCTTACAAAACCTTATTCTTTATTGTGCAACAAACACTTCTGCAGAAATCCTTCTTTTCGTTGCACTTGCATAGAATAGACTGAAGTGATGGTCAAATCTTTTAATAGCGGATCGCTATATGAGGTCATGACCACAACAAAAAATTAATAGCGACTTACCACTTCAAAACAGTATTAGGTTTGAAGACACAAATCCATAACAAAAAATACTTCGGAAATTATTAATGACAAAAAATTGTGTAGTGTATTTTTGTCTTCTTGTTATGATTTGCCAGTTGTACAAAATTATGCAAAATTCCCTCCGAATGAAGAGTAGTAGTATTAATAGCCCTTTCTTACCTAAGATGGTACAGGGGGAGGGCACTGTTAAAACGTGAAACGAAATAATATTTGGGAAAGGAAATTTTGGAAAAAAGCTTTCAGGCCTACGTTTAGGCTACCTCCCCGGCATTTGCCAGTTATAAGGGCTAAGGAAAATCTAAAAGAAAATAAGCTCAGTCAGGGCCCTGGCGGGATTTGCACACAGACCTCCCTTTCACGAGTCCGTGCCTTAATGCACTCGGCTACCCGTATCGCTCAGCGTAAGGAGGTCTGTACATGCCATTCACATAACATTCAAGGTAATACCTTTTCTTTGTAACACATATATCTTAAACATATGCTAATGTAATCAAAATCGCTACAGCCATCTTTTAAAAAATCACAATTAAAGGAAAATATACAGTATAAAGGGTAGCTTAGTGCGGAAAACGTCTTGTTGCGTCCTTTGGTGTTTAACAGTCTTTTCGTTTTTGAATTATGCTGTTCACAGACACACAGGCCCACGGACGGCCACACGTGGACCTTGTTCTAAAAATGCTTATATTTTAAGGAAGCCTCAAAACGTGTATTTCCAGTGAAACCTATATATTGAATTTTTTGGTGGACTACAATATTTCCTCTACTCACTTTAGAAACAAAAAAACAAAAAACAAAATCGAATAGCTTTTTAGCACTTGAAAAAGCTGTAAGTATTTGAAAATTCAATCCGACAACAAAAAATATCTCGGAAATGCTTAATGTCGCAAAACTTTTATCTAACATAAATTGTGTGCCTTAACGAGATGTACTTTATTTGTATAGTAAGTTTTTGTCTATCTCTTATCATTATACAAAACTTTCGGAAAGAAAAGCACTTTAAAGGCTATTTTCAGAAAATTCAAGGTAAACATTTTATTTGTCATGCAAATACCTTAAACATACGGTATTGTAATCAAAAACAATGAAAATGTTTCAACCTAAAGGGTAAACTTTTTTATTTCTATTTAGGATTTAAATTTTTCTTTTAAAGGTTTTAATAAGTAAATTTAATACGGAGTGGCAATGTTTTTTGAAAAACCTTCGTGTCGTATACTTGGAAAATGGTGAACTTAACTATCAAGCTTAGTATTTAATCGAGCTTTCGCTTTTGAGTTATGCTTGGTCGGACACCCACACATGCACACTGAGTTCAGGGATCGTGTATTTGCGGTAAAACTTCCATATCAAATTTTTGTGTGTGATAAAAGAAAGTAGTGAATGTAAAATTGGGTAATTGAAATGTTTATATTTAAGTCGGACATCTTTGAAGGGTACTAGGCAAAGATTTTCAAAGAATTCACACTTTAAATTTCTGGCACGGCAGCTCTAGTTCAAGGACTGCCGCACGACCGACACATCCTCCGTCCCTGTCCAAAGAGATATCAGGGGTAGGGAACAGCAAAAGGGGTGGCCGCTTAGACGCGTTTCCTGAGGCCGCAGTCGCAACTCAATTGGTTGCCAAGGTCCACACAAGGCTATGTACACCCATCACTCTCCAAACGGAAAATCTCCATGGTGATACCGAGAATCGAACCCTCGAACCTGAACGGAATTCGTATATAATTTTGTTGTGTTTTGGTTAAAAGATTACAATTTTGATAATTAGTGCATTGATAATTATATATAGGCGCCGTGGCTGAGTGGTTAGACCGCTCGCCTCCCACCGAGGCGGCCCGGGTTCAATCCCAGGGACCTGCATGTGGGATTTGTGGTGGACGAAGCGGCGTCTGGGCGGGTTTTCTCCGGGTTCTCCGGTTTCCCCCGCCATTCATTCCACCAACTGCTCCATCATCACCTTTCCTTTCATCCATTTCACCAACATTTCGTTTCATCTACTTCCTTCATCCCATTCCAGGCATCGGGCTGATCACCCATCCTGGATGCTCTGTCTGATCCATGACGGGCCTCTGACCCCAGGCACCCGCTTGTAAGTCCTGGGGGGTGTAAGTCCTACATAAGAGGAGGGTAAACAGATAATGAATGAATGAATATATATATATATATATATATATATACTGGAGCATACTTGGGTAAAATATAGAGCTGGTTAAAATATATAATTAATGTCAAATAAAACTTTTTGTGGTGTTAATCTTTACAGAATTATTAGTCTTTTCTCATGTTTATGTGTGCTTTGATGTGACTTCTATGTATAATAATTCATAATGGACGATTGTTCCCTGCAACAGATGACGAAAGAAGATTTATGATTTAGTAAAAACATTAATCTGACCGCAGGCTTTCATGGTCGGAGTTATCAAATAGTGTAACATGTTTTCCGGACTTGGAGGTCATGGTCGATGAATAAAACCATTGGTCCTTGATATGTTGTCCGGTGTGCTAAAATCTTTTGTAACATAGTTTGTCGTCCCTTCTGAACTTCTAAAGTTGCCCACTAAAGCTACGAATGGAAGGAACATCAAGGACGAATGCTTTTATTCATGGACTGGGACCTCCAAGCCCGGAAAACAAGTTTCATTCATTTGATAAACACTACAGTCGCCGCATTCTGCATATAAGATACGCCATGTTGTGTAATTCCAGATTTTTATGTAGATAAAGTATGTAATTAACATAAAATCAGTAGAAGGATGAGCTGTTGGTATGAATGTAGTTCGTGTAATATGGTGATTAAGGAAACCATGTGACAGTTTAATACTTCATTACAACAAACATGCAATCTACGTGTCACTATTGCTCCTTCTTAAAGATTCAGCTTCCATCCCAACCTATGGATTTTTATATCAGATTTAAATTTTAGCAGTGAAGTTGTGCTTTCAGAGTTTCGTGCAGAAGACATATTTTCGTGAATTGTAATGTGTCATTACATTATTTTAGTATTATTACACAAAATTATATACACAATAATATTACTCTTTCATGAAACATAAAACTGGATAAAAGGAAATGTAGGAATGAGATTTATACATGCCTACTTGGCTTAATTCCATTGCAATAGATGTGAAAAAAATCAGCCTGTGATACTTACCCTCTATCATTTATTAGGAGTATATAAACTATTCACTAAAGTTTATTTTTCTATCTCTTAGATACTTTTCAAGCCAAATAAACCTTGCTACAGTACACATTTCGTTATAGATACAAAGGAAACAGCGATAGTCAAATGCTATACGCTGGCCTTAAAATTCCATACTGTTTCTATTCAACCTCTCAATCACGAGAAACAACTGAATGTTGACAGGACTTCAAGATAATGGCCAAGTAAGGAACAATTCGAACCTTTAATAACAGATATCTTAGAAATGGCTTATGCCACAAAAACTTGTTTGAAATAAATTGTGTTTTAAGGAGATCTACATTTCTTGTGTAGTACGTTTCCGTTTATCGCTTAACGTTTATCAGTTATGCAAGATTATGCAAAATGGGCATTTCATAGGGCCTTTCCAGAAAATTCAAGATATACATTCTATTCGTATGTAAATTGTTTAATAAGTGGTATTTTAATCAAAATCGATAGAGCGACATTTTATAAAATAAAAAAATTCGAAAAATGTTGCATGTAAGGGTAGTTTGGGTGGGAGATTTTATTGGAAATCATCGTGTCGCATTTTGAAGGCACTGAGCTTAAATACCAAGTTTAGTGTTACCAGACTTTTGTTTTTGAGTTATGTTGTTCACAGACCACATATGGGCCTTTTCCAAAAAGTACTTTTTTTATTCAGGGGACCTCAAAACATGTATTTCCAGTGAAATCTCGGGACCGAATTTCTGAGTGGAAAGTAATAACTTCTCTAAATACTATGTATGTGGTAGAGAAGGTAAAAATTACTACCTTAATTGCCAACACATTCGCGTATCTATAGTTCCTTCAGTTATCTTCAGTCAACACTCGGCATTATTGAATTCGTTTTTTGTTTTTATTCGGAGATTATGGATAGCTATGTGGTAGGAGTTGTAACACCTGGAAACTGGCAGTGCAATTCTGTCCGGCACTTTTAGAGTATATCAGCATGCACTACACTGAAAAGTACCCTGTTTTCTAGGTACACTCAGCTATAATAACTTAATTTTTACTCTCAATAAGCAACTGCAGCTGCAACCGCCATAACCCAACTGATAGACATGTACACCGTATGACGTGAGATTGAGAACGAACCTAGCAGTATGAGCAACAATTGCCTCCCAGCCCAACGATGTGGCAGTGTCTCGCAGTTTTACATATTCTGAATAGATAATTGGGGGATTCCGAAAAATTGCCGTAAATTATAATCCTAAATAAAGCAGAAAAGTTGATCGATTTTTATGCTTGATGTTAAAATGCACAAATTTTCAGCTTGAAAGGGAAGAGATAAAAGGAGAGAAAGATTCTTCGTAAATCGTTCTGTAACTGTATATTTCAAACGGGCTGATTTTAACGTGCACGCACAGACGTAAGCTTGAAGTCACTACAGAAAAAGAAATAAATTCCTGGGTATGCCAGAGGGCTTACATCGAATGCAGTAGCTTTAGGTAGCAACATTCGTAAAATAATCGGTAATATGGGCATAAATAATTCAAATTTTAACACATTAAATACCAGTGTTGCAGGAATCAAGCGGAAAAATATAGCTGCCAGCTTGAAAGGGGTCGTGGAAAATGTGTATCACTTAACTAAAACAACCGCATTTAATGGCTTTTTTCTCTCTTTTCCCAACCACAAATCGTTGATCTGTAAAATTGCTCTGTTCTGCCCACAATTTAGCAGTCCCTCTAACCGTGAAAATGACATTTACTTCTGCCTAAACGGGAAGAAACTAAACACAGGGATTAATCGTCTGAACCGCACGCAACGAACAAAGGGATTACTTCTACCTGTTGATGGAAAGTTAATGGAAACTGTTATTTTGTTGGTATTCGCGCAGTCGCATCTCTCTTTTATAGTCATCAAAATATCATTGCAGTTCAAGCTAAACACGTAAAACGAAAAAGGGTGTGCTTCCCCTGCGGCCCTTTGGACTGCAATTACGGTACATAACTGCGCATTAAGAAATTACAAGATGATATTTTAAAAGGTCAAAAGCGCTTGGGGTTAAGTTTCCAAATGCTCATTTCATTTGAACACCGCTCTATGCTCTGATTTGCTGTCCGTTTAAGAAAATTTTAAAGCAGCTTAAACGGTGATCACGCCCTCTTCTAAAATTTCGTGCAAGGAAATAATATTCCCGTGTACCAACAGATCTCGATACAAAAGAAACAATTTCAAAGCTAGAGGCGAAACTGAAAATAATTGTAGGGAAGTTAAACGTTTCTGCGCCACTTGTTATTACGAGTCTTGTCTGGAGCTCTCGGGGATGGCGTGAGTCGGAGCTCGTCCTTGGGGTGGCTGTAATTTCTAGTTAAGCATTTCCAGAAAACTGTCAACTTGTGTGTGCACATATATTCCAGCTGTTGTTTTTCCAATTTCGTGGACGAAGTGGGCGGTAACTGACCAGCATGGAGCTGGATTAACATTTGTGTGTTTGTAATTGACCACTTCGCCCAAATCCCTTTGGTCATCATGATCATGTTAAGCTCCATTTTCGTGCATTGAGATTGGGGCGGGGGGGGGAACTGTAGTTTGCATATGTATGTATTCATTTTATGTTAACAAATGTTTATCACTTCACGCAAACAATTTCCGAAATCCAGAAAATCTGGATGCACCGTTCACAAACAATTTTACATCTAGTATCGCTGAACTGCCTGTATGAAATTCATTACTTCATTATTCTTTATTTCATTTCACTTATGTATAACTGAAAAATCTGATATGCTACATTCACATGACTTTCTCCATCTCCTATTGATTAATAGTGGGTATACAAATACTATTTACCTCATTTTAATCGAAGTCAACCTTTCTGGAAATAGCTGTATTACACATTTCATTATAGATACATAGGGAATAGCGATAATCAAATGTTTTAGTACTGGACGCTATTAGCTGGCCTCAAAATCCCCTACTCTTTTCATGATATCGCGAGAAATAACTGAAAATCGATAGGACCTTAAAAGAATGGCTCTAAATATTGAACAATTCGAACCATTGATAATGGATGTCTCGGAAATGACTGATGCAACAAAAACGTTAGCTGAAATAAATTGTGTGTTTTAAAGAGATCTAAATTATTTTTTATGTAGGACGTATTCGCCTAACTTCACTAGTTGTACAAGAGTATACAAAACTGCTTCCGTATGAAGAGGACTTCACAGGCTATTCCCCAAAAATTCAATATAGGTACAAATTATATTTTTCATCTAAACATCGTTAATTTGTGGTATTTTAATCAAAATTGTTTGAGCCATTTTTTAGAAAATCAAAAATTTCGAAAAATGTTCCATTTTAAGGGTAGTTTGGGGTGGAGGGATTTTCTGTTAGATTCCCGTGTCGCATGTTTGGAAAGTACTGAACTTAAATGCCAACTTTGGTGTTTATCTGACTTTTCATTTTTGAGTTATGACGTTCAGAGACACACACTCACACAAACGGACTTTTTTCTAAGAAGGCTTCTCTTTTGGATTCAGGGGGCCTCAAAACTGTATTTCCGGTGACATCTCAGTAAGTATCTCATTTTTGGGTGGGATAAAATACCTTCTCTACCCATTAGCTACGTGATAAAGAAAGCAAAAATATGCGATTATACGCCATATACCATTTTGGCAATAACACTGTTTGAAAGTTACCTTAATCAGAGACTCCAGAAAGCATTCGCCTCCTCTTTGAAAATTCTAGCAACCAAAGCAACGCAGACAAAATTCTCATTTTTAATATGCAGGAAGAATAAACGATATTACGAGTTCTGATGCTTTGACCATTGCAGAACTTTTCTACTTTTTTGTGTCTGGTGTTTACACAATTATTATACATGCGTTTTGCATAATTAATTTCCCGGTATTACACCCGAAATTGCGGTAAAAACTGTTTTTGTTCTGAACCATTTTAAGCCAGAAGCCATCAAGTGTTTTTTCTGATCTTCCTCATTATTAACGCCAGTTTTTACGACTTCGCAAATTTCTTTATCCGCCAGAGTAATTTATATGCCGCTGACTTACTCAAATATAACTTAGTGAGCTATTAAGTGCATATAAAATAATCTTTTAAACATCAAACATGAAAACAAAAGTTGAAAAACTCGGTTCAACTTAGAAAGAAAGGTTTTAGAAATAATCCTTTTCTTCTTAATTCACCTGTCCACTTTTCAGCGATTGATTCCAATTCCTGTCTGCCATAGTGATCTATTGTCCCACTGTCCATCTTTTAAGCCAAAATTAACCATAACGTTTTTTACACTAACACATCAAGTTAAATGAGCCCTTCCTCTTTTCCCTCTTCCTGTGGAACACCAATCAGTTATTCGTCTGGACCATCTTTCCTCCCGCATTCTTTGTACATGTTCGTACCATTACAATATCCGCTCTTCAATTCTATTTATTACTGTATATTCTGCTTTCATCCATTTCTGATAACATCATTTCTTATGTGCTGTAATCGAGAAACTCTGATACTTGTGTAGCTCATTCATTTCGGTTATCTACAACATTTTCTTCCATTTAACATTCAGAGTGCAAACTGACCCATACATAAGGACACTATCCATCATTGTTTTCAAGATACATTTTACTTTCTCTACTACGTATAGTAAGTAGGGGAAGTATTGTATTCCACCCAAAAATTCGATACCGAGATTTCACCGCAAATATATGTTTTGAGACCGCCTGAATCAAAAAAAAAAAAAAAAAAAAAAGCATTTATGGAAACATGTCCGTGTGTGTGTGTGTGTGTGAACAGCATAATTCAGAAACGAACAGTCGGATAAACACCAAACTTGATATTTAGGTTCAGTATCTTCCAGAGATGCGACACGGTTTTCAAGAAAATCCCCCCACCCCAGATTACCCTTTACATGGAACATTTTTCGAAAATATTAATTTTCTCAAGAATGGCTCTAACGATTTTTATTAAAATATCATATGTTTAAGATATTTTCATGATAAATGAAATGTATATCTCGAATTTTCTGGGAATTTCTCCAAAAGTATTCTTCATTGTGAACGACTTTTGCATAACTGGTAAACCATAAGAGATAGACAAAATTTTACTACACAAAAATGTAGATCGAGTTAAAATACACAATTTATGTCATATACATTTTTTTGTTGTTGAGTGAACCATTTTCGAGATATTGCTTGTTATTCCCTTAAATTTTCCAATACTTTTTCTCAAATGGGAATTCGTTATTCATTTTTTTTATTTCCTGGACATACAAAGAGAATGGAATGCGCCACATAACAACCAGCTCTTGAAAGATTTGACTATCGCTTAAATACTACCATATTCCCCTTGCATCTACAAGAAAATTAGCAATAAGATTAACATCTCGATTAACGTAAGCATATGGAGAATAAGCGTCTGTAAAAATAGTTTGTACAAGAGTAGAGAAAGTCATGTGAGTGTAACACATCAGATTTCTTCTTTTTATTGCTTTTCTAATTCCTCTACTATGACGCAGCCACGCTACGTCCTCCAACAATGAAGCACTTCCTTTACCTCACGATTGCTGCATTTCTCCTCCTAGTTGTTTTTTTTATACTTTGCCACGGCTGCTCGAGCATGAGATCTTAATCACTGGGTATGCGTGAGTGTATGTACAGAGAAACACAACGCTTTCTTGGAACACTTTATTTTCACCATTTAAAATAAAACTTAAGGTTTGCCGATCACTTTTAAATGCATACGATGCTACTGTGTCTTTACCAAGACCGAAGATTATTAACTACAGCTGAACGTTCTACCCTCTTGCATGTTCGCCGCCAATGTTCACAACTCGACGAGAATGTAGTCCCGTTCTCACCAATCGCTCAGGACAGAATGAATTTCACCACCGCCAGTGTTGCCAACACTTCATTCCTTTTCCCGTCAAACAAACACCAAAAAATCCGCCAAAATCCGTCAAAATTCTAAAAATAAAAAAACTGGGTATTTTCATGTAAAAATGAAGTTTGCATTAAATATACCACTCGTTATTTGTTTATCCGCCGAAACAACACCCAAAAAATGCGCTCAAATTAGTCAAAAATAAAAATTAGCGCGTATTTTCAAGTAAAAATAAAAAGCCAATATACTCACCGGTGTTGATTACAATAGTAATAATTCATCCACATCATCCTCTGCCTCTAGTCCTTCAGTTGAAGTGCTGGGTTGGTTTACTCCCCGGTACGCAGCCATTGTACCAATTTGCATCAGAACATTTTCTGGTAGGACATAATCATAACAACACTTTTTCACCCGCTTAAGTCCAGCCCGCACGGTGAGAATTGAGTTAACCATATTAGTTTTAAGCCTATTCCTAAGGGAGGTTTTCACAATGTTGAGCATACTAAATGCTCTTTCGACGTCTGCATTTGACCAAGGTAAGACCAAAAGCATCATTGCAAAGTCCGAGAGTTCTTGAAATGGATTTTGAGAACTTGCATCTTTATATGTTGCGACCTCTTGCCAAAACTCTACTGTATTGCTAACATTTTTCCATTGGACAGTAGTTAATTTTGACCACTGATAGTCGATTTTCGTTATTTTAGTTGCAGGTAATTCAAATTCTTGAGCTAGCGGGATTATACTTTCTTTAATCACCTTCAAACTCTTTTCAGGTGCAATTAAAGATACTTTTTGCAAAATCTTAACATTATTCGGCAGTCGCCGCTGGAGCTCCTCTGCTAAGCAAAGCAGAAAATTCTCGCACCTACTGCGAAATACCTTTTCACTTTCAGGACTGATTTTGTTTTGTTTCATCATATCCACTATCAAAACTTCTACTTCATGGCCAAGATAAATATTAGGGGATTTGTATTTTCTAACATCCACGGATAGCAGATCCCCCCTATAACCGGGAACAACAATCCGTCTCGTAAGGCCTACAATTAGTAGAACTAAGTCTTGGAGAAGCTTTGAAGGGTCTGCTGTACTTGACTGGAATGATTTATTCACTTTTTGGCATTCTTCAAGATGTGGTACAAGAAACATAAGATAGAGCTTATTAATGACATCAGAGTACATGCTATAAAGGAGTTCAGCTGTGTAGCACTTAGTTTGAAGTCTGCATATCTCAAAATGTGTCTGTAGTTCAAGCCATTGATTTAGAATCCGATAAACAGCAACTGCGATCGACAGCCACCTTGTATTTGATTGTTGTACAATTTTAAGGGGCTCGGCTCCATCATTTATTGTTCTAAACAAGTTCCTGTATGTGACTTGTCGAGAAGAAGACTTAGAAAACCAAGAGTAAGTTTCCGAAATTAAAAACTCAAGATTTCTTGGTAGCATTTCGGCAGCGGAGGACACAGCTAACTGAACAGAATGGCAAACACAGGGGATCAATACAAGGTTAGTTACCTCACATTTCAGTTTCTGGTAGACGCCATTGTTAATGCCCACCATTACTGAAGCATTATCGGTTCCTATTCCTCTCATTTGTTTTATGTCTAAACCATAATCTGAAAGTAAAGACTTTATTGCAATGACAATACAATCAGCATTCCCCTGTTCTAGTTCAACAATTCCAAAGAAAGTGGATATAATAGTGCTTTGTTGTTTTGAAAAGTATACAATACAGACAGCCAATAGTTTTGTGACAGAAATGTCTGTAGACTCGTCTATAAGAAGACTAAAATGGCCAGTGCCGATGTCATTTTGTAGTTCTAATTTAAAGTGCTGATAGAGAATATTCCTAATTAAAGCACTACACTTTGTACGGTGCAGCCTTAAAAGAGATGCATGGTCAGCACTTTGGAAAAAATTCTTAGTTAGATCTGAAAGATGATCAACGGATCTGATTGAACAATGATTAATTACAAACAAAGTAAGAGCAGCTTCAGCCGCAGCGCGTTCATACGTATGTTTAATTGGTTGAAATGACAACTTTGACTGCCGTGAAGTTGAAAAGGGTTCTGCTGCTTTTAAATGTTTCTTACTTTTTCCATGAAGAAGTAAATCTGACAAGCGCACACTCAGATTGCAATGACAATACTTGCACCGCGCATTACTAGTTTCACCGGGCACTTCTAATAACCAATCCTTCAATTGTTCATTATTTAACCACTCTTTTCTAAACTTTCGAACATATCGCTTATCCTTTTCTGACATGTTAAACCTTAAAATAAAAAGCACCACACACTGAATCTTAAGAAACAGGTACACAAGAAACGCACCACAATATTCAAATGCCGATGTAATGGACTGGACTCACTAAATGCAGTTAACTCTGATCAGGAGTTCTTGAATATGGGATCACGTCACGTACGCATACAAACTGAAAAGCAAACTGATTTAATATATAGAGAAGTCACAAACGCTATTGAGCCCACTTAGCTTATCGGAACGTTAATGCCGTATATCAGGCAACAATTCTGAGGGAAGTAAGCTTGAGGAATCTCTCACGTGGATGCTATATCAGGTGTTATTGTTTATACTTTATCGCAAGCACCCGGGCTAGCAGTCTAAACACACTCAGTGTACAGATAGCAGATGTTGAATAAACGGGGTGACAGCAAATTTATGCTACGATAATCTAATCTACACCTTAGGCAGCATGATGAAAGGCTTTCTGATACGTAATCCGAGTTGTGATGCAATGGAGTATTTCGTAAATATAGGTACCGTGGCCCATGTAGCGATATGCTATTAAAGACTTGTATGCGTCTCAATTTCTCAAAAAAAAAAAAATACAACTGATTTTTTAACATTAAAGAAGCTAAGAAAAATCAGTCAAAAGACGGAACAATTCGTAATAATTTCCGCCGAAAAATCCGTCATCCGTCAAAGCCAATTTTTATCCGTCATACAACTTAAAATTCCGTCAATTTTGACGGAAAGTCCGTCAAATTGGCAACCCTGGTTGTGATGCAATGGAGTATTTCGTAAATATAGGTACCGTGGCCCATGTAGCGATATGCTATTAAAGACTTGTATGCGTCTCAATTTCTCAAAAAAAAAAAAAATACAACTGATTTTTTAACATTAAAGAAGCTAAGAAAAATCAGTCAAAAGACGGAACAATTCGTAATAATTTCCGCCGAAAAATCCGTCATCCGTCAAAGCCAATTTTTATCCGTCATACAACTTAAAATTCCGTCAATTTTGACGGAAAGTCCGTCAAATTGGCAACCCTGACCACCGCACTACAAAGAGGAAAAACTCCTAACTTCCCCTACTCTCCCCTCAAACGCTCGTCACAACTCGGCGTCCTGAAGCCTAGAGTGACCTTCACCAGGCTAAGTGCAGCTGTCCTCGGCTGTTACCAGGAAAAACTTGCTTCAATGGTATTTACCCTTTCTACCTGAGGCTGGTCCCTAATTAACAAACCTGTGCCTGTCTGGTCTTTCTGTCGCTTTTACAGTCAACAATTTTCACAATGTTTCTCCTTTTTATACATACACTGATTTTAAATATATTATTACTTATTTTATATCGCTATCCTTCTCAGAATATTATGATAATTATTGCCTTTATAATTCCGGCTTCAACTCATAGGAAACCATTTAAAGGTCTTGTAACTTTTTTAGCTTGGCAGATGCTATTGTCAATTTCCTTTTCATAGGTACCAGAAATGTGTTTGAAATTGTTTACGTTTCTAATTAGGTCATTTACAACCAAATCTTCTCCCTTCCCTCCAACAACCATGTGTTCTGTCTTCATAAAATTAACTTTCAGTCCATTGAACTATATTCCTGTTTACGTTTTCCAAACATATACTCAGTATCATCTGGGCCTTGTCCTACTATTGCCTAGTCATCGGCGAAAAGCAGGGAATGCAACACATGACAATATTTACTTCCATGCCTCTGCATGAATCATTTCATTTCCTCAAGGCATTGTCTGAAATGAAAAATCTCGAGAAAAATTGTAATTATTTATTCTTTCCGTATGTTAAAACTTTGTATTGTCTCTCGTTAATTTGGCTACTAGAACTTTTTAAAGTGTAGACGAATACCTTCTGAAGTCACTGAATATAGGCATAGGATATATAACGTAGGTAGACCTAGAGTACTGTACCTACCATCCACCCTTGGGAAGAGATGAAATGAAAGAACCGCAGGAAGCTACAGGCCGCAGGCAGGCCATAGAGACGCGGTAAGTCCCTAACAGTTCTAGGCTTGGTAGTCACTGAATACCTACACACTTTCGTTTAACTAGTTCTTATTACGGCTTGATTTCTTCACCTCTTGAAATGTGTAGTTTATATCCACTTAGGTAAATTGAATGACTATCAAATTTGTCTGAAGAAGAGGGTTACATTGCAGGGTTACAATTTTTCATAAAACACTAATGTTGGAATAAACGACTTTTAGTTTCACTACGAGGAGTTAAAAAATATGATTGTACAAGTTCTGTCACAGCAGGAAGCAATAGCACCTTACATGTTGAAAACCGAGCGAGATGGCTCCGTGGTAACGTATGAAACTCGCAATCGGGAGGTTCCGGGTTCATTCCTGTCGACCGCCCGCTCTGACCTTGGTTTTTCGAGGATTTCCTTGATCGATAGGCGAATGCTGGTGTGGTTTCTCATCTAGCACGACTTCCTTTCCATCATTCCCTTCCATTTTGTTTCCTTTTCATCTTTCTAGTATGCTTCAACGTTTCGTGGCGTATGGCAGTGCGGGACAAATGGCGCGGATACCTGCTCAAATGAAAAGGTACTCTTCGTGAACACCAGAGGGCTGCTTGGTAGACGGTCATTAATCGCCCTCTCTAGGCAGCTCCAGCAATTGAATGGATCTTCGAGTCTGGAACTGTTAGGGACCTAAGCGCGTCTCTGTTGCCTGCCTGCTTGCTTATGTCCTGTAGCCTGTCCTGTGGTTTTTCTTCGCTTCATCTCTTCCCCCCGGGGGATGGTAGCCATAATAGATCTATGTAGGTGCACTGTGCGAGGTATCCTCCTCTCTTTTGTATAATCTAATAACCTATACTTGTTGAAAAGTATGCGCCTAATCTGCTTTGAGAATTCCACAGAACTGCGTAGTTCTGTGTTACAAGGAAATGCAGACCATTACGCTGGGATTATATCAGGCCACAGCATGGTTAAGTAGCTCAAAAATGAAACAGTCTCAGATAAGATACATCTGTCATCTTTTCGTGTTTCAAGGAAGTGGAAAGACGGAGAAGGTTTAAGTGGAATCCATTACATCCTTTCATTTACACTCCATGGGAAAAGGAAGTCTTCATCCTCAGGTAACAACCCACCCTGCAGTTTCTATTCTATTTCCCTAGGTAGCGCTTAATGGAGCGTGCAAAATATGTCACTTGTAATGGAACTCGTTCTACATTCAACAGCACAGAATAACCTGAGTTTGGGCAAGAAGAATAGTTCAAAATCAGCGTTATTAATATTTCTACTTTCTCTGGTACTTCCCTATAGCATTCTACCAGAACGTTAGATACCGAAATTTCAGCGAAAATACACGTTTTGAGGTCCCAGGATCAATTAAAATGTATTTTTAGAAAAAAGTGCGTCTGTGAGTGTACGTATCCTTGAACAGCATAACACAAAAACGAAATATCGGAATGATATCAATCTTGGTGTTTAAGTTCAGCATCTTTCAAAGATATGAAATGAAGATTTTCAAGAAAATACCCCAACCCAAACTACCCTTTACATGCAAAACGTTCCTTATTTTTAATTTTCTAAAAACATAGCTCTAACAATTCTTACGAAAATACTACATGTTTAGGATATTTGCATTACAAATAAAAAAATTATATATAACTTATTTTAAAAAAGTAAACCTGAATCTCCATCAAGCCCAAATTTATGACAATTTTTATGGCGTTAACCATTTCCGAGATATTCTTTATGAATTTAGTCCGAATACTCAAATGTTTATATTTCTTTCAAGGACTGGAAATTTAAAGCCATCACATAGCGACACGCTTTTTAAAAATCCGACTATTCCTCTTATACCTGCAACGAAATATAGACATTTCTGCAAATGTTATCTCAATTAACAAGAAGAATGCTCGACCATGTATCTAAATTAAAGGTTTCATACGTATTCCTTTCTGGTGAGTGATGTGTTACAATCGTTATACCTTTATCTATGGTTACAATACAATGACCTTGTAGCACCTGTGTCAAAGTTGCTAGCGTTGTGAGACGTACTACGCGGAATAATCGATACTTGCGCTTTCACAATGTTACGTGGCCATTTCTGATTGGTCGAATACCAATGCTTTAATGAACAGGGGTACTTTAATGAGGCCCATTAAAGTACTGTTATCAGTCGTATAAATACTACATTTTGGCATGCTCGAGCATAAAATATATTAAGCATTGTCTATCTCTTCGAATTACAATTGTGGTTTGCTCTTATATGAATTTATTTTCACATGACACTTTCTACTCATTTAATTTCTGCGTCAGTGCATAGAAGAATAAGATTTTATAAGAATAGTTTATACAAGAGTTGGTGGAGAAAGTCATATGGATGTAACATAGTTTTACATCTGGTGGTACTGTGATAAGTAGAATAAGAATCCATTGCATTTTATGTTCCCCATTTCAATCTTTAAAAAAATCTAACTATAGAAAAAGTTGTTGAAGTATAATGGGCTTTGTTTTGATAATTGTTCTTCCACAGTAGCAGTATGTGGGCACCAGAGTTGAGTCAGAAATGAAAAATGTAATGCCAATACCTGGTTCCGTACTACGCTGTTTGGCTCTCCTTGCCAATGCTCTTACGCTTGCGCACGTTGCAGAACGTTTTTAGCGTATATCTCTAATATATGAGACCGCCTTGAATATTTACTGGGATACTTGAGTCAGATGACAAGGTTTAGTGCGTGTATAGATATCTCATCACGGTAACTCATGCGATAAAAGCATCGGCACGGAGAGATGAAGCTCCATGGTTCAAGTACCGCCCTTGGCATTGAAAATTTCAAATCTGAATCTGCTTTTCAAACTGAAATGGGTGTTCAAACATTTCTGGGGTCTAAATTATAATAGTAGCCTTAGAGTGAGTTCCATCAGGCAATCTGTGACGAAAGCAATGATAAAGTACTGTCATCACAGTACTACGGAAAAACAATTTAGTTCTAAGGTTTCGCTGTAGCGAAAAATAAAAAAAGTGATGATGAAAATACAGTAGCCTATCTATCATTATAAAAAATTAAAAGTAATCAAATAAACGCGAATATATCAATTAAACAAGAAACAATAAATCTAAAAATAAAAGTATTATGATTAAAGTCCTGTACTATCATTTACCTGTGTCTGATGATCAATACCGTATTTTGTTGTGAAGCCTGCTGGATGGTACGTGATACCCAACGCTCGTCTTGTTCAGTACAAAGAACACAGTACAGAAGGCTCAGGTTGTCGCATTGTGTACCAGTACACTTTAGTTGAGACAGTACATACACACTTGTGTAAGTTAGATTCATTTTGACAGGCAAATGAAGGTGTTTCATACAGGCAGATTTCAATTATCTCCTTGTAGCGCTCCTGTTATTATACTACATCTGTTGTCCGTTGTTCCTATCCTCAAAATTCTTATTGGTACTACTTTTCTGCTCTACAATTTTCTGCCCAATACTTTTCCGCGCTCTGTATATAAATATTATGTAACATTTTAGGTATGCTTTCTTAAAACAATTAAAACTGCAATAATATCGATGGTACGTATAGTAAGTCAACGGAGGGAGAATCCTCGCGCGCTGCGACCTGCATAGATCTATTGCAGCTACCACCTCCCAGGAGGAAGGGATGAGGTAAATGAACCATAGAAGGCCACAGGCTGAAGGTAGACAGTCACAGAGATGCGCAGAAGCTCCTAACATTTCCAAGCTCGCAGACTCGTCACACAGCTGGAGCCGCTGAGAGAGGACGAGAACGACCCACCAATCAAGCAGCCCTCTGGTGTCCACGGGAAGTGCTCTTTCCATTGATATGCATCCACCCCATCTTTCCGGCACCGCCATACGCCACGAAACCTAGAAGTGCACCTGAAAGATGAGAAGGGAATGGAATGAAAGGGAAATGATGGAAAGGAAATCGTGGTAGAGAGAAACCACCAAGTTCCCGGGGACCGAACCCAGGCTCTCCTGAATGCGAGTCGCACAGGTTACCGCAGGGCACCTCGCTCGTTGATGACAAACAATTTTTAGAATCTATTATAGTAATACAGCTTTAGCAACTGGTCGTCATTATATGATATTGGGTTACAAAGGCTAATTCATAATGTATTGTCTGCACTACCTTTCTACGTTTCGCGTATTTAATTAAAATTATTTTTAAAACTCAGGAAAATTAATTTCAAACAAGATTTGACTCGCCGAAAGCCTAGTTCACTGCAGGCATGACGAGGAGATTTTCTAGGAACAAGTATTAAAGTCTTATCTTTTAATCGCATTTTATATTTCAAATGAATACATATAACTTCGCTTTTGTTTCTATGAACGATTATTGTTCATCGTTGTCCAGCTTTGTAACAAAGACAAAATGGTTTTTAAGCCGCTTTTATTTCAACTTACTACTAATAGTATTGCTGGAATTACAAAATTACAGAGGAATTACGTGGGGGCTACAGTAAGGATTTACACTTCCTGGTAAAGCAGCTTGTAAGCATTTCATCAATGGAGCTCTTTTTAGAAATTCAAATTACTGAGTATTAATGTTAAAATAGTTTATAATACCTAATTATGTGGTATCAAACAACTGTGTGACAAAAAGTGGAAATTGCTTAACAGGAAGATTACTTTGGGAAGAAAATAAACAAAAATGTATATAATAGGCAATTGTAGAAAAAAAAAGATGTGGTGTGTTATGACTTTCTCTACCCCCCTCCCATCGTTTATTTTTCTGTTTCCTTTATGTCAATCGAGATACAAGTTTGCAGAAATGATTTCATTACACTTTGGTTGCACGTACAAGAAGGCTGAAGCTATAGGGAAACCTTTAATATATGGGTCGCTATATGTTGGCTTTGAAATTCGATGCTTTTTGCATCACATTACAAGAAGTGCTTCAACAAATGTAAAAGTTTTGGAAATTTAAAACAGTAGCAACGAATATCTGGGAAATGTTTAATGCCACAAAAATGTACTTAAATAAATTGTGCGTTTTAACGAGATCTACATTTTTCATGTAGTAAGTCCGCCAATCAAATTACATGAAAATCTTCAAAATGAAGAGAACATTACAGGCTATTCGCAGAAAATTCAATATATAAACTTTATTATTTATGCAGATATCTTAAATAAGTGGAATTTAATGAAAATCATTAGAGCCATTTTTGAGAAAATCAGAAATGACAAAAAATTTCCATGTAAAGGGTAGTTTGAATTTAGGGGTTGTCTTTGGTTCGCTGATGCATAGGTGCTTCGTGCTCCAAGCAACCATGTGCTGTTGACTCGGTCATGCAGAATCCACCGTTCCCTGAATTTTATGGTGCGATTTTGCTCCCTTTTTTTTTGTATAGTTTTTAACGGCATCATAGACAGTGTCACTGATGATACATGAAATGATAATTCGGAGAGGAAATTTGGGAAAAGCTATTTGGGAAGGAAGCGTCAGGCCCAAGTTTAGGGTACCTCTCTGCATTTGACATTTATGAAGACTGAGGAACACCTGAAAAAACCCTCAGTCAGGAAGGACGGTACTGGAGGGATTTGAACCACAGACCTCACGAGTCCATGTCTTAGCGACCTCGGCCATCGCGGTGCAGCGCTCCCCTCTACCCACTATAAGTGAGTATTATAGAAGGTAAAAACGTGTTAGAATTACGGTAACAACAAACAAGCTTTCTCCTAACTTTCTGTATAAAAGAATAAAATAGGCAAATAGGGCACATCCACCTCTGCTGATAAGACCTATAAATACAGTTTTGTATCCAACAACATTGCAACCAGTAGGTTTTTTCTGTTTCCAAGCCCTCCAACCCCTTAATAGGGACACATTAGCGAAAGGTAATATTTTACAGTCACAATGAATTTTCTGGATGGGTTGGGGTGCGGAACATTCTTTTCTAATGCAACCAGGCCAAAATTAAAGCAGAAAAATGTTCAACGCCTTTTTTAAAATAATTATACTCACCTACCAGGACAGTAAAAGCCGTTCCATCATTTGGAAGCACACATACACGCACATATATGCGGATGTATATTCTAGCAGGATAATTTTTCATCCTTTCCAAACCATAAATAATGTTAACTAATCTAAACACATTATTACCAATCTCACTGCAAGGTTTTTCTGGTTCTGTGCTGGAAGATGTTATCGCGTTACTACGCCCTAACGTGAGGACAAGGAAGTACGAACAGGGGATTTTTATGCTTCCAGCCTGGTGTCTGTGTGGATGCATTTGAAATAATCTTAAGACCATCTATACAGTATATTTTACTTTTTTACGATATTTTATCAACAAAAACATATTATCTGCCACATTTTTATGGTGGAGGAAGCATTGCGTTTCACCCAAAAATTTGATATCAAGATTTTAATGATATTGCGCATATAGAGTTTATGAATCACTAAAACCTGCTTTTAGAAACATGTCAATGCATGTGCGTCTTTCTGTGAAAAGCATAGCTAAAAATAAAAATGTTAAAATAAAAATGTCATACTAAACCCAGCAATCTTCCAGCATGTAAGTGAAGCATTTTATAAACGTTCCCTCTTTACGTACATTACGTTTAGTTTTCTTTCCTTCGTGTTTATCAAAATTGGCTGAAAGGATTTTCATTAAAATGTCATATTTTAAATATTATAGTGCCCAAAAACGCAATCTTTATTTTTTTGTAAGTAGCCCCTGAGGTCTTTTGTATTCCTCATGAGTATTCTGTAACTGTAAGACCATAACGATACGAAAAACCAGTGTGGGAAAAATTTATTGTTTCTTTTTTTTTAATATGCAATGTCAATCATTTTTTCCAGCGTTAACTATTTCCGCAATACCTATGGTTATCCGTTCGAATTTCCCAAAATCTTAAGAAATATACTTTGAAATGTGACTGGATGTTTTTGTTTCCCGTGAGCTTATGCAGAGATACAAACACTTGCATTTTCGACCTGTCCTTCCAGCCTCCCCTATGTATCTATGCACGTTTAACAACATTGTATAAACGCATAACAACAAGTAATGATACCCTTTAGAAGATTGAAAATCAAATTAAAAAAGCTGATGTGTTTTATTCATATGACTTTCTTCACTCACTCCTCTACAAACTATTAAACAAAAAACTTATCCTTCTATTCAATTCTTGTTAATATAATTAAATCCTCATTACACATTTATACATTTCAATGTAGGTATAAGAAGAATACCCTGAACTAAAGCAATAGTCATATCTTTTAAAATTAGGTCGCTAAGTGATGGCTTTGAAATTTCATTCTCTTTGCATGGCCATGAGAAAAAATAAGAAAAAGAAAGCGAATAGCGATTTGGAGTTGAAAAAATATAAAGGATTTGAAAATTTAAACAAATAACAAATAATATCTCAAAAATGTATAACGTCACAAAAAAATCATTTAACATAAATTGTGTCCTTTAACGAGATCTACGTTTTTTCTATGGTAAGACTTTGTCTATCACTTATGGTTTACCAGTTATACAAAAGTCGTTCAGAATGAAGAGGGTTTTACAGGATATTCCTAGAAAATTCAATATATGTATTTTATTTGCCATGCAAATATCTTAAACATTATATGGTATGTTAATCAAAGTGTAAAGGTTAATTTAGGGTGTGGAATTGGGTTGAAAATCTTCGTGTTGCATTCTAGATAGACACTAAACTTATATACCAAGTTTGGTTTTCAACTGACTTCTTGTTTTTGAGTTATGCTGTTCACACATACACAGACCTTTTTTGTAAAGATGTTTTTTTTATTCAGGGAAACTCAAAACATGTACTTCATGTACATCTCAATACTGAACTTTCTAGAGGAATGCAATAAGTTTTCTCTACTTACTCCATACAAAAGTGGTAGTGAAAGTAAAAATCATGATGATGCTCCTAATATATTTCAGTATGGAAGGGATCCTTCCAATGTGTTAAATAAGAGTTACTTTAAAGTCATATTTCGATACATAAATATTAAAGTAGAAAAATGGAATGGTACTTATGTTCGCAATTAATAACGCAACGAAAAGGAAATCACACTCTGAAACCATGTAGCTGTTGCTAATTTTGCCCACTTATTCTGATTTATTTTACGCTATTGATAAGTGTTTGGTTGATTTCTCAGTTTCAGTTATAACATCTTAGAGTAGTGCGTTGAAAATTTATATCTGCAATGTCCGAAGTAAAGAAAAAAGTGATATGCACAAACTATAAAAGTCCCATGAAAACCTAACGTGTAGTTAAGTGTTATTTCTACATATATACCTAATTATATTTGTATGTACATATGTATGTTCTTTAATTGGAGGAATATAGTTGTTCATTTTAATGTTTCTTTAACTGTATTTATGGCATAGGCTTATATGCAGTATTATTTATTTCTTCTTCTTCTATTGCAAGGTTAGGCTGTAAAGCCTGTTCACAATGATATGTTTTATTTATTTTGAATTATTTATTTGAATATGCTCATTGTTCATATGTTGTAATGTTTAAGTATACGTGTTGCAGAATTGTAGATTATCCTGATATGTTCTTATGTTTCGGGTCTCACTGAATTCAAAAAGAGATTTTAATCTAAACTAATCTAACCAATCCACCCAGTGTTGAAACCATTTCTGACGAATGCGTATAATGAAACAACTATATAATATTGTTTGGAGAAAGCCTTACCACGATTACAACCAACAGTTTGTCTTTTCTTTCGGTTTGGTTTTCTGCATTTCAACGAAAATTAGCCCCCTCCCCACACAAACACATCCGAAGTAGGGCTCGAATCTCCAGTGCCATGAAACAGTACAAGAATACACCTTAGGAACCGCAACTACAGAGAGTAATGCATTAGACACTATTTTTTTCACAACCTCAATGATTGCCAGCTTTATTTGTGCCATTGTTCAGCATTCCTTAGCTCTTCGAAATGCAGTTCATTAATTGTTTTATTTTTAACAATAATCTATATCGATAGTGGTGTTTCTTTGCAGGCAGTTCATGAAGAATTCGACGACAGAATTACCTATAGTATCGACGTGAAAGCAGACGTTAATAGAAGCAAAACAATTTCGGAAAATAAGCCAGTTGCGAGATGGTTGCGAATTTATGATTATGAGCAGACTAAGGGTCCAGGGCAACTTAAGAGTGAAGTGAAGTCAGTGTGCATCGAGTAAGGTGGAATGAGATGGCGCATTGGGGTGTTGTTTACCTGCAATACAGTGTACAATCTGCTTCGTGACAGCGGTATAATACAGTGCTGTCTCTCATTCTTTCCCATTATCAGTAGACTGAACTGTTTACAGTATTAAATAAGGCAAAGCACTGGCGTCTTTGCTTACATCAACAATTCTGTGTTTACGGAACTCTATAGTAAGATTATACATACTGTAGGCCTCTGACGAGAAAACGTTTGCGGAGTGTGAGAGGGGATAGTACCACTTGGCAGATCACGATGCTATCATAAATACATCTACTATCTACATTAGAAATATCGCTCAACGTTAGTATTCCAGTGTGCTTTACTTGGAGCAGTGTGTATTTTCTAGTGATTTATGAAGTTATTTACAATGCCCAGTAAGAAAGGAAGAACTCCACACAGTCAAACCCGAGAAATAGTTACTAATGTTAAAATCTGTGACGAGAAAGCAAACAAAAGCAATGGCCATTCAGCATTACTAGCGGAAAAGATTATGATTTCTAAGAGGCCTTAGGTCTTGTTGATATGTTGAAAGTAGAGCCGTAATCTTTCTCAGATGGCGAAAAATTGTTGATGTCAACACATTCCTTACAGACACATTCTCGTAAGAGAAACTCAGTACATTAGTTGCTAAGTTGTCCCGGATCCTTAGCCTGATTATGAGGCTTATATATGTAATATCCACATTGTCTTCGTTGCTGTAAGGTGGTTTTACTTTGGCTTCTTGAGAGCACAGCTGATATTATTCAAATAGTTTAAAAGAATTTAGAAGTTGGCGCACAGCCATATATTCACAATTATCTGGCAAACGGATCATTTGGTGAACTATTAATACTAAGCCTGTTTTTTTTCCTCCCGCAATTCTAAAGCTTTTCAGTATGTATTATCAATTTCCATACGACTTACTTATGCATATGGTGCCAGATCCGAACAACCTTAGAGTCATCCTGGTCAATATAATTAATCTGTACTGAATAAATCCATAACTGTTTAGAAGTTCTGATGGATAACATCTGTTAATAAATTTATTTTAATTTTTCATAGAGTAGTAAGAGGAGTTAGTGGGTATAACTAATTCCCTAAAATGATAGTCGACAGTTTTTGCTAGAAAATCAGGCGATAGAAAAGAACTTTGTGTGTAGATAATTGCTTCCCAAAAGTTAGACGGAAAGTTGTTTTGAGGACCTCTATAGCTATGACAAAAATAAGTCTTCAAGGGCAAATTAATTAGACAGCAGGGGTATCAGGGAATATCGTAATTGCGGAGGAGTCTTGACCCTACCTAACCTCTGGGAGAAATGGATGAGGTGAGATATTCTCTCCTCAATGTATATGCACTGCACACGCCGCACACCACCGTCCACTGTGCCGGTCTTGTAACCTAGAAGGATAAAATGGTAAATGGAATAAGAGGGAATGAGCAACAGGGAAATGCATGATGCACAAAAATCTATCCCAGTATTAGATTAGTAGATGATGCAGTAATTTGTGTCACAAATTATTTAAATGTAAAGAATGATTATAGTATGAATATGCATTTTTGTGTGACATTAATTTAAGATGTTTGTTGATTGTAATTATTGTCGAGAAGTAAGTTTATACTGCCTTACTGAAACTGACAATAATAGTGTGCAATAATGCAGCGAGGGGGTGAGCTGTTTATCATTATTAGAGAAGAGGAAGTTACGTAATGTTGGCGCGTTTTTTTTTTTTTAGAATTTTCTGGAATATTTTCCCTAGAGCATATGTATTCATAATTTTCATTGGACATGAAAATAGACGGTAATGTTGGCGCGTTTTATTAGCCAATAGCAATTCAGTTATAATCTTTAGGCATATCGGGGTGTAGGAGTATAAATAGGGCTAGGTTAGAGGTAAAGTCCTTCAGTCCGTCAGTTCACCGAAAATATTTGTATGCTACACATCGCCTTCAGTCCGTCAGTTCAACGAAAATATTTGTACGTTACACGTCGCCTTCAGTCCGTCAGTTCACCGAAAATATTTGTATGCTACACGTCGCCTTCAGTCCGTCAGTTCACCGAAAATATTTGTATGCTACACGTCGCCTTCAGTCCGTCAGTTCATCGAAAATATTTGTATGTTACACGTCGCCTTCAGTCCAGCAGAGTTATGAAAAATCTCAAGTGTTGTAAAGTTAATTACACAGAAATTTGAAGTACTCGAATTAAGAATGATCAGTAATGAAGTTATTATAACAGTTTCAGTTTGGCGAGTGTCAAGATCAATGTGTAAATGTGATAGTGAATGTGTTCGACAATAAAAGTGTAAAAGAAATTCTTTCATCAGTGTTATCTTTGGATAAAAGACTCCTTTCCGTTTACACAACCTGTATAAAGAGAAGTGCTCGACCAAAAAGATCATAGCTAGCCGGAGGACAGTGAGCAAAAATTAAATAAAATAACAGTAGCATTCTTTCAAACAAACACTAATATTGCCGCAAATTGCTAACACCAGATGGAGCTAACAAACCTAACAAGTGAATCACGTCACAAAATGGCTTCACCACGTGGAGTAAATACAAATAAATAACATTACAAGAATACCGTCGCAAATTGGCTCCCAAACATGGGGCTAAATAAATAAATACAACATAACAAGATTACCACCGCATAGAGCGACGAGAGAAAGAAAAGTAGTTTGGGATGATCGGTCACTTAGGGGTTTAAATCCCGGACCTCGGATTCCCAGCCTCAGACTATCGCTTGAGCCATCCCGCTCAATAAACTGGAATGTAAGTAAGTTAATGTTTTCTTTTAACATAGTAAAAGACGAAAGAAAGAACTTTACAACACGGCAGCAACCATATTCAGGACCCGTACATCCCAATTTCTCAAAAAAAAAAAAATAAATAAATAAAAAAATAATCAGGAATAGAATACGAAAATTGTTTCCCCAAAAAACATAGGTTGCCAGTTCCAGCGTTTCAGCATTTCCTTGCTTCCATTTAAGTCGATTTTAAACCTATTTTAAAATGTAATCTAAAGACAGACTTTGAAGAAAATATTTAAATGCAGTTTTGTCTAACCTGAGACAATAACTGTACAATAACCTTAGTGTTTGGTAGCAATGCCTCTCATTAGTGTCTCAGTCTCTACCATTAGGTTTAGTGCTTCCAGCCTTGGGTTTACTCACTTTCTCTAGCATTAAAGGAACGATAACATTGGTAGTGCTTTATATATTTATGGCAGTTTTCCGTTCCCTTTAAACAAATCTTATATAAACACGCGACTATCACTCGCTGTGATTGTTACTCATTCTGTTGTTAATGTGTAGGAACATACTTGAACTAATTTTGCTGTAAGCAATCTAGAAAATAAAAGCTCCCTCCTAGGTGTAACGCAAATAAGTAATGAAATTGCTATATTATGTAATAAATGAATAAATTCTAACTAAATATTGGCGAAAACTATTTGATTTAGTAATCGTGTTCTTATGCTGTATAAAATGCTAGTTCATACTCCAGTAGGTAACAATGTAAACACAATCGATCTCACTCTGCACTCTGTGGGTATCTGATTGTCCTAAATATGATATTCATGAACTTTTATACGAACATAGGGAACTGCAGGATACTGAATATCGTTCATAATATTTCGTCTGGTTTTTTAATGTTCTTTTCTGATGTCAAACACCATCATTTTATCTGTCTTCCAAATACATTTCACAAACTTAATGTAAAATAATTAAAATAGCATATTAATGATGTGACGTATGCAGAGATTGTTGCGCATACGTCTCTCTGGTCACCTAGATTCGAGATGGCGGTTAAAGCTTGGGTGGGGGATTAGCAGTTTAGGTGGGGGTAGTTTGGTTAGCGTCCCCCACGCTTTAGGAAGCGTTGCTTGGGGCAGAGAGTCAGTGAGTTTGAAACTAACAGAAATGACACTAAATTTATTTTGGAAAATTACACAATAAATACAAAAAATGGCATAAAACTGCGATTTGTTTAACTTATTAAAATGAATGTGCAGAAGCATAAATCAATGCAGTACATGGATATAGCTGGTATACAAGTAGAAAAAGTAGATATATGAACTATAAACGTATTTCTTCCATGTTCTTGTATGAAGAATCTGAAAGGAAAATTGAGAAAATTGAAGCAGATCTTATAAAACTCTTTTGAGTCCGGATTATATAAAATTCGTGTGAACGAAGAGAACTACTGCCTCATGACATAAGGATAAGGTCAATAGCAACCTGACTGAACGCACTCATTGACGCGATAAAGGCAAAACTGGCATGTCTCATCCTTAGTTTGGGACATAAATTCATAACTAATTATACCTACTCCCCTGACAATAGCTACCCCTCCACCCGCAAGCAACCCTCTCCGGACTAACCATTAAATAGGAATGTGACTTCCCCCCCCCAAGAATGCTAGTAAAGGATGCACAAAGTTATTCTTATTTCTTAGTTGAATAGTAAAATTTCTCAATTATTTAAAAGTTCTCCTTACGTAAACTGTCAATAATATAAACCTCTTACAATGATGTAAGTTCAAGAAAATGGCGCCAAATAAGGAAACAAAGGCCAAGAAAACGATAAAATAATGACCTAAAAACGAACAAAAAAATTATCTTAAAATTGCAAAATGGCATAACATGACCAAACAGTTGCCTAATATACAGAATGTTAAAGAAAAGGTATTCCATATTTTGAGAGGTGGTACTATGAACCAAAACAAAAAAAAAAGTCCAGTAAACGTGAGCTCTAAAATGCATTCCTTAAGAGATATTAGCACTTGTTGATCTTCGATACTGCGAAACACCTCTTCTACTGCAAGCTCTATGCTATTACGTATGACCTACAGAATGCAGTAAACAAATGAGGACACATTACTCTGTTACTGTGAAACAGCATAGCTTCTAATGCAATTTGCTTGCGATTACATATGACCTGCGCTTGTGAACCATCGTTAAAGGAGTGCTCAATTTGGTGCCCATTCATAGTAAGGCATGCTTCTGTCCGACGTTTTAGGAAATCACGCACTCTCACCAATCCAGGTTGGTCATGGATGCTCTGGCAGGCATTGATGACGCCTTCCTATAGTGTTTGTAAATCATTAATAGAAGTTGCATATACCAACGATTTAAAGAAAAAACTGCAATGTAAGAGCATTTCAGAAACTTGTCAAAACACAAACTGATTCCATTAGAACTAATAAGAATATGCGTTGTACTTAACCAGAACTGTGAATACGGTTTACAATAGCAACACTAACAGATGTGTACTGCATGCTGTATCCATGCACAATAACAGAGTAATGTGTCCTCATTTGTTTACTGCCTGCTGTAGGTCGTACATAGGTAATAGCAAAGAGCTTGCAGTAAGGAGATGTTTCACAGTAGCAAAGATGAACAAATGCTCGTACCTCTTACGGTATGCGTGTTAGAGGCCATATTTACTGGACTTCTTTTCTTCTTTTGGACCATACTACCACCTCTCAAAATATGGAATGTTTTTTTTAACATCCGAGATCTATGATAAGCATTTATCTACACTCTAGCAATGCCTATGATAAACACTTAAAGGATGACGATATTAGAATTTCTACGCGGTGTAACACTTTCAGGGATACTACATAAAAAGGAAAGAAAGAAATCTGTAATGGCTCTTTCTTTAATAGAGCCATTTTGTGACGCAGTGGCTTTGGTTATCGCTAGGTCGGCGTCGGATATAAACAAAGATAAGTTGCGCTCTCGCCAGATGTAAACACCAGAAGCGCTATTGGCGGACACCAGAATCATTTAGAAGTTGTTTTCCCCCTCCTCCAGAACTTGTGTCCTTGTGGTTCTAGAACTTTCTTGGAAGATTCCATTGGCTATATAAGCGAGCGTTCTCGCGAGAGGAGTCAGTCCTTCGACTCGGTCAATGAGTGAATAAGCGAGTTTTGTGAGCGCGCTTCTGCTGCGACTTCAAGTGCAGTTCTCCGAGTGAGTGTATGACGACTGATGTGATGTGCAGGGAGTGTTCGACTCCCCGGCGAGTGAACCATCCGGAAGAAGAGACTACGTTACGAAGAAGTGACCTTCACATTAGCGAACTAGTTCATATTAGTGAAGGACAGTGTGAATAAGTGAAGTCCCAGTGAAAGTCGAACTAGATAAAAACAGTGCAGTGTCATTGAGAACTTAGAGAAGTGACAGTGAAAAACTAGACAAAGTCACAATATATATCATAAGGGATATATGTATCATAGGTAATGGGTTCGATTTCTGTTGGACTGGTCATACTGACCGCAGTCTTCCCAGCTCGATAGAAGAATCCTGCGGCGAATATACTTCCACAAAATATTTATCCTCATTCTCCTCTCCCTTCGTTCCTTTCATCTTGCAGGGTGGCAGGGTTAGACGTGATGGACGATCGTGTCTTGTCCGTTAGGGGAGGGGATATCTAAGAGACGGTCGGTGATGCTCAATTTGGAAACGTGCTCTTTTGCCTCATCCCTTTTTCCGGAGGTTTAAGTACGCCTAGCCTTGAACGCAGTGCTGAAATCACTGTTTCTATTTCATGCTCCATCCAAGTCTCGTTATACAGTGGAAAGTCGATTTTAAGGAACAAATTTACTCTGTATCGAAACGCATTTCCAAAACATACTCCTAGCACTCAGAACTGCATAGGTATTCTAGTCGATTTAGTAATACTAAAACGTCCAACAGAAGCTCAGAGTATGATAAAATGTTATGACGTATAAGCAGAGTTCCGAGGTGACAACCGAGTTCGTCTAGCTTGTACGAGTTTTTTAGATAGAATGCGCACAGCATCAAGCTTCTAAGTGGCTGCGTGAATTTATGGCTGTGCCAGTTTTTATTGAATTTCTTTGGAATTGAGATTTTATATGTATGAATGAAGTATTTTAATATGAAAGCCATACGGTTTTATATTTTTTAAATAAACTGAAAAATTCGTAACTGTAGGTAGATATATATATATATATATATATATATATAATTTATTTCTCAAAAACTTTAGAGATAACTATATGACTGTAATTGTGTGGCATTTAAATAACTTCGGTACCCTTAATTAAACTTTTTTTTTGCTGATTTTCTTTGCGTTTTTCGCTTAAAATGTTCCCGTTATTCAACATAGTATTATTTTTAACACGGCTGCTCCATAATATCTGAAAGGTTTATATTTTTATAAATTCTTTCTTTGATTATTGAAAAGTGATATTGTAATTTTCAATAGCATATTTTTACCTGTCATAGAAATTTTCTTATGTTGAACACCTTCAGTATGTAAAATACTTTAATCAAATCGTAGATATATCATAGTTTAATGATTAATAACATTGAAACTAGTCGAGCTACTGATAGAAATTGTCCAAATTACTGCCTTGTAATTAAGGTATACATAGTTAAAGAATTGTGAATTTCAAAGGGCAGCACAGTTGGTTGAACTCTCGCTTTCTATGGCCAAATTAATAGCCAAGTAAGGTGGGATTTAAGTGTGATAGCCTTGACGTCATTAGGTTTACCGTCATTATTATTATTATTATTATTATTATTATTATTATTATTATTACAAAGGATCCTGATATTCAGGGTGCTATGCTAACCACATATTACGTTCTCAACATTTCATCAGATTCAGTTAAGTAGAATTCACAGCAGTTACCAGATTTCGTAATAAATGCATTCAATATTTTGTCACAAACAATTCAGTAATAAATAGGAAGCAAAATGTTGCAGGCTCAGTATGAATGTCTCCTATGGAAGCAGAAACCAGCCGTAATTAGAGCAGTCTTGACCATGGCTACCTGTTTTAGCCATTTTGTTAATTACACCATTATCATGTAGTAGGAACACCCGTTGTTAGGCGAGGGGTGGGTTAAAATTACACCGTGTACCCAAGCCTTGCCTGCTGCTGGTGGTGGTGTAAGTGACAAAACGGGTTTCGACGTTATCAAGACTCAGATCGAGTTGCCTTCCTCACGATTTACGGCAATGGGGGACACATACACAGCCGAGAGAGGGGGAGGACTCTGCTTTTTGATTTGTTTGTTTATTGCAAACAATATTCGTGACGCTTCTATAAGCATAGAAATTGCTGTTTAAATAGATGAGCAAATAATGATAATGATAGTAATTGTAGCCTTTGGATGTTAGGCATTAGAAAGTTGCGAACCATTTCGATACCGGTGGGATTGATCGATAAATGAATAAAGGGGCGGACCAGTTGGAAATTGATAAAAGTAGCATGTAAAAGTACTTCATTGTCTGATTGGAATTTAATTTCACAATCGTTAAAATCTACCTCAATGATTGCCTTATTGAGGTATACCAGGGCAGAATATAAATAACAAGCAAGCAGGATTTCAAGCAAATTGATAAAGCCACAATCCAGTTAAGTTCCATACTTATAATAAAAGCGTAAGAATATTTTTCTAGTATTTTTTTAATTTTGTTTGAATGATTGGTATTGGCGTATTTAATGGGATACGCTGAAGCTAAAAGTCGCAATTTAAAATTTGATATTTGTGATTGTATGTTATCTTTTCGTTCAATAATGCCTCAACTGAACGCGTGACGTTGAGTCGCGTTTAAGAAATACTCAATTTCCCTTTCATTTAAATACACGGGAAAAAATATAACAGGTTTTTCTTCATTCTTTATGTTAGTGGCGTTTATTTAGTAGGCAGTCATACCGGTAGATGGCAACCATGATATTAATTTATCGGTCGGGAGGAGGTTTCATACTCAGTCAATTTAATTTTATAACTACAAATTTTACCATTATTGTAATTATATTTGTAAATAAAATTAAGTAACCCAAGCAATATTATTTAACTATATTACAGTAACACGAGTTGTATAAAGTAAAAGACAAAAATTCACTACGGAGAATAGAACTCCAGCCGCTTTCCCCATGAGACTACTTCACGAAGCCTTAGGCGCCGGCCCGTAAAGTTCTACGACCATTTGTCATTCTATCAGAGTACCCTCGTTCGGTCTGTAGGGGCTATAACCCCAGAGAACGCCACTTGGGGCGTCAGCGGGATTGGTCAGCGGGTTCCCCGCATGGCTTGCGGACACTCCCGATAACCTAGGAGCTACTCCAACCAGCAGCAAAAGCTGAGCTCTATATAGTCCTATCATGAGTTGCTTGGTACATTCTAAATTAAACCCAATTCAAACTTTTGAACCAGGGCCGTTGCACCCTGACCTGCAGTCGTCGAGGAGCTCCACTGCTACCTTCTGTCTCCCCCACAACCTCATTCTCAACCACCACCCTGTAACAACCTTTTCCTACCAACAAGTGGTTTAGCCCTAACAAGGGTAGGTACACTTTACAATACTCCTTCGGGCTGCCCTCAGCCTGCCAACATGCTTCGTGCTCCACACCAAACACGGTATCGCAGTGTGGAGGTAGCCCATATTAGTGCCTTGAGGCCTGTGTTATAGTCAGTCAAAGCGGGGTACAGAAGTTGGCGTTTGTGAAAAACGGCGCGCTCTCTCGACAGGACTTAATAACATATTTAACTGCTCAAGAGAGCGGCCATTTATAGTTTCACGGACTGTAGGTGCATAAATTAGTTAGGCATTATATGGAAATTGCTTGAAGAAAGAGATTTATTATTAGATAATGATGATCTAAAGTTAAAAAAATGATTCTCAATTCTGTTTTTATTGTTTTCTGTTTACTAAGATATACAACGACGTTCCAATCGCATGGCAAGGAGCATAAGGAACTTGCGCAGCTTAGGGGTACAGTTCATGTCTCTGAAGAAATTAGAGCAAGCAGTGTGGGATTTTGATACACTAATCAAGATACGAGATAAGGATAACCTTTATTCAGTCGTATTATTCAATTGTATCACTGAGGAATAACAGAGTTTTAAATAAACCTTTTAATAAGCAGGTAAACTGCAAAATAAAAAGGAACATGAACTAAAACGGTTTTACAATAATTCTAAAAAGTTATGGCTATTTAAGTATCGGATATACGAGTATGAAATACGAGCTTGAAAATAAGGAACTTCAAACATTAGAAGCAGAGGAATTAAAATTACTTGGCAATATTTCCGATCGCAAACGAAATTAGAAAATATTAAAAGAAGATTTCGTAGTAAGCGTAGGATTTCTAGATCGTAGTCTTTATTAATATTAGAAAGATATTCCAGAATGAGAATACGAATTATTTTCTCGGTGTTATGTGAAGAAGTGCGTTGGACATGCTCATTGGTACATAGTCGAAATCTCCTTGGAAGGGTTCAGCCACAATTCCAACAGACCGAGGCCTTACACTCATCCCGGAACATGCTTCCAGTTGCAAATCATTATAAAACCATAGTTATCTGTCCTGGTCAGGTTTTTCACTGCAAATCCACCATCCTCTATTCCTCGTAATTTCTCTGGTTTCTTTTTCGTCTTCACACATACACCATTTGTTACAATATCATCTGGTATAACAGAGCCTCGAAACGTTTCCCCATTCACCATTTTCCTTCTTGGTTAGTACTTTCTTCTCACACATTGTCCCACCCAATTTGTTTTCCTCTTCTTGATCGGCTTCTGCATTATTCTACCTTCATCCATTCTACTTTCTCTACTACATTTAGTAAGTACGGGAAGTTTTGTATTCCACCCAAAAATTCGATGTCGACGTTTCACCGGTAATATGTTTTTGAGGTGCCCTGAACCCCCCCCCACAAAAAAAAGGATTTTTAGAAAAAGTTCCGCGCGTGCGTGTGCCTGTGAACAGCATAACTCAACAACGAAAAGTCAGATAAGCACTAAACTTGGTATTTCAGTTTAGTATCTTCCAAAGATGCGACACAAAGATTTTCAAGAAAATCCCCCATCTCCAACTACCCTTTACATGGAATATTTTTCGAAATTTTGTATTGTCTAAAAAATGGCTCTAGCGATTTTGATTAAAATACCATGTATTAAAGATATTTAAATGACAAACAAAATGTATATCTTGAATTTTCAAGGAATAGCCTATGAAGTCCTCTTCATTCGGAAGAAACTTTGTATATTCTTGTATAACTGGTAAATGTTAAGCCAAAGACGAAACGTGCTAGACAAAAATGTAGATCTCTTTAAAATACACAATTTATTCCAAATAAATGTTTGTGGCATAAGCCATTTGTGTGATATCCATTATTAATGGTTCGAATTGTTCATTACTTGGTCATACTTTTAAAGTCCTGTCAACATCCAGCTGTTTCTCGCGGTTGCATGGAAACAGTAAGAATTTTATGGCCAGCATGTAGCGTCTAGTTATTCAGCATTTGACTGTCGCTGTTCCCTTTGTATCTAACTTCTGCAAAGGTTTATTTAGATTAAAATGAAGTAGATCGAAAAATAAGCTATAGTAAGAATAGTTTGTATACCCACTAATAAACGATAGAGGGTAGAGAAAGTCGTGACAGCCATGTCACTGTATCATGAGATTTTTCTATAACATCTGCTTTAACAATTTAAAACAGCTACACCTGCAAACCGAGATGAGATATTGGAGCAAGTGAACAATTTCATATATTTGGAATTTATCAAAAGTAATATCATCGATTGATATTATTAAGAAGTCACAAAATGACAATTACAAGATTCATTTAGAAGGAGTTAAGGAAGAATTAAGTTGATGGTTTTGTGTGGATTATGGAAAAACAATTGAAAGCATCAGAAATGCTATAAGGAGAGGAATGAAGCTTATGGAACGGACACAGTAATAAAACTCTGTTAGTAAAACTAGCAAAGAATGAACAACGGTAAAATTGGTCAGGCAAAAAATCGGAAATGACAATGGATAAAATGAAACCCCTTGCAAGACATACGGCAAAAATGTTGGACAGGGAAAAGGTTCGCGTTGAAGGAAGTAACAGAGAACATTAAGGGATCCACGGATTGGGATTTTGGTAAAACTTACAAAATTAACAAATTCTAGTTTTGTTCTAGACTAATAGATAATTAATGTATGACATATTTTTCTTTTCTTTCTTTCTTTCTTTTTTCTTTTTTTACATTCTGCCATTTAAAGGTGTATTAACACGTTGAATGTACAGTAAGTAAGCTTTAAAGACTCATATCATGCCATCTTCTTGCGTCTTTCTCCAAAATGTACTCTTCAGGATACCTATAGATTGTGCCATGCTCATCAGTTGTGGCCCAATTTTAAAGAAAACGTTTATATCTGTCCTATATCATATTCACAACTAAAGTTATTATGTTTTGTATAATGATACTAGTTCTGACAAAAACAATTTTCATCATAATCAATTTAAAAATTTTAATTGAAAATGTCTCAAAAGAATAAAATGAACCTCAATATTCAAAAGCTAATAACAAGCCAATTTTGTATACAATATGTGTTCATAGTTTTACCATACTGGTTATAAAGTATTTACTATCTTGTGAAGTAAATATCATGTGAGTTTGAAATTTTACACACGAACTATCATTATGACATGTGAATAATTTTTAAACTAAATGACAGCTAAATTACAGAAATTGATAAATTGGTCCAAGGATCCCGGATTTTTGGTAGAGATCGCAGGGTATTTTTACGCTTTTTTGCAATTGGAAGAAAGCCAGTTTTCTCTGGAATTACACCATCTAGGAAAATTAACGTTTTACTGCTGAATAAAGAAAGTTTTCTGAGTATATTGATATCAAGAGTTTTTATCTAGCTTTATATGTTTTAATTATAAAAATATTTAAATATAATGAAATACTTTCTAAAAACTTTACTTTCATTTATAAGTACACGGTACACTTTTCTCTGAAAATAAAGATAAGAACTACGCCAATTTTTTTATTGTGAGTTTTTATAAGTAGTTTAAAATAGCCGGTTAACTATTGGTCCATTTGAAGGGTAATTTAGTTTTAAAAAATATAGTCACAAGAACATAATTTTTTGGTGTAATTTTTTCATATTTATACTTTTTGTTTCATGGGAGCCATGTAATTTAGGATAGAAGTATTTAACCTAATAAATGCAGCTAAACATTCTTTACAGCCATAAAAGGTTCAAATTTGTAAGTAAAATAGATTTTGAGAAAAGTGCACCTGAAGCTTAAAAAACACAACTTACAGGAAATGGCAAAAAGCAACAAGATGAGCACATAGGTACATACCAATACTCCATAACATCTCAGGACTATAAGAGCTCTTCAAAGGTCAGAGTAACAAAAAAGTACATAGACACGTTCCTTATACCTTTATAATCCATTACAACAAAAGTGAAAAAAATCAAATTTTTGAACCCAAATCTACCAAGTATAGACCATTCTTATGCGGTGACGGAACATTTGAAAATAGGGAAGAATTGAGTTAGGTGAGTATTATCTTAGGTATAAACTCTGTCCCTAGTTAAAGGAACAGGACTGTTTAACTAACACAACAGTGATAGGAGATAATACAAAAAACCCTTAGGTTTCAGTGCTAAGGGCAATTACAACACAACTTCATCACTGCGATAGTCTAGTCAAGTTAAAGAGTAAGTTGGATTTGCAATGACCAGCCCTTAGGCGTGAAACTATGGCTGATTGAATAGTAAACAAGATACAATGTGATTATTAGTACAAAAGTCGGATGAACTTGCTAGTTCTTCAAAAGGTATATACACACTTTATAAATTAAAACACATAGTGCATTATTGCGTTAGTTACTGAGTCAATATGCAAATTCTTTGCGTCCGTGATAGAAGACTTTCTTCAGAGTTGATTCTCCAGAACTATTTCAAAAGAACTAGAAAGTGATTCCTCAGACTAGAACTCAAGAGTATACTAATATAAAATGATTTCATACCTACCATACCATTTCTTCCAGAGATTTCTGATGATGTACAAAGATAATACAATTAAGCTTCTTATAGGTGAATAACTCTGTGTACAAGTGCAATTGGACTGTTGAAAAAGAATACTCGTTTTTACCTCGACAGTTATCTTCAAGGAGCAAAGGAAAAGCTCCCAGAAGATAGCCAGTCAGGAATAAACATGATAACACTCGAACGTTAGCAATATCGTAACCACTTCCGCGGCCTGTGCGATTATGCTACGGCCACAAAATGGAGACTAAGGGCATCGGCTCACTGTAATAAGTTGTACGAAATCGGTAGATATTGGGTGAAGTTCTCTGTTTATCATCACATAAATATAAAAAATTCTACAACTTCGCGTTAGTCTCTATTTCCGCAATCCTGACAGGTAAGTCTTAAAGAAGATTTTGAAGGTGAAGGAATAAATAAAATTGGAGATTCGATCCTTTCAGTGCAGTGGAGGGAAGTTTAAGGAAAATGCAATGTTAACCAGCAAACATACAAATGAAGAAATACCCAGGTAAAATCTTCTACAGAACTTTTATGGGATTCTTACTAGATTTGAGTCTATCTTTGAACAACATACACGCCTTAGACCACTGCTTTATTGACAGCTCATAAGGTTATTCTGTATTTTGGATGCCTCACACCAGAGATATTTCCTTCAACAGTGTTGTATATAAACAGACAGGAAATTAAAAAGATCCATTTCGAGTTGATACTTTAATTCATTCATCCACATGTAATTCTAATATTGTTTCAAGATACTGTAATTTTGCGAAACCACCTAATTAGAACAAATGGTGATAGGTGCTAACAGTTTGAAAAGAGAAGCATTTAATTTCAAGGCTTGATTTTTGAAAGTAATATTTCGATCTCTGTTGATTACAAAATTAAAACAAACCCGCACTTTATGACTCTTGATTTTGAATTAGACTCAGTTGAATAGCCGAAAAGTTACAAGATAAATAAGCGCTGATTTTTCGCAATTAGTTACGGAGCTTGTTTCCGAAAATGTCAAATCCAACTAATACATTCTGATACCAACGAACTGCAACAATTAAAGTTATAATTTAATGTCCCGATACGTTTTTATGAAGCTCCTCGAAATTATAACTATTCAGTCCAAAATATTCCGCATCTTATTTCGTAATTACTGAAAGTTATTTGGTGTACCCAATCCTAAATAAATCACCTAAAACTATCATTTCGAATAATTCTGAAACAAGAGATCTTATTAATGAGCAAATTTCTCAGAACTGCGGTCCGGACAAGGTCTTGTAAATGCAGCCTTTTAAAAGATTCTAAAATTAAGAGAAATTTTGTTTCTAAAACAAACTATTTTTTTCAATGACTATTGACTAAAAATAATAGTAGCTAACGATTACAAGAACAATGGCATTTTACATAAGATATTACATGATGTTTCTAAATAACGGGTTATATATATGTTCCATTTAATCACTACATTGGGTTATGAATATACTTTAAATTTAAATAAAGATATAAAACCCATTTAATTCCCTTAGCAAGTACTGTTTCGCCTTCCCTCATAGTGTGAAATTGCAAGCTCAGGCTAAAATTTAGTCACAGAGTTACGCATTTTAATGCTGATACTTCCTAAATTATTTTCTATAGAATCAAGCAAAGCACCATTGCTTGCGATAAAGGTATTTATTATTAAGAGCCAGGGGGGGGGGCTTTGTCTTTTGCATACAGGTTATTATACCAAGAATCTGTGCTACACTTCTAGCCTAGACGTGTAGTTAGGAATCATATGACAATATCTCGTTGACTATTAGAATGATAATCTCTCGAAATTATAATTGACGTTCTAATGTTACATTACCATACATGTGATATTGTTTCACTATAAGGATATAACTCCACATTATCTGATAATTTTACAATGGGCTAATTTTTTTAACCTTTCCCTGAACTTCAATCAGTAGCACCATTCGTTTCTAAAACTTCGGGTGGTAGATAGAGGGGATTCAGCATGTATCAAATTTATGGAAATTGCATGCAATACATTTTAATAATAATAATAATAATAATAATAATAATAATAATGTTTTTAGTTGTTGCCATCAAATGTTCTTTCATTTTATATGTGAAGTTATTTTTAGAATTAAACATTTGTCAATAATTTGCGCATAATTTTTCATAATATAAATCTACCTATGTATATAAATGTTGTTAATGTTGCATTTTATTATTAGCTTCCTAATTTTGCATTTTTCCGTTTAATTGCAAACTATAAAGACCATTAATATGCACAGATTTAGGAAATACTTTTTTACGTGAAATAATTTATTTTCCATACTCCGATTTTCACCAGGTAGGTATGTGCCGCACTTAGAGTTTATTTTTCGAAAACTTAACCTTTCGGAAATACATGCATAACTCGGAGATTGAATATCAAATTATTTATGATCTTGATATAGTTTTCTCGGCAACTGATGCCTGGCTGATCTATATATTTATCAGAAACAGTCGGAGAGCACATAATCCAATTAGACGTGTGAAAGAAAACGACAAAGCAACACTTAAACATCTTGCAAAAAGGATATCACTATTAAACACTTCGCTTACGTTATAAAATATTTTATTAGTAAGCCAACTAAAGACACGTTTTATAAATTGACTCTTGCCGATATGAAATAACTGGTCTGAAAATTTATTGGCTGTTTTAATGGCCATAAGTCCAGAGTTCTTGCGGTTTTTACTTAATCTGCTAAAAGGAATTTGAAACTTATTTTGTTGTCTTGTATTAATTATAAAAGCGCAGGTCATACGTTATATTTCATAGTTCCAGTATATATTAACGTTTAACGGTAAGAATATTTTCTTTAATAAAAAGAATTCGACAGTGTTCCGTGAAATTAGAATTTGTCATTAACATTATAAGACGTTGTAATGCTTACTGGTGTTTTTTTAGTTTTTGCTGAAGTGTTTATAATGCCTCACGTAATATTTGCACATTAGCATTAAACATTTTGATATACTATTGGTATGTGAAGTCAGAATTCGTGAACTGAGGTTAGAAGGTGAAGTTGATTTGTTGTTTTGTTATTTGCCCCCGCGCTTTGGGAGCCAATTTGAAGTTGGTAGTTCTTTAGGGATGGAAAGCCAATTGGAAGTAGGAGTTGTATTGTAGTTCAACTGTTGGGGAGCCGAACTTGAAGTAGTTGCAACCGCACGTATGGTACCCGGTAGCCTTCATCCCAAATTTAAAAATATTAAATTTTGTAATTTGACTGTTTCTTTAAATATTATATATTTATGTTTGCCTTGGCTGCGTCAGTATTATTGTTAGAGACATGGATTTCTTTGCAGAGAGTAGTGCAGCTAAGAATGTAGGCTTACACAGATTATAATTTCTACTTCACTACATTTATTAATCCTTGACACAATTTAAATAACACTTCACTGATATAGAGAGCTGTAAGATTCTTTTGTTAATTACTTGCACTTTTTAACACGTAAACTATTTTCGTCTCACACGAATACGTATTAAATTTCTCGAGGACGCATCTTGCGTCTGGTTAGGAACACTGTCTACAACCAACGCGTCCAGTTATGAGCGCTGTCTACAAGCAACGGACTTCTGTATTTGTAAATTTTGCTATATTTCAGTTTCTGATTGACTAATCCTAGTCCAATAGTGTTAAAAATACTGCCTCAAAGGTAATTTAAATTAATTTCTAGGTATGTGCTCCACAAAGAAATACCTACTGTGAGAAAACCTGTCTAAATTTTGGATTACAGGATGTTATCGATAAAACGTGAAGTGTTAGAGGACTTATTGAGGAGAATAGAAGCGGGCGAAAATGGAGAAAAAAATCCACATAACTACACTAAAAGCTTTAAAAGAAAATACCAGGTGAAAAATCGACTCAGCTTTAACACGAACTGATACTAATGAATGGTAATTTTCTAAAAATATGACAACATGTAGAAGTAGCAGGATAACATCTCTTATCATAAGGAGTGTGCCTGTTTTAAGTATAATGGTATTGTATAATTAAAGTAACTCGAAATAGCTGTTATATCCGTTTCGCTGGAGGTACCGCTCTTGCGGTGAGTTATCCCGTCAGCTACCGTGAAACGGATAAGAGAGAAACTGCTGCTGTCATCATCAATACCCTTACATTTTCTAAGAGTTCTGTATTCACTATCTGAAAATTAAGATTTTAAATGACACGTTCTCCAGCTCTTTTCAGGCGCTTACGAATGTAACGAAAATAAAAGTAAACTACAGTTGGTGTAAGAGGAGCTGCATTGACTGCTAGGTAGTCAGCATCAATTAGCTATTTCACTAATAAGGGCCGGGCACAACCGCAGGACTAATAAAGAGACACATTATGCAGGTATATTTCTAGAAAGGCAACTGTGGGAGGGTGGGGGAGGAAGGCTGTAGGGTTGTTTTGAATACTGGAATACGAACCTTTACGGTCACTCTTGTACAGTGTAATGCAAAAGTGGTGAAATTTTCAGATTCACAGAAAATCAGCACTATATTCCAGCAAAGGCGTGCTAATTTTCATAGGATGCAAGTTTCTGCTGGTTCATTTAAACTATTTTGAAAAATTAAGCATGACAATAATTTATCAGCTATTCCTGGTTGATATTCTATCTCATGAATCCCTGTTCATGATAGCTTTTGTTATAAAGCTGCTCACGATTGTTTTTATTCAGTTGATCTGATCCAAAATTTGTTGGAGTTTTAAATAGTCCATTTTGTGTGAAAACTATTTCAACAGTTTCTTTGGAATAAATGGGAAGTTCACCTTGAATCAGAGGGTACGGGTTTGATCCTGGTTACGTAACATTAATAATTAGGTTTTATTTCTCCCTTCCTTGTTTCCGTTCTTATGAAATATTGTCATACCTTAAGTACGCTCTGGGTAATAAGGGTCAGCGGTTTTCCGGTTTATATTTTGTTCTTTCATTGCAATTTATTTATCTTATAGCTTCCTAGATAATTCCAACATCACCGCCAACAAAGAAGAAATGAAAATAATAGAAGTAAGTGTCTTAGGGGATTTTAGTAAACGCAAAGCAAATTGTAAAATTGTATTATTTACCAGAAGTTCAGAAAATAGTTAAATGTTAAGAGTTTAAGTCTTAAGCACAAGGAAAATCAAATCATTTTTAATTTTAAAATATATTGTACCATATTCCTTGTTGCTTTTTTCTATAATGTTCAAGCACACATGGGTTAAATTTACCTCTGCAATTGCAAACAGTTTGAAGCAGTTGTGGTACTGACCATCTACAATCAAACCCTATATGTTTTCTCAAAGCTATATCAAATAAATGTCACTTGGTTTCTAATTGTATACAAAAGCAATTTTAATCGGGAAATGAGCCATAGCTTTGGCACAAAGCGTAAATGTAATATAATGAATATTAGAATATTATAATAAGCATTTGAGTTTTTTAAGAAATACTGAACACATTTGTTAGTATAGTTTGTTTCACATCTGACAATACATTACTACAGTAGAACACATAACCAAATTGGTGATTTTCACAACTAGAGATCTATCTGGAATTATTATTTCACCGAATTTTCCGTTTATTAGAAGTGAAAGCTAACATAGAAAATTGGTAGGTTCAACTTTCAAAAGCAGCAAAAATTGGCCAACGAATGACCCTTCTCAAATTTAAGAACCTGCAGTTTAAAGTGCGTTGAACACCAAGGAATAAACCTGGTTGAAACTCGCCGTGATTTTGAATTATTCATGCATACAAGATCAAGAATAAAATTATCTGACAATTAAAAACTGTTACAGGTTTGTATTACAGTATAGATCCTTCACTGCTTCGTTAAATCTTCCCTATTTTCTCTGTTCTGTTCGTCCCCATATGATCGCAAATTTATTATTCTTTCCGGCACTCATTTTAAAATAACTTCATTTTTACCCTGTCTGTACATTTCACCC
Organism: Deroplatys truncata; assembly: GCA_030765065.1. Classification (NCBI taxonomy): domain Eukaryota; kingdom Metazoa; phylum Arthropoda; class Insecta; order Mantodea; family Mantidae; genus Deroplatys; species Deroplatys truncata. The sequence goes on from CM060981.1 coordinate 136,706,371, forward strand.
GCTGCATTTTTCTCATATTCACATTTCAAGCTTTTCGTGTCTTTGCTCCTCACGTCATCGGAATGCTCAAATTTCCGCATCATCTATATAATGCCACACACTAGACAAAGCTCTTTACTAATTCCATCCGTATTTGTTTGTTTAAGGATCCATATAATATGTTTCCATTTCCATTAAGAGCTTCCATGTCTTTGCTTTTACGATACTATCCCAGCTAATTGAAGCCGTTTATTTGTTCCGCTATCTCACCTCGAATTTGAAACCTTTTTTTTTTTTTTTTTTTTTTTTTTACTTTCTGTACTACAGAAGTATTACGCACTTTCTGCGAGTAGAGGAAGTATTGCGTTCCACCCAATAATTCGATACCGATATTTCACCGGAAATACATGTTTTGAGGCACCCTGAATCCAAATAAGGTATTTTCCGAAATATGCCCGTGTGTGTGTGTCTGTGTCTGTCTGTCTGTCTGTCTGTCTGTGAACAGCATAACTCAAAAACGAAAACTCGGATAAATACCAATTTGAATTTAGGATCTTCCAAGGATACGACACGAAGATTTTCAAGAAAATATCCCCACCCCAACTACCATTTACTTGGAGCATTTTTCGAAAATTTTTATTTTTTTCAAAAAAAGCTCTAACGATTTTGATTAAAATACCATATGTTTAAGATATTTTCATGGCAAATGAAATGTATATCTTGAATTTTCTTGGAATGTCCTCTTCATTCTGAATGACTTTTGCATAACTGGTAAACCGTAAGATATAGACAGAATTTTACTGCACAAAAAGTCTGGATCTCATTACATACATACATATATATATTGTCGAGTGAACCATTTCCGAATATTCCTCGTTATTTGTTTGAATTTTTCAATATTTATACTTTTTTCAAATGGGAATTTTCTTCATTACGTTTGTCATTTATCCTCACTATTTCTAAAGTTAAAGGTGTGAGTGACAAATCCAAATCTAAGCATTGAATTCACGTACGAGTAAAAATTTCTACTTCTATCCTGGCTACCAAAATATACTTTACACTAAGCAAGAAGATTTCAACATGCGGAAACAGCATTCAAATTTTTCCTCGTGATAACAAGCTCTTACAATAGAAGGAAAAGAAAGGCGGGGAAAAAAATAATCGCAAGCTTTCAAGTATGCCCGTTAGGTGACGCATGGGTAAGCTATAAACTTGCAACATAGAATATTTAAACTACCCCTAATACTACAAAAAAAAATTATGAGCTTTGTATGTTTCCTGTAGTAAGGTTTTGTCTAAAAAGTTCCTTTTTAAAGTCCTTTAACCAGTTAGGTCATATCAGACGGCGAATGAACGAAATAATTGAAATGATACTCAAATGGGCCCGGAGTTCCTAGAGCTTAGAGTTACCCGACATTCCTGTTCTGAGAATAAGGGAAAATCTTGGGGGGGGGAAGTTTTTTTCCATAACGCACCCTACGAGACACCTTGAATATGAGGCAGCCACACTACTAATTTCGTTGTTGTAAAAATTATAGAACTTTAATTAGATAAAGGGAAGTTCACAGTATATTCACATTTTATTTGTCATGCCAGTATATTAAGCGGGATATTTTTTAACAGAAACCTTGAAAGTATTTTGAGAAAATAAAAAATAACGAAAAACGTTCCATGTAGAGCGTAGTTTGTAGTGGGGAGATTTTCTTGAAAAGCTCTGTGTCGCATCCTTGAAAGATGCTGAATTAAATACCAAGTTTGATATAACATTTCTGAGTTATGTTGTTCGTATGATGATCTTTTTTCTATATGTGCTTATTTTGGAGGGTTCGGGATTCCAAAACGTATATTTCTGGTGAAACTTCAATATAGGATTTCTGGGTGGAATATCCTACTTCCTCTTACTCTTATATTTCTCCAGTAACACAATCGGTTCCTAGGCCAGGTGCACAAATAGTCAATGATACTATTGTACTTATATGCGGACAAGCACAAGAGTTTGTTGTCACTGAATGAGGGATTGGGAGAATCTTAGGTTAGGGGAGCTATAAGCGAAAGGAGGAAAGAGAGAGGGAACTAGGGTTATGATCTTGAGGCTTCTGCTTTGGGACACTTAAAGAGTACAGAAAAAGACACACGATTTCGTTATTCACACAGCTAATATCAAAGTTATCTATTTTGGACATTATCTATATTATTATTAGATGTAGAGAAATGATATAATAGGGAGATGAATATAGTGTAAGTATAATCCTAGAACCATTAAATCCATTTTAGTTCTTTCACCATTGAAAAACAGTGTTCATCCCTAGGAGAGAGGCAATAACACACCTTCTGATTTCAATTCCTAATTGACTAAGAAACTAAAGAGGATTTATAAATCCTATATACTAGAACATGAACAACTTGGAGTAAAAAAGAATATGCTTGCAAAAACGCTCTGAATTTTCCTTGAGAATGTTATGTACTGAAAATGATTTTTTTCTTTTTTCGTTGAAAATGTTATGTATTGAAAGTAAGTTTTTTCTTTTTTCGTCGAGAATGCCATGGAGTTGTTATTCCATAGAAAGCGCATGTAAAAACGAGACAAGAGTCATGAACAATTTGTTCCAAGCAAAATACGTAAATGGTCAATGTTTAATACCCGAGAAAGCAGAAGACAATAAAACAAAATACAAAAATATGCGAATCTTATGCTAAAATATTCAAATAATCTTATGTAAGGAAGTTTTACTGTATTTCCTCCGTGTTTTGTAATCCCGTTAATTTTCAACGTATGCTAAATTGTTGAATAAAAATAGAAAATTGACATAATAAATGAGTGAACCGATAGGTATAATTCAAACTGAAAAGATTATTATGAGACGATCTTGTTTATTTGTGCACTTTCCGTTCATGCTGTCGTGGTAAAAACTATATTTTACTGCATTCAGAGCCGCAAACTAGTCTACCTGTATCTTTAAGCCTTACTTGCTGTCCGCATGCATTGCTTATATCAAAGCCTTAAATTTTTTATATATGCATTTATTAATGCAGAAGTGAAATACAATCATATTTGTTGGTGCAGTGTAATAAATATATTTGTATTAATAAGAAGGTTACAGTACCTATTTACAAAATAACACTAGAGCATGTAGGACGCCGGGGTAACCAGTGATTTCGTTTCCGGCTCTCGTATCGAGAGTCCGGTGTTCGATTCCCGACTCTGGGGTGGTATTTTAAGCAGGCACTATCTATGTCTTTACCTCTAACTTGTTCATGTGAAGTATTCCCAAGGCCCAGTTGGTTCGGAGTCCATGGTAAAAGCTGTAGGTCCTCTCATTCCATTACCATCCTCTTCATCACCCTACCATCGGAGGCAATGGATTCCAGAAATGGACCATAGGCCATATGGGGGGCGCTAGAAACGACGGCACTGGAGCATGGTTTAATAATAGAACCTCGAAAGCTTACTTTTATACGGCTTATGATACACTTATATTGGAAACTTTTGCTCAAGATAAATCTGCAAGCAAGTCTTCTTAGTGTTCAAAACACGAAGACTGTGCGTCTACACTGTTATAAAATACAATAGAAAGAATAGAAACAAATCCTTAAATCTGTGCTTTCACCTTGTCAGTGTATTTTAGAGATGCTTAATTACTTAATTGTAGTAGTTCTAAAACTAGCTAAGTTTTTTTATGATATCCAAGCAGTCTGTTTCTCCAGCATTACATTCAAAACGCTTGCTTAAACAGTTGCATAATTCTAATACGAGAAAATAAACGAGAAAATTATTTTCTGAAATTTCGCTCTATAAACATCTTTGTTTGTAAAATATCTTTACAAGATTTAGAAATATAAGCAAAGATACCGAAGAAATGAAAAATCCTAACTCAGATTTCTTCTTCTTTAACGGATTACCCTTCTGTTGTAGGACTAATACACCAATGGCCTTCAAGCCAATGCCGTGGGTCAGTAGCCTGCCTAACTATGCTTTTTGTATGCATATATTTATTTCAAGTTGATGAATTCACTCTTTATGAAATCAATTGGAAAATATAGATGATATTTAGAGTATTTGATCATATTAGTACCTGTTGAGTATATACTTGAAGTAATTCAATTTGTTTCTCTACGTTTTTTCATTGTTTTCTTTGGACTTATATAACTTATTCAGTAGTAGGTCTTAGTTTTGCAGGTTTGTAGAGTGAAAATATGTGAAGGTGTTATTGCTTTGAATTTTACTCGTAATTTTGTATAACTGCTTAAGAGACAGGCAAAGCCTTACTACGCCAAACAGAGGGAAAAAAGCACATAATTTATGTAAAATCACGTTTGTGGCATTAACAATTTCCTAAATTATATTTTGTTTCTCGTGATGTCATAGGAGGAGCATGGCGTTTCAAACCCAGCATACAACTACCGGGTTTTTTAAAGTTTTGACTCTCGCTCCAACGTTATTATCTATAAAAAATTGTGTAATTAAACCAGTTCTGCAAATATCTCGATTAATATGAAGTAGATAGAAACATAAACTTTCGCAAGATTAGTTTGTAAAAGAATTATAAAAGTAAATAACAGAGGAGAGAGAAAGACATATGAATTAACACTAAGAGCTTTTCCACTTTTTATGTGGAATTTTGCAAAAATATTTTTCTTTACACCATGTTTCTTAATTATATTTCGAATGGCAAATGATACATACTTGTTAATACAGCATTTCTAGATTTATTTCTGCATCAAGCTTTGGCAGTATTTGCTGTAACGAAAGCAAGTGCAACATGTTAACTAACAGGAAAGTAGTTGCTAAACCGCACATCCTTAAGAACATAATGAGGGGGTGAAAGCTATGCGACTTCCTTTGGACTTCTCTAGTGGATACCGGAAATTCATTGTTGTGAAGGTTGGTACTCCTGCAAGGAATGCAACCCTTCCACGGTTTCGTTCTTGGAAAAGATAACAGATCACACAGCTAAATTTTGCCTCTTTGAGTCATCAATGTGAACATTGGAAATTTTGAATTGTAGAAGCTAGAGATTTCAAATTGTTATTCAGACTTGTGATTTTAACTATCCAAACTTTGATCTGATTTGGCCACATTTTTGTTTTTTTGTTTTTAATGTTCCATTTATACCCCGCCTTTAACTGCAATGGCCATATCGGCGGCGTTTTAACTTTGGAACTATCAACAATTATTGTATTAACTCTTATACAGCCGTCATTAGATTTCTGATTTTTCTTGGGTTTTATAACTTTCAGACTCTGAGAAGGATAGGGAATAATCTTGGTTAGAAGAATATTCCCACCCCACCCGGAATCGAACCCGGACCCCTCCAACAGCAGGCAGGTACTCTACCGATTGAGCTATGAGGCTACTAACCGTCACCACTGCTTTTAAATATCTATACCAATTTTTGTGCAGCAATGTCTTTTTTTTACTTTCTCTACTACGTATAGTAAGTAGGGGAAGTATTGCATTCCACCCAAAAATTCGATACCGAGATTTCACCGGAAATACATGTTTTGAGACCACCTGAATCCAAAAAAAGCATTTTTGGAAACATGTCCGTGTGTGTGTCTGTGTGTGTGTCTGTGTGTGTGTGTCTGTGAACAGCATAACTCAAAAACGAACAGTCGGATAAACACCAAACTTGGTATTTAGGTTCAGTATCTTCCAGAGATGCGACACGAAGGTTTTCAAGAAAATCCCCCCACCCCAGACTACCCTTTACATGGAACATTTTTCGAAAATTTTAATTTTCTCAAAAATGGCTCTAACGATTTTGATTAAAATAACATATGTTTAAGATAATGTCATGAGAAATGAAATGTATATCTCGAATTTTCTGGGAATGTCTCCAAAAGTATTCTTCATTGTGAACGACTTTTGCATAACTGGTAAACCATAAGAGATAGACAAAATTTTACTACACAAAAAATGTAGATCGCGTTAAAATACACAACTTACGTCATATACATTTCTTTTGTTGAGTGAACCGTTTTCGAGATATTGCTTGTTATTTCGCTTAATTTTCCAATACTTATACTTTTTCTCAAATTCGTTATTCATTTTTTATGTCCTGGACATGCAAAGAGAATGGAATTCGCCACATAGCAACCAGCGTTAAAATATTTGACTATCGCTTAAAACCTACCATATTCCCCTTGCATCTACAAGAAAATTAGCAATAAGATTGACATCTCGATATCTCGATTAACATGAAGCATATGGAGTATAAGCGTTTGTAAAATTAGATTGTACAAGAGTAGAGAAAGTCATGTGAGTGTAACACATCAGAATTTTTTTAATTTGCTTGCTCTTCTTAAAACTCGTGTCAGGAGAAAGGCTTTGAGTGCAGGAGTACAAATTAAAAGCGTACAATTAATTTAAAGGCCAACAGAAAGATTTAAACAGCATAGCCATCTAAAAATACCGATAAATCAGCTGTTTCCAAATGTCATAGGGATATGAAAATTCTCAGGGAGGTTCTCCAATATTCAAATAATTTTTAAGAGCGAAAACTAGAAAAAGCACTTGAAGATATAAAGCGAACTGTATATACTCACTGTATGTTGCGACGGAAATGTTTCTTACGTAATATTTGTAGCGTAAGTTATTAGAATTTGTAGATCATATGTTGTGCTGCTTTACTTCACGCGTTGCCATCTTGTGACGTCACTCCTTTGTCTGGTTCGTAGCTCCCTCTGGCGTAGCAATTTGTATCAGTTTTAAAATAATTCACTTTAAATTTTCTCCGGCTAGCTATTTAGGTCGACATTTAACTCTTGCAGGGTGTGAATCGGAAAGGAATCTTTTATCCAGAAATGATACTGATGAAGAAATTGGTTTTATAACTTTTATTGTCGAACACGTTCACTAACACTTTTTACATATTGAGATAGATACCAGCCAAACTGAAACTGTTTGTAATAACTTCTTATTTATCACTTTTAACTCGCATACTTCAACTTTATGTAATTTTTTAAATGTATGATACTTTATAATAATTCTCGTAATTCTGCTGCGCGTAACTTGACGAAATGAAGGACTGGCTGACGATGTGTAGTGTACACGAAATTTTGATGAACTGAACGGCAAGCTACCTCGGGCCTGGCTTATTTATACGCTTGCCTCAAGATACGCCTAAAGATTATAAATGAACTGCTATTGGCTAATAAAACGCGCCAACATTAGCGTCTATTTGAATATCCAATGAAAACCACTAATACATATTGCTTTTAGGGAAACATTCTAGAAGCTTCTACCGAAAAGGCGCGAAATATTACGCAACTTCCTTGTTCCCGGTAATGATAAACAACTCACCCCCTTGCTGCATTATTGCGTTATTGTTGACAGTTTCAGTAAAGCCGTATATTATTATTTACCAATAATAATTACAATTAATAAACATCAGAAATCAATGTCACATAAAAATACATATTCATATTACTATCATTAATTACATCTGAGTAATTTGTGATACAAATTACCGTATCATATGCCCCACTAGAAACATAATTATAAATATTTATAACTTGTTTAGAAATTTTAAAATTGTGTTTTTAGTCTCCTGAATCTTGGAACACACGCTATCACTTTCACTTCACACGCATTTAACATACGACATATGTTTTATCTCGCCACTACTTACTGGCTCTGGTTCAATTAATTTAGATATTAATCTGACATCACAAATTTTTTTTATAGCAAATACTTTACCCTACATTATTAAATCACTGTTACCAAATTGTTTACTTTCTTAAGTTGTTGACAAAAATTTATGCGTTCAAGAAATTTTGTAATTATTACACATATTTACCAAAATATTCACCCTTTACATATATTTAAATCTCTTAAATCTAAGTAATGTTTCACATGTTCTGTTTGCTACATAAGTATTTGTTTTTAATTATTTTTACCATTTTTTTTGTTATTCTGAATTTTATTTTAACAATACTCTTGGAATAGTATTTATATACTTTACTTTACTATCATATTAAGTTTCAATCTTTGCATTCTTAATTTTCAAATGTTGTTACAGCTATTAAAAAATGTTATTTTTTTCTTTTAAATATTTATTTCTTTTTATTTTTCTATATCTTTTTTTTTTTGAATTTATTTCTGTTTTCTCATGACATATATATATTTAGTTAACCCTCTTACGTTCCAATACATTTCTCTGCAAGTCATCTTTACCTATCCAGCATTTACTTTACACCTTATTGCTATTTACCCTCCTGGATCAAATTGTGTGTGGCTAAACATTACTCGTAGCCGTAACCTAACCTTCAAATTTTTGTTCATGAATAACCTCTTGTATTCATATGAAATTTCGTCTCCTGATAATATTTGAAAACAATCTACAGTTTCTTGAACTACACATCTTTTAACAACTTTCATTTTCAATTCTTCTGCTATCTTTTTAATCTGAGAATACTCTGACAAATCTGTACTAAACTGTACTGGACTGGAGTTTTCATTTTGAACATCTTGGTTCAATTTATTTCTTTGCATTTCTGATATTTCCCCTCTGAAATTAACTTGCGCCTCATTTATATCTACATTCCTAACCTCTTTTATCTCTCTTAGCTCACTTGAAATACTACTCATTTGACTTCCTAACTCTGTACATTCTACATTAACCTCACTTTCTTTGTTATCTCTTTCCCTACTCGTGTCTAGCATTTTCTTTGAAATTTCTCCTATCTCACTTGCTATTACTTCCTCATTTTCATCTCTCATTTTTGGCATACTACTATTTAAATTTACATCTTTCTTTTCAATTTCTTCACTGCTTTGATCTACTGCTTGCTCTAATTTCTCATTCCTCCTACCAATACTTTCAATTGATTTCCTGTTTTGTTCTAAGCTCTTACCAATATCTTCCCTTAATTCCCTATGACTCTTTTGCATATCTTCCCTGTTTTGATCTATTTTCTTTTCTAATTTCTCATTATTCTTACAAATTTCTTCCCTTATACTCTGAGTTAATTTTTGTTCTAATTTCTCATTATTCTTTTGCATATCTTCCCTCAATTGATCTGTAATACTCTTACTAATATCTTCCCTTAATTCCCTATGACTCTTTTGTATATCTTCCCTCATATTTTTCATATTTATCATCATTTCCATCATCATACTAGCATCAAAATTAACATTTCCTGCTATTCTATTCTCACTTTCTGCACTAACATTTTCATCCTCAAATCCTAAAAAGTCTGAGCTATTTCCTGTAACTTGTATTGGATCACATCTAACTGTTACACTATCTCCCTCCATAATTATTTCTTCTGTATTATTGGTAGCCGTTGTTTTTTTAATCCTACCACTCCTCATTAACATTTATTTACCCTTTTTTTTTCTAAAAAAAAATTAAGATACTCTAACTTACTGATGCTGTCCGTTGCTGTTACTTTGATGTCCAGCGTTCTGCCCCATTCTCCTAGATTTGTATGTCGCTTCTGCGTTGTGTTGTGATGAATCTACGTCGTCTCGATGTTTTTGTTGTTGAATTACCCTGTTGCCTTGTAGTCTCGGAATTACGATGTCCAATTATCCATGTAGTCTGTCGTTCCTTTTGTTTCTGGAATCTGCGTCTTGTAGATCATTTCACTGCTCCATTCATTCCTTCCTGGTTATGTTGATTCATTCCTGGTCGTGTTCCTTTCCTGGTCACTTCGCCTTCCTTTCCTGGTTATCGCGCCCCACGTTCTGGGTGCCAATTATGCGACGGAAATGTTAATTTTGATTTGCCATTATTATAGCACCACGTTTGGATGCCAATTTGCAACGGTATTACAAATAATGTTGATGCTTGTGATGTTTATGTATGTGTGTTTACTTCACGCGTTGCCATCTTGTGACGTCACTCCTTTGTCTGGTTCGTAGCTCCCTCTGGCGTAGCAATTTGTATCAGTTTTAAAATAATTCACTTTAAATTTTCTCCGGCTAGCTATTTAGGTCGACATTTAACTCTTGCAGGGTGTGAATCGGAAAGGAATCTTTTATCCAGAAATGATACTGATGAAGAAATTGGTTTTATAACTTTTATTGTCGAACACGTTCACTAACACTTTTTACATATTGAGATAGATACTAGCCAAACTGAAACTGTTTGTAATAACTTCTTATTTATCACTTTTAACTCGCATACTTCAACTTTATGTAATTTTTTAAATGTATGATACTTTATAATAATTCTCGTAATTCTGCTGCGCGTAACTTGACGAAATGAAGGACTGGCTGACGATGTGTAGTGTACACGAAATTTTGATGAACTGAACGGCAAGCTACCTCGGGCCTGGCTTATTTATACGCTTGCCTCAAGATACGCCTAAAGATTATAAATGAACTGCTATTGGCTAATAAAACGCGCCAACATTAGCGTCTATTTGAATATCCAATGAAAACCACTAATACATATTGCTTTTAGGGAAACATTCTAGAAGCTTCTACCGAAAAGGCGCGAAATATTACGCAACTTCCTTGTTCCCGGTAATGATAAACAACTCACCCCCTTGCTGCATTATTGCGTTATTGTTGACAGTTTCAGTAAAGCCGTATATTATTATTTACCAATAATAATTACAATTAATAAACATCAGAAATCAATGTCACATAAAAATACATATTCATATTACTATCATTAATTACATCTGAGTAATTTGTGATACAAATTACCGTATCAATGTATATATATACATACTCACTGTATGTATATACAGTATACACTGTATGTGAGTACAGTATATATACAGTATATATACAGTATATATAAATAAATAATCAGAGAATTATGCTGGCCAGTTTAAGAAACAGCATTGAGAGCTAAACAATAAATCCAACAGTGACAGTTAAAGAGATTGCTCTACCATTACTCTGTATCTTTATAATTATTTCTTTTTTGGAATTAATTCCATCAATTGACCTAATAGTGGTTGAAACTATGAAGCCCGGGACTTAGAGTACTTACAAAAATTGTAAGTCGCCATTGGAGTATGTCATCTCAATACAATTTGAGATATCCTTGTGGTTTACCGGGAAAAATGCGAATCAGTTGGAGAATTTAATGGCGTGCCGGCATGTTGCCGTGGTACTCAGTGATTAGAGCAACCGGACGGAGACCGAGAGATCCTGGTTCAAATCCCGGCTATGGCATTGAATTTTTCAGTCGTCTGATTCTACCTTTACATTTCTTTTTTTGTGTATTTTCTCTTTTTGTATTTTTCTTTCTTTCAACGGTTGTTCTTGCTGCATACGGCATCATAGGCACCACACTCAGGAACTTGTTTCCGGGTCTAAGTGTAGGTACCACCTTCCCGGCAGTTATGAGTCATAAAGTTCGAGGAAAACCTCGAAAACACCCAAGTGTTGGAGGACGGTCCTTGCGAAACGTGAGCCGCGAACCCTCCGTTCACGAGTACGTGCCTTAACGACCTCGGCCACCCGTAACGGGGTATTCATAGCTATTTAGAAATGACTGGTATAAACATAATTTCTATCTCCTACCTTTAAATCCGATGAGTACTTGCTAGAAATGGTTTCGAGACATTCTTTGTAGGTGCAGGGGTAAATGAGAAAGCTAAAACTAAGTCAGTCGTCTGGAAAGCAAGCCCATATTTTGTCTAGCTTTGATAATAGCACTATTTACATAAGCAAAACAGGGGAAAGAATGACCATTTACATTTCAAATCGCATTGCTTAAAATATTCGAAAATATAAACAAAATAAAATCTACTATGTTACATTCAGATGAATTTCACTAGCCACTGTGGTTTAGGTGTTTCTAAAAATCTTCTACGAACTATTCTTGCAAAAGCTTATTTTTCTATCTAGTTAATGTTAATCAAAATAAATGTTGCTAAATGATCTCATTACACATGCGCGTACAAAGGAGATGCAAGAGGCTGAAGCGATAATCAAATGTTTAAAAAGCGGATCGCTATATGTAGCGATGGCGCTTAAAAAATGACAGTACTGAAAAATTGAAACCAATTGCACCGAATATCTTGGTCATTTGAAATAAACTGTGTGGTTTAAAGAGATCCGCAATGTGTATGTGATAAGCTTATTTCTATCTCTTATTGTTTACCAGTAATACACAATTATACAAAAGTCATTCCGAATGAAGACAATTTCACAGGATAGTTTGGTGTAGTAGGATTTTCTTGAAAATCTTCGTGTTGTGTCCTGGAAGGATGGTGAATTTGAGTATAAGTTTTACATTTAAACGAACTTTCTTTTCTGTGTTATGCTGTTCACAGGCGCGCGAACTTTTACTAAAATGTTCTTTCTAGTTTTAGGGGACTTAAAAATGTATTTATGGCCAAATATCGATATAGAATTTTTTGAGTGGAATGCAGTATTTCCTCTAACTGCTGTAAGTAGGTACTAAAGGAATTAAAAAAAGAAATTAAAATATCTGTAATATTGTTAACGCCGCAGAATCTTTATTTGACATATAATTTTAACAGCATCCACGTTTTACTCAAAACCAATAGTTATTTTCGAGAAAATTAAAAAATAACAGAAACTTGGGGTGAGGAAACTGTTGAAAATCTTCACCTTCCGAACCTGAAAGGTGGTGGTCTCAGGTAAGTTTGGTGTCAGTCTGACTTGTACAGATTTTTTTTTTAATTCAGGGGATTTCAAGACTTGAGATTAACAATTTTTGCTAGAAGTAATACCTAGTTCCTTTACGATACTTCAGCAATAGAGAAAGTAAACATTGCAACTTGAATCAGTGAATATGCACGGACGTGTTAAAAGTTTTAATTAATGAAAAGATTTATTATATTTGTAAATAGATACACTACATGATCAAAAGTATCCGGACAACTGGCTGAAAATGACGTACAAGTTCGTGGCGCCCTCCATCGGTAATGCTGGAAGTCAATATGGTGTTGGTCCACCCTTAGCCTTGATGGCAGCGTTCACTCTCGCAGGTATACTTTCAATCAGGTGCTGGAAGGTTTCTTGGGGAATGGCAACCCATTCTTCACGGAGTGCGGAACTGAGGAGAGGTATCGATGTAGGTCGGTGAGGCCTGGCACAAAGGCGGCGTTCCAAAACATCCCAAAGGTGTTCTATAGGATTCAAGTCAGTACTCTGTGCAGGCCAGTCCATTACAGGGATGTTATTGTCGTGTAACCACTCCGCCACAGCCCGTGCAGTATGAACAAGTGCTCGATCGTGTTGAAAGATGCAATCGCCATCCCCGAATTGCTCTTCAACAGTGGGAAGCAAGAAGGTGCTTAAAATATCAATGTAGGTCTGCGCTGTGATCGTGCCACGCAAAACAACAAGGGGTGCAAGCCCCCTCCAGGAAAAACACGGCCACACCATAACACCACCACCTCCGAATTTCATTGTTGGCACTACACACGCTGGCAGATGACGTTCACCGAGCATTTGCCATACCCACACCCTGCCATCGGATCGCCACATTGTATACCGTGATTCGTCACTCCACACAACGTTTTGTCACTGCTCAATCGTGTAATGTTGACGCTCCTTACACCAAGCGAGGCGTCGTTTGGCATTTTCCTGCGTGGTGTGTGGCTTATGGAATCCAAGGTTTCTCACCTCACACCTAACTGTCATAGTACTTGGAGTGGATCCTGATGCAGTTTGAAATTCCTGTGTGATGGTATGGATAGATGTCTGCCTATTACTCTTTACGCCCCTCTTCAAATGTCGGCGGTCTCTGTCAGTCAGCAGACGAGGTCGGCCTAAACGCTTTTGTACTGTACATGTCCCTTCACGATTCCACTTCACTATCACAACAGAAACAGTGGACCTTCGGATGTTTAGGAGTGTGGAAATCTCGCGTACAGACTTCTGACACAAGTGACACCCAATCACATGACCGTGTTCGAAGTCCGTGAGTTCCACGGAGCGTCCCATTATGCTGTTTCACGATCTAATGACTACTGGGGTCGCGGATAATGAGTACCAGGCAGTCGGTGACAGCACAGTCCACCTAAGATGAAAAACGTATGTTTGTGGGGGTGTCCGGATACTTTTGATCACATAGTGTACATACGAGAAGAGTCAACAGAGGTGCCAGCCAAAATTGAATTTGACGTACTTTTCTGCTGATTTATCTACAAATCTTGGATTTTTGGGCTCCTAAAAACAAATTACAGGCACCTAAAGTAGGATCTAAAATTATCAAAATATTCATTAAACATACAGTTTTGGCACCTAAAAGTAGTTTTCAGAATCTAGACATTTTAGTTTATGTATCTGAAATGTATCTTCACGTTCTAAAAGATTAAAAATTTAATTCATTATTTGGCACTAAAAATTACACAGTAAGAACATGAATAATCTACTAAATGGTTATAGCTAGAGCTATTTTATATGTCTTAAATTATGAATTTTTGGTTGCTAATGCATAAAATGGGTTTATAAAGTTGAAAACACACTTTCACATACACTCTCTGTGTGGTTAATGTCTGTACACTAGAAATATATCACTGTGATATTCGCTTCAACAGTCTAGAGTTGATATGGAGACATCCCGCAAAATGTTGTTTGAAAAATACAGTTGTTAAGAACAGGAATGTAAAACAACTGTTTAAAATACATTTGGAAAAGGAAAAATAGAAAATGTTTGTGAACATGTGTATGATGTGACGAGGATGGGACTAATTCAAGTTTCCAGACGATAGAGCAAAGCTTGTTAGAAGGGTGGCCGTGGTGAAAGGAGGTAAATTATTGACGTGTAACTCTGGTTCCAAATATAGTTTAATTATCTAAATACTACTCTACAGTAAACATGTCAGCAAGATTTAGTTGGCTACAATTCCACTCTACATTACTACAAACATGTCTACCAGTGATAAGGCTGCAAGAGACGAGTTTACTGGGGTACGAAGAAGGTTGGACTTCTCACGTTCCGGCAGTTTGCGACATAGCCGAAGATTAGATTATAGATTAAAAGGTTTAGTGTCGCAGATTCCTGTTAGTGCATGTCTAGCAGAGCGCGAGCCGAAAAGCTCTTAAGTTTAAATACTCGAAGAGTATGCTGACAAGTGCTTTAGAGAGCACTGACGTAAGCGGGTGTCAGCATGATTTGCATAATTCACCCACGTGTCGAACTTTTCATGAAGTTGAGGTGATCATATCCCTAAAATCTATATGATGTAACTCCTGCTTGCATAAGAATCCGGGAAATGACTCGCAAGAATTCTAAAGCCAATTTCTGGATTTTCTGAAAGAAATATTGTTCTGAATGTCTCGAACTTCACATAAAATTAGATTGATCATGTTACAATATCACAGTTAATGAAGGGGACGAAGTATTTGTGAGTCACGACACGATGGGAAATACGCCACTGACCCTTCTTGCTCTTTGGCTCAGATTTGTATTGAGTCAGCGAGTAATGTCAAAGAGACCAGGAGGGGACTAGTATTTTTTTTCTACCAAGAAGCGAAACTACCAGCTAAGTGCTAATATAAACCATCATTTCCCCGGAACGTCTCATTCCTTCAACCAAACTATTACAAAGTACCTCTTTGGATCGAACCAACCCCATGATATCAAGACCTTATCAGTCATTCCTGCATGAAAAAATCTGATGTGTTACACTCACATGACTTTCTCTACTCTTGTAAAACTATTTTTACAAACGCTTATTCTCATATGCTTCATGTTAATCGAGATATCGAAATGTTAATCTTATTGCTAATTTTCTTGTAGATGCAAGAGAAGATGGGCTTTAAGGGATAGTCAAATATTTTAAGAGCTGGTTGCTATGTGGAGCATTCCATTCTCTTTGCATTATCAGCACAAAAAAATGAATAGCGAATTTCCATTTGCAAAAAGTATAAGTATTGGAAAATTTAAGGGAATAATAAGCAATATCTCGAAAATGGTTCACTCAACAAAACAAATGTATATAGCATAAATTGTTATCAACATGTTTTGTGTAGTAAAGCTTTGTCTATCGTTATGGTTTACCAGTTATGCAAAAGTCGTTCACAATGCAGAATACTTTTGGAGACATTCCCAGAAAATTCGAGATATACAATTCATTTGCCATAGAATGCCTTAAACTTATGGTATTTTATTCAAAATCGTTAGAGCCATTTTTGAGAAAATTAAAATTTTCGAAAAAATGTTCGATGTAAAGGGCAATCTGGGGCGGGGGGATTTTCTTGAAAACCTTCGTGTCCCATCTCTGGAAGATACTGAACCTAAATACCAAGTTTGGTATTTATCCGACTGTTCGTTTCTGAGTTATGCTGTTCACAGACACGCACATGGACATGTATCCAAAAATGCTTTTTTTGGATTCAGGGGGCCTCAAATATATATTTCCGGTGAAATCTGGGCATCGAATTTTTGGGTGAAATACAATACTTCCCGTACTTACTATACGTAGTAGAGAAAGTAAAAATTAATCGTGCAACAAAAATGATAAAAAAGTTAGCCCTTTTTAGGCTCGAAACGTTAAAATAGGTTTCAATTATTAAAATAGGCATTTTAAGCATCATAAAACCCCTTCCATTCACTTATATACTGTATAAACGTGAAGTTATTTTAGTTTAGTTTATTCTTACACATGAGCAATAGGTATTTATCTTAAAGTCGAGGCCTAGTCATTGAAAAATAAACATCGGCATCAAGGAAATACTAAATTGTAGAAAGAACTAGGCAAAAATGAAGAGAAATAGGGTTTTCCATGACGATGTATACGCTCGGCGCTGAATACAACGCCGACCAGAAACCATTGCACAGTTTATTGCTATTAGAAATAATTTAAGGTCGCAAAGTATAGATCCATGCTGTGCGCATGCGGAAGGGGGCGGGGGACAAACGCGACTTTCTATGTTCATTTCCTGTTATTGTATTTACTAATCATACAAACATTGACTTTCTATCCACTTATTTGTCTAAACATACTTTCAGCAAGTATGCACGATATGAAAACAAAACAAGATTGTTTATAGCTAAAGACAAACAAAATATGACATTTTATATTTAAAACCATTAAGAGGACAAATGTTTTTATGTTTTGTCGTGTGTATAGTTCAATACACGTGACAAGAAATTCCACATTTTGCTAAAATCTCCATATTTTATGAAACATCTTCATATTTCTTCATATTCTGTATGATTTGCAAATTTTTGCTTTTGGAATAATTTACATTAGCAATGAATCGGGTTTCCGTATATTCTATTTAGGTTTTTTTCCGTGAAACGCATTTAAAAACCCAAGCCATTCTTTCCAGGAAGGAGCACAGTTGAGAAAATTTAGCTTTTCCTCTATGTGACGTCGCGTGTAAAATTAAACGTATTCTTGAAGGGTTTTTGTTTTCGCAAACCGTACTTTTAGTGGCATATTAGTATTAAGCAAGGACAAAGCAACCAGTAACTTCTTTCCTATAAAACGTTAAGGGTTTCACCATAATTGAAACGCATAAGCTCCGTGTAATTTGTTGTATTTCATTTGATATTTTATTATTAAATAATTTATTAAATATTAATAAATAATTAAAATTAAATATACGTTTTTTTTCAAACTAATGAAGTGAAGCTGATACAAACCCATATAAAGTATAAGATGTTTTGGCTTTAATACGAGAATAAGTAATGTTTTGGAATTTTTCTTTATATTTTTACATTTTGGAAAATGTTTCTTTTACTTTTATGTCTTCATAACATTAACATCTTTGTGTTGGGTCGTTTCTTAGTGGAAGAAAGTATTACGGATTACCTATTAGCATAAGTTTTTTCGTCTGTCCGTCCGCAAGTATGCATGAAGTAACACACCATCCACCGTTCTGGTTTTATATGTACGACTTTGAAGAAAATTTATCAGTATATTTTAAAATGTTATTTAAATTGCTTCAGAATTAAGTGTAGTTAAGATTTAGGACTTGGAAAAGTCCAATGAGACTGAAAAATTCAATGTCATAGACGGGACTTGAAGCGCGGATCCTATACTTTTCGTGCCGCTGCTCTGACCCATTGAACTAACACGGCGACATGCCGGCCCAACATTAAATAATTCTCCAGCTGACTCATATTTTTTTCGGTATACTACAAGGCGTGTTTAATCTCAAATCATTTTGAGATAGCAAACCTCAATGGCGACTTATAATTTCTTAAGTGCCTTAAGTCCCGGGCTTCATAGATGCCACTATTAGATCAATATATTTTTCTTTCTTTCTTTCTTTCTTTCTTTCTTTCTTTCTTTCTTTCTTTCTTTCTTTCTTTCTTTCTTTCTTTCTTTCTTTCTTTCTTTCTTTCTTTCTTTCTTTCTTTCATCCTTTATTTTTTTGGGAAGTGGTGCACTTACGAAACAGAACTTTTTAACACAAAGGTATGATTTTAATTTCTCTGCAATCTACTTCAGAAGGTAGAGGAAGTATCGTAATATAGCCAGAATTTCGATATCGAGGTTTCACATGAAATAGCAATAAATCCAAAAAGGCATTTTTAGAAAAAGGTGTATGTCTCTCTGTATGTTTCAACCTACCTCAAAAATTAAATATCAAACTTTGTGTATAAGTTCAGCATATTCCAAGAAGCGACACGTAGACATTTCAATAAAGTTCCCCATCCTCATTCTACTCTTGCATTGAACATTATTCGTTTCTTTCTTTTATACATTTATCGTCAAAAAATGTCTCAAACGATTTTGATTAATATTCGGCATAATTAAGATATTTGTATGCCTGATAAAATGTACATCTTCAGTTTTCCGTAAAGTTTCTATAGATGGAATTGTTTTTATAGTTTTCTATAACTAGCAAATCAAAAGTGATAGTCAAAAGCTTACTATAGGAAATATGTAGAGCCCGTTAAAATATAGAATTTAACTATAAATGTTTGCGTAGTGCTAGTCGTTTTGCAAATAATGTAAGTTGTATGATTACTCTTTCCAAAGCATGTCATCCAACAGACATGCTTGAAAGTTTGCGATTCTCCTTTTTCCTTACATGCTAGAGCACGTTCCCTTAACACAACTAAACATTTGAGTGGTTTCCTTATGTTTAAAGTAACTAACCGCCTATTATTTAATTTTAAATTATTGGTAAGACAAATTGTATCGCGAATAACATTACCTGAATAGAAGGATAATTTTTTTATATGAATAGTACAATGCATTACGAATAAGATATGTGCAAATTTGTTACGAGTAGAGAAAGACGTGTGAGTGTTCGCATCAGTTTATTTTTAAAATGTTTAATTATACTCAAAATTTGTTGGAAAGGAGCAATAACTTGTTTGACAGTTATTAGTGTACCAAAACCATTATTTGCAACGTGTTTCCGTGAACAACAGTTTTTTCTGAAAATAATTGGAGCCATTAAGTAGGCCTACAGATGACGTGATTTAGAAAACATAAACATGTAACGTGGAATAGAATGAAAACTCTTATGAAATAACTAAAACCTTGACACAACTTGTGTATTTTAATTAACTCTTAAAGTTCTTGCTGTAGTAGATACCTATTTGTCTGTGTCCTGTGATTCTCCAGTTATGCAAAATCGATCACAACTTCACAGGTTTATGGGAAATTATATATAATTAATCATGTACATATATGAAGTTTATATTGTTTTAATACAAATCATAAAACCATTTTTGAGAAAATAAAAATATGTTTCTATCTAAAGGGTAGTTAAAGGTGGAGGAATTTACCTGAAAATATTCGTCTGGTATGCTTAAAGAATGTCACTCAACTATGAAATTTAGTATTTATCCGACATTTTGTTTTTGAGTTATGCTGCGCATAGACATACACACATGAACATTTCTCTGAATGGGTTTTGGAGTTTAGTGGAGCTCAAAACGCGCATCTCAGGTAACAGCTCGATAGATATGTAACTTTTGGGTAGATTACAATACTTTCTCTAATTTGATGGTAGAGAAAGTAAAAATGGGAAATTTGCAATTTGACCCATCCTTTGAACATGTGTAGATAACCTATTTAGCGAATCTAAATCATTATTAGTTTTATGTAAATAGTCGTAGCTAATGGTCAGTCTTGCCGAATATTTGGACAAAATTATCTACTTCTTTTTTGCGCAATCTCATGTCTGCACACCAAACTTAGTTCAGGCACAGAGGATGAATATAGATGATCGTAGGACTACGTCCTTTAATCTAGAAAGAACCATCTGTAATGTTTTGGTTTTTCGGAGATATCCACAATTCACTCTCAGCCAAAACCTGCTAAAGGTGTATTGATTGTTTCATCGTAGCGATAATGATCGCTCCAAAAGCAATGCTGCGCAGTTTTGTTTTGATTTGGTCGTCCAAGTACAGAAATCAAAGCCCTAGAAACTCCATAATTCATATCCCTGTAAGGCACGGGGAGAAGGAATGAAAATGGCTTTTGAATAGCACTTCCTGTAGAGGAATTAAAATACTTGTGGTCAGGTCAAGTATTTATTTACTTCCCCTTTCTTTCCACGTGCGGAAACTTTATAAATTACAGTAATTTTCGCCATAAGAAACGGAGTATTTCCCTTTTTTTTTTTTTAGAAAACGAGCACCGTTTTTCTAAATAATTTCTACATCCCTACCTTCGATAAGTATAATAAACGTAATTAGGAAAGTCGGGGTTTACGAAAACGTACGAAAAACACGACACAGTAACCCCGCCTACATCCCCGAAGCGTGTACCCCTCCGAACTCCCCCTCCCTGCACTAACCCCGCCCTAGTGTGCCCTGAGCTCATCACCATTGTATAATCAACAGGAATTCCCCTCCAAAACCACCCCCGGGGCGCGTGGCCCTCCCCCTAGAACCAACTCACCCTCACCGCCGCCGCCAACACCGCCTCCTCCCTCTTTTGCACCTCGGGTTTAAAGTTGACTGCACTATGCCGACTCGGGCCAGTCGGGTTGTCGTCGCTGCAGAAGAGGGAAAGAGAAAGAGAGAGATACACTCAAATGTTGGCAAAGGCGGCGGTGGTGTAAACCTGAAGATTGAGCCCGGAACGTTAGTATCACCTGTTGCGGCCAATGGTCGACCAGTAGCCCGCCAGCTTGCTTTGTTCCTACACGTGATTCTTGTCGGCAGCTTTACATTTCAACCAACATTATTGTAGGGAAGCGATTCACGTAACAATGCTGTGGAGAACAGTGTAGTGCGAACAGTGTCTTAACTATTCCCTTATAAGAGCATTACTGAAGTCAAGAGTGTGTCAAAGTTGCTTGTTTATTCCCCAGTGACATTTGTGAAAAACTGCCGGTGCCAACCTTGACCAGAGTGGGCGTTACTGCTTCTGAAACGTAAGTATTGCTTGTGTTAAAAGCTCCAAAATTGTGTAATATATCATGAATATTGGGCAATTAATCAAATAACTATATATTCGATGTACGATTATTGTAGCTTTGCGATGAATTTTGAGCATAAGAAAAGGCTATGTCAAAGTTTGCAATTGTCCTTTCAATTGTTTTCGTAGAATTACCTTTTTCATGATGATGCGCAGTGTTTCTGCAGAAAATACTTTAAGAATAATTAATAATATATACATAATCATATATGCAGTCAATGTTGCTAATATGAAATGTTCCTCACATCAGGTAACAGTTTTTTTCTGTGGCAAATCGATGTACACATATAAAATTTATTCAAATTGGCATTCTCATCTAACGTCTGTTTTGCCAAATTAATGCGAAATGTGTTCATACATCTTCAAAAACTGGTGTTAGTCACACTATCTGTAAATTTGTAACTGTAGTACTTAAACACTATGTAAGAAAATCTATATTTGCATTTTGCATTTGCTAATAACATTTTTTGCATTTGGTTGTAACTGCGCCTTTAACTAATGTTTCTTGGTATGATAATGATCTCGAGATACAAAAACAGAGACATAATTATCAAGTGACGGGAAATATGAAATTAAATGATGGAAGAAAACTAAAAGATCCTTGATAAAATGCCAAAAGAAAGAAAGAATGCTTTATGAAACTCACTAGCTTAATTACTCACTGTCTAGTCATGCCTAAAGCTCTTGAGTCTGGAAAAAATATTAAGGAAACCGTGCTTCAAAAGCAAATCGAAATACATAGCAAAGTCTAATACACACAGCCTTTGGATTTCAGGAGATGGACAGTTGTAAATGAAAATAGCTACATACGAAACTACAGATACAATCAGCGTGATATCATTCTCGTTGCGCATTTAGACATATTTTATTGCGTGAGAGATTGCTAAGAATTATCAGAGTGATCATACTGAAATATATATATTTTAATTAACGTCAGGTGAGTATATACGTAGTAAAGCATACCAGGACAAAGCTATTCAGCTAAGAGTTACGAATAAACCAAAATATACATAAGTCGTATCTTTAGCACTCTTAACAATGTTTTTACTAATCTCGCTTTGAAGGTTTCACGAAAACTATCAGTGCTGCAGCATTGATTACTATAACGTAAAACTGTATGCAAAATTCACATTGGCTAAAGTAGGGACACACTTCTGATTATTTTTGTGTCATGTAACAAGAATATCCCGTGATATCTTTCCCATCTGTTGTCTTCACCGTCCACAATTCATTAAGTTTCCAATTTTGCACAAGTTGTAGGAAATTGGAACAGTACAAAAGGAAGCCACTTTTGATTTTCATAGATAAACTTTTTTTCTATTCTATGTACTGAGTGTTTCCTAAATTCTGTATCAATTGTAGAGTAAAATTATCGAGGAAAAAAAACATTATTGCGGCTGAGAAAATAATTTCAACAAACTTTGAATGTGTGGCTTCGTTTTGCTCAAGCAAAGGCTACAGCAGTTTACTTAATGTGTATTATTGTACCTGCACATTTCGAAGAGGTTTACGAGGTTACAATATGGACATGTAGTAGTGATCTAGGATTTGTTTTGCCCATGCTTAATTGTCATTTTATCTTCTAAAGATATAATTATAACGACTGCTGTTCGAGTATAGTGGGAAATCGTTCGCCTATGTCGTATAAATGACCACAGAATTGTCTTCTGTACTATGCGTTTTATTTCTGGTATTTTTTACCGGTCTTACAGTTTCTTACTCTGCTGTTTACCTTGGTTTTTATTGCATTTTATTGCCAGGTGGATGGGGGGGGCTGTGGAAATTGTACTACCAAGTCATGACGCGGCTAGGAAGGATAAGCAGACAAAACACTACGTTTTCACGGGGAATTGAAATCGATTTGAGTTCAATTCCATACTGAATACGATCCGCGTTTCCATTGTTAAATTCAACACGTATTAAGATCGATTTGGATACACTAAGTTCGATAATAAAATAATTCAAGCTTTTATGTTGGTCAACTTGGATTTACGTCGCCGAGCCAGTTAAACATAAGTTAATTTGTTTTTCTGTGTATTTTAAATGGGGTTTGAGGTTTGTGAATGTTTTTGATAAGAATAAATTGCGAATTATGAAAGCGATAAAAGTGGCTTTGCTGTGTGTTTTATTATACATATGATTAATGATTTCCGCTAATAAAAACAAAATGATGACCAACGTGCAACGTGTTACAACGAGTATAGTAGAGGATAGTTAGTATCTTTGGCATATTCAAAACGATTTGAATACGGTAGGTGCTCCATGCAATAAATTTCGGTCCAATTCTGTTTTCTAAGAAAGAGTCAAACTAATGAAGTTTCTGAGCAAAATTCTAGTATTTGCTATATCAATAGGAACTGCTATTTCTGAGGATCTTCCAGTCTGAGACTCAAAGAAGGATACGATTACAAGCATATACCAATGACAAACTTCGGGAATTCGTTTGTAACTCTTAAGTTCTTATTGCTTGAATCCTGTAAACGATAAAATTCTGCGTGTTTGGTTATAAACGTTTGGATTATTGACAGTATAAACGTACCACAAAATTAGCATGCAGTTTCGGCACATTTGAAGAAATGTGTTAATTTTCTTGCTTGTTTAAAAATTTTGCTGTGTACATTCATTTTTGATGACAGTAGAAATAAATGAGAAGGTACCTACTATGATTCAGCGCCCTAGCTTTGAAATATTTTATACTGTGGATGTAGGGGAAATATATAGCAGTAGCTGGGCTTGCAGAAAAGCCTAATATATCATATTTATTTTTAACTAATTTAATACTAGACTAATTTTTGAGCACTGGCTAATTATTAAAGCAGTTGATGCAGAGAGATAACTCTTATTGTCGAAGAGTTGCAGATAATATCTGAAGGTGCATTGTCTTTTGTATTTGTTGAATTTAATGAAATTTCTTTCTGGAAATCCTCTAAAATCAATGGCTTTATTGGCTGTAGTAATTCGGGTGCTTATGTGATATGCTGTAAATTAAGGCTACAGAGCCGAGTAATAACTATTCTACTATAAAGTCATGTTTATTAGCAGTTCAAGCAGATACTAAATCTTGAAAATACATATTTCAAAATGTGAGGGAGTGTGAACCAAATTCTGAGTGCGTCTGTATGAAATGCGTTGTTGATAGGCGTTCTCCCATGTGAATTTGGAAAGGTCATATTTGAGAAATATTCTGTTGCTTTAATTAACTGTTTTTGTTTGTTTGTTTGTAAATTTACCAATATTTGGCTAAATTGTCATACTTGTGCCCACCTACAGTAGGTATAAGGAAGTGATAATGAAATAAATTACCTTAGGAATGAGTTTAGAAGATGATGTGGTCTCTCCACCCGTTTTCGGTTTTCACTTATATAGGCAAATCGCGTGAGAAAGGCAACAAATCACATGCGAAGTGGGTACTGCCAACCTAAATAAGAAGTGAAATGCACTAAATATGCGATGTGCTGTTGTTTCTGCGAACGTGAATTATTCCAATTTTAGACGCTTCTGGGCCGCAACTTGCTACACTCCTCTCCTTCTAAAAAACATCCGTCGGCTACGCTTTGAGGCTGAGGGCCCTCAATCTCTCGGCTATGCTTTGAGGCTGAGTATTTTACCGGCTTCGGTGGCATTATTCATATGTTGGCAGCATTACTTAGAGCAAGCGTAAGACCTAATGCGGGCAAAAGCGATACAAATGCGGGCAAAAGTATGACAATTTACCCCAATAATTTTTATGAAATAACTTAAAATTGCACAAAAATGTTGGAAGCTGTTCAGAGAAATAAAACTATTTTGAAAAAACTCAATAACCTGATATGAACAATGAAACAATATACTAATTTCAGTATATGCACAAACAATAATTATTAATTAATACCTTGCGCACGAAGGTGTCAAGATTATAATCATTTTATTATTCTGAAGTGAGGTTTACAGAACACCAGTACCTTACATTTCCTTGACGAAACATTTTGCTGTATTTTGACTACAGGTATATAGCAATTCTATTAATCGATTTTACAGAATGGCCGAGAAATTAGTGGATATTTTGATGTGTTGCTAAATGGAACGTTCATATTATATTGATGTAAGAACCACGTAGATGCAGCGATAATTCAATAGAAAATTTTTATTGCAGGTTTATTTATAATAAGTGTTCTAAATACCTTCAATTGACTCAGTTTCACGTGTTTCCCTTGTGAGTTGTGGATTCACATTAACACATTTGGTTGCTCCCTGAGTTCCGCGCCAGCTGCCACGACCCTCGCTACGACATATGCCTCTATATCCACTGAGTCCCCGCAGACTTCAGATTTCATGTGTTCCCACAAAAACTAACGTGAAACACGGGACATTGGTGACTAAAATGTTGCCACAACCTATTGTTTAAGTCTGTAACAATTATTGTGTGGACGTTCTCTTCACATCGAACTTGTTCATTCATTTCACGGACTCCAGATAGAAACAACTCCATAACTAATGAGTAATAACATATGGCAAGCATTTTATGCCATATTTGTGCAGATTTATATTAACTTTACAGGGATTTAATTTCGAAATGAGAATACATTCCATACTCGTAGGATATTTACATATAGATACAGCTCATATTAATTTCCATTATTGAGTCGTCAGTAAACTCCTATCTGTATTGAAATAGTTGGAAACTGCAGTCATGAACGGATAATTGCTTTCAAAGCAAGAGGGATCGCAAAAAGCATCGCCTCCTTTTTATCCCTTAACCAGAAATAGTCAGGATTGTGCATACGCCTCAGTACCAAGAGATTTATATTCTGGCTGTTGGATTTAACATAATTTCATCTCCAAAATGTTATAGCCTCCCTAAATGACTTACAAGTGACATTGAGCTTTTATGATCGTGGAGTATCTCTGAACTGTGTTATAAAGACAGAAAAGGTCTCTGTATAAAAAAAGTAGATTTCTTCCCAATTCTAGAGGAGTTATTCAGTTTTTATTAGATGATTTGTGCACCTGTGTTCGTTAGTAGAATTTTAAATTGGATGCACATACACCTTTCATAACCGTTAACAGGCAAAATCGAGGTTTTTCCTTCATTTCTCCAGTCATTTTGTTCGGTTACATTACAACAGGTACTTAAGATACCAAACACCGTCAGTAAGTCTAATGGCTTCTGTCTCGAAGTTATGAAGAAATGAGGCAACTGAGAATGGAAATATTGTCACATGCATTAACCGTACACCATAATGACTGTAATTTCGCCAGGACGTCTGCATAACCCACTAAAGATTTCAATTTCATTAAGCAAAGGAAACATTTCATGAATCACTCCAAGGTGACTCACATCACAAAATAACATAGAAATTGCATAACCTACTACCTCTGTAGTCAGACGTATTTCTAAAGCCAGGTCGGTGAAGTTTACACTTAACACGCAAACTTCTGCTCTGTGTATTTTTAAATATGGGTTTTAAAGACAAATATTACATTCTACTGAAACAGATAAGCTTTCGAATTATTTAAACCCGAAATATGCAAATTAAGGTTAATTTTTATGGTACTAAATCTAATTAAAAGTTTGGATCGTTAGTGTATCACAATTTGATATGGAATTCAGTTTGGATTCTATTACATTTATATTAACGTTTATTTTCTTCAATTACCTATTGTAGGTATACATTTTGATATCGCGATTTCATCGGAAATGCGCGTTTTGAGATCAAAATCGCCAAAACACTTTAGAAACGAATATGTGTATGTGAAAATAGCTCACAAACAAAAATCGAATAAATACTAAGTTTGGTATTTAAGTTAAGTATTTTCCAAGGATGCAAAAAATTCCCAACCGAAAACTACTATTTACATGTAACATTTTCTGTTACTTTTAATTCTGTAAAAAATGGTTGTAACGATTTTGATTAAAACAGCATTTGCTTAAGATATTTGCATGATTAACAAATTGCAGATATATCTTCAATTTTCCCCGTTTAGGCTGTGAAGTCTTCTTCATTTTGAAAAACGCTGTATAAGTGTAAAAAGCTGTGTAATTGCAAGAAACATGTGGATATCTTAAAACATATAATTTATATCAAATAAATGTGTTGTGGCATTAACCATTTCCAAGATATTATAAGATATTTAAATAAATACAAAATACTATTATAAGTAAAATACTAAAAAAAATTATTAAGTAAGATTTTAAATCATTATATTGAAATCATTGATTAAAATCTCTTAATTTTATTAAAACATAATATAAATTTTGTGCTCCAAAATACTCTCTTCAACCTAAATCAATACATATTTTTGATTTTAAACTAACAATTAGAGGTATTTTTCTTATTCTTATAATCATATTATTAACAAATTTACTATCAAAAAAAATATTGAAGACCGAGAAAACAATTCACCTTTTGAATTCGTTGATATTAGTTTTAATTTTTTAATATGTTAGATTTGTTGAAGTGTTAAAGTGCCATTCTCTTGTTTCTCATGTCATGCATAGAGTATGGAATTTCGAAGTCAGCATATATCGACTCGCTGAAGCCCTTGCCCTTGTATCTACGAAATGCATAATGGAGCCATTTCTGCAACGCTATATAGAGAAATAACATTTTCTAAGAATAGTTTGTAGAAGATAGGTAAAAATAAACGTTAGTGGCCAAAGAAAATCATGAAGATAACTTATTAGCTTTTATTAAATTTGTTAACAGTCACGCAAATTATATTGAAATCACCTAAAATTATGGAAAAAGCTAATAGTAAAGAGACCCCGTCATCTACCGCAGAGAATCATAGCTTCGCGTAATATAATGCTCTTTTTATTTTGTCTACGACTTATACTCGCATCGTTTATGCAGTCCCCGCACCTTCGGGAGGCATTTTACCAGCCTTCTCAGCGGGCATGTGTACATAGCAGGGAGGGGTGAGTCTGTAGCGTTTTGCCTTTGTTGTTCGACCAGCAGTGGCGTGTGTTAACTGTAGCTCACACGATGTATGCAAATATTTCTGAGGTGCACCGACGAAGAATTGTGGGCATGTGGGAAGCCAATTGCCATCTGAAGACATTACTAGGGCAGTTCCATGCAGCATTCGCACAGTTCCGAGGTGGTTAAACTTCTGGCAAGCAGAAGGGGATGAGAATCTTGATCACAGAAAAAGAAACCGGCAGCCAAATAAAATCACGCCCAAAGAAGATGGTGCCCTAGTAACAGTAGCCTTTTCAGACCATGAAAGACACCGTGCCACAATTCGGACTCCAAGTTAGTGTTCAAACAGCATCCCGGAGGCTCCACTTGCACACATTCAGTCACGGATTGATGCACGAAAAGAGTTCACCACAGGCCATCGAAAGCTGCGCATAGGATTCGCTCTGGAGCTTGCGGCAACTTGAGAAGCATGGGAAACCATCATGTAGATGGACGAAAAACAGTTTTTTTTTTTTTCTGAACCTAATCACAAAATGAAATGTTGGGGGCCTGATGGTACTCGAATGCTTTTAGAATTTCGACAGGTGACTAGAAAGTCCGGACGCATCACATGTTCACTTTTGGAATGGATTAGCGCTGCTGGTCCTGGTGAGCTCGTGGAGACTACCAACATGGACGCTCAGGAGTATGTAACTATCCTTAGGGCTGTTGTTATCCCTAGTGTGCGGGCAGTCTATCCTGCAGATGAAGTGCTCGTTGTTCGTATAGTGCAGAATAACAGTTCAGTACATATACAACTCATATGCTGTACGGAAGTTCTCTGCTGAGCCCCCGATATCTCGTTGACTGGACACCTAAGTCACCAGATCTCAACATCATTGAGAATGTGTTTGTCAGGATGGTTCAAGTTTGGCAACTTCTACAACGAAGAACCGAAGTCGCCCTCTGGGAACAGTCATGAAATGTGGGTTCATTTGCGTGTAGGGCCAGAGTTCTTCTAGCACCTGTGATTCAGTGCCCAGACGGCCAAATCGGTATTGGACAAGAGTGGAGATTGAACAGATTATGAAAATAATTTCTAGTAAATGTATACTTTTTTAGAGTAAAAAGTATAATACCTCAGTTTTACATTAGAGTGCCATTAAAAATAGTTTTTCATGGAGAAATTGTTCAAAACATTGTTTTATTTATTGTATATTTAGATTGGACAGACGATTCCAATTATGGAATAATTGTTTTTCCGCACAAGCAGTGGACAAGATTGGAAAGGTAGAATCAAACGACTGAAAAATTCAATGCCATCGCTGGAATTTGAACCACGGATCTGCCGGTTTCTGTCCGTGGCCATATCCCGGCGACGGCATTGAATTTTTAGTCGTCTGATTCCAACAATGCCTAGTATTGTGTCCTCTTTGATAGTAAAAAGTATGCTTTACTTCAGTTTTACATTGATCGTCATTAAAGATACTTTTTCATGGAGATATTGTGCAAAAAGTTGTTTTATTTAGTTGTATATTTAGATTGAACAGATAATTCCAATAATGTCAAGTAAATATGCCCTCTTTGAGAGTAAAAGTATAATTGTTTTATATATATATATTGTCATTAAAACTACTTTTTCATGGAGAAATAATGCAAAACATTGTTTTATTCAGTTGTACATTTAGATTGGAGAGATGATGCCAATATGTCTAGTAAATGTGAGAGTAAAAGGTATAACGGTTTATTAGTTATTTAAACATGATTACTAAGTGATGACGAGTAAAGCTATTGCTTAAAGTTATGTATTCATATGTGAATAATCTTGAATTGTCCACGTAAAACAGGACGCCACTGCGTACACACTCACAACACTTACTCCTTGCTATACATACTCCACCTGTGAAGGCAGTAGAATGCCTCCCAAAGCTGCAGGGACTGCATACATGGAAGCAAGTCTGCATAGTAGGTAGAGAAGGTATTGCATTTCACCGAAAAGTCATGCCGATATTTCACCAGATATACATATTTTGAGGCCCCCTGAATAAAAAACGGACTTTTAGAAAAAGATCCATGTGTGTGTCTGTGAACAGCATAAGTAAAAACCGAAAAGTCGGATAAATACCAGACTTGTATTTAGATTCAGTACCTTCCAAAGATGTGACACAAAGATTTTCAAGAGTTCTCCCACGTAGACCACCCTTTACATGGAACATTTTTCGAAATTTTAGATCTTCTAAAAAATTTTGATTTGATTTCCTGGGAATAGCCAGAAGTCACTTCATCCGGAAGGAATTTTGTATAAACGTGTATAATTCGTAAGCGTCAAGCCATAGACGATAGATCTCTTTAAAACTTAGTTTATTTCAAATAATTTTTTTTTGTGCATAAGCCATTTCTGAGATATCCGCTAGTAATGGCTCGAATTGTTCATTGCTTAGATTCTCTTGAAGTCCTGTCAACATTCCGTTGTTTCTCGCGATGTCATGGAAACAGTATGGAATTTTAAGGATAGCATATAGCGTCCAGCTGACTATCGCTATTCCTTTTGTACCTATTACGAAATGTGTAATGCAGCTATTTCTGCAAACGTTTATTTGGATATAAAATGTAGTAAATAGAAAAATAAGCTTTAATAAGAATATTTTGTATACCCACTAATAAAAGGTGCAGGGTAGGAAAAGTCACGTGAATATATCACATCAGACTTTTTTAATAGCGTTTGACATCATTCTTACTGCAATCGACACCAGGTGGTGGATATCAGTGAAAATGAAATTATAATTGGGAAAAGATATCTGGGATAGGTAGGGTGGTCCTGATGGGATTAGAACCGCAGACTTACCGTTCACGAGTCCGAGCCTTAACGACCTCAGCTACCCTGAGGCCAAGCTGCCTCACTAAGCCTTTTTATTCGGGCTCTCCTCAGTATTAACGATTATTATCGCATAGTCTTACGCTTAGGTTCCCCAGATTTCCGAGTTTGTACTATACTGTATTACGTCCTACGCTTTTATGCAAGTATATATTTGTATCTTTTAATAGCTTCCCAGTTACATAAAACTCATTGAACATAAGCTGTCTTCACTGGCTGCTTAAAAACTAACCCAAATATATTTTATTCATGTAGGTATCCGGATTTTTTTGTAACAAAATGTTTAGAACGTTTTTCTGAGGAACAATTTCTATATAAAGAGTTGCTTAGGCTGGAAGAAACCTTTTGAAAATCTTAGCCTGGAATCTTTAAAAGGTATTCTGACAACTGCTAATGATGTGCAAGATAAAATTGGTAAATGAATTACAGTTGAGAAAATTCAGTGCCACGACCATGATTCGAACCATAGATCTTTGGCTTTCCGTATAGATGTTCTGGAGGACTTGCAACATTGCAAGTCTCCTTTAAAGTAGGGTATCTCAAGTATTTGTGATCGTGTTGTAGGTTTACCAAATAAGAAATATATCTCGCTATAGTAGCCCAACTTAGAGCATATTTAAAATCTAATTCAGTTTAACATTTTTTAAATGTACCAAATTCGGTATTTATCCAAAGTTTTGTTTGTTTGATTTATTTATTTTTATAATGCTGTTCACATACTCAGAACTTTTACTAGTTTTTTGCCCTATAGGTCAAGAAAACATTTGTAATGAAACCTCGTTATCAAACTTTTAGGACTAATAAGCACCCCCTGCAGATAAGGGTCGTAGAAAAGTAAGTAAAAAAACTAATCATCGCCTATAAAGTATAATTTTAGACTGTCGTGTGTCCTCTTACATAGAATGACCCTGCTTTGGTGACCTCATGGGTCAAGTTCAGTGGCTGTGGTTCCAAATAAGAGCATACACATTGATTGCCGTTAAGTTGTTTTAATATTTGATCAGCTCTCGACATGCGGATGCTAGACTTTACAGTTCTCCTGCATACAAATTAGCACTCTGCCACTCCCTGGCTGATGTCTGGGACCTGGAATTAATCGCCGATTTTTGCTTTGCTTTCTATTTTATAAATAGCACATCGCGAGCTTGAAAGCGTCACAATCTGTTACCTTTCTTTATTTCAGATACATGGTTCCGAAGTTCAAACAGCATGTATGTGTTCTCTGTATGCTTGCGTAACATCACTCAGGCCGAGACCGAAGGTGAGTTAAACAAGGAGACACGTGTATTAAGTATCCTTCCGCTGTGAAGCGATGTAATATTGCATCAAAAACGGCTTGAAAATAAGATCTTAAACGTACTAAATGTTAAATACGTTCATTTTGCACGAATTTTGTACCATTTCTAAAATTTATTACTATGGATATTTTAGGAAATAATAAAGAAATCGTAAGTTTAAACAGTTCTAAAGTTCGAATATTTTCAAAACTAGCTCCTAAAGGTCTGATCCTTTACGATACAACATAACATGTGCATAATGCCAGGCCTTGGAACCGTCCCTGCTTTAGTGCTTTCAAGTTCCAACTCAGGACTCGTGTCACCTTTAATTATATGGCACATACTGCTTACCACACGAACAGCTCAATAATCAATTACATAATCAATATGTATATTTGACTTTATATAGAGACATATAAACAATGATGTTAGTTACTCTTGAGGTTCTTTCTTATTTTTTTATTGTATTTTATATTTTACGTCGCTTTAACTCCTTGGTCATATCACGACGAATATGATGGACAGTTAACCTTCTAGGTCTCATTCCTGTAACCCCTGCTTCATGCTGTGCAGAAGGCATTAGGGTGCCGTCCAGTCTAACTGCTTACATTGTCTGTAGATAGATGACATAGCATTCGCTATTACCACTTATTTTTCATTTTACTATTGTTTTTTTGAACTTAAGAAGGAACTTTGTGTCGTGGTATTAAATATTTACCTTGACGATTGAGGAAAACCCGAAAAAACCACAGACAGATTGGTCGGCCCACTGGATTTGAACCCGGACCACAGACTTTACCGCCTGAGACATCCCGCTCGGTTCTTTTTTATTGTTTTATACATTAGCCAACCTATAAATATTGAAAACTGGCTGAAGAAACAGGATAAGAGGAGAGTCTTCGAATCCTCTCGAAAAGGAAGGAAAAATAAGGAATCAAGTTTACCTTAGAATATTTTGCTGTGGCGGTTATGCCTAAATGTTCAACCAAATTTGAAATGCAACGAAGATTTTTCTTCTAGCTCGTGTAAATACACTTTCAATATTTGCAGCTCTTCCCCCAAAATTACAAAACTTCAGGGAGGTTTCCAAATAAACTAACTAATTGTGCAGTAATTTCAACCAAATATGGAAACTTCACCAAACTTTCTTGCAAATATAACATCAATCGGTGCATGCAGCGGTTTGCCCAAAATCGCGAGCTTTTAGGAGGCTCTCATAATTCGACCCCAATATCAAAAAAATTTCTTCATACTATACTCCGTACCAACAACATTAGTGCGTTATTTTAGCTTACATGCGTACTGATAGACAATACGCTAATAGATGCTTCACATGGTCAATCTACTAAAATAATCATTGAACACTTTTACGCAATCAAAAACACACTTTAGGATATTTCAGCCCCTATCACGGTATTCAAAACATATGAAATGTTCCTAATATGGCGTAGTAAAAAACGCATTTCTTTTTTAAAATATGACATTGTATTCACATGATTTTCCCTGTTCGCTCTTCTACAAACTCTTATTACAAAAGCTTATTCATCTATCTACTTCTTGTTAATACAGATAAACCTTGACTACTCATTTACCGATTTCGTTGTAGGTAGGTATAAGAGGATTACAATAAACTAATGTAACAGTCAGTCTTTTCAAAGCGATCGCTATATGAACGGCTTTGAAACTCTGTTTTCTTTACATAATTACGAAACAGAAAGAACAAAAATAGCGATTTGCGGCTGAGAAAAACATAAAGTATCTGAGAATTCAAATCACCAACACAGAGTATCTCGGAAATGGTTAACGTCACAAAAATATTTATCAGACATAAATGTGTGCTTCGACGAGATCTGCATTTTTTGTGTTGTAAGATTTTGTCTATCTCTTCCGCTTTACCAGATACAAAAATGGTTTAGAATAAAGAGGACTTCAGAGGCTAGTATTCCCAGTAATTTCAAGATAACGTTTTGTTATGAAAATAGCTTAAAGAAGTAATATTTTAATCAAAATATTTAGAGCCAGTTTTGAAAATCAAAGGTAACGAAATATGTTCCATATAAAGGATAGTTTGGGGTGGAGGTAGTCTTGTAATTCTTGTTTCGCATCCTCGGAAGGCACAGAACTTAAATACCAAGTTTCGTATTTAACTGACTTTTCCTTTTTAAGTTACGCCGTTCACATACAGGCATACACACGAACCTTTTTCTAAACATCTTTTATTTTTTTTTGTTTCAGGGGGCACAAAACGTGTATTTCCGGGAAAGTTTGGGTGGAATACAACACTTTCTCTACTTACTGCAAGTCTCTACGTAGCAGAGAAAGTGAAAATTTAAGGCAGTATTGTTCTGTTGGTTAAACATACGGAGCGACTTGCCGGAATAAACATGACAGTTTACTTGTAAATATACCGCCGTAAGGAAAAGACACGTTTTTTGTTAATATGTTAGAGATCCATAGTTGATACTGGACAATTTTGTCGATGGTTGCTCAATATGTGGGGGGGGGTCCGAAGTAACACACACACACGCGCACAGAAAGTTAAAATACTTATACAGGACGATTTATGAAGAACTGACACATTTATTTCTTTAATTATTTCAAAACGAGTTATGCTAGCGACAACTTATTGTACCTGAAATGCAGAGGAATTTTGACAGATTATTTACCTCTATAGCAAATGATGAAAATGTCCTCCATCCTGCATAAGGCACAACTCAACACGTCGTTCCATGTTACTGGCCACTCGTTGGAGGACTCTGTTAACAGCTTGAATCTCCTGTGTAATGTGCCTCAGATCGTCCAATGTCTGGGGACATGTGGCATAAATCCTGTCTTTTAATTAACCCCATGGAAAGAAGCCCGCGATGTCAAATTCGGAGATTTCGGTGGTCACAGGTACTTGGAAATTATCCTGTCGTCAAAGAAACTTGCAATTAGTGCCATAGATTCATTTGATGTATGGCATGTAGCGTTATCCTGCTGAAAATATCCTTGACTCAGTTCTACATCGTCTAGTTGCTCAGCAAACTCCATGAAAATCCGCCGGTACTCTACTGTGTTAAAATTGTTTTAAAAAAAATGGTCCCACTTTCTCTGAGCGGATATTGCGCACCAAACTCCGATTTTAACCTGTGTATAGGTGCTTCATGAATAACGTGTGGATTTTCGCTGGCCCAATGCGTGAGTTATTTGAGTTCACATAGACGGATAAATGGAACCATGATTCATCTGTGAACCATGTGATGGACAATATGGCAGATTTTGAACAATGAACGCCTGAAACCGACAACAAATCAGTCGTCTACCCTTATCTGGTTCCTGTAACTGATTTGACAACCTATACTGCACTTTTCACAGCTCTCTGACACATTGAGTAGCTGTACCGTGCCTCCTGCGACAAAGGTCGTAATGATTTTTTGGGTGACTGATCCAGTCATGCTCTTACGTCAACAACAACCGTGAGAAGCCTAGATGAACGAGTTTTGCCTTTTTCACTCACCAGAGATCCAGTTGCTTCCAATTTGTTTACCAGTCCCAGTATTGTGTTTCTTGGGGAGGATTCCGAACACCAAATTCCATCTGGTATGCCCTTTGAGTAGCTGTAATTTAATTCGTAATCCAGCATTGCTTTACGAGGAAGAGTCGCTCATTTAATGTGTACTCCATTTTCACATTGACTAGAACAAAATCTCAAAAACAGTTGCCGACAATAAAACTAATAATTACGAATAAAACATGAACATCTGCGCATTTAGTGACAGGCAATCGAAACTCCAGAACATTCTGTTTAATTTGGTGCTAAAATTGGGGCATTGAGTGAATTTCGAACAGAATAATTAAAGAAATAAATGTGTCAATTCTTCATAAACCATCCTGTATATTAACAGTTAAATTGTTTTCCATGGCGTAACAAACGTTGAATATGCCTCTAAAGCGCATGAGTAAAAAGCAATCTCAAAAAAGAAACTGATTCATACATTTTTAACCTAAATATTTGTTCTTTGTGCACACATTCTTAGGATATCATTGTTTGACCAAAGATTCACTTTAGAAAAACTACCATTTTTCTCCCCTCAAAATGAAGCATTTCGGATCACTTTGAGTCTAAATGTCTGTAGTCCGTTTCATAAGCCTAGGTACACATTAAAAACGCACAGAAACACCATTACACATTGGCTTTTTAATAATTTGATTGCAAAAAACAAAATATAAGACAGAAAATGTATAAATATTTTGACCAAAATTGTCATCGTTTAACCTGTCAGCCTCTTATAATGAGTGTATTATAACTATGGCAATTTACTCAAAATATCCTAATGTTATAATTAGACTTCGGATCTTTAGGTTCTAAAAATTGTGATTTTAGGTGCCTAAAAAGGTCCTACAAAGTAGGGAAATAGATCTTTAATAGGCACAATAAATAAACA
Source organism: Deroplatys truncata (assembly GCA_030765065.1). Lineage (NCBI taxonomy): Eukaryota > Metazoa > Arthropoda > Insecta > Mantodea > Mantidae > Deroplatys > Deroplatys truncata. The sequence continues at coordinate 136,743,092 of CM060981.1, forward strand.
AATTTTATGCATCACACCATGCAAAACACAGTGATTAATGTTTTATTTCAAAACACACTTAAATACAGTAGGATAGATAACAGCCAGACAAGTAACGTGTGTTAAATTCTGAAAAAATACCTTCAAAAGTTTCCCAGCTGCTATCATATATGGTGCTGCATCAGGGTACACTAACAACACCCTTTCATCCTTTACACCAATCGGATACAGTAGTTTTAGTCCGGAGTTTACGAAGTAGGCAACTGATTGAGCATTAGTTTTCTCCAACACCTTCGAACAAATCAAATGCGAATTTCCATAATTTTCTTCATCTAAATTCCTTACAGTTGAATTTGATATACTTCGCCCCAGGGCGTCTGTGGTTTCATCTACGGAAATCCAGGTGTAGGAATCTCCTATTTCTGACCTTATTTCATTCAGCTGTGATTCATACACCGTTAAGATAATTTTTTCTAAGCGTCGATTCGGAGGGTATTATTTCTCTGCAATACTTTTCTAAAAATGACTTCATTGTTGTATTTTTAACTACATTCCAAGGAATGTTGGCTGCAGCGAATGCAATTTTGTTTTTGAGGGCATGGGCTGTGTAGTAAAATTTGCTTCTGAAAATCTTTCTTTTTAGAATTTGCTTGATGCCTTGAAGTTGTTGTACCAAGTGACTCCTTTTTTCGGCGGAAACCTTAAGTAGAAGAATATACTTATAAATATACTTTAATGTCGGTAAATCATATTTTGTTAAAGTAATTAAAATTTTAAATGAATAACCTATATAATTTACATAAAAATTAGTATAACTTAAACAAATTGTCTTTTACAAAGTTAGTATTGTCTTTATCTATTGTACTGTTAGTCCCAGTATTGGACTTAATAAAATGTATCAAACAAATTTGAGATGATTTTTAGATAGAAGAAAAAGTCATACGGTACAATTAATCGCGGTAGTTAACATCGTGATCTCATGTGAATAATAAAAATGACAGAAAATACAGTAAAACGCTTACCTTTGTATTGCAGACCTGACAGAAGATTATTTTCCTATCTGTTGTATAAGACTGCAAATACAAAATCCATGTTCTTATTAATGCACTTTTGGTAGATTTGTTCTTAGGCATTTTGCAGCACTAGCAGAAAAACTATCACGGCAACCAAAGACTGTAATATAGTTATATTATGAACACGAACCGACACTTTGCCTTATTTTCAAATAACTGTTTCTGAGAACCAGACGTGTTGTTATTGTATTCCATTGCCGAAGTTCCGATTTCGCATGCGGCACCTTAAGATTTCACTAATTGTTGCTTTATTTATTGTTGCGTTAAGCCTTTTAAAAACGACACCACGCCGCACTATATAAAACAGAAATCAAATAAGTATCCAGTCAATGAAAGGTTTGTTGGTGATTAAATAAGTATTTATTGAATATAACAGTGTAGTGAATAAATTCATTGGAATAAAAAAAGGCATTTATAGGCACCAAAAGGCAGAAATAGGCATTTATGTTGAAATAGGTGCCTATATAACACTATAAAATTTGGTTAATACTTTTTAGGTCAATTATATGTGTAATTATCTATGTTAGGCTCAATAGACTGTAAAGGAAAACAATAGGTAAAAACCTAAATAACCGAAGTCTAGTTATAATGGTCAAAACAGTTATCTAAGATTAAGCATAATTCTGTTAGAGACAGAGGTGCAGGGTCCGAATTCCGGTTGGGGCGGGGGAATGTTTATTTAATTTGAATTATTCCTGCCCTCTACAGAGTCTGATAGTATGAAAGCCACAGTGAATGTGATTGCGATTGCAAAAATGAATTTGAAAAAAACTTACCAACAAGGAAGTTGTTTCATGATATGACCGAAGAAGATAAAAGGAACTGCGCACATGAGGGGGGGAGGAGTTATTTTTAGATAATATCGCATCTTTTCATTTAAAAGTTTATGCTGACTGATTTAGCATTATAAGCAAAGTATTAATTTTTGTTTGAAATTCATGTTGCAATAACCAAAATTTAAAATACCTACTTCAAACGCCTTCTTCATTGCAGCTGTACATTCAGCTAAAGTACCTGCAGCTATATAATGCCAGTTTTCCAGCAGAAGAATGTGTTGCCAATTATAATTCAGCGTAGTGCTAAGAGCGCAGTGTTTTGTTCTGTTTTTAAGTAATTAAGTCTTGTATTCTCTATAGAATGACTGTCAAAATGATTGGCTATTAATTAGTTATAAAGATTAATTTGCTCACGCGGTGTTGTACATCTACCGCAGCCGGTGGCGCTCTACGGAACTACGTACTTCCTGTCTTAATGACAAAATACATATTATATATACGCCAAGCTGGTTATCTCTAACCACAATTGCCACAATTCATTGTATTATGCACATACTCGTATGTGAATTTGGGCTTCAGAGAGTGGAAAGAAAATAAAATGAATCATATTCGTGAACAGTTTAAGTGCCCAGTTCTGCGGGGTGAAGGTAGAGTTCAAACCTAGAGGTCTTCACTCATTTCACTCATTTCATTTACCGTCTCTGCAGGACGGAAGGAAACCTTAGAGCACGGCAGCAAGGGATCTGGGTCTCAGTTGCGCTGATACCGTGATTATTGACGGACAGATATAAATAATTAACTAAAAAAATACCAGAAAATAAAGAAATAATTGCAATAAATAATTTCCGTATATCAAATCAAGTATAATGTAACAACCTCGAGTTGAAATGTTTGTCTGGAAAGATGAAGGTAGTTAGGAAGTCAGGTTAGCGAAAGTCATTAGTATCAGCCGAAGTAGCGAACACATTGTCTTAAAGTTTCTGGGAATTCAGTTAGGTTATAAGCTCAGAACATATTCAGTCACGTAGGCCAGAATTCTGAAAAAGAGAGATGAAAGGTAGTTTCAAGATTTTAGCAAAGCCCCATGGTAACTAAGTTAAGAGGCACACTTAGGATTTTATATTGGTTGCGCGTGCAAAATAACGTTGATGGGGACTAATGAGGTAGGCGGAGCTTAAGTAATAAAGGCATGTAATCTAAATCAGAGAGTCTCTCTGGTAACGGCACTGGTAATTCGTTCGTGCACACCTTTGTGCATGCACACAATTGTGCATGCATTCTCTAACCTGGTACCATCACCGATACGCACTGCTCGTGTGATATTTTAAACGCCTAGTGACGCGCTTGTATGGATAAGATTTTGCGGCTATTGCTACAGGTCTCGCCGATAAGCATTTTGACGACTCACGGCAAGTTACGCTTCTAGTTTGTTTTATTGAAGAAACAGTTATTTCTAACCGTAACTTTAATACTGCCGGAGTTAGCAGGTATAATAATTCAGCTGTTACAATTTCGAGACTACGATTTATAATCATTTTTAATCTTATCGTCAAACGGTCGACAACTCACTTCAATAACTCAAATATTAGTTCACAATAAATTTATCAGCCAATTTAAACTGGTGTTGTCTTTAACAATACGCCCACGCATACCCTTAGAGAAAGATCTAATAGCTTACCACTAGAGCAGGTGGCGCACAAAATAACAGAACGAGCTACGAGATCACGGCAGCAGAATCAAACAACAAAGCAGGTAAAGTAAACGTGACGACTATCACTTCAAAAGTGACAACTATCATTCTCGTATCAGCACACAACACAGTTATTAACACAACATGGGGAAAGGGAAGATAATTCAAACGCTTTCTGAAGGTGATTAAAACAACAAGGCTTATGCATAGGCGCCGCCCGCTGAGACTTGCTTAGTAACCGAGCGGTAAGCGTTTATAGCTACAACCCTGCACTTTTAAACCAAAAAGTGTCATCATTAAATAAAAATAAATCTGGTTTTAATACGGACATATTTATAAACATTCTAATTCATTTCCGACTTTTCACACAAAAATGTCACTTATTGTCTATAGACTTAGTAATTGAATTATTAAAACAAAATAAGATTGTCATATTTGTATTAGTATAGCTTGGAATAATAAACATGTCAATAAGTAAAAATCATACTAATTCGCCTTTATCCATCCTTATGTTCGCTATTGATCCTTCCTTTTTGCATTACTTTAATTGAGATTGAATTAGGAGAAGGCTATAATTCAAAAACTTCCTATGCGAAAAATTGTTTGAGGTACCGATTTTATTCAAATCAAATATGTTTTGCTCCACATTTGAAGTTACTCTTATCCTTTTGCAGTATTCAAACAGTTTCTAATGTGATTGTAAACGAAAGAAGAAGCCGAAGGAATCAATTATCTGGTATTCTACTCAGCAACAGGTGCCTCACTAAAAGCCTAAGCTACCCTCATTCTTCCCTACACTCTTATTTTCTTCTTCTTTCATATATGTATCATTTGAGCATTTCTGACATTTTTCTGTCCCAAACCTTTTCCCCGCTCTCCATTCCCTTCCTGCTCTTGAGCAATTCCCGCTCATCCAATGCCCAATTTGAATTCTCAGGAAGAATTTGTCTTCCTGATTAGCATAGGTATTGTTTTCCATTCGATCAGTCTTTAATAAGCGGCTAAAATTCTTATTTTGTATCTGCAGTTTACATACTGCGTTCTTTTTCTGCTTCATTTTTGAAATGCTCACAGTCGTTTGTCGCAACGTCAAAGTTTCCGCGCTATGTAACGCCAAACTCCATACTAAGCACACCACTATCTCTTCCTTAGTTTTTTCTTCAACGGTCCAAAGGAAGCGTTAACGTTTTTATAGTATAACATTCCCATGCCATTGCTAACGTCTGTTTTTACTTGTTAACAAAATCTCATTTTACTACTCATGGTGCACATCAAGTATTTGGTGCCTCATGGTGCCTCATTTTCGAATTCGTAAGTGTATGTGCTTTGCTCCTGGAAACATTAGTTTATGTCAATTTTGCATTCCTCTTCATCTCATATTCCTCAATATTATAATTTATTGCATTGGTTTGCTCCTTAGTAGCGCTTCTTCTACTAACAGTCCATAATAGAAAACCTACTTCTGCTGTATACGGGGTGTATCTCTCGTTTCCTATACTTTCGGAATGTAGACCATCCTGTATTCTGGGGTAGCATTGGAATTCAGAGGTGATTCAGTGCAACAAAAATAATTACTGGAGGCGGGCGACATACTCGTATATAGCTTGTGGAAACGATTGCTGGACACTAGAGTGGATTCAAATCCAATCGTGGGCGGTTTATTTATTTAGTTTTTAATTGATGGCAAACCGAGGATAAAATTAAGACCGATAGTGATTAAACGTAGTGAGCATAACACGTTCCTGGTAACAATTTTAGTTTTAATAAGTATTCTAAAAGAGGAAGGTATTTTCCTTTGTTAAGCAATTGTACAGGCTGAGCCACAAAACTACGAACCGGCTGCGCGGTGTTTTTCCTGTCCGCGTCCTCGGCGCTCGTTGTCGTCTGCCGCTATCATAGAAAGGCGTGGATGAAACAATACAACCTTTTTAAAACTACTTTTAAAGGCTTTACTTATCAACTTTATGAAAGGAAATGCTGAAACTGTCCACCGTCGTTGTCCATACATTTTTGGCACCTCATTAGGAAACTATTCATCACTCGCCGTATTTCACGTTGCGAAATGCTGGCAATTTCCTGGCGGATATTTTGTTTTAGTTCCTCCAGGGTGTGTGGGTTCGTCTTGTACACTTTGTTTTAAGTTACCCTAGAGATAGAAATCGCAGGGGGTTAGGTCGGGGGACCGACTAATAATTCTGTCCTCAAACACACTTACAATTTTTCTCATCGAAATATTGGGCGTATAAGCTGTTGCAGAGTCTTGCTGAAAAAAGGCAAAATCACGCTCTCTGTCTCTTAATTCTCTCTAAAAAAGTAGGGGGGGCATATGTATGGGCGTCAACTGTTGACTCGAAAACAATTGGCGAGTGATGTATAGTTTAAAGAGGTGCCAAAAATGTCAGGACAACGACGGTGGCCAGTTTCAGCATCTCCTTTCGTAAAGTTGGTAAGTAAAGCCTTTAAAAGTAGTTTTAAAATTTTTGTATGGTTTCATCCGCGCCTTTCTATGATAGCGGCAGACGGCAACGAGCGCCGAGGACGCGGACAGGAAAAACACAGCTCAGCCGGTTCGTAGTTTTTGGCTCTTCCTGTATGTTGAGGTGAACATCATCTGAGGTGAGGAAAGCAAGTATTTCAGTTGTTTAAACAACGAATTGGCGGCGCCGTGGCCGAGTGGTTCGACCGCTCGCCTCGCACCGAGGCGGCCCGGGTTCAATCCCAGGGACCTGCATGTGGGATTTGTGGTGGACGAAGCGGCGTCTGGGCGGGTTTTCTCCGGTTTCCCCCGCCATTCATTCCACCAACTGCTCCATCATCACCTTTCCTTTCATCCATTTCACCAACATTTCGTTTCATCTACTTCCTTCATCCCATACCAGGCATCGGGCTGATCACCCATCCTGGATATTCTGTCTGATCCATGAGTGTCTGCTCCTCGACGGGCCTCTGACCCCAGGCACCCGCTGGGGGGTGTAAGTCCTACAGAAGAGGAGGGTAAACAAATAATGAATGAATAAACAACGAATTATTTCAATACTAGTTGGCCAATCGAACTTTCTGGAAATCACTTATATTACTAGAATGTACCTGAAATTATAAACATACCCTTTATCCTCTTTAATAATTAAATACATAAAAAAGTTGCAGAACTGGGAATCATCATCTGTACTAAAGCGCGGCGCTCGGTAGACGCCGCGGTAACATGTTGGATTCGCATTCGCGAGGTCCCGCTTTCGATCCCCGGGAACCTACCACTCTGATCCATTGGTTTTTCGTGGTTTCCTTGGGTCGGCAGGCGACTCTGGGGTGGTTTATTTCTACCACGACTCTCTTGCCCATCATTTCCGGTACACATCATCTTGCTTGTCATCTGTTTCATGGCTGTAGGACCAGGCGACGGTGTTCGCGGGTTTCGGCTGAGTGGTGGTTGTGCGCTCTGCGGAGGTTTCTTCCTGACGTTCCAGGGACAGCTCGATTAGGACCCACCTCCGGGTGCTTTTGGACAGGCGCTCCTTCGGTAACCCCTCGGAGGCTCGTTACCTATGGGTGGCCCGAGCGGCTTTGGATGCGTTCAATCTGGAAACATTAGGGACCCCTCCATACTTGCGACCGACGTCATCTGAATTTGGTCGCCCTTCGAGTCTCTCCCTTCATCCCTCCCTCCCAGGGTTCACGGTAGGAGTACAAGGGGTCGAATGGTCTACATGCGGCGCTCTGCTCCGGTTTCGGGGGCCCTTTCAGTATCTGTACCTTAGCCTGGCGGCTTACTCTATTCTTGACTTCGACAAACAACTGAATGGTTACTAATAGGTATGAAACTACCACCGGTAGAGATACGCAGACCGGCTTATGGGGCGTGTATTTATCTTTACAGCATGCCTGTGAACTAAGACAGTGCAAGTTTAAAAAATAGAGGCAAGAATCACGTCCTGTAATATTTCCGAACAAAAATAAACCGATGTTGAATTGGAAAGTTGAATCAGAAACAAAAATTCAATGCCACAGCTAGGACTGAAACCGCAGAACTGTGGTACTCCATACCAATGCTTTTACCGCTTGAGCTGCCGCGCTAGCACGACCTGCAACACTGATATCTCTTAAGTTTGGTATTGCCTTGGAGTTTATCGGGACACTTGAATTACATGAGAGCATTTAATGTACGTACATCTATCCTGTCATGGTAGCTCAAGCGGTAAAAGCACCGGCACGGGGAATCAAAAATCCGCGGTTCTAGTCCCGTTTGTGGCATTGATTTTTCAAGGTTGATTCAGCTTTCCAAATTATGCAGTGCCTACACACGGCTAATGTAAGACGATCTTTATCACAAGTTTGTTGTTGTTGCATGTAATGCCATCTGCCGACGAGTGATACAATTTGAGTGAACTGCCTATTTAGTTTTGCATAATCATTACTTTATTCTCAAAATTGTTTCGATCTCATGGCTTAGAGGTGTCTGTGAGGAATTTAAAATGTTGGTCACCTTGTTTTATGAGAGTTGAGAAGCGGAACTATTTGGATTAACATTCCAGACAATACATTTTATGCAATATAGCCAATTTGCTGCAATCGAGTGACCGCATTCTCTTCACAAACCGTTTATCGTATTGGTCCATCTGAGGCAGTAACACAGTGGAAATAAAATGCCCTAGTAACGCTGAATAAATAAGAGCATTTTCCAATCCAAGCAGTGAAATATATCTGTTAGCGCAACATACCTCCACTTGCCCCTCTAGCTACTCCCAGTGTGCTGGCGATATAATGTTACAGATAAGTACAATTTATTGTATACGTTCATCGAACCAAACTGGAGCAGGCTATAATGAAGTTATCTTACAAAATAAGATTGATAATATTAACGAAATAGTAACCCTATGTCAATTAGTGACGGTAATACTGGAATTGTTGGACCACACTTGATCAATTTTAACAGAAGGAGGCCGTTAAGTCGGTGTTCATAAATATTATTTCCACTTAAAATGCCTGCCTGATAGGGCTGCCTCCCGCAGTGATCGGCGTTTCTTTATTATTAATATTGTTTATGGTGTTAATGACTTGATTGCGGTGTCAAATTAACTTCATTACTCAGGATTGCTTTGTTGCTGTTACAGTTCCGCTGAATGAGAAGGTATAAGAAGTTATTTCCAACATAAATAATTTCACCAGTTGATTCTCCGCGTTAACGTACATAGCAAGAAATGAGAGGGATACCGCCTTTGCATTTAAGTTTTATTCAAACCTATTTATGACTGGAAATACTTTTATATTCCGTTTTTTACTTATACCTATATAGGACGAATTGCAAAATAAATTTACTACACGATTTTAAATCTTCGGGTGCCTGATTTCTTCAAATGATACCGACATTGCTCATATGTTACTGTGAAAGTATTTTTTAAGATTGAAGTAACTTAGATATGAGGAGTGTGTATAAACACCGCAAGATTGATAGCATTTTGGATGAAATATTTAGTATCTAATCCTAGAAATTTGTTTTTGCAGGAATAGGATGCAAGCTTATAGAAATTTAGGTTCTCCACGAATTCGTGCACTAGTTCCCAGGATCACATTCTCTGGATAAGTCGGGGCTAAACAACGTTAAAGCATTAACCTCTAAGTGCAGCAGTTCTGTTATAGAAGCTAAAGTTAACCATTCAGAAGGCGCGAATGCCATTGCAAAGCCGAAACAGGAGCTTCCCAACGTACCGTCTAACGTTTACATCTAGGCATTGAGAACTAGCTAAAGATGGGCTTGGTTGTCTTCAAATTGCTGTCGTGGAGTATGAATTTGCTAAGCATTCATACCTATCGGTTGCTCAATTTTTCTTATCCAAAAGGTGAAAATTGCTGCTGCAATAATTTGTTGGTACAGTATTACTTCAAAACGCATCTACAAAAATGTAATTGGTGCGTAAAAGAGGACCATTCCAATCTCTCCATTGCTAAAATGGTTAAGCACCCATTCTGCTGTCGGTCTCACTTCGGCATATGCGTGCACTATAAAGAGGACTAGTATTCTGAATGGACTTGGGGACCTTTTTACAAAAATTTCTATCTGCAAAATTTGAAAAATTGAGACTTTATGGATTCGTAAATATCAAACAGGTGATAAAATAATTTAGCAAAATGTTATTATTTCCACACAATACGTCAAAGTTGATCGTATTTTCAAAACTTACTTGCTGCCAAATGAGAGTTTTAACAAAACTGGTTAAAACGTTTTAATATTTCACTTCTATATTAATTGAAATTATTTTGCAATTAAACAATGTTCTTTTTAAGAAACACCTGCAATAGAACCTCAAATTATTCTGCAGCAACATAATGTTTTCCCCCATTTCGGTGAAATATACTTTTACTGAACTGTGGACGTGGAACTTCTCAGATATGGGAAAAAATACTTTACGGCTAAGGATGAAACATTAAAAATCATGTCAGCAAAAGAAAGATTGAAAATATTAAGAGACTCATGTCTTATTTTGACATTCCAGAGAATGTTAAGCATTCTGTGAAACCATTTTTTAAGAAAACAAAGGAAGTGGAAAAAGCAACCTGTCCTCTGTTGTTAAAAACTCATATGTTGGAGAAACCGAATGATATACTATGTGTCAGCCTATGTTTTACACACTGACAGACACTACCCTACTAATATAGGGTATACAAAGGAGGAAACCCGTGCGACCTACGAAAGGTCTATTGCAGCTACCACCCCTCAGGAGGAAGGAATGAAGTAAAGAAGTCACATGAGGCTACAGGCCTCAGACAAACCACAGAGACGCTCAGAAGTCCTTAAAGCTTTCAGACTCGAAGACCTATCTTATTACTGGAACTGTTCAGAAAGGGTCATGAACGACCCGTCAACCAAGCAGCCCTCTAGTATCCACGGGGAATACTCCTTCCTTTGAGCAAGCATCCGCTCCATCTGTCCGGCACCACCATTCGCTACGAAACCTAGAAGCATATCTGAAAGATGAGAAGGAAACGGAATGAAAGAAAAATTAGGGAAAGAAAATTGTGGTAGATAGAACCGTAGCATTCGCCTACTGACCAGAGAAAACTACGAAAAACCCACTCGTGGGCGGTCGACGGGAATCGAACCTGAGACCTCACTCACACGTTACCGCGAAGCCAACTCGGTCTTTTAGTGTCAATTAAAATAACGTCTATATGACCAGTGCAGCTTAGTGCGATGAATAAAATCCTCATATTATGGAAAATGAGAGGCTAAGACTAGGTTCAATGAAAGGTTAGGAAATGCAAAAGATTCCAGGGATCAAAGCGGCTAGAGTCTTTGTAGAAATGATGCTGTAAGCCATTGTTTGGGTGTTCGATTGCCTTAGTTACATTAATTTGTTAACGATACAAACGTCACAAATCTAGACCACTCGAAACAACACGTTTCTTGCCGATTCTTCATCTGTTTACGATGTTCTCTTTCGTTTGTTTGTGCGACTAATTCACCGTATCTTTGTTGAGGCTGTCTTTTGCTGCCAATGTCCTCATACTCGCTTCCCACTCCATCCCTTCCTTTTTTCTCGTGTATTCCTTTTCATCTTTCAAGGCACCTAATTGAACATCAGTTTTCTTACAACTGGTTGCCGGCCCTCGCTTCTTTCTGCCCATTGTACGTGCTTAATAAAGAACATAATGGAGTTGCAAGACGCTACGTTACCGTAGCTATTAACTGACTTAGCGGCGAGAAAGTAGTATTGGTATTGTGCACCAGTCTTTTGTTTTTCACTCAGAAGACGTGAAGTAATCGGTCCTAAAATGGGATCTTAAAAGGCATGGGTTAATGTCGTTCTAATATTACAGCATTAAGATATAATGGTTATAACGGTTATTGAATCGCCTGCACGGATTGCCGAGGGTCATGAGTTCCCTTTCTTCCGCCTAGAGCAAAGGCATTTTAAAGTCCAGTACGTGTAACACGCTTACGTGCCAAGTGGAGCGTGCCATACCAAGATTACATTAGTGGTAGCAACATGTGCTTGTTAGACACGCTTTAATGAATATTATGCAGAAAAAATGACGTTTATTGCAAGTCCCGTGTCTTTCATAGACGCTAGAAACTTTAGCATCAGTTAATTTATCTAAATCCACTTTCTGTTAACAGTACTCAGTGGGGAATTCTGGTTTAAGAGTGTGTGTTACTTAAAATTAACAGTAATAATAATAATAATAATAATAATAATAATAATAATAATAATGAAGAGAGGAATAGTAGTTGAAGGAAGAAGAATAAAATGACTTGCTAATGATATGGCATTGCTAACAAAAGAGGAAAAGATCCTAAAGAACGTACTAATGACGCTAATGGCAGTTTAAATTGAGTTTTATTTATGGACGCTCTTAACTACTATGGTTCTTAACGCCCATTTAATATTGGGCGTGAAAGACCGGAAATTTTACTCAGATGCCTCTTTATCAGGCTTGAGGTTCTTTTATGTGCCGTATATCTGCGACACGGGACCACCGGCTTTACTTCCTTCCGAAGGAAGCCATGTTAAGGATTTTTACGCCCGAAAAAAATCCATCGCCCTCCGCCGCATTTGAACTCGCGACCTCGGGAACTAGACTATGTCAGTGGAAATAGTATCGACGAAGATGAGCAGTAGTAATTTTGATTGACGTAGTGATGCAAGTGGACCGATTTAGACACTTTGGCATATGTTGTAACCAGGTGTCAAGAAGGCAGAGAATGGAAATGGCAGAGTAATGGAGAGGGGAGCTTTCTGTAGACCCTTGAAGAAGGAACTAAGAACGAAATAAGGGAAATGTTTTGGAATATTTGTGATCTTGCGAACAAATGAGGAAAAGCGTGTGAAAGAATTTGAAAATTAGACGTGAGAGAATTTTATGTGAAAAGTGGGTAGATAAAATAAACAAAAAAGCTGTTTTAGAAAGAAGAACGAAGCAAGAACGTTTCAAAAAGTGATAAGGAAGAGGAAGGAAATTGGTTGAGACATTGGGTGAAGATAAAGTAACTGCTAAGAGAGGCAATGAAGAAATAGTGAACAAGAAAAAGATAACAGATAAGTAGACAATTCTAAGATAAACTGTTTTTGTGAGAAGAAGAGAAACAGTGGAGGATACTGGTTTTGCAAAGAAGGATCTGTTATTGGTTGGAAAACCACTATTGATTTACTCTTTCTCTAATTTTCAAATAACACATTAAATAATAATTGCCTTAATACGGAAGATTGTACTAGTGGTAATAGAACCACAGATTAAGTTAGCCGGTCCCCATGCTCCTGTTCGTTGATGTGACAAGCTATGGTGTTTCGTGGCGCAGAGGATTGCGGGTTCGAGTCCCGCCTCGAGCAAGGGTTTTCATGTGTTAGTAAATGTTTGCATATGTGTGTAAATAAAACGGAACACATCAGGAATACGGAAAAATAAATAAAATACGACAAAGTGATAAAAACTACAACATTGCTCCTAGGTTGTTTGAAAATCGAAAAAAGATTTCATAACTTTTAAAAAAATAAGTCAAGTGGGAGGAAATCTAGGACATATAAAACACCAGCTAAAAATTAATCCGTTTTAGATATCACATGTTTACAGTAAAGTGGTGATTCTTGCTTATAAGAACCAATAAAACTTCAAGCAAGGAGCATGCATGCCCGTTATTTCAAATTGCTGCAAGAAAGCTGGCAGTGCAGTGCGCAATGAGGGGTGGGACCAGGTGGTGGTGGTTCTATGGGGAGATGATATGCTGCTAGGGTGACTGACAAGAAGGGGCGGGGGAGGCTCTGTCACCTGAAAAGCTCCTCGCCTCATCGGTTTTTAAAGCACCGGGTACATAATCTTGTTTTACAAACGTTTTCTCTCTTTTTTTTTTTCCTTTATGACTAACCGTCACGGCTTCCATTCAAATATTTAAAGGGCTATCACTTAGGACTGTTTTACTTCTAGCTTGTAGCGAAATGAACTACCAAAATCCTCCTCTCTTCTCCTCCATCACTCTCTCTCCACATCTCTCCTTTTAACTCTCTCCTTTCCGCTCTATCTCCTATTCTTTTCCCCTCCCTTTCTTCTATCCACTCCATTTCTTTCTCTTCTCTCAATCCCCTCCCTTCCCTTATATTTTCTTCTCCACTCTTTTCCTTTCCTTCCTTATCTTCTGTGCTCTTGTCTCTTACGTGTGTTTTCCAGCTCACCTCTCCCCACTTTTCTGATTTTCTCTCGTGAATTATTGTATTAGAAGCTAGTCAAGTTAAACAGTATCTGCTTCAACAAGGTTATGTGACCGTTTTGTTTAAGGCAAAGTGAATCCCAGCAGAAAAGAGATTTTATTCCATCAGTGTTTATTGGTTGTCCTGCGCTGTGGGCTAGCTAGAGCCTGCAGCTCTAGTTGCCGGCTACGGTATGCGCCCGAGTACGATCCCACTCATGGTGGTGCGGAGTTTAAGTCCCGTATGCAAGACTGGTGCCCACTCAGCATCGTGAGGAAAGTGAGGAGCTGCAAAAGGCAGCGGTTCTGCCCTTAAGTCAACCCTCCAGCTGGGGATGTATGATGCTGACCACATGATCTCCCCCTTATCGGTTGGATGATTGCCCGTCTCCGCCGTGCGTAAGTGGGCGTGAGGTCGGCAATCGGTTTGGCAGGCCCAGACATTTCGAGGGCTTAGCGTCACAGAATTTATCTTTAGTTCTTATTGCTTGTGAATCCTACCTTCACGTAATATAAAATATTAAAACTATTTCGACACCTTAGGCTGGGGCGCCAGTCTTGGGCACAGAAAGCAGAATTTGTAATTTTGAAACTTGGATTAATGGAAATATTTAAGGAAAGCTAGTTTTCGAAACTGACCAATTCACGAAATATTGTACATAGAGTAAAATTATATGATGTTTCATCAAGCCTCTTTCTGCCAAAATTCTGTGAGTTCACTAAATAAAGTGAAATTTTATTTTATATGCAAAATTTACTTTATTTTAACACGAAATTATTAAGAAGTTGAATCAAACTTAAAACTATAATGCCACGGCGGTCCTCGAATCATGAAGCTTCGACTTTCGCAAACTTTTACGTTTGAGCTACCATGGCGAGATATTCAATACATTCGAGATACTATACCAGAGTTACAAGTACTTTAATGCGTATATGGACATTTTGCCAAGTAGTTCAACAGTAGAGGACCTGCATCGGTACGGAAACTCGAAGATTCGTGATTCAACTCCTATCTGTGACATTGAATTTTCAAGTCTGATTCCAATTAATGCTTGCTTGGCTAGTAGAAAAATGTTAGGAAAGAAATAATTATTTCTCGACTTTTTTATTTATATTTGCTGGGGCAGTTTAGAATTATTCCGTTGGCATTTAACTAAAATCAATCAAAATTTTGATATTTCGAGATATCTCGTGTGACGGTGACAGTGACTGTGATAACATCTCTTTCTAGGGCTTCCTATTTTAGCGTTGTATTGGTACGCATGTCAGTATGATCGTAACGATATCGATGGTGTTCACTGTTTATCAACATAGTCGCACGCAGTTTATATTTTCCGTTCGGAATGATCTTAAAATAGAAGTTTAGGACATTAACTGTTTCTTTTATCCGTAAGCTACTTAGAAAATAATAATTGTAACTTCAAAAGTCCCTTTATATTGCATGTGTAGAAGTATGCGTCGTTAGTGCTTATAACTTTTGTTTACCGAAATAAGAGTTGTTTGCGCATAAAACATGATCAGTACAAATATTTTCCTGTTTTCAAAGATTAGGCTTATGCCGCATTTCGGGACCTGTGAAACAATCACTTTAGTAATTTTCAGATCAATCGATAACCTCAAACTTCAACTAGCAGAAAACAGATGTACCGCTTGTACATGCATTAATTGAGCAATCTATCAAAGAAAAAACTATGGCGACGTACAAAGTGAGCCAAAAGACTCCGAACCTCCTGCGCGGTGTTTTTCCTGTCCGCGTCCTTGGCGCTCGTTGCCGTCTGCCGCTATCTGCCGCGGATGAAACCATACAACACCTTTTAAAGGCTTTACTTACCAACTTTATGAAAGGAGATGCTGAAACTGTCCACCGTCGTTGTGCATACATTTTTGGCACCTCTTTAGGAAACTATTCATCACTCGCCGTAGTTCACGTTGAGAAATTTCCTGGTGGATATTTTCTATTAATTCTTCAGGGTGTGTGGGTTTGTCTTGTACACTTTATGTTTTAAGTTACCTTGGAGGGATATTTTATGAACAATATTACCGGCTGCGCGTGTGTAAATGTAATAAAAACATGATAACGCACGGCTGCTATAAACAAAGTCACGCTGTTGTGGTTTTGCTGTGCAGTGTGAAGTGCAGTTTTGAGTTGACGGTGATGTGAGTGGTTCAGTTGTTACGAGTTATTTATTATTTTGTCCTGTACTTAGTCACAAAGTATATTATGGCTCTGAATATGTTTTCTACTGCACAGCGTGTATTTATTTATGATTTGTATGTGTTAACTCGGGCAGCTCGCCAAGTGAAAGTACGATTTCAGGAAGATTTCCAGGTGTAAAAGTTCCAGGCCGTACAATAATCGATGAACTTTACTGTAAATTTCAGGCCACAGGAAGTGTTCAGGCTAAGAAATCTCACAGACGGCTTTCTGTTCTTACCGAAGAAACATTAGACGACATCGGTCATCGTTTGGAAAATTCCCCTCCAAAATTCCATGATGGTTAGTTTCCTAAAGAAGTGCCAGAAATGTATGGACAACGATGGTCAGTTACAGCATTTCCTTTCATAAAGTTGGTAAGTAAAGCCTTTAAAAGTAGTTTTAAAAATGTATGGTTTCATCCGCGTCTTTCTATGATAGCGGCAGACGGAAACGAGCCCGAGGACGCGGACAGGAAAAACACCGCGCAGGCGGTTTGGGGTCCTTTGGCTCAACCTGTATTATAAGGTGGGCCAAAGAAGCGAGAAATTTTAATTTTGATGTTGATACATGAATTATTTAAGAAGGCTAAGAGTCATACCATTGTAGTCTGATTTTTGCAATTTATTGAACACGGAAAATTGGACTGGTGAGTAACGAGAATTTGCTGTAAAATCTTATCTAAACGGGCAATAAATCCAAGCTATTCGTAGGGAGTTTCGCTACCACTTTCAACTCCGTCGTCATGATCTTGTACCCTCTGCTCATGCAATTAAGACCTGTGTTCGCAATTTAAAGGAAACAGGCTCAGCACTAAAGAAACCTCCAAATAAAGTAAAATCTGTTCATACTTCTGAAAATTTTGGGACCGTTAAGAGTCGCTTTAATGAATAATCCGACGCGTTCGGTCAGAAGACATTCTCTGACACTTAACATGAGCCGCTCCAGTGTACGACGAATACTGACTAAAGTTTTAAAATTTCGCCCATTTAAGTTGCAAAGAGTGCATAAATTAAATCATCAGGACTTAAAATAATCGTGTTATTTTTTGTAAAAGATTTCTGAATGAAATCGATATTGGTGTTATTTCCAATTCTGATGACGCCCACTTTTATTTGAACGGCTTCTTAAATAAGCAGAATTTTCGGTATTATGCACAGGAAAATCCACTGCAACTTCATGAACAAACAACATTCAGAATAGATAGAGTTTTTGGAGTGCTCTCTCGTCTAAAGGAATTATTGGGCCATTTTTCTTTGATGGTGCCAATGGTCATGGGCAAACTGTGAATGCAGCTCGTCACTATGATTCAAAATTTCTTATGTGACCAATTGAGATAAAGAAATTTTCGTATCAACAGAACGACTTGGTTTCAATAAGACGGTGCAACTGCACATCCTTTACGCATAACGGAATTGAGAAATTTGCTTGGAAATCATGTGATATCGAGAAATTGACATTCCTTGGCGCGCACGATCCTCCGACTTAACAGTATGTGATTTCTTTATATGGGGGTACCTAAAAAGTAAAGTATACGCAAACAAACCACAAAAACTTCAAGAACTGAAGACAATTCGTGAAGAAATTGGAAACACAGTCGAAATATTGCAAGAAGTGATGAAGGATTGTAAGAATGCGTGCACAGTGGTGGAGGGCATTTGAACAACGCCATTTTCAAGAAGTAATGATTACATGCAAATGGCATACTATGTTCTATATTTCCATACAATAAAAGATAATTTAATGCAATATCTGAAGTTTCATTTCAATATTTCAAAATGTTTCGTTTCTTTGGCCCACCCTATATTTTAGATGTTTAGGGTTTCAAGACTACTGAATTGTTGATACACCAACCATTCGGGACCGTGCATTTCTCACGTCTTCAGCACTCGGTGTTCCACCAACAGTTCACCTGGCTTGAAGCTCGAGAACATATAGGATAAATTAAAAGAAGCCGAAATTTGGGCTATAATAAGTCATTTTTCTCTCTTTCTGAAAAAAAATACCACATAAGACATTAAAGTTGCCAATTTTCTCTTTTTGTAGATCATTTAAAGGTAGGAAGACTTCTTGTAAAGGTGTTACAACATAGTCTAAAACTAAGGTTGTGCTTAGCCATTAAACGCAAGTGAATTCATGGCAATTTAAGCAAGGTGCTAGAGTAGGGAGCAAGCACGAAGGCAGATGGGGGAAAGCCACTCCGCAGACAGAGTGAGAGGGAGAGACAGACAGAGATGGAGATAGCACGCCATCTCTTTCATTCTCGCTCGCCGGCAGGTCACGTGACTCAGTGCTATTGTGCAACCTGCACTCATCTGCCTTTGTATTGTGCTCCCGTCTATAGTATAAGCCGCCAATCAGGATTTTGTTTTCATTTTGCCATTGCTGCTCTTCACGTTTAGGCCTCTTTAAAGGAGAGACTTAATAACGTCGTGCATATTATGTAAGACAGGCAAGATTTGGGAAGATAGTTCAGAACAAAGTAGTGCATTGTGCGAGTGCTCTGTGTATTCGCTCTTACTATTGCGCTCTTTTGAGCGCTATGTCATAATACCTTAACTAATCTGTCGTGTGACTGAGAGTGCCCACTTGCCACTTTTCTGCTGTCAGTGCAAGACACCTGTCCGGATGCATGCTCCTCAGCGTTTCCACGAGTTGCTTTATGTCGAGGCCTTTGTACTGTTAACGTTCTCTTTTACAGACAAAGGCGATCTAAGATGTATAATAAGCACTTCAAAATATTAGGTCTGTTACAGCTGGGTATTCAATCGAGATTATGCTATGCACATAATGCAATTACAAAAATGCTGTGTGTTGAAGAAATTGTAGTGTTTACCCTCATTCGTAATGTTGTATTCGCAGTCGTTAAGTCACACAAATAAGGGTGCTACAATGCATTCCTTACGGGAATTATAAGTTAACTACCGGTGAGTTTCTATAGGACAAGCGTTGCACTAGTTACTGCTTTTTAACTTGCATTGAGTATGTAATCAGTTCCATTTCCCACCTTTTTAATAGGTGTAGTTCTGATATTATGGTTTTCACTTGGATGTTCTCTTAGATCTTAGAAATCTCAACCTTTGGAGGCAGTTAAGAATAACTTATGTAAACTGTAATCAGGTAGAAATTTTCTGCGAGACTGAACACACACAAAATGAGGCCTATAATCATCTTTTAAATGTTACACCTGTAAAATGGCCTTTTACTTGTTCACACATTGTTTGTTAATAGTGGCATGTTATTTGCAGATTTAAAGCTTTCGCTCTATTGAAATAAATAAAAAGTTTGCGAAGTATACAATGTGTATAAAATATTTTAGCCACAATAGCTATGCTTATTGTCCAATCCCTAATCCGCATAATGGGGAGTGAACATTGGTCCTAAAGCTGCATGCTTCTGGCAATCCACTTATACCTCGGGAGTAACTGATCTATGCTTTTGTGGCAATCATCTGATCCCTTGATCACTTCTCTAATAGTCCTATAATATTTATTGAGATTTCATTTCTTACTTCGATTTTAAGTATTTTGCACCATTCAAATCTGTGTGATGAAGGAATTTCTAAAATTCTGAAGCATTTTCAAGCTGTCTAATACTTTTATAAAGGGGTCCATTTTTGGTCTACACTTTATTCTCTCCTTCAACTCAAATGAAACTTAAAGAAGTTAAACCTGGCAATGCAAGGCATATTGCTTATCAGGAGATGAGCTGAAGCCAAGGAAGATTCCTATTTCTAGAACATAATGCATATATTAGAATAAGAATTACTCATATGGAGTTGCCTTTATTTTAAGGTTCAAATTGATAGTAATTAGTTTGGAAAAATAAATCTGTTACATTTTGGGAGATACGTTGATCCGGGGGATCTTGACATCTTTAGATAAATTTACTAAAAAAAACTACATGGAGTGAAAATTACATCTGATGAAAGCAGATTTCAATTTTTGCCTATAAGTTTGACACAAAATGTTAACTTAGTATCTTAAAATTTATGAAACTTAAATGTTATATATTTCAATGCATTTAACAGATTATACTGGATAATTACCTAAAGTGTTAGGAAATTACCTATACCTATAGCTCATAGGTTTAGATTGGGAACGGAGGAGGGCAGTACTGTGGCAAGTAGTTGGCCTATACGCCGTGAGGGAGCGATGAGTTGAAGGAGTACAGACAGTGGTAAAATGTAGTAGCGATTGGCATAAGCTAATGGGGCATCTAACATATCCAAATGGTGAATCGATGCCGTCCCGTCCCCTCCAACCTCATGGATTGTTTCGGACAGAGATTTTTCCTCAAAGCGCGTCATTGGCTATGAATCGAGAGGGAACAAGGGACCGGAAAATTTTCGATACGTTAGTACGCCTAGTGGAAAAACCACGAGCAGGAAAACCTGGATATGAACTTATATAAGCTTGGGATATGAACTAGACGCCTAGTGAATGTGAGTCTCAGGCGCTCGATAATTTTCAGCTTTATAGCTTTTAGATCTTTTGAGAAAAATATCACACATTTAGGAAATCAAAGTCCCGAGATAATTTCATTTGAATATGAGCTTGAGAACTGTGATTCAGTTTTATGAATTCCGAAGATAAATCATTAATTGCATTCTCTACTACCTTCTCGTTGGATAGTCTACATTTATAGTTTTATGCCGTACAGGAAAAAACATTTTCTTCAGAATTTCTTAAAATGCACATTAAATACTACGAATTCTAATAAAATGATTTTGGCAATCCAATCTTTTAAAGAGACATCTTTTTCATTTAAATACCCCATGTTTAAAGACTAACTGCTTTAAGCACTCTTTAAATGACATTTAATTTGAATCAAGAAGAATTCTACAACACATTATGATGTTAATATTGCTACAGGTGAATGATCAATCTCTCTTGTTTCAATATCTAAGTCATATCTTAACTTGACTTTGAATATTTTGAAATAATAATCTTGACAGCAAACTTTTTAGAGAAATCATTGTAAACAGAAGAATAATTAAATTTGAAACACAAAGATCTTTATTGATCTTAATAAAACAAATATAATAAGGATCTGGTAGACATTGCAGCAGAAAGGAAATACTAAACACATTAAATGTGCTGAAAAATATCTATCAAGAAACACTGTTTTAAGAAATAGACGTATTTCACAAGAAATAACGGTTTAAGAAAAATATGTAGTTTGTCTCCGCTTTATTTAATATTTACATAGTGATGTTCTTTGAAGCTTAAAAGAAAAAAATAAAGTATTGAAATTAAATAAATAAAATAGCACCCTCAATATGGTGCTCGTTAAAAATGATATATGCTTTTAATTCCTTTTTATTTAATGATATATGATTTTAATACATGTTTTAATGACAACATATTATAAATAAGCACTCAATAATTACAAACATTAGCATATCTCAACTGAAGATATTGGCGTTTACAGGAAAAAAATCTGATGTGTTGCATTCACACGACTTTCTCTAGGCGCTATCTGTTATTTTTATCTCTTCTAGACGCTAATTTTACATTTTATTTTTCTGTAAACTTCCTATTAAAACATTTGCAGAAATTATTTGATTACACATTTCGTTGTAGGTACATTTGACTGAAGCGATAGCCAAATGGGTCGCTATATGCTGCCCCTGAAATTTCACTCTTTGCATGGCAACACGAGAAACTGAAGGAGAGTAATTTAACACTGCATAAACTTCATGACAACTATTGGAAAATTAAAAAATAGATACGAGTAAAGTGTGTGTTTTAATGAGGTCTGGATTTTTCGTGTTCAATCACGATTTACCAGTTATATAAAATTATACAAAATCCATTCAGAATTGAGAGAGCTTCGCAGAAATTCAGGTTATCCACCTTATTATTCATTAAAGCATTGCAAAATATTTTTATCAAAATAGTCATTCGGGACAAAATAAAAACTAACGAGGTATTTTCCGTGTAATATTGCTTGAAATGGGGGGAATTTCTTGAAAATATTTGTGGTATCCTTGTAAAGTACTGAACTTAAGGGTCAAGTTTGGTATTTATCCGACATTTCGTTTTTTTAATTATGCTACACACACACACACACACACACACACACACACACACACACACACACACACACACACAAATTCACATTGAACCTTAGAAAGTGTATATCCGTTGAAACTCGAATTTATGGGCGAAATCCTGAACTTGTGTGATGGAAATAGTTTTAAACAATGACATAAAAGTCGAAAATATAACCATTTGGATTCTAATATTATGTACTGAAACAACCACGAAGCAATTATAACAAGGTAAATACATGTTAACCTATTTTGAGGAGTAATAGCAAATACACTGAAGAGGAGAACTCGAGGAGAAGCAGTGTTAAAATACTATAAGACAAAGCCTAATACTGTTTTATTATATGGTTCAGAAATATGAGCGAGAAAGAAGAAACTCTAGAACCACACAGAACAAATAGGGGAAATTAAATATGTCGATAAGTAAAGGATTTCTCTAGATCAGACTGGATTAAACTTCAGGAAATGCCAAAATGTTTATAAACAGTAAGTTAAGCAGGTTTCAAACTACATGTGGCACACTGAAAACTTTTTAAGAATTGTAATAAAATAACATTATTAAAATTTTGTAAAAGTGATGGCAATCCAAAATCTGTTGTATGGGCGTGAAGGTTGAGTACTAACGAAGTCCCAAAGAGGAAAAATGAAAGTTGCTGAAATTTTACAACTTGCGGGCTGTAAACTGAAAGAAAGAAAGGAAAATGAAAATATGAAAATAGAAAGTCCATACGAAACAATTATAAGATTACCCAGCAGAACAAGGCTAGAACGCAAGGATATAAACTGGCTCCAGAGCTACTATGGGATTATAGATCTTTTGGAAGAAGAAATGTTGGAATATCTATAACGCAATTGTCGGGTCAATTCCGTGAAGACGGAATAAGCAATTAAGAATTATATGTGAAGATGATGGCGATGATGATGGCAAAAATATTTGAATATACGAAGACTGATCGAAAAGTAACGGACACTAACTTTTTTCTGCCTTGGTATTGCAGTTGGAATATTACAATTTCACACAGATATAGTTGGAAGTTTTCACTACAGAGGGTGTTTTTTCTTTTATGTGCAGTTCTAACAGGAGAAGCGTGAACTACGCAACAAAGATGGCGCGCATGTTACTATCGTCCACGTTTGAAGAGTAGAAGTGTGGGGTTCGATATTTGTGGGCCAAAGGGCATAAACCGAGTAATATTCACAGGGACATGCGTGGCGTGTATGGGGATGATTGGATCGACCGTAGCAATGTCTCCAGTTGGTGTGCATTCTTCCGGGAGGCCGGTAACAGCTGTAACCCCGCAGAATGTCAGACATTGAGGCGGCGATTTTGAAAAAACGGCGTGTGCAACTACGAACCTTATCGCAAGAGTTCAACATTTCTTGTGGTATAGTGTAAGATATTGTTAATGACACGTTGAAAATTTGTAAAGTTAATGCTCGCTGGGTGCCTAAGAACTTGACAGACAACCACAAGGGTTAGCGAATGATGACAAGCTTGGATCACCTAATGCGGTACACCGCAGAAGGGCATGACTTTCTGAAAGGAATCGTTACTGGTGATGAGTCGTGGTCATACCACTACACGCCCGAAACCAAGCAGGCAAGTATGGAGTGGAAACATGCTATATTCCCAGTGAAGAAAAAATTCAAACTGACTCAATCTGCTAGGAAAGTGGTTGTAACGTTGTTCTGGGATATGCACGGTGTTGTATTGGTAGACTTTGCTGAACACGGGACCACTGTGAATCCTACAGCCTACATGAAAACTTTGGTAAAGTTGCGTCGTATCCTTCGTGACAAACGCCACAATATGAATGCTGACGATGTCAAAATTCTTCATGACAATGCTCGCCCCCATGTTGCTGCTGCCGTTCGTCAGAAAATCACGAAATTTGGTTGGGAGCTGCTTCAGCATCCACCATACGGTCCGGAACTTGCACCGTCGGACTTTCATCTGTTTGGTCCCATGAAGAAATTCCTGGCCGGCCAACGCTTTGGGACAGATGCGTAAGTGAAATCAGCAGTCTGCAGGTGGCTATACTCCAAGGAAACGGACTTCTACGAACAGGGCACATTGAAACTGGTATCACGATGGGAGAAATGTGTTGAGGAACTTTGTGACTATGTCGAAAATTTGGTAAAAGGTGCAAATTCATTTGTGATTTTTGTTACTGTTTTAACTATTAAACTTTTTTGTAAAAAATTATTGTGTCTTACTTTACGATCCGCCCTCGTATTTTCGAAGAACGAAGAAATTTTACAGCGAAAAGTATCTATTAAGCCATACAGGTTCAAATCCACTGGCTAAATAGATGTAGGGCAACTGGACATGGTGGCTCCGCGGTCCCTCTGGGGGTTCACTTTATGTAAGTACGGGTTTGGCGCACACGGGGTCCCGAGTCACTGATCGCCATCATCATCCCTTCACCCTCGGTCCGGTCGATGTGGGTTCGTCCTCGTGACCGGGGGACTCAAGGTAGGCTCTCGTGCGTTCTTTGCATTTCGTTTCATGCCGCCCCTCGCCATCGTTTCTTTCTTCTCTAGTCTATTTCCGACCATTTCGCACCACGACCATTCGCATTTCTCTTTTTCTTCCTCGCCGGGCTACCTTGCGTGCGAAACGCATACGCACTTTTTTGCTTTATTTACGCATTCTACTTTATTTTAATCCATCGTGGACACAGTCTGACGCATCCCGCGTACTGGGTGCGCAGCTGGGTGAGTGGGTAATGGCGTCATCCCCAACACCCGGGGTCGTCATATAGGGTGTGTGTTCGTATCCGCTATTCAACTGCAGTACCGCAGGGGGAGGGGCATTGCATGAGCCGCTGACTTCCCACGTCCATTGGGTCCCTGTGTGTATGTTCTGGGAGGTGTGACCCTGGGGTGAGACTGGTATGGATAGGCCACTCACCCAAGCCGGGGTAACGCCCGGGGTCGGAGACGGTTGCAATGGTGGAGGATTTCTTTCGCTATGGAGCCCTCTTTCTCCATTACCAACAACAAGCGCCGAAAAGTCTGTAACAGAAGTAGCACCACCGACATCTGGTTGTTACTTGGTCATTTCACCAACGGAAGAAGGACAAAGTTTTGAGAAGATGATCCCTTTTATTATTCAGAAGGGCATTGATGCTATTGCTGATGCGGTTCAGTCCTGCACTCGTCTTCGGAATGGTTCCTTGTTAGTACAAAGCAAGTCCGATCAGCAAAGTAAGACCTTGTTGCGCGCTACGCTTCTCCACGGTTATTCCATCCGTGTTGAGAAGCACCGCACCTTGAATTCCTGTCGAGGCGTCGTTACCACACACAGCCTCGATGGTATGTCGGACGATGAACTGGTCGACTATCTTTCAGATCAAAAGGTGACAGCAGTTCATCGAGTGCAGGCTATACGCGACGGAGTATTGGTACCAACTCGTACCCTGTTTCTAATTTTCGATGGTGTCGATCTGTCCACGAATATCTCAGCAGGGTACGAACGTATTGCGGTGAGGCCCTATATTCCTAGACCTCTGCGTTGTTTTAAATGCCAACGTTTTGGGCATACGTAAGACTTTTGTAAGAGTACCGTTTCTATTTGTGCCTCTTGTAGTCAGCCCTTACACGATGGTACCTGTTCATCAGGTCCTGTCTGCGTTAATTGTAAAGGGTCTCCTTTTGCGTCATTTGCCGACTGTCCGCGGTACCTGGACGAGAAGGCGATCCAGGAGATCCGGGTAAAGGAAAAGCTCTCCTTCGCAGAAGCCCTAGGTGTTACCATACGCGCCCAGCTTCGCTCTTGCGATCTGGCACATTCAAATTAAATTAAATTGAGTTTTATTTATGGGCGCTCTTCAACTACTATGGTCCTTAGCGTCCCATTCTATATTGGGGGTGAAACACCGGAAATTTTGCTCAGAGGCTTCTTTATCAGGCTTAAGGTACTTTTATGTGCCGTAAATATACGACACGGGACCACCAGCTTTACTTCCCTTCCAAAGGAAGCCTTGCTAAGGATTTTTACGCCCGAAAAAATCTATCGCCCTCCGCCGGGTTTGAACCCGCGACCTTGGGAACTAGAGGCTAGCACGGTACCACTAGTCCGCGGAGGACGACAAAGCTCTGTTGTTGACTCGCCAGTATCCCGAAGAGATGTCGAAATACAGACCTGGACCTTGACAGTCTTGACTGCGACTACTATAAGGCCATCCATCTCTGGCACAGTCATCAAGCCATCAAAAGCTGGTCCTAAGGTACGGAAGTCCCAAGGCACTGATAAGAAGTCCAAGCAGAAACTACGTAAGGAAGATTTTGTCTAAGACCCTCCGCTTGCTCCTGGGACAAGCCGCGCTCACTGGCCCCCTTACCCATTGCCACCCAGAAGCGATTCTCGGTGCTTGAATCGGTTTCTGGCACTGAGCGCGTGGGCCCTCCCTTCGAGGAGCCTATGGAGTCTAACCAACTCCATACCAAAAGCCCGAGCCCCAAGGTAAACCAAAAAGTTATTTTGAGCCGCCCTCCTAAGTAAGAAGTTTATCCCTTTTATTCATGGTATCCTGTCCTATAATTTACCTGGTGTACGATCGCATAGGGCTGAACTGCAACTTTTATTGCGTTCCCATTCACCTATGGTCGTGTGTTTGCAGGAGACTAACCTTCGCCCTCACGATCCTTTTGATTTCCGAGGGTATACTCCGGTTCGCTACGATCTTGCATCAGATGAGGGTGCTCTTGCTCATGGAGGTGTCATGTTATTAGTGCGTAACGACGTTCATTTTCAAACTCTCACGCTTACGTCCGACTTGCAAGCTTCAGTTATCCGGCCTTTTCTTTTCTGTTTGCTCTGTCTATTCACCTCCATCGTCTCCCCTTGCTAACGCGGACATTCAAGATCTCCTGTCCGCTCTCCCAATACCATTTCTTCTGTTAGGAGATTTTAATGCCCATCACCCCCTGTGGGGTTCACCAAGGGCTTGTGCGAGGAGAACTCTTCTTTCCGGCATTTTTGATGAGTTCAACCTCTCCATCCTCAATACAGGTGAACCTACGTTTCTTTCCGATTCTTCTGGTACATTCTCTCACTTAGACCTTGCCGTTTGCTCCATCCAGCTTGCTTGTCGTCTGCAGTGGAACGTCGTCGCTGACACCTACTCCAAGGATCATTACCCCTGCATCGTTTCTCTTCTGTCCTACCACGTCCAGCCTTCTAGAGCACCTACCTAGCACTTCCTTAAAGCCCACTGGAGACTGTATTCCAGCCTCGTGTCTTTTGTGGACCAGCCCTTCACTGACGTTAACTAAATGGTGCAGCACCTTACGTCTACGATCCTATCTGCCGCCGAACGCACAATTCCCCGTTCGTCCTCCCACCCTCAGCGTATTCCTTTTTCGTGGTGTTCCGAGGACTGTCGGGACGCCGTTCGTGCCCGTAGAGCTAAGCTTAGGGTGTTTCGGCGACACCCTACACTTGATAATTTGGTTACTTTTTAACAATCGCGCGCCAGGGCTCGTCGCATTATTCAGGATAGCAAGAAGGCATCTTGGACTCGTTTTGTCGGGTCTTTTAATCGCTTCACGCCTTCATCTGCTGTTTGGGATAAACTTCGTCGCTTCTCCGGTAAAGTGTCGCATTATACTGTGTCTGGCCTTCAGGTTTCCAGTGCCACCGTAATGGATCCGGCTGCCATTGCTAACACTCTGGGTGTTGCCTTTGAGGCGGTTTCCAGTTGTGACCATTATTCCGCCGGCTTTCGCTTTCCGTGCTTGATTCCGTGACCTGTAGTATTCGGTCTCCTAATCCGGAGTGTTATAATGAACTTTTCACAATGAGGGAGATGGAGCACGCCCTCCATTTTTCTAGGCACTCCGCTCCTGGGCCAGACGGCATTCATGTCCTGATGTTAAAGTACCTTTCAGACAGTAAACTCTTTCTCTTACAGGTTATCACCGTATTTGGCAAGACGGCGTTTTTCCTTCAGTTTGGCTCGAAGCCACCATCGTCCCTATAGTTAAGCCTGGGAAGGATCGCTAACTACCTTCCAGCTACCGCCCTATGTCCCTCAGTAGTTGCATTTGCGAGGTGATGGAGCGCATGATCAACGGGCAGTTGACATGGTGGCTTAAGAATTTGGAACTTCTAGCGAACGCTCAGTGCGGATTTCGTCGCCATCGCTCTACCGTCGACCATCTGGTCTCTCTGTCGACGCATATTATGAATGGGTTTCTAAGAAAGTGTCAAACAGTGGCTGTGTTTTTTGACTTGGAGAAAGCTTTGCGATTGCTATCAACCCCATTGTTGATCGTATTCCATCTGGTATATCATCGTATCTTTTCGTTGTCGATTTCGCCATTTATTGCAGTTCACGGCGGAACTGTCTACTCGAACGCCGTCTCCAGAGCTGTATCGACCGTCTCTACGCCTGGAGTAACGCCAACGGCTTTAATTTCTCCGCTGAGAAATCCGTCTGATCAATTTCTGGCGCCGGAAGGCTTTCCTTCCGCCCTCTCTCCATCTTGGGCCGGAGGTCCTATTTGCAGACAAGTGTAATGTTTGGTGTTGATCTTTAATCGAAGGCTGAGCTGGTCTTGGCACATTTCCTTTTTAAAAGTAAAGTGTGGTCGTTCTCTTAATATTTTACGTGTTTTAAGTGGCACATCCTGGGGAGCTGATCGGACCGTCCTTCTGCGTCTTTACCGCTCTTTGGTCCGATCCAAGCTTGATTATGGGTGGATTGTCTATTCATTGGCGCGTTCATCGGTGTTACGTCGCCTGAATGCCATTCACCATCGTGGCATAAGAGTCGCTACAGGGGCCTTTCTAACCAGTCCTGTACCCAGTCTGTATGCTGAAGCTGCAGAGCCCTCGCTGTCCTTTAGGCATGAGATGCTTTTGTGCAGCTATGAATGCCGACTAGCTTGCCTGACCACCCGTCCTTCGAGTTATTTTTCGAGGATTCGCTTGATCGGCAATATTTAGTTAGCTCCTCTGCATTGCTCCGTCCAGGGGTTCGATTTCGACGGCTTCTTCGGCATTTGGACGTTACGCCAGCGGCGGTTTTTCCCAGGGGGAAACGCATTTTCCTCCTCGGTTGCGCGCTGAGGCCCGCTGCCACCTTGGGTTAACGTCGATGCCGAAGAATGAGTCCCCTTCTTCAGTTCTTAGATGAGCGTTTTTAGAACTTCAAGCGCAAATCGGGAACTTTCATTTTATATATACTGATGGGTCTAAGACTGATGTTGGAGTAGGGTGTGCCTTTGTTTCTGGTCAACATAGTTTTACTTTTCGTTTATCGGGGCAATGTTCGATTTTTACAGCCGAACGTTTTAGTATTTATCAGTCACTTTTATACATCCAGCGGCATGGCCTACGGCACTGTGTTCTTTGCGCAGACTCCCTGAACGCCCTTCAGAGTATTAACGCGCTGTACAATTACAACCCGCTCGTACAGCGCATACATGATCTCCTCCACTCGCTCGGTGTTTCTGGCATCAGCGTCTCCTTCGTGTGGATTCCGAGTCATGTGGGCATCTCAGGTAACGAGTCTGCCGACGCCGCTGCCAAATCGGCGCTTTTATCACCCAGATGTTACACCTGTGTTGTTCCCTCCTCAGGTTCTTATGTTATTTTACGACACCGCATCCTCTCGCGTTGACGCGATGCGTGGGCGGCCCTTAGGGGGAACAAGTTGCGGGAGGTTAAACCTCTCCCGGTTGTCTGGGCCACCGCTTCTCGTGCTTCTCTTCGGGAAGAGGTGATTTTAACACGACTTCGTATCGGACATTGCGTTTTTAGTCATAGACACTGCTTAGTGATAATCCCGCACCACTCTGTGATCAGTGTGCGGCACCCTTAACGGTGCGTCACATTTTAACAGAGTGTCAGGTTTTAGCACAATTGCGCTTTCATGTGTGTCTGCCTGCTGGTATAGCCAACTGTAGTATGTCTTTTACGTTTTATCCCTGACAGTGTTTTAGTCGGCGCATTTAATGCACTGAGCGTCTTTTAGTTTTGTGATTTTATATTATCCGTTTTAATGGAGGCTCTTCTCCCCTGGGGACGCTCTGGTCCCTTGACTTCTACAGATCCTGATACGTAGTTTACTCTTTTATTGTTTGATTTACCAAGTTTTTAGTGTGGTGGTTTTTAGACTTTGATATGTTTTTATTGCTTAGACTAAGCGGGTTTGTGTCCCCCTTTTTTAATTTCTGGATTTTAAATTTTATACATTGTAAGGGCGCTGATGACTTTAGCTGTTTAGCGCCCTTAACCCCATATCATCATGGCTCCGCGGTAACGTGTGAGACTCTCATTCGGGGCGGCCCCAGGTTCGATTCCGGTTGGATCGCCTACTCTGACTTTGGAGTTTATCACGTCATTTCATTTCCTTGTCACATTTCAGGATCGGAGGATCTGGCGTATGGACAGCGTTGTGAGGCGTGTGTGCAGAAATTAGTTTTGGGTGACTATCCTGCCGTCCGGTGTGTGACGAATCGAGAGTTGCCAACCGTAGCAGAAGACATTGTGGCGAGAAACGAAAAAAGTGGGAAAATGTAGCGACTTTTGTCAATTTTAATTTAAAAAAAATTAATTTATATTATTTATAAAATAAACACTTAAGTTTGTTGCATTCTACAAAATTAATTTGGTCATTTTAAATAGTCCAATTATATAATAATGATTGATAAAGGGTATTCCACCCTTAAGAAAAAAAGGGAATACCGCGGAGAGCTGTTGAAAGGTAAGAAAGTAAAAAAAAGAAAAAGAAAGAATAAATAAATAACAGTTGTTTTACGATAATTGGTTGGTATTTTATTTTTCGAAATAGTTACAACCATTAAATAAGTTAGTGCAAATTCTAAGTGAACAGCATGTAATGTGTTTTGGGGAAAATAGAAGTGCTTTGAAACACTGTAAAGGCAGGAATACGTGAAGAATCTAAAAGCTACTGACAACACAAACATTTCTCTGTAATTAGTAAATCAATTTACTCACATTTTACTAAGAAGTGTACAATGATTAGATTTATTGTAACTTAATTATCCACTTACTCAAAAGATAAATTACCGCCAGCAAAATAGGCTTAAATTATCAACATAGACATTTTAATAACATTTTATAGTGATGCTATAATGTAGTATTTTTGTAGCGGAATTTTGTTCGACCTGCAGTGAGATACGATATTCTTTGGATGACACATTGGACGAACCTCCAGCGAGACTTTTCCTTGTGGAGGGAAGCTTATGTGGGTGTCTCGTCAATGTCGGGATCTTACACCTGGAGACGTTAGGCACCCGGCCTGCCGCTCTGAATTGGTCACTCTCTGTCCTTCCCTTCCTCCCAGAAATTCAATAGGTATAATCCTCGTATGTGCTTCCGTGCTGGTCTTTTTCTAATCGTTAAAGGGTTTAATAAAAATATAGTATACTTATGTCATTCAGCAGAAGCAGGCTGTTAGACAATGTGGCTTGATGTCTTATTTTTTTTTAAACCCTGCAGTACTAATTTAGCTACTTCTACAGGTGTTATTATAAACCCATATTTCTTTGTCCGCGCTTCTTACTTTTTCGATCAGCAGATAAATAGACGTGCCATGGAAGGTTAATGAGTGTATTGCATCGTTCACTGAACCCCTGAAAGGTCGCTACTATATTAACTACCATTGTAACTTACGATCTTGCTTGCCGGCACCTGATTTCTTGACCATAATAGATTTCATTCTTCCTCGCACCTGTGCAATATTACCAATGTGCATTTTGTTGAGTTCGTTATTGAAGATAGGTAATGGTATTTTTCAAGAGAATGGCCAACACCATATGAGGAATCTAATCTGCCAAAGAACCGCACCCAGATGCCTCGGGTAAGAATACCATTCCGGTCGGCGCCAGGGATCGAATTTGAAACACCTCGTGCGATGGTCCCCGCATCATTACCGAACAAGAGTGATTATCATGACCACCATAATAAACAGAGCACTAATAACTTGTAAGACATGGATCTTAATAGACTATACAAGAGTTCCGTACTTAATGTAGGAAGCATACTTCGCAATTTTTTGTATTTAACCTGCTTTTAGGAGGTCAGACCATCCAAGTTCGTTCTCCGCAGCAGATATTTTTCCAGAGCCGGCTCAGTATTCAGTTAACTCATTGATTCTAAGATGGCCTATGCCATCTCTTCAAGCCTGCATCGTGACGCATTTCGAACCTCTTATTGCCTACTTGCTAACGTATTTTCCTATGTCGATTCCGTTTGCTATAGGAGTGTTTCCCCTTTGGGGCAAAGCTGGGGAACTTGAACAGGCACTACTAATATGGGCCATGTTCTAAAATGTAGGTTAATATGTACTAATCACCGAGCGGAATGGCTAACGTTTTTGGCCCGTATTCGGGAGGTCCTCGGTCTCCCTGTCCGACTGCCAGGTCTTCTCAATCTGGAAAATGTAGGGACCCGGTCATTGCTGTGTGAATTGTATATTTTTTCCAAAAAGCTCTTTCTATATAACCCATGACTTCTGCGAGACGCATAGCTTTTTTGCTTATTTATTTTGTTTTTATCTATTATGTAATATCTACACTTCCTTAGAATTGGATTTGGGCATTAATTTTGTAGCTGTTTATATCACAAGCCAGACGTTTGTAATTACTAAAGCAAATTTAAAATCTTGTTATGCTTTTTATAAGAGTCAAAATTTGAGATGTTTTGTGGTCAGATGAACTGCAAGGTAGATACCATCCTACTTGTGTGATATATCTGTTCATGTATATAGATAAAACAGGTGCTTGTACTAAGCCTCCCTGTTATCTCCTTTTTAAAAGTTAGATGCCCCTAGTGCACTCAGGTGTACAGAAGGGTTAGTGAAATGGGTGAAGTCCGTAGTCCTTTGAGCTGAGAGCACACAATTGACAATTGTCTTCTTAGAAAACTTATCCACGATACCTACTTACACCGACGAGACTCGAACTCTCGCCCTCAGCATAACGTACATAGTGATGGTAAAGCGAAAGCCAGATATTTTACCACAGAATAAAAGTGGGCTAAGTGAAAGAAATTACCAAAATAATTAAGGGACATTATCAAATGTTTATAGCTGTAGAAACCGTACGGGATGGCTGGTATTCGGGAGGTCCCGGGTTCGATTTCGTTGGACTTGCCATCCTGATCTTGGGTTTTTATCGTGATTTTCCCAGGTTGGTGGGCGAATTATGAGGTGGATTAGGTATATCCTACCACGAATTTCCTTGTTCCTCAATTCATTACTTTTCATTTTTCAAGGTTGCAGGGCCTGGCACTATGGTCAGTGGTGTGCGGTTACAAGCGGTGGTGTGCTTTTAGGAATAATTTCTTCTCTGACACGGAAACTTTCCGTCTGGATATGAGAAATTCGAAGGGCCATCCGGGGACACTCAACCCGGAAATATTAGGGACACAGCTTCATTGCGCCTGTCGCCATCAGATCTGATCGCCCTTGCTGCTCTCTCGCCCCATCCCTTCTTCGGGACGTTTAGTTGTCACAATAGGTCTAGTCTAGGCCGCAGTGCTGAAATCTTCTTCCGCTCTAATCTCTTAACTGTAGCAAAAATGACAAGGTAACTAGGCCAATTTTTCAGATATTTACACAAACAGGAAGGCCAAAACATACTAATGGTATGAATACTACTTCTAAGTTCATTTTATAATTAGAAATCAACACGGACACCTCCGTGATGATAGGGAGCACGTCTGCTTCTAAAGCTAGAACTTAAAATTTGAGCTTCAATTAGGCTGCCTGGATAACGTTTTCTCGGTGCTTTGACTTCTTTGACTTATCCTAGGAATACACATAGGTAATTCTCAAATGTTGATCTCGGTTCTGGAGCATTCATCACTGCCGGTTAAAGGAAGTTGAACTGAAAAAAGATATTGCTATTAAAGCGGTTATTGATATGGAGTTATTATTTTGTAAGCGATTTTTCAAGTAACTCCACATGCAAGAGCGACTTTCAACTGCAGCGCTCGAAATATAGGATCATCTATTAAAGTCAGAGGAGAGACAGATTTCGGCATAGGAACGTTAAATGGATATAAACAAATGTGCTCTGCTATAAGATATTTAGATAACTAAAAAGACAAAGAAAAAGAGAGATGAAGTTTTATAAAGTTATAGCGAAATCAATGTTTCTCTACGATTCCAGGTTTTGGACATTGCCCCCCTTCCCAGGAAAATACGAAAGAAGCAGCTTACATGAGATTCTGAGATTCTTAAGAGCTATTGGGGGATATATTATAATGGATAAATAGAGAAGCACAATTTTTAGATCCAAGACAAAATTGTAGAAAATAGAAACAGCTAGAAAGAAAATTGACAACGGATAGAACATGGAAGAATACCAAGAAAAATTTTAGAGTACAATTCAAGTCGGAAAAGAAGAGCAGGAGGCTCGTATCTGATATGGAGAGATCAAGATTTTCTTATTGGTTGTGAGAATGGAGCAGAGATGGATTAAACCGTGTAGATGATGTTAATGATGATACCATTAAAGTCCAGGAAGCCTGCTTCAATTTATCATTGAGAGTGGTAAAAAATGGATCATGGGACAATACTCGACCAGTTCTGCTTCATTGCAAGCAGGGATGCAGTTCATATCAAACTGCATCTCCTTCTGTGCTACTTTTGCAGCATTCCCACTACGATTCCATTACCTGAAAAAGGAACCGTTAGTTAACATTTTGGATTTGGCTTACCTACGGTTTCTTTGTCAGAAACTGCGAGATAGATTTTGGAATGAAGGATTTGTTAATTAGTACTGTCTTCTTAGCAAAATTCTCTTGCAGAAGCTAGAGAGTTCACCAAATGCCTAACTCTATCTCTCTCTTCTGTCAGTATGGTATTATAGTTTTATACATGACGCAGACTTACTCTTCTGAATGTCATTTTACATGCAGCAGCTGTTTTTTGTAACAATACGCATATTTATTTGGGTTAGGAATATGTTATTTTGACTGCCTTATAATGATTGATATCTCTTAGCCCCCTTCCACCGACAGGTGGTGTGTAATCCTATGCGTATAACCCAGTTCCCTCTGACCACGTTGTGGTTAGATTTTCGCTCGTCGCCCCAGGTTTCGTCATATCTTGTGGCCATGTACCACGGTTGACGTTTTAATTGCATCATATAATGGTTCGTTTGTATTCCCACCAATCTTGAAGATCCCAGAGAACTCATTTTTCAGTCAACCTATATTCCCTTCATCGGAGCGAATGCGTAACATTCAGAAGTAGGTGGTAGTAGGTATGTTAGGTAAAAGCTTTTAGACCGCACTGATATAATGAAAAGGTGAGTGTGTTCGTATACCTCTGATTTCAGTATGAAGAATCCAAAGCATCCGTGTTGATTCCTAAATGATCTCTGCATAGATGGATGATTTTTCAGGTCCGTTCGTTTTCGTAGTCTTTGCTGTGTAAGTCGTGAAGGCACTGCGCATAGCATTCTTAAACTCGTCTCTTGTGATTGATGGAAAAACGAGCTGTACACTGTCTTGTTCAAGCCACACAGTATCAGACATGCTTAATCTCTGGAATTCAGGAAACAGCCATTCAGTTAATCATCTGAGAAGACTCCGGACTCATTGAAGAAATGAATACGCGACAGCAGAGATGTACCGGCTTTTCACCCTCTCTCTGCTTTTCTCAGCATGAAGAGTAATAGTTTTTCACGGATTTATTCACTCACCTCAGATTAGGTTATGAAAAATGATCCGAACCACTCTCGTATTTCGTGTAAACAGAATTGCCGCTGGAGTCGTCAATGAATGCCTATATGTGTTATTTTTCTCTGCTCTTACTCTTCACTGATAGCAGGTGTAGGGAACACTAAACTCTTTTGACATTCCCGGCCTGCAAATGTCACATTTGCGTTTATAGCTTAGACCAGATCATCTGTCCATTTGGATTCTCGTTTAAGTCTGTACAGAACAAGTAAAGAAAATATTTGCCGTCTATTTACCAAAATTAATATCCCAACCATCCAGTTGTTCCACCATCCATTTAGAACGCTAGTAAGAGAAGCTAAGGTTTAGATATTTGTATACTAAAAACAAGAGAAAACAGTGTCATATTACATGATTGCATCCACACATTCCGAACTTAAATACTAAGTTAAATATTACATCTTGCATATACTCTCTTTGCTATCACGTGCTTTTTTGTGTTAAACACAATACATGAACATGTTAAGTATGCTTAGATGCGAAGGTTTCATGCCAATATATTTACCGGGATTAAAATAACTCTTACGGAACAAAATTCTGGCACACTACAACGTTAGTGTAACTTTTGCAGTTCCTGATGTGTTAAATAAACGTTGAGTATGCTTAGATGCGAAGGGCTTCATGCCAGTATATTTACTGCGATGTAATATAACTCCTACGGAACAAATTCTGGCATACCAGCGACGTTGATGCTACTTTGACAGTTCCTGGGTGTTAAGTAAACATACAGACTCGGTCAAGTTATTCGACTAAACGCAGTCTAATTATTCAGTGCCTATATTAAAATAAAATACAATTGCGGTTGCTGCACTCAGGTGATTTAAAAACGTTAATATCTGATTCATTTCTGTAATGTGATCACAAAAAAAAAAGAAAATAGTTTATGTAATTGACTATAATCTAGACGTTGAAGAACGGCATTTTCAAAATTTTGGCGTATGCCCAAGCCTAACTGTTATAGTAATCTAAATAGTATTACGGAAAGGTAAATATTTGCGCTAATATTGTTTCCATAGAAAACGTTTGGCAAAGATGTCCAGCTCGGTAGTTTTTGCAAGTATATATTTCATAAACACTCCTCAAAGAGTACTAGAGTACCCCTGTACAATTAACATCAAATATTAGGGAAACAGATTTTCAAGAATTAAAGGGATTTTACTGTTCAGTTTAATAGTTTGACTACGTCTCTGCAGATTATTATTATTATTATTATTATTATTATTATTATTATTATTATTATTTTGTGAGGAGTAGTAGTATTCTTCCTTCATAGATGTCGTTCATGTAGTTTACGAAGGAAACGAAAGGGGGGAGAAAAACTCGCACATATCTATAAAGGTGTTTAAATAGTCGATTGACTTCACAATTTTTTTTCATGTTGTAACATAAACCATGTTCTTTTTTTTCTAATAAAAAATCCTTTTTCAGTCGAAGTCTCGCCCTTTAAAGACATACTTTCGCTTTATTTAGCCATCCTTGTGCTATTCTTATTTCATGGAAGTACGATGGTTAAGTTTCCTTGTATGGCACAAATGGAAGATATTTTAGGACCAGCATCTCGTATTTTCCTTCTTATGAGATAAGGAAGCAATTAGGGCTTTCTTATTTCTTTTTTCTCCTGTTCTCCCGCATCGGCGGTTGCTCCACACTGGCATCCCACATCCCTTTTCCCGTCTCCTACATCCGCAACTGATTACTTCTTATTTCTAAGAAAATAAAGACAACCTCCTTCAACTAATCTCCTTACATTGTTACCAACGTAGAAAATATGTTTCCTGCTTGTTATTAGAACCGCGGCTCTCTTAATGCACTGCTGTAGAATTGGTGAGATCAAAACTCACCTCTTCGCTACTCTATAGAAGAGCAGCATTATGATTTACTGTAACGAGAACGTTGAGTAGACATTTTTGTGATGGTTAGCGCCCGTTCTTAATATGGCCGGCCCTCGTAGCCGTGGTCACTAGAGTGTGTAGATTCGACGCTCCGCCAAGGTCGCGGGTTCGAGTCCCGCCATGGGCATGGGTGATTGTGTGTGTGTGTGTAATTGCGTTAATAAGCGGTAATGAATAACAGTAAAAACACAGCAATGACTGGGTAAACAAGGGAAATTAAAAAAAAAATCATATGGCAGAGACGGTGCACATTGGTACATGAAATTAGCCGCTGGGAAGGAAATTTAGGAAGAAAACGTTCCAGGTCTAAGTTTTAGGGCACCTCCCCGGCATTTGCCAATTATGAAGACTCAGGAAACTCTGAGAAAACCCCAGTCAGGGAGTACGGTCCTGGAGAGATTTGAACCGTGGTCTGAGTCTGTGCCTGAACGACCTAGGCTATCCCTGTCATTAAGTTGAAGGTTTTGCCTGTGATGTACATAAGGCACTAAACTTAGAGGTCCTGAGCCGTGGCGCTGTGGGCTAGAGCGTAGAGCTCTGGTTTCCGGCCACGGCTTGCGTCCGGGTTCGATCCCACCCTAGGGGTGCGGACTTCAAGTCCAGTGTATAGGACCGGTGTCCACTCAGCTTCGTGATGAAAGTGTGAAACTGCGATAGGCAACGATCCGAATCACGAAGGCTAAGATTTTGGGTGGGGAATGCTGATGCTGACCACATCACCTCCCGTATCTTCAACTAATGAGCCAAATAATTTGACTAGAATCTTCTTCTAAAGTGGTAAAACTGAGGAATTCAAAAGCCTGTGTAAGCCCGGGAAGAGCGCGTGGCTCGATTAAACGCTAATTACCAAAGTTTTATTTTTCAGCAGTTGTGCCTCTACTTTTTACTTTCTCTACCACATACATGTTAGGTAAAGAAAGTATTGCATTTCACCCAAATATTCGATACCGAGGTTTTACCGGAAATACACATTTAGAGCCCTCCTGAATGAAAAAAAATCATTTTTAGAAATAGGTCCGTGTGTGACTGAACAGTATAACTCAAAAACGAAAAGTCGGATAAACTTCAAACGTGGTATTTAAGTTCAGTATCTCCCAAAAATGCGACACGAAGACTTTCAAGAAAATCCCCCACACCAAACTACCTTTATATCAGAGGAGGACGGAAGTTTAGCGCCAACATAACACAACACAACACAACCCTCACAAGAAACACGGAAGTAACGCATTGCTGCGAGGGAAGGGAGGAGTTACAGTTATAGAGCTCCTGCTGTGGCGGTAGATAACAGTTTAGTTCACTATTGTATTGTGGTAATTTGACTTTCTACATTTTTTGGAAGGTTTTTCACTTTCCTTGTAATGATTCTTCGAGAGAAATTAATAATGTAAAACTTGGGATGTTCTTGAGATCACATAATTTCCACAGCTGTGGTCAGACATAGTTTCGGAAAATGTTTTAGGGACCGAGCCATCTCCCAGGTAATACTAACTAGCATATTTAGTTTTGTATTTACAGCCAACAGTTTTAGGGACTCTTCTGTAAATGTTTTTTACAGTTAACTCCCGCAATAGTTTCGCACGTTTAATTCCTAAAACAAATAATAATAATAATAATAATAATAATAATAATAATAATAATAATAATAATAATAATAAAGTACAATATCTTCCCGCGCAACACATACCTTTAATTTCACCACATGAATCTTGACATCTAACGTAGCGTCTTGGGACGTTGCCTCTAAATACGCCATGTAATGTTTTCGAGCAAATTAAGCATATCACATTCTCTCCTTCTGCACAGCCCCCCCAAAATACATTCTGCAGGAAATTATGAACATGTATTAAGGAGACTTGTTTCAATACTCCTAGTATTACTTAAAGAAATAGTAATTAGGGGTAGAATTCAGTGTGAGATTTTATTTAACATAAATTTAAGCAAAAATTAAAATATTTTACTCCTTAAAATAAAGTAGCTACTTGGAATTATTTTCGTCACATTTAAGACTGGTTTACAATAACACAACGAATCCAGAACAGAAACGAGAACAAGAAACAAGACAGCGCACAGGGTTTTGGTTCACAATATCGCGGGAACGAGAACGTTAGTGCATATTGATGACCATATCGATAGTAAAATGAAAGTCGATTTTACACATGAATTGTCATTTGTTTGTAACTGACCAATGCTATTTTCCACGTGTTCCAATTCAGCCAAAATAATGCAGGTTAGTCAACTTCAAAATTCGATACAGTAAACTTTTTTAAGTGCAGATCCATTACTATTTCCGATTCCTATAGTATCAAGGTTTGTTCTTTATAAATAGCGTACATTAAACTTGTTTGTAGTTCTTTGTTAATTTCTTCCTGCTTTGCTGATATTTGTAGTTTTTCGCAGCGTGCGACTTGAGAGAGCTCTATCTCCTGTTTCATGTCACCTTGAATAATTTCTACAGTGAAGAGTCTAAAATTCATAGTATGGATCTATTGTGCCGTGTCCGAGAAAGAGAACAGCAAAGCTAAAATTTCAACAAGTCTTTCCCGCCCCCCCCCCCGTTCCCCGAGAAAGCTTCCCGTTAATTGCGAACGCGCAGATTATAATACGAGATGTATTTTAAATTTGCTCTTCTCTTTCTGGTTTCCGTTCTCGGTTATTGTGAACCAGGCTTTATGCACAACATATCCAAAACACATGATTTCAGTTAATATTAATTTCAAAATTGGAACCCATTTTAAAAACAAAAACAAACAAAAATAGTATAGATATATACTTTTAACTTTGAGTATATTCTAAAAAGTTAATCTAATTTGGTGAAATAGGAAATAAAGTTTTGAAAACTTCATAGTACCCTCTTAGGTTCTGTTTTTACTTGTATCACACTTATTGTCGTACTAAACGGATTTTCATTCTATATGTTATATTAGTTGTCCTGTGCCGTGGCGCAGTAGGCTAGATTCTTGTTCCCGGGTATAGGACCGGTGACCACTCAGCACCGTGAGGAAAGTTGAGGAGCTGCGATAGGCAGCGATCCCGACCACGGAGGCCAACATCTGGCTGGGGGTGCAGCTGCAACATCACCTCCCCGTATCGGTTGGATGATCACATTTGCTGTGCGTCGTGGGCGTGAAGCCGCAGTCGTATTGGCGGGTAGCACCTTCATGGGCTGTAGCACCACGATTATTATTTATTTATTTTATATTACTCACAGCGAAATTATCCAATCGAAAATTTTCTGAGTGCCATCTTAGGAATTATAGAGAAAAGTCAGTCTTTTATTACCATGCTAGCCTTTAGTTCCTGAGGTTGCGGGTTCAAACTCGGCGGAGGGCGATGAATTTTTTTCGGGCGTAAAAATCCTTAGCATGGCATCCTTCGGAAGGGAAGTAACACCGGTGGTCCGTGTCGTAAATTTACGGCACGTAAACGAACCTCAAGCCTTAATAAAGAGGCCATTGAGCAAAAACACCGGTCTTTCACGCCCAATGTACAATGGGACGATAAGGACTATAGCAGTTAAAGAGCGTCCATAAATAAAACTCAATTTAATTTAATTTAACCCAGTCCTTTAGGCAGCTTTGTTATCGGTTGTAAATATTGTACTATTATGGTGCTGTAAAACTATTGTGCATTAGACTGCTCGTTGATAAAAATGAAAATTCAATAATATCTAATTCTGAAGAGTTTAATTTTATTCAGTTTTAAAGATATGCTTAAGAATACCTATCAGTGAAAAAAGCAAAAAATTGCCAAATTCATAAATATGGATTTTAGTGTAATTAAACACGTATTATTAAACATTTCAGTTTAGTTTTATATCGTTTTTACAGAACTACTACCTTTTAAGGCATATCATATAGGATTTAAATTCTCTCTGTAAGCCAAGCTTCCTATAAAATTGTAAATTTTGCCTACATTAAATTGAACAAACCATTCAAACAGGGCCTTGGAATCTTCAAATACTAAATTAGTTGCAGAGGACCAGAAAAGGACGGAGGGCCTATATGTGCACTAAATGTTTTTTACACAACATAAAGTTAGAAATAGTATTGTTTTAGTGTTATAATATTTAAACTCGCTTTTCTCGGGCTTTCATTTATAGGGAGATTCTCATTTTCATATTATTTCACACGAGTACTTTTCGTTATAAAAACGATGAGATAAACTTTTCTTAACATGCTTACTTGTGACTTTATTAAAAATAATGTTAATGTTTTGCAAATTTTTAACAAAAAATGTCATGGTTAACATTTATTTTCTACCAAACTAGTGGGATAATTTAAATTAGTCTCTACAATTTGTTAATATGCTGTTAAATAGTTTAATTATAAAATATTAAGTTTTTCAAAAAGTATCTACATTTTGCTAAAAATAAATAACATTTTGTATTCCTCCTTGTTATTAACAGAATAAAAATTGTGAGATAATTTTTGTTAACATGCTTAGTTGTGACTTTATTAATAGTAATATTCATATTTTTTAGACTTTTAACAAAAAAATTGAAGTCTCATAGTTAACATTTATTTTCCCCTAAACTGGTGGAATAATTGAAATGTTAGTATCTACTGTTTATTAATATGCTATTAAAGAGTTTTAATTATAAAATGTTAAGATTTTCAAAAAGTAGTTTCATGGTCTGGAGCAATTTTTCAAAACAGAAAGGAAGTAATAAAAAATGAATATCTCAAGAACTAATCTTAAAATATAAATGAAATTTGTTCTGCATATTATACAATAATCTCCGGTTTCTGTATTAAAATATCAAATGAAGCAACCTAAAATTGTTGATTTTTTTTAATTTCACACATGCATATGCTTAACACAAATAACCCGGTGTGCTCTGCTGATTAAATGGAAGGTGACTGGTGAGCGGTAGCTAGTGTTCTAATGGACGAATAACATGTTATACGCCAATTGGCTCAAATTTCTTGTTTGAAAACAAGGCAGTTTGCTTCTGCTCTTCAATTAAGATAAAGTGTACCTTATTTAATAACAGGCTATATCCTTGCTCGCATTTTATATTTTTTCATCGAGTTCCAGAGTTTCATCTCTGCATATTGATGGTCCACTGAACTTCCGTTGTGGAAAACTGAGCAACTTTCACTATTGGGACATTAGTTAATGTGTCCCAGTTTATAACGTCTGGAACAGAAATGAAACTTCCGTGGAAGGTGCACCAAATGGGTTTATGAAAATTCTCTCCAAGTGTTGTAGTAATTACTAACATTCATTCCATTAGGAACACTAAATGAAGCTTGTGTTGTCAACTCCAACCATACACCTACGTTATACAATTTTACGACCATTGGAAGCTAAAACTCAAAATATTCTACAGAATGGTTGAAAAGAGGCTGCAGTGATTGGAGCGACGTAACTCTGTAAGTCCCTAGATCAAAATACGTTGATCACTGCTATAAGATGAAGATTAAT
Organism: Deroplatys truncata; assembly: GCA_030765065.1. NCBI lineage: Eukaryota > Metazoa > Arthropoda > Insecta > Mantodea > Mantidae > Deroplatys > Deroplatys truncata. The sequence goes on from CM060981.1 coordinate 136,786,078, forward strand.
GGATGATGTATTGATAGAAGAGACAGACGTTTGAAGAGTATCTGTTTCTGCAAGAGAATTAACTGATTAACAAAACCTTTCGTGCCAAAACCTACCTCGCAATTTCTGATAGAGGAGCCATGAGGGATAATAAAGGCATGTATGGAAGTCTGGAGTATGGAGTACTGTAATGGTAGCGCAGAAAAAGATTAGCTCGAAATCCCTGCTTCCAGCGGTATGTAACTGATCGGGTACATGCACCAAATAAAACGAGAGAGAGAGATGTCCTGCAAACATTCTCCTATAATTAATATCTTCGGAGACACGAACATATTTATCAGTACTACATATAAGAGCAACATATCATTCAATGGGAGCTCTTTGATAAAGGGAAGGAGTGCAGCCGTATGTTACTACACTATTCAGCATATTATGTATAGGATATATAGTGGAAGGAGAGATCTATTGCGGCTACCACCCTCAGGAAGAAGGGATAAAGTGAAGGAGCCATAGGAGGTTATAGACAGCAGGCAGATGCAGGGTGTCTACTGATATTGGAACTGGATATAGTGAACATATACTTGAAATACTTGATTTTTTTTCATACTGGAAATGGTGATTGCATACAGGAAAAATTGGATGAAGTATCCTTTTCTATAGCATTAATTTCAGATATTCAGGTGATTGGTTCTTGGAAAATCTTGTTAATGAAATAAATGTTTTTTTTTAATGTTGTTGTTTTGCACGGTTTCTTCCACAATTTTTATCTTATGTAAAAATGACTCGAGCATTTGGACAATCTTTACGCCTAAAATTGTTATACAGACTATACAACTTTCCAAAATTTTGAAGATTGTTGCGGGGGAGAGAATAGGGGAAGGCTTAGATTAGAAATACAAAATCCATTCCCATTTCTGCGAATATCAATGACTTTTTGGTCTATTATTATAAATAGCATGGATGGGAATTTTATGAAATTACAGTTCTAAGAGGTAAATGTGAGAATTCAGCATAAAATATATTGTATATCATTGTACAATGACTTCATAAAGAGTACAGAGAGTAAATTTAATTAAATCATCATTCGAGGTTTTGAAAGCCAACTGTGTACTATCGCCTATGGCTGTTAATAATAAACACAGCTACATATTATGGCTGCGAAATAAAACCAGTAAAGATATTAAGTTAGCCATAACAGCATTTGAATGTTGCTGCGTTTTTACTCAATATGACTGGATGCAATACTGGAGTTTTGTCAAAACTTATACTGATAATGCTGAAATTTTAAACCTTCTAGGGAATAGACACCCTTCAGACAGGCCACAGAGCCACTACTGGAGCTGCCTAGAGAGGGTGATGAACGAACCATCGAACCAGGCAGCTCTCTGGTGTCCATGGGGAACACTCATTCCTTGGCCATCTGTCCGGCACCGCCACACACCACCTAGAAGCACACCTGAACCATGATGGAAACAGAAGAAAGGGAAGGAAGACAAAGGAAATCATGGTAGATGAGAAACCACCCAGTCTTCGCCTACCGACCACGGAAAATCACGAAAAGCCCAAGGTCGACGGGAATCGAACCCGGGATCTACCGAATGCGAACCCCATACGTTATCGCGGAGCCAACTCATTCGGTATACTTAATATAATAAACAAACTCATACTGTAGTGCTATTTTACGAGCAGGGTAATTCATTTTCGTATCGGTTGAATCCAGACGCGTGCTATTGTTGTAGTATGCTCATTTTCTGTTTTCTTTTTTTCTTTCTGGCTTTACAGTATATGAGAACATAGTGGAATCATATTATTGGACACAAGAAAGGACATATTGTTATAGGTTTCCATTTTCTTGCACATAGATTTTTCAGTCGGGTTCTATCTTAACAAACAGTATACCGTTTGCTCGTGATTTTTCTTACTAAAGAACTCACAATAACAGACCTGTCGCTCTTTTAGTGGTGTAAATATTTGCTTATATCTCCGACTATATTAATTTTAGGAAACATTTAGGGGCGGTTTTCCTTGTTTTGAACCCCCTCTCCAAATTTATTATACACTTGAATGTTTATTAACATTATTACTTATAGATAACCGAATGGTATTAGGGTACATCAAAGATTCAACACTCCATCTTAGTTCCTTAGTACTGATATGTTTCATATTTCAGATGGCATTGAAGTGTTCGGCGAGGCGGTCCGGGTTCAATCCCAGGGACCCGCATGTGGGATTTGTGGTGGACAAAGCGGCGTCTGGGCGGGTTTTCTCCGGGTTCTCCGGTTTACCCCGCCATTCATTTCACCAACTGCTCCATCATCGCCTTCCCTTTCATCCATTTCACCATCATTTCCTTTCATCTACTCCCTTCCTCCCATACCAAACATCGGGCTGATCACCCATCCTGGTTATTCTGTCTGATCCATGAATGTCCTCGACGGGCCTCTGATCCCAGGCACCCGCCTGTAAGTCCTGGGGGGAGGGGTGTAAGTCCTATAAGAGGAGGTTAAACAGTGAAAGAAAAGAATTAAAGTGTTCGATAAGTAGAAATAAAACCTGGAGCAATGCATCCTTAAGCGTACTTATACTCATGAACATTGTGCTGCAGTTGCAACTTCTGGGAATGTTTCACGGATTTGGTTCCAACAGGTTGGGCCATCAGGGTGTACGTGCAAGAGAATACCTTGTGTCAAAAGAAGTTTCTTTTGCCATTTTGAAATGACGATGGTAAAATTCCAATTGGACAGGTTACTAAGGTGATTTATGGTTTCATATCAAGCAGCGGTTTGGCCACTACCTTATTAGACAACTAGTGAAGCTGTTCAGAATGCGCTTGATTCATCACGTGACGTTACGGAGGATGTAGGCAATGTGGGGTTATTCATGAACCCATTGTTTATCAGATTCATCATTTGAGGGCGTAATCGAACTTCTAGTTCGCTGTTTGTAATTACTATAGTATAACCAGAAATAAGAAAAACGTTTAGTGAGAAATTAATGGAGTATATGTATTAAGGAGAGCTGTGCAGGATATATCCAAAAGTCACAATCACAACTAATCCGTAACACTTCAGAAATCTAATCCTTGGCCTTCAACGAAGAAGTATTCGTATTTGCAGTTGCAAAATTATAATCATTAATAGAAGTATAGATCAGCTTAGTGAATTATGTTTGGTGAAGTTACAACATTAGACAGTAAAGCTATGTGTGGAGAATGAATTACATTCACGGTAAAGAAACATGTTTAGATTACGAAAACTGAATTTTGAAGGAGCTGCATAAAATGGCTAGATTCAGCAGATTTGAGTTTTTGTTTAGGAATATGAATAGAATTATTTTAAATAAAAATATGCAAATTGTAATTATACTGAAGCTTAAACATATTACTAATACTGTTAAAAGTGACAGGATGAAATGCTACGATGTACAATGAAAAGGAAGGATAACTGAGTAACAATTAAAATTTGGGAATGCAAAACAAAATCACTACGACTTATAAGGCAAAAGAAAAGATGGCACAGCAAGCTGCAGTGATAAACAGGCATGTTGTATAATGCCTAAATTACTATTATTATTACTAATAATAAATTTCTCAGGCATTAACTTATTTTGGCTTTAACAGATGGAGTGTATGATCTACAGTCATTGTGGATTCATCTTGAGCAGAGAAATGACTATACTATGTGATAAGATCGATAAAGCTTTATAAATGTAGTTAGTGAATTTTTTAACAGCTGTAAACGTAGAGATATCTTAAAAAGGACACAGGAAAACACATTGAGCTTAAGTTACATCTCCAATACATAATGACAATATTCATAGTAAGCTATGCCGGATGTATAACCGCGAACATCTCTAAAACTTGGGGTGCTATTAGTGGAATGTTTTCGCAGAACGCTACATATAAGGGCTCGTCGGGAAATGTATGTATTTTTCTTTTCTTAATCTGAGAAGGTCTAATGATTTCTTCCTTTTCAAAATATATATAGTACCAAAATATTACTTTCACTACTACGTATAGTAAGTAGGGGAAGTATTGTATTCCACCCAAAAATTCGATACCGAGATTTCACTGGAAATATATGTTTTGAGATCTCTGAATCCAAAAAAATCATTTTTGGAAACATGTCCGTGCGCGCGCGCGTGTGTGTGTCTGTGAACAGCATAACTCGGAAACGAACAGTCGGATAAACACCAAACTTGGTATTCAGGTTCAGTATCTTCTAGAGATGCGACATGAAGGTTTTCAAGAAAATCCCCCACCCCAGATTACCCTTTACATGGAAAATTTTTCGAAAATTTTAATTTTCTCAAAATGGCTCTAACGATTTTGATTAAAATATCATATGTTTAAGATATTTTTACGACAAATGAAATGTATATCTCGAATATTCTGGGAATGTCTCCAAAAGTATTCATTGTGAACGACATTTGCACAACTGGTAAACCATAAGAGATAGACAAAATTTTACTACACAAAACATGGTAAATCGCGTTAAAATACACAATTTATGTCATACACATTTTTGGTTGAGTGAACCATTTTCGAGATATTGCTTGTTATTCCCTTAAATTTTCCAATGCTTACACTTTTTCTCAAATGGAAATTCGTTATTCATTTTTTTTGTCCTGGTAATGCAAAGGGAATGGAATACTCCACATAAAAACCAGCTCTTAAAATATTTGACTATCACTTAAAACCTACCAATTCCCGTTGCATCTACAAGAAAATTAGGAATGAGATTAACATCTCGATTAACATGAAGCATATGGAGAATAAGCGTTTGTAAAAATAGTTTGTACAAGAGTAGAGAAAGTCATGTGAGTGTAGCACATCAGATTTTTTTAACTATGGTCCATACATGTGAAACTGGTAAACAAGTAGCTGCCTAAATGAGAAATTCTTGTGATCACCTGCCTACGGCAACCAATAATATTTCTTGACTCTCGCGAATATTTTGCAAGATGTCATTGAACCTTAAAATCCCAGTGTAAGTGAAGTGGAGTTGCAAGTTCACACTATTGCTAAAAGGTAAAACCTTTTTGACTAGGGCATTAATTCGCAAGAAAAATCTGTGTTTGGTATGTTTATAACATAACAGTTTCGTGGAGTCAGCAACCCGTCATTTAAAAGTTTCATATGGCAATATTTGGACAAGGATCTTATAAAATTACTATTAACATTCTGTCCTGTCTACTCTTATTTTCCTGAAGTCAGAGCCCTCCAATTACATATGACATTGATGCCTGTGTGACGCAATAATTACTCCGAAGAAGCCTAAGTATGGCTGCGGAGGAAAAGGTGCATTCCCCTTACCACATTAGTCGATCTCTTCCAACTGATTTCATGAGCTTCTCTCATGTGCTGGGAGCTGACGTCACATAGCACGCAGTTGGCTGACATTGGATTAGGCAGCATTCCATTTGAAAAAGGAATTAAGTTATGCCAGCAATACATTTGCTGATAATTGTAGGAATTTGTATCGGTTAAATATTTGAGCTCTTGTCTCCACTACAGTTCTGTGGGTTATAGTGCATCAACTGCACCTGTTATATCAGAAACGTATGGTTACGGTTGTAGGTGCCTAAATTGCTTATAATCGTATTTAACAGAAGGCAGTTTCCATAGCGTACCAGTCTGTTTACCATAACCAGATTTATAGACACTACAGACAGGAAGCGGTTTAAACTGTTAATAGAGTACATAAGGTGTTCCTTGAGTTGTGTTGCATATAGGAAAACGTTATTCATACTACAACACGCAGGATCTGTTGGGGGTTATTTTTTTTCCTCTTTGTCATTTACTGTTCGTTCTCCATATTCTTCGTCCGGCCAATTTGAAGCAGTTTGTTACATCCATCTTCTAAACCGCTCATAAAACCTTCATAAACTCGAGAAGCCTTGTTCGCCGCCTACCAAGGAAAATCTATACGAATTGCTGCTCATAGAGAGTTTAAAGGGACATTAAGGTTAGCCTAGCCCTGAAACTTTATGTAGATTTCCCCTAATTGTAATCATAATCACTTATCATTGAAACTATTATACGTGTTTTTACAGAAATTTTAGTCACATGCCTCTTTTTTACTGGGACCCTCAGTTTTTAACGACTCTCTGTATACCAATATTTTATAGAATTTTGAAGTATTTAAGGGTTAAAATCAAAGGTTATGTTCATAGCTGATGTTTTATTTATGGACGCTCTTTAACTGCTATGGTCCTTAGCGTCCCATTCTATACTGGGCGTGAAAGACCGGTAATTTTTCTCAGAGGCCTCTTTATCAGGCTTGAGGTTCTTTTACGTGTCATAAATCTACGACACGGGACCACCGTCTTTACTTTCCTTACGCCAGAAAAAATCCATCTTTGGATTGAACCCGCGCCCTCGGGAACTAGAGGCTAGCATGGTAACCACTACACCACGGAGGATGACGCTAATGTTGAGACTATAATTGCTTCCAGCTGATCAATCAAAATTCGGAAATCCAAACATGTTGCTGAGTTATGTGAGCAAGATATAACTTTTTCAGTGTAGGATCTAGGCAAGTCCTGTATTGTTCTCAAAATAATTGATTGGAACTGCCTTATTTTAACGCCACCTTTTCAAGTGGCGTATAACTTCTATAAAATCACAGCCTTTCTCACTGATTGCTTTGATTTTCCTTTTTTTCCCCTTTCTTTCTTTCTTTCTTTCTTTCTTTCTTTCGTATCAATATTTTGTAGGTTCATAAACACTTAAAGTTGAATCTGTGGACTCGAATTGTAACCTACAACACTTCCGATTTCGCCCCTCTTTTTTTAAAAAACTTCGCAGTTATCATACGTTCCCGCTCTCATTCTCCTGAATGCTCTGGTGAGCTGGCAAGGACTTCGGCAAAGAAAGCGACGCCTCAGGTCCGTGATGCGCAATGGTAAGAAAGAAAAGTTCGATTTATATTTGATCGGATCCCTTTAGTGCCACGAAAGCGGAACTCATATATATTTCTATCCTAATTCTGAATATCAAAATGTCCTTCAAATAATTGATTCTTTGATATAATATTTAAAAACTAGTATTATACTCGTATTTTAGGTTCTGTTATAAAAAGATTGGTCATTCAGATCTAATAGTCAGAAATAGGGGAAAGCCTATTGTAACTTTTCATCCAAATGATTTAATAACATTTCTGATGATAAATAATGGATTCCCTAAACATGTTACTGCATTGTATATTTAAATTGTTTTTGTAAATTCGAAAATAATTATCTTTTTATCTCAAAATCATACGACACTTTTATCCTCACCATCATTTACTGCCCAAGCCCTTTAGAATTTATTATTTCTTTTTAAATTATGGGTTCACATGCTGGTAGACGTAGAGGCAAAATAGCTCAAGCCAAGAGTTGATAGACGGACGCATTACCAGCTTCGTTATCGTGAAAGACAATGTATAAATCGCGCTGGTTCCCGAGGTCTCGAGTTCAAATCCGGCGGAGGGCGAATGATTTTTTCGGACGTAAAAAATCCTTAGAATGACTTCCTTTGGAAGGGAAGTAAAGCTGGTGGTCTCGTGTCGTAGATTTACGGCAGTAAAAGAACCTCAAGCCTGATAAAGAGGCCTCTGAGCAAAATTTCCGGTCTTTCGTCCCCAATATAGAATGGGACGCTAAGAACCATGGTACAGTTGCCTTCGTTTTATGCCAAGGCCGCGGGTCGCGCGAATGCGTGCTCCGCACACAGTCTACTACATTGCGGTGTTCCATAACTCCCGCGTTACTTATAAATGTTAGTAACATATGTAATGAGTACTAACTTCGTTATAAGTGTTGTTGAAAGTGGTGTCCACCTGCGCGAAGACATTCTTGACATCGTCGGATGAAATTAGCAGTCAGACGCATAAGCTCTTCTTGAGTAATGTTCATAATTTCTGCTTTTATGTTGTCCAAACATCTCACAATGTCTCTACCGAAACTGGATAATTAGGAAATTGCTGCTGAAAATGTCTACATGATTCAGTTTCCACATATGTGTCGTGTATATATATATATATATATATATATATATATATATATGCTGTTCAAGCGTAATTTGTTGGCAGGCATTTCCATGGACTAATAAGAGAATAACATTCCTAAGGAAATTACACACAGCACACGTATTATTGAAACATTTCACAACACGAAGACAAAGCAACGACTGAAGCGTACCCTTGACACATCCTGCGCCACTGTACGCAGTGGCATAATACCGAGTCACTGCCGTCTCGGCCGATACGCATATGAGGCGGTTGCGGCCCTGGCATAAAACGAAATCACTGTAGTTAGAGAGCGTCTATAAATAAAAGTCAATTTAATTTAATGTATAAATCGTAAATTATTTTATCTTTCGTAGTTGTACTGAAGCATTGTTTTGATCACATGGCAGTACTGAGCACATATCGTAGCTAAATACGATGCGAAAATTGTGTTAATTGTACTGAAGCAATGCTTATACAAAGTATCCGTGGAACGACAAGAATATACGAAGAATTGTAAATATAAACAATAAGTTCTTAACACTGAAAACAGCAAGTATGAGCGCCTGCCATAACTTATGCCGTAATGAAAAAAACTGGAAATTAAATTTCTTTAGAGGGAAAAGTAGTAAATGGGCTAATTTCTACGGAATTAAAATAGTTTAACGTTTATATAACATATTCTTTAGACAACAGATGCAGAGTTCTTTTATGTTTGCTCAAAACACATCTCTAAGCTATTTTTCAGTTTTCTCTTATCCTGAGAAGACAAATGTCTGTGGATCCCGGTTTCATTTGAACATCCTTTCATCCATTGCATCTATTCTCGTCTCATATGACCTATCAGATTAAAGGAGTTAAACTTCAACCCCACCCCAAGTGCTGATATGGTAAAACAATTTTGGAAATGTCAGGTTATAATCAAGCATCATTGCATACAATACATATAGGAAAATGTTTTTGTAATCCTCTTTGTGTTTACATCATATGCCACATCTCCAAACCATCGACAAATTCTGTTTCTAGTCTCAACGTTTCAATTACAAAACCGAGAGTTGAAAACAAAGTTACCGTTATGTGGACAAAAAGATAAAGACATTTAATTAACACTCATGCTGTCTGGGAGTATAAGTAACGATATATTGATCGTGACAAAGATTGTTTCTAACACAATGGCAATATTAGCCACTCCCATTTTGTTGCCTGGATTTTATTACGCAGGGTATCTTGGGTAGCCATTATTATTTAATTTTTTTTTATCCTGCTACTCTGCTACCTCAGGACTGATTATAAATACATTATAGATTGCTGCCCTCGAATGAAATAATTACACCTACCTCCCCCATCTTTTGTCCCGTTTATGTCGGCTATAGAACGTTTAATATTACGGCGCTGGTGCCCCCAGGGCATCCCCCTGCCAGCAATTCCAGAGAGGTTACGAAAATAACAGAGTCCGTAAGCGGCATAATGGTTGGAACGTTTAGCATTATGTTAGGCATTAGTAGCCTCCCCGCCTCCTATTTCCTTCAAATATGCAGTCAAACCCTTGTGAGGGATACTTCGTTAATTTTCTCTATGCTAGGGACAGAAATGATATGGAAATGAATGTTTCATTTTCCTCGCGTATGAGCAATTAATACACAGTGACGACTGCGAGTGCCTCAGAAATTCCCTTGCGGCTATCTATGTTCAAGTTTTGTTTTTTCAGAAGTCCTCCAGTGTTGCAATTGAAATAATTGTGAAAATTATATGGGAGGTTTAGAAGACGTCTTCAGGAAGAGTTCTAATTGACCTTTCTCTGTTAATTTTAGGTACAAATTCCAGCGCGAACTTTGAGAGAGTGGCTTGGATCTTCAGCGTTGGTCGCTTCAGGGATAAACAGAACCTTGAGCGTCAAGTTTTATTTTGCTTGGTTTGTTGAACTTGATGTGTGTTTTCATTCACATCAGAAAGGCAAAGGTGCCCGTTTCTCACCTGGCTGATGCTGCTGAGGGTTACTTTTGCGTATGTATGATTATTCAAATTTGTTAATGCTAAATGGATTATGCATTGCGACAGGGGTGAGCTTTATCACCTGCGTTGTTCAATATTTATGTAAATGACGTGACTAAAATTTGGCAAGAACTATCGATTTGTAATTTTAAACTTAAAAAGATTGTTTTAAATACGCTCCTTTTAGCAAATGACTAGGTTGTGCTAGCAGAATTGGAGGATAATTTACAACCTTGCTTTGTGGACGCTACTTGAGGTGGCCAATACCTATATTTAAAGATTTCCTCAAAGAAAATTAAAGTTTTAGCATTTTGTGGAAAAGAGCATCTTAGAGCCAAGATTGTAATTAGGTAAGAAATCTTAGAACAAGTCCACCATCTTAATTTTCAGGATTGTGGCACCTCGTATTTATATGCTAAGGATGCAGAGAAGAAATTATGCAAGTTCCAATAAATGGTTGGTACAATAAATAGAACTGTATTGAAGGAAGGGAAGAGACGATCCTGAAATTTTATGAAGTCTTGGTTACGCCCGTTATGCCCCTTTTAACAACTAATATGGAAAGAAAAATTGAAGCAGCAGGTTATCGATTGCAGGATCACAAAAGGAACCAAGAAATTCTATAGCACCTAGGTTTTATGGGAATAATAGAGGAGATAACCAATGCCAATATGCGTGGCATGAGCATGTGATAAAAATGGAGGATGTTCGCATTCCTAAAGGACTTCATGAATATAAACCCGAAGGAAGAAGAAACATTTGTACGTCCTAGGAAGAGATGGAAGGATCAGTTGCGAATTGTTGGTTTCGGAACAAACTTGTTCTGTCAAACCCGAATTGTACATCATGATGATGGATTATGGTCGCCACTAATTTTTACGTATAACCCATTCATCTACATTCAGTGATTAAGTCTCCGGCGTACATCCCAGAAGTCATAGGCCCACCTCAGAATAGGTTTACCAATAATTTTCCTCTCTTCTGTAGCTAGTCGTTGAAAAGCATCCTTGGAAAACTATGATTCGCCATTCCTTTATCTGCTGTAGGCAGTAATTCTTGTCATTTTCAGTATTTTTGAAGCTTTATCAATGTTATTTCTTATAATATCACTGGTTATATCAGCCAAGTATTCTGGTCGTGTAAAGTCACTTTCGGCCATCTCTGCTTAATGACCTTCCTGAAGATTGTAATTATAGATAAGCCGTTTTAATTATTTGTAGAGAGATTTAGGTGAGTATAACAATGCATGGAATTTGAGAAACCTAACTGAAGTTTCTGGTTTTGTTTTGTCTGACGTATTCAATGTTTTCACAAGTGTGAAAATTATTCCAGTGTGTTTCACTGTACGCATTTGTTCCATGTATTTGTCCAAATTTGTTCCAATTCCTAATTTTGACAGTTGTCACTACGATCATGTTACAGTCTGCTAAAAGTGTAACTAAAAACTGTGTCCAATTCCCTGATTTTCACAAGCTCCCGCTTGTCCCTTTATCGTTTATTTTTACATGGAGTTACGCTGTCTCACTTCCGAAGTTCACCTTATAATTGATTGTACTCGCAGGGGGACATCTCGCGCACTGCGACCTACGTAAGATCTATTGTAGCTAACACCCCCACAGGAGGAAGGAATGAGAATAAGGAACCAGGAAGCTACAGGTCGCAGGCACACAGGCCACAGGGACCTGCGGAAATCCCTAACAGTTCCTGGCTCGAAGACTAGAGCGACCCAGACGACCCGTTCCACCAAACAGCCCTCTGGTGTCTACGGGGAATACTGATTCCTTGAAGCAAGATCCGCCCCCGCTGACCCGCACCGCTACACACTACGAAACCTAGAAGCACATCTGAAGCATGAGAAGTAAACGAAATGAAAGGGAAATGTAATCTCGTAGATGAGAAACCACCCCAGTATTCGCTAACCGACCAGGGAAAACCACAAAAACCCAAGGTCAGGGTGAGTAGTCGACAGGAATTGAACCCAGGACCTCTCGAATGCGAATCCCACGCGGAGTCATCTCGCTCGGTCTTGTAGATGATTACTAACAGTAACAAACTACGTCCCTCGACTACATTCGCACTTGCTCCATTTTCTCACGACTCAACTTGCAAGGACGGAACTGCTCATTACTTGCTTCCTTATCCCAGTGCCTAATTCCTGGTCAGAAAGTCTTCCCGCTGATAATTCAGACCAACCTCCTGTTCTAGAGATGTTAGCGGTCATCGTTTTCATGCTTTGTGGCAAAGCCGTTGGTCGGGTGCTTCTCAATAATGGATCCAATAACGAGTTTATAGCCTAAGTGTTACAAGTGAAACATTAAACTCAGAATAATTGAAATTAGACACTTTTAATATTACATCTTATAGGTCCTTTCCAAAAATAGCTTCTCTGTTTCCACAACTCTCAGATTAAATTCACTAATTTTGTTCTTTAGCTGATTAACTGAATTTTCCATATATTTCCTGAACCACTAAAATTGCTGGTTAAGTGGAATGGGATCATTACATAATTTTTAACTTTTAAATCCCTTTATGGAATACTCTTCCATGGTCAAATGGCGTTATCAATATGTGGATGCATGTTCATTTGTTTTATGGAAATATACTCCAGTTCAATTCGCTTCTTTTATTTGGATTATTGAGGTACTTTCGGCATCGTCTCGTATCTCGGGATGGAACAGGAATATTAATTTCAATATATTTAGTAGGATACTCCAGAACACTTACAAAACATGTATATAAATGGCAACTCATGCGTTAGTATGTTTCTAGTCTAGTTGTAGCGTAACCAACAACATTCTGAGATTATGGGAGAACAATAAATCGCTTGTTTGTCCGAAAAACTCGTGTGCCAGAGGTCTACTGTACAGGTTGTTAGATATGACGCCAGATGTTCTTCTTTACCAGAATAATTAATACTCATACTGCATAATACATTACTTCCATAAAGGCTGTGCATAGTTGACCAGGTTATTCTTGCGTTAACTAAACTGAACTTAGCTGGAGATGCTCCCGAGGATAGGCCGCAGCTCTAGTACAAATTATTGTCTTGAAGATTGCCTTATCTCGCAGCTGCGTGACTAATTTTTTATTATGAGCAATGTTAGTGCAGCGCCTCTGAAACTTACCTTTTGATAAGGTCCAAAATACTGGATGTAACACATCGTAACCATTGTTAAGAGCAATGTCCAAATGAAAACTTCAGCGAAACAGTGAACAGAGCACTTCCACATTTAGGTGTTGGACAAGGTCCGCTATGTTTTACTTTCTATATGTTCTTTATTAGTAACTTAATTTTCTCCTCAGGACTTACAACAATATAAAACTCGTTTAATTTTGTCACTAAACCATTCAATTAATTTAACGTTACGGCAACCCTATGGTGAAATTTCCAGAGTCCGTTATTCTTAACCAATTGTTTGAAAATTTAACTTCATGCTTGGAAGGTTATCTTATAACTGAGTACAACGTTTCGTGCAACTAGTGCGAATACTTAGCAGTTATTAATCATGGTTTATATAAATATTGTTAGTATATAAAATGACGTACACATCAAATTATGAAAGTTGGTACAAAATTTTTCCGACATTACCTAAAGGTTTGCTAAGGCGCTCAAATCGGTTTTTTTTCCATATTCGTTTAACTATACACAAGTTTTTTTCTTTGTTCTAAAATCCCCCAAAGTTTTGCTTATTTTACAATTTATGCAATATTATGTAGGAACTATTCCCATATTTTAAAAATGCCTATCCTGCATCGTCCAGACATTTTATGTACTGAAAAATGTAGATAATTTTGTTTCTTAGAAAGTCAAGTTTAAAGATTCACATGCCGGTATTTTGTGTTTCTGCTTTGATATGGGTCACGAGATGCTCCATTAAGGCCGTAAATGGAAACTACTATGTTATGTTGCTATAGGCATAAAAGGCATAAAAAGCAAAGGCATAAAAAGTGAAATTTCTAATTTTCAACCAAAATCTTACCATACGGTTGCTTTAAAGTTAAAAATGTTGAAAGTTCGCACAAGAATTCCAGTTGGAACAGAACATTTTTTTACACTAAAGTTTATGCTCTTAACACGTCACTTAAACCGTTTACAAAAGGAATTTTCCTTTCTGTTATTAACAGTATGGACACATTCAGGAAAAATCGTATGTGTTGCATTCACACGATTTTCTCTATCCACTATCGTTTATTTTTATACGCTTCTCTAACTATTCTTACGAAAACATAACTTTTCTATTTCTGTTAACTGAGATAATCGTTTGCAGAGGTAGTTTCATTATACATTTCGGGGAATGGAGGAAACCGAATCTATACTAAAATGTTTAAAAATGTGATGTGATACCTACATTCACATGGCTTTCTACACCCTCTATCTTTATTAGTGGCTATACAAACTATACTTACCAGAGCTTATTTTTCTATTTGCTACTTTTTAATCGAAACAAACCTTTGCAAAAAGCAACATTGCACATTTCGTTATAACTACAAGGAGAACAGCGATAATCAAATGCTTAAGAACTGGACCCTATATGCTGGCCTTAAAATTCCATACTGTTTCTATGCAATCGTGAGAAACAACTGAAAATCGATGGGACTTCAAAAGAATAAGTATTGAACAATTCGAACGTTTAATAACGGATATCTCAGAAACTGCTTATGCCACAAAAAATTATTTTAAGTAAATAGTGTGTTTTAAAGAGATCAATATTTTTTGTGTAGCACGTTTTCGTCTATCGCTTAACGTTTGCAAGTCATACAAGATTGTACAAAATTCCTTCCGAATCAAGAGGACTTCCTAGGCTGTTCCCAGAGAATTCAAGATATACATTTTATTTGTCATAAATATCTTTCATATGCAGTATTTTAATAAAAATTTTCGAAAAAATGTTCATGTACTTAAAGGGTATTTGGATATGGTGGGATTTTCTTGAAAATCTTCGTGTGGCATCCTTGGAAGATACTAAACTCAAATACTAAGTTGGTATTTATCGGATAAACACACGCAAACGGACCATTTTCTAAAAATGTTTTTTTTATCCAGGAGGTGTCAAAACATGTGTTTACGATGAATCTTGGTATCAAATTTTTGCTTGGAATACAATATTTCCCCTACTTACTATGAGGTATTAGAGAAAGTAAAAAGTTTGTGTTTTACACTCAGGATTTTCAGTAACCATTGCCATGTTTTATTTTTGTGTGTTCTACAACATATTCATAAAGAATTTCATGTTTCTATCTTCTTTGTGTCAATCATGATTAATTGATGAATATTATCTGAAATGGTTTCTTATACATTTTGCTATGGGAGCATAAAATAAAGGCGATTTGATATTACATGCTCTTCGCATGAGCTGATAGGAACAAAACGTATGAGTTAAAATACTGCAACATTTAAACTATTAGAGAATACATGGAAAATTGTTAACGACACTAACATTTTTATTGAACATAAATTACATATTTTAACATCCAAGATGTACATTTTATTCTTTATGACATTTTCTCAAATATATTATATTTTTTAAATAAATAATGAAATAGTAGTTTAGGGTAGGAGAATTTCGTGCAACCACTTCAAAACATGTTATTTCCGTTGAAATCGCGAAACAAATTTTTGGTAATAACACAAAACGCTGCCTATACCTATGGTAAGCAATAGTGAGACTAAGAAAAATACTTTTACCAAATTAATATTCCTTTGTAAACTACAATTACTCTCCCAATTACACTATACACTAGTTGCAGTTTTTCCTTTCGCAAATACTTCCTTCAGCACGTTGCTGGGTTTACATGTACACCCAATTGACGAGTGTCTTAACATTTTTTATTATCCCAGCTCTGTTTTTGGCTACTTTTATTGGTATCTTAAGCACCTGCATAGTAAAGCAGAGGACCAGGAACTTCGGGAGAATCAGCAATCGAACGTTGAGCTTTAGATTGGAATCAATAGACTCTCCAGTGACATTGGTTAAAGTTTCTTTTACGTTCAGGCGATGCATGTCATTATAAATTTCTCAGTGTCACCATATAAGTTTTTTTCCCGTTTGTTACATGGAAGTCGTAAATCGGCCATATTGTGACTAGTACTGCGGTTGCTGGCCTGTATCTGAGGTGGACATTTATCTGACAGCTGACCGCTAAAACTGCCACGCGATTAGATGCTTTCGGAAGAAAAGCAGGCTTATCTTCTACTTTAGTACCAAATCTTTAGCAGTGGATATGCTGCATCCTTCAACGGATATTCCTTAAGAAGCCCTTCTGAAACATAGACGTCCTGGATAAACGTACAGATCAAATTAAAAATAATACCTGTCGTAAACCAATGGTTTGATACTATACTTATGTTTATAATAACAGTGGGTTTTGGAAAGAAGTGAGATTGAGGGTGGAAGATATCGAGAAACAAGAGATATGGGCTAGTTTTGAGGATAAAAGATCATTGATCTTGTATAAATCACTTAAAAGAAGTATGTAGATATATGTAATCAAATTGGTAGAATAGGTCTTGCGTGGATGCGCACAGGAGTAATATTTTTAAAAAGGAATGGATATAATTGTTCGGGGAGATGTATTATGTGTGATGAATCAGGTAGTACTTTTCATTGTCTAATAGAATGTGATAAGGTTAAAAGGTGGAGAGAGGTTATATGGAATAAAAAATGGGATAAGCTAAACAAAGAAGCAGTAGCATTAAGAATGTTGGGAAGCACAAAAGTAGAAACAATTAAAATGATGGGGACATTTTTAGGCAACACAAGGGATAAGTGGATAAGGAGCTTAAGAAAGGTACAGCTGAACGAGCATAGTTTGTAAAGTGGAGAGATGGTATAGTAGCTTTATCCCATATATACAGCCTAGGGGCTAAATATGGGGGAGCTAGAAAACTGGTGCACTAGACATAAGTTTTAGATGTAAGCTTTATTTGTATTATTGTAATAATGATGATGAAATAAAATATTACATAGTATTACATATTACTATACTTATGGTTTGTTGTTTTTCTATTGCTTGTCAACCCTAGATAAATATACAAGAATGTTGGTGAAAAAATTAAGTCTCAGAAGTTAAAAAGAAGTTTTGTAAGAAATGTTATTCCTGAGGCGTGTGCTAAAATATTTTCTTAATGAGAAAAGTTACTAGAGCTATGGTTGGGTAAATCTGGATTACTTCTCCAGTTACATAACTATCACAAACCATTTATGCAAACAGCTAGAGGCCAAAACGAAAATAAATAGTTTTAATTAAGAGAAGTGCGAAAAGATAGTGTTCCTGTGGGCTTGTTGGTGTTATTTAGTGGGCTTGTTGGTGCCAAATGAATGTTGCTTCAAAAGAGTATTTGAACTTTTGAGGTATTTGTTATGAACATTTGAAAAAAAATTGAATTCTTACTTTTGGACCTGAGGAAAATTCACGCTATACTATTTATTTTTCCAAAGATACGTGCTCACCAAGTTAATAAGTTGATCCATAGATCCCACACAGCCACATTCACCTCGCTGTTAACGAGTGAGAAGTAGTGTAAGACCTGCCAATAGTTATCATCACTCAGAAAGGCTTGATTTAGAGTATTATTGCAGTCATATTTTTGTTCGATTGCGTCATTGTAATTTCGAAAGTGTACTGTTTCAAGAACAATTATACGGTCGGTCATAAAAGTATAAAACCTTTTTCTTCCCCCTATATTCATTACCATCTATCACGAGATTTCTGAAGTAGGTCACCAAAGACTTTTAATGTTTGCTTTGCCCTTTGTGACACAGCTCTTTCAAATTCAACAGTAACACGTTTTGAAGATGATAGGTATATGTGCGAGCCTATTCCAATGCAACAGTTTATAAACCAGATAGTGTATATGGAATGCCATCTGGAAGTACGAACGAGCCGCTCTTGTGCCTCTCATCCTTATCAGCTGAATTTGGTGTTTTCCCAAATCACAGTAATTTTTAAATTAAATTGGGGCCGTATCACGGCACTATTCATCGTATTCATTCTATCCATTGCCAGTATATTTCGAACATATCACAATTAACAGAAGAGGAATCTTGAACTTGATAGATGGATGCAACTCTAGGTATTTGAGAGTTCCAAAGCACGCAAACTGCTGTATAAAATCTTAAGAGGATAATGTCCTCTTGGCGCTGAAGCTGAAAGTGTGTTATCCAGTTTGTTTGTTGTATGAGGAAATTCTACCGAACGCAATTTATAATGTACAGCCTTCTTGCCAGAGACTTTAAAACGATATTTCCCAATTTTTAGGTATACGTTTCCCTCCAATACTTCAGGTTTATAATTTATGACTCAAATGTTCATTCAGGAAACAGAATTTTCGAAATTCCTGCGATACATTATTATATTGGGTTTATCTTGAATGAGGCGAACGGGAGCCGCCGGGCCTGACTTGTAGCAAGTATCGGGTTGAATGACCTTACTCTGCGGTGGTCTAGCTCATGCGTCTAGGGTGGTAACGGCATTTGCAGCTAAGCCTAACGTTGTTTGGTATGGTGTGAGTGGGAATAACGTTATATGAAGCTGTCTGTTAATTACGTTTATTGCATGTAGTTTCAAGGGTATACTAGAAGAGCGTGTGTTTATAGTGATAAGTTTTGCTCAACGTAGTCACATCTGACTGTCAGCTTGCTGTCACCGTTTCTGATAAATCTACAATTTATAGATTGTTAGAAAAAGTTAAACTGGGATCCATTAGGCAAAACGAAACAGCCAACATCGCTAATCGAGGAAAATTAAGATGAAATGTCGCCGAAAGAAGTACAAGAAAATCGTAGTATCACATTACAGCGTGTTTTAAACACAATAATTGACTGGTCTTCTCACTCTCCAAATATAAATCAATGTAATATTTATGTTTTGGGAATGAAAGATAAAGTTTATGCAACAATAATCCCGTAAGCTCGACGAGTTAGAAGAGCATGACATGCTTTTTCATTATTTCGGCTGCAGAAATTCGTCTAAACTATATTCACTCTTAGGTTAATCCGCGGCAAAACAAACCCACGTGGTCAGTGCACCGTGGTGCAACATTGTAGCAATGCGCCCAGGAAAGTAGTCCTATGCTAATCTCTGAATTTTAGAATGAATTTATCCTTAAATAGTATAATATTCTATACAAATACCTAAGGTTTTATTTAACGCTGATTTATACCGTAAAACAGAGATACAAGTCCATGACGCAATTCGTATGAGTCACCTGACATCCGGGTAGGCGCAGAATATTGTTTACAGCCGGAAACCAACAGTTGTGTTTAGTAACATTGCGGACGGTGAATTTGCTCTTCTGTTTCCGTCGAATTACGTATAAGCATTAGCCGCGCAAACCATTGACTAATGATGAAAAAACAATAGTATTGAATCTTTATTACAAGTTATGTAAGAAATATCCAACACTTTCCGCGAAAGAGATGGTGAAATTAACTTCTGTGTTCACCGGTGGTTCGAGTACAAGTATAAACAGTGCTTGTGCAGAAAAATCTGAAACGAGAAAAGTGGTTACAACCGGGAAAAAAAGAAAGCATATGAAATACGCGATGCAAGAATGTAGGGATTTTAAGAAGAATGCAATTCGCGTAACAGTGCACAATTTCTTTTTTAAACTGAGCCGTACAGTTAATAAAGTGCCGCTTCCAGAGAGCGAATAAATTAGGTTATCGCATACCTGTTACTTTATTTTTCGCTCATTTATTTCAGAATTAACTATTATTATATGTGCAAACGTTTATTTTGTTGCAACTTTCAATCTTATCACCTTTAACCCTTAACGGAATATGCTAGTCACCGTTTCAGTTGTCGAAATAAGGACTCTGTTCTTTTCTGCACTACGTGCCGCTTGTACTCGCTACATGGTCTGAAAGTGTGACAGTATTTCTAGTGCGAATGGCGGAAGGATACATTATAGTGGTGCACTGGTCACCTGGGGTTTGTTTTGACGCGGATCAACCTAATAGTGAATGCAGAATAGTTTCCAGTAACAGTTGCCAGGTCAGTATAGATGCAGAGGGGCGTCATTTCGAATAAATTTTATAACGTAAGAAAACACTACTTATATTGTTTCGTATCGTTAGCATTATAGGGGAGAAACTGCTGACAGGCCCGACGCTACTGCGCGATTGGAGTGCCCTGGGAGGAGTGGATGGCAATTGCGTCATTCGAGAGTAACGTTAAATACGTTTAGTTCTTTCATGCAAAAGTAGTATTTCTTTTAAACGCTTCAATTACAGCACAAGTACCTAGTAGTTTCTAGTATGAGAAAATCTTCAATAGTTTTGTATTGCTTACCTCTCTTGTTACAACAGATAGCAAATTTTGAGATGTCAAAATGACTTGTTGGCTTTTTTGGATTATAACACACATAGAAATATGGGCCTGGGAACTCGTTTTACTTATTGTTGAAAAACCCTTCCACGTGGAAGTAACGTCTACTAAGCATTTAGATATCACGAGGTATGAAAAGCAAATCAGCAGTGATTTTCACAGCTGTGCATTACTTATTTGTACGATAAAATGTCCAGATTTTAAAAAGACAAAGCTATTGGCATCAAGGTGTATCACTAAATCCAGCCAATGAGGCAGGCATGTCAACCCAAGTACACAGATGGGCTGTTTACATCAGGCACGTTTCATAATGGGAACACAGGCACAATTTCTGCTTGTGCGGAATGTCGTGGTGACATGGTTGACTTGGCCTTATGAGGAACCCGTCTGGAACATGCCTGCGTGCACGCATGCGTCTTGCGTACGGAGTAGTAGCACTTTTGAGGACGACTGCAGAGAACCTGTTGAAACGTCGTTTCAGGAACGTCAGTGGCGGCTAGTGCAGGTTGCAAATGTACTTTGCTGAAAATATTAGACTCAGCAGTCTTTGGGAATGAAATGCTCACAATAAGGGAATCACGTTGCTCTTTGGCTTAGAAATTTTCTTAATTTCTGAAGATAAAACTGAAATGAATACGGAATAAATCACCGTATGATTCATACCGCAGCGATCATCAATGAGTAAGTGCATCAAGTTAAAATACTTTCATTGGCGCTAGACGGTGTTAGAGCTCTCCTTTCTTAGGCACAATGCACTAGTTGCTCATGTTGCCATACTTGTCAATATGTGTCTTGTATTCGTATAATTTGGGAGGTGGTTGTCGAATACAAAGCAGTTTAGTTACCAGCCTGAAAAGCAAAACTGACACTCTTATTTTACTTCTACCTTAGAAACTTTTTTCTTTTTTTAGTCCAACTGTAGCCCAGCGCTATGCTTGGATACCTAATAAAGAGTAAATATCAGCCTCGGTCCGTGAGCCTTTCAGTATTCATTTGAAACTTGACAGAGTTTCAATAACAAAGGGATCAACAGACCTGTAAGACTGTAAGCTCTACTCTTATGTCGGATACTACGCTACCATGAATGAAAAATCTAATTTTATTCTAGTGCACCATATCACAATCATGGTAGAGCGCTAATAAAAAATTCTACTGGAATAATATGGCCAAATTTAGTAATGGATGAAAGAAAATTCTTCACATAAAGTTTGCTTGGTTTGAAGGGGAGTAGAAAATAGTTGAAGTGTAAAGAAATATGGAAGAGGAATTCATTATTTTAAATTAAAACTTTCTTCTCTTCTCTACGTCTAAACTGGAACAGGCATTACATTATACCTTTCTTTAGGTCAAGCAAGTTTTTTTCTTCTATTAGCAGAATTCTCCATTTTTAGCAGACGACTTGATTTAATGGTAAAGATTGCTATTATTTTTTTTAAAAAAAGGTGAAAATTTACTTTTCTTTCTCTTCCTGTCTTTATCTGTTCTTCATATATTTAACTTTCACATAATTGACTTCACTTGGCTTATTGAAATGCTGCAGTGTTACAATTTAAAGATCTTGTAATACTTTTGAAAACTTTAGAGCCAATTTCTTTCAGTATACTTAACTTAATTACGACCACTTCTTAAAGAACTAAATCCTTTTGAAAAAAAATTAGCCGGCAATTAAAAAGCTACTGGCCTATAACACATTTTTATTCTGAAAAGTCTGTGCCCCCCATACAAAAACAAAAATAAAAAGAAGAAATAAAAATCCAAGTGATAATATAAATGAAATACGTTTAAAGATTTTCAACAAGTTTTGTGATATCAAGTGCTGCTCACATGCATTTTTGTTTGAGTTTAATTTTCAGAATGTTATTTAACTTATTGCATTTAAACAGTTTTTGAGACTTTTGTTTTTAAATGGTTCGTTTCGGTATTTTTTTCTGTAAATCATATGTACAATACATAATACGTTTTTAAACAGTCTGAAAATGCATAAAAGTTAATTATTTTCGCAATTATAAAATGCAGAGCATTTATACAAGGCGCTCACTAAAATGTTCCGAAAACATTAGCCTCAAATTACGCATTTTAATAATAACCCATGCCCATACTCAAGCACAGCAGTGTATGGAAACAATAACTACTTTGCGGATACTGTGAAGAAAATGACAATGACCGCCTCATTCATGGGGAAACCCCTCACTTCTAGAAATGGATGATCAGATGTATTAGAAACAAATATACAGCTTTTGTTTACCGGAGATGAGGTTCTCTTTTAGATCTAGCGCATTTGTTGAACTCGGCCTGTCAATTAGAATCAGTGGTTCGTGTTACTGATCATGATGAATTGGGAGCTCAAGGAGTCGGCTGGAGACCACCCCTGGACCGTTCCTCTTCTCAAGCTTGAGTGCCTCCCACGTTTGTGTGTGCCACGTCTGCCATTCAGGTGCTCTAGTGTTAGCCCCTACTCCGTTATCCTGCCTAGGGTAAGCTTCTGTCGTAACAGCTCCAGTTCAGCTCTTTTCTTAATCTTACTTCCCCTCCTTTCGTCTTTCTTTCTTCTGTTTGAGTCTTATAACCGCCACACAAGTTCTACCCCACTGCCTAATCACTTGAGTTGAACACCGTTCTTCCTTAAGAGCTTTTGGGAGTTTGGAAGGTTCAAGTGTGGAAGTTCTGCTACTAGTAATTCCTAAGTTATACTGAAAGGACTACACAAACACGGTTCATTTCTAAGAAAAAGAGTCTGTGTTTTATTTCTTCTACTCCAAATGTATCATATTTCTGGAAATTTTGTTATAAAGCACATGCTATTAGTGAGAAAAGTCCTAAGGGCTGGTAGAAGCGTGTGTCAGAAGTATATATTTAGTTTTGTGGATAGAACGAAATAAGTAAAAACGAGGGCACTGCATATAATTTAAAGAATAGATTTCGCCCTAATGTAAAAGGCTATGGACCTGATCGAAATGAAAATATACAAGAAGAATTAAATATGTACCCTCTAAATGTGAAAATAAAGCAGTATACATGGATTGGGGAGCCCATGCCACATGGATAATGAAATAATCCCAACCTTACTGAATAACTACCATCCTCAAAGGAGAGGAGATGTTGAGCGCCCCAGGAAAAGCTAGTCCTAACACTGTGAGCACGAAACAGGCAATGCACCTAACTCCTGCACGGATGATGACGGAGGAGGAAAATATGCCCAATATATCTATGTTGACTATATAGAGTAATTAATTGTGCACCCATGTTTGTATATGGAAACCAAATTGCCAAGCATGAAGATAAACATTTGCGTCAAACTATATTGGTTTAAAGTTATATTCTCAAAACTGGATTTCTTTCCCTTCGGCAGCCTTACTATTTCTTTGATTTCGGGATTATTATTGCTAATTGTACCCTTGAAGCCAAATGTAGTGATTTACAGTCAAGAATGCCGAGATCACAGCTTTAGGAAGCATCCGAGGAGCGACAGCCATGCGGTTAGGCCTGGACTGATGTACCCACCGTGGAGCAGTTCTTGGAATTTAGTCCACTATTACCGCAGTTAATAAATCAAAAGGACTGATTTTTTTTAAAAGATATAGCATTCCTTATAAGACTGCCTCTGTGGTCGAGTGGTCAACGTTCTCGCTTTCAAACCCAAAGGTCCGTGTTTTGATTCCCAGCTGGAGCGGGGTATTTTTCTTTGATTAGAATCTTTCCCTTCTTTGCAAAGTCTGAAAGTATGATTATGGGGGTGTTTAGCGTTAAATGATTAAAATTCAACGTTAATGAACCTATAGTTAATGAGTTGTTTCACTAGTTAAGTAAAATATTTCCAAAGGTGAATGGTGGAGAGGAAAAGGTTCAGGATAGAAGACGCCTGAAATTGACAGTATTAAGATAAGTAATTCTTTTGCGGATATGAAGAAAGAAAAATCTGATGTGTTATACTCACGCCTTTCTCTACTCTTGTACAAACTATTTTTACAAACGCTTATTCTCTATATGCTTCATGTTAATCGAGATATCGAAATGTTAATCTTATTACTAATTTTCTTGTAGGTAATATGTTAGGCTTTAAGCGATAGTCAAATGTTTTAAGACCTGGTTGCTATGTGGAGCATTCCATTCTCTTTGTATGTACAGGACATAAAAATGAATAACAAATTCCCATTTGAGAAAAAGTATAAGTATTGGAAAATTTAAGGGAATAACAAGCAATATCTCGAAAGTGGTTTACTCAACAAAAAATGTATATGAAATAAATTCTGTATTTTAACGCGATCTACATTTTTTGTGTAGTAAAATTTTGTCTATCTCTTATGGTTTACCGGTTATGCAAAAGTCGTTCACAATGAAGAATACTTTTGGAGACATTCGCAGAAAATTCGAGATATACATTTCATTTGTCATGAAAATATCTTAATCATATAATATTTTAATCAAAATCGTTAGAACCGTTTTTGAAAAAATTAAAATTTTCGAAAAATGTCCCATGTAAAGAGTAATCTGGGGTGGGGGATTTTCTTGAAAACCTTCGTGTCGCATCTCTGGAAGATACTAAACCTAAATACCAAGTTTGGTGTTTATCCGACTGTTCGTTTCTGAGTTATGCT
Source organism: Deroplatys truncata (assembly GCA_030765065.1). Lineage (NCBI taxonomy): Eukaryota > Metazoa > Arthropoda > Insecta > Mantodea > Mantidae > Deroplatys > Deroplatys truncata. Next base: position 136,810,961 of record CM060981.1, read on the forward strand.
GTTCACAGACACACACACACACACGGACATGTTTCCAAAAATGCTTTTTTTGGATTCAGAGGGCCTCAAAACATATATTTCCGGTGAAATCTCGGTATCGAATTTTTGGGTGGAATACAATACTTCCCCTACTTACTATTATACGTAGTGGAGAAAGTAAAAAAGGGAGGAGGCTGAAGGACCTGGTTGGGTAGAAGACTACTACTAATTAATATTTTAAAACTTATTTTGAGATCTCGTTTTTATCAAGCGAGGTTAGATACAAAATTGTCCTCAGTGTACGCCACGTATCCTCAGAGCAGCTTTTTCCAGATAGATGACACACAAACCACTGCAGAAGCCCCCAGCGTTTCTGGCGAGGCCTCAGTTTACTTTGGTGAAACATTAATAAGCCCAACTGTACCTCGCAGGCCATTAGTACAATAAAGCATGCAAGCCGTAAGACGACAGGAACTAGATGAAGTAGACAGCTAAAACAAAAGAAAGATAAATAGGTGTAACATACGAAAGAAGACTTGTGACCCGCGCCGTTTAGAAAGAACTGGCTCATTTCGCAAGAATTTCAGAAAAGAAAACAACAGCAAAACAGCTTTAGGTAAAAAAATCTGTTTTAGGAGTAGGCAGTGCTGGAACACACCGAGAAGCTAACCTATTGTAAGGCCTTTTCAAACAGGCTGCAAGCCGCTTAGCTGTTCAGGGGCACGTGCCATACTGTACTGTGTAACCAATAGAAAGGAAACGCAGAAAAAAAAACACTGAGAATGAATCGTTATTTTGTCACGTGGGTATGAACAAGACTAGGGGGAAAAAAATTATCCGTGACGTCGCATCAGAGGGAACGAAGACCAGTGGTGACCTGTCACTTTAAATGTTCTTTTTGGATGTGCTTTTGAGATTGCTAACGGCGTTCCAGGTGTTTTATCCATTCGTTCGTTCCCCTACATTTGTTGTGCCTATGGAAGCCATTATAAATTACAGAGTGACACATCGATGTGGTGATTTTCTAGTTTTAACCAATCATGCTTAAACTGTAGGAAATAGTGTATTCTACTGGAAAAAGAAACTTTAGATAATTTTACATAAATATATACTTTGTCAAAACAAGAGCATCATACACTGACCTGATATCGCATACGCTTTGTATGAGCTCTCGAGGTGTAAAAAGAAAAAACTACCACTAAAAGGAAAATCTTGAGAAAATCGATATTAGGATTACTGTCCTAAAATATTCAGAAAGTATAACTTAAAAATTTACTTTCAGCCATGATATTAAGAATTTGAAACTAAAATTCCTTCATTCTCAAATTTAATTTTTCGAAAATTTCCTTTCGTCAGCAATTTTGCTGTTTCAAAACTATGTATAATTTCTAAGAAATAGTTGGCCACATTTTCGATAAACTGCAAATAAAAATAAAAAATTACGAAAAATTTCTGTGTCTCTACATTCTGTTTTTCCGGGTAGGGTGGTCAACATTTCAGATTTTGTATTGTTTTCCTATGAAGTGAAACTTTGAAGTATGTTTAATATTCTCAGAAAGTTTGGTATCACGCCGTTTACCGAACAGCGAAAGAATTGGCTCGGCGGTAACGTGTGAGCTCGCTTGCGGGAAGGTCGATTCCCGGCGAGCATTCACTGAGATAACTTTTTCATGGTTTCCCCGGGTCGATATGCGAATGTTGGGGTGGTTCTTCTTCTACCGCAACTTTCCTGTCCATTTCCTTCATCATCTACTTCAGGGTTGAAGGACCGGGCGACGGTCCTCGGCGTGTTGCACTTGGCGAGAGATGTGCACTTTGTGAAAGTTTCTTTCTGGCTTCGGTCGGACTGCTCACGAACCCGCCCTCCGGATGTTCGCTCAGCAGGTTCCCCTTAAGGAGACCTCGGGGATTCGGTGTTTGTGAATGGGCTGGAGTGGTTGGATGCGTGCATTCTGGAAACGTTACGGACCCCGTCCATGCTTTCGCACATCTCCCGGATCTAGTCGCCTTTCGTGTCTCTCCCCCATTCCTCCTTCCCAGGGGTCGCGTTCGAAGCACGACCACATTGGCCCACGTGCGGTGCTCTGTCTCGGTTTCGAGAGCCTCTCTGATATGTACTTTTTACATTTTACTCCAATAAACTAATTTAACATCCATAAGGCAATGTTTGTGATTAACGCTAGGAATCTGAAATTTCAAACTGCTCTTCAAATATTGATCAACCAAAATGTTTGCAGACCAAGGTGTACGGAACGAAACATATTGTAGTGTTTGCCTCTGTGTTTTTACATTTTTGTTGTGAAACTCTGTATTATCATGTAAACACACTTTCGAGATGTATACCTATTAAAAGCTATGAATGAAGTAAAACTGAAATAACTACCAATAATTATTTTGCAAGAGCATGTGAAGTATACACAGTTAAATATTTCCATTTAAATGGCGTTATTTATAGGTGCATAACGTTTGGTTTATCCGACTTTTCATTACTTAGGAGCTAGGCTACTTACAGACACTTTTTCATAAATGCTATTTTTTGGATTTGGCATTCTCACAATATGCATTCCGGCTAAATCTCGATATCCAATTTCAAATGGAATGCTATACTTCCTTTACATGAGGTATGCGGTAGTGAAGAGTGTTTGTCAATTTTAATGTCGTAGTTTGAATGGTAAGCATCTGTATTTGCTCATTTTAGACAATGTAAGTCGTTTTTCATGAAACCACCTTAAAGGTTTTCTAATTAAAATATGTCTAACTGCGCAAGTTATATCCGAAACCAGGCTAGGGGTAGCCTGGTTTCAGATCTAATTTCAAATTTAGAGAAAATAAAGGAAAACTACTTCTTTAAAAAGGCGTAAAAATCACTAAATTTCTTGTGATGTAATGATAACAAAATTAGCTCATTGCTAGAACACGCAGACACCACCTGAATAACAAACCAAACATTGAGTTTTGCCTCCTTTTCATTAAAAAGCTCTCCAGTATAAACAATAAATTTGATTTATTATTCATACTGGTTCATTTCTAGAAATATTAACACAGACCTAGCCCAGACATATCTTATCTTCCACATTCAGTTATCTTTATTGCTGTTATAATAATAGTATTATTATTATTATTATTATTATCGCATAATTGCATTATAACATTAAAAGGTTGCCATGCAACACAGGCATACTCCAGAAAGGTTCAAAACCAATGATAACACCCTCATTAACACCTTCCAATCCTCCCCTAGCAATTTTAAAAGAAGCACTGCATTTACCCCAAGTTCTATATCACGACTTTACTAGAAATATGTGTGAGACCTGTGTAACCCAAGAAATAAACATTTGTAGAAAAATAAGGAGAAAGAGAGAATGGCATAAGTCAGTAACGAAAAGTAAGATAAACGTCAATCGTAAGTCAGCTATCTTTTAAGGATGCAAGACGAAGATTTTCCTGTCTCAAATAAACCTTTGCATGGAAACATTATTTTTTATTTTCACTCAATAATGCTAACAATTTTTATTAAAATAATATGCCTTTGAGGCATTCTTGTGACAAAATGGCTTGTTTATTTCGTGAATTTCATGGGAAACTGAAAACATAGATTATAATTTATTCTGAACTTGATACAATTAGGAAACCATAAATGATTGAGAAAATTATCACAAAAAATGCAGCTATTGTAAAATCCGTACAATTTTTTTACCTATGAAATTATATTCGAGCATTATGAAATGGTGGGAAGTGGTAAGTTTATGAAGTCCGAGGTGAAGTATCACGTAATCATATGCCCTGTAATGTTAATATGATCCACGAAGAATATTCTACGTCTAAAGTCTGGTAAGTGAATGCCTGTTGAAGCCAGGCCTCATGGTCGCGGTTTCTATTCCCGCCTAGAGCGTGGGTGGACTTTTAATGCGTTCGTCAGTTGTCTTTGCATTGTTTTATGGTGACTATGTGGGCCAGCTGCCACGCCTAATGAAGTTCAACCGTTGTGCGTTTGTTTTGTAGTTCATCTATTTGTTAAGGAGCTCGTGAAAGGTCATAGAAAGCGCTTCTAAACGGATGTGCCTACTGTGATTTTTGTTGATGCATATCCTATTGTTCAGGTATTTTGCAATCACGTGCTGATTTTAAATGGATTTTTTATTTTGGGAGTGCAATTTCTTCCCGGAAATTCCCTAAAAGCTCTATAGTATCGAATAAAGGTATTTATGTATTAAACCAGGAGTAAACATATAATAGGGTAGCCCGATGTCAAAGACATTACTATAAAATTAAATCACCGTTTAATGAAAATGAATTTTTTTACATGACAATGAATTTAATTTCAATATGCAATACAAATAAATCTATTCAAAGAGCTTCTACGCAGCAAATTTGGAAAATCGATTGAGAGGAAAGTTAAAATTAAGGCTACATAACCTCTCAGCCTACTCTTTGGGGGGGGGGCTTAAATTCTGAGCATTAAGATAATTACACCAAAGAAGTACCTATCAAAGCATTGAAATGAGCTATTTAAGATCACTTTTAGGAATAAATTTGAGGAAGAAGAAGTTGCGAAGATACGAGAAAAGAATTAATACAAAAGGGGGACGACAGGCCCTCATGGTAACGCTGTGGTAACGTTGCTGTCTGTTGTGGTACGAACGGGCCCAAGAAGAAGTCCTATTATGGACATCGGATTATTCCCCTGGTGGTAAGACATTTGATGAGCTTGATCTCCCCAACATATACTTGAAGAATGTGAGCGTAATTGTTTCCAGACCAGAGAAGAGTAGTAGCAGGAAGAAGAAACAAGGAAGTCTGCAAACAAAGAAGTCTAAATAAGCCTAACACAGACTTCAATTCGATAAGGAACCGAACAACATTCTTAACAAACCAATGTTGCCAGTTTTCAACTTTTGCGAACAATTGTTAAGGAGGCCCCTCAGAGGAAAGAGTGAAGGAGAAACGGTTTTATTACAATAATACAATAAAAATGACAACAGATGAAAATGTTTACTCTGTGGTTGCGGGGTGAGGCAAGGATAGGGTAAGATTTCCTGCTGATGAAACGAACCTACAACTAGCAGAGGAAGTAAATATCTAAAGGAACAGGTTGATGGAGAACATAACGGTGAGGCGTGTGAGATGCACACCACAGTGGAAACAAAGGTCATGAATATTAGGAGAAAAACAAAGAAGACCGACTTATGGATTCCAAATGAGAGTTGATGCAGTAATTTGTGTCATAAATTATTTAAATGTAAAGAATGGTTATAGTATGAATATGCATTTTTATGTGACATTGATTTGAGATATTTGTTGATTGTAATTATTGTTGAGAAGTAAGTTTATACTGCCTTACTGAAACTGACAATAATAGCGTGCAATAATGCAGCGAGGGGGTGAGCTGTTTTATCATTATTAGAGACGAGGAAGTTACGTAATATTGGCGCGTTTTTCTTTAGAATTTGCTGGAACATTTTTCCTAAAGCATATGTATTCATAATTTTCATTGGATATTAAAATAGACGCTAATGTTGGCGCGTTTTATTAGCCAATAGCAACTTAGTTATAATCTTTAGGCATATCGGGGTGTAGGAGTATAAAAAGGGCTAGGTTAGAGGTAAAGTTCTTCAGTCCTTCAGTCCGTCAGTTCACCGAAAATATTTGTATGCTACACGTCGCCCTCAGTCCAGCAGAAATATTTGTACAGTACACATCGGCTATCGATTCGCAGGTTACGCGTAGCAGAGTTAGGAAAATTCTCAAGTGTTGTAAAGTTAATTATACAAAAAGTTGAAGTACGCGAATTAAAAGTGATCAGTAATGAAGTTATTATAACAGTTTCAGTTTGGCGAGTGTCAAGATCAATGTGTAAATGTGATAGTGAATGTGTTCGACAATAAAAGTGTAAAACAAATTCCTTCATCAGTGTTATCTTTGGATAAAAGACTCCTTTCCGTTTACACAACCTGTATAAAGAGAAGTGCTCGACCAAAAAGATCATAGCTAGCCGGAGGACAGTGAACCAAAATTAAATAAAAATCACAGTAGCATTTCTTTCAAACAAACACTAATACTGCCGCAAATTGCTAACACCAGATGGAGCTAACAAACCTAACAAAGAATCACGTCACAAAATGGCTTCACCACGTGGAGTAAACACAAATACACAAACATTATAAGTAATACCGTCGCAAATTGGCTCCCAAACGTGGGGCTTAACAAATTAAATAAATAAATAATATTACAAGTATACCACATCAAATTGGCTACCACAACGTGGGGCTACAATAATGTTAAATAAATAACATTAATAATACCACTTCAAAGTGAAGGAAATAGACAGTTTTAAATGCTGAGCTGTGCTGCGACTGGTAATATAAGCTTTTGTCAAGGCGTCGGAATATATCAACAGCATAGGAAGCTTTTCATAGAAAAAGAAGCATTTTCTGCGGATACTTGCTGAAGAAGCTAATGAAGGGTGTGATACTCCATATTGCGCACAATTGTATGCTTTGACGAAGCGAGGAAAACGGCTAGAGCACTTAAAATGTGAACACAGAGAAAGGGGAATGTGTGAAATGACCGGATAAAATAAGTAATGAAATTGTTTTATAACAGCAGGTGGATTAGGGAGAAGACAATGAAAGCGAATAAACTGTTTGCTATGAAGTGAACTGGAAGAAACGGTTAATCCAAATTTTTCGGGAAGAAGATATCATATGTTATAAAGGAATTGTTCATATACAGAAACAAAGCGGAAGAATAAAGGAACCTGTGTTAGCAATGGACTTGCTTTTGAATTGACTGAGAGACTGCCCAGTCTCCAAACGAATACTCGCAAGGGTCTAAGATTTTAGCAAAGTCGCTGCACATTTGAAATTACTCAAATCTGTCATCGTTGAACCAAAATAAGTAGCTTGTCGAGTATGGTAAAAATGTGTAATAGCGCATTCAAATAGAAGTGTTAGTTGCGTCATGGGAGAACCTGTGGTAGGGAGAATGCTCTGGTTTTCCTTGTGTGAGTGCCATGTTTTGCCGACAGGGGGTCCCCCAGAAGAAACAGCAGGAGTCTCAGACCGTCCTTGGTGGGAATTCAGCGCTCCCTTCCCTAAGGGAACCTCGCCCACGCAATGAATTTGCCACCTATTGATGAAACCACCGTTGTTCTCAAGACAAAGCAAAAATACGCCTACTCGACTTCTGCCGCAGCATACTTTGACACTGTTGATCGTAATGGGGTTCATTTACCTTTAAGGAAGTGACCACGCCCGAGGAACATTAAGCGACTCAGTATGCTGCAAGAGGGGTATAGACTTGCTGCTATTGGATTTGATCATTATCGACCCATCTGATAAACGAAACGAACGGAATTTTCGACGAAAACTGCATGTGGGCGAATACTGTGACGTAACTCAAGGACAACAGCTCCAGAGAAGATCGAAGACCGGATGAAAATATTCAGATGTATGTCACGTAATCCATGAATGACCACATTCTAGCTTGATTATTTCAATGACGTAAACTTATTTTCGGAAGATTCAAAGTAACCAATGACAGATGTTATTCAATAACGTCGGTTTTACTGGAAATTCCACATGCGTTGGTGTGGTTGATACATCAGGTCATTCTTGTAGTGATTTCTTTTTCCTTACACACAACATTTCCTGTTTTAACCACCAGTAATCTCGAAAGGGATAATCCTCTTACACGTGGACTCGTGCTTTATCATTAGTTTTACGTTTTAAGGAGTTTCCATAGACTCATATCATTTAAATACTTATTACAAGCATTATAACATTCATGGACAAAGTACGGCAAAAGAATCATTTCGTGACTATGGCGTTGTTCACAAAAATGGAAAAGTAAGAAGAATAAATATTTGTTCATTCAACTTTAAGGGTAAATAAGTATTGAAATCTACGTTACTGGAAAGTATTACAATTATCTGCGTGACTTTATGTATCAGAGTGTTACTAACGCACAGTATATACATCCTCGTTGGGATATATATTCCCAACGAGAAATAAAATAAACGTCTCTGTTTAAATATTCATCTTATCATCAAACTAAAACTTCTAAGAAATATTTATATGATGGCTCCACCTTTGGTATATTGCACACTTTTGATGAATAAATCAGAAGCAAACGTTGAATTTAAATCAGACTTGTTTGTTTTTAGCTACCCATTCATCATTTTGGGATTATTATTTATCTACACAAGAAAAATAACCCAAAACAATCGTAGCATTATAAGAAATGCTTTTAACAAAGTCAAAATTCCGTAGATAGCAATATGTGTTTTAACAGCAATCACAAGCTTCTCTGAAAGCTAAATTTGTTTTATAAGGATAACGGTAGCAGTACTTTATTGTCATTTAGGTTATACAGCAATAGACGTCAAAATATTGGATATAGTACAAGTATACATAGTTATATTGTTTATGAAATAATGACAATATTAACACTGCAAATAATACAGTAAATGTTATATTATTGCGATATGCTATGTGTTTTTCAACTATTTCTTTCTCAGTTCCTACTATCACTATTTAGTTTTTCCCTAGTTCAATTTCACTGGGAGTTCACTTCACTAAGATAAGCTACTTCAATTCTCCGTCACTTCACTTACGGTTCACTTCACTCGGGTGGAACACAAAACCTTCATAACCCGTCGCTCCGCAGTAAATCTCGCTGCACGTCACAACAGTCGTCATCAACTCGCTCGGAGAATCGCTCTTAATATGTCGCACCTGAGACGCATTGCTAACGCTCGCTCACTGTCTGACTCAACAATTCTCTCGCTCTCTACTCGCAACGCGCCCTCGACTGCCGCGAGAGCGCTCGCTTATATAGACAATGGAAATTTTCCACAAGGTTCTCGAACGTTCTAGAATTATTTCGACACTTTCTCGAGGGGAGGGAGATAAAGCTTCCAGATGGTTCTACTTATCTCCCGATAGCGTTCCCGATGTTTACACTGGCGAGTGGCAGTTATCATATTTACTTGGACCGCCCGGCGCCGACCTCCCATTAACCTTGGGCCATAGCCACTGCGCCACAATGTCATCTCGATGATACATTCAAAACGTTTATGAACACTTTACTTCTATCTCTTCCGTAGATAAAAATACAAGAAAAACGCTTCGAAAAGAGAAGTTAGGCAACGTGCGCTTCACCTTGCAGATTGGAGGAGAAAGTCACGTTTGTCTCGCAACAGAAACTGGAGTGACATCACAAAAGGAAGTATAACATTCGGGTCTCAAAGCAGTTCTTTTGCTCATTTGCAGCGAATTAAAGAAAGGAGAAACACATGCTTTATGCTTGAACGAAGGAAATCAAATGCTTTAAAATTTACTGAAATACATTTAATGGAAACGAAATGGATGCGACAGGTTTTAACCGCAGTATACAAAAGAGATGTGTGTTTTATTTAGCAATTTATAGGGTTACAATAAATCAAAATTACTTTGTTTAAATATTTAATATACAAGACTCAAAACTACATTATTATTGTATGAACCTACAATAAAAGAAAACGACCTCATGCCTTTCTCAGAGAGTGGTATAGTACGATTTTTTCGACCTGACCGTGCGGAAACCAAAGAAGGGGAAGGTTGTAGAGGGGAAGGGAGAAAAGACCGGCAGTATTCCCCTAGCGCGGTGCAACAGACTGCCTCGTCTATCGTCCGTTTTCCTGCAACTAGCATAAAACCTCTCTCGGGAGATACTGACCCCGTCCAGCTAAATCGTACTATACCTCAAGTGTCTGGATTGTGTTACTCATAGCAGCATAGCACAGCGCGTGATTGCAACCGTTAACTCTCATGAAAATTATGGTATATACAAGTAGGCATTTGATGAATAAAGCTAATATAAAATATGCAATCGTCTGCTGCTCTGTTATATACTTCAATATCACTTGCTTCAGTCGCTCCATAGGTATTTGAATTTTGGTACGACAGAAATATTGCTGAAATAAGTACTCAAAGATTACAATCGTATTGTCTTCATCTCCACCCGTACAACACATTATTACAGCGATCTTAGAAGTTATTTATTAAGTGACTCGTGAATTGATTTCAAGTTCAACGCATTCATTTGTGGAGTACAATGGATTATCAGCTAGAAGGTCATGTAACTTGTTTCTAATTATATATATATATATATATATATATATATATATATATATATCTAGAGTGTATATACACAAATTTAAGACAGGATGTGATTTTTAGAGTTTTAAAGAGAGGTTTTCGGTGTGTAGCTTTGGGTGAGTTTCTAATAATTCTTCCAACCTGCTTTGCAATAACAGAATATCATTAAGATAAGAGCTGTTTGCTCCTAGTAACATAAATAGTGCCAGACCGTAAATATGCTAATGTGTTTGATTTCAATCGGTATTTTTATTACGTTGTAATATTTTATTTTCTTTAATAGTTTCGGTGGTGAAAGGGTGCAATAAAATCCTACTCAAGTTTTGAATATCTTGATAAACTTACTCGTGACTTCGTCCGCAGTAAATCAGTAAATCTTCGATAAAATCAAAACGTCTAGTGATATTGCAGCAGATAAACTTTGCATAGATACTAGCATTTCCTTAAAAAAAAAATATACTCAATAGCCCTAACTGGTTTATTTTTTGTGTGTAATGCTTGCTTTTACTGTTATGACATTGCGAGTGACTCTATCATTAGTTAAGTCCTTGGGGGCGAAAGTTACCTAATATAGTTGTTAGGGTGATTCTGGAAACAGCTCACTTGGGTATCTTGGCCCCAGATAATTTTAGGAAATAAGCAAGCAGTTGATGTTTTGGGTTACAAATGCACATACGCAAACATACCTTTCAAAACGAGCATTTTGTTTTCAGGACAATCCATATTACAGGAAAAATCAGACATTCCTATTAGTAATATAAATTGGAAAATAATGGTAGTGCGAATCTTCTAAAACAAAATAAAGAAGGTGAGAGTTTACTTACCTGGAATGATGCGGTGTTAAGAACAGGTCAAACGACCTAATCTGTAAAGCAGAAGAAAAAGTTAATGTTCTAATTTTTTTACCTGCAATTACACACTGTAGATGGTGGCGGATAGTGCAGGAAAAGCTGATTCTATTATTTATTGGTCATTAACTAATGCCAATTAATGCTTCCAATTATGCGTTAAATTGCACGGTAGCCTGTGTACCTACTCCATCAGGTATCCAGTTCCAGACCCCCCCCCTCTTGTTGACTGGTAGTACTTTACTCTGTCAAATACGTTCCACTGTTGCAAGGCATCGCCTATGGGCATCAGAGTGTGTGTTTCCAGACAACCTACGGCGCTGCTGGCAATAGAGGTGACAAGATAACACATGGCAACAGATGGCAATTTTAGCGAACGTTATGCATAATGCGTCTAACAATAATCTAAAATTATTAATGGTAAAGTAATGATAAACATCGTTGACACTAAAACAAGTATCACGTCCTTTTTTTTCCTGTATTCCTTTTAGTCATACAAAGTATATGAATTTTTCTTTTGACAACAGTTTAAACCAATTTTAATTGTAGAAAAAGTTACTCAAATAATAAAAAATAATGACCTGCAATTAATAATGTTTGTTTTAGTAATTAACTTAGTTTACCTTATTTATTTTAACAATGATTTTTCTGGAATGGTAGAACCAAACTGTAAAATTCAATGCCATAGCCAGGATTTGAACCACAGATCTTCGGCTTTCCGTGCCGTTGCTTTAACTAATTCCGGCAATGGCATTCAGTTTTTCAGTTTAATTCTAGCTTTCAAACTTTCGCCTACTCACACCTTGTGTGGAAGAACAGTTTTGAATAATTTTGCTCTAACAATTCACAGTGAATCCGAATTCTTCTGGTTAAATTGTGTGTAATACATTATTCCTATCATTTCCATCACAAAATATTTTCCACAGTCATCTCGCACGTTATCTTCGTTTCCCAACTAGAAACCCTTGTCCAGAAGACACCTGGCACGCGACCTCATTTAAGGAGTTTTTGGAATAATTACAAACGAGGTACACTCTAAGATACAGTGAGTGAGAAGTGAAAACAGCCGAAAATATTCACCTTAGAGGCTCCTGTTACTCTGTGGTTAGGGGTGGGATAGACTATGTAATGTGTCTATTCATGAAACGAATGGTGCCTTAGTGGGATTGAATTGAATTGAATTCAGTTTTCTTTATGGACGCTCTTTAACTACTATGGTCCTTAGCGTCCCATTCTATATTGGGCGTGAAAGATCGGTAATTTTGCTCAGAGGCCTCTTTATTGGGCTTGAGGTTCTTTTACGTGCCGTAAATCTATGACGCGGGACCACCGGCTTTATTTCCCTTCCGAAGGAAGCCATGCTAAGGGTTTTTACGCCGGGTTTGAACCCGCGACCTTGAGAACTAGAGGCTAGCACGGTACCACTAGTCCACGGAGGACGACTGGTTAGCGGGATGGGAAAGGCTAGACAAGGGTTTCTAATCTTGAAACAAAGTGTCTTTTTTCGTCACGTTCAGTCAGCCGGTCTTTCTGCAAAACGGCAAAGGAGCCGTTTGTGTTACTTGACAGCTGCGAATATCGTCCTTGGAATTATGGATCACAAGCTTGCTCACATAAACATTAACCACTGGGATACTTTAAATTTAGATAAGGACATTATTTGTAATCTAATAGTTGTTTCTCCGAACTTCACATTTTCCTAAAACTGTAACAGTTTAACATTGCATAAAATAAATGGAGGAGGGCTTGCGTTATCAAGTGCTGAATACAGGCCTTTTAGAACAAATGAGTGTTGCAAATGAGCACGGTGAAACTTCGGAGAAAGCCTTACCCAAGTTGCTCTTTCAAATTTGGAGTCGAACTACAGCCTACGGTGGACGTAAGGCGACATTAACAAAGTAACTAGAGGCAAAATACTTTACAAAATGTAGCAGGCCAACAAAGACACCGTTTAGACGGCTCCGCCCATTCCAGAAGTATTACATCTGTGAAAGCAAACAAATTACTTGTTTGATTTTGGCACTTAGGTTACGAAAGCTACTGCAAACGATCCCCCGCGTGCCCAAATACGACCGTGGTAATGCAGACACTATGATCAGGAAGTTTCTGTGCTGAAGTGTGGCCCTCAGGAAAACGCATTCCTGTACCCAGTGAACTATTTCCATCCCCGCCCTCTTCCCTTCCGCAGATACATAGTTTTCTACCGCGGCTTGTGTTGCACAAGAGGCGGCGGCACACAGACGTGGGACGCTGGAAGGACGTAGAGCGGCCGACCTTAACACCCACACACTCCCACCTGCACAAGGAAACCCGTGTTTATTATCAGCCATTCATAATGCTTCGCAGCTGTTCTCCATCTTTATGAGAGCTACTTAAAGCCGCACGCAATTAGATATATAAGGCACTAACTGGCTTACCCAGCGGTTCATGGGTGTCCTTTTAAGCCTCAAATGAATATTTAATTAACTCCATTTACCAATTTCGGTATCCTTTATGAAATAATTGTGCAATGACTGAAGGGGAGATTAGCCGCTGTATACTGCCAATGTTAAATTAGCTTATTTAATAGAGGTCTGCACGCTTTAGGACTTAGGCTCGGCCCGATACACGGGGCGGGTTCGGGCTAAACTTGAAAAATGTTTCTTGGGCTCGGATTTGAAAATAAAGACGAAAAAAAGTATCTATTTATCGCAATCAACATTTTCATTTTGTTTCTTATGTAAATATCTTACGCATGTGATATTTTATTCATAAACACTAACGGATGTTTGGAAAAATAAAAAATAACGAAAACTTGTCACATGAAAACAGAAAATAAAGACGAAAAAAATTAATTTATCACATTTTTGGTCCACGATGTTGAGGTGCCCGGAATAGCACAATTATTGCAACATGCACACAGTCCATAGCAGTAGTAATAGTTGTAAAAATAAATAAATCCTCGCTTCGTCCAATCACGGATAACATTTTAACAGCAAGGCAGCTGCAACTTTCGCCTTCCTCCGTCCATCCACACCCAGGATATTCTGCTCAGAGTGCAGTGATAGGGGCGATAGAGTATGCTGTAACCGTCAACATGCCGCTTATTACATGTGGATTCCAGGACCTCAGCCGCCGCTATTTATGTAAAGAGGCTGATCAATTGGTTCTGCCTCGCAGCAAGGAAAAAATTCCCATGTCTAGCTGGAAATCGAAACCGAGTCCCTTCGCACAGCTAGCAGCAGCTCTTCGTGGTATAATAATAATAATAATAATAATAATAATAATAATAATAATAATAATAATAATAATAATAAATAACTGCAAAATAATTTTACTTAAAACCAAAGTAGACTACGGGCCGCGTGGTATTATATATTACCTTTCGCGGTCGCATTTCAGATCGGGCCGCGGCGAACCGACATCTGTTTATTGTAAGATATACGACAGAAAAGACAAGAAATGCAACTTTTTGACCAAAATCATCAGTAATCTCCCCTGAAGCCACAAACGATTGTTTAGTTTCATTTACCTCCCTCGGTGTTCTTTATGAAATTATTGTACGATGACTGTAATTTATAAAGCCCAGTGATAATCCTAATTATAGATGAAAAATCCACTTATTATTCGGCATATGTTTGTATTTCTGATTTTCTTAACCTCCCCGACAGTCTTCCATGTTCTGGAAATACTGAATAGCCTTACAGGGTGTTTCCGTGATGATGATACAAACTTTCAGGGAAGATTAAGGACAGATGCATGAATTGGATATAAGGAACCCGATCCGGAAACAACTCCGTCGCAAGTTATAGGCGAAAGTTGTTTTGGGATACCTATGAACGTGAAATTGTGCTAACTTACGAATATCTGTATTTTACATCGCTGTATTACTTACACAAGCCGTGATACAACAACAGGTGTTCTAAATGACGATGCAGGCTTGATAACGTCGGACGAAGTTCTATCGTATTTGGGCGAGCAACCCTGGAGTCTCTCTGACGATGTCACAGGCAGAGAGAGTTCGTACTAGTAGCTCCTCTTTGTTTGGTACTGATATCTCGTACACAAGTATTTTCAATGACCCCACAAGAAAAAATCAAGTGGAGTGAGATCAGGCGAACCGGCTGGCCATGGAACAACACCTCCTCCTCCTATCCATTTTTCAGGGAACGTCTGGTTAAGGTGTTCTCAAGCATAATGTGAAACGTGAGCTGGGGCTCCACATGTTGAAACCACATACGTTGAGATATGTGAAATATGTTCCAAGAAACTGGGGAGTATGTATCCCAAAAACTGCTTAATTAATCGAGGTGGAAGAAGAAATGGGCCTATTAAATCGTTATGACTGCCTGCGCATACGTTCACTGAAAATCTGTTTTGATGGCACCACAACTGTAGCGTGGGGATTCTCATCGTCCCACACGTGCCTATTTCGACTATTTAGCATGCCGTCTTTGGTGAAACAGGCTTCATCGGTGAAAGGTACACACAGAGAAGTGAGGGTCGAATTCCCACGCCTGCGACATCGTCAGGGAGACTACAGGATTGCCCGCCCAAGTACGACGGAAGGAACTTTGACATTGTCATGCTTGCATCGGAGCACAAGGACGCCATTTTGAACACCTTTTATAGTATTACGGCTTGTGTAAGTAGTACAGCGAAGTAAAATACAGATATTCGTGAGTTCGCATAACTTCACGTTCATAGGTATTCCAAAACAACTTTCGCCTGTTAACTTGCGACGGAGTTGTTTCCGGACCGGGTTCCTTATATCCAATTCATGCATTTGTCCTTAATCTTCCCAGAAAGTTTGTATTATTATTATTATCATCATCATCATCATCATCATCATCAAGGAAATATCCTGTATATGTAGCGGTGAGACAATTATCAGAATGGTCGAGCATTCTTTAGGTAATAAAGCAGATCCCTATTTTAACCTTGGTTTTGGTCCTGTATTTCTTAAGTTACATAAAGTCAGAGAGCTTCAACATAATGCAGAAAGCCTTTACATCAATATACAGCATGTATCAGCATTAATAGCGCAGATCGAAATGGTTGAAAGTATACGATAGTAGAAAAAACGCTCCAGTAAACAGGGTCCGCAAACGAGCCATGTGCGAGACAATTGCAAATGCGAGATTACAAGCCGCCACTGACTTCATTAAGCAACGTCGTCCTAATTATGTAATACAAATGAATTTTAAAGTAGACTTTTCGTTTAATAATTGCCATTCAAAGTTGCCTCAAAATTCACTCATATCTCAACTCAACAAGGAATACAATTCTACTTTAGTATACCTCTAGTTCCCGAGGTCGCGGGTTCAAACCCGGCGGAAGGCCATGGATTTTTTCGGGCGTAAAAATCCTTAGCATAGCTTCCTTCGGAAGGGAAGTAAAGCCGGTGGTCCCGTGTCGTAGATTTACGGTACGTAAAAGACCCTCAAGCCTGGTAAAGAGGCCTCTGAGCAAAATGCCTATCTTTCACGCCCAATATAGACTGGGACGCTAAGACCACAGCAGTTAAAGAGCGTCCATAAATAAAACTCAATCCAATTCATCTGAAATAGCAATTTTAAATCTTATTTTAAACCTAATTTTTAAAATCTTATCTATAACAAAATCTATTAATCTTGTTTAATTTATTTTGTAGACAATATGGCCTAAGACTAGAATTTCTAATACAATGCACATAAGCTAAATACATTACAATTATTCTTTGTATTTGCACATGTTTAATAACTCGACCTGCTTGATTAGGTTATACCTACTTTTATTATGTCTTTTTACGTGATTAATTTCTCATGGCACGCATTATCTGTTCAGAATATAAATAGTCATACTTCAATTTATCGCAATTCTTTGTGGAGTTACCCTATGCGTTATATTGGTAGCCTTCTGCCTTCTTTGATCTAAAATGTTATTCTTTTATCTAGTAAAAGGTACATTAAAATTTAATGGCTGAATTATTAATTCAGAAGAAACTGAAATAGAAGAGCCAGGTGAAATTACAGAAGCAGCAGAAAGGATAACACTAGACGTAGGACTTACGCCCCCCCCAAAAATAATCCAAAAAGAAATATGATATAGCATTTAATTGCTTAATTAGCTGACGTAAGGCAAAATATGTTGAAAGCAATTTCCTGAAAGTGACTACTAGCGAATCAACAGAACATCAAAATATCTGACATCTCACTTTCTTAACGTCATTTTTCGTTGCAATAGTCGCGTTCTAAATGTGATCTGTCTTAGTTTCAGGAATAAATATAATAATATTGATATTTTACAAATTTGAGCACTGTCTAAAAAATTGTATATTTGTACACTTGTAGAATTGAGGCCTAATCGGCCTACGGCCTTCGTTTCACTAACATTCCTACTCCAAAATAAAACCCTATTTTTACCCCTTGTATCATAATCTACTATTAAGCCATTTAAATGCTCAAGATGCAACTTTGTTCAGTTTGTTTCAGATTTTCAGTGTACGTTCTTAACAGGTGAATGAAGTGATTTAAACAGACTGTTTGTTATATCAAGCACACTTCTGCAATTAGGGTTTTAACAATAAATTTAATAAATCATTGATTTTTTGAAAATTAAGGTGTTTGATGCTTTATTATTTGGTTTTCAGACTTTTTAATATAATTTTTGATTGTAAGAAACTATATTTCATAAATAATATGCAACATTTAGAAGTTTAAAATTTTCAAACTTTTAACGTGGAGCATTTTACATTAGACTGGTTTTCGTTTTTGGAAACGCTTTCTATTATAATTATGTTGAAGAAATGTGTGGGAGAAATTTCAACTAAATGGGTTGAAATTTGTAGGAATTAGCCGTTTCAGTACGGATACCCTTAAGTTCTCTCAGTGCAGTCATTGATCAACAAAATTAAAAGTGTCGCATTTATGCTGCTCTTCTTTCTGGTTGGTAAACAGAAAATTGTACCATGCAGCATTCAAGTATGGAGTAATCCTGCCTAAATTGAGATGTCTAGCGAACCAAGAGCGTAAGTAATCTTAGATTAGCGTACTACGATTATGTAAGGCACGCTTTTGGGAAACATTCCATTGGCACGGAATTCCAGGAGGCCTGCAGCTACAACTTGCGGACCATGGCAGATAGTTAATAAGAAACGCAATCAGCTGCAGGCCCCTTTGGCGTACGCTGGACACCTTGAATGGCAGCTTGTAGATCCGCCGACCTTCTAAAGGAGTGAGGTACTTGACCGACTGAAGCAACGCATGTACTTTACCGGTGCTATTATAAGCGATTAACCTCAATGGCAGATCATGCTACCGCTTATCGCTTGCTTTTGTTTCGGTGCACTGGTTACCAGGGCTTTTTGCTTTCTTTTTTCTGTAATCGTGTACGAGGGGAGCTCTCCTCTGGAATGTGGCGATATTTTAGTAGTTCAGACGTGTAATTTAGGACATTGTTCCCCAGTAATTCAGGTCAAGCTTCTAACAACATGAACGAGAGGATTTCCCCAATAAACTGCAAATAAAATGGTTCAGAACTAGAGATTCTAGTTTTACTAAAAAACTAAAACAGGGTTTTCTATCCTCTTTGGCAGACATATTATAGCTAAATTTACTTGAGAACGAGGCCAGCCAACAGCAAAGCCATAGCAGTGTGCGGAAAGAAACTTACACTCGAGACTAGGGATGGGTAGAAAAGAATGTAACGGTTACAGAAGTAACGGAGACGGTAACGGTTACAAAAGCAACGGATACAAAGTAGCTAGTCATCCAGTAAGGGTTACCAAGGTAACGATCACAGAAACGTTTAGTTATCTCGTTAACGGTTATTGAAGTAACGCAGACAGTTACCAAGTCTGGGTGACAGTCTTGTGCATTAGTATCGCTTATCGTGAACTAGTTACCTCAACTGGTTACGCAGTATCAAACTCATCCGCAAGAGATCATGAGTGACTTTGATCTAAATCAAGTGAGAAAAATGCCTACTAAGTATCAGCTTTGCTAGATACGAGGGCTGTCCCAGAAGTACCCGACCTAACAAGGAAAACACAAACATTTTGGGAAAAAAACATCTTTATTTCTCTACATAGTCTCTTTTCAGCTCGATACACTTTTCCCAGCGATGTCCAATTGCTTCGATACACTGTTTATAGTGAGAACCATCAAGTTCTGCAAGATATACAGCAACTGCAGACTCCACCTATTCATTCTTAGCAAATCTGTTACCACCAAGCCATTTCTTCAACGTTGGAAACAGAAAATAATCAGAGGGGACTAAATCTGGTGAACAGGGTGCATGAGGAAGCTATTTGAACGTTAACTGATTGATTTTGACCATGGCGATAATGGATGTGTGAACTGGTGCATTGTCTTGATGAAATAAAATTTTCTTTTTCGCTAAATGCGACCGTTTGCTGGATTGCATCATTCAAGCTCTGCAATAGGTTTGCAATACTCCCCATTGATTGCTTTTCCTTTTTGAAGATAATCAATGAAAATTATTCTACGCGCATCCCATAAACCTAACGCCATGACCTTGCCTGCAGATGGAACTGTCTTCACCTTCTTTGGAATCGATTCTCCCCTTTCAATCCACTGTTTTGACTGTTCCTTCGGCTCGGGTGTGAAGTAATGGACCCATGTTTCATCCATGGTTATGAATTGATGCAAAAACTTGGCTTTATTGCAGCGAGACGTCGCCAAACATTCGACTGAAACATCCTCGCGACTCGGTTTTGTTCCATTGTGAGTAAACGCGGCACCCATCATGCGCACAGCTTTCTCATGTCTAAATTTTCAGTTAGTATGCGATGTAGCACTTTTTGAAATTCCTACAATGTCTGCTAGCTCGCGTACTTTCAGTCGACGATCATCCAATAACATTTTATGGATTTTCTTCACAATTTCTGGCGTGGGCACCTCATTAGGTGGATCACTGCGATGTTCGTCTTGGCAGTTCGTACGGCCTCGCTTAAACTCTGCCACCCAATATTTTACTGTTGTAAACGAAGGAGCAGACTCCCCCAGAGTAGAATCTAGCTCAGCTTTAATATTAGTTGGACTAAGACGTTTCAAATGAAAGTATTGGTTCACATAACGCAGGCCAGTTTTATCCATGTTTACAAATTTGCTGAGTGTGTTCACTATTGATGGCTGCCAAACATTTATAAACAACATAGCATCGTCAATCTTCAAACTTAAGCGTTATGAGGTTGGCACTTTCTACCATAGTCATTTGTTTGAAACAACAATCGCTATCTATACGTCCATGTCGGGTACTTCTGGGACTGCCCTCATATATGTATCCAGCTGAGATTATCTCCATCTTTGTGACGTTAGACAATAATTTGTGTTTTGGCGTTAATGTTTCTGTTCTCTAGCAACATCGCAGCTCGCAATGTTATTACTATTCTTTATCTAACGTCCTGCGAGAATATTTAGTTGTTTAATCATGTTGGCAATAGTGATATATTTTCCTTTTGATATATCTGCAGCACGTGATGTTTATATTTAGGATCTCATATAGCTCAGTACATCTTACAAACTGTGTATGTGCCCAGGAATGTAGAAACACGTTTTGCGATTATAAACCACCGTAGTAATAAAAGTGTTGACACAGCTAGAGAAACTTCTTTTTTGATTGCATCAAATAACAAAGTAAGTCTGTACCGACATCGTATTGAAACGCAGTTATGGGTAATCGTTACTGGTAACCGTTAATGCACCGTAACTGCGATATTTATAACCGTTGCCACGAAATAACTGTCACATCTCTACTCGAGATCTTTCACATGCCTTGTTAAAGCCAAGCTTGACCTCACACAGGTGCAAGCGTGAAGGTTATGACTAGAAGAATTGTTAAGCAGTTGACTTCAAATTAACTACGCTCAAACCATTATGACTACGAAGAATGCTAAACAACAAAGGCCAAGCGCCATTGACAGGAAGGTAAAAACCGGTCCTAGTGATGTCCGCAAACGGCAAAAGATGTACGAGGGATCAAAGAAGGTGTTTGTTACCTGCGACGTCCCTGCCTATAGTCCAGTGACAGTTCAACTTATTTCCTTCCGTCCTGGCTTAAATGCTAGAAATTCCTATGCCGGTTATAAACAGATGACAAAACTGCAGGCCTACTACGTACGAAGTAGAGAAAAAGAAAGTAAATAATAATAATAATAATAATAATAATAATAATAATAAAAGCAATGGTTGGGACTAATGCAGAAGTATAGAATTATATTAGTTAATGTATTATCCCATCCGTCCTCTACCTCCAAATAGACACAAATATTACATAGTAGTATCTTTCCACTCAGTTTCTATTTTGACACTGTTGAGAGTAAAAGCACAATAAGAGGGTATGGTAGTCAATGCACAGATGGCAGATACCATCCAAATCGATAACCTAGTTACGCAGATTACGGTATATTATTAATATACTGTGACTTTGTCCAGTTTTTCAACTGCCAATTCACTGTTTTTATCTAGTTCAACTTCATTGGCACTTACTTAGTTCACACTGTCACTTCACTAATGTGAACTAGTTCAATTTGCCCATTACTTTACTTTCCTTCTTGACGTAGCGGCGTAATGAAATACCACGACATAGGCAATTCTTCTGGACGGTCCACTTGCAGGGGAGTGGAACACAAGATTCTTTAATCTCTTCTGCAGCTGCACGTCACAGTTGTCACAAACCTATTTGTAGAACCGCACTCGATGTCGTACTCGCTCACTAACTTGACTGACTCCTCTCGCGAGAACGTTCGTTTATGTAGGCAATGGAATCATTTTTCACAGAACATTCTAGAACTATCTGGACACACATTCCGAAGGCGATTGGAAAGCAACTTTCAGAAGATTCTGATTATCTTCTGATGTTTACACCGGTCGAGAGCGCAACTGTCTTTATCTTACTCTGGCATCCAACTCCCGATAACCTTGGACCATACCCGCTGCGTTAATATATTAAGAAGCGTGTCTTGTATGAATTAGCAGTTTACCAATGATAGCAAGATGGGTCAGTGTCACTTAAAAAGCGATGAGGTTTCTAGAAGGGAAGCAATCTACCAGCACCAATTACAGCTCATAATCCATTAATACTCATTGGAAAGGGATAGATATGGGTGAATGAGAATTGTACATGACTGCAGAAACACTGCAGCTGATGTATCGTCTGACCGAGGAAGTTCGTGTCCGGTGAAGTCAAATTTCCAGTTTCGGTACCTATGGCAGTGCATGAAACCTTGCGTGTGTGTTGAGAGATTGAATGCACTACACATTCCACAGTGCCGTTTGTTGCATTTGCCGATGTTCTGTCGAATGTTTTCTTTTTCTCCGTTATTTACGCTTAGAAAGGCCTTCCCAAATTATGAAGCATTTTAGTTCCTCAAATAAATTTTTCCTCATTTCTTTCGAGTAAAGCTACAATATTTTCAGGTCTCCAACCGAATAAAATATTTTCAAAATCATTCCTAAGGATCCTAGACGGATATTTGTTGTTGTGTACGTAATTAAGTACACCATGTTAGGCCAAGAACGAAGTATAAATTGTAATTGAGTTATGGATGGTATGAAGAAACCGGGAGAATTTTCCTACCTGTTTCTGGTAACTAACTTCTGCCGTAGTGTGCTACCATCAAGCAGCATTGACGTAAAATTGTAGTGATAGTATGGAAATAGAGTGCGGGAAAAGCTTCGCGCGCTATTGCACTTCTTCACGTGTGCACGAACCATAGTGTTTACTTCATAAGGTAATTACGTTATACCAGTTGCGCATGCGCAGAAGCTCCTTAAAACGTGCACAAGTTGAAATGTGCTGGTGGCCCTGTTGCCACGTCTCAAGTTTAGAGAATTGCCGCGGTAGATTTAAACCATACCGCAGATTACCGCATAAGCGTTAGGTTTAATAGCACTTTAAGGAAGAAAAGAAAGGGGGAAAAAATCCGCAAGGTGTCAAAAGTTACGGCTGGAAAAAACCTTTCATAAACAAAAGTATTTCCTTATTCAAGCCAAAACAAGGAAACCCACTTATGGAAATTTCCAAGACGAAAATTCGACAATGAATAATTTTAAAATTTTAAGAAATTAATGGATGATTATGATCATTCTTGTAATCAGTTAACGATACTTTTGTTACTATTCACTAACCACAGAAATGGGAATATTGTTAAAGTAAGGGAATATTGGTGCATAAGCTTTTTCAGGGCCGTATATATTATTTTTAACCGTAAAATATGTTTGCTGTAACAAAAAGAAGCTTGAGTGACTAACGCCACCCAAGTAATTCATAGGTTTGATTCTGATCTCGGTTTAATTAAGCTTTCTGTGTACATTCTTCCCGTATTTTCCTGCCCAGAAAATATAAATATCGGGTAAACTCTAAGCTCTTAGGGCCTCGGACGCCTTAAGAAACCATTGAGTTAATGCCTTCATTTAAATTTCCGCAAACCTGATACTGTAAGGTATATTAAATTATCTTCATTAGTACAACTAATACTAATAGTTTTGTACGAATTATTTCGAGACTAAAGATTGAGAAATGATATCCAAGAAAAGACTAGTTCGCAAGCCAAAATAAGGTATTAAAGTGGAACTATCAGCGTTTACTAATTTTATTCAGTGAGTTAATTGCCCTTTTGTTTCGTTCTTTTATTAAATAATCATGGTTGTCAATTGGCTGTAGAGGTAGATTTGGTTACATATCGGATGGAGACACCTTGCGCACTGCGACCGATATAGATCTATTGTGGCTACCATCCTCAGGATGAAGGGATGAAGTGAAGGAACCACAGGAGGTTTCAGGCCACAGGCAGATAGGCCCCACATACGCATGGAAGTCCATAACAGTTCCAGGTTCGAAGATCCATCCCACTGCTAGAGCTGCCTAGAGAGGGCGATGAACGACCCGTCGACCAGCCAACCCTCTAATGTCCACGAGGAGTATCTGTCCTGCACTGCCATACGCCACGAAACATCCCAGCATTCCTGTTGATCAGGGAAAGCCACGAAAAACCCAAGGTCACTCAAAACTGGCTACACATCTGACATTAAATTATATTAATAGCACCTGAACTTTTGAAGCTGTAAGAACCGTCAACACAGGAAAAAACATGTTTTCTACAGGGAGAGGCAAAAAACTACGAACCGGGTGCGAGGTGTTTTTCCTGTCCGCGTCCTCGGCGCTCGTTGCCGTCTGCAGCTATCATAGAAAGGCACGGATGAAACCGTACATTTTTAAAACGTTTAAAGGCTTTACTTACCAACTTTATGAAAGGAGATGCTGAAACTGTTCACCGTCGTTTTCCATACATTTTTGGCACCTCTTTAGGAAACTATCCATCACTCGCCGTAGTTCACGTTGAGAAATGCTGGCAATTTCCTGGCGGATATTTTGTTTTAATTCTTCCAGGGTGTGTGGGTTTGTCTTGTTCACTTTATATTAAGTTATCCCAGAGATAGAAATCGCAGGCGGTTAGGCCGGGGGACCGAGGGGGGCACAAATCTCTGCTAATAATTCTATCCTCAAATACACTTTCATAAAGTTGTTAAGAAAAGCCTTTAAAAGTGGTTTTAAAAATGCTGTATGGTTTCATCCGCGTCTTTCTGTGATAGCGGCAGACGCAACGAGCGCTAAGGACGCGGGCAGGAAAAACACCACGCAGCCGGTTCGTGGTCCCTGTACAGCAGAAACGATGGTTCTGTGCCGGTGACCTGTTTCCTCGCGCACTGAAGCGAGTCTATGTCTAACGCCAGGCAGCTCTCTGTAAATGTGGTGTATGGAAACGGTAAATAAACAGTAAAACAGAAAACCCGGGAAAATAAACCGGCAAAAGAATAACTAAGTAGTATACTATCATGTGACTCACCGTATTGTTGTTCATTCCTATAATGATGGCTGCTACGGGCAATCTCTTATCTCATGTCTTTCCTGTAACAAGACCTTATTCTTCCTTGTTTTCTTCCACGCGAAACCCATGTCACGTAAGATAATATTTAAACTAGTGCTACCCCCTTTAAAGTTAATGGAATCCTTAAGCTTCAGGAGCAGATTTCTGACAGTGGGCAAGGTTTTCTCCTGAATATAAAAATTGTAAATTGTTTGCCGAATCACACACCTATCAAAGTCATCAATGTCTGTGTGTACCTTTCCAGGTGTCCCAAAGGAGGTTCCCTGTTCCTCACATGTTCCCCCTTCTTTAATTATTTTACGTATTGTCCTCTCAGATACTTTTGTTGCTGCACTCACCCTCTCTTGCACTTTCTTCAATGGAATTAGAATATCGCCAGAAGCTGCTTCCCGTTTCATGAAGAAATGGACGTTATTAACAACTTCACGTGTTTGGCTGTGCAGTGTTTTTCCACCAATTTGCTTTGAATGGGAGGCATTTTAGTCTAAATAAGCAAATACATATACACCCGCACACACATACACACAAGACACAAAACACTAATCACGAATGCGATTAACAATCACTTTCTAAAACTTGTAAAACTTAACGTGCTGGCACCGAAGCGGTAGAAGACTGGTGTTGCACGGTCAAAACTCTCCACGATACTGGCCATTTCAGTATACTGCGCATGACCGAGAATATAGGCTCGGCAACTGGGCTCTAAACGATTGCGCACCCAGTCTTCACCGGCACAAATCCATCGTTCCTGCTGTAGCTTCGTATCGAATCGAAGTAGAGGTGGTGGGAATAAAACGAACGAGAAAAATGTGCTAGTTTTTTTATTAACTTTTAAACAGCATACTGCTGATTATCAAAATTCTAGTACACAATGATTGACTGAAAGGCGCTGTAATAAACTATGGAAAAAAGTCAGATAATTGCTTTTGGGAAATATTTTACTCAGAGGGGGAATCGCGCAGGAACTCTTAGCAATATACATATTTAAAACATAATATCAACTGAAAGTTGAACCTTAGTTGTGCATTTTGCATTGCATGACAGTAATGATAGTTTCAAGAGTTCATTAACATGTTAATTTCTTAATAAGTGCGTAGAATAACGCCATAAAGTTACAAAATTGCCATTTTCAAGCATGGAAACGTGTACACTAATGGTTGCAGTAAAGTTTGTAGTGATAGTAGTAGCCTTGTAGTACTTTTACAGACCTTGTACAGGAAAAGGTTTTATATTGCACTTCGTGTTGTGTGCAACCGGCTGGATAGAAATACATGCACAGCTGGTTTTAATTCCTTTATAGGAGTGCAATATATCCAATTTATTTCGTAAACAATTAGTTCATTATATCAATAGAAGAGAATACGTATATTTTACACTTCCTGCTACGTAAGTAAATTCGATACCGAGATTTCACAGGAAATATGTTTTGAGGCATTTTTAGGAAAAGGTCCATGTGTGTGTGTGTGTGTGTGTGTGTGTGTGTGTGTGTGTGTGTGTCTGTGAACAGCATAACCTAAAAACGAAAAGACATTACCTTCCAAAGATTTTCAAAAAATCACGAAACTTTTCAAACAATTCCCCCGCCCCAAACTACCCTTTACATGGAATTTTTTTCGAAATTTATTTTCTAAAAAATGCCTAACGATTTTGATTAAAACACTGTAAATATATTTGCATAACAAATAAAATATACGTTTTGAATTGTCTGGGAATAGCAATTGAGATCCTATTTCTTCGGAAGGAATTTTGTATAATCTTCTATAACTAGTAAACGTTAAGTGATAGGCGAAGTTGTACTAGACATAAAATATGTAGATCTCTTTAAAGCACAATTTATTTGAAATAACTTTTTTGTGGCATTAGCCGTTTCCGATATATTCGTTATTAATGGTTCGATTTGTTCAATACTTAGTCATTGTTAGTCCCATCGACTTTCACTTGTTTCCGGCGATTGCATGGAAACAGTATGGAATTTTAAGAGTAGTGTATAGCGTCCAGTTAAACATTGGAATATCGCTATTCTCTTTGTGTCCTGATAAAATTTGTAGTTATTATTTCTGCATAGATTTATCTGAATAAAAGGAACTATATAGAAAAATAAACTTTCTTAGGAATAATTTGCATACCCACCGATAAGCGATAGAGGGCAGAGAAAGTTATGTGAATGTTACAAATCCGGTTTTTCGTGTTACAGAGAACAGAATTTCAAAGCTACACATAGCAACCGGCTTTGAGAAGATTATCGCTTTAGCTTATTGTGTTTTCTTATGCTTAAATACCTAAGATAAAGACATATAAATAAAAACGAAATACCTATATAATTAATACAAGAAAAAATAGAAGATTAAGATTTTTAAGAATCGTTTGTAAAGAGTGAATAGATTGAGTACAGAAATATACAATCTATATGTAAGTCAAAAGTTCCAGGAAACTCTGTTGAATCAAAAGCTCCAAGCCACGATATACCTTATATCCTACTAAAATTGGCCCTCTGGATAAGAACAAAAATATTAAATTTTTACTCAGTTTTCAGTTTTCTCATTTCAACTTATTCGGGTGTTCTGAAACTTTTGAAATCTACAAATCCGCAAATTCGACTGTTCGGTCTTATGCTTGAAAAAATATAGCAGTGATTTTCTACCACACCTCATGTAATAAATGAAAACCAAACATTATATTACCTCTGAGTAAGTTTACATGCCATACGCGACAGAGACAGCAAGTAAATGGAATATTTACAGTAATTTACAGGAATATCAGTGATAAAACGATGATATACCTAAGCAGTAGTTATAAAGTTACTCAAATTAATTGACCGATGTTTGAATTAATTAAATTATTTCATATGGCGCTGTCCTTTTAAATAAAAACAAATTGATTCTGTGTTGTAACCAGATAATGTATAATAGAAAATAAATTTAGATCCATCGCATCCGAATTTTATCAAATACAGCACAGAAACTAAACGTTTCGCAAAATTAGTGCCCTAAGAGTAAACGATGGCAGAAATGTATTCATTTTCGAAGCAAATGTGTTTACAACTACCTTAATTTTACCGCAGATCAGGCTCCATGTGACGTAGTGGAATCTGTGACCTAGCTGTTCCGAGGGGTGCGTGGGGAAGTATAGGAAAGGTTGATTTTACAATCAAATGCGTACTTTACAAAGCATACTCCGACAGCCCTTCCCTTATAGGTGATTTCGCCTTTTCCCCTGCCTCACCCTCCTATACACTTCTCTCTATATGCCAGAGAGCCGTGTTCTCAGCAGGGTTGCCATGCCTATCAGTTTGGCAGAATCTCCTCCTCCACTCTTGAGGAACGAAAGGAAATTTAAATGTCGTTTGATTTTAAAAATTTTCCTTATTGTACTAGTTTAGGATGCTTAAGGTTATTTATTTCTCTCTCCTGAAAACCGAGCGAGATGACCTCGCATTCAGGAGGTCCTGGATTCGATTCCTGGGTTCATCCACTCTGGCCATGCGTTTTTTATCGTGATTTTCCCTCGTTGGCAATCCCAATGCTGGGGTGGTTTCTCTTCTGCCATGAATTTCCTTTCCCCCTTCTCCTGTCCATGTGTCAGGTAGACTTGGGGCTGTGTAGTGTCGGTTGTTGTCGCAGGTTTTAGTTCGTTAGAAAGTACTCGCAGCCTTCTCTGAACCGTCTACGGTGGGTCGATTTCTCCCCGGTTAAGCCAGAGGGAAGCCTCTTATTTAGCTCGCCGGTGTGAACGGGTCATCAAGTTTGGAATCCTTAGGGACCTTCTGTCGGCCAAACTGCCTGCGGCCTATAGCCTCCTGCGGTTCCGTCACCTCCTGTTGAAGAAAAAAAGAGTGGTCGAGCCCATGAATCAAACCCAGGTCCTCCCGAATGCGAGCCTCACACATTACAGCGGAGCCACTTTACATGGTAGATTAGAGCGTGAAGAGCAATAGTACCAAGCAACAGCGGATAGCTACGATAGCAGAGATGTTTGTAAACACTCGGATAAGATTGCTGTGAAATTAAATTAAATTGAGTTTTATTTATGGATGCTCTTTAACTACCAATGTCCTATCCCAGTCAATATTGGGCGTGAAAGACCGGAAATTTTGCTGAGAGGCCTCTTTATCAGGTTTGAGGTTCTTTTACGTGCCGTAAATCGACGACACGGGACCACCGGCTTTAATTCCCTTCTGGAGCAAGCCATGCTAAGGATGTTTACGCCCGAAAAAATCCATCGCTCTCCGTCGGGTTTGAACCCGCGACCTCGGGAACTAGAGGCTAGCTAGGACGATACCACTAGACTACGGAGGACGATAAGGCTGTTGTGGAATACCTTGCATCTCTCTCTCTTTTCCCCCGAAGACCGTAAGTTGGTGAACAAGCTAGCTACTACTTATACCAATGTTGCCAACCAAATACCATTTAATCTCGAACCAAATTCCGCTTCAAAAATACTGCATTATATCATTAATGTAAGACATAAGAATTATTATAGACTCTGTGTTGGTAATTTAAGCTTATTTTATTGGCGGTAATTTATCTTTTGATTAACTAAATAATTAATTTTAAATAACTTTAATCATTGTAAATTTCTTAGTAAAATGTAAGTATATTAATTTACTAGTTGCTCGAGAAAGGTTTGTGCTGTCAGAGCTTTTAGATTCTTCATGTGTTTCTGGCTCTCACAGTGCTTCAAAAGATCCTCTTTTTGCCCCCAAAACAAATTACATGCTCTGTAATTCGCTTTTGTAATCTCTTTTTTAACTGGTTGTAGCCATTTCGAAAAATGAAAATCTTCTTTCAATCACTTATCAGAAAATGTTTTCACAGTTTCTTATCTTTCGACATCTCCCATGGTATTCTCTTTACTTTCCCTTTTTTTTCGGGTAGAAATTACTTAAAATAACTAAATTAATTTTATAGAATATAATTGAAGCTTTTTACATCTTTTAAAAATAATCATAAAGTTAAAATTGACAAAAGTCTCTACATTTCCCCACTTATTCATTTTTCGCTGCAATGTCGCCTGAAGGCTCAAGTTCGGCTACGACTGGCAACACTGACTTATACTGAGCACTAATCTTGTTTATATTTTTAGAGTACCACTCTTTAGCGTTGTTTACTTGTGGCTAGCGCAACTATACTATCTCTGTTGTGTATAGCGATTGCAGGCCATTTGAATGTAAACACGATAACAGCCTCACCAACTAAGCGCTAGCGCTATTGCTAAATGTCCCAGGCAATACTTATTGAGGGTAAGTAGTTGTATCCCTGATTTAATTAATTTCCCTACATCTCACTAACTTTCTTTGCTGTAACAGATGCAGGTGGGCCTGCGATTGTTTCAGCAAATTAAATCATTACAGCAACTTAAACTCAAGTTTAATCTTTTGTTCCGTTGCTGTTGAAGCTTGAGAACGAAACAAAAACGACTGAGAACTGCCTAAGAACAGGATTTTGTGAAATGTGTGACTATTTAATATTGTATCGAGTTGGAAAACTACGTTGGTGAGAGATGTATTAAGTGGAAAATATATTTAGTCTACTAAATGGCCAGTTGGTAAAAAATAATTAACATAATTTGCCCAGCAATCCTTTCCTTTAAATACCAAAGTAAAAGAAGCAGTATTAGTCTTTTGGCATTTCCAGCAGGACATGTCGTCCTCCGTGGTACCGTGCTAGCCTCTAGTTCCCAAGGTCGCGGATTCAAACTCGGCGGAGGGCGATGGATTTTTTCGGGCTTAAAAATCCTTAGCATGGCTTCCTTCGGAAGGGAAGTAAAGCCGGTGGTCCCGTGTCGTAGATTTACGGCACGTAAAAGAACCTCAAGTCTGATAAAGAGGTCTCTGAGCAAAATTACTGGTGTTTCTCGCCCAATATAGAATGGGACGCTAAGGACCATAGTAGTTAACGAGCGTCCATAAATAAAACTCAATTTAATTTAATTTCCAGAAGGACATAATGCACATTTTAATGTAAGGGAGCATCTACCCTCTCTCATTAAATCAATATGACCCGATTTGATATTCAGTAAATAAGTAAATAAATAAATGTTTTGGGTTTTGAAAGTAAAGACATAGTTTATGCATTACTAATAAAAAAATACATTTCTTTATTAGTAAATGAACCTACAGACAGTTCTAAACATTTGTCTATGGCTAGCTTTATTGCTGGTAATGACAAGTTTTCGAATTCATTATTAGATCTACATATTATATCCAAGTAATGCTAATGCAGTTGCTAGTGTTATGATTAATACCAAACTTTCGTTATCCAATATACCCAGAATCCACTAAAATAATGTGTGATTGTTGCATGCAAAGAGACCTTTTTTTTATTTCCATTTATACCCCACCTTTAACTGCATTGGTCTTATCGGCGACCTTTTCTTTGGAACTTACTGCCTATTGGCAATGCGTTAACGCGTGTAACTCTTGTCGTTGGGTTTATTGTATTTTTGGTTTTTAATCATTTGATCATACACACATTCACACTCTCATTCATACTTCCAGACTCTGGGGAGGATAAGGAATAATCTTGGCTAGAGAAAAATTCCCACCGCCCAGTAGGGAATCGAACCCGCACAGCAGGCAGTTGCTCTACTGACTGAAATTTAGAATATCACTATTTTCCAATTTCAGCTTCAATGTTGAAGGTTAAGAGTGACATGTGCGATAGTAATTGATAATAATTTAAAGATAACAGGACCCTTAAATACTACTTGAACGACAGGAGGGTCGACATAAGTGGTGAGTCCATTTGTCAATTTATAGGTGATCAGAGGATGTTTATAACAACAATCAAATCTTCAACTTTTACTTTGGCAAACGTGGCAACACTAGTTCTCAGATGTCGCAGAGCACTGATCTGGCTGATACTGCATCAGGCTATTGTCATCTGGAATTTCAATGTTTGTTAAAATGGGGGAAAAAAATCCTGAGTTCAAGATAGTTGTGACTAGATAAATTAGAGGCAATGATATGTCATTAAACGCTTGGGAATTTGGTGCATTGAACTTATTAGACAGTTTTTATCCAGTACATTCTCAAGCGTTCAGCAGCAGCTATTTTGGCGCATCGGTATCCTGCTTGATCAGATTATAGACAACAGTTGTGCAAATATTTGTGCAATACACCAGGCCTTTAACTATCAAAACTCTGGCCCAATTGTATCACCATGCATTGCTTTCATTAAATTAGCTGTAGTTTAGTTTTGGTACTATTTCTTTATTTCACATCCTATTTTCAGGGATTTTTTTGACTGAGGTTGGTCGCTGACCTCAAACGATTGGTCCGCCTTTACTGCCGGTGGTATTTATCTTAAATCGTCAAGACAGGTAGGCATTACACAGCAACAATCGAGAGCAGTTAGCCAGATTTGAACGGTGCCTTACTCAAGCAAGGCTGTCGTAAACTCGACCACCTGTCATTCACCTGAATCACGCGGCGTCTCGAAGAAATGGACCATACTTACGTAATCTATTAAATGCTGCCGTGTAACGGCCACAATCGTCCTTCGGGGAGCACCATTGTTCCACCCGGGCAGCGATTTGATAGATAACCGGGCTTCCATTGTGCGACGTGTATTTCCAATCGCCCTGCACAGGCGGAAGTTGAACTGGCAATTGCATACAACGTAATAAAGAGGCGGGTTTCTGCGATTCGGGGCGTTCAAAGCTATTGCCGTTGTTTGTGTTTATTGCTATCAATGATCGCTTTACAATGAATGTTTAAAGGCGCCCCGGGGTGAACGTTAATACTCGGATATTTGACTTCCTGAATAACTGACTCGAGTGCCCATGATCGATGAGTCGTCATCTTTTTCAACTTCCTTTGTTCTCCTGTGCCCCACCTGCCGTAGCTTGTTTTGTACTTGCATATATAATGCGTGCTATATACATAGTACCAGTTAGAGATGACCATGTTTTATGAACGAATTAGTATACACTTTTCCTCCAGGCCAAATGTAGTCGAGCTTCCTTCCTCTTTTTGAACCATTTATTTATTTTATTTCTATTTTCCTGGCATTGACGCTTTTTGGAGACTGTTTTTATTTGGTTGCATCGGCACTTCGGGGATTATAAAAAAATTGGGTTTATTGAAAATTCACAAGTCCAAAATAGTTATTTTTGAGTATGTTTAAAAACATATTCAATATTGTCGTATAAATTTAAATCCAGTATTGTCTTTTTGCATTACCCAGCAGTAAATGCTTTGCTCGTAACATACTTCGCCCTTTAAAACCTGGTTCACAGTTGCCCGCGAACAGGAACGGAAACGAGAACGGAAAGGAAAAGGTGAATACCCCATGCACAGATATTAAGAGGGTGAGAATGGAAACGGGAAAGTTTTAACCCCAATGACCAGGGGAACTCTCAAGAGTTCAACAAGTGTTATCAACATCCATGAACGTAGTAGTGATGTCCTCTGAATCGGTCTCTTTGGTTTTACTTGCCAATAGAATGGTCTTGTTTTGCAATTGAAGCTAGAGGAAAACACAGCTATCCTCTAACAGACTGTAAAACTAAAATAGAATATATGTAAATGTCATTATTGAAATGTATATTGAAGTCAACAGCGTGCTAGGAAATTTTCTGTCGTAGATATAAGCTTTGGTAGAAAAACAAATCTAGTCGCTTAGAAAAGTACGGAAAGGTCTAGTGTCTTGTAGGAAATATGAGCTGACCATGTTATCTTCAGTCAATGCCTCTGACTCACACTGGGCGGAAAACAGCTCCTTTCTGAGATATGGTAGCCTCGTGTAGAGGCAAGCTTTTCCGACAAAAGTAAAACACACTCAGTATATTCTTAGTTTAAAAAACGATGTGTATGTCGAGAAGGATTCTATAAAAATATATGGGAATAGCTCCATATGAACATACGGAGGGGAGGGGGATCTGATAAGAACTAGACCTGGAAAGTGTCCTTCCAACATATGCAATTATCTATTGGTTTTTATTTTTACTTTCTCTACTACACGTAGTAGAGAGCGTAGGATTTGCATTCCACCCAAAAATTCGATATGCATATTTCAGTGGAAATACACGTTTTGAGGTACCCTGAATAAATGAAAAAGCATTCCTAGACAAAGATAGGTGTGTGTGTGTGTGTCCATATTTTTATCTTCATACCACGAGCTATAAACAAAATTTGTCACACAATATGTGAAATTTATTCCCATAGCCATACAACGTGAATAAGAAATAGTTTACGATGGAGAGTTAAAGTTTGGTTAAATACAAAACTTCGTATTCCTGTTCCGGAACTTACAAGGGTACAACACAAAGATTTTGAAGAAAATCCCCCCACCCAAAACTACCCTTTTCATGAAATTTTTTTAAAAATTTTTGATGTTTTCAAAAATGCCAGTAATGACATTGATTAAAATACCATATGTTTAAAATTTTCATGATAAATGAAATGCAGACCATGAATTTTATGGGAATAACCTGTTCATTCTGAATAACTTTTATATAACTGGTAAACCGTAATACATAGAACACAATCTTACTACACAATAAATATATATCTTGTTGAAGCATACAATTCATGTCAAGCAAATTTTTTGTGGAGTTATCTTTTTCCAAGATATTCCTTGTTATTGGTTTGAATTTTCAAATACTTATACTTTTCTGAAATGGAAACTCATTCATGTTTGCTTTCTCTACTACGTATAATAAGTAAGTCGGGAAAGTATTGCATTCCACCCAAAAATTCGATACTGAGATTTAATCGGAAATACATTTTTTGAGGCCTCTGAATCCCCAAAATTTTTTTTTAGATAAAGATCTGTATGTGTGGGGCGGGGGGTCTGTGTACAGCATAACTCAAAAACGAAAAGTCGGATAAACACCCAAATTTGATATTTAGGTCCAGTAGCTTTCAAAGATGCGACACGAAGATTTTCAAGAAATCCTCCCACCCCAGACTACCCTTTACATGGAACATTTTTCAAACTTTTTGATTTTCTCAAGGATTTTGATTAAAATATCATACTTAAGATATTGTTATGGAAAACGAAATGTATATCTTGAATTTTCTGGGAATGTCCCTAAAATGCTCTTCATTCTGAATGATTTTACATAACTGGTAAACCGTAAGAGATAGACATAAGTTTTATACTATACAAAAAATTTATGTCATATACTTTTTTTTTCTTTTTTTTTTGTCGACTGAACCATTTCCGAGATATTCCTTGTTATTCTTATACTTAATCTCAAACGGGAATTAGTTTTTTATTTATTATTATTATAATAATAATAATAATAATAATTATTATTATTATTATTATTAAATGTCCTCAACATGCAAAAGAATGGAGTGCCCCACATAGTAAGCAGCTGTTAAAAGATTTGACTATCGCTTAAAGCCTACCATATTCCCCTTGCACCTACAAGGAAATTAGCAATATGATTGTTTCTGCAAATGTTTATCTCGATTAACACGAAGTAGATAGAGGATAAGCATTTGTAAAAACAGTTTGTACAAGAGTAGAGAAAGTCATGTGAGTGCAGCATACAATTTTTTTCTCCTGGTCATGCAATGAGAACGGAATTTCTAAGCCGTCGTATAGCGACCAGCTTTTAAAATTTGACTATCGCTTAAGCCTACTGTATTCCCCTATTCCGGCTGAATCTACAAGAAAATACGTAATAAAACCATTTCTACAAATGTTTATCTAGACTAATATGAAGCACATAGAATAATAAGCTTTTGTAATAATAGTTTATTGAAGAATGGGTAGAGAAAGACGTGAATGCAACATTAAAAAAAAATTCACTATATAAATTCATGTTTTTAATATATGAGTGTCTGAAACTGTACTGTTTGCGGTAAGATTCTGGAAGATTTATTTTTCATATAAATAATTGAATTAGACAAACGTGATTTAAAAATACAGGCGCTGTGCAATTAAATGACATCATACACACAAACACATAGTTTGTGCAAGTGTGTCAGCCAGGTAATTTACACCTCTTAAGCACTTTATTTTATCTTAATAGTTCTTAAATACCTTTGTGTTTTAGCCCCCGTGCTTTTCTTTAAACCACTTTAGAGAGGAATTTTGATTACTCCTTTAATCTTTCCGCATCTACAGTGCATTGCAATCAACAAAAACTAAATTACAGCAAACCTTAATGGGTTTGGTTTAGTTATATCTGGCTTTGTTTCCTCGTAGATCAAAACGCAGTCTCTTAGAATTTGTCTGGTTAGTGTCAATAATTAACAAATAGTATGGTATCTTGTAGCCCAGATCGCACCCATTGTTACAGTTCTCGCGCTACTTGCAGGTGTGTTGTAGGACGTAATCCAGATTCCTTAAGTGTTACACAGCACGCTGTGACTTGCATTACTATGGGAATATTAATGATCACGTAACATGTTTACTTGATGATTCAATTTTGAAATAAAAGGCGAAATTTTTGTGCGCACGGTAAACAGTTACAAAAAAGCATTACTCTTCTTAGTCATACATTTCGTTATGTGCAAGCTAAAGTAACAGACAAATCTTTTCAAAGTCGGTCCCTATGTGGTGGCTTTGAAATCCCGTTCTCTTTGCATGAACACGAAAGCGAAAGAAAGGAGAGAAAAAAGAGAATATTCATTTGCAGTTTAGAAAAGTATAAAATATTTGAAAATTAAAATATCTTGTGAATGGTTAAAACACACACACACACACACACACACACACACACACACACACACACACACACACACACACACACACACACACACACACACTTTAACGAGATCTACTCAATAACGACAGCTATCACATGTTAAGGATAGGACATTCTTGTTGAAAGACCCTATACATAACTGATTGCATTTGTGTCGAGAGAGTTTCGTCTCAGAAGTCTTCCCAGTGACGCCTGGGTCTACCTATATATTCTCTTCCCTTCTGCTGTCATTGTAAAGTCTACCTAGTAATTTTTTTTCTGCACTAGGAAGATATGCTCTATAGGTTTTGTTTCTTTTGTTGTTTATATTAAAATACTAGCCGTCTCTTTTACTGCCATTCCTAATGTGAACTATATAATACACACCCAGCCACTTAACTGAGACAATCTCATTTCAACCGTTTCTTACTGATCATTTGACATCAACCGATTTACAACACTGGGGCTTGTAAGCTCATACTGAATAAAATACTCCTTTATGTTTGTACAGAGTGAGCCAGAATTACTAACCGGCTGCGCGGTGGTTTTCCTCTCCGGGTCCTCGGCGCTCGTTGCCGTCTGCCACTATCATAGAAAGGCGCGGATGAAACCACACAACATTTTTAAAACTACTTTTAAAGGTTTTGCTCACCATCTTTGTGAAAGGAGATCTGAAACTGGCCACCGTCGTTGTCCATACACCTCTTTAGGAAACTATCCATCACTCGCCGTAGTTCACGTTGAGAAATGCTGGAAATTTCCTGGCGGGTATTTTGTTTTAATTCTTCCAGGGTGTGTGGGTATGTCTTGTACACTTTGTTTTAAGTTACCCCAGAGATAGAAATCGCAGGGGTTTAGGTCGGGGGACTGAGGGGCCCACAAATCTCTACTAATAATTCTGTCCTGAAACACTTTTTCATAAAGCTGTTAAGTAAAACCTTTAAAAGTAGTTTTAAAAATGTATGGTTTCATCCGCGCCTTTCTATGATAGCGGCAGGCGGCAACGAGCGCCGAGGACCCGGGCAGGAAAAATACCGCGCAGCCGGTTCGTAGTCTTTTGGCTCTCCCTGTACTTGATAGTAAAATCTCCCAAGCATAAGCACATATTAACAGCAAATGCGCCCCGTTTGACAATTTTGCGCCTTCATAAGGGAGTCTGGTTTCGTTTGAACTGTTGGATATAATTTTCACACCAATGAGCTGATGTTCTGTAATTCCCTTTTTTCTTCTGTTCCATTATTCGTTATTCATTCAGAACTACTATGCAGCAACGCAACTTCACACATTAGAATACTATATTACCTCACAACAAGGATACAATTGAAGAAGAGAGCACCTGTAGTGTAAATGAGAGGCAAACAGTACGGCAGCTTAAACAAGGCTCGGTGGGCGTCTAGCAATTAATGTGGCTGTGCTCGGTGATTAACATCAAATTATTCAAGCCGGTGATTTATCATCGCCGAGCGCCCTCATGGCGCCTTCACCTCCACTTCCCGCGTGTGTACCTCTTCTACCTTCCAGGCTGGTTAGCACTACATTCTTGTAGTGGCTTGGCCTGGTCCCCTCCAAGTACCGGCGGTTTCTGTCTTGTTATTGTTTTTGAAGGAGGCACGTTA
This sequence comes from Deroplatys truncata, assembly GCA_030765065.1. Taxonomy (NCBI): domain Eukaryota; kingdom Metazoa; phylum Arthropoda; class Insecta; order Mantodea; family Mantidae; genus Deroplatys; species Deroplatys truncata. The sequence goes on from CM060981.1 coordinate 136,849,056, forward strand.
TTCCACTGAGCGAGTATACATCTTGCAATAGGTAGTCCTTTACTCCTCTTCTAGACGTAGCTATTGCCGTTCTGGCAATGTTCTGTTGCCTAGTTACTTTCTGCTGTCAAAACTACGAAGTACGTGAAATTAACCAATATTTGGGCAACTTTACCTTGTATTTGTTTCATTTTATGCCACCTGTCACATCTAATATAATATCGGCGTCGATTATGCTTATCAGGAAGCATTCGCCTACCAACTAGGGAAATTCGAGAAAAGAAAACTCTACGGTAGAGTGCCCGTCCCAATCGAAATCGAATTCGGAATTACCCGAATGTGAACCTCATACGTTGCTACGGAGCCATCTCGTTGGGTAGTTATAATCCAATATTTAAATGTGGAATATTAGTTTCATTGATATAAGCATATTGGGTGCTATTTCCAGTATCATATGACAGTTGGATCACAATCTCCTTTAAAAGATGCAAGTGAGAAACAACAAATAGGGCTTTTGTCTTAGAATGTGAGAAATATTCTATTAATCTTTCATTTATGGACCTTTATACGAGGAATGAAAAAGCATCCATTTGTTCTGAAAATCCCCCTCCAACACTAAAGATTTGTTTGCTACCCCCTCAGAGCGATTTCTGTTATTGAGAGCACAAGAGTTGAGCGGCGCTAAGCACTGCGTGCTAAGAACAGAACAGTTTCATGAGCGTTCCCTCACGTCATTCATCCGTGACCTAGAGATTAATTTGATCTTAAACCTCCTTATGCCTCATTTCCAACATTATGCACTCCTGTTTATATATTTAAAAAGCTGTGGCAGCAAGCTGTAGTTATCTCAATTCCTCTGAAGTGGTGAAATTATTAAACTTAACCTTATCATTCAATTAGCTGTTATACATGCTTTTTTCAAAAGTTAATTATTATTAATCGTTACCTGCAGTTGAAACATCGGTATATATGAACATTATATTATTGGCTCTTAATAACAAGCGTGCAGCATTTTCAAGCCGCTATGGCATATTGCGAATACAATTTTACAAACTTACTGACTTTTCCTATAGGTTTATTAATGTTTTCCCACGGCAGTATTTCGCAAATATTGATTTTCAAGCCTTCCTTGATATTTTCGTCCAGGTAGAGCAGTTTTACAATTCTGCCGCAGAATCAAGTACTCTGATGAAAGGATTATATGGAAGTTTGGAAGCGTCATTCGTGTATAATAAGGCCTATTAATGATTTGAATGCAGAAAGAATTACCAAGTTTGCTATTAATACAGTATTAAGTTTAATCCAAAATTACACTGGTTCACTGGGTTTTCACAGATCCTTATGGAGCTACATTCCTTGGCGCATGTCTCACTTTACTCGGCTTTCCTATTGTCTCAAAGAAGCTGCCGAAAGAATATCGCAATAAATGGGCCAGGCTTATTTGTAAACAACCACAGCCAATGTCGGCCAAATGGGGCATCTTTTATGAGCTAGGGCATCCCTATTGTACGAAAAAAAAGACAACAAAGTAAAAAATTCTTCCATAAATCTAAATACAAAGGAACTCTAGTCTCGTTTAGCATGGCGGGAGACTTCCTTCCCCAGTACAAAACCCTTTAGTTTCTCGTCCAGTATTAACCCAACTTAAGCAAAAGGTGTTTTCTATGCGTATTAGTAATTATGAAGCTGCCCGTAGTAGACGGTCAGGGCCATTTGAATAGTGTAGGTAATTCAGTTGGAAGAGTCAACTCGTAACATTGTGCGGTGTATTATTTCTATAAGAACAATGTAGGTAATACTGCTGCGATTGACTCAGGAGAATGGCTTTTTCCTTGAACTGCAAGCGTGCAGTGGTGTGTTATTTCTATAAGAACAATGTAATACTGCTGCGATTGACTCAGGAGAATGGCTTTTTCCTTGAACTGCAAGCGTGCAGTGGTGTGTTATTTCTATAAGAACAATGTAATACTACTGTGATTGACTCAGTAGAATGGCTTTGTCCTTGAACTGCAAGCGTGCAGTGGTGTGTTATTTCTATAAGAACAATGTAATACTGTTACGCTTGACTCAGGAGAATGGCTTTTTCCTTGAACTGCAAGCGTGCAGTGGTGTGTTATTTCTATAAGAACAATGTAATACTACTGTGATTGACTCAGCAGAATGGCTTTGTCCTTGAACTGCAAGTATGCAGTGGTGTGTTATTTCTATAAGAACAATGCAATACTACTGTGATTGACCCAGGAGAATGGCTTTGTCCTTGAACTGCAAGTGTGCAGTGGTGTGTTATTTCTATAAGAACAATGCAATACTACTGTGAGTGACTCAGGAGAATGGCTTTGTCCTTGAACTGCAAGAGTGCAGTGGACTGGGCTTCTTGCTTACGATGCAAATAGTATAACACAACAATAGTATTGCCAACAAGTGCAGTTTCACATGCCTATGGTCATAATTATATTGTTTTACGTATGCGGATTTTACAGGTTTACTTACTGAAAGTATGATCATAATTGTTTTGTTTGATGCGGTAATATAATGTATTACTGATGCTACTTCGCGTAATATTTATTGCTCCGGGAAAGAATGGACAAGTACCTTTGGAACAGGGTGTAAAACAATTGAGCGAGAGGGAAGAACAATACAGCGCTGGCTCAAGTTCGCTACGTCAAGCACAAGGTCATAGCTAAACTTCTGAGTCAAACACAGTAACTAGTCACTTCGAACACATCTGTATCCTCTAAAGGATAGTTTGTAATGTCTGTGGTTTTCATATTATAAGACACTAATGGTTCCCAAACTTGAAAGCAGACACCTATAAGCCAATGCATCGGAGAAATTTGGCGACAAATTACACTAACTTTCTCTTAACATCCACCATTTTTAAAGCTCTATACATTAAGATACTGCATAGTGCACTTTTATGCACTTACTGCACAGGGCCTAATTTATATGCTTGAAATGTTCAGGAGGGCTTTAGATAGAAAGGCAAAATTTGTTAATTTCTTTAAAAGTAGTAATTAGTTGATTTTCAATTTAACATTATCCATAGCTCTTGTTACTAAAGTTACATATATAAACAATTTTTCTATAGTTCAGTAATTGAAATAAACTAACGCCTTTGTTTATATCATATCCCATTTCGTTTTGATTTCTACTTAAACCGTAAAGTGTTCAAGTTAGTCAATAGACATTAGTTCTTCAGGATGCATTCCTTTGATGTTTTCCGGATAATAGAGCTCTATTTATAAAATTATTTTTAGAGATCAAGACATTCGTACTCAAAATATATTAGACGTTTTCGTATAAAAGTGACACTGCATCATTTACTGTATAAGCTTATGACTGTAATTGTGCGCCCTAAAACCACACAGCATATGGATGTATGTGCGGGAGGAGAGAGAGAAGGAGAGGAGAGACTTAAGGTAACTGATGTGAATTCTAAAAAAAAAATGTAGGGTTTGTAACAAGTTATTGTTTTGATGCTTTTACATTCAGCTGATATGTATATAGGGATGCTGGCATGTTTGTACATGAGTGAAGAGATTTCTATATTATAATTTTCCAAAACTGTTCCTTACGATGCAATGTTAAATTATGTTCCACGAAATTTAATTTTTAGAAAGGCAAATAGGAATAAATCCGCAGGTTAATCATCAGTTCAATACCCATCATACACTGCCTGTGGTGCGAATGTAGTAAGAACGGGGTTAAACACTAATTCATTTGGTGTATATCCTGCAAATATTCACAGTAATAACTTAAACATTGCATTGCGAAGACTGTCGATAAAACGGAGAAAAATCAATAAAAACTTGAACATAATGCATAGCGCATGTTAAAGGCTATTTGTATTGTCACGCTGGAATTAATTTCGTATATATCTAAAAGTAGCTATATCAAACTATGTCAAAGTAAACATAGCAAATAGACAGAAAAGCCAAAAATTACTATTTTCTCCCTTATCTCTCTCTCTCTCTCTCTCTCTCTCTATTATCTCCCTTAAGGGGAGATAAAAAGTTAGCCCACCGATATCAAATCCGTTAATATCATGACCATTAACCCAAACTGTTTAAGATATCAGACTGAAATTTTTACAGGAGATAGACTAATGATTCCTAAATTCACTAATCTATTTTTATTCAATAAGTTTGATTATGAATGAAGATAAGATTTTATTCAGTTATATCATGCTATTAAAATTTATCAGAAATTATTTTAAAATAAAATAACCAAACACCAAAGTGGATCCATAACAGCACTTATAGGTTGCTTTTAGCATCCTAATATTAAATTTAGTTATCTTCATCTAAAGTTAACTTTGTATATGCTCAACTGTTTCTAAGATATGGGCCATTTATGCCAGAAAATGTCATTCACAGAATAAGTTGTTCAAAGGAAAATGGAGAAAACAAACTCCTATATATTTACAAAGAAAGAAACCACATGAGTTTAGCATACAGAAGCTTCCATACACAACAACCAATAATTTGATACGGAGATTTCACCGGAAATACATGTCTTGAGGCCCGTTGGATCAGAAAAAAAATAATAGAAAAAGTCCGTGTGTGTCTGTGAACAGCATAACTCAAGAACGAAAAGTCGGATAAATACCAACTTGGTATTTAGGTTCAGTAATTTCCAAAGACGCGACAGGAAGATTTTGAAGAAAATCCCCCCACCTCCAATTTCCCTTTACATGGAAGATTTTCCCAAATTTTAATTTTCTGAAAAATGATAAGATGTTGATTAAAATACCATATATTAAAGATATTAAATAACAAAATGTATATCTTGAATTTTCTGGGAACAGCATGTAAAGTCCTTCATTCGGAAGGAATTTTATACAATCTTGTATAACTGGTGAACGTACTTCACAAAAAAAAAACCTTCGATTTTCAAATGATTCTCGCGATATTATGAAAAAAATGGAATTTTATATAGGTCCAGTTCTAAAACATTTGACTGTCGCTATCCCTTTGTATCTATAAAGAGTGTATAATGAAGATATTTCTGTAAGGGTTTATCTAGATTAAAATGATGTAGATAGGAAAATAAACTTTCTAAAGAATAATTTGTATATCCACTAATAAGCGATGGATTGTAGAGAAAGTAACACAAGATATTTTTTGGAAGTTTTAACCATTTAATCTCCCTTGATGTTTAAAATCAAAGGTGACAAAAAGCCCTACGTTTAGAACAATTTGCAAATAGTTCCAAAGTCAAAGCCGTCGATATGACCGTAGATGTCAAAGACGGCATAACTATGGAGCAAATTAAATGATAAGGTGATGCAGATCTAGAAAGCCATATAGCGAATTTTAAACCACCTTCAGGATTACAGCTGTTGTCAGAACCCAATATTGGCCCTTAGCATTACCGTCTGGGCCGTTCCGTTATAGTAAGACGCACGTACATCAATGCTTGTTAGCTTATTATGAAACAAATTTGCTATGACGGAAAAGGAAACTGCTTATTTTCTTACGCGCTTTGGAACGAAGAGGAAAATAACGGCTGTTTTCATTAACCTTTGTGGTTGTTAAACAAATATCGGCACGAAAGATAGAGGATTGGAAGGGCAATACCGAGAGAGAGAGAAAAATCAGTAGTAAAATGCAAGATATCTCTGCGTCAGTATTTAGCCGAGCTTCATTTAGTGGATGAGCTTAGTGAAACGCACCTGTTGCTTCTCCCACTGGTGCTTTTCTTCCTTGTCTTGCTGCAGTGGCGGAATGTTCACGTGAAATAAACGAGAGTCTTGGTGGTTAGCGCTTTTCATATGATAGTAGGTAACCATTCAGAAGGATACCGTAAGAATATCTCATTTGAGTGGCCTGTCAGTAGATAGAGTAAGATAGATTGGTTTAAAATTGTGAATATAGAATATTATTTTCGAATATATAACCACATATACCTACACATCTTGCATTTGCACTTCATCACCCGTTGCAGACGAGCGCTATTCAAGGTATTGCCATTTTCTACCGAGTCCCTGTTACGTCAAGTATAGACATAAATCTGCATTTAGTTTACATCAAGGGTGGCGAAAACGCCTTCCTTCCGCGAGTCACCAAATATGCAACACGCACTGCATCACTCTGTAGCATGTGAAAATCAAACGGCAGAGAGGGAACGTGCGCCTGCGAGTCAAAATAACTCGCGAGTCACGTTTTCGCCACCTCTGGTTTACATAAGCAACAGTTGGCAAACACTTTTATGTTCAAGCATTACAATATGGCTCCAGGTGTTGAGAATTCGCTTATATTTCAATATTTACTAATAAAATCCTGGCGGCTCTGGATGTGTTTACTCCTCTGAAAAATATCCTTATGAGTTGCCGAGTGCATAAAACTCATGATGCCGTCCACTAATACTCCTGAATGATTCAATTACAATTTAATTTTAAATCCACCTCGTTATTCTGTGATGGTGACTGTATAAGCTTCTTAAATGGGAGAATTGCTCACCCTCACAGAATAATGCTGAAAACGATCTTTTCACTCCCGTAGATATACATCAAACTTCTGGGTTTTATCTTAAAGATATATTGTATTCAGTCGCCCAAGAACAACAAGATTTGAGGAGGAAATGTCAAATGAGTATCAGCAAATGAATATAATATTATAGTACTGTTAGTGATATTGATAGAGTGATGTACGGTGGAAACTTTGAGTGTACCGGGACCGCTACGGTAACCGTGAAGGCCTGTCAAGAATCCGAAAACCGGCTGAAGAGGCTGTGGTGATGTAGGTGACCTAAAAGAAAACTCCTAGTCCTCCAGGTTGAGTGTTGTACAAGGTATTAGTAGCACCTCCACTTAAACACTTTATTATCACAATCCTCACGATATTAAGATGTCGGTCGCCCAAGGAAGGGATGGGAATGATGGAGTGAGGACAGAACAGACTATAGGCTTGATCCCTGGAATGTAGAAGAAGAAGAAGAAGAAGAAGAAGAAGAAGAAGAAGGAGCAGCAATATTAGTTGATAAAGACAAAGTTGTGGCCTTCCATGGTGTAGAAAGCAAAATAGGCAAGCTTTATATGTAGTGCAGATGGATAAGTAGTGCAGTTTCAAATCCCTAGGATATGCAGCATTTTATTTCAGAAATTTAGACAATATAAAACAGTACGAAGTTTTAACTATTTAGAATATAGAATAAAAAGAATTTTACATAACATTGGTTATGTCAATGTGCCAAAATCAATATATGGAAGGGAAATACGTATGGGTGATGGACAAAAGGAGACCCCGCGCAAATGAAATGACATATTTAAGAGTAATTTGGTTAACATCGAAAAACTAGCAAATACGAAATGTATTTATAATATGTAATTTAAAGAACAAAATAAAATATCCTACGTGTAGGGGTGAAAAGCCAAAATATAATAACAATTTACAAGCCGAAGGAAAGCAGAACTCCCATCGTAATCGTCATCATCTTCATCATCTGAGCCTTTAGGATTTACTTGCAGGGTATTTTGCATATTTTTTTTCAAAGGACTTAACAGCATTCTGCAAAATAACACCTAGCTAGCATAAATAGTCATCTTTCAAGGCACGTCCTGCACAGATCTTCTAGTACTAGTTTCGTTTTTTCAAACCGCCGTAAACGTTTTTCCCTTACAAAACAATTTCTTTACTAGAATAACAATTTTTGCAAGTGTCGCGCCGGCGGGACTATCGGTGTTGCATGATAGGAGAAAAGGATGCTCTAAGTAACACTTCGTCCCCCAGAACGGGGGCGGCCTTCGGTTCCCTCCACCCAGTGGGATGTGCAAGCTCGCTTCACAGTGGGAGGGGAGCCAGTTGTACCAGCTTCCATCCGAGGATTTTCAATTTGGAAAAAATGTAGGGGCCCTGTCTTATGCGCTGTTGTGCCTCCTAGTCCGGTCGCTCTCTGTCTCCTCTTAGTTTGCCCCTCCCTCCCGCGAGCGCGCCGTCAGGAGCTTAGTCACAAAAGATGTTCATAGGTCGAGGTGCCAAGTCCCCCTCCGCTCCTAGTCTCAGGGTAACAATTTGATGTAAAGTCAAATGTATATTGATACAACTTGGATATACCACTGAATGATGACTGGTAAATGTTTAGTGACCTAAGTCAATGAAAAATGAATTTCGCCCGCAAGACTTTGCCAACTAAATTAGTATCTATTTCTGCAGTGTTACCTACCAAAGAGCTGATAGCTGCATTAAAACATGAAAATCATAACTGTTGTCATGTCTCCAATTCCCCAAATAAGATAAAGTGTTATCTAGAAAACGGGCTTTGATGGGAAACATTTCAGGAATATTGGGAGTGTTGAAACACTGTTTGGAGTTAAAAAGCAGAAAAAAAAAGATTGATAACAAACTTTACCAAAATTATAGGCATCGTCACGTTTATGCTTTCCTTGCTTACCCTCTTGCGTATGAAATAGTGTTTTAGTATAGCTGTAATAGACAAAAGTAAGAAACAGGTTGTCTCAGAATCGTTGTATTCAAAGACAAATAATGAGCATCTAGATATTATTTCGAAGTTGATGTGAACTTCTTGGATATACAATATTTACAAACACGAAGAGGAGGAAGAAGTATATATTTTTACTTCTTAATTCAGATGTCCTGTATTCATGTCCGTCATAGTGGCCTATCGTTCCACTGTCCGTCTTCTCAGCCAAAGTTTTTCATAACCTTTTTTACTCTACCATACCAGCTTCATGTTAATCGAGATATCCAGATGTCAATCTTATTGCTAATTTTCTTGTAGATGCAAGGGGAATATGGTAGGTTTTACGCTATAGTCAAATATTTTAAGCGCTGGTTGCTATGTGGCGCATTCCATTCTCTTTGCATGTCAGGACATAAAAAAATGAATAACGAATTTGAGAAAAAGTATATTGGAAAATTTAAGGGAATAACAAGCAATATCTCGAAAACTGTTCACTCAATAAAAAAAATGTATGACATAAATTGTGTATTTTAACGAGATCTGCATTTTGTGTGTAGTAAACTTTTGTCTATCTCTTATGGTTTACCAGTTATGCTAAAGTCGTTCACAATGAAGAATACTTTTGGAGACATTCCCAGTAAATTCGAGATATACATTTCATTTCTCATGACAATATCTTAAACATATGATATTTTAATCAAAATCGTTACAGCCATTTTTGAGAAAATTAAAATTTTCGAAAAATGTTCCATGTAAAGGGTAGTCTGGGGTGGGGGGATTTTCTTGAAAACCTTCGTGTCGCATCTCTGGAAGATACTGAACCTAAATACCAAGTTTGGTGTTTATCCGACCGTTCGTTTATGAGTTATGCTGTTCACAGACACACACACACACACGGACATGTTTCCAATTTTTTTTTGGATTCAGGGGGTCTCAAAACATGTATTTCCGGTGAAATCTCGGTATCGAATTTTTCGGTTAGAATACAATACTTCCCCTACTTACTATACGTAGTAGGGAAAGTAAAAAAAGCACAGGAATCGCTGCAAAAGTAATCTAATGTTGCAAAATAATTTGTATAGAGCCGGCAACACTGTGTTCGCAAGTTCTCAATCCGCCACTGGACTCCTCGAAAAGCACATTACATTTCCAAACAGCTCTGGAGCATGTAAGGACACCCCCTCGAGGGGATGCTACTGGCACTTCTAGCAAACCGATCTTTAGAAGAGCAGCGAAATGCGTGTAAGAAACTGGTCGCCTTTCCTCGAACAAGAAATCTGCCTGCGGAAATGGCTTGCGTGTCGACACTTGGTCTTGTTTTGGTCAGTAGAGCGGACTGTCTTCTTGAGTGAGTGTTTTTTTTTATCTCCTCTTTCCCTCTGGGGCAACATTAACTGTGTTTTATGAGTCCTCCGAGATGGAATACGGCCGCAATTCTTTCTTCTCTTCTCAACTTTGTAATTCATCATAAGAACACAAGCACAACAGTCCGCTTCATGGAAGAAGCTACCACGTTCACGAGGCGCGAATATGTCATGTTGCGCTGCACTGCTCGCGCTCTAGGAATTATGGCACAGATTGATGGCATAAATCCTGCTTCCTGCTGATCGGCTTTCATGAAAGAAGGCCTTTCTCGATGGAAGCAGTATGCTTTTTGAAGCAGTGAAACAAAACCATGTTGAGACAAACTGCCTTGGGCATGCAATTTATATTTTGCATCATTATACAGGATTCCTTACTCATCAGTTACAGGGCGTCCAAAAGGCCTTATTTGTCGGTATATAAGCTTATTCTGCTCTATAAATATAGTTATTTAAGCTTAATCACTTGTGTAGACAATACGGCATGCAAATATCCACTGGAAAAACAAAAATAATATCATTTGGAGGAAAAAAACATGTAGGAAGGAAATGCTTAAAAGAACAGCATTTCAGCTGTTTACGAAATGATTTCACCAATGGGAGAGAAGGCATTTAAAGATACAAACTAAAATTTTACAAAGTCATGATTGTTCCATTGCATTGCATTCTGAACGTTAACTGAAGAACAAGATAGGTCTTAGAAATGAAATTTGTAAGGGAATTAAAATATGCAAAATTAAGACATTTTTGAAGACGGAATATGCAATTTATTGTTTGTACCTTAAAGTGTAGAAGAAGAAAATTTGAGATGTATTAATTTTCATGTAATAAGATGGTTAGACATTTAATGAATAAAGCTTTATTTTGAAAGCATCCAGGGAGAAAGAGATACCGGTGTATTCATTTTAAGATAAGGTTGTATAGCGCATAGCTAGTAAAAAGTTAAATACAAATTTTACCCTCCCCCATTTAAGGTTTGGACGAAAATGAACTTAACTAAGTACTTGAACCCCATTTATGGCCAGGGTTTATGCTAATTTATGTAGATCAACATAAGCATTACCGTGAAAGAGAACAGCTGACGCTTTTGTTGGTGTGGATCACAACAAATGGAGCATTGCACCACGGCATGTAACTGTCTGTTGTAAATTTAACTGATTTCATTCCTTTTAGTCATGCAAGAGTATATAAGTGACATGAATGTCTGGCTATTTTAGAGAACTAGTTTAGTTATTTTTAAATATCAAGTATTGCGCAGCACAACATATTGCAATACACATCTGTAAGCCTTAATGTTGCAGTGAGTGACGTATGAAGGTTATAATAAACTCTTATCGATTCGAGATAGGTACAATGTAACACACTGCATTATAATGTATTAGTCAATACTGAAGGGAAAGGAATGGTAAAAATAGTTGAGAGTTACGAAAGAGAAACGAATGAAACTAGTTGCAGTAAAGAACAAAAATGGTTTTTTACCTTATGGGTAAAGGGCATGTACTCGTTCTGTTTTAAGGGGGTAATATACGGAATGAAACGTTTTACAAAATTAATTTTTTAATTTAAAGAAACTGAAAAGCCTTAATACTTATAGTTCTCATTTCAGCGACGTGAAATTTTTATCACAATATGATAATGTAATATAAATACCCTATACAAAATGTCAACGAGTCATGTGCATTTGTTTCATAACTACTACGTCTTTTGCTCTGAATTTAATATTTTTTTTAAATGTAATGAAGCTATGCGAGAAAAATATAAACAGTTTCCGTTTATGTATTTTTTACAAACATATATACTTAATAAAAACTAATGCAATGAGGCAATTTAAAAAATGGGCATATGAGTCTCTTTAGTAATTATTCTTGAACTGTTAGCACAAATTAGAAGCTAATCGATCACAAAGTTTGACGTGTGGAGCATTTTAAATAAGGAAAACTACCAAGAAAAATTTTAAATCGAAATTTGCAATGAAGTACAGTACAGTTTTTCATTCATTCATTCATTCATTCATTCATTCATTCATTCATTACCTGTTTACCCTCCTCTTATGTAGGACTCACACCCCCAGGACTTACAAGCGGGTGCCTGGAGTCAGAGGCCCGTCGAGGAGCAGATACTCATGGATCAGACAGAGCATCCAGGATGGGTGATCAGCCCGATGCCTGGTATGGGATGAAGGAAGTAGATGAAACGAAATGTTGGTGAAATGGATGAAAGGCAAGGTGATGGAGCAGTTGGTGGAATGAATGGCGGGGGAAACCGGAGAACCCGGACAAAACCCGCCCAGAAGCCACTTCGTCCACCACAAATCCCACATGCAGGTCCCTGGGACAGTACAGTTTAAGAGTATTTAAATGGCTACACGGAGCTTTAAATGTTGCCAATGTTTGTACTCAAAAGTGCCAAATGAAAGTGTGGTGTGTGAAGGTATTTAAAAAGCAAAAAGCGCCTTTTTCGATTATTGCCCAGCTTCATAGATACACTGCCTTAACAAACACTGTTTTCCATTTTTATGGGAGCAGTAAATAACAGAATACCTATTTGCTATTCTACGACATGTGACGACAGAGACTGATCCATTTCTGCTTCTTTACCAATGTTATGTTCTGGTTGAATTCTTGGCAATAGCTACTGTTACTGCTTCTCTAATTCTTTGTTTTTCTTCCCATTAGGCACCAATCGTTTATTTTAATTAATATCCCTAGGTAATATTTTACTCTCTTCTCTTTTTAATGTATTTATTTAAGAGCTTCTCCCACCGAGGCGGCCCGGGTTCAATCCCAGGGACCTGCATGTGGGATTTGTGGTGGACGAAGCGGCGCTTGGGCGGGTTTTCTCCGGGTTCTCCGGTTTCCCCCGCCATTCATTCCACTAACTGCTTCATCATCACCTTTCCTTTCATCCATTTCACCAACATTTCGTTTCATCTACTTCCTTCATCCCATACCAGGCATCGGGCTGATCCCCCATCCTGGATGCTCTGTCTGATCTATGAGTGTCTGCTCCTCGACGGGCCTCTGACCCCAGGCACCCGCTTGTAAGTCCTGGGGGGTGTAAGTCCTACATAAGAGGAGGGTAAACAGATCATGAATGAATGAATTTAAGATCTTGGAACTCCGTGTTTTTTTTTTTTTTTGCGACCGAAATGTATTATAATACTTAGGTGCAATAATGAAACAACAAAAGACATTTGCTAGAACATATATAGAATATTACATAGGTAACTAACAATATCATGACAAATCATTAAGGAATACAAAGTAAAGTGTTATAGTTTAAATTGCTTTATATATAGAAACATTTTTAAAATAACAAATAGTATTAAGAAAGAACTTTGGATTATTCATAGCTGTGGTGATTTCTGATATTCTGTGTTTCTTCCTAACTGGATTGTATATGGTACATTCTGTCAGGATGTGGTTCACTGTTAGGAGTGTTCTACAGGAGCTGCATATTGGAGGCTCTTCTTTGGATACCAGATAGGAGGGGTTAGTTTGGTATGACCAGTTCTAAACATGTGAATAGAACTTGGTCTCTTCTTTGTAGCTTATATATATATATATATATATATATATATAGACGGAATCTATTCATGCAGAAGTCATTGCCACTTTCATTGTAGTATATGGTCCTAAGTTCCTTCTTATTTAAGAATGAGAGTAGTTGTATGTGAGGAGTATGGATGTTTTAGATTGAGAAGTTGTATGTGCTTTTTCTTTGCTGCAAGTCTCCCAGTTCATTAGCAGTTATGTCACAATGTGAAGAAGATGTCCATAAGATGATAATTTCTTTTCCCTTCATTTTCAGTGAATGTACCAGGATTTGAATATAGTGCATTAGTGCATCTGTTGTTGCATGACTTGTTTAGAACTGGGAAAGTCAGGCAGGCATTGATATGCAATTAAATCTTAGGCACGTTATTCTTCTCTATCCTACACCATCCCCCCCTTATTATGAAAACACTTCTTCATCAAATAATACAAGCAAATGCTAAAAGAGTTCACGAGCTTTTATTTCACCTCAAAACAAATCTTAAATGAACCACTATTCATGTATTAGTCATTCTGGAACGGTATTCGAAGTTTACAAACCTTTCAGTTGTATTATTTACTTTATTTTCATCATTTAAGCTTCGTGGAATACAGATTTTCGCCTTCAAAAACAACAGCTCTTCAGATCCATCATATACATCCGTCAGTCCGGTTTAACACCATATTGGTCAATTAGAAGAGGTGATTCAGGAGGAGGGGAAAGAAAATCTACGAATCTAATTTACCTTGCTATAGGATAGAACACCTAGCACCTCGATCCCCAATATATCTTTTGTGCACATACCCTCGGAAGGAACGGATGAGGTGAGAGAACCGCTAGAGACGTATGGATTGCATAGCAGCCGGCGCAATCGACAGAGACGCGCGGAGGTCCCTAATAGTTCCAGGCTTGATCACCCGGCCACGGGAGGGTCGTTCTGGGACGTCCCTCTAGTGGGACCGGGAAACACAACCCAGGAGTGTAGGCTTAACATCCTTCCCTCTAGCGGGGCCGAAAAGAAGTTCCAAAACGCAAGCCTCTGCGTCATCTGGCTGAGATTGACCGAACCACAGCACTGGAGTCAACCTGAAACATGAATGGGAAAGAAAATGAGAGAAAATGGGGGAGGGTGTGAGGAAATCCGTGGTAAAATATGCCACTCCGGCAATCGCCTATGGTCAGAGTGGGCACCCATCGGGGATCGAACCCGGGACATCTAGAATGCGAGTCGCACACGTTACCGCGGCGCCACCTCGCTCGGTAACCGTACTATAAATCCAAATACCATCTGCAGGAGATATAAGAGAGAGGTGGGAGCACTGGAACCATGCCTCCGCATTTCGTTGACATTTGGAAGAGCTACCAGCTTCCCACGAAAAACATCAATGATATCGTAATAATCGCACTTGAGGTTATGAAAAGGGATAAGCCACACACACACATACATATAAATTAATATTAAACAAGAATTATACATAATATAATTCACCAAGAAATATGTTAGAATATTTAACACCCAAGAATTGTACGAAAGCAGATTGTAACTTAGATAAGTAAGGGACGGGCGAGCTAGCTAATTCTAGGTAAAACATAATTCTAGGTAGAGCCCACCTTTTACCAAGCTAATGAGCAGGGAACTGGAAGCAGTAAGGAGAAATAAAAAGAGACAAATATAGAAAGGAAAGAGACTGCGATATTGAATCTGCTTCCGGAGGCGTCACTCGGGCGCGTATGCGAAATCTTTTGGAGCAGAATACATAATAAGATAACGCGGCCTGAGGGCCAATTAGAAATGTCGTTACATTTTGAGTCGCGGAGGTGAGCGCCGTTAGGCTTAGGTAGAAAAGGGGAAAGAAAGCCCCAGATTTTCACTTTCTTATAGAATCTCGTGGACACACAGTGATACTCTCTGGACGACAGATGCACGTGTGTGCATTAGGTGGGAAGCGAGTGCAGTTATATTACGCTCCTAATTCATTATAATGGTGGGAATTGTTACAATGAGAAAAGTTAGCCGCCCATAAGTGTTTATTTGATAATAAACCACATTTTAAGGGAAATGCAGTGTACTTTTATTTGCCTCACCTGCGAAAACCCTGGGACCCGTGAAATTAGTTAGATAGGTAATGATTAGGTATGGATAAATCAGCAGCCGCTGAGCCAGAGATAAGAACACTGCAGCACAGGCATCAACCAGAGGAACAACGCTTTCCAGCTACAGTTCCATCTCTATAAAATCTAATAATTCAGTTACACAAATTAACAATTAATATAAATTAAAATAATTTATAAATGAAACTATGAGTATTATTATTATTATTATTATTATTAAGTATTAATTTAACTAAACACATCAGTATGTTGTATTAATCATAATTGTATTATAAATGAAAATATATTTTACCGTGTAAAAACTGGCAACCTGTATTCACAGGAGGTTCGTTTGGTAATAAATGCCATACTATAGTGTGCAGTTGCAATTTATGCTCTTTTAACCTCGCAAATATCTGACATAAGCCAAATGCTCACATCTTGTTAATATTTATTCATCACTCACGGCAACCTAACCAAAGAGTACCAAAGATGATCGAAGCAGCGAGAAAGCCAGTTGTGCAGACCGCTATACCGCTGTGTAAGCGGTAAATTGGATTTAGTCAGTCTAATCTTGATACAGGTAGGAAGTGAGCAGCAGAATAATGAGAATAGCGATTTAAAACAAGGATAATAATGGGCTGCATGTCGGGCCACATTATCAGCATTCTGGCGATGCATTGTCATGACTCGCAGGCGGTAAGAACCTTGCGTCTTACCTAAGTTGGCAGGTAGCCCGGAATGAGGGAAGCTTATAGATTCCCGCCGAGCATTGTGGTTAATCTTATTTTGTATGGATTAGCAGATCATTAGGAAGAGTTATGTAGCGGTCTTGTTAAACATGATGGATGCCCCAAACAAGCTAATGCTATTATTATGCATTGCTGAACTTATTCGTAACGATTTGTGTATAGTGAACGATAAAAAATAGCCCCAAAAAGAAGGCTTATATCCAATCAGGGGACAACAAAAAATCTATAACACCAAACATACTACAACGAAATTAAGTTCTTCGAAAGCCAACTAGGAAGACAAATGCATGGGGTATTATAAACCAAAACATACGATGAATGAAAATACAGGATGATTAAAAAGTAATGTTCAATTATTTGAAGATAAAGACTGTAATGAAATACATGTATAGAAATACCAGTAAACACTGATGCTCAAACGTACGGTTTCGAAATCACAACCACTTATGCGCTACAAGAGAACAAAGTGCCTTATTTTCCCTCTGCTTTTCGGTGGGCCCAGAACTTTGCGAGGGACAGTCCAGAGGAGCGTAAACAAGCAAGTCGCTAGCAAATGAAACATGGCTAAAAGATATATAGTATTTTGATTAAAATACCGTATATTAAAGATATTTACATGACAAATAAAACGTGTATCTTGAATTTTCTGAGAATAGCCTGTGAAGTCTTGTTCATTAGGAAAGAATTTTATATAATCTTCTGTAACTGGTAAACGTTGAGCGATAGGCGAAAACGTGCTTAAAAA
Source organism: Deroplatys truncata (assembly GCA_030765065.1). Taxonomy (NCBI): domain Eukaryota; kingdom Metazoa; phylum Arthropoda; class Insecta; order Mantodea; family Mantidae; genus Deroplatys; species Deroplatys truncata. Next base: position 136,865,939 of record CM060981.1, read on the forward strand.
AAGTAGATCTCTTTAAAAAACACAGTTTATTTTAAATAACTTTTTTGTGGCACAAGCCATTTCCAAGATATCCGTTGTTAATGATTCGCATTCTTCAATACATTCTTTTGAGGTCCCGTCGACATTCATTGTTTTTCGCGACTGCATGGAGACAGTCGGGCATTTTAAAACCTCAAGTAGCGTCCTATTCTTAAGCATTTGACTATCGCTGTTCCCTTTGTATCTATTAGGAAATGTGTAATGGAACTATTTCTGTAAATGTTTATTTCGATTAAACTGAAGCAGACAGAAAAATAAGCTGTCACAAGAATAATTTGTATACCCACTAATAAACGATAGAAGGTAGAGAAAGTCATGTGAATGTAACTCATCAGAATTGTTCCTGTCCAGTTGTTTCTCGTGGCATCTTGAAAATACTGTGAATTTTAAGGATAATATAGCGTCTTGCTTTTAAAAATCTTGTCTATCGATTCAATTTCCTCTATCTCCTTTGTACCTACAACGAAATGTGTATTTGCTTAATGAAACTATTTGTGCAAAGGTTTGTCTCGGTTAACATGAAGTAGAGAGAAAAATAAGCTTTCGTAAAAATAGTTTGTAGAAGCTATAAAAAAATTAATGATAATGGGTATAGAAATTCGTGTGAATGTAACACAGATTTTATTTATTGTTTAATTTGTGTAGCCCCTACCCCGTTATATCGGGGCATTCACCTTTTGTATTAATAGGCTATAACGTTATTTACTTGCTCTTCGTGTTCGAGGCGTCTTACGTTTGTATTTCCCAAAAGATCCTTTGATTAAGGTAGAGCTAAGGTTACGGCGGAGCTAGTGAAGGTGTGTTCCTATAGGATGAATGCGTGGGCATGCCTGAACGATTTAACTTTGGCCCTACTCATTACCACCGTGGACTTATTTGGGGGGGGGATTACAGAAGCTACCTGTAGCGGCCACGCCGGCTCTACTACGTGTTCTTGTAGCATAGCTCTGCGTACTGTAGACTGAAACCTTGAGGCTGCAACCTGCTGCGGCATTCCTCCCTCCAGGGACCCCTCCTACTCCTACTCCCACCCACAGGGATCTCACATGTGCTGCCCAATCTCCTGGATTACACTGCTCCAGTTATTCCTGCTCATCTGACAGATCATTCTTTGTAATCTGAGAGTTAACCTTTTGTGGATTCTTAGATTTTCGCGTTGTTGCACAGTATTTAGTGCACCATTTCTAAACTCTCCCAGTCCCCCTCCCATTTATAAACTCCGCTGTTACATGACCTTACAATTATTATTTTTCCCCAAAATATTTATTTTAGAATTTTTAGGTGAAATCTGTGGTTTACAAAATCCACGACAGTACACTAACTAATTTTGTGACTGAAACAAGAAAACAATTTAAAATTTGGAATGTGTCGACGTATTTTGTTTAAATTTTTATACATATCATTTCAACTACATTCGTGTATGGATATATAGACAGACGGAAAAAGCAATACTTATGGGGGTTCCACGCTAGCAAAAACACCTTAAAACTATACTAGGCAGCACTTAAGAGAAACTAAATGAATTTTGAGCAGTTCTGTGCATGCTATATATAATTCGATAACATTTCGAATTAATATTTTTATAACTAATTATAAGGGATTCTTAATTAACAGTCAAAACTGAACACTATTATTATTATTATTATTATTATTATTATTATTATTATTATTTCTAACATACCATTATGTTTTATATGCTTTTGAATAAGCTGTTTAAGCCCCCTTTGGAGATTTACCATGCGCCCCCTCCTCCCACTTTGGAAACCATAGGTTTCTGTAGGTACCAGCCATTACTGAGATTTTGCCACACCCTCCTTTGAATTATTCTCAAAATTGGAACAAATGTATATTCAAGGTTAATTAAGTGTCCCACACTAAATGACTACGCGTTAACTATGATTTTTCTTAAATTGCCATCTCTATAGGGTTGATTATGTAACATAAATTAATATATATATATATATTTTTGTTGTTGTTGTTGTAAAATTAGTTTTTACCGAACGGACACCTCCAACTCCCTTAATGAAAATGGAACCCTCCAAAATCTTGGCAAAATAGAATAATAACTCTGAAAGAAGTTTTAGAATACAGCGTTTGTCAACATGAATTGGTGTAGCAACAAAAAATACAAAACTGGGAATGTTCTTTCTTCCCAAAGCACTTAGAAAATTCCATATTTAATTTCCAAATAAACCAAAGCTGTTAAACATCTAATCAAACTTCTGTTAAACTTCTAATCAAAATGCTGATAAACTCATATTTTTAAAAATACCTCATATTCATATGTAAATTAGTGCAGCTGCATTTAAAATAATACGTAGTTTGGCTTTGCTCCGGTAGAATAAAACATGATAAAAATGACATTCATTTTGTAATTTCTGCTATTCAATTACATCCATATATCTATCGGCTTTCAAATAAAACAACTCCTTAAATTATAGGTAGCATAAGGCTTTTAGCTATCCCGACAATTTCCTTTTTATTTTTCCCTGCTCAAATACTGATGGATAAGAGGTTTTATGATGTAATCGACAGCATGTAACTCCTAGGTTAATCTACTTGTGCAGTTTCTCTCTGGATTAATGCAAAGATACAATTTGATAAAAGTTAAGCTGTACTTTGGTCGTAAAAAGTGTTCGAAATTATTTATCTCGCCTACATCTGGCCTGTATCTGACGTGCACTTTATTGAATACTCGATCAATTCCTGCTGTTCTGCTGCTGAAATACTCAAGTACACAGAATATTTTTTTCCAACTTAACGGGCGAGTTCATCCTCCATACAAATGTATAATCACATGCGTTTATGTCTATGGCTGAGGAGGCTAGTCATTTTGCGATCAAAAATAGTTTGTAATGATGTCATGTGCCGATTTGTGGAAGACTTATTTGCGCCGTTGTGCTTGAAGTAGTCAGAACTTGACAGTTCTCAAAAGGAAGGATAGTTCCTGCAACCAACGCGGAGCTGACTAAAGGCAAGTTTAACACATATTCAAATTTCTTAATCAAAGGAGAAACTCTTGGTCAGTCCTCCGCTACTAAACTGGCTGGTTACCTAAACTCAACGAACAATGCTTTCATAATGGAAGTGTTGCCGATTTTTCGGTCGCTTGTCACTTAGCTGGAAGCCTGCGGTTACTGGTAGAACGGTTCCTCGCGCTTTCACCGACGACCGGCTGGTGCTTTTGTGCGTGTCACTGCGTAGAAATCTTACGCAGTCTTCAGACGATCAACCACTCGCAAGCACGTTACAACACAACGCGGCTGCAACCGTCCAACCAGATTAGATGACAAGAGTACAGATGAACAACTTCCCGATACTGACAGCAAGAGCAGAAACCATACAACTGATTGCAAATGTTGCAATGATACACCACTTGCAAGCAACTGAAGGACTTATCAGATCAGTGGAGGCATTCACACGGTCATCATGGCGTCATCAACAATAGTGCAATATGACTTGGATATCGACCGATTTATTTTATTGACTAAAAGTACACCGGCGTTAAGAGATTGTCAAGTGGCAAAATATGCAAATAAAGTTAAGAAACAGGAAGGTTGGAGAGAAGTGTGCTCTGATCTGGTGGTGGATTTCAGAAATTTGCCGGGAGAGAGGCAGAGATGAATAGTTAAGCTTTCTGCATAATAATAATAATAATAATAATAATAATAATAATAATAATTATTATTATTATTATTTAAAATACAGTAGCTACAGACCATAGTATAGGCCATATGAAATTGCAAGGGCTAGAATTTGCATATAATTATCTATATTCAAGAGAAATAATATTAACCTCTTTTTCGTAGAATATGGAATAAAAGAATAAAACATGTAAAAGTAAACCCAAAATTCTTATTAAAAGTTATTGACAAGTTATAGTATTTTTACTTTCTCTACTGCGTAGATTAAGTAAAGTATTGCATTCCACCCAAAAGTTTGATATGAGATTTTACAGGAAATACACGTTTTGAGGTGCCCTGAATCCAAATAAAGCATTTTTGGAGAAATGTCCGAGTGTGTGTCTCTGTGAACAGCATAACTCAAAAACGAAAAGTCGTATAAATACCAAACTTGGTATTTGAGTTTAGTATCTTCCAAGAATGCGACACGAAGATTTTCAAGAGAATCTCCCCCCAAGACTATCCCTTACATGGAACATTTTTCGAAAATTTTGATTTTCTCAAAAATGGCTCTAAAGATTTTGATTAAAATATCATGTGTTTTAAGATATTTTTATTGCAAATGAAATGTATATTTGAATTTTCTGGGAGTGTCCGCAAAAGACCTCTTCATTCTGAATGATATTCGCAGAACTGGTAAACCGAAAGAGATAGACAAAATTGTACTACACAGAACATGTAGATCTCTTTAAAAAACACAGTTTATGTTTATACATTTTTTGTAGAGAGAACCATTTCCCAGATATTCCTTGTTATTTGTTTGAATTTTCCGATAATTATAGTTTTTCTCAAATGGAAATTCATTCACTAATTAATTAATTAATTAATTCATTCATTCATTCTACTTCTTTTTTTTAATGTCTTGGACATGCAAAGAGAATGGAATGCTGCACATAGCAACCAGCTCTTAAAAGATTTGACTATCGTTAAAGCCTATCATATTCCCCTTGCCCCTACAAGAAAATTAGCAATACGTTTCTGCAAATGTTTATTTCAACTAAGATGAAGTAGATGGAGAATAAGCGTTTTTAACAATAGTTTGTACAAGAGTAAAGAAAGTCATGTGAGTGCAACACATATTTTTATACTCGTACACTGTCTTGTAACATGCTAATTTATTGACATGTTTCACTGCTTAGTCTTGGAGGAAATTATATATTGTTAGTCTTGAAATTATGCTTTTGTATTACACTTTTCAAATTTTTGTATACCGTCATGCTACTTAGCCAACAGGTGAGGAATATTCAACAAACTTATTACGCTGTTATCTGTCCCTGCTATATCCATCCTTTCTGATAAATCTCATTGTATCTTCCGCGCGATAGCCATCCCTATCTTTTTTTTATGAATTTCTAGTTTGCCAAGAAATAGTGAACGATTTGATATTCTGAAGTAATGGAACATTTTCTCATCATCCTCAACAAATTCATGAAACAAAATAATAAGAGGCGCCATCACTTAAACCCGAACATTGATGGACATCAAAACACCTGCATTTCCGTTTCTTTTTTGCCTCCAACAAAACCCAAAGAGCACAAGCTTCCTCTGGCTGCAGCATGATGAAAATGGTGCATTGGGATAATCTGCTTGTAGGGTAGTTGTTCGTAAGTTGCCTATCGTGAAATGACTAGTTGTAGGCAGTTGTATGCTGTGTCGTTGCATGGTGTTGCAGGTAGTTGATCATCTGAAGGCAGCAGTTTAACTGGTCAGCTGCGCGCTACAATTGCATGCGTGAAGAACTGTGAAATATATTAGCATATTTCACGTTTTGTGTGAGGTCTAGAATCAGTCGTGCAGGAGAGAAAACAAAACAAAGCAAAACAAAAGAAAAAACAATATCATTGCGAGAGTATTTGCGTTCTGAAAATGCGCTGCTCTTTTGAAGATAAGCCAGGCTCCCAGTGACCAACTCGGTAACAGCCAGGCTTCGTCTTGTAGGCGCACCTTAACGAATATTCCGACAGGAAGTTTGACCAGAACACTCAACATTTTGGAATTTTTCTTTCTTTTTTTTTTTTTTTTTTTTTTCTTTCTTTCTTTCTTTCTTGCTTGCATAAACATGTTCTTAAAGGCTCCTTTAGATAGTTATTTTAAGCCATTCAACTGTTTTAAAGATGGCAGCTGTCTTAAATAACCCTAAGCTGGACATTCATATACTCCTTAATAGAAGATAACAGTTTTTCTATTGCAAATTCTCCAGAAGACTTCAATATTATTCAGTTTTCCTAAACATTGGTACGTTTACTGCCATATGTAGGTATAAAATAAAAATAAAAGTTATACTCAACGAAAGAGGGAGAATGTAGTAAATTGCTGTTGCTATTAATTTTTTTTCAAGCAAATGTTTGCATTAGGATGTCCTTTGCAAAAGTTTCTCATTTTAGTTTTCAGAAAACAAAAGTAATGAAATGCGTGATATTTAAAATGCTCTGAGCCAAATTTAATGAAAATTTGACAGCTTGAGCAGGAACCCAGCTGCAACTATCCCACAAATTTGAGCCCTTTTGATTAACTACTTTAAACGTTTCAAATTTCAGCCTTAAATTCCTGCTGTTAGATCTGCGTGTTGTAGCTTGCGGAACGAATTTTTACCTAAAGTTATTTAAAGTATGAGGCTCTGCTTCTCATGGAAGTTTAACTGGAACTGGAAAATTTTAGTTTTTTCTAAAAGGAAAGAAAAAAAAAGCGGGATTAAAAAGCATAACTCAAATAACGGCAGATATTTGATTGAAGGTAAGTTAAAAACTTCTTAGGTGAGTATAGTAATTAGTGGAGATGTCAGAATAAAAGCGGGAAGGTGTTGCTTCCAAATAGTCTACAGGATAGCTTTCTCCCTGAGTGGGATAAAGTGATGGGGGTCATTAATTGGATTAGGCAGTGTGGTGAGGTGATCAAGCAGGCCGTTCTCCGCCGCTATAGAGTAGTCAGACCGGGCAACAGAAGCGCCGCGTAAAAACTTGTTACCTTAACAGAACCTAACTCAGGAGATCCAGAGGTGAAGCCGGGCGAAGCAGTGACCACGACCCAAAGAGCGGGACAACTCCAGTGCATAGCAATTGCACTTAGTTTTCACATTTAAATTCTTTCAACAGTGATAATTTAAATACCTGTTGATTAAATGAATCCGTCATGGATACTCGTAATAGTGAATATACAGGGTGACTCAATAACATTTTCAGCTGCGATAGCATTTTAACTGTTTTATATATATATATATATATATATATATATATATGGTAAATTACCGAGAGAAAGTTGGATCAATGGGCACCTATGATGCACATGAATGTATTTTAATTAAGCAACCTTATCTTTTACTTTCTATATACTTATTGCTGGTAGAGGAGGTATTATTACCCACAGAAAAATTCAGTATCCAAATTTCAACCGGAAATGCATGTTTTGAGAATCTCTGAACAATAAAAAGCTAAGCGTGTGTATGTTTGTGTGTGTTTGAGAGAGAGAATAGTATAACTCAAAACGAAAAGTCGGATAAATATTAAACTGCATTTAAGTCCAACATCTTTCATGAACGCAACGTGAAGATGTCCACGAAATTACCACGACCTACCTCTATAATGGACAATTTTTCATTGCTTTTTATTGTTTCAAACAAGTCTTTGACGATTTTGATTAAAATGTCGTCACAGGCTTGAGTTAAACCTGTGGAATCCATTTCATTCGGATTGAATTTTGCACAATGTTGTTTAAATGTGGAAATCATAAGAGATGGAAGAAGATTTAATATAGTAAACACGTAGAGGTGACTGAAATATACCTGCACATATTGTGACGTCCAACTTTTCACTGTCACTTCATTAATGTGATTTAGTTAAGTTTTCCTGTTATTTTACTAATGTGATTTACTTCAGTTTTCACTGTAATTCACTGTCAATTCACTTTCTCTCGCTCGTAGCGGCATAATGAAGTACGCGCGAAGTAGCCTCTTCTTTCTTCTGCTTCACTCGCTGGGGCGTCGAACACAAGACCTCTCCAATAACTCGCAGTAGCAGCACTCGCCGTACTTCACAACTGCCGTCACAATCTGACTCAGAGAATGCATTGAGAAAACAGCACTTTATGTCGTTCAGAACTCATTATCCCATTCACTAACTCACTCGCGAGCACGCTCACTTATATATTACCGCTTGAGTTTCGAGAGTTGTAGAATGTTCGCGGGAGCCGGTGAGAAAGAAGTCTCCATTCCGTTATCTTTCGATAGCGATTCTAGAATTACTTCGAACGATAGCGGTTTTCCGTCTCCTTATCTCTTCAACTGGCCAGTCGATTGATCGCTTTCCAAGTGATAAGTTCAGGCCATAGCTGCACTACAATATATTATGTTCGGAAACCTTACATAAGATCACGACAAACAAAATGACTTGAAAAAAAATGTTTTGTCTTGTAAGAACAAACAGCTAATTGATTTGAAGCCATTTTAAGCAAACATTTTCTTCATGATTAAGGCGAAGTGGGTAGAAACATTACTTTTGATATGAATATTAAACTTAAGAGATATCAAGAGATAGTATTATTGAACTGCTATGAAATTCAAACAACTGCATTGTATATCTTTGATGTAATTTCGTTTCTATTAGTTTAGTGTGTACAAAAACATTTAAAATGCTATGGAGGTGAAGACGTTAGTAAGTCGTTCTGTACGAGTATATGACAAAATCAGAATTTAATTAGGGTTTGTATGCCCATTAAGTTGCTTTTGTTTGCATATGATTCCGTGCTGACAACTACTGGATTAAGGTGTGACGTTAACAAAAACTAACTGCATCTTTACATTTATGAAAGTCTATTTAATTCTACACACTACCTCTTTGAACAGTGAACTATAATTTGAAATCTGACAAATTTTTTGTTTAATGCAATTTATTTCTGGAAAGTTTTGACACTTTTTCGAGAGTAGGCTTCGGTCTATTCCCTATTTCTACATAACAATACAACGTTCATTCAATAAGGGGACTTCACAGGCTGTTCAGAAAGTTCAAGATATGTATACATTTTATTCCTGATGTCAGTTTGTCAAACATTTGATATTTTACTTAAAATCATTAAGAGCCTCTATTCACTCACTCACACAGACACACACACACACACACACACACACACACACACACACACACACACACACACACACACTCGCGCGCGCGCATACACACTTTTTTTCTAAAAAGGATTGTTTTTGGTTTGGGGATCTGAGCACTTGTATTTGCAGTGACATTTTTATGTCCTTTACCGCACGCCTACTCGACATTGGCAAATAGTTTTTAGGCACTAAAATTGTTATTCTACGATGTGCTTTCAACATGTCTAATTATAACCACTATTGTTCTAAGTTTCCTGGCATTCATTCACCTTGAAGCTGGCTTAGGTTGGAGTAATCATATTGACTATATTGCAATCAAGATTACTGAAAGTGGATATGTGCTCCGTATACTTAGTAATATTATACGTAAAGATTCACTTATTATGGTTTACCATGGACAAATATATAGTTACTTAAGTTATGGACTCTCTTATGGGGCAACCATCATTCAACCAACAAATTACTTTTTGTGCAGAAGAGAGCTCTTACAATTATATGTGGGATATCTCCGAGAACACATTGCAAGCCACGTTTGGCCGATGTGGGCATACTTTATCACCAATCTACGTACTGTCCTTGTCTGTTATACGCTAGGGCTAATTTAAAGGAAAATATTAAGTGCTCATCATACCATAATTATTTCACGAGAAACAAAGACAATGTTTGTATAAGTGATTGTAAATATAGTAACATAAAAATATTTTAAATATGACATAAATTCTGCAATTATTTACCACCTAGGTTACGAAGTATATCTTTAAATTCTTGTAAGAAATCGGTATGCAATACATAGCTGTTAAATCCTATATATAGGGTGGACCATTTAAGATGAAACTGCACAATATCCCAAAAAGTAAGCGTTGTAGAAAGAAATGTCTTGAATAAAGGTTACTTGTTATTATGGGGGAAAGTACATGCCATGTATCGTGTTTTGTTTGGAGCACGTTATGGTGGTCATTTTAAGATCAATTTAATTTTTTTAATGGGAACTTACAATTAGAGTCAATTAAAATTGACCCAAAATGACCATCACAACGTCCTTCCAAATAAAACGCAACTAATGTCATTTACTTTCCCCTATAATATCAAGCAACTCTTGTTCAAGACATTTCTTTCTACAACACTTAGTTTTGCAGATATTGTACAGTCTCAAATTAAATGGTCCAACTTGTACAAGATGAATCCAAGCTCTACCGAAAATATATCACAAGTTCTTCAGGGATGTTTTCTGAGTGTTTTGATATAAGGAATTCAGGGTCTCCGGTGGCTCATTACCGAATAATTTCATTGTAATAACTCAACGACCTTTGTATCCGTTTATTCGAATATAATTTTTTCCAAACAAAACACAACCTTTCACTGCTGTAATAGAAGTTGTTTTTAATGCGGTTCAACATCACATTATTACTTCTGCTCAGTTCTGTCTGAGCTTTAGTTTAATGCAGAACATTATTGTGTAATGCGTTGTTTGTGATACGCTATGGATGGCTTTACTTATGCAGAATTTGCCGATAAACACCTCGTGTATAGTTTCACTCAATGCAATGAAAGGGTGGCTCAACGACGCTTTGCAGAATTGTTCCCGCAGCGACGGCAAGCTCATCACACACCATTTGCAGCTAATCTTCCGTATAGATAAAACCCGACAGGCTGAATGGAATAGTCTACAAAACGTTCCTTCAACATGCCTTACATATTTTCTAGAAGATAATTCGCAGGCGTATGCTTTTTCAACATGATGGGGCACTAGCACATTTTGCAATGAATGTTAGGGAATACCTTGATGGACAGTTCAGGCAAATAAGGATTGATCGTGGTGTCTGTTCCATGGTTAAAACGTCACTAGATCTGACACTTACGTACCTGTCGAAACTAATATGGAACCTGGTTACTAGGATTGCAGCAGACCCTGGCTATGTGCGCCAATCTTCTGGGATGCTAGAGCGTGTGCGACAGTGCATGAGGCGTCGCTGTGAAGTTTGTGGTGATAATGACGGTAGACATTTTGAATAATTACTTTAAAAGTGTAACAGGGTAATTTGGGTTGTCTAATGTCACTTTTTTGTAATATTTGGTCATCTATCCTTACAAATAAATATGTAATTGCAATTGTCAAGGGGTGATGAGCAGTGGATTAATTGGTGGCGAACCGGAATGTTAAGTATGCTCTACAGCAATACTCGGAATATTGTTTGGAAAAATATTCCGAGTAAAAGTTACAAAGGTAGTTGAGTTATTACAAAACGCAAACTATGAAATTATTCGGTAATGAGCCACCGAGGACCATGGGTTCCTATATCAAAATATTAAGAAAACATCGTTGAACAATTTGTGATTTGTCGGTAGAGATCGGATTCATCCTGTTGCAATATAGACACATTTTTAATATGAACTTGTAATTTACTTGTATTGATTTGCTATATGGTACTGTCATGGCAATAAACATACTACTACGACTACTACTACTACTACTACTACTACTACTGCATAAAAAGGAACAAAAAATCAAAACAAGTAGATTAGAAGTTAAAAAGAAAGGAATAAAATTGCTATACGCTACAAAAAACAGAGCTACCTTAAATTATATAAAGAACGACTGAAAGATTCATGGTTTCTAATGTAGCGTGCACGCCTGAGGATATGGAAATCTGAAGCAAGCAATCGACTAAAATCCAAAATGAAACCTTGTTCATAACTATATCATTCAAGATCAATTAAATCCCACATTGCAACTGTGTTGCCTTAGGCCGATTGCGAAATTTGTCAATGCTGGTGGGTCGCGGCTATGAAGGATGGACGGTAATTTTCCTGGAATGTGAAAGGCAGTGGCGCTCTTGTGGGCGCCAGATGGCCGGCGAATTTTCCCGGAAAAAATGCTTTCCCTTTCACCACCTACATTATATGACTCTCCTCACGCCCCCGACAAAGTGACACCCCCTTACGAAGCCTGTTATTTACGTGTCCGCAGAACATACAACCGCTGGCTCAGCTTTGTGCTCCAAGTTAAAGTAATATTTCTAAACGGGTGTTTCAGAAGTGACTTATATTAAGTGAACTATATTCATAAACTGGCAGAAAGTGGCCAGAAGCAAACGTGCAGAGATAAGTAATATGTATTTTGATATTTTCCAGAGTTTATTCGAATTAAACAAAATATCTTTGGGTTTAGAATTATATACATATAGGTACAGTTATATATACATACTGATAGCTCATTTGTAATTCTTAGTTTTCTGCTATTATTAGGTTAGGTTACGTTGTGACCAAGAAACTGTACATCGGGATTCCACCTAAAACACGCCTTCTGCGCTGTGTGTGTGTGTGTGTGTGTGAGAGAGAGAGAGAGAGAGAGAGAGAGAGAGAGAGAGAGAGAGAGAGAGTTTGAGTGTGAAGTGCTCTAGCCATAGGCAATTGTGTGAGAGAATTAAGTTATATCCGATGTTCCACATACTAAATTATTGTCGAATTCTACTTTTTCTGCAGCTTAAGCAGAGGCAAAGTGTATTGTTGCGATTTCACTTTAAGTACATGAGACGCCCTGAGTACAAACTGAACTATGTTTTGGAGAAGACTGTCCTCACACTAAACAATTCTTTGCTTTGAAAAGCGTTCTTGTTTATTTACATAAAAATTCCTCATTCGATTTTATTAAATATCAACTGAACCATATAAATTTTGGGAGCTATTTATAAATATCCTGTAAAGCCAGCTTTGCTGTTATTGAATGTAGACCTCATTAAATTATATAGAGTTTATATCAAATAGTAGGAGTAGGACTAGGTGCGGAGCGGGACTTGGCACCTTGACCTACAAGATCTTTTGTGCCTATGCCCCTGGTTGTGTGCCCCGGGAGGGAGGGGTGAGATGAAAAGAGAAAGAGGTCGGCTGGACTAATTGGCTCGACAGGGCAGAAGGCAGATCTCTACCTTTTACAGATTGAAACTCCCCGGATGGCAGCTCCCCTCTCCCCTGCAGGCCTGTTCATCCCACTGGGGGGGGGGGGTACTCGGAGACCGCCCCCATTCCAGGGGAGTGTTACATAGAGCATCCTTTTCCCCTACCATGCAATTCTGAGACTCCCGCCAACACTGTCAACCCTGCAACAGACCAAGCAGATAAAATGTGAAGCGAAATGGGAATGGAGGTCAAATAGAGGGACAGGAAATTCGGAAGATGTATTAAACCTTCTCAGCATTCACTTACCGACCCGAGGAAGCCCCCGAAAAAACCCATGAGCCAGAAAGTTCGGCCGCGGAATTTATGAAATAGTAACTTTTATGGCATTAACTGAAATATTCAGTGTTTTTCGTTTAAGTTGCACAGTATTTTACTTTTGTTTCTTGTGTGTAAAGGATATAAGAGTTAAATATCAAGATTAACATATAAAAACCAGTTTACTGTCGTCTCATACCCTTGTCTACCTACAATAACATATTGTCTAAACAATAAGTGTTTATTGTGATTAAAGCATTAGCAGATACTAGTTATTAAAAATATTTCTCATATAGTATATATAAACACATCATCTTCTTCCTCGTTCTCATACCAGGCTTCGGGCTGATCACCCATCCTGGCTGTTCTATCTGATCCATAGTCTTTGCTCTCTGACAGGCGTCTGACCCCAGACACCCGCTTGTAAGTCCTGGTGGGGGTAAGCCGTAACAACGGGGAGGGTAAACAGAGAAAGAAGGAGAAAAAATTTTACTATTGGCTTGCGAGTATATATTAGCTTTACCTTTACTTGTACACAACCCACAAACTCTCATAAGAAGTTCGGAGTTACATCCTTTAAGTAATGATTTATAGATGTTACAAAAAATGTGGTTTGTTCACAGTACTACAGTATGGAATAGTACTACTTAATTCACTTTCGCTGTCTCAAAAGAAACTGTATGCTAATAAAAATATGCTCGAGTTAGAATTACAAACATACCTCATCCTCACATCTTCTATATAGAGGAGGACTTGATTCAATGTGAATTAATTCAGTTTTCTAAATATAATAAATGAAATAAGTTAAGTTGATGTTGATATTCAGTTTTCTTAAGTTGGCATATCGATATAAATTATATAAAACGTTCTGACAAACTCTACAACAGAGACGAATTTGTAAATATGAAGTGTACGAACCTTTCACTATATGTATATAATGTATATTATTTTGACGTAATCTGCATCCTAGAGTTAGTTCATAAGATTCACAGATTGAAGTTTAGTGATGTGATAGGTATGGTAATTTGTAGGATAACTCTGAAAACATAGAGTATCTAAAGACTAGGTGTGATTGTTGCACATCAGTGCTGTAAAGTGCAGCATGGAGAACGAGGAAGAGTTTGGAAATATGAGAGGAGGGAGTATTTTCTACTTCCGATTCTCCAATACCATTTACACTTGTGTATTGCATACTATTGAATAATAGAAGTACTTACACGAAGACAAAATTAATAATTCATTAACAGCTGTTGTACATGATGGTTCCAGTAGTAAGGTCGCCAACATTGATGCAAACTGTCGATCTCCAATTGTTGGCCATAAAAAAAAAAAAAAAAAAAAAAAACAAACAAAGAATAACTCGCAGCTCAAACTTCGCTACCACATGAATTAAGTCGTAAGCAAATACTAACAAGTAAAGGAAATAACGATCCAGGTAAGATTTAAACGATAAAATTTAACTGTTTAATATGATTATATACATGTCTGTAATAATAAATATATCAAAGGTTAGAGAGGATTTAATATAGTTCATGCACATATGTGCAGTAAAATAGACAAAAGACATAGGTAGGTTATATTAGGTTAGGTTAGGTTACCAGCACTGAATGTAAGAAATGAATCTTTTCATCATAGCAGCATGAAGGAGAAGTGCATTAAAATAAAAAACAAACACTATCATCGAACAAATATGTTTTACAACTCACTGTCGCTGCATATATTTTCCAGACTTTCATGTGATTTGAAAACGACTAACAATTGGTTCTCATAAACTCATTCTCTCTCTCTCTCTCTCTCTTTCTCTCTCTCTCTCTCTCTCTCTCTCTCACACACACACACACACACACACACACACACACACACACACACACACACAAGGCTTCCTCAGCCTGAAGCATACACCTCCTAACTGCCTACTATACATATTCCAAGGAGGTATTTTAAGTTCTTGGATTAAACATGAGAAATGTGAAAGTCTGTCCGCAGGATTTAGAATTGGCCTTCAAGGTAAAGGGGTGGTTATTTGTTTTATTTAGGGGATAAATGGGGACGCATATGTAACTTTTAATTGGTAGCTTTCACGCTCGCAGGATGACACGGAACTTCCATTTAGAAAGCAGGAGATAATGAAAAATATTAGTTTGACTTGTTTTTGGAGGGTGACCCCCCCCCCTCTGTCAGTACCTGTTTTCGGGTAAGTCATTAGGTAACCTTTAAACCTTTCTTGTTTCTTGCACTTCGCCGTTCTAATTATAACGATCCCCTAGTTGGAATTGCATCACCTGGACTGTTTGTTTTCTTCTTGGGGGAAATATAACAAGAGCAAGACCAGAGATAAAGGCGGTAAGAATGAACACCTAGGAGCCGACATCAATGAACTTTATGAAAATTAATATTATTAATGTTGTTGTTTATCACGCTAAGAAAACAGATAATCAACAAAATTTGTAAACAGCGCACCTTATAAGATACACTAAGATTATAGACTTTGTTCAGAATCTTTTTCAAAAAGCTTAATAATAGGAATAGTGTTGATATTATTTGCCCCATTGCAACTCCTCCCTTTGGGGAAAGTATTTAAATTGCCATATAACCTTTTCTCTAGGTAAGACCTAGATACTCGTATATTATATACCAAGTCTCAAATCATGCGTTTTTTCGAGCGGAGGTGCCTTCAGCGTAGCCACTAATTTAGCTGTTCTATAAAATAAATAAATAAATAAATAAATAAATAAATAAAAACTGGCAGAAATATTTCAGTTACAGCTTTTATTGTGTAGATATGCTTTATCTGAATACATTACCAGGAAGTGAATATGTTTAATGCACACTGATATGACTGCTCAACGACTACGTTTAACACCCAATATCCTAGTTAGTCTACCCAATTACGTGGGATGTATCAGTCCCGTGACGTAACACCGTTTCAGAGATTCGCTGGTAAGAATTGTGGACGGAAAGAAAGGGCAGGCTTTGTATCTACCAAGTAGTTTCGAAGTGCAATACAGATTCTCCTTATCCCACTAATTTCGTCTTTCTACCTTGCCTCCCTTCGCTGTATTACTGAGAGCCGGAAGCAAGAAAACACTTTCTCGCTAATGTCAGAGCCCTACACGACTTAATAAAAAAAGCGCATTCCCTAAGCTGACGTAGTGTTAAAGCATTGTATTGGTTTTGCTGTGTATTGAATGGCTGCATACAATTTTTGTCAGTGATATACCGCGTGAGTCTTCTCATTGCGGATTGTAACTAGGCAACCCTTAATTTTACAGATGATGCGAAATGCACGTACTGGCACCGAATTCACAGCCCCCTGATTAGGGCTACGGTGATGCTCGCTGCTAAGTGCTCTAATAGCTCAATGACTAACATGCTGGAAAGTTATGGTGAAGGTTGGAAGTTCAAATTACGCCTGCGAGTAAATGAGTTTTTTTAATTATTTCTTGCATTTATTTATGACGTTCATTAAAACATGTTCTAACAAGTACCAATATGTGTTTTAATGACATTTACATAATTAAACTAATTAAGTGAAATGACACTTCCATGCCAAACTATCACTTCTCGTTAAATTTACTAAACACAAAAAGTACCTTCAAATGGCAGTATTTGAACCTGGGACCTTCCCCACTGAAGGCCAACGCGTACATGTTGCGCTACGAACGCAAGTCACTGAACGTGCAGCGGTGCAAAGCAGTCATTTAGGCCGAAATCGATACGACGCGATGTAGTGGACAGTGTTTACGGCATATTCTGTAACGCCAGGACTGCACAACTTCAGGCTGAGAAGACTCACTTGGGATATTACAACAAACTGAATTTAATATGCCATCATCGGGTGAAGAGGTAAGTTTCTGCTGTGCGCTACATATGCAGGCTGGAAATAAAATGTGTTGTTCGCTTAAAACTATAAATGTCGTTAAACCTTATTAAAACATTACACATTCAAAGAACATGTAGGTATATGAATGGATAAACCTCCGCTTCTGTTGTGACTGTTTAAATAGCTCATTTCATTTCATACTTAAATGTGCTTAGTAACTCTGATTAGTTGCTCTGTGTCACAAAGACAGCGACATTTTTTTTCTCCTTTCTTTTCCTTGTAATGATGTATTAAAATCGATGAGCGCCATTGACTCTATACAGATTTGGTTGAAACTGTGAAAAAAAAAAAATTACAATACAAGAAAATTACAACAAACAAAGTAGATGGCACTAGCTGGATTGGAGATCAACCCCTTCGGGTTCCTCGCTGGCGACTTCAGACTGGTGCTATGCTGGCTGAATTTTGCTGCAGACTGCACCATCCCCACACAGCGCAAGCGTACGTCAATAGAAGAGGTAGGAGGATATACATATAAAGAAGAAGAACGCTGTCACTGTGAGAGAAGATTTGCGATAAATTAGTGGATAAATTCGTGAAAAGAGACCTAATAACACGTTAACAACTTAGGAGAATAGAGTATCGCTACAAAACTGCCACAAGTAATGACAGAAATTGTGTGCCAGGAATTGCACGATTCTATCTCTTTGTATTCTCTGGTCCTAACCAAAGGGCTTGTCATGCTCCATTAAACGGTAGTTATCCTAATAAATTTCTGTAATCATCCACATAATGTTGTGCTGAAGTAATTCCGTAATAACCATGAGTCATTTAGAAACATATATGGAAATGACTTTGATGGGATAAACAGAACATTCTCAAAAAATTAAGACTTCCCTGTTCAAATTAGAGAAATTTTTAGGAGTTTATGTTATGTAACTAACATTTTCATTGGTCCTCTATTGGTTAGAAGTAATAAAAGGTTTTTGTTTTTTAATAAACCAAGGAGTTGGAAAAGAATGTTCACTTTCGCCTATTTTATTCAATATTTGCGCTGACGACGCTAATGCAGTGTAAGAAGCTTTTAAATAACAGGAATTTCCGTTGGCAATGAAGATAAGTGCATTATAATTTGCAGATGATGTGATACTTCTGAAAGAATAAATAAAAACAATTGAATTTTTGGCAAATATGGAATTAGGAAACTAATAGTATGGTATCAAATTTTCAATATTTGGGATATCATATAACTTATCGGGGAAATAAGGGCATAGAAAACAAACTTATATAAAACCTCACACACTACGCGGAGCTATAAAAAGAACGTCATGTCCAAAGACAAAGATACAGAGCTTAAACTGTAAAGTACAACGGCTGTCCCTTCGTTATTATATGGAAGTGAAACATAGATAATCAGATCAAAAGACAAAATTAAAATACAGACAGCCGAAATGCAGTTCCTATGAATGTAAAGTAATTTACAAGGGCGGATAGAGTACGAAATGAAGTAATGAGAGAATACCAAAGAGAACTTCATGTATAACCCGAGAGGAGCAAGAGATATTGGCCGACCCAACAGTAGCTGGAGTCTAATTAGGACTTCACCGGTAAGGGCTCAGAGACTAAATCAAGAAGAAAAATAAGGTTGTAGTATTCACAAATGTACATGTTAAAATGAATAGTGCTAGAATTGGGATTAAATTTTGCATGACACCATTGATGAAGATTATGTACCTACATATCTTTAATGCATCACGTATTTTAATTCCATGGTATTATTTTCTTCCCAACTAAATCTCTATACCGGACAATGCAATACCATAATATCAAACGGTAATGCTGTAACCCATGCAGTTGATAATATTGACCCTGTTCTGAGACGGTCCTAAGCCACCCCAAAAGCTGACTGCTTCTCTGGTTCTAAATATGGAAAACGAAAGAAGAAAACGTTTTAGAAATTTTAGAACAAAGATATGACGTTTTACAAAAATAACTCAATTTTGCTATCTTAAATTTCAATCTTCTGCGCGTTAAAAGGCATAAGTATATTTTATAATACATTTAGTCTGTAGCTTCAGTATGTATTTTTTTTATTATTATTGAATGCCCTATTTTACTAATGTTAAAATTAAAATCTTAATGTCTTATTTTCTCATCTATTGATCACATTTAATTGAAGTTTAACTTCTTCATGAATCCTTAATAATTAAATAGACTCTGGAGCATAATATTATGTTGATTTTCAACTCAATTTTTAAATATACTTGTTAATTTTTTTCCCATTAATTAATCCAAAATTTCAGTGGGAAAATCTCTTCTAATTAGTTTAGGTAAACAATCTTCTAATAGAAGTTGCAAAATTATATATAAGCGATTTATGTTCTAAGTTACATTGTTGTAAGCCCAATAGTGTGTAAGAGGATGGGACATTTGTGGAGGAAATCATAGTTTCAAGAAAGATGCATATAAAGTAAACAATACATGCCCTATAGATCACCAAAGCTTTTAATGCAAAACACATCTGTAATTTACTTACTATAAGTAAATATTTGCAGTGCCAGCATGGCTTCCAACACCAACATAGAAAGGGAAATGTCTTTATAGCATATTATTGTTCCAATGTTATATATTATTTAAGAAAAAAGTTTTAAGCATTCTTTTCTCATTTTTTTCTGAAACTTTTTTTTGTATAAACTAAATTGTAGAAGTATTTGACATAAGTAGGTAATAATCAGTAATAAAATGTTCGGAAAGTACTTACATCTATGTTTGGCTTATAAATTCATAATTTGAAATATCCTCTCCTTAGTATATTATACGACAGGATTTACATAAATTAGCTATTAATAGACATGCCTTAGGAAAATACGCATGTTGTAATTAAAACATAGGAGTTTAATTTCCTGTTTTTGTTTAACTTCAAAACATTTGCACATAACGAATGATATTTATCATTGGTTTGTATCTCTGAGAAGCAACATTTATTTATTCTATATGAGAACCCTGGTGAAAAGCAATAAAGTACCTTGGTAAGCATTCATTTTTGTGAATACGCTTTGAAAAGCTTCGCTAACGTAGGGGTTAAAGGGATTTAAGCACTGCGTAGCCTTCTTTGTCCTTGAGAGATGCGAGGAAGCGCATATCACCGTTGCTAGGGGTCGGTGACAATTAGATATCAAAAGAGAGGGAAGTTGTACGCATGCGCTTTATAAAGAGAGGGCGCTCGTGTTGTCCCTTCGTGACCTAGGCTACCTTGTACGGGTTAGGTCAAGGCCACGACAAGGTCAGGCTCCTTAGGGAAGAATCTCCGCAGGAAATAATTCATGACACGGCGCCCCAGCTGGCGTTCTAGGGTTGTGTACAGGTGCTAGGGACACAGAAGGAGTCCAATTTATTTCTCCATCCATCTCTTTTCACTCCAGTTTTCTTCACGCGGCTTTGGATTTTTGCGGCACAATCTCTACATGACGTATCAAGGAAAAAGGAAAACTATATTCATATACTTAAACTTGCAGAAGAAAAATTAAGTGAAAAGGAGATTTCAGATTACTAAGGAAACTTGCCTTCATTCTTTCTATAAAGTTTGAAATTGTTTCGTCTCGGCCGGCATTAAAATCAAACAAGTAATTTAACTTCATTCCCAACATTTCATTCACCTTCTCGGAGATCTGTTATTAAATGAGGCTATAATCGTCAAAAAAAAGTAAGCTAAGGCGTCCCTATCTTTCTTTTTTAAGATCGATGTCATTTAACTATGCAGATAATGTTGAACATTAAAGGAATGTCTGAAATTAGCTCGGAAACCAATACGCTAAAGCTACGCGATATTCACCTCAGGACCCCGAATATATCTGCAGCTTGACAAATATCTATTTTGTGCTATTATCGCCAACTGTGAAGAGAAACTTAGATATATACTACGTCCCGAGCTCGAGCTGTCCAACAAGTATTGCCTATTCACTTGTGTTTTAGACAAGTGCGAGATGAATATTTGGCCCTGGATGCACTCGCATCGCCTGGAGTGAAAAATAGTTTCCTTGTTAACAAAACAGCCTTGCTATTTAGTACAGTCAAGTACGGTACGCAACTTTAACAAGTGATCACAAACTTTAAGTTAGTATAAATTTCGCCAGAAAACTGTTCTATTTAAGTACCCTGAGGAAGGCTCAGATGTCCTAAAGATTCGCTTTTGTCGAGCAGAATACTCGGTTGGTTTTCGAGACCATAAACAAAATCAATAGCATGAAACCTTAAATCTTTTTAAATTATGTATTCTCACAGAAAAGCTATGAAATGTAACAATTTCCAGCATCGAAAGTGTAGGTCGTGATATCGTAAATAATGTTTTGAGTGAGGGGAAGCAGAGAATCCTAAAATGGTTCTGGAATTCTGAATAGGGAAATATTACTTAGTCAATGTGCATATAGCAGTGGGTGAGGTCCTTTCAGCATTTGCGTGGTTATATGCGTGGCTAGAAAACTGTAGATTGCCGAAATCATGCTTAAATAAAGTTAAACTGTGAAATGAAGAAAGCTCACCTACTACTGATACTCGATAGTTTCTTCATTCATTCATTATCTGTTTACCCTCCTCTTAAGTAGGACTTACACCCCCAGGACTTACAAGCGGGTACCTGAGGTCAGAGGCCCGTCGAGGAGCAGACACTCATGGATCAGACAGAGCAGCCAGGATGGGTGATCAGCCCGATGCCTGGTATGGGATGAAGGAAGTAGATGAAACGAAATGTTGGTGAAATGGATGAAAGGAAAGGTGATGATGGAGCAGTTGGTGGAATGAATGGCGGGGGAAACCGGAGAACCCGGAGAAAACCCGCCCAGACGCCGCTTCGTCCACCACAAATCCCACATGGATCCCTGGGATTGAACCCGGGCCGCCTCGGTGGGAGGCGAGCGGTCTAACCACTCGGCCACGGCGCCGCCTCGATAGTTTCTTACTGACCAAAAATACATGGTTCTTTAACAGTGATTTTGTTCATTGATAAATTTGAAAAAAGTCAAGAGGCAAAATTCTCTATTGAAATTAGGTGCAAGTAATTCACATTTTACCTTCAAGCATATCTAACACTTTCCATTAAGACCAATGCTCTGGTTTGAGGCAACTCTTATTTCCTATGACGTGCCAGTGAACCACTCCTTTATAGAGGATAGTTTGGGGACGAAGGGGATTTCAGCACTATGTCAAAGTAAGTGGCCGATTACGCTACCTAGATGTCTCCGAGAGGAAGATATGGGTTGGAGAGCGCTCGTATCTGGTGGCAGTAGATACAGCGCTTATTACCAAATCACCAAATATAACATCTCAAAACTGGACCCCCCTTCAACATCCATAGAGACAGGCTCGGTCAGAGGCTAGAAACCTATCCCAGAGCACGTCACACCTGTCTAGCACCAAAACCTTGAAAGATGAGCTTTTGAAATGAGAGGGAATAAGATACGTTAAACTTTTAGTGTATAAGAATTCATTCCACCATTTGCACAGCGAGAAAACAGAAGCACGATCTGAGTTTGAACTCTCAAATCCTCCAAATGCGAGTCTTAGAAGCTTCTACTTAAGCCATCTCGCTCGGTAGGTACTCTTTTATAGGTTGCGTAAAGAAAGAAAGAAAGAAAAAATCTGTGATACATTTACGTGACGTTTTCTACCCTCTATCGTTTATTAATGGGTACACAAATTATTCTTACGCAAGCTTATTTTTCTCTCTACTACATTTTAATGCAAATAAACCTTTGCAGAATTAGGTACATAGACATGTCATAGATACAAAGGGAACGACAGTCAAATGTTTAAGAACTGGAGCTATATGCTAGCCTTAAAATTCCATACTGTTTCCATGCAATAGTGAGAAACAACTTAATGTTGACAGGACTTTGAGAGACTGACCAAGAAATTAGAACCTTCAATAAAGCATATTTCAGAAACGGTTTATGCCACAAAAAATCTTATTTGAAATAAGTGGTGTGTTTTAAAGAGATCTACATTTTTTGTGCAGTAGGTTTTCGTCTATCGCTTGACGTTTACCTATTATACAAGATTATACAAAATCTTCCGCATGAAGACATCAAAGGCTGTTGCTAGAAAATTCAAGCTATACATTTTATTTGTCATGTAAATATCTTTAATGTCATTGCAGCCCTTCTTTTAGAAAATCAAAATGTTCTAAAAATGTTTCATGTAAAGGGTAGTAGGGGTGGGGGGATTTTATTGAAAAATTCATGTTGCTTATTCGAAGATACTGAACCTAACTACCAAGTTTGGTATTTATCCGGCTTTTCTTTTTGAGTTAGCTGTTCACAGACACACACTCACGGACCTTTCTCTAATAATGCTTTTTTGGATTCAGGGGCCTCAAAACATGAATTTCCGGTGAAATCTCGGTATAGAATTTTTGGATGGAATGCAATGCTGCTGCTACTTGCTATACGTAGTCGGGCAAGTAATAAAGGAATGGGGGCTGATTGCAACGGTCGGGATTTAAAATAAACTCGAACGGCATTATTAAAGCACTACTAGGGTTCGGTTATTCCCATAAAATGGTTAATTCAGGACTAATTAGTAAGGCTACACAAGTCACCACAGCATCAATCAGTGATATTGATGGAAGCAATTTTATGGGCACCTGTAATTTAATGGGCAATGCTTTTCTTGTGTTACAGCTTTGCAGAACCAGGATCGTAAGAGACCGGCAGAGCAGCATCACGCAAAGGAAATCGCGGTAAGTGTCTACAGTACATTTCTAGCATGCAAGGGAACAAAGAAAGGCATGTGGTTTCATTATGTTACACACATATACACTTTGTGAAATGTCCTTTCCATTCCAAACATGGTACTAATTTGTGGAGTCTTACAGTCAAGACTGTAGACAGAAAGGAAGCGCGAAAATATAAAATGTCTGCAAGTTTCCATGGCCAACTGCCAGGTTTCAACACTTCAGTCCCAATTGGCGTGAGCCTGTAAATGTTAGGAAACTGTGTAAAACCATCTGCAACAAAGATAAATTGACTGTAAAGCACTCCATCGTAAACATCTGGATCAAAAGACATTTATTTATTGAATTTTTTATTAAATTCGACAAAGCATACAATAGGGTGACGAAAGCGTGAAACAAGTGACCTGTCATGTCGAGCAGCAGTACACCGAATTCAAATGTTAAGCAAGTAATATAAAGAGAAATACAGAGTGACCAACATATTCTAGGCCAAACTGAAATCTTTCAGGGGCTTCATTTCTACAATTTGTTTTCAGGCGTAACCATGCTGCTGCTGCTGTAGGTTGCTGGTGACACAGTAATCGGTTCGTCCCATTCCCATCATCAGGCACACTAACACGAACTTCTGAACCCACTACTAAGTTCAATAGCGGAAGAACAGGTGGGATACACTTTGTGTTTACACTCCTCTTTGGTTCATTAATTACCCGGGCAAAGTGTAAGCCCTCGATCCTTTCGAAAAGTGGCTTCGTCCTGCACGGTGCCCCGGCAGACTATTGCGTGTAGACATGCTTAATCTTGGAAGTCGCTTGCTGCGCCACGCGCTGTCCGTCCTGTTTGCATTTACCGAGAGACGCTGTCGACTATAGCTATATTGAACCTTTCTGAATGCAGAACGGGACAACAGGACCTTACACGTACTTTGTCGCTTCATCTCATCCTGTTTTAGTGAAGACCAATGCGGCTGGTGTTAACAGTTACGTGCATTATCCATCATATCCGAAAATGTAAATGAGACAAATAATACCACCAATTTTAGTGTTGCTGAGTTATTGCATTGAATGGATTGCAATGATCACTCAGATGCTCTTATGCTAATCGCGTATTATTTAAGTCTTAGCATTATATTAAATAGTATTCACCATAGTCTTTGGATAAAAACTGTGTAGGTATACTTATTTTGGTGTCTATTGTTACCGTTGCGTTTAGTGAAACTTCATGCATCTTTCATAGAAGGGGATCTAGGTGCATAGCCCGTATCATTTGTAATCGGAGGTTGGGTTTCAGGCTAGGCGGAAAAGACAAGTGAATACAGTTTGTTTTAAACAAGAAGCGACTTTTGGCAGTCACTGGAGAGGAAAGCTTCCGTGTGGTTTTCACGGCAATCTCCCTTCGTCGTTACTCTAGTCAGTAACGTTCCACACCCTCTTTTTTTCCTTCGTCTATTAGTTGAACTTCGACGGTGGCAGGTTGCCATGTTTTATTACGTTCTAGCATGTCCTTTCATAAAGCTTATTAGCTTTCCAACACCACCCGGTAACGCTGTTTTCTCATTTCCCTGCTACAAGTGAATTCTCACAACGTTTAAATGCTACTATAATGTAAAGGTAAAACGATTCTGTCGCCTCTTAGGAATTTGTATAAAATTTCATTTAAAGTAACGATACAGCATTTAATCTTTTGTGCGTACACCCCGGGAGGAACGGATGAGATGAGGGAACCGCAGGAGACGTATGGGTTGCATAGCGTTGCCGGAGCAAGTTGACAGAGAGTTCCCTAGTAACAAATAACTAAACAATAAAAAACTGATCTTAACCCAATAACATACTAGTTGAATTATTTGGACAAACAATAAACATCATTAGAAATAAAACACCTAAAATCACTAATAAATTTGGGAACAAATTAATTTGTGGTAAATCAAAACCTTAAAAAACAGTGCAATGGTTAACCACTATTCTAGCAGAAGGCACACCAATTCATTATTGCGACGAATGCTTGTGTCAGGGTATTACAAGACAAAGAACTTCGGTCAAGGTTACCTACAGTTGAATTCTGAAGCTTGAAATCCGTACTCCTAGAATCCTCAAAAGGAGATTAGAAATACTGAAAACTTACGTCATCCAATTTCTTCTCCATGGAATCTCGCCAAAAGAACACAGGTCGAGCGCAAATTCGAAAGAAGTACATTTTTTTATCATTAGTCTTAGGGACGAAGTAAAGACAGGTGCTCAGAGGGAGGAAGCAGTTGAAGCCTTAAACATAACGACCTACTAACAATGCTATGGAGTACAAGGACACCGATAGAAATAGAGAACACTCTTGACAGAGGTGCTTCAAGGAATTCAGAGATGGCTTTTTGCACAATGGACCGAGTAGCAAGAGACAGATGGAAATTTCTTAGCCCCAAGGCATTTGAAGAACAATAGAAGATGTGCGATACAAACAAAACTGTCAGGGCTGTAGTTGGGATGGTACGGGGCGTTACGTCGTACCGCCAAAACTTCGTTTTTAAATTTCGAAAATAGAATAATGCGACATGAAATGTTTTAAAACTGCGAAAATTTATGCTTTACTAAGTTGCGTGGTAACACATTTTACAGTCATTTTACAGGGACCAAAGCTTTGACTGTGGACGTCTCCACCCATGAAGAGGAACGCAATTTTGTTAAAGCGAAACGGTAAACTACTTTTCTAAAAAGCCACCACTTGAAAAATTTAATCCCCAACCATATTTGCAATCTTGGCTCATACCCGGAAGACGATCAGCAGAGGAAATAGCGTGAAAGAATTGCGACCACTCAAAAGACTACCAATATAAGTCTATCTCAAATCTCCTCAATTGAATTTATGGTGAGTACCACCTAAATTTTGTTTCCAACTACAACACTGGATATTGCATAAGGAAGGGGAACAAGAGAACTTTCCTAGTTGCCCCAACTAAAGGAAGGTGCATCTTGTGCTGCGGGCACAAGGTTCTGCGGGCTTGTATATTTTGGGTATTAGGCATGTTTTAAATAAATGTCCCAGTAGCTTTTACACTTATTAACGATGGTGAAATTCGTTAAGAGCTTAGGGTTTTTGATATAGGGGAAACCATCTTAATGGAGATGGAAACACTTCACGCAATTTCTTCCATGCATCGTTATCGGTCCAGCCATGAATAGCTGCTGTTCCCAGAAACGTGGCCTCCTTTTCGCTCAAGTTGTTAACGATAGAGAATCTCTTGACCATCCGCCCATAGTACGACGTCGGGCTACTGGTGTTGAAAGTTTAACCGAATAGAGATGCTATCCGTTGCCTCCCACAAGCGCGCACACAATGCTGGTCCTTGTTTAATGGGGGCATCCCACGGGATTTTGTGCTCTGTGTACCGTCTTCTTGGAAACTACTACTGCCAAGACGTCAGCAGCTATAAAGGAATGTCTTCTTGTTTATTTCTTCAGCGAAATTTAATTCTCTTGTATAAAAATGAGGCAAGGAAACTAGTACAGAGCAGCGGAGTGACATTTACTGGCTTCAATGTCTTGTTAAGAATGCTTGGGGTAGCCTTACGAAAGATTTTTTGAACTTCATATACTGCGTCACATAGTTCTTCCCCTGATTACAAAAATCGAAATTTCGTATTTGCTAGACGTAGATCGAAAATTGTGGTTACCATCGCTATTTACATTCGTAAATACACTCTATATATATGTTTACATACATTCGACAAGGTGTATTGTCATTCATATACTCACCTACAGAATAACAAACCTTTCTGCACAGCTAAATGTAATAAGAATACTTTTTAAGCATTTACATTGTTAGTCTTCCCCTTTAGGCCATGATTTAGAATGGTTTCATAAAATTATTTCACAAACTCCTTTATGATAAGAAGATAGTACTGAAACTGGCACTATTTGCCTGTGGTTAATACACTAAATCACAGGCGAATTTATGTAGTCCTGGTTGCCTATTTTCCAGGTTGCGTGCCAAAAAGTGCTGAAGCTTTGAAATCCAATGACTGGTGCAGTTGAATTCTGAAAGCCTTGGTTTAATTTTTTGATTCCTTTTAGATGCCTCTTCAGCATGCAGCTCACCAGCTGTAGGCAAGAAGATGAATGGGCACTAATCCAGTCAGGTTCCACTTCGGAGGGGGGGTGGAAACTGCCAGCGAAAACCGCATATTGGCTGGGAATTCCAAAAGTCCTAACCAGTCATGTTGGCCACAAAATTGGACTCAGAAAATACTTTGGTGTGTTATCTTGTGTGAAATTAAACGAGAGAGAGAGAGAGAGAGAGAGAGAGAGGGGGGGGAGAAACGTAGAGTCTACTTCCCCGAATAATCAAATAATATACAAAAGTAACGCTAAAATGTTAAGTAAGCTTACGCTTGTGAAAGTCCAATCGTGCAACATATGCGCAAAAATAAATAAACATATAAACTTAATGACTGAAATACAAACAATTTATCGGAGAGCACGGTTACCAACGCTAAGCGGGAAATAATTTCACGTGGAGGTGAAATAAAAACGATAAAACTGCCAGGTTAGACAGCTATATGTATATCATGTACCTATTGAATGACAAAACTTCGCGTGATATTCCGTTTTGAATATTAAGTGCTCATAACTCCGGAACCATTCAGAGTGCAAACAAAATAATTGATTCGGAGCAATTTTGACATTAATAAAAATAGCTAGTGTTGGTATGGTGAAATAATTATAATATTAGTAGTTAAGGTTGAGTTGTGAATGCATGATGTTTGCCAACAGAGGTAAAAGCCGTTTTCCGCGAAGAATGGATACTGCTCATAAGAAATCAAATATCATACAGCGGAGAGGAAAATAGCGACAGCACGTTTTCGCAATGAAAACGATTAAGAATTCTTAACCTCTCCCACCATTAAAGAAATTTTGTATAAAGGCGAAGTGACACTTTTTGGCTTTTCGTATATGTTGGAAAGAAGGGACATCGAGATAAATGACAACGATGGGGAGTATAGTATGAAGATAAATGAAAAAAAGACAGGGGCGATTTATTGAAGGAAATCAAAGGAAACACTCACAGGAATCCGGAATTAGGCAGAGTGGTTGGATATCTAGATATTTTCTAGTAATTTAATCTGTTGTCAAAATATTGGTGGTTACTAATGTTTGGTAGAAAGGAAATTGCTTTTATAGATCCTTGAAGGAAGAACTATGTATATAGTAATACAACGGGAGGGGGGGACCTCGCGCAATGCGACTTACATTAATTTTTAGTGGCTCCCCCCAGGAGGAAGGGGTGAAGCGAAGGAACTACAGGAGGCTACAGGCCGCAAGCAAAAAGGTCACGGAGATGCGTGGAAGTCCTTAACAGTTCCAGCCTCGAAGATCCTTTCACTGCTGGAGCTGCCTAGAGAGGACGATGAACGACTCGTCGACCAAGCAGCCCTCTAGTGTCCACAGGGTGTACTCTTTATTTTGAGCAAGCACCGCGTCATCTGTTCGGCACCGCCATACGCCATGAAACCTAGAAGCACATCTGCAAGATGGGAAGTAAAGTGAATGAAAAGGAAATGATGGAAAGGAAATCGTGGTAGATGACAAACTACCCCAGCATCACCTATCGACAAGGAAAGACCACAAAAAATCATCTATCAAGTGAATCGAGCCCGGAATCTCCCGAATGCGAACCTCCCACGTTACCGCGAGTCATCCTGCTCAGCATGGAAGAACTAAGTAAGATATCTATGAGTGAAGTGTTTTTTATAGTCGAAAATCTGAGAGTTACGACGAAGAAAAGAAAAGCAATTGGATACATTTAAAATGTGGCATGGAGAAGAATGCAATTTGTGAAGGTTGGACAAAATAAACTACCCACCGTTAGTTTCTTTTATTGCGGAAACAATTATTTCCAGCCGTAACTTTGATATTAGAAGTTAGCAGGTATAATAATTAAGTTGTTACAATTTCAAGTGCTAATCACTTTCATTCTTTATCTTCAAATGGTCGCAACTCGCATCAAAAGCCAAGCATTAGATCGCATTAAATTTCTCAATCAATTTAAACCGGTGTTGTCTTTCACAATACATCCACGCATACCCTGGATGTAGTATATACGATTTTTACATTCAATATTACAAGTGCTTGTCCTTATTAGTATTACCTGTGAGTTCAGATTAAATTCTCCATGCGTATACCTCTATTCGATACTATCTTTTTAGTGGTATTAACGGTCGTTCTTATTGCATACGGTACTAGAGACTGATATAGGAAATGAAGTGGTAATTGCGAAGGAAATGCTCCAACTTAAGTTTAGGATACCTCCCCGGCATTTGCCAGTTGTGAGGTTCAAAGAGAACCTGGAAGACACCTCACTGAGAGAAGGCGGCCCTGGCGGAATTTGAACCGGAGATCTCCCATTTACCAGTCCATGCCTCAATGACGCCGGCTACGCGTATCGGTAGAGGTGATTCAACGGAAGGAGACACCTCGCGTGCTGCGCCTGCACAGACTATGGCGGCTACCACTCCCCAGCAGTAAGGGATGACAAAATATCGCAGGAGGCTACAGGCCGTAGGCAGATAGGCCACAGACGCGCGGAAGTCCCTAACATTTCCAAGCTAGAGCCGCTGAGAGAGGGCGATGAACGACCCACCAATCAAGCAGCCCTCTGGTGTCCATGGGGAATACTGTTTCCATTGAACATGCATCCGTGCCATCTATGCGGCACCGCCTAACGCCACGAAACCTAGAATCACATTTGAGAGATAGAAGGGAAGCGAATGAAAGGAAGTGATAGAGGAGAAACATCCCAGCATTCGCCTACCGGCCCGGGTAAACCTCGATAAGCTTGATTGGGCGGCCGGAGATCGAACCCGAGACCTCCCGAATGCGAGGTTACCGCGGCGCATCCTCGCTGGTACGCGTGTCGGTGTTCGATACTAAGAATCTCCTCCAGGATGCTGTCGTGTGAGACTAACTTTGTCTGCTTATGTCACTGTCTTATTGGATGAAAAAAAATAAGGCAACCTGTTTGGGAATTAGAACCAAGAAATCACGTGCAAAACTCCATTGAACGTGCTAATAACGTAAACAACAAAAGAAAGATGACGTCGAAACCGCGGCGGAAACGCCGTTCATGGAAAGCAATAAAAAACTGGCGGGGAGAGGAACTTGATAAGTGCATGTGGTAGTTTTGACTGGCTGCCTTCTCGTGCAACCAGAATACCGTTCACCTCGCAAAGCCAAAGATCGATTCCGGAGTACTTTCTCCAGCCTGCTCCACTGTTGCCTTATAGCATGTGTACCCTGTTATTACAATAAAACCACCACACCTGCTGCATTCAGCAACACTTTAGCTACTGGCACTATCGATCTGTATCAAACTGAATAACACAAGTAGCAAAATGACAAGAGGCAGTTTACGGTGCCTACCTTAACAGCACGCCTTCCTTGTCAGAGGTGAGAGCAGAACTTTGCGCTCTATTTTGCCTCTCCACCGGTTTACAATACCCTAGTTTTATCATAGGCGCTGTGAAAATTGTCGAAAAAATACAGTGTGATGTGGTAATACATTTTAAAAGTTTAAAAGGGATGGGTAGTTATATAATGGTGCAGACCAGGCAGCTACCAACTCAGTGCTTTGTGACGTCACATTCTTTAGCCCCGATGCCCGTGCGTCTGGAAGCCGGCAGAAAGGAAGGTCAGCACAGGTGGAAAGAAAGGTAGTTGCGGCACAAATGTACGATTTGCAATATCAGAATGTTTGGGCTTTTGACAGTATTGACTGTGTTGGCAAAGAACACTAGAAATAATATTTCGTATTACGTTTAACTAGGTGCTTAATAGAGCAAATTAACATTCCATTTCTTACCTCCTTTGTCTCTTACATACCGGTACTACATTTAATATTTACAACTGTAGTAATTCCTGATTCAGACCTCCAGCTTTTCGTATACCCTTTCCACCTCTAATTATCTTTGTAAATGTTGAGTAATTGTCTTTGTTGTACAAAACCGAAAACTACGTATCAAATTGTTGTTAGATAATTGGTTCCTGTGACCAAGTTTATAGTTTTTCATTAATGAAAAGAACTCACAAAGGTAAGTAGATCCGAACATGCTTAAGATGTGGAAATTTGGACTGAGGAAATTTCAGGTAAAAATAAAGTCAGGCTTGTTTTGTGAAGAAAGGACTCCATTTCCCGATTATCAGCCAAGTGACTGATTTTATGATCCTGACCATTTTCAGTAGTCATGGTGTCTTTGAGTTTCTCTACACACACACACACACACACACGCACACGCACACGCACACGCACACGCACACGCACACACACATACACACACACCACTTACGAGTATATCTCTGAACAGATATCGTTCTGCCCAAACAGAGAGAAAAGTAGATATATGGGGATGATGGGCGAGGGTTAGATGAAGTAGCCACACTTTGAGAAGTTATCATTCCTATAATCCACAAATGATCACAAGATAAGTGCCTTAGCTAAGGGAAGATTAGCAACGACTGCTATAAGAATATGCCTAAAGAAAATACCAGATATGCAAATTAAATGGTTGGAAAGGGTTTACAAAGCTGCAGTTGAAGCAAAAATGGTCTAAGGATCAGAGATTTGGGGAAGTGACAAAGGATGGGAGATGATTGATAAAGTACATAGATCGTTCTGTAAATGTATGTTAGGTTTATCTATTTCATCACCTAATGGAGCAGCAATATTGGAGTTGGGAAGAGTAGGTAGCAAGGGCATGATAGTAGAAAGGATACTTAAATATTGGCATAGATTGAAATCATTGGACGAGCATAATATCTTGAGGCAATGTTTAATAATACAAGAAAAATCCAGTGCTGGGATGAACTGAGCTCAAGGAATAAGGAGAATTTTACAGGAAATAGGAACGGGTAACTTATGGGAGGAGAGAGAGGGGTTAGTTAAAGGTTTCTGGAAAGAAGTGAGGAACAGAGTAGAAGATATAGAGAAACAAGAAGTATTTCAAAATCTGGAAGGAAACAAAAGTTTGGAACTATATAGACAATTAAAGGTGGCCTGGGGAAGGGAGAAGTATGTGGATGTAGGTAATAGGTTAGTGAGAGAAGGGTGGACCTGTCTAGATTAAGTGCATATAGGCTAAGGGGAGATAGGGAATGAATTTGAATAGATGTCCTCATTGTGGAGAGGCAGATAATGATTTGCATTATATAATTGAATGTCAAGAAACTAAGTTGTGGAGAGATCAGATTTTACCTAAAGAATGGGAGAATGTTAACAAAGAAGTATTAAAAGTTAGGATAATGAAAATACAAAAGGAGAGGGATATAAAAAGAATAGGAGAATATATGGGGAGAGTAAGAGAAAAATGGTTTAGAAAAATAAAGCAATATGAATTTGTTTTGACCCACCATGCATAAATAACCACGGTGTTAAAATGCATGATGGACCAAAGAAATGAAAAATAGCAACTCAAAGTAATGTATTAAAAATTGTAAAAAATTAGTATAGCATTATGGAAATAAACACGCACGCACACACACAAACACACACACACACACACACACACACACACACACACACACCCCGCATAGTAGGCTGTTGCTGCATACGAACAGTGTGACGGGATGCCCGCTTGTTAGCAAAGAATATGCTGACCTTGCCCATTGGCCGTTTTTCCGTGAATTGAGCCTGCCTGGTGTAGACACTAAAATCATTTAAGCGCCAGACAACGAAGGAGTGCGCTTCTGTAGTCTAAAATCATCTCTCTAACGCTAAAAATAATATTATCTTCTTCATTATTTTTCCATTGGTCTTTTTCACTCAAACTGCTTAAATCCTGGTGCAAAATTTTGGCAATTACTTTGACATTTTCACCAGGGAGCCTTGAGGTGATAATAAA
Source organism: Deroplatys truncata (assembly GCA_030765065.1). Taxonomy (NCBI): domain Eukaryota; kingdom Metazoa; phylum Arthropoda; class Insecta; order Mantodea; family Mantidae; genus Deroplatys; species Deroplatys truncata. The sequence goes on from CM060981.1 coordinate 136,899,398, forward strand.
TAAAAGTTATCCATAGCTAGAAATTTTAAACAAAGTACAAATTATGAAGTACGTTCTTTTATAAATATACTTTTTTAAATTAAAAGTAAGAAGTATACACGTTTTAATTTAAAGTAATTCATATTTTATTTGCAAATTATGTAATAGGTTTGTAAAACACATTTATAATTAGCAGGAAGCGGAGGATTTTGCACTTAAGCGTACATGAAGGCCTTCTGTGCTTCTGTAAACCTCCAGGAACCAAGAGGGAGGAACCTCCTTGGTGGAGCCAAGGGATAGCAGGCTCAGACGCAGTTTCCGTCCCACACTGAACGCCAGGGCAGGCAGTTCCTCAAAACAAACTCCACGCCACTTCTCGCTGGCCGTCAACTCGCCTGATCTTCAACCCCGAAACATGGTAAAGAAATGAAATGCGGTTGGAAAATTCCCGTCATTATATAATCCACCCAAGCATTCATCTACTAATCAGGGGAAACCGTGAAAGAAAACCCAAGGTCAGATTGCCCGGCTTAACGGGAATCGAACCCTGGACCTCCCGAATGCGCGTTTCACACGTTACCGCGGAACCATTTCGCTCGGTTTGAAATGCAAACATATCTGCAATTTTGAAACCTGTGTCGCAAGATGATTATCCTGTAGATTACTTATAACAAAGTCTGAAAATATTTCTTTCAGGAATTACTCACGGAGTAGATATGAAAATTTATAAATGTTTATAGAATATATCACAAACGTCTGCGTTATCAAAATCAAACGAAAGTTCAAGGTTTCTAAAGTTCACAAGTTGGTACCAGCAACAGACTAACGCGAATTACTAGGGTAAGGCTACACAATGTATGGAAGGACATTAGCGAAGCAAAATCCATGCATAATTTTCTAAAATGGGTTATAGGTGGTGCCCTCTACCTACTTAAAGATGATATTAGAGTTACAAAGTGTAACTCTATTGCAGTTTACATCGCATTTAAAACTTCAGTGTCACGGCAGGAATTTGGACCACGAATGTTTCAAGTCTGGTTAAAGTTTGCGACTTAAAGCTTGTTCAGCATGACCGGGATATTGGATTCTGTGTATGGTGTCCTGTGTGAAGGCAGAGGATGCGCCCTCAATCCAGTCATTGTTTCCTTGGTGGTTTGGTTGATGGGTGATACTTGTTGATTTTCATCCCTCATTAGACAGTGATATTGCGGCAAATGTCTTTAGTAACCTGTTAAATGCTATGTAAGTTAGTTCTAGAATTATTGTTTTAGCAGGTATTCTCTAAAGCAAATGCTTGAAAAGATCATCAGCCTACATGCAAGCACTGTCACTCCATTCTCACAGTTCAGCATATACTTGCAGAGTGCCCTATCTACGATGTTCATCGGCTTCAGTGTGGTATTCCTGCTAACCTCTCGGTGGCCTTGAGTGATCAAGCCATCTGTCATAACATAGTAAAGTTTTTGAAAGAAATAAAATTGTATAATGTTATACAATCAACGATGTAATTTGTTTCGAAATATTGTAATTATTAAAATTTGTTGTATTCGCGTTATGACTTTAATGTTAAAGCGACAACAATAAATTAAAAAAAAATTGTTTGTTGGATTGTTAAAAGGCCGAAAAATAATATTTCAGAGAGGCCTGAAAAGGCAACCTTTAGCCGGGTTTTAAATTAAATCAATACAGTGGCATCGTACGTAGCCTTTAAATATAGCATTAATTCCCATTTAATGTGAAAACCAGAGTTTTAAATTGTAACTCTTTTATTTACTGTTTGTTTTCGTTTCTTAGTAGCTTGTTACTACATAGAGTAACAAAATAAATGTAATTAACACAGTATGACTATAAATGTTAGTCATTTGTTCAATGAATGCCTACATATTCTAAAACTGAATTTAGAGTATCTAGCATAACCTTAAATTGCTCATGTAATGAGAGATATCTTAAGCTTATGCAACGTCCAGAAACACTGAAGCCTTATTTTGAGTGCTTGATACAAAACTGCTATACTGCGATTCCCCCATTCTTAAGAAATACCCCGCTGCGAAGTTTTGCAGAGCGAAATTCTAGGTTATGTTTATGTCCTTCTATAGGCAGCAGTCATTTGTCAACCACTGCTCTGGAACTCCAACTATCGGAGCAACTTGCATTTAATGTGAAAACATAAATATTCCAGGAACAATGATAGGCGTTAGGTGTTAAAGAGCAGGAGTTTACGGGATCGGCTTGGCTTTCATTCTTCAGCGGCAATGGAGCATGAAGGGAAAAGTGCAACTGCATCTTATTTAGTCTGAAGTGCGTGTCGCTGCGCTGGCGCCACGTAGCTTGCGAAAAAGAAAACGAAGTTCTACAAGGCAGTTGAAAATGTCATCAATCAGATTAAGAATAGAGTGAATGTTATCAAGGAAGTATGAGAGCATTAAGATTTGCCACACCAGTTAAGAAAAGAAGAAAAATGGAGAGTTCGAAAAACAAAGAGAGGAATTAAAATAGAAACATGCATTTATATTCGATACTGAGTAAGGCAATGGGAATTCACTGCAGTATGCCTTGGCTAGTATACCCAAAGGGAGACTCGAGGTTGCAACACCAATGTCTTCTGTCCGCCACCGTCGTCACCACCACCACCACAAATTAAAATAAATCTCCGATGAGTTTAAATACTTCCCATGCACCAAGTCTGCATGGGAAGTAAGCTTAAACTCATAAGAAACGTTTCTTACGCCAGGAGAGAACAAACAGTATAACATGTGGTTTATAATACTTAGGATGGCTTCCTTTGAAATTAAGGTAAAGTCGGTGAACCTCAAGCCTGATAAAGAGGCCTCTGAGCAAAATTACCAATATAGAATGGGACGCTAAGGACCACAGCAGTTAAAGAGCGTCCATAAATAAAACTCAATTTAATTGATTAGCCGTAGCCTAAGGTCTCTGGGATTGAACCCGCCTTGGTGAGAGTCGAGCGGTCTGTCCACTGGGCCAAGGCGCCGTAGTTGCTGTTTACTCAGCTAAATAAACAAAACAAACTTTACCAATCCAAGTCACCAAAATCCTAGACATTAATACTTTCACCTAGTTTAAGATTTGTATTTCATTATTCATTAGAAAACATGTCTACATTTTTTTTGGAACCTCTGTACATGGGAAAGGAGCTAATACGTTTTTGTTACGTAATATCTAAACCAGTATTATACTACTCCCGCGAGATCTGCGAGATATACATCTGTTGAGATGTAAAGAACAATCAAGATTGGAGGCCGCCCATAGAAATCTCGAAATAAGGTCACAACTAAGAGAAGAGCGCACAATAGAAGAAATCGAAAAATACCAATTACGGTGGAGAGTGTAATATGTATAAAGATGCCATGTCAGGTTATCCAAAGCACGCTTACGATTATAAACTAGCGCAGGAATGCCGGAGAGGGTTATACCTATAACGGAGGGGCACCTCGCTCACCGACATACACATGCGGCTACACTCATCAGGAGGTAGGGATGAAGTGAAGGAACCACAGGAGGCTACAGGGCGCAGTTAGACAGGCCACAGAGTTTCGCAGAAGTCCCTAACATTTCCTGGCCCGCAGACCCGATTTACAACTGGAGCTGCACAGGAGGACAATGAGCGATCCTTACACCAGTCAGCCCTATGGTGTCCGCGGGGAATACTCTCTCCTTGGATCAACCATTCGCACCCGAAGATGAGAAGGAAACGGATTGAAGGCGAAATGAGGGAAAGGAAATCGTTGTAGAAGGGAAACAACACCAGAACCAGGGTAAACCACGAAAAACTCAAGGTCAGAGTGGGAGGTCGACGGGAGTCCAATACATTTCATGCATATTTATTCCACATAATTACGACCATGCTGGAAATTAATTCATGACTCTGTCTTAACTTATCAAAAATTATTTCCAAAACTGTAAATCGAGTCTCATTTGAAATCCCCCACGCGATCACAATTATAACACTAAGTTTTTAAATTTAGCATATTATTTCTCTAAAATACTTCTCTACAATAAAGAGTAGACTTTGTGTAACACTGAGACTTTCCGAAGAAAGACTGTAACACATTTAACTTAATAAAATCAGCCATGTATTACATTATAAAAACCTTTGGATCTTTTCATCCATATTCAAAGATCCTATATTAAAATTTTGAAAGAAGTAGAACAAACATTGCACCGGAAATGCTTTAAGGTTGCAAAAATATAAGAAAACAAGATTTTGTAAAAAACCAAGTATTAAAATCCCACGTGCATGTAAACGTTGGGTTTGCGCATGTATATGGACATAAACACAAAACCGCATTTGGATTTTGTTTAAGGGCTTTTTCCCATGAAGATATTTAAGTAACTTTTTTTTTTCGAACATTTTATCCTAAATTCTGTATGCGGACGAAAGGATGAGGCGAAGGAAAACCAACGGCTGCAGCAGACAGAGCAACGAGGTCCCTAACGTCTGCAGATTGTGTATCAGGGCAAGCGTCCCACTGTTATTAACCTTATTCACAAGGTCAAATACAGGTCGGAGATACCGATGACAGCCTAGAAGCAGTTCTCTCCTTCAAGCTCATATGCTACATGCCACCGCCATGCCACCTGGCCCTAAAACATAAAGACGGAAATTAAATGAGTGGAAATTTTGGGAAGAATCCAACTTAGCATTCGCCTAGTACTCAGGGTAACCTACGACAAAAACCCTCAGTCAGAATGATCGGTCAGTTCATATGATAGCAAGAAGAAATTTAGGATGACCAGGTAAAAGATGGGTCAATCACTCTCGCATTTATTTACACACCTTGTTTTTATAGGTTCTCTTTGCTTCGTCTTCTATCTAAAAGAAAGCAAGCAAGGTCCGAAACCAAAAGCAGGCTAGAAAACAGAGAACAATTAAATCTTTATCAGGCTCTGAAATCGCTCCAATGAAAAACCTTGGGCGCCTGTGTCCTGCCGGAGAAATTCCTTTCTAGGTCGTTGCGAGAATGTGATTAACGGGGTTAAATACAATGAGTAATTTTGTTGTGAAACACGTATTGTGTCTTGTGTTTTTTTATGGTCCAATGAACTCTGGGCACACCCTGAAAAACTTCATTCAGATCTGTTTTTAACACATGTACCTGGTAGACCTTGTCAAGGTGACTTGCTGTCTTGCGATTTTTGTGCCTCCGGGGAGGATTTTATTGTGTGGATGAAGAATGCAGATAAACGGTGGTGGAAAGGTATGAGCTGTGATAAAGGACGAGGGCGTGGCTCATTAGCTTAGCGTGAGTTGTGAGTGCAACTATTTCTTTGTAGGTAATGTGGTGAAATATTGGTATGTTTCGGTTGAGCTAAACCTGCTGGTGTACAGGATTCTGGATCACCCGGTGTCGAAACCCCAGTCTGGAGAGTCTGTTGGCTAACTACTGTATCCAAAAGCTCTTCTTGAGCAATGAAAGAAATGCCTTTATTGACTTCAAATGACTTTCAACTACACAATGAGAACGTGCATACCAATTGGAACTGGAACAATTGCTCAATGTCTCGTACAAGCGTTATCCAAAATTTTTGTAAACTGTGTAAGTAGATAAATTTGATCGAGCAGTATTTTATGTTATGCCTATGTGAAGGAAAGTTTGTGGTTATCACGAAACGGTAGAGGATTTCAGCATTTAAGTGCATTGTTTTGGAAACCTCAAGGAGGAAGGGGTGAAGCGAAGGACGCACAGGGCGACATTGCGAACTCGGGACTTCGCAATGAGGGTTTCACACGTTACTCTGGAGCCACCTCGCTCGGTCGTTAGAAGGAAATAATCTGAATTTTAAGAAATAAGTATGTTGCTATCTCACGTACTGTAAGCTCATGTTAAGCTAATACCCTTTACCGAGCAGGATGGTTCAGGCGGCGTCTGTGGCCCTCATTTGGGAGATCCCGGGTTCGATTCCCGCTGGCCGTCCACACTCACCATGGGGCTTTTCGTGGTTTTTCACTGGTTGCCTAGGCGAATGCTGGAGTGGTGTATTCTACCACGATTTCTCGTTTCCCTCGTTTCCTGTCATTTCATCTCTCTCCCTTTCATGTTTAAGGAAGTGTTTCCAGGTTCCGTAGTGCAACAGCTGTTGGACAGATGGCACGGTTGCTGCGCTCTGTAAAACGATTTCTCCCCGTAAAACGGCAGGATGCGTTGGTCCGGTTACTAGGGTCGTTTCTTCGCCCTCTTGCGGGATTCTTTGCCTCTGCTGATGAAGGCGGGTGTTTCAAACCGGAAATGATAGGGATTTCCGTGCGTCTCTATGGACCTGTCTGCTTGCGAAATTGCGACCTCCTGTAGCTCCTTCCCTTCATCCCTACCTCCCGGGGATGCAGTCACAATAAATCTAGTTGGTCGCAGTGGCGAGGTGTCCTCCCCCCCCCCTCCGTTGAATACCTCTACCTCTACCCACAAAGATATTTGGTTAAAACTCAGATTTATATTCATAGCGGCAAGAATGCTCAAGAATGCCACACAGCCTTACAAGAACCTTGTGTTAGACGTTATCTAATCGTTCAGTGGCAAAATGGGCGAGTAGATAACTCATAGGGAAAGAAGAATGTTCATTAAAGGTTGGAGCTTCCAGACCACAATCTCGAAATGATAATGTGCATGTGAACAGTATAAGAGCCCTATTGGAAGAACACTACTCTTGCGCTAGCTCTTCCTGTAATCTTCACATAGGTAAGACGTCGAATCAGAGATAAGTGGTCATGCCTTTAGGGCACTGGAGAAAATAATTAATTAAATTCACTACGTACATTGTATGGATGAGATTACAGCCTTCTAATTCACAGAAAACACAAGACATGCTGCTCTTTCACATATCAGCTTACGTTATTTACCGGAGCCACCTTAAATAGTTATATCATTCATTTTTTAATGATAACATATAAATTTTCAAACAGCCATGTCATATGTCATAACACCTATCTTTCGCCGTGTTCGTTAAGTTAAAACGCAGCAGGTTTAGATCCCGTGTAGCTCGGGTAACTGCGGATAATAACTCCTCCTCCAGTGTATTCAATCCTTATCCACGTTATTGGCGTTACGCTTGACAGTCACATATAGGCCTCCAAGAAGCAACAATCTTCTCCCAGTTCCTAGCCCGGCATGCTTCCTTTCATTGAAAGCAAAATTAAACACGATGTTGGGGTATTTGTTTACGCGCAATAAATCTTACCGAAACTCTAGATTGCAACAGGTTTTGCAGTAGTTCCACAATTAACCTTATATCTCCTAAACCCCAGTCTTTCTGCTTCTTTTCTAATTCATCTGTTTTGCATCTCGAGATGTAAAATCTAAGATTGAACAAATATTGGAATTAATAAGAAAATGCCGGATTTGCTGTGAATGGATGCAAATAATATGCGTGCGCACTGGCACAATTTGAAGACTCAGTAGCACAGAGGAGCCGGAATCGATAGTCAGGTATTTAAAAGCCCCTCGCTATGGCTTTAAAATCCCATACACTTTCCAAGACATCCCGAGAAACAGGTGAATAACAACAGGACTTAAAAACGTACAAAGTTTTGAAAAATTGAAACCAATATAAACGGATATCTCGGAAATAGCTTATGCCACAAAACAATTATTTCAAATAGTTTGTCTGGTTCAAAGAGCCCTGCGTTTTTGTCTGTTTTCTATGGTTTACCAGTTATGCCTACCGAATGAGCAGGAGCTATTCCTGCTATTTCTTCACAATAATGCTAATAGTTCACAAGCTATTCCTGCAATTCAAAATATACATTTTCCAAATTCAAGACATACATTTTATTTGTTATGTAAGTGCCTTAAATATGTATGTGTTATATTAATCAAAATCGATTAAGCAATTTTTGAGAAAATACAGAATTTAGAGACGTGTTCCACGAGGGTGGATTTTCTTGGAAATCATCGTGTCGCATCTTTGAAAGATGCGGAAGCTAAATACCAAGTTTACAATTTATCGATTTTCGTTTTTCAGTTATACCGTTCAGACACATATGGACGTTTTTCTAAAAATGTTTTTTTTATTTATTTTATTTATTCACGGTGTATCAAAATGTGTATTTCGGGTGAAATCTCGATATCAAATTTATAGGTAGAATACAATACTTACTCTAACCACTGGGTACGGAGGGGGAGAGTTCGCCACTGCGACCTACAGGAGATATATTGCGGTTACCACCTCCCAGGAGGAAGGGATGACGAAAAGGAACCACAGGGGGCTACAGGCCACAGAGACGCGCGGAAGTGCCTAATAGTTCCTGGTTCGAAGACCTGTCTCACTACTGGAGCTGCTCAGAGAGAGTGATTAACGACCTATTTAGCCAAGCAGCCCTCTATGTCCAAGGGAAATACTCTTTCCTTTGAGGAGCATGCGCGCCATCTTTCCGCCACCGCCTACACCACGAAATCTAGAACATACCTGAAACACGAGAAGGGAAGGGAATGAAAGGGAAATGGTGGAAAGGAATCGACATAGGTGAGAAAACACCCTAGCATTCGCCTACGACCAGGGGAAACCACGAAAAACCCAAGGTCAGAATGGGCGCTGGACGGGAATCGAACCCGCGAGTTCCCAAATGTAAGCCTTGCACGTTACTGCAGAGCCATCTCGCTCGGTCTATTTCCTAAGTAATGGCAGAGAAAGTACAAAAAAAATGGTGTTTATTCGACTGTTCGTTTCTGGGTTATGCTGTTCACAGACAGACACACACACGGACATGTTTCCAAAAATAGGTTTTTTTATTCAGGGGGCCTCAAAACATGTATTTCCGGTGAAATCTCGGTATCGAATTTTTGGGTGCAATGCAATACTTCCCCTACTTACTATACGTAATAGAGAAAGTAAAAAGGATTGTAAACACAAGGTTTGAAACCGAGCCCTCCCAAATGGGCGAGCCTTAGATACATCAAACGACTATAGCTAAACATAATGAAGGATGCTCAGGCGGTACCTAACGTCTGTGGCCCGCATTCGGTAGATCCTGGTTTCGATACTCTGCGACCGCCCACAGTTACCTATGAGTTTTTTCGGAGGTTTTTCCCGGGTCGTCAGGCGAATGTTGGAGTGGTATCTTTGATCCCTCGAATTTCCGGGTCCTCCATTTCGCTCCATTAATAATTTCAATCATGTTCACCCCACTTGATCTGTTTTAGGATTTGAAGTGTCGGCGATGGTGTTTAGGTGCAGTGTTGCAGGGGAAAAGGATGCTCTCTGTAAACCTTATCCGTCCCTCGGCTTTCGGCTGGTTGCCGGGGTATAAGGAGCGCCCCTTGGGGGGGTCGTTGGATCCTATGTGGTACGGCGTCCCCGGTCTGCCTGTCCAACTGCCGGGGCGTCTCAATCTGGAAACTATAGAGATCCTGTCATTACTGTGCCGTCACTCCTGGTTCCGGCTGCCCCGTGTCTCCCTTCATCTCCCCTCCCTTCTGGGGGCGCACCCTCGTGGGGCGTCGGTACAATATCCTTATTCCTAGATCGGTGCCAAATCCCCGCCACCTCACAATCTAATCCAATCCAACAGCTGAGCATTCTCATCTCTAGAGCAACCAGGGCAGGCTGTGCACTGTTCAAGTATTCCACTCAAATGAGAAGAGAAAATCTTGTGTGAAGAATGGATAAGGTCGATGTCCTTATTAATTTTGGCACCTATAGCTTCTAACGACGGTACCTACTTCTAACGCCTCATTTGTTTACAAACTTCAACATCAGATTGTGCTTAAGATCGGTTGATGTAGCCAGCGGTAACTGGATGAAGCAGCTCTTCAAGGGCAGTGCAGCAGGAAAGCACTGACAGCTGCAAGGCTCTCATTTGTTTGTAAAATTGTACAAGGAAGTATGTCTCGCACTGACCTCCAGGTATGATTTGAATTAGAGGTTCACTAGTGGAGAAAACTACGAGAAAAATATCAACACACCTTCTAGTAGCCAGACTTTATGGGGTGTTTCACTGCCAGGATCTGTTAGAAATTCAAGTACACGTAAGCTCTGAAATATTCGGAAAGAGGAAACATAGTAGTAGCAATTCCGAAGGTAAATTACGAGAAAGGGGTCGAGTGTCGGTGTTCTTGTAACGAATACAGTAGCCAGTACTTCAGACACACATAAACTCTGTTGAGAGTATAATGGCCTTTGTAAAGCCTACCTGAGTGATCATTGTTCTGGCTCTCAAATTAGAAAACGTGGTTCGATTCTCCCTTGCGCAAGGTAAGTTTTTTCTCGTAGAACATTCACATATACTGATTCCCTATCCTCAGTACAGCCAAGAAGTATCAATGTGGGAGTGTATAGGTATGTTTCATTCTAAAAATTAATAAACAGCGTTAAAGAAACCTACAATTCCAGTTGTCTCTCAGGTCGAAGCCCCTAGTATGACCATAGAGGTTAACAGGCTTATAAAATGAAACAGTTAAAACAAATACGTAAACTGTGAAATGCCAACAGATAATTAAGGACTAGGACTAGGGCTAGGAATTGAAGTGGACTTAGCACCTCGACCGCTTAAGAACTTTTGATGCTAAGCCGCTGATGGGGCCCTCCCGGGAGGGAGGGTTGAGCTGAGAGGGGACAGGGTGACCGGACCAGGAGGCACTGTAGGGCAGACCAGGTCCCTACATTTTTCTAGATTGAAACTCCGCGGATAGCAGCTGGTACAATCGGTCCCCCCTGCAGGCTATCAGAATGCGGTGCCCGGAAATCGGAGACCGCCCCCATTCCGGGGGACGAAGTGTCATATAGAGCATCCTTTTCACCTGCTATGTAACGCCGAGACTCCCACCAACTCTTCCAACCCTGAAACAGCCAAGCAGGTGAAAGGTGAAGTGAAATGAGAATGGGGGTGAAATGGAGGGACAGGAAATTCGGGGGAAGTAAGGAACCGTCCCAGCATTCGCATAGAGATCCCAGGAAAACCCCCGAAAAAACCCATGTGCCAAGAAGGTCGCCCGAGAGAATCGAACCCACGACCTCCCGAGTCCAGGCCATAGAAGCCGCCTGAGCCATCCCGCTCGATAACAGATAATTAAACTATTAAGACAGGGAAAAATAAAATGTATTCAAGTTAGCACGTATGAAGATATTTTTTGAGTAATATTACTAGATAAATATAATTACCACATAATGTATACCACATATTATACGTCTTTATATACCAAGAATTACTATTGCATAGGTTTATTTAAATCACAACTCATAAATGTTGTAGAAGGTTAGTATCAAAATATTAATACTGATGATTTACATATATATTATTTAATTTTGTTATAATATCTGACTGTTAGTAATTACTTTAACATAGGGGTAAATATTTTTAAACTGTATTTTAAAGAAACTTTACATTACCAGTATATTTTATTAATAATTAATTACTTTAACCGATCTACCCGAAACGCCATTCAAATGGCCTGCCCGTCACTGAACCGGAAAAGAGTGCTTAGCTTGATCAGTTAATTGCTACATTATAAATATTATTCGTATTACCTCGCCTTTTTCGGACAGCATGGATACATTGCATTAAATGTGATGCAATCGAGTGCCAGTTTAATCCACCCTTAAAGAAGAATGCCCAATAACAAGGAATAATACGATATCAAGCTTGTCTTCTTGTAAAGCTGAATTGGGATGATTTCAACCTGCTTTGAGACAAACTTTACACTTGGAAAAGGTATGAAAGTTTGGAGAACGGAAAGCCATGTATTTAATCTCTTAAGGATTACCTATCTTTAATACTTCTCCTCGGATAGTAGTTCCATGTATTTAGATCCAGTGCATGAAGAGATAATTCAGTTTTTCTGCCATCATAGCAAATTGTAAAGATTCCATACATCGATTTGCAATGTGCCAATCCGCAGGACAGGTAGCCAATTCCGGCAAAATAAACTGCGTTGTCCCGTGTAGCTAAAATTGCGTTATAAATGATAAATCCCTATAATGACAACGTTTAGTAAAATCATCTTTTGTCTTACAAATTGTATTTGGTATCTTTCGAAAACAAATGCTGCATAATTACGTATTTTGTACCCTCTAACTCGTACCTAATGTGGAGGAAGTATTGTAACTCTTCCCAGAAATTCAAGCTCCAGGTTTCAGTGAAAATACATTTTGTGATCTGAATAAACAGTGTGTGTGCGTGTGTGTGCGCGCGCGTGTGTGTGTAGAGATACGTTTGAAATGGTAAATGTGGATGTATTGCTAAATTTTGTAAAGAACCTGTGGGATCCCTTTCATTTTTAATTTCGAAACCATAAGATATAGGCAAACCTTATCAACTATAAGAAAAATAATAAGTATGGTAAAAAATAGTGTAGCCTTTGTCCTCTTTTAACTTTTCGTAGCAAATGCTTCCTAAATATTCACCGTTGTATGTTAGTCTATTTTGATACTCCACCCATGCTAATATCCTTTACAATGCCTTTATCACATTGACTATTGGCCATGTAAACTTACCAATGCAGGTAAGTATTTGGATAGTTTCAGTTAGCCATAGCTTTTTCTTATGCGACTAACAGAACCCGCAGCTCCACTTGAGTTAACTACAGAGCTTCTTGTCCTTCCTCCTCTCTCTGTTTCCCTCTGCCGTAATTCTCTTCCTCTTCTCTATTTCTCTACCTCTTCCGCCCTCTCCCTCTCCCCCCTCACTCTCATATTCTCCTCTTCCACCTCTGCTCACACTCTCTTCCTCTTTCTTTTATTATATTATTCTTTCCCAATCGTCCCCCTCTGCGTAAGCGCTTCATGCGGTATTTTGCTTTTTCTAGGATATTAATAAAAGTTAAAATATAACCTCGAAACTATACTGTTTCCATAGTAACTTGTTTATATACACGAATTTTAGTAAAAAACAACTTCTTTAAATGTTCATCCTGTCGAAATATTGGTAATAACTAATAACACAACTCGTCAAAATCATAATACTGTTTAACGTTTATTATGTAACGTTTTTCATAATACCCAAAAAACATTCTGATGTATTGCACTCACATGGCTTTTCGACTCTTGTGAGAATTGTTTGTAAAAACGCTTATTCTCCATGTACTAAATATTAATCAAGATAAACGTTTGCATTTTCTTGTAGGTGCAAGGGGAATATGGTAGGCTTTAAGCGATTGTCAAATTTTTTAAGAGCTGGTTGCTATGTGGAGCATTCCATTTTATTTCCATGTCCAGGACATACAAAATGAATAACGAATTCCCATTTGAGAAAAAGTATAAGTATTGGAAAATTCCAATAGATAACAAGAAGTATTTCGGAAATGGCTCATTCGACAAAATAAATGGATGTGACATAAATTAGGTGTTTTAAGGAGATCTACATTTTTTTGTGTAGTAAACTTTTATCTATCTCTTACGATTTATGCAAAAATCATTCAGAATGAAGAGGGGTTTTGGGGCAATTCCCAGAAAGTTCAATATATCATTTCATTTGCGATGAAATATCTTAAACGTATGATATTTTAATCAAAATCGTTAGAGCCATCTTTGAGAAAATCAAAATGTTAGAAAAATGTTCCATGTAAAGAGTAGTCAAGGGTGGGGATTTTTTTGAAAAGCTTGGTGTCCTTGGAAGATACTAGACTCAAATACCAGTTTGGTATTTGTCCGACTTTTCTTTTTTGAGTTATGCTGTTCACACACACACGCGCGCGCGCGCGCGGACATATCAAAAAATGTTTTTTTCGGATTCAGGGCACCTCAAAATATGTATTTCCGGTGAAATCTCGGTATCGAATGTTTGGGTAGAATGCAATACTTGCCCTACTTACTATACCTAGTAGGGAAACTAATAAGGGAAATTTTAGTTTTCACACAAATGAAATCGAAAATTACGGGTACATTTGGTTACAATTTTAATATATAATATTAATATATTATTATATTCATATATATCTTATTATATAATTATTAATTATATGATATATTATAATTTTTAAATGGGATCCTACAATTAGAGTCAAATTAATTTGACCCTAAAATGACCACCATAATGTCCTCCAAATAAAACACAACTAATGGCATTTAATTTCCCCTATAATATCAAGCAGCTTTTATTCAAGACATTTCTTTCTACAACACGTAGTTCTACAACTCTCAGAAGAAACAATGCAATGAAGCCATTAGGGGAATATGCACTTGAAAAAGACCAACGAAAAGAAAGCTACGGTAAAAGGGGAGACTGAATGGTGAAAATTGCTTCCAAAAAGGACATTTTAAGCTTTTTGTGCAGTCTTACAAATTGGAATTTCCTCTTTAACTTGATATAATATATGTTAAATATATTTTAAAAATGGTTCTACACCTACCATTTTCTGCTGTGAATTTTGCACCACTTTACAGAAAAAAATTAAAAAATCATAACCTACCCATTTGGATTAGCCCATCTCTCAGGGGAAGATTTGCTCTATAAATTGGTATTATTATTAGCTTGTGCTCGCCATGTGTTTTATTTTGTTTTCCCTTTCTTTGCAAGTATGTGCGAGTTTGTTTACATTTTTGCTTTGAACGGCTTTTTCTATGAACAAAAGTTTGTGGTAAAAATGTCCCGTTTTATCAGAAACTATTAAGGCTACCTATGTATAATTTTACGATGATGTAAATAATCTTTTAAGTGTTGTTGCGGATCTGCTTTGGTGTTAATGAGAGGGTTGATTTTTTTTAACCTCATGTGTTACGTTCACATGACTTTCCCTATCCTTCTCTATCGTTTACTAATGGGTATAAAAGCTATTCAGTTTATTTTTCCGCTTCATTTTAATCGAGATAAACATTTAGTTATAGATACCAAGGTAACACGATAGTCAAATGTTTAAGAACTGGACGCTGTACACTGACCTTAAAATTCAAACTCCTTCCATGATATCGCAAGAAACAATTGAACATCAACAGGACTTTAAAAGAATGACAAATCATTGAGCAGTTCAAACGATTTATAACGGATATCTTGGAAATGGCTGATGCCACAAAAAAAACTTGTTTGACATAAATTGTGTGTTTTAAAGGTAGATATATAAATTTTTTATGTAGTGCTTTTTCGTCTATCGCTTAACTTTACCAGTTATACAAGATAATATAAAAAATTCCTTCCGAATAAAGCGGACTTCACAGGCTTTACCTTTTAATATATGGTATTTTAATCAAAATCGTTAGAGCCATTTTTGAGAAAATAAACAAATTAAAAAGGTTGCGGTAGCGAGATTTTCATGAAAATCTTTGGAAGATATTGAACTTGAATAGCAAGTTTAATATTTATACGATTTTTCGTTTTTTAGTTGTCTGTTTACTCACACAACACACACACACGCGCGCGCGGGGCACACATACACACGGACCTTTGCTAAAAATAATTTTTTTTTTATCCTGGGGGCATAAAACATGTGTTTCCGGCGAACACTCTATATGAATTTTTGGTTGAAATGCATTCCTTTCTCTACCTATCTACTATGTACGTGGTAGATAAGGTAAAAATAGTAGTTGATAAATTTTAATCAAAATGTATATAATTAAGATGACAATCCTAACGTCCTTAATAAATAGGTAAACTTAGTGCATAAGGTAGATCAGTGAACACAGAAGACACGCATCAAGTTTTTGTAAACATTTCAGTTGATATTTTAAATAGTTTCGATAGGAATGGGACCTCGATACCGAAGTATGTATAATACTTTGAGATAAACCTTCAATACTTTTTCGATAGTTTTACATTTTCAAGTTTTGCAGTATCGAAAGTTGTTGCATTTAACTGTATACTAGATAGGGGCGATGAAAGGAGTCGAGACTTCACGTTATTGCCTCGCAGTGTCCCCAAACAGTTGCTGATGTATAGTTCATGATAGCGTTTCCTGTTGGTGAATGAATGCAAATTCCATAGACCGTTGTGTCTAAAATAAGAATATGCAAAACAATGGGGGAAGGAGTAGAGATACTCAGGTAACATGCGCATGCAGCTGATTTAGCTGACGCACTAAGTCACGCTTTCTCAATAGCCTGCTTGGTGACTCAATCTCTGCGATTACATTTACCTACTCCGGTAACAAAAATCTGTGAATCAGCAGAAACAAATAAAAGCTTAAGACGTGAGATGATACAGTGCATGGAAATATTGTTCTTTCAAAAAAACTCGTGTTCTTAAACAACTGATATCAAAATACCTCTCCAAGATGCAGTCACACATTTTAAGAAGAAAATACACAAAGAATGGCTGACCAGCTGGATGAACGATTCTACAAGTAAACTTCATGATGTACGTGGAACTTCAACTCAAAAATATCCAATAAGACTGCTACAGCGGCGAAACCAAATTGTAATATCCCGACTACGAATTGGGCATACTAAACTGACACACTCTTATTTGTTAAATAGAAGCTCTCCACCAATTTGTGAAACATGTAAAACAGCATTAACAGTAGTACATATTATACTAACATGAAAATCAACGTAGTCAGGTTGATATGCCCAGAAATATTTCTGCAACACTCAATGATGCAACTTTCATCCAGAAAGTAATTACTTTTCTTAAATTAATTAATATATATCAATACATTTAACCAAATTGTAACCTGTATGTATACATAATGTGTAAGTATTATACTGTAATCCAATAATGTAAACAACTGTACATGAAAGGTCGTGATAAAACCAAGGAAGGTTAAAACGACCCTAAATAAAGCTTTTTGAAGAAAAAAAAATCTTTATTTCCTTTATATTTTTGCATTCCGTATACTTCCTTGCTTTTCTCTTCAACATTTTAATTGTGTCTAATATGCCTTTGTATTAAATATGTGTATGCTCACATATTTTGGGTGGTAGTAGAGAGGCTTAATCTAAAAATCTACTAGGTTTCGGAGTGCTATATGGCTAATTTCTTATTACCGGATGAAAAAATACATATTTTACGTGATAGTTGTGAATAGTGGTAAAATGGTGTAACACATACGTTATTTTTAGTTGTTTGAGTTGCAACTAATTGTATTTTCAAGACTGCAGAATAAAAAAGAATTTCTAGTATATGTTTTTCTATGGATAGAAAATCCTATAAAAGAAAGTTTTCAGCAACAAAATATAGCTACATAAAGAGGGATGCAGGGAATTATTATTATTATTATTATTATTATTATTATTATTATTATTATTATTATTATTATTATTATTATTATTATTAGAATTGACTAACAGTAGGGATGTATAACCTGTGGCATTATAAAGATAAAAAAAACAAACATTGCTGTTAATTTGAGAATGGCAAATAGGAACAATTTCTAAATTGGCATACAGTATAAAATTTGTTGCATGCGTTTAAACACAGAAAACTACTTAAAGAAATTCAGTGAATATGCGATAGCCTTTATAGTTTTTTTTATAAAGCGAGTTTCGAGTGTAGAGTATCGGTGCTCTGTATCGGTATCGAGTATCGAGAAATAGTGGTAGTGTCCCATTACTAGTTTCTGAGATAGTGGGACGTGGATTTAGCAGGTTTAACATTGGTGGGACAGGATCTTTAGTCTCCCCTTAAATCTCAAAGAGAGAGAGAGCATATGAAGAGGAATTTAGAGTAAAAGAAAGGGGAGCATAGGAAACGCTGATAAATAAGCAAGAACAGACTACAAAATTGTTGGGAAGTGTAAAACAAGTAGTGCAATGATTGTCAAGAAGCTGTTATTGGGGTGGGGGACAACGCAGAGTCTCGTGCAGCTTCGGGTGGGAGGAGTGAGGGAGAGACAGGGGTGGTGGGGGCGGTTGCGAGGAGAAGGGAAGGGGAGGCAAGGCACGGCACGGCCTGGCGAATCAACAGTCAGTCGTCGCCGGTCGGCGCAGTAGTTAGTGTTTGAAAGAGAGTGAATGCAGTGTGTTTGCGTGCATGAACGACGACCGTATAAACACACTCTTGGACCAACAGCAGTGCGCGCTACATGGTAGAAGAGGCAAGAAGCGAGCTACTTCAGTTAAATACTAGCTACAGATCCCACATATACTAAACAAAATTTAAAAGAAATGAAAACTACTTGCGAATGTGACAGTTTTTGGTTATAAAATATTTTTCTATCGTAGTACTAATAAGGACAGTTACGAAGTATTTATGATAAAAGGAGGCATCATTTACAAGATTTTCGGAGTTACTATTTGAAAGAAATGGCGCCCTGTTGCTACAGATGATGACTAAAGTGCAGGAACGAAAACTGGACTCGAGGGTGCGTGTGTGGTGGTTTGATTGGTGACGGTGCTCGTGAAAAACACTCAAGGACCACGTGTTTTCATCCACCATCTGTGTTTCAATCAGTAGTCTGTTGCAAGTGTTATAAACCTGGTTTGAATCATCATGGGACTCGGATAACAACAATTGAAGAATTGTTTTCCCCTCTTTGCCGAACATCGGCTACGTTTTAGGTGAGTCCTAATTAATGATTTCTTAGCTAGATTTTGTGTATTCGATGGACTAAAATAGGTGTTAAAACTACGTGTTTTCTTTTGTAAAAAACCGTAGATACCTATTAGGTTTGTCGTCAGTGAAATATTTGTTTGAAAATAAAGCGGTTTAAACGGGAAGCGTGGCATATTCCCTCTCGTAACTTAAATAGTTGCATTTTCGGTACTACTTCTTTGAAATTTTTCTTTTATTTGTTGCGAATACAGTAACTTAGTTTCATTGTTAATTTAGTTATAATATTTGTGTTTATTGGAAAGGTAAGGGGCTTAAAACTGTGATCCTATAAGCCAATCAGAAAATATGTATTAGATAAATGAAGATTTAAAGCGCTTAGCTTTTCTGTTCATGTATTAGGTTATGGCATACACATATTCCAAGAATCATGTGAATTTGAATCAAAACAAACTGGAAACGGTTGATTAGCGAAGTTATGTTTACATTAGTGAATGCCTAAAAACATTCGCGTTTTTAAATTCGCGTCACGAAACCTTCATAGGGCAAGGGACACTAAATACTATACAACTAAATACCTTCAAATACAATTAAAAACAAATTTGCCTAAAGTTATATCGTATTTTATTTGTGCTGATTAGGCTTAGATAAGGAATTTTAAATTATGTTAGCAGAAATAAAACATGCATTTATTTACTTTATGCGTGAAAAAACTTAGTTCATGATTTTTTTTAAGTGCTGACCTGGCTACTCCTAATTTAGCTCCCCTCCCAATTCATTATTATTTCTACTTCATTTTGTAGATAAATATTGTAAACTAATATATCTAACAAATCTATTATTATTATTATTATTATTATTATTATTATTATTATTTTGTTACAATTCCGAGCAGAAGTTAAAAAATTAAAATCTTTTAATCGTTTTCTCGCACTGGCCGTGTGTTAAGTTGAATTTCATTTCAAAAATTTAAGTTCTGGTTCGCGTCCTGGTCGTGACATTGAATTCATAAAATTCGATACAATTTAAATATTAATTAGCATACAAATATTTAATGTACAAATCAGACTTACTTTAAATGCGCATAGTTAAAAAGAATTTGTAAATTATCCGGTTACGTTCGCTTTGAGCAACTCGGAAAACCCGCCAGAAGCATTTACGCGTAGGCAGATGCCTTTGACGTCATGAGGGTGGCAATATTGACGTCACGTTTACACCCTATGCTCAACTGGTTATGATTGGCTGTTGCTACTCTGGCAACCCTCATCTAGGTAAACTAGCTGATGCATGTAAAAGCATGGCCAATGTGAGTTTCAGGGCATTCTAACAGGTTGCATTGCGCTGCGTTTACACCACACCCTCCTCTGCTACCCTGGACCAGTATTTCTTCTCGCGTGTAGATCTTTTATCAGGGGCCGCAGCGGTGGGTCTTATACCTAAGTAGTTATGTCAAGATCTATACGTAAATCTTTGTATTATCGTCCCCTTCAACAATTTTGTAGCGGAAAACAAGCTTCGTCTTGTTGAAAGTGAAATGTCGTGTGTTATCACAGCAGTTTTCGGGAATGTTTCTCATTTATCCGTTATTCGCAGGTTACATATTTTATAATTCTTATACTGACGGACGAAAATATTAATTTTTCATTGTATTCATATGAAAATTTAATAAATTCCAACTATAATTCTAAAAGCAAAGACTGCAGTGTCTAGATGGGAGAACCTTTATTTCATTCATGAAGAAACCAACTGTTAAATTAATAGAAATAGAATTCGTAACCCTTAAAAATTATATGTTTACTCGTGCTGCATCAGCCCTTTTTGATTTTATTTTATATATTATAAAAAGTATAGGTGTTCAAGGTGTTAAAATTACATTTTTACGCATTAGCTCTTGGTGTTACATGTTGTTTAAAGAAAAAAAAATAAAATTTACATAAACCTGTGTACACATAGAACCGTTACGTTATATATATAACAATATTTTTCTTAGTATTATTTATTATTAACGTTCTGCATGCTCCACAGATAATTAAGAACATTGTCTATCTCACTTTGAACTCTCTTAAACCAGATTAAATTAAACAGATTTGTTATTTTTATAAAATTAGTTTACTTAAAAATTGAGCATAAGCATACAAAATTATTTCGTGTAGGGAGGATGTAACATTTCATTCAAATTATCTGAGAGCTTTATCAGAATGAATTACGTAAGTGATCTGTCGAGTCTAGAATAATACACACAAAATAAATTACTAGAGAAGTAGTAGTAGTTAGGACTTAGTATTTCATTCAAAAGTACAGCAATTGTACTTTTAATGCTTTATGTGGTTGCATCTTCTTTCTCCATTCTTACGAATCACTTGTATGGTTACTTTAAACGTATGTTCCTGTGTTCAAAGGTGAGGGATGCTGTTTTAATATATTTAAATTATAAATAAATTTGCTTGAAATCCCAGTTTATCCTTACTCAGGGTTAGTAAGCACAAATACTCCAGATTTCCTCTTAGGAACTGAGTATTTAAGGTTTTCATACTTACATAAGTGATGCCCAGTTGAACCAACTACTGCGCGTTTTGTGCCAGTTTACGTTAGTGCATATTTTATTTTCCCCGTCATAAAAAAAGAAATCATGTGTATTTCAAGGGCTTTAAATATTGATGGATATTTTAGTTTCAACTCATGGTTTCACGCTTTATGTGCTGAAATGAGAAAATAAAGGAATGGCAATGTTTTGTTTCTGCCTAATAGATGTATTTATTCCAAACGAAATAAACAAATTAGCGTGATTAAAGAAATGGAAAAACTTGAGTTATTTATCTCTATCAAAGTATTCACATATATAGAAATAATGTATCAATTTTAAAATATAGCATCAATCTCGCCACTAACTTTAATTCTCCTCCTTGAGTGTTTTATCTATCAGATATTAAAGACAACGGAAACGGATGGTATTTTATTACTATACCTTCAACGTTTGGTTTTCATAACTGTAGTGCACATTGCAACATAGAAGTTTTATGGAAATAGAAATATGAACTAGAGTTGAGACTTCAGTAGCATTCGCAAATTGTAGCTGTTAGCATATTCTCCAATTCCCTGTGAAAGAAAATATCTTAGCAATTTTACACCGTATTAATCCCGTTAAACTGCTACATTGCTGTTAACACACTGTGTTTACAAGGTTCATGTAACGTCTGTAATATATAGGTATACAGTAAAATAACTTGATAGCTTTCCATATTTGCCCCTGTAGTGCCCCTTAAGGTGAGAAGTTTGGCTTTATAAATTTCTTGCTTTAAAATACGTAATTGTGTGTTTTGAATGCATCTCGATACATTCTGTGCCTGACAGTTTTAATGTAGATAAGTTAGATTAAAATTTATGTATCCTATAAGCCATTATGGATGTATCTACAGATAATATTTAAAACACACTTCAGTGAATCGTTTCACTGGAGCAGAAATTAACTGAGCTCATTTAAAATTACGCTTGTTTTTGCAGTAATTGTTTTAATAATTTGTAATTCTATTTAAAACATACACTCCTTAGTAAATCGTTTCACTGGCGCAGAAATTAATTCTTTGAGCTCATTTAAATTACAGTTGTTTTTTTGCAATAAATGCTGTAATAATTGGTAATTCTATAAATTTGAGGACACTTGTAAAAATTCAGTTTCATACCACTTTTTAGTTCCTTTGGTAAGTAATGAATTTATCTTAAATTCAATTTTAGCAGATTGCTGCACCAGAGTTATTCTTTTTCGAGATTTAGGATTTTAGATTGTTTACAGTAATTATGAAAAAAAAAATAAATCGCATACACGGAGTAGTAGAAAGCAGTTTAAAAAACACTGCTCTTTCCCCTTAAGTAATAATAGAGGAAGTTAAGACATTTGTTTAAAATTCTGTATTATAAAAGCATTATTTATTATCGTGCAGCTTTAACATTTTTATAAATATGATAGCACATCCTCCTGTTTCGTTTTCTCTCAAATTGCTATGCTTCCGATATCTGCTTCTCGTACATTTTTCGTTTCACTTTCTCTAGCACTATGTATTCTTTTGGTACCTAATTGTAGAAATTTGGCTGTAATTTCAGTTGTGAGCAATACTTTGATGTATGCTCTTGTATTACATACATTACGCTTTGAATACACACTTCCCTATGCCTATATTGTTCTTCGGTGACCCCTAGGTGAAGCCCGCAAGAGGTCGAGGCAATTTCATTTCTGCTCCGTGTCTGCTGCAACATTCTGCAAGAGTTGCACTTCCTCGGGGCTACAGGTCAGCTCTGGGCTCTTATAAACGTGATTGCATTTTAACATCGTAGCTTCTGTCGTAAATTTTAATTCCTTCTTGTTATCCAACACTTGTTTGTAGAACTAGAATATTCCTCCGAGGCAGGTTCTAGCATTGATCCTAGGTTCACTAATTCAGTTTGTGTTACTTCTAAACTCATTGTTAATAGCTTTAATAATTTTTTATTCTGAGATTACTTTGCATTTTTCTTTTATTTTTTGTTTGTTCCCTTTATATGTCGCCTTTTACATCTCAGGTCATATCGCTAGCTTTTTTATCTTTGGAACAAGTTCCAATTAATTGTTTAAAAAATTAGAGATGGGACTTCGATACCTCGATACTCCGTGGTATCGAATTATGTGTAATCTTTGTGATAAGCCTTCGATACTTTTAAATTCTTAAGTTTTTCATTATTGAAAGTTGTTGCGTTTATCTTTATGTAGATAAGGAATGAACGGAGTCGAGACTTCATGGTATTGCCCCCCCCCCACCCGCCCACCTACATGTATCCAATGAGTTGCTTGGCTGTAGTTCTTGACAGACCTTGACTGCGTTTTCTGTGGGTGAATAAAGCAACATTCCATAGCCTCCTGTGTCTAAATGAAAACAGCAAAACAATGAGGGAAGGAGTAGAGGTACTGTGTAACATGCAGTGTTAACTGAGTTGTGAGCGAAGCTGATTTAACTGACGCAGTAAATCACCTTTCTCCAAGTAGCCGAGTTTGGTGACTCACTCTCAGCCATTATATTTACCTACTCTGATGACCAAAATCTGTGAATTCAGCAGAAACAAATCAGAACTTAAGACATGAGATAATACAGCACATGGAAATAGTTGTTCTTTCCTTCCATGCATTTAGGCAAGTCAAACCTTTATATTAAACACATGTATGCTAATGTTTGAGGGTGAGTAGTAGAAAGGCTTAATCCACAAACTTACTGTGTTTCCGAGTGTTATATGGCTAATTGATTATTATTGGGAGAAAAAAAACTACATTGCTATGTTATGTGGTAATTGTGAATAGTGTTGGATTGGTATAACACACACATTATTTTTGATTGTTTGAGTCTCATATAAAATATATATTAGTGTATATTTTCAAGATTGCAGTTAAAGAACTGCCAGTATTTGTGTTTCTTTGGATAGAACATCCTTTAAAAGAAAACTTTCTGGACAAAATATAGTTACATAAAAAGAGAAGCAAAGAAATTAGTACTACTACTGCGCCTAACAAAAGGGGATATATATTTTTATCAAGATAAAAAAATTGCTGCTATTTAGAGAACGTTAAACAAACACAATTTCGGAATTAGCCTACGGCAAATTTGGTTCAATGCGTTTATACACAGAAAACTATGAATAAGGACATAATTCAGAGCACCAGCTATCGCCTTCATTTTTTTGTAAAGTATCGAGTATATCGGTGCTCAAAAATCAATATGAGTATCGAGAAATAGTGGTATAGTCTCATCACTAATAAATAAACATTAGCAGTATTTGAGATTGAAATATATATCGTTGGCTTAAATATTAATGGATGATAAGAACACCTGCTCTTATAATCTGGATAGCAGCCTTTGAATAAATATTAGCGTAGTGCTGTTATGCCTTTATCACACATTTGTCACCACTTCAATCTATTTTTGCTGACGTTTACAGAATCTGCATCATTCAAGGTACCGTAAAGTGGATACAGATGTACTAGTAGATAATTAAAAACATTACATGTCTGTATATTACAAAATGTTCCTAATATTTGTTGGAAAGCGATTAGAGCACGCAGGGAGACCAGGTTTAATTACCTGGCGATAAAACCACCTCAGAGAGGCAGTTTAGCTTATGAAACGGGATGTGGCTACTACATATACTCTAACGGTGTGCATGTAGAAATAATTTAAATTCTTTGTCCAAGGCAAGGAGATTACTGAAGTGTAATCGGGAAATTCTTAAAAACGCCATTTGCTTTTAGGAACACTAGTATTATAGCTGGAGCAAAACTTCTGGAATCGTGACCCTGATTGCCATCCCAGCTGCCGAGCCTAGGAATGGTTTATGTTTAGCTTACTCAACGCAAGCGATATAATACTTTGCTTTCTCACAGTGCGTAACGCATACAGTCCGCATAAAAAGTGTTTCGCATCTGGTTGTAATTTCAAACAGAGCAGCACCTAAATAGTGCTTATTTTATATTTGTTATCTTTATAACCATGGCTCCTACGTTCTCAAAGTTAAGTGGTAAGGTATTACTTAGTCAAAGCAGGGAAATAATTACAAATGTCCTCGACTTCATAAAGCAAGAAGCTGAGATGAAGGAAGCGGGTTCCACAAAAGCCTTAAGAAAGTGAAAGAAAGAGTTGCCAAAGCAACTAATGTTTCACTGAGTTCCGTTTCCACAGTTTTCAAAGATAAGAAAAAAGACAGGGATGAAAGAGTACCATTTGACCTACCTGGTAAGAAACATAAGGCTCCTAAATGTGTTACAGAAATAGACGATTTTGACAAATGCGTCAGTCGACGCAGGATTCACAATTTCTGTGTGTAAGAAAAAACTGTGCCAAAGATAAGCAGATTGCTCATAAAGCTGAAAGACAGCATCAATTTTCAAGGTGGTGCTACAAGTCTCAGAAAAATTATAAAAGATTTAAGGTTCAAGTAGAAGAAAACGAAATCAAACAGAGTTCTAATAGAACAGCATGACGTACGATCTCAGCTGGAAGAGTACCTTACTCAGAGGTACAAATTAGAGGGTCAAACTATAGTGTATGAAGATGAGTCATACATACGCAGCAGTCATAAAACACCTAAAAGTTGCAGTGGTGATAGCGAATTAGGTTTGCAGGCACATGTTGCCAAATGGCAAATACTTATTATCGTTCATGCTGCTGGAAAGATCGGCTTCGTTCCAAATGCCCTTCTCATTTACAAGTCGCAACAAAAAAACAGATTTTCATAAAGAAATGAATACAGAAAATTACATGAAGTTGGTCATAATCATGTTGATACCTAATATGTTGGTCCGTTCTGTTTATCGACAATGCTTCTTACATAACACTCAAATTGACAAACCTACCATATGATTGACAGGTTTTTATATTAAGCGCTTTTTACAGCGGTGGATTTAAATATACTGTATATAACTATAAGTTTTATCAGTGCAGCGCAGTGCATTACCGAAGTGCGGATATTTGACAATGACTGTCCGACGCACTCCTGCAGCATGCAGACGACCGGTCACCTCCAGATCTGGTAATTAACTCGCTTCATAGCTGCCATTAAGATTTTCACATGTCTAGAACTGCTGCGCCAATTATAACCTTCATTGGTGGAGGGCAACAAAAAATGTCAACGCTCTCTGAATTTCGACATATCTACGATTAAGACTTGAGTGTTTTGTATATACTTAAGAGTATATACTTTTTTGTTTTTAAAAATATTTATTTTATAATATAGCATTTCTAACAGCAAATAAATTACAAGTATGGTTATTGTTTAATGTGACAGGATGCTCTGAGCATAAGTAGAAATGTCACAATGAGTTTTATTTGGTAATTTTAATTAAGTTCTGGATGAACATAATTAAGTTTCTGTCTGGATTCAAGCAGATGTTCTGAGGTTTCTTTCCATCTTTAGTTTATTTTGATAACTTAAACCATTATGTTTAAAAGTCTCAACAATACATAAACATAATTTTGTTGTACATGTTTTTTTTTTTGTAGTTATAAATGCTGCGAAATGTTATAAAGAGCTTAAGCCTA
This sequence comes from Deroplatys truncata, assembly GCA_030765065.1. Classification (NCBI taxonomy): domain Eukaryota; kingdom Metazoa; phylum Arthropoda; class Insecta; order Mantodea; family Mantidae; genus Deroplatys; species Deroplatys truncata. The sequence goes on from CM060981.1 coordinate 136,925,798, forward strand.
TAAGCTTACATTTAAAAGTGCAGCTTTTTTTTAATTTAATCAATTAGCATGATTTGCTATTGCAAATGTAAATTTTTCAATTTAGTGTATAAGCATACACAGAGCGGAATGGCACAATTTTTAAAACCTAAAGTTTAAAAAATGCAAAAAATTTTTATGTTCCTTTAGCATTATTACGTCCGAATATTCATTTTCGAAGTGTATCGAATTCGATTATTTTGGCTTTCTTTAATTCAGCAGTTAAAATAATTGTTTAGGAAAAACCGAAAAGGAAGTTGAAGTGTAGTGAACGCAAGCATACTTGGCGATAAATTGAGAATATAAAGCCATGGATATTTCAGATACAGATGTACTGTGCTTTAAACAGCTTCGAAGCAACAGGTTGTGAGCACCAATTGTGATGTAACTCCATTTTAAATGGAAACTTTGTGGGACTTTATTTTGACAAGAAATTTGGAGCATTTAGGAGGACTTTAACATTTCTGCTTCATGTTTGTGTCCAAATTTCATTAACCTCATGAAAGCATTGTATAAGAATCGTCCCACTGTATCGTCAAAACCTAATTATTTTAAAGGTGTTATCTACGAAGTGGCAGTTTCTTGTGTTAAATCTGGCCACGAAGGCTGCCTTCCCTTTAAGAACACTACGTTTTCCTCTTTGGCGTGTTTGCTCAAATCGATTGAAACCACCCACGCACTGTGTTGTGTCGAACGTTGTATCCCCTTTAACCTACATTCCCAACCCTTCTGGTGTTGTAAATGGAAAGTTGAACTACATTCTGTTGTGGGTCAACTCTGAGGGATTTAAATGGAGATAAACGTGAACAGTTTTCTAAGAAAATTCATACACTTTTGGAATAGAGATGGATGTACGTGGAAGAGTAAGAAAACAGACATCAACTATTAGAAGTGTTCTAAAAAGAACATTATTGAGGGAAGTGTCTCTCAAGTGTATAATGCATTGATGTAATAATTTTTACTATAGTATATTAGTATTGTAAAAGAAATTTGGTTTATTATAATTAATTAAAGTTAATTTATTTTATTGTATCTTGTGTCTCAGAGTATATCGAAATCAATAATAATTTTTTTTCTTGAATTTGAAAGATTTAATTAATAATTTTAATAAATAGCAGATGCCAACTTTTAGGTGCCTTCACCACTGAATTCCATCTTTTCATCCACTTATGTACGAAACAAAGAACCACTAAGTGCCAAGAGAACATTGTCCACACTTCCCAAATTTGGTTGAAATTTGTACTTAATTAAGTGTAGTTTATAAACAGCTTTTAAAATTGTACACTTTTCTTGGCAGGCAGCTGCACGTTGATTGGAAATTATACATATTTGGTATAATTTGAAGAGCATTTTACGTCGTCTTACTCATACATTACTTACTCTCCCAAAAATACGACTTTTAGTTGAATCTGTGAAAACTATGCAAAATTAAGAGAAAAATCATGGGGAACCTCTTTATATCCATAGCAATTGCCATCATGTTACTTCTGACACAAAAGGAACACATATGACATGTACACTATTCATGATGGATAGTTTCCTAAAGAGGTGCCAAAAATGTATGGACAACGACAGTGGCCAGTTTGAGCATTACCTTTCATAAAATTGGTAAGTAAAGCCTTTAAAAGTAGTTTTAAAAATGTTGCATGGTTTCATCTGCGCCTTTCTATGATAGCGGCAGACGGCAACGAGCACCGAGTACGTGGACAGGAAAAACACCGCGCAGGCGGTTCGAGTTTTTTGGCCCACCTGTATTTTAAGTTTTGTATTTGACCAACAAATAATTCAAAAAGGAAAAGATACGTTCAACGGTACTGCAGATCACTGGAGGACTTACAAGTTCTTTGTTTTGGTCTCGCGTCTGTTGCTGTTTTCAAAGAAGAGTTAAAGAAAACTACTGCTTATTTTCCAGTAAGAAGCAAAAAGCAGACTTTGACGCAGTTAAAAGTAACAGTGTTTTATAAGAAGCATTTGTTAGTGGTGTAGCATTATAGCTAATGTCAACGAAGGAAACCCGTTTCCTGGAAGCTGAAGAGGATTCGTAACGGCAGTTTTGTTTTTATGAGCCATAGCAAGCTTACGACCACAGAAATCAACAGTGGTGTGGCAGACTACAAGAGAAACAGGAAGAAAAAAACATTTTATCTACCTTCTTTTTCCCTGCCTCTCTTCACAGGTGCGTTCAAAGCCGTCGTTACCAAAGAGTCCAATGTTTTCGCACCGTTTATCCTCCATTAACTGGTCAATTTGACAGACGGCTTCACGGAGTGTATTTATTCTTTCTCCATTATGAGCTCGGTTCATGCCCTTTTCTCTTAGTCATTATAACAATCTAATCTCCTTCCGACTCAAACTGTATTGTGTCTATTCAGACGTATAATTGGGCCTGTGCACGCGTTGTATTTTGAACACCAGCGCGCATACCAAAACTACTGAGATAGAATTATAGATCTTGCCATTATTGAAGAGTTTTATTTGTTTAAACCAGGATTTAGAGATCTAGTTTTTTTACCTTTTTCTCTTACCTACTTAAGGTAAAGAAATTACTGTATTCGTCCCAAACATTCGTAAGATTTTTGCGGAAACATGTTTTGAGGCACATAAATAAAAATCTGATGTGTTGCATTCATATGACTTCTTCTACCCACCATCGTCATACAAGTTCTACAATATTATTTTATCTACTTCATAATCAAGATAAATCTTTACAGAAATAGTTCATGATACATTTCATTGTGATGTTAAAAAAAAACCGGCTCGCTATATTCGGTACAGAAGTTCGATACTGACACGATGTCAGCGAGATAAACAACTAAATACCGGTATGACTAAAAGTATTGAAAGATTTAAACCAATAATAACGGATATCTCGGAAATGACTAATATTACAAAACAATTTATTTGGAATAAATTCTGTATTTTAAAGAGCTCTAAATTTTTTTGTAGTACATTTTTATTTATCACTCATGGTTTACCAGTTATATAAAATTATACAAAATTTCTTCAGAATGAAGAGGGCTTCACAGGCTATTCTAGAAAATACAAGATATACATTTTGTTTGTGGAACTGAAATTGAGTTTTATTTATGGACGCTCTTTAACTACCATGGTTCTTAGCGTGCCATTCTATATTGGGCATGAAAGACCGGAAATTTTGCTCAGAGACCTCTATCAGATTTTGTTTGTGATGTAAATATGTTAAATATACGATGCTTTAATCAACATCCTTTGAGCTATTTTTGAAAAAAATTAAAAAAATATTCCAGGTGAAAGGTAGTTTGTGGTGGGGGATTTCCTTCAAAATTTTAGTGTTACATCTTTGGAATATGTTGAACTTTAAATACAGTTGTAGTATTTATGAGATATTTTGTTTTTCGGTTATGCCGTTCACACTCGCAAATGCTCTTTTGGGGCCTCAAAACATGTATTTTCGGTGAAATCTCGAAATTGAATCTTGGAGTGGAATACAATTCTTCCTCTTAGGTGTTGAAGAAAGTAATAATATTATGCGCGTGTGTGAACGGAATGATTAAAAACCAAAGTTCATATAAATTCACATTATAATGAAATAAGGCATATTTTTCAGAAACCCCAACCGCCACTACGTACACAGTTTTACATGGATAAATCTTCATTTTATTCCTCTTTTCATCTTCAAATATTCAAAAAAAGCAAAAAGTACTTTGAATTTTCTGCATGTCATCTTTATTCTCACTGAATTTTGTAACACTTGGAAGCCATTAGAGAAAGACTATGCTTGAAGCAGGAATGACGTAGAGTTGATTAAAATGTAGGTACAATTTGTATCAATTGACATTTGGTGGAATTAATACTATTGTGTCTAAATTTCAGACTGTAGGCTCCTTCAATGAGCCATCTATATATGTTTGAAAATGAGAGTTTCTCTTTTTTCCTACAAGAGCCAAGTGTTTTCACAACATAATGTTATTTTAAGAGTATTAAAGCTAAAACTTTCTCAACTTTCATCTTGTGTGTCTGTAAAATTTTCGGAATCAACCCAAGTGGAAAATCCAGGAATTTGATTTCTTACTTTCTGTACTAATTACCTATTGAAGTAAAGGAAGTTCCTATTGTATTCTGTGCAGAGATTTCACTGGAAATACGTGTTTTGAGGTTCCTGAATTTTAGAAGGTATCTGCGTGTGTGAACAGATTAACTCAAGTATCGGGTAAATAACAAACATGGTATTTAAGTTAAATATCTTCCAAAGATGTGACAAGATTTTTCAAGAAAATCCTTCCACCCCAAATTACCCTTTGCGTGCTTACTTTTTACTTATTTTTTAATTATTTTTAAAATGACTCAACGATTATGAAAGTGCTAAGTAGCAATTCAGTTGTTTCTCGTAGTCATGCAAAGAGTGGAAGTTTAAAGCCATCACATAGCGACCCTCATTTCAAATATTTGACTTTAGTTCAGCCTCCTGTATCCGTCTTAGCCTGCAACGAAATGTGTAATAAAAGCATTTCTGCAAACATTTATTTCGAATAACAAAAAGGAGGGTTGAATAACATTATATCAGGAGTTTGAATAAGAATGGGTAGAGAAAGTTATGTGAATATTTTTAAAGAAACACGTACTAATGCCCCTCGACCTTACTATGAAATAATGAGTAGTATAACTAATATAATATAGACAATTTCTTAATCTCCTATATAGACCAATGATGATTGAACAGGAATTAATGGCTGCAATTCGAAATTATCTGTAATGAAACCTGTCATATTTCATTCGAGAAGTCATAAGAAAGCAATCTTAATAAGAAATGTAAGGAGATTGGCTGCGGTTAACCAAACCGCAAATGATTCGTCCATTTGTCTCTCGTGATTGGCATGTCATCCCTCAAATTATCTGCAAATAGAAGTGGTTTGCGGACTTCTCGATGCTGGAGCTTATGGCTTCGGTAACTTCTTCTATTACCTACATGTAGTCAGCAGACGCCTTCATACGTACTGTTCAGCTACCTTCTTGTTCTACCTCAGAGAAAAGAATTTTTCAAAATACATTGCTTGGTCGATCAACATCACAGGCATGTATGTCTGCATTACGCCGAAATGTTTTGCGATCATAATACTTTAGTAATTTTATTGTCTTAAGCATCCTTTCTGTTTAAATACATGAAGAAAAAGAATAAAGCAAGACATTTAGTATAATTTAACGTAAGGTCTTCCCAAACATATCAATGAGGCTCGTAAGTTGTGCTTTGCGTGCCTAAGCGACCGGTATTCAATTTCAACACACATCTTATCTACACAGAAGTATTTGTCACTGAGTACACGTTGTGTTAGCTTTGTTTACGTCAGAGGTAGCGAAAACGTGACTCGCGAGTCATTTCGACTCGCAGGTGCCGTTCCCTCTCTACAACCGTCCCTTTGTTTTTCACATGCTGCTGAGTGATGCAGTGCGTGTTGCATATTTGGTGACTCGCGGAAGGAAGTCGTTTTCGCCACCCTTGGTTTACGTGATACGTGAAGCCCCAGTTGATCGCAGGGCGCACCGGGTCCCAAGTTCCAAACCTTACATATAATACTTTGAACGTATTTCAAGGTTACAGTTAGCTACAGCACTTCTCCTGTTTACACTCGCCATACATTTCGTTTTTAAAACAGCAACTAGATTGCAGCAGATACGAGGAACGATACTGGCAATTCTAATAAGTAAAGTAATTTGCTCCAATTCTTGTCTAATTATCTAAAGTAGTGACGAAATATTAAGTCCGCACCTGACACGTGAATCAATTGGCCACATGAGGAGGGATTTTGTGGCAGTCACCTGTGTAATCCAGCCAACAAATGGAGAAATAAACCATCAGGTACCCAGTAAAGGATTTGACACTGGTGTTTTCTTAAATTTCATGCAACTGATCCAAATTATCTAATATTTTTGCCGCTTCTCAAAATACTTTTGTAGATGAAGCTGATAATAGTGGAGTCAAAACGCATTGACTGGACTTGACCCTAACCCTGTTACGTGCTTTAGCATTCTCTCACTTTTTCCACACGAACCACGCTGTGCCACAATTCAGCGTTTTAGTGATTTTAGTTTGTGGTTTTTGTGTTGCACGTATTTCGCTGGTTCAGTGGACATAAGTGAAAACAACACCTTGTGGTGCAACACTATCCCTATTTCGCCGTCATTGGAAATGCAGAAGAAATTGTCTTTTGTGTAACCACTTGTGAGAATCGGGGCTATTTGAAAACGACCCAGGGAAAAGGTACAGTTTATAAGCGCCTAAACTCAGATAGCTTTTGCTATTGTGGTCATATCTTCACATCTGTAATGTGTTTCCAAATTAATTATAATTCACGGATGTACTTATCTCTATAAACTAATTTTTAGTCTCTTAAGAAGCCCCAGCTCGAAAAGCTCGTGTTAATTTAAGCACCTGTGCGGCCCGAGGACTCCCTACTAGCCCATGCTCATATCTACAGTTTGTACACCTTTACTGCATTTAAGGGAATGCACCACTGAAATATCTGTATATCTTGGAAAAATTGACTTAGGTTGCGCGTCTAAAAGTGTTCAAAAACTATTATTTCAGCATTTATTTTCACGTACACAAGATATCAAAATGGAATTAGAATCCTTTGCATTTTAAAATTTGAGTTTTTGGATTTCTTTTCACAGCGCTTTTACTCTTCAAAATGTTCCCCACGATGGAGTTTCCGCCCAATTCTTCTGAAATGTTAAGTAATTAGAACTGTATCATACATTTTTTTGTTTTTTTCGGATGTTTTAGTTATTCACTTTTAAATAAAAAGAAGTTGTTAAAATAGAAATTCACAATGATTAGTGTTTAAAGATTATTTTCAAATGGACTATTAACTAATAAAAAAGTTTGCACCACAATTTTTTGTTCTTTGAACATATAAACCAGATGGATGGATATATATATATATATATATATATATATATATATATATATATATATATAAATAAATAAATAAATAAAAAGTTGCACCACAACTTTGTGTTCTTTGAACACATAAACTAGATGGATGGATATATATAAAAATTGTTTTTAAAATTTGATCTTGCTTGTGGAATATTTGGGATAGGACAGTGAAAGTCTGTTTTAAAAATTGTAAAACAAAGCTTTGAAACGAAGTTTATAGGTCTGTGTTAATGTATGACAAACTTTAGATTAACTTTTCAGCAAAAAATGACCGAAAACCTTAGTAAATAACATTTTCAGTGATGCATCCCCTTAAGAGAGAATTGATGTTTTTTTATACTTCCACAATGTACGATTATGTCAATAAGACGTTTTGTACACTTAATTATGAATATGCAAAGAAAGTTCATGCTTAGATGGAAGCTGATTGACCATTGTCTTTCTAATGATGATTAGCCACGACTTACAAAGGGACTACAAAACGCCGACAATGTTCTATCCGTGCCGTAACTATCGCTTCTCTGTCGCTGCATGCCCCCTTTGCAGCTGTTCTATTACTCAAGACTTATACGAGTTAGTTACTCCAGTATTTTGGATTTAAATTGCAATTCCTCTGAGCAAGCGTAGTTACCTGCCTAAATGTTGACAATGTGGCATCAAAAATGGGATCTTTACTGGTTTTCCCGGTTACGTGGCAACTGGTGTGTAGGTTTGTATGACAAAGCTCCCGCATCACAAGACTCAGACTTTAAGCATAAGTTGCTAAATTCGTATCATTTCAGTCTGACTGCGTCTGATGTGGAATTCCATTAGTGATAGCAGTGCTTTTAAACGTTATCACCAGGCGTAGAACTTTCTAAGAATTAAAGCCAGGACGAAAGGAAATGAATCTGAACTGTTTACTGGGCTTTAGACAGTGACGTCGCATGTTACAACCACCCCCATCCCTCGCACAGTCAGTTGGCTTTTGCGGACCACTCGGCCGACCGTGTTAACCTGTTCGTCAGTGACTCAAGGCCGCTGTTGTTTACGTTCTTTGTTTTTATATACTGGTTTGAGTGTAGATAATTCGAAGCAAACTGCTTAAGAATTCCTATACTTGGTATTACTGCGTTGCATTATTAGGTATATATGCCTCTAAAGATGCATACATTAACCACGAGGTGCGATTCATGTGTGAAAACGATCTTTACCAGAAAATTTCCTTTTAGGTGAACTAAAGGGCAATTTTAGCGGAATTCAGAGTGCGTGCTCCACATAAATGCATCATGCGAAAACTTTAGAACCACAGGATCCAGAACCACAGGATCCATTTCCTTTTTAAAAAGCAACGTTTAATCTTAAGAGTTTGCTTCATTCAAGCGTGTTTCGATTTTAGGTGCTTTCATTAAACATGAAGTATTTTGTTGAAAATGGGAAGTAGGCATTATTAGCAAAGTTAATACTGTTTTAGATAATGCGGTAAAATATGCTCGGCCCCATGAGAAACGGAGCGCAGTCTTCACTGTGGCGGGCCTGACCTTACCCGTTAAAGGCTGGTTCACAACCAACGAGAACGGTAACCAGAACGAGAACGAGAAAGTTGAAATACATGTATTCAAATGGGAGTGTTCACAATCGACGGGAAGCCTTCCAGGGGCCCGGGAATGGAAAAGAAGAGTTGCCCAACTTTTAACGGTCTCGTTCCCGGGCACGGCATATTAGTTCCATATTGTGCATATTAGACTCTTCACTCTAGAGGTTATTATAAGCGGCCGTGACATGAAATAGCCACTAGTGCTCTCTACAGTCGCAAGCTGGAAACATGAAACGAAGGAATTTGTAGTAAATGTGCTTCCTAACCGCATCCCGACATCCGCAAATCTAATCAGCGTTGGTTTTTCTGGTGAACGGGTATTTTGTAGTTTGTTTATATGCAACTCAAACCTGGCTATTACCTAAAAACAAGGGCAAAACTACAAAGAACAGCTAAAACCGCTGGAAATGAAAAAAGAACAATAAACAATTTTAATGTAGGGCATTAAATAAAGGAATGAAAGCTTGGCATAAGTAGAGGGAACGGAAATGTAATGGATATGCATTTAGATAATGTTTACTCTATCGAATTTTGACGTTGACTTGGTTAAATTGGAAGTAGGTGAAAAAATATCATTGGTCAGTTAAAACAAATGAAATCCCAATGCGCAAAATCGACTTTCACTTTGTGATCGATATGCATTCCCGTTCTCGTTACCCGGCTGTTGTGAACCAATATCTTGCATGGTGCATTGCTTCCCGTTCTCGTTTCCGTTCTGGTTACCGTTCTCGGGTGTTTGTGAACCAGCTTTAAGCGTTACTTTCTCACCTAGCTGCAAACGTTTTCCTACAAATCTTCAAAAGATGGGGGGAAATGCTCAACGTACCTATCGATATCTATCGCTACTTTTCCATCCGGTATATTAGATACGCCGAGAATTGCAGCAAGTTGCCGTGGAGCAGCGACAACGCAATAAACACCCAGTAATATCTTTCCCTCTCAAGCAGGTGTACATCTTGCATTTCTCAACTATGAGTACTACTTGCCGCGAGTGTACAACTGACTCTGTAACACAGTATACATTGCGTGGAGAAGAACCCAAGTTTTATAGCGCTGTGGGTGTGATCCTCGATTACGACCCGGCTGATTCACCCAGCTCATCTTCTCCGTCCCACAACACAACGACGTGTCACGTCACGAGATGTCAACCGCGTCTCCCACGCATCAGAACGGCAGATAGAATTTCACAACATGAACCGCGACCTAAGGCGTGGGAGACACTAGCAAAGTGGCAATATTTTCTCTCTTTATTTTTGGACGTGTAGCCTTCACAGAACGTTTCCTCGTAGTTTAATGTTGGAATGTATATGCAGGACCAAGATGCGTGGGAAGAAATATCAGAAGTGCTTTTAGCACGGAATCCTGTTTTGGGAGGAGCAGGTTTGTAATTTTGAGTAAATCTCGGAAGGAAATAAATAACGCCCAGATTTCCGTGAGTAGAAGCTTTGATATTGGAGAATATTTGCATTATTATTTAGAGCCTTAGTATGATTTTGCTTGTAGAGTGTTTCTTCTCCCTCCATAGTCATATCATTATTTACACAGGCAGAGCTTGCAGATTTATTTGGGGTTTTAGGTCATTTCTTTCTTTTGCTTTTCGCTACACCAGATTTCGTAACATACGTTGTTTAGGAGATTGTGCTTGAGAAGGGTATTCACTTTTTTCTGGTTCAACTCTTCATGGAATTTTATCAAGCAAATTAAAAGATTTCTTTTAGACGATTATTTCATTCTTTTCATGCAAACTCTCGATGTTGAATTATATGAGTGTTTTAAAAATTATTATTTTTGCTTTCTCTACCACGTACCTAGTAGGTAGAGAAGGTATTTATTATATTCCACCCAGGAATTCGATGATAATTCATCGTAAATAAATTTTTGCGGTCCCCTGAACCCAAAACAACATTCTTAGAAAAAAAGTTTCTGTGTGGGTGTACCGCATAACGCTGGATGAATACCAAACTTGGTGTTTAAGTCACTATCCTTCAAAGATGTGATACAGGAGTTTAAAATAAATCTCCCACCTCAAACTATCCTTTGCATGGAAAAGTTATCTATATTTTTGATTTTTTCAAAAATAGCACTAACGATTTTGATTCAAATATTATATATTTAAGATATATACACAAAAATAATGCATATCTTGAATTTTCTGACCATAACTGTGAACTCCTCTTCATTCAGAAGGAATTTTGTATAATTTTGTATAACGGGTACTACACTAAAAATAGTGGATCTTGTTAAAACACACATTTTACTTCCATTAATTTTTTGTGGCATTAGCCATTTCCGATGTTTCCGTTATTATTAGTTTGAATTTTTCAATGCTAGACCTTTTAAAGGTGTTGTCGCTATTCATTTGTTTCTCGCGATGTCATGGAAAGAATATACAAGAACAGTATATAGCGACCTGCTATTAAATACTACTATTGATTCTGTTTCTTGTGCAATACAACGAAATGTGTAATGAAACTAATATCTGCAAAAACTAATATCGATTAACACGAAGTAGGTAGAAAAATAAGCTTTCGTAAGAATACTTTGTAGAAGCTGTTTAAGATAAAAGGTAGTGCGTAGAAAAATTCATGAGAATATAACACGCCGGACATTTTTTTTCTACAGAAATTGGACGAATGTTCGTTGTACAACTGGCATTATTTCTAAATTCTAGAAGTTTTGCTTCGTGTGTCGCTGTGAAAATAATGAAACACCTGAAACGTGCACGTATTCCAAATGCACGAAGAGATGCATCCGAGTCGAAACGCCCAGAGCGGCTGAGCTGGAGTTTTGCGATACCGTCAATGGAAAATAATAACAGTAAGCTAACAGAATTGAAAACTCGTGTATTTTAGAAGTGAAGTGAAGTGGTCAAACTTTCCCTGCCGATGCCCTCCTTTACAAACTCTGAAGCTCCGTACCCCCATTAAGGTTATCCAATATGTGTTTTCTTTAAAACAAGTTTATATTAGAGAGTAATTATAGTATTACATAGAGAGCAGATCTGTGTGCGTGTGGGTAACTTCGGGAGTCATCCAACAATTTTAACAATTTTTCACTGCTGAAAAACACTTTTCATCCCGATGGACACAGCTATAACGTATTTCAGTTATAAAACTGGGGCTGTCGGGGGTGTTAACATTTTTCACGCAACTTGGTGAATCCCTTGGTGGGCGCCCTGGCCGAAGTGTTGGACCGCTCACCTCCCACCAAGGCGGCCCGTGTTCCATCCCAGCAACCCGTATGTGGGATTTGTGGAGGACAAAGCTGTGTCTGTGCGGGTTTTCTCCGGTTTCCCCCTCCATTCATTCTACCAACTGCTCCATCATCACCTTTCCTTTCATCCATTTCACCATCATTTCATATCATCTACTTCCTCGCTCTCATACCAGGTATCAGGGTAATCATACATCCCGGATATTCTATTTGACCCAAAGCGTCTGCTGCTCGACAGGCCTCTGACCCCAGGCTCTCGCTTGTAAGTCCTGGGGCGCATAAGTTCTAGTTACAAGGAGGGTAAACAGGGAAAGAAGAAGAATTTCAATTCCTTGAATATGAGTATCAGAGGATATTTTTGGTACTTAATTGCTATCATGGGAGATTTTCAGTTACTTCTAGTCTGAAGGACTATAGGTGAGCTATACACTTATAAAGTTCTTTTTACTCAGTAAATTGAAATCTTGTACGGTGCCCCTTGGGGCCCGTCTCTTTGTTTTAAAACACTGCGTTAAAAAACGAATAACTGAAAAACAAATGCCTCCACTGCCAAGAGGCATGTTTTTGCATGGGCATGAATCACACCTCCACCTCAAATTACATGTATGGAATCATATATTATTGTTAGAGCTTACTCTGGTAATCTTTTGGGCCCCCTGGAAAATAAATATATTCAGGGTGCTCAGAATTGAACATTTGTGCCGTTGTACATGGTACAAATGTACAATTGCATTACAACACACTACAATTATCCTGACTTTATATAGCCACTATCTTTCTTACTTTGATTACCACGTACCTAGTAGAAAAGGTTTCTGCATTCCCCCATAAATTCGATACCAAGATTTCGGAAATACATGTTTTGAGGCCACTAAAATGCCCTCGGTAAGCACCGTGTTTTAACTTCAAGTCCATTTTTTCAGCTCTTGTTTTTCTGGCATTTTTCATCAGTTAAATGCCCCACAATCTGGAAGATTTGATTTAAATGTTCGAAAGTTTCAGGAGAGATTAAAATAACAATGATTTATAAAAAAATCTCTTTAAGGGCTTGTTAAAAATATTAAGTAGTTTATTTGATTTAAATATTTTCCATATAAAAAGAACTCCTTTACATGCCACAAAAGTTTGTAAGTTGTAATTTTTTGAAGTACTGCGTGTATGGTAAATGTTTGAAGTTAATGAAAAGAAAATTGTGAGTTATCTAAATTACCATTGCCTTAATCAGTCCCTCATTCTTATGCAGTGATTTACGCTCATGCGTTTGTAATACTTGTTAGGAATACCGTCACGCATCAGGTTTATTTGTAATGATAAGGGTGCTCTTAAGAAGGTTTTCTGGAGATGGGGCACAAATTGGGTACCCACTGTTAAAGTTTCTTTAGATATTCATTTCAGCCATGTTAAATATTTCAGCATTCTCATTTTCAAAGACATTGGACTCCTTTTTCACCGTGAAACAGCACCATGAATATTTTTAGCTGTCGTTGTCTTTGTTTACGCGATTAGTAATTCTGCACTTCCTTGCTCATTAACGCCGGCTGCCCTCGTTTCAAGCGAATACTGGCTCATTAGGATTTTGAAGTGTGTCACCATTAGGCTGAAAAATAACTGCGATTGCTGCATCTGCCTAATGAAACAAGACGCAACATAGCGCTGTTTTAAAAGCATGCAACGGTTTTGATAAATTTCGACGTTGGTGGGATACACGATGACCGTGAATCGTTAAAATGTTCAAAACTGAGTGCTTACTTAATTTCACAGAAACATCCAAATGCCTTTCTCTTTAATAAATATACTTAGATATCAATAAAAATTGCTCTTAATGGAGAGAGAGAGAGAGAGAGAGAGAGAGAGAGAGAGAGAGAGAGAGAGAGAGAGTGTGTGTAGTGAACTCAAAACAAAAAGTAGGCTAAATACCAAATTTCTTGCCTTAAACTGCCGTTTAAGTTTGCAAGTTTCACGAAATCTCCAAATAACTTTACACATAGAAATATTTTATCACCTTCTATTGCTTTCTCTACCATCTATTATAATAAGAGCGGAATTAATTATATATATATATATATAAAACATTTATATAAATATAATTTTTTTATCTTTTGCTTAAAAAATAAAGTAGGAAACGAACTTATAGTTATTCTACACAAAGTGCAATACAGTATCAATAATTATATTAAAACCATAAATAAAAAGTTATACCTATAGAGCAGAGGATGTATTGTATTCCAGGCAAAAATTCTGTGGTAGATTTCACTGGAAATTCTCTAACCCCAAACTATGCCTTACCTTGAAAAAATGCCTTATGTTTTATTTTCTCAAAAATGGCTCTAACAAAGTTCATTAAAATATTACATATTTGGAATACCTATATGAACTGAATGTATACCTCAAATACATTCCAATTTTAGCTGCTTTCGAAAGATTTCATGTCGTATGTGTACATTTCCCAAACATCTGAGGAAAAATGCTTGAAAGTTTGCAATTCGTTTTCTTGCCTTTGCAAGAGTCCGGCCACGACTAAACATTGACGGCTGTTTCCGCGTATTTTATGTGACAGAGCGCATTTTGCTTAATTTAAAATCATTCCTAATGTCTGGTGATAAATGTTACATAGATATAAAAATAACCTTTTATATAGATACTTTAATGTGTAATTGATATATGTGAATTTGCGATGGGTAGAGAATTGTCTGTAAATAGCCATGAAGTCGTCTTCATTCTCAATATACCTATAGATAGGAAATAAAGGACGTAAGCTTGCTGCAGTAGAAACGCAGATACAATTTGACAAGTAATCTTAATTTCAAAATTGTAGGTTTCATTCTTATCAATACTTTACAGTCGCTTCTGAACATTACTGTCACACAATGTTTTATTTAATAACCATTTCACTCTTCTCTCAGCAGCACATCGCATGTAACAAGAGTGCTCTTTGCATGCCTAAGTGAATTGGTTTCTATGTAAAACAATTCATGTGAGAAATTTAAGCTGAGCGCAAATTAATACAAGCTGCCTTTTTTTTTATAAGTATTTTAGGTCGCAGAACTAGGTTTTTAAACACAATATTACAGCAATAAAATACATTAAACATACAGTGCAATAATGGAACAACAAAGACTTTTGCTAGAACATATGAGGAATATTGCATAGATAATTAACAATAGTATGACAACATTAAGGGATACAAAGTAAAGTGTTACAAGTGATTTATGCATAGCAATGTGTTTAAAATAACAATAACATTAAGAACTTTGAATTATTCAGCGCTGTGGTAATTTCTGATATTCTGTGTTTCTTCCTAAAAGTGCTGTATGTTGTGCATTCTGTAAGGATGTGATTTACTATTTGGAGTGTTCTACAGGAGCTGCATACTGGCGGCTTTTCTTTGGATATCAGATAGGAGTGGGGTAGCTTGGTGTGTCCAATTTTTAATCTTGTCAATAAAACTTGATTTCTTCTTTGTAGCTTATAAATAGATGGCATGTATTCGTATAAAAGTTCATTGCCATTTTCCTGCAGTTTGTGTCCAAAGCTTCTAATATCCTTACTTGTGAGTGACAGTAAATCTCTGTAGGAATATGGATGTTTTCAATTCAGGAGTTTTGTATGATTTTCTTTTCTGCAAGGTTCGTTATCAGTTATGTCACAATGTGAAGGTATCCATGAAACGATAATTTCTCTGTGTTTTCATGAATGTATCAGGATCTGAATGTCCTGTATTATCTGTTGTCCTTGGCAGAAGCGATCTTGTTTATAACTGTTGGAAAATGCTTTCACAATCGTCGCACATCGAATTTCGGAAAAAGTAAAAGTGAATTATTTTTGTTGTTGGAACATTGCTTTCATTGTCCAAATACTGCGTTGTGCACACGTGCTTGTGGCCAGGCACCTGCGCTACATTCACGTACATTATTATTATTGTTATTGTTTACTTTCGGAATGGAACGTAGCCACAATCCATTGTTCATTTGGGTACGAAAAGTAAAATAGTTTGATAAAATGTATTGCTACGATTTATAATTTACCACACGCTGTAGAAAGTGGATGATCCTTTTTTCTATTTTCTAATTTAAAATTAAAAGCATCAGCAATTCTAAATTTTCCTTAATCCTTTATAACTTCGAATGAGAATTCTGAAGGGGAATTCTGAATGAACTCGTAAATTATTATTATTATTATTATTATTATTATTATTTATTTATTTATTTATTCATTCATTCATTCTTTAATTAATTCATTCATTCATTCATTCATTCATTCATTCATTCATTCATTCATTCTATAGTTTCATTGTACTACGTTTCCTCCAGCACAGTAATATATGTAGTTAGCTATGCATACTTTTGCTTTAGAACATATTACAATGTGTCAAATCACTTTTGGAACAAACAGAACGCTTCTGTCATAAACAAAAGGGGTTTTGATAAAATCAGTTTTCTTATAGGTCTGCTTCAATATATCGAATAAAAAATGTACAATGATACTATCGTACAGTGTACCGACTAGTTATTCTACAAATTATTCATAACAATGTGTTTTTCTGCCAAATACGAAATGAACGTTTCAATACACGTGTTGCAACAATAGAGTGCAGGAGGTTAGGCCTCAGTCAAATGTTTAAAAACAGATCGCTCCAAATTGGCCTTGATATTACATATGCCTTGCGCTAGCTAAATGACAAACGAAGGAACGAATTACATTTCTAAAAGTATGTTTAAAATTCAAAAGAACGAAAATTAATATCTCGTAAACGCCTAATGCTACAAATTGTAATAGTTTAACGATTCTGGAGTAAATTTCCGTCTCTCTCTTATAGTCTTAGTTACATAACATCGTTTAAAAGTCAATAACAATGCGGATGACTTCACAGACTTTTATAGATAATTTATACACTACAGTTATAGCACAGTTACACTATATTTTATGCCAATACCCCAAACACCTGAGATATTTAGAGCCAACTTGGAGGACTCCCCCCCAAAAAAAAAACCATAAAAACAGTTGCTCCTAAGGGATAGAGACGTAACTTGGGACCCACATTTGGAGGAGAAAAAGTTGATGAAAGTCGTCTTCTTCCTCTGTTTACCCTCCCCCTCTGCTTACATCCCCTAGGACTTACTAACTGGTGCCAGGGGTCAGGTGCCTGAAATTAATCAAAGTGACATAAAGAAATGTATTTAAAAACGTTTAAAAGTAGTTTTCATCATTTTCCAGAAAAAAAAACAGTAATTAAAATAATAATAATAATAATAATAATGCATCGTTGTTAAACGTGTTTAGTTCAGTTATCAACTGATTTATTTCCTAACTTCAGTCGCATCACTCTAAAAACATGTCGGTGTTATAAAGTCGCACGATTTTCTTTAAATTTATTTTCATAGCTAGTCTAAAATTATTCATACGAAACCGTATATAGTAGGTAGAGAAGGTATTGCATTTCACCCAAAAATTCGATACTGAGATTTCTCCGGTAGTGCATGTTCTGATGCCCCCTGAATCCAAAAAAAGCATTTTTAGAAAAAGGTGTGAACTCAACACACTCAAAAACGAAAAGTCGGGTAAGTACCAAACGTGGTATTTAAACGTGGTATTCAGTATCTTCCAAGGATGCGACACGAAGATTTTCAAGAAAATTCTACCACCCCAACTATCCTTTACATGAAACATTTTTCGAAAATTTTGATTTTCTAAAAACTGAATAACGGTTTTGATTAAAATACCATACATTAAAAATGTTTACATGACAAATAACATGTATATCTTAAATTTTCTGGGAATAGCCTTTGAAGTCTTCATTCGGAGGGAATTTTGCGTAATATTGTATAACTGGTGATCTCTTTAAAACACACAATTTATTTCAAGTAAGTAAGCCCTTTTCACATTCAGCTGTTTCTCGCGATTGCATGGAAACGGTATGGAAACAGCATACTTAAACTTGTGACTGTCACTGTTTTCTTTGTATCTATAACGAAATGTGTAATGTAGCTATTTCTGCAATTGTTTATGTGGATTAAAAAGTAGTAGTTATAGAAAAAGGGGGTTGGTAAGAACAGTTTGTATAGTTGCTAACAAAGATAGAGGTAGAGAAAGTCACGTGAATTAATTACAGTAGTTTTTTTTTTTATTTCCAGCTGCACGTCATCAATATTCTCAAGTGGGTGTCACTATAATTATGTTAGTCATGGTGTTGCAAACGCTTTGCGTGGGCTAATGAGAAAGAAAGGAAGTAAACGCTAACATTGGTGTTAAACCATACAACAAAATTACTGCTATAGGACATGTTAAATAAATTGCTACATGACAAGAACCAGTGATGATGTTTGCGTCCCTCGCAGCGTAATGGTAGGGAAATACAGACACACTAGTGCTGATCCCCAACGACAGTCCCTTTGAAATTATATGAGCAATTATGATTAAAAATAATGCAGAGATATTTCAGCAGAGAGCTACTCTATATTAATTAAAATATAAAAACAATTTTACTTAAAGTAATTCAGAATAAATTTTTGCTAAGTTGGACGCATTGGGTGCAAATGATACCCATTGTGCCTCTCAAGTTACATTCTGGTCCTAAGGAGCCTAGGGGCGAGCAGAATTTCGTTAAATGTTTATTTTAATGCGACGTTTGGTGTACGACTTTTCATCTCTGAGTCATGTGCTGGTGCTTTTAATTGTTGTTTATTCATTGCGTTAGGCGAACCTGTCATAAAATCGAAATCTTCTGCTGATTACCCTCCTCTCTGTAGGACATACATCCCCAAGAATGCCTTGGGTCAGTAACCTGTCGAGGAGCAAGCAAACTCTGGATCATAGCATACCCAGGATGGGTAATCAGCCCAATGTCTGGTATGGCGGTGAAGAAGAAAGAAAAGAATTACAGTGATGAAAGGGATGATAGGTAAATTCGTGGATCAAATTATCCAATCCAGAATTTGCCTGCAGACGAACGAAAACCGTGAAACCTTCGGTCAGGTTGGTGGGCGCCATGGGGTTTTAACGTGGGACCTCCCGAATGCGGTCACTCGCGTTACCGATACTTTTATGTTTATGTTTATATTTGCCCATGATACAAAACAGTGTAATTGGATCGTCAAAACAAATTAAAACTGTTAGGGATATAACATTTGAAATACGGGTGTCCGGGTAGCACAGTGGTTTCGCTTCCGGCTCTCGTACTGAAGGTCGAGGATAAACTTCCCGGCTCTGGAGTAGCGATTTTAAGTCGGCCCTTTCCACGCCTTCACCTCTGACTTGCTCATGTGAAGTATCCCCAAGGCCCAATATGGTTCGGAGTCCACGATAAAAGCTGTAGGTCCTCTCATTCCTCCGCCATTTTCATAATTACCCTACCATCGGAAGCAACGGACTCCGCCCGTAGGGTGCTTGTTTGAATGAGGTATCCCCGAAGGTCATAGACCATATATAGGGCGTTAGAAACGACGACTGTGACATTTGAAATACTCGCCAGTGTATAGAATTGCACTTTTATTAGCCAACTAGTCATAGTATGCTTCAGTGCTGTCTTAGATTAAAACGTGGAACGGTAATCTGTTAGCAATTTACAGTCATTACTACAAGTTATTCATAGTTTTACTTAGCCTACTTAGGTGCATTAAAGTTTGTATAATTTATCTACCAGAGGTAAATGGTAGAGTTTAATAAATTTCACTGCTCCAACGAAATGGAAGTGAGTATAGAAAGTCATGCTGCTGTTAACGCCAGATATGTTAACAGTAAATGGATACCTGCTTTGATTATAATGCTACAAACATATTTAAACGTAATTTCCCAGCGTTGCTGAGAGAGGGCAACGTTTCGTGAAGAACTCGGCAGTAAATCAAGGCTGGAGAAAGAATCGTAACCTACCCGAACTCCAGCGCGCCCTGTTGCGCCCGCCTACAATATTATTGATTATCCTGAACCGCGGCGGGCTGTAGCATGGTGAGGGAGGTCACCGTGCGCGTCATCACTCGACCTTGACGTGAGGGGGTTAGAATTAGAGCAGGGCGGGGTTGATGCCCAGGCTCCTTACTTGACACTTGTTGTGCCTTGCTCAAGGGCCCTCAGCTGCCTTACAAATTAACTCGTCGCTTTTGTCTTCTGCTGCACTGCTTGATCATGGCTGGCTATTGTGTTTACATTACTGCTCACAGGTTTAATAAGTCTGTTGACCAAACGCAGTTGTGCTACGTCATTTCAGCTTTATAGTCATTAGTGCCGGCCGTCCTAGTTGTCAGTTACCAGTTGTTTCCTACTTGAAAGACGACAGGCGTAGCCAAATGTCCTCAGCGTTTTTCACGATATCTCGCCAAAGGAGATTTGGTTCAATAAGCCGTTCCAAAATGTTACTGTGCTCGGCAAAGCTTGAAGGTCTATCTGAAAAGTTTGCATGAGGAATTACAGAATAGCTTTTCCCAAGGTTAAACCTGGTGCACACTTTCCCGGGAACGAAAACGACCAGACCTAAAATAAAAGCTCGCTTTTTTCAGAGTTTACAATTAACTATAGGTAAGGGAAACTTAAAAATTGTCATAAAAATTATTAGAAGAAAATAATTTTGACACATCTTTTGCTTATTAAATTAATGAACAATTACCCGCAAAGTTTTACTAAACTGTAAATAAACACATCTTTTCTTGGATATCCTCCATTCTTTAATCTCCTAAAATAAGCATTTTAAAGAAACGATCATTATTGTATCAATTTTTGCCCTGCAGGTACTTCTGTTTGTTTAATATGGTGCACTGAAAATCTATACAAAATATTAAATGTAAATCTTAAATACCCAATGAGAAAAAGTACCTTTTGTTCCGAACTTTCAGCCGAGATTATGTTGGTTCTTAACCTAAATTCTTGCATAGTCAGGATGTTGTAACTAGCATGATAATGGAAAACTACCACAATTACTCTGCCAAATTTCAAGCTGAAAATTCCATTAGTTTAAAACCTGTAGCCATTTCAATATTATTGTGTATTTTGATCCACGTGCCCCTTTAAGAGCGGCGTGCAACAACCGTACACCTGCTAGTCGTATCTTTCATCGCATTGTTGACGTGCTTTTGAGGTTAAAGCAAGGTGCATAAATAAAGTGTTCAGAAAATAAAAGGCAATTCTTCGTCACTTTCGCAGATTTCCTACACATCGTGGGTGTTATTGACTGCACGCATGTTCCTATTCTGTGCCTATCTGGTGAACCTAGTGAAATTTTCCGAAATCGAAAAGGGTATTTCTCCATTAACACGCAGTGATCAGCAAGTCAAATATGAAGACCAGGAATATTGTTCCAAATAATTACAAGCAGCTTTTCAGCATTCCCATTGCTCGAGACATTCGAACACTGGTCCGTCTCGACCTTGCAGGCATTTCTCTTCCGTATCTTTACATAATGCTTTTTGCACTCTGTAGTGCTTAAATGGTTTTCCATTATCTCTACCAACAAACATTTATCTCTTTCGTTGACGTTTTCACTCCTTTTCCTATCGTACATAACCTTATTCATGATCGCTTCAAGTAAATCGCGCATACAAAACAATACTATACGGTAGTAATGAGCTCTTACTTCCGTACTCCTAACCAAAAGAGTAATTTAGCTTTCCAACGTTACTTCCGGAGTAAATTGCTCCAAAAGTACAGACTTCTTTAGTAAACGTTATTTCCGAAGTAATTTACTCCAACATGGTGCACTCTGCTCTAGTCCATAGGAGATGATGTCTTTCTCTAGAATTGCTTCAGAGTTATAGATTCTTGGGTAAGTCAGGTAAATATTCCTTTACTGGTGCCATGCCTTTCATAGTGTTCTCTCTTTTAATTTTATGGGAAATATCGCATATATTGAACAAATTCAAGTTTGTTTTCTTATTTCACGTGGCATGGTTATTTTGTCTGTAAGGTATTATGCATACGCTATATGTTAGGGATGCTTACTTATCTACTTGTTGTATATTGATTGCTATCTGCGCTTCATTTCAGCAACTGGATTGGCGGTTCCCATTGCAAGATATCCCATTCTGAATGTTTTTCTTCCTACAATAATAATTGCTGCTTTTTCTTTTCTTTTTGTGTAGCCTTCTACTTTCTTAGGAAAGGATGATCTAATGGATTGAGAGTGGGAGATTTTATAGCCACCTATCACTCCTTGCTTTCTTGAAAAGATGTGCAGCACGACTGGCTCAACTTCTTGATTGAGAAAGCAATTTCTTGATTGAGAAAGCAATTTCTTGATTGAGAAAGCAATTTCTTGATTGCCTCTCACATTTCACCTGAAGATAGGTTTTGCTTGAATACTTTGATTTTGATCCATACTTTTAGAAAGTGGTACCGTCTCCAGGGTGACGAAATCATCTCGTATCCGGTGACGTAGTCGGTAGTACCGGGAAGTATTGGCGAGGTCCATATAGACAACACGCGCTCGCTCCCCCTTGTATCGATCCGCAACACGGTGCTTCCCCAGGTCAAGGTCGTCGGCGTCGCCACGTGGCTACACCTGTCAATGTCACGACCCTTCCGCCTCAAATCAGAGTAATGGATAGCGCGTGGCAGGTGAAAACTGCGGCGCAAGTTTCCCTGTCAAGGCTACCTAGCTTGGGACAGTCCAGGTCTCCGAAGATACCGCGGCACGACGTAGCGTCATAAAGCGGAATGCTTTATTTGTTTTTTATCTAAGGTTTGAGTTGCTTTAATTCATCAAATGGCGCTGCATTTAGGAGACTAAAATGACACAATTCAATTAATATATAATTAAGGAATTCATAACACAAATTTCCGTCTGTATTTTTAAAAGCGTTTGCTTCAACTGTTTGTCTTAATGTTCAGCAGAGATTGAGACTGACACTTAAGTGGGCTGCAAAGTATAGATACAGTGTGCACCATTTAAGGTGAGACTGTACAAGTACAATATCTCCAAAACTGGGCTTTGTAGAAACAACTGTGTATAATAAAAGTTGCTTGATATTATGGGGGAAAGTAAATGCCATTAGTCGTGTTTTGTTTCGAGGACGTTATGTTAGTCATTTTAGAGCCAATTTAATTTTTTAAAATGGGAACCTACAATTAGGGTCAAATTAAATTGACCCCAAAATGACCGTCACAACATTAATGCCATTTACTTACCCTCATTATATCAAGAAACTTTTATCAGACGTCTTTCTACAACGCTTAGTTTCGGAGATATTGTATAGTCTCAACTTAAATGGTCCTCCCTATATACGTGCAAACAACTTATCGTAAGTGCACCAGAAAACCGAGGTCACAGAAAAAAGCAGATCCTTGTGATTTAGGTAGGAAGTACGTAATTACAGTGTCCAGCAGGTGATACCCGGCATCTGAGGCACGTTTATCATAATTTGACTGTACTTTTGTGTTACTGAAGTCGCACAGCCATTCGTCCTAGCAATTCATAACATAAGGATACCCATTATTTTCATAACGAAACCTGGCGGTATTATGAAAAATTGCCGACGACCGTCAATTAAATCTTTCATTTCATTTTATTTATTTATTTTTTGAAGGAAGTTTAATTAACTTAATTTTTGGTTGAAGATATCAGCCTGAACGATTTCAAGCTGCAATTTATTTACTTTTTTACAAGAAGAAAGCAAAAATCATCATATTGTCAATCTCGGTATCAAACTTAATAAACCCTTATTAATTAATAATCTTCTGATATTATTTCCTTGCTTACCAGTATAGTGTAACGTACCAGTCTTTACCAGTGCAAAAACGGAGGTTGACCGTAGAATTCCTCTAGTAACTGAAATTTGTATTCCTTGTGATGGGGATAGTGCATTTCAAAGGAAATATTTAAGGATAAAATGATTAACTAAACATTTAATTTCATTGATTTTATTGTAATATATTTGTTCTGGTCACAGAGGGAGCGCAAAGCTTTACGGGTTTACATTGGCAAAATTCGTGTTGGTTGGCCCATTCCAGTTGGAACAGACCTGTTTAGTTTTAAGATTGAGAAAATTGCTCTCAGGAACTTCAGGAAGAATCGTTAGAATTGAAGAATATCCATTTCTCACGTGAATCTTGATTGCGGACGAGGTAGGTACTGTGTGGGCGGGCACTGAATACAGAGCCAAGATTTAAAGCGTTATGCCACAACAGTTTCAGGTTCGTTTCATTAATTTTGTTTCTACTCTTTTTATTCAACATTTCTGCTGTCTGTTAGTAACACGCAAAATCGCACACGTTCGTGTCAGCATATTTCACCAAACATTTGTGTTAACATACAAAATGAGTGCAGAAATGCAGTGTAACGTAGACGATGTCGATGTATTAGGTGTTTCCCATTAAGAAAGTTTAATAACTCCAAATGTTACCAGTATGAACTAGTGTTATCGAAGATCGATGATATTAAATTTGTGTAGAAGAAAACTTTCAGCGACGAACTTAGTTTCATATTTCTAAGGCCTTCAACGTACGTGGTTGCCACATGCAGGACTACATTGTCGGATTTGTGTCCCAGGTTCAAGTTGCGTATAAAGGTAGAGGCAGGGATAGCAGAAAACTGATGGAAATAAGTTTAATATTGGTCATCTGTAGTGCTAAATTACAGTTTTTTGACAACCATACCCATCTTTGAAGGTTCCTCACTCTGCACATGGCATGAACAAATGTATTATTCCCTTTTGTGCCAGAAAATTATAACTTTTTAAAGGCAGTTTTTACGCATCTTTTAGTGTTTTAACTACTAAACGCTTATGGTACTATTATTAATAATCATTTAGTTGGCTAATAACATTTTAAACGAAATATTAATGTCCCGTTTCTAGCTAAACAGCACTCGTCTTTTAGCTTAAAAATATACATTTGCAGTAGAGCGCGTATCATAAAGTATCCGCGGAAATGTTGGGGAGTTGGAGTAATAGCTCAATGCAGAGTCCGTACAAGCAGCCGTGCTTTCTTGCCACGATTTAGGAACACATGGACATTAAGTTTTATGTATGTAAAAGGAAATAACATACATATCCGCGAACGACGGCGAAAAAGAAATCATGATAGACCAGCTAGCTTTAGGATATGGACACAAGTTTTCGCGCGTACTGAATACCTATAGAACATGCCTACTTTCAAATTAGCCCAAAATTATAGATTAGAAAAATGGAACAATATATCAATGAAGCGCTTGATTTAATGTAGAATTCAATAGTAAACATTTATAATACAGACCTTGTTTTCAGACAGTGCAAACAATAGGGAAACCATATATGGAACGTGTAAACCCTATGATAAATACCATAACACACTGTGACTATAGTTCAGAATTGGAATGATAGCACCGATCAAAATTACCTTATTGCTGTTTCTATTTTGGGGCTACACTAATTTAGGTGTACTTGGTGAAACAAAAGATATCCATAAGATATCTTGATGATGATGATGATGATGATGATGAAAAAATATAGTTTAATGACTTCTATAGAGCAGTAGGCCCCCTGTTCGTTATACCCCGGCATGCTGTGTTTGCGGCACGTTGCTCTCAGTTTAACCGCTCCCTCCGCCTCCCTTTTAAACATTTCCGCGGCGTCACATGTATCTATAATATACGTTTATTATGAAAAAGTATCTGAGTTATGTTTTTTTTATTTTAATTCTGGGCACTGTTGCTGTGTTTAAACCTGCTAAGTGAATTCCGCTGCCTCCAACGTTGCCAGATGATTTTATATGTTGTTAAGCGAAGGCAGCGAAATATATGTCTTATGGAGAGTATACTTAAGTAATTTTTAAGAGGAAATCTTGAATCACAGGCGTTAAACTTTCATTATACTGCTTAACTTTTTTGTCTTATTGCTTAACATTCCTTTTAGCCTCCTATTAATCTTAAAAGCTTCAAAAAGTATACTTGCCATTGATATCAAAGCTCGTGAAACGCACCACAATTGAACTCATATTACGATACTAATGAACATTTTGACACTATTTAAAGGCTACATTTTTAAATCGCTTCCACTCAAGTCTTTATTGCTCTTTAGGAGATGTAACACATCGTGTTTCAATTCTATTTTGGAAACAATTTTCGCATATTACTGTTTCGCGATTTTATTGAAATTGTCTTTCGTAAATAAATATTTTTAATTCAATTCGGTAATGAGAATACCGGTAGTTCATTAGTATTAAAATTTTGGTTTCAGAAGTCTCTGAAGAATTTTGTTTCTCTCGAATTTGATGAAATTAAGAAATAATGGAAGGAAATATAGTACATCGAATTTAACTGAAAGTTTTCATGGAAGTTAGGCTGTTTCAAAAGTCGCTTGACCGAAAAACTGAAAAATGAAAGGCCAAAGAAATAACGATTGTGCAGTTAATATCACTATTACATATTTAAAGCGTTGAAAATTTATGAGAGTTGCTCATAGTGCTTCCCATCTACTTCAGTACATTTTTCACATGTTGTTTAACATTACTATAAAATATAACCTAATGTTTATGCAAATATATGTTATTGTTCATTGCTTCACATTCTTCGATAATTACTCTCAGATGTTGCAAATTTGTAGACCTTTGCGAAAGAGAGATTTTTCAAAATTCCCCACACTAAAATGTCTAATGGTGTTGGATCACATGACCTTTGAGTCTATCAGTTGTAGCACACCATCTGATCTGTTCATAAAAGTTTCTCTTGAGACTTTCCCTCACAGGTAAACTGTAATGTGGCGGAGCCCCATCTTGTTGCCCAATTAAGTTTGCACCTCTCTCAAACATTCTTGATCTTTTTAGCTCAGGTACGTTTAGTAACATTTTCAGGAACGATCTGCCAGTTACAGTGCAGTCGAAACATAATTGTACTCAGACGACTTTTGGGATATCCGGCATATTATAAACTTTTGAAAAATTAGGTTACATAATTTCCCAATTGCACTGAGGCTGAAGTTATTAGCCTCACTCTGTTTTTCTAATTCTGTATACCTACCATTAGCTCTGTCATTCCATAGTTCATTTTTGTTTCTGATAAATAGTTAAAATAATACTATTAGTGTATCAAAGAATAGATTAAATATTTACGTATATGTTGTTGATGCTGTAGTAAACACACTTATGTTTTAATCCCCGCGAACTAAATAATGGTTCATAAAGCAAAATTTGTTACCAGCGTCGCCAATATATCTAGATGCATTGCGCTGAACGCAAACAAGATGAAAAATACATAGGCCGTTAACCAGGCGTGGTATGATGTGAAGCATGACATTGCACGATGGGATCAGAAGTTGAGTTGCATGTTAGAACACGGAGCACCCAATTTCCTGCGTCTCTGAACTGCGCTCAGAAACTGATAGCGTTAATGAAGCATGACGCGAGGAATATCTGGCTACAAAGCGGACCGCAATCTACCAAACGGACATTAATGGCTTCTGCATAACATAGCTCTCTGATTGGCCAAGGTAGCCACTGCAACGCTTGCTTGTCAGATTTACCTTACTTCCACGCAATGATGCATTCTAATCGGATGCGCATATTATGCAGTTCGCAGTGTGCGCACGTGAAGAATCTCAATGTAGAAATGTAATTAAAAACTATAAGTCATGCGTGTTTCCATTTTTTTTTACTATAAAAGAAAGAATATCAGGCAAATTGCGACACTAAAAGGTGCAGACGCATTTGCGCTGTCATTAAGCACTCATTCCATACATTCCCTATGATTTTTTACCAGTAAAACGTACATTAAACACAAATATACACATACAACACACGCGCTCACAAACAAAAGTGTTTCCTTGCTTTGTTCAGCAAGAAATGGCATGTTTGTTCCGGTGTAAATCTATGATATAAAATCCCTCGTGTAGATTCTATTACTGAGGTGGCTGTACTACATGATATTCAAACGCAAATATTGGTACCGCTTATTTTCACCGCTCATTAGGTTCACTGAGTCATGCCTTTGTTTCCGTGCCCAGTTATCTTTTAGAGTCAGTGTGGGACAGTTTCTACCAATAGAAATTTGTTCCTTAACCAACCACTTCTCACGTTTACAATGGGCACATATTAGCTTCTCATGGAGTATGAGTATAATTTCCCCTTCGTATACCTCTTAGTAGTCTACCCATACGAGCTGAGTCTGAACTAAGCATGTCATCGATTCACTCTGTCACATGGCAAGATATTTTTGACGTAAATAGTGTTTAAGGTGCTGAAACTGGTAATAAGTATGGCATAATGCTGATGAAATACCTACAGAGACGATGCCGCGTCAAAATATAGTACGTATACAGGGTGCTCGAACATGACTAACGTTTCGAACAGGAGTCCATATTTATAAATATGCTATTTCCGCGTTGCTACTGCACCTATCAGACCAAATGTAGTAATCTCCCGCTTCAACTATAAGTACGAACAAACGATAGTAATTTAATTGCGACTCATTTCAATTTCTAAGAAACTAACAGTTAGTTTGAAACGAATGTCCAATATAAACGGGGAAAAAATAACAATGATGTTTCGCCTATGCAACTTTAGCATTAGGATCTTGAAATGATCGGTTTAGTATCCCACCCATTAATAATGTTTTGGTACACTCGCTAATCCATATCTGTTGCACCACTTTGCACATCAGACTGCATGCGGGCCCGTTAGAAAAGTCGAGTGCGCGTAAATTTGGCTATGTCGAGTCCACGCAGTTTGGGCAGCCTCAATCTATCCAACTTTACCATATCATCAGCTGCTATCTCGAACAACTGCAAAGGAAAGTTGCACTATCGTGAGGAAACCACATTTCGAGGAATGTTAAAAAGCACTTCTGGGAATCCACAACAGAAGTGGGAAATTTAAATGCTCGATATCAAACTATTGTACCTGTAGTACATTTCATTTCCGGACAATGGTTCCCATTCAAAACTACTCAGCCCGATCTACAAGTCCAAGGAGTTGCTTAAGGAATTCCCGAACGTCCTGTATTTTCTAAACATAGAAATGCACGTATTCTTCCGCAGCCAGATATCTGTCATTTTTGTTTTCATTTTGAAATATTTCCTGTCCTGGCATTTTATTCCTGTTATGGTGCAAAACACTGTTTGGTGTAAGACGTGCTCTGTAAACATTGCATAATGACACTTGCCTTGCGACAAAGCCGTAACTGTAACACTAACCCTACGAGCTTAGAAAGTGGCATATATCTTGTCCTCACCCCACGTATGATAAGGTAGTTGTGTTGTGTCGGCGCCCTATCTGTGCGCTGTCGCCTTGTATTGTTAATGGTCTCACACGGACAGAAGGGAAGCTGTCAGTTCATCTCTTTTGTTCGCTGTGTTTGGATAGATGTGTCCACTGTTTTATCTTTTCCTTTTAAGCCGCCGCGGCCCTCAGCTCGTGTTCAACATGTGTAGTGATGATGCTTGTTGAGTAATATTTAAATATTTCGGACGTCACCTGTTGTGCTGAAATCCTGATTAAATACCGTCCAGGAAGACTTCATTCAAGTCAACCTCATGAGATATTCTCATGAGTGTAACTGTGATATAAGTTCGTTAATGCCACATACGCCACACCTTTCAGACTCCCTGTGTATGGCGAAATTTCTTTGGGAATTGTTTCTACTGGTCAGTATATGTAGGTTAATCTGGTCCTGGCGGTGAAATAATTTGTCAGGAATATCTCAAATGTTTGCCGATCTTTGTCAAATTTAGGCTGCTGCGTACCGTTATAAGCAAAAAACCTTGTGGTTCATCCAGTGCTGTTTTCACCGTAAAGCTGTCACAGTTGTCCAAATAACATTTTACACCTCCTAAGGTATTTTCTGAAATCTCGAGGAATGAAGGATATCGTACGAATAATATCACATAAAGGCTTAGCAAGCTTGTTGGGAATGTGTGAGAAGAACGTGAATGTAGATAGGGCCAGAATGAGGCTTGTTACCATGACCTTACAGCAATTGAGGGCCATTTACCCTTATCTGGCAAAAACGTTCTGCAATTCGAAGATCGGAGTTTAAGAAACTTGCAACTGGAAAAGCAAGGAATATCTGATATTTTAGAAGCAACTGAAATGACTCACTCCTAAATCTGTAAGATTTTCTGCATTAATTGCATGCCTGAGGGTTTGGATGGACTTAAATCCAAAGGCTGTGTCTCAAGTAGACCAAATTGAAATCTAAAAGTTAACACGATACAGTTGTGTATCGTATCTGCTTGAATCATTGAAATATTATATCCATTTTATAAAACAAATTGAACATGTTGTGGCAAATTGTAGTAGAGCACGAAGAATTGAAAAATGAGATCGTCGTAATTAATTCCGTAGTTCACCAGCGGAAATAGTGGTCGCCAAAGTAGACCTGCAGTTGACATTCTTTCAGTTCACATATAGAACGTCATGCAGGTTCAGAGAAAAAGGTTTTCTAGTAATGAGGTTGAGACATACATGGTCCATAGTTAATTTAATGAATATTCATTTATAACTCAAAATCCAAATGCAAACAATAATTAAGTGTCTTTACTGCTACAGTACATTCCGGCAGTTTATTAAATTTGTGTTTTGCGTTAATTTAAACCAAATTAAAAACTAAAATAAACGTCTCTGGTACGTTACTTCAAATACAAGTGAATGTTTCCACAACGCTGCTGTGGATGTCCTTTCAAAATTAACGTACGCAAATCGCCGTTTAGTTTTCTTGGGCCCATCCCTTCTTTTACTTTAGACTACTAATACTGCAGCCAGAATGTAGTCTAATAAATCATAGACTTTCATATTCAGTAACGTTAGGTTGTTTAACCAACTATAGCTGAAAACAGCAACAATTTTTAATGGCACAGTTGTATACGATATGCTCAAAGAGCTTGAAAACCAGTTATCGTTCTAAAAAAATCGGGTTGAAAAGGTTCGAAGTGCAGATATAGCGTTGCAAATGAAAGGGCTTCCAGGAGATGCGGCATGTTTTTTATTTCCACTTATCTGAAAATACGAATCGTGATAAAATACTAAATATTGGGTATAATTTCAGTCTGTGGTTGTATTTTTACTTTTAGAGTGCTAAAGGAAGGACAGTTCAAAGGGTGCTGAGCATTATATTGGAAATAGATAGCTTTTGCAGATATGTTACGTCCCGCAGATACATCAAAGACACGATGACGTATTCACTGTTATTTTTTTTCAACATGGGATATTAACCACGCGATCACGTTCTATTTATGCCTTCTGTGAGCGTATAAGCCTTTTGTGGACATACTGTTGCAAATTTTCACGTTTCTCCAGCAGCAATAAGAAATATCCAACAGATTATAGATAAATCAAAAGTTACAGCCAATAATTTGAAGACGAAATAATATATTAAGTATAATTATTGCAGACTACCTCTGTGGTCGATTGCTCACCATTCTGACTTCTCAACCCAGAAGTCCCAGGTTCGAATACCATCTGGAGCGGTAAAATTTTCTTTATCCATTCCTTATCCTCATTAGACTCTGGTAGTATGAATGCGGGATGAATGTTTGTGTTCAGTGTAAAGATTAATAAAACCAGCGTTAAGAAATCCTATAGTTCAGAGAACAAGAACACCATCAGTAAGTTGTCTTTGAAGTCAAAACCCCCGATATGACCATACGAGATAAAGAAGTCTATACTAATGGGGAGAAAATAGCAGTAAATATTATTGATCCAGAATTTCGCAGTTTTCTAAATTATGCCTGTTGTGAGTTAATATGTACATTGTATAGCATAATCATCCACTTCCTTCTGCTGTCTGAGGGATAATAAGAGATGCATGCCATCCACTGGTGATTTGTTTGTTTATACATGCGCATTCTCTTCCCATCCGCTCTCACGGTGTTAAATCTGTAGTGACGTATACTTCTCAATTTAAGATGGAATAATTCATATCTGTAGCAAAATATTGCGACTCCGCTGAGGTCGTCATGTGTTTAGAGTTAAATTTAATTAATTCTGTGCCGCTACAGCCCGCGACCTGCCAACCCGACTGCTGGTCTTACGCCCACGTACGCACGACAAAGGTGGGAGATCATCCAACCGATACGGAGAGGTGATGTGGCCAGCAGTTTAGAATTAAAACCGTGAGATTAACCAATGTTTTGCCGGTAATTCCATTTTATCTTCTGAAGAATGTGCAACCCTACCAACCTTTTTAGTGCTCATTCTGTTAGGTTTCCTAGCTGCCTAAATTCAGTAAAGGTAAATATGGAGGACTTGAAGCTGACGTTCATGATGTGAATATCTCAAGATCGTTGAAGCTATTTTTGAGAGTGCAAAAAATAACATTCATCGCAATGTTTTGTTTGTTGTGGTGGGAATTATCTGTAGATCTTAGTTTCACTTCCTTTGAAGCTGATTGAACTAAAAACACAGTTTGGTATTCTTTCGCACTTTTCATTCTTGAATTAGGATATTCATGTAGAACAAACCAGCCCTTTGGGTAAAATGCAATGACTTAAGAAAGGAAGAGAATAACATAAGTATAGGTATTTTTACAATTAAAAATCCACAGATAAATCCAAATTTTAGTATGTGGTAAATTATTATTATTCAGAATGCTCTTAAAGCTCATTAAAATTTTTATTCTACAGCAAAGCACATATGATTTACCAATTTTTAAGACTTTCTCTGGTTTATTCCTGTTCACTACAATCTAGGTTAGGTCCTTTCGGATTGTTCAAAATCTGAACTTTATAGGATTCAAAGCACGTTTTATCATACCAATATACAATCTTTCTAATAAATTTGTAGCATAACGTTCAGATTATAAATGTACTTTACAGTGCATTTATTAAATATTGAATTAATATAATTAA
This sequence comes from Deroplatys truncata, assembly GCA_030765065.1. NCBI lineage: Eukaryota > Metazoa > Arthropoda > Insecta > Mantodea > Mantidae > Deroplatys > Deroplatys truncata. The sequence goes on from CM060981.1 coordinate 136,958,256, forward strand.
TAAAATGCGTATCTTGAATAAAGACGATATTTGTAAGATCTTGCAAACATCAGCAGACTTATTCATGCAGTAGGATTATCATTATCAACGTCATCCTTGTGAAATACTATTTACTCCCTCTGCCATATACCTACAATAGTTTAGAGGAAATATTGTATCCCACCTAAAAATGTGATTCCGAGATTTCACAAGAAATACATGTTTGAGCTTCCCACCTGAATTTAAGAAAAGGCATTTTTAGAAAAAAGATTCGTGTGTATCTGTTTTCCTGTACATATCTGTGAACAGCATAACTCTAAAACGAAATGTCGGATAAATACCAAACTTGCAGCATCTCGCAAAGATGAAACACGAAGATTTTCACTGAAATCTCCCACCCCAAACTATCATTTACATGAAACTTATTTCCAAATTTGAAATTTTCTAAAAATGGGTGTTTTCTAAAAATTTGATTAAAATGCGGTGTATTTAAGATATTTACACCGACAAAATTTGTATCTTGAATTTTCTGGGAATAGCCTATTCAGAAAATTCAAGATATACATTTTATTTGTCATGTAAATATCTTTAATATATGGTATTTTAACAAAAATCGTTGGAGCCATTTTTTAGAAAATGAAAAGTTTCGAAAAATATTCTATTAAGGGTAGTTTAGGTTGGGGATTTTCTTCAAAATCTTCGTGTCGTATCCTTGGAAGATATTGAAATTAAATACCAAGTTTGGTGTTTATCTGACTTTTCGTTTTAGAATTATGCTTTCTTAGACATACACGCACGCGCGCGCGCACGTTTCCTTTTTCTAAAAAATGTCCTTTTTGCATCCAGGGAACCTCAAAACCTGTATTCCTGGTGAAATCTTAGTATCGAATTTTTGGGTGGAATGCATTACCTTCTCTACCTACTAGGTACGTGTAAAGAAAGTAAAAATACATTTTTTTTGTATTCAGGGGCTTCAAAACATGTATTTCCGGTGAAATCTGCGTGTCGAATTTTTTTAATACTTTTTCTCTACCCACTAGTAAGCGGTAGTAGAGTAGTAGAGAAAGTAATAAACGATAGTTGGTAGAGAAAGTAATGCGAGTTTAATATTTTGTTTTTCTTTCCTTCTAATGATGTTCTCTTGCATAGCGTTTCAGCGGCGCAAAAAGAATTGCGGCTTCCGTCGTCACAATTGACGTCACAGGGACGTACTGCGCATGCTGCCCTATGCAACCTGTTGAAGAGGAGTTGCAGGGGATGGTGAGGGTGGGGTACAACAAACAACACACTGTGAGCTAACTTCTGGAATAATCTGTAGTGGTGTAATCTGGAGTTTTGTAGTAGGCGCGGAAACGAAAAATTGATACAGATATAGTGAAGAGAAAGTGCCAACTAGAAAAGTGATAATTTGCTATCACAGGGAACTAAAAAGATTAATGAATGGTGGCTGAGATGAAAGTATCAAAGCACTTTCTATAAAGAGAAATATATCTGACAATAAAACGTTCAAGAATCTAACTTCATCCTAGAATCTTTGAAGAGTGGAGATTTTAACGTTATGTAAGACCATATTATGGATTATAATATTCTCTGGACTAGTATATGCACTACATTTAGTTCTCTTAAGTCAAAACTTTTTTTATCTATTGGTTGAGAGAAGTTTATAATGTATTTTTAATAGTCTTAATACAGCAATGCTTCCCGAACTGTGTTCCGCGGAATATTAGTACTCCGTAAGGCGCATGTAGGCGTTCCGCGATGACCTCAGTGGTCTTGGTGGCACTACAGTTGAAATTACTTCAGGTATCTTCTAATAGGTCGTCTTAGTAAAACAGTTTTCATTAAGTTAACAACTTGAGTGTGCTATTAAAATTTATTTTACGTTATCGCAAATAAAGTTAAGATTTATTACTCTAAGTATGAGTGATATGTATACCCGTAAACGAAAGGCTTTCTATGGCCAGGGATGTTTGTGGAACTCTGTACAACATTGTTTAAAGTTGAAAATCTATAGACTCAGGGTTTAATCAAACTAACGAACCTTCAGGTTGAAGTTTGCGCGGAGGCCCGGGAACCCCCCCCCCCCCCTCACCCAACGTATAAAAGCAATACTACTCGGAATCTCCACAAAGGTAATATCCGGAGAGGAACCTCGTTGACGAATCTTCAAAAACCTGTTTCAGGATATAGTTTACTGAACCATAGACGGAATGTGGATATCAGGGGGGTCTGAAAGTACTTTGTATCTTTGAAGTAATAGAAAATATATACATAAGGGTAACATGAACATATACTTAGAATGGTTCAACCCGCTTAGCCCAGATATTGTATTACCATTGCATATAGGAGAAGTGTGATTTCTCCCGTTTGCCGCCGTAAGCCAAGGGAAGGAAGTGATAAGTCTCTCGAAACAATAGCAGCACATTCGCTTGTGACGGCGGCTATGCTGGTTTAACCATCATTACTAGGCGTGCTAATTACTTTGTAACGCGCAACCGAGCAAATGCTTAGGTTTGTGACAAATGTCAGTCAGCTTACTTCTCTTCAGATTGCATCTGTTATTTAGTACAGGTTGTTTTATGTGCGAAACATCTGCATAACCATTACTTGCGTGAATACAGTGCATTAATTACAATATATCCCTGGTTGCAGGTTTCGTTATTTAATGTAATACAAGTGCACCCAAGAGTAGTATTTTCTTAAAGTGCAAAAAGGTCGTCCCTAGGAAAGACAGAAGACTTGCTCATAACTATTGTGTCTGATATTAACTTTTCCACCAATTGTTTAATAAAAGTTAATGCCTGTGTAGTAAACGGAGAAACAGTAGAAATACTAAGACAAAGTTGGAAACCAAAGCCAGTTTCAGTTTCGCACATATTATTTCCTAATTTTCCAATAATTTTTCAAAGGCAATTAAGAAACTTATGTCTCCAGTGAAAAGATACGCATTGCTGGTAGACAAAATTGCACTTAGCAATATTCCCTCTATGAATGCAGTCAACAATGTAATTGAATTTGATTATAGTAGTTAATGGAACTTGGAACTGAAAAAGATGCCATGGAACTGATCGTTGTTATGAATAAATTAAAGCATCAGAAAATAAGTTTGATTAGCACACAGTATAAATTTAAAATTACCAAAGTCAAATAAATTTTATGGAGATAACATTGCAGATGCAAAGCACCGTTTTAACACTTAACACCTTAAGACGGTCTGCATCTTTTCGAAAAAAAAAAAAATAAAATCATAATAGACACACTGTTGAGGTCAGTGTTAAAAGATAAAAAAGGGAGGAGGCATGATGATGAATTCTCTGTTTTTGAAAATGAAATCTAAGGGTTACAGACACTGTTTAAGCCATGATTTGCTTCCGCTGTCTTAGGAAGCTCACTTAAGAAAATTAGTAAAGAATCTTAAATGTCCTTATAGCATGAACTACCATGCTATTTAATGCAATAGATTTTTTTTATTTAAAAGAACAGACCGTAAGTATTGAAGTGATAATTTTCGATGAAGTTAAACTTAGGCAAGAAGTGTAGTTTAACCCAAATACACTTGTGGTGATCAACTACTGTAGATGCACCTACACATGCTTCAGTCTATCTAGTATCTGCAAAGCTTGCTTTATCTAAAGGTGGAAATTATGAATATAAATCTGAATCTCCTCTTACCCCTTTTGTAAACAAATTGCGTTGGTTTACAAAATCAACTAAAAATAAAAATTGAAGTAAGAACAAAAATTAAGACAAAATTGAGATTGTTAGCAGCTAAATTCATATTATATATTGGAAAAAAACATATAATGAACATAACTGAAATTACTGATGGAAAAGAATGATTTATGATTTAGTATACCACCGGCACACTGTGCAAGCTGTGTTCCACTCTTCTCCACGCCAAATCAACCAAAATGTGCCTGCTTCTCTAATACTTTAAGGAATTTGATTCTAGCAAGAGCCTTATGCACCAAGAAGTGCTTACGATATTCTAGTATGTGTGGAAAAGTTGTCTCTAAAGATCGTGAGCAAACAGCTTGTAGCAGATTGGTTTTATAATGCCTGGATGGCTTAAATGCGACTCAAGTGAAGTGGCCGCAGCTAGGTTGTTATGAAGAACATGTGATGTGTCTTCTGCCTAAACTTATATTTATTTCTTTAGGTGTTGAAATGCAAATTTTTCTTCCTCGCTAAAGAAATAAGGAAGGAGATCAGTTCGAAGGCAGAATAATATTCTTGGAAATACTTAAAACATTTCCAGCAGCTGAAGTCTTCAAAAACGTAAGTTACTGTTTTATAATACGTAATAAGTAGCGCCTGCATGGTTTCGTTCCGTCGCAAGCAGCAGCGGTGCCATTCTAAGCGATGGACTACTGCAACTTAGGAGAGCGCAAACTTCTCCTTCCATACGCAATGGTATAACTATAAACCCCAATAAAGACGAAGTGTAGGCCTACCAAGAAGACGACGATGGCATGACCAGTATAATTAACACTTATGTGGAGAGGGAACAGGTCATATGGCCTAAACCCTATTGTTATTGATGATTTTAGGTTACCTTGCAATCTCCAAAATATCCTTAAATATTAAACTTTTGTGAGTTATAGATTATAGTAAGATAAACACTTGTATGCTTTAATTTTATTGTTAAATACTTGGATAGAATTTAAACATTGGTAAGATGTATAATTTCTAGCTGTAGTAAATTAAAAAAAAATATAAAATTATAGCAGAAATATAAACTAATTATTTGCAATTCCTTAACACCGCATAACCATTATTTACAAATTCATACAATAAAAATACGCGTTTCGTTTCCACGGAAAGGTAGACTCCAGATACTGAAATTAATTTTCCCAGCTGCTAATGGAGATTTACAGAATATGGATTTAAACTATATTTCATTACATACTCCTGTGGCTGCAGAATAGTAAACCACGGAAGTTGTCCCCAAAATTGGAAACGCCAATTAAAAAAAGTGACATGTTACATTCTAATGCCCTCCTCTGTGCACTAACGTATACTTTTCTCTCCTGGAGGCTTCTTACTAAAGCTTCTTTTTATACCTGTTTAATGTTAATCGAAGTGTTTGTAGAAATGGATTGCTTACACAAGTTGTTATAGGTGCCAGGGGATTACAGGAGCCTAAATCGGTAGTCAAAGCGTTAAAAAGCTAGTCGCTATATGCCAGCTTTGAAACTCCACACTTTCACATATGATAAATGAATGGTACTTTAATATTAAAAAAAAAGTGAAAAAATATTTTTAATATAGAGTCAACTGAAAAATTCAACGCCACAGCCGGGATTTGAACACGGTTTTCCCGCCCTCCGTGCGGTTGCTCTAACCATTGAGCTACTGTGACAACATGCCGGTGGGGCATTGAATTCCCCAATTGACTCAAGTTGTTTTCCCAGACATACCTACCAAGGCATCTCCCTCGAGATGACAAACTTAGCGGCGACCTGCTTATTGCAAGTACTTCAGTGCTGGGTGCTTATATATTATTATTAAGGGTTTTAATTATTTTGTTGTTATTATTATATAAATTAATTATACTTTTAATAGACCTTAGCCTGGTCTTAGGCAAGTTTTTAATATAGAGTCAACTGAAAAATTAAACGCCACAGCCGGGATTTGAACACGGTTCTCCCGCTCTCCGTGCGGTTGCTCTAACCATTGAGCTACTGTGACAAAAAATATATTGGAAAATTCAATCGAAGAGTAACGAATATCTTGGAAACTGTTAATGTCACAAAAAATTGACATGTATTGTGTGTTTCACGAGATATACGTTTCTTTTTGCTGCAGTAGTGTAGTGTAATGTAATTTGAGGGACGTTAGTAATTCAGAGCTCTTCACACCTACCATTAGAAGTATTTTGTGCTGTTCCTTATGCACAATAGAAGATCTCATGGACACAAATTACTCATGCTCATAGCAGGATTCGAACCCGCGTCTTTTGTGCTGCAGAGTGTCGAAACGAGATGCTCCAGTGACCGCGGCTACACGGGGCTCCTCTTTGTCCAGTAAGCTTTTGTTTAATTCATTGGATTATAAGTTTCACGAAAGTACCTATACGAAATTCTTTCAGAAAGAAGAGAACTTCATATGGTATTCAACAAAAATTCACTTTTATTAACCATGCAAATATCTTAAACATTTAATTGTTTTAATCATAACCTTTAGAGCGTTTTTCTTTTTTCGAGAAATAGAAAATAAGGAAATATTTACTGTAAAGGATAGTTCGCAGGTGGAAGAATTCCTTTAAAATCTTGGTGTCCTATCTTTGGAAGATGCTGAACTTAGTTATTGAGTTTATCTGTTTACACAACATCCACACACACAGAAGCATTTCTAAAAATTCTTGTTTAGCGTAGGGACCTCAAAACTTGTATGTGATCAAATGTGTGTAACGATTTTTTTTGGGTGGAATGCAAAACTTGCTCTACTACTATGGTAGGAGTACTATGCTGGAGTAAGAAAAAAAGAATACTGACGGCAGTCTGTACCTACAGCGGTCTCCTGCTGAAATTGTAGACATTTTTTAAAAAATCCATTTTTGGATTCGCTTTAGCAATGGATAGTTAGCTATAACGCAAAATGGAAATAAAGATAATTTTAATCTCTTTAGCATTTTTTGGGTTTCCATGTGCTCATAAAATGCGTGCCGCGTCTTTTTGAGTTGTGTTTAGAAAGAATTTATAGGTATAAAATACTTTCGTGTAAGTTTCAGGTAATTAAATTACAAATATTTTGCTGAAGTAAAACACCAGTTTTATTACTGAATAAAAACTCTAATGGGATTCTGCATATTCCTTTTCTCTTAAAAGGGAGCGACAAACAAGTTGGTAAATGGAAAAGGTATAAAAGGGGATTATTGCCATTGCCTGTCACAGTTCCATTAAGGTGATAGGTATAACAATGCTTGCGTAAGGCGACCACACGTAGTGCTGCAAAAGAGAAACTGGATCATGGTTACAAAACCTCGCTTTTGCTTTCCTTCCTTTAAAATTCCACACGCTGTCCATTAAGAGAAACCCGCACGCAGGTTACACTTTAAATCCTTAATCGGCGCCTCTGGTATTACGTTTACTGACCTCTTAGGACATTGGCGCTCGTGCTGGTGAAATTTGTACTCAAGAAGGTAGATCTGTTAGTCTCGGATAGCACCTTTCACAACCGTCTAAGACAAGCAAGTTTGCCCGAAGTGGGTTCTGGTAATGATTCTTTCCGTGTGTTCTGGACAGGTCGTGCATTTATAAGCACAGTTGCACAGTGTACTTATATGCATCGCAGCGAAATTTGGTAAAAGTTGACAAACTGGATAGCTATAGTAGCGTAAACTGTAGAACCATCATCTGCATGTAAGTTTGTAATCTAAACCAGTGTACCTGGCTTTCCCCATCACATTGCGCATCTCTCAAAGAAAGCGGTACAGCAGTCTCCCTTCTCAAACATAAATAGTACTAATTACTTTAACTTAATGTTAAACTTGCAAATTATTCATGCGTTCAGATTTTAAACTATGGATTTATTGGAGTTCCTACCTCTTAATATCACTCATGCGTTTCCTTTGTCCTGCGCCGTGGCTAGAGTATGGAGCTCTGGTTCCCGACCAAGGAATACGCCTGGGTTCGTTCCTGCCCATAGGGGTGTAGATTCAAGTCCCGGATATATGACCGGTGTCCACTCAGCATCGTGAGGAAAGCGAGGAACTGCGATAGGCAGCGATCCTGGCCCACGTATGCTAACATTCTGGCTGGGGGAGGATACTGGCCACATCACCTCCCGTATAGGCGGAATGATCGCCTCCCTCCGCTGTGCGTACGCGGTGGTGAGTCCGGCAGTCGGGTTGGCAGGTCAAAGCCCTTCATGTGCTGTAGTGCCACGGGTTTTTTTTATCATGCATTTTTTTTTCTTTCCACAGTCAAAAGAATGCCAGAAAAAGCTGGCTCTAAAGCTTAGTAAATATATTGCATCTTGTTTTATACAAACCTTCTAATTCCATAGCCAAGAAGTTAAGAGTATTCATCTTAAGTGTCTGCACACCTTTTTATGTATTGGAATTCATTTCAAGCCCATTGATGATCAACAGGACATTAACTTATTATTACATGTTTAAATCCTGTAATGACATAGCAAAGATCTGGCTGCTTTTTAAAAAGCTTAAATATGTTATATCTTACGTGCAATTGTGAACAAACCTATGGTTTTAAAAACGTCCTATACCTAAAGCAACAAAAGGAATCGCATTAAATATCATGAGGAATCTGCCTCTTTGAATTGAGCCGTTTTGGGTTTATTTAGGAAACGTAGTGTTTAATTTCATTAACACTTTTTTTTATCCAGTTGGTAGCCGCAGGCTTGTACGTTGTGATTATATTACATGCAACTCAAGAAAATATCATTCACTCCTTGCAGACGTTCATACCATAGGAACAAACATTCAAGTGCTTGCAGTATCTTTAAGTTTGGTCTGGATCCATTTGGAGTTGTGCCTATTAAAACTACACGAGTCTAAGTGAATTATACTTAGCGTTTGTAGAAGGGTTCCGTGCCGTTAGATATCGATTCCCACTATTTACTATTTATTTTGTTTACTAACATACCCGTTAGTTACCACAACTGGAAAGTGACGACAAATTAAAAGGAAAACCCACAAGGAAAAGACTGAGATTTCGACCCGAAATGTATGGTTAAGAATAGTTTCCTTCTAGAGATGGAGTCGTCCTCCGTGGTTTGGTGGTTACCATGCTAGCCGCTACTTCCCCGAGTTCGCGGGTTCAAACCCGGCGGAGGGCGATGAATTTTTTCGGGCGTAAAAATCCTTAACATTACTTCATTCAGAAGGGAAATAAAGCCGGTGGTCCCGTGTCGTAGATTTACGACACGTACCTCAAGCCTGATAAAGAGGCCTCTGAGCAAAATTACCGGTCTTTCACGCCCAATATAGAATGGGACGCTAAGGACCACAGCAGTTCAAGAGCGTCCATAAATAAAACTCACTTCAATTCCTAGAGATGGTACAAATTTGAAGCAGCCATTTATGTAGAAACAAAGAGGAGACCAAACAAAAACTTGCTATACTTGGAATATTACAATTAAACCACCATTTGGAATAAAATAATCAGAAAAAGTTGCGAAAACATGTGCAAACGAACCTGTCGTCATGGACACTTTCATTAAGACGTTTCGTTCTAGTTTTTCAAGGCATGAAGATCACGGTAAAAAGATCGTGCACAGGTGCGTGTGTGATATGTAATGTCTATGGTAAACATAATTGAAACGAAACCAGGTCAAAATAACTTGGATTAGTGGACTTTTTTAAAGCCTATTTTTGGAATGCATTATAAGATAGATATATTGGCCAGCGAAACGATGGAGTTAACAGCACTAATGACCTAATTTCTGAAGATGGAAGAAATGGAAATGCTACAAGTAGCACGCTAATACGTTGGCACAATTTCCTTATGGCCGCTGCAACCTCTGCCACTGTCCACGTGGAGAGTGCAGCGATAGGAATGGTATATGGTCAATGCTTTAAACCTGTGGTTTGCTACACCGAAGCCGACACTTTTCCATCAACTACACATCAATTTATTCGCAGAATCTCACGAGGCCGAGTGCACCCTGTTCCAGGCCTCCCAGCAGGAGAAAAGTTCCAATGTTGGTCTGGGTTTCCTTGCACCACAGGCAGCAACACGGTTTGACCTTTTATATAGAATTATAGGGAGTTCACCTCTATGTGCAACATTTACGTCTCTGTTCAAAATCAATTCTTGTTTACGGAACTGCGGGTGGAAGTTGCATTCCAGAGAACAAACAGCAGCTACCAATGTAGTTGTTGCTTTGAAAACGAAGCGGAAAGAAGTCAGGCTGGTGCAGATATACTTGCTTTTGCTAAAAAAAAAAAAAAGGGACGCGTATTACTATCTCGTGCTTCTTCAGGTTCAAGGCCCTGGAACAAATAGGAGGAAAACATCTTTATAATACCAGTGGTCCAGGTGTCAAGGGCGGTTACCTTGGAATGGTTAAACGCTAATAGGGGCCTTCAAACTTAAATCTGATATTGGCTCATTTTGCTTGGTGTTAAGAATCTCTGCATGAGCAATAGACCCTCCTGGAAATAATATATCCTCATTATGCACGGATGTTTATGTGTGGGTGTTGGTTTCCGGCACCCGCTGTGTGTGTGTGTGTGTGTGTGTGTGTGTGTGTGTGTGTGTGTGTGTGTGTGTGTGTGTGTGTGTGTGTGTGTGCCGATCTTATCCGGGATATCATACATCATAGTTACGACGTGTGGATTTCACGGCGCGCACATACACACACCTGTTTTGTGTGTGTCGCTTCGACTGAGCCATCGAGGCCGGTTTGCTGGACCTCACAACAAGCCCGCGTGTCCACTTCCGCATCATCGCAACGGATTTTTTTGCTTTAGCCCACTTGCCCTTGACGGCTGAAGTAAAAGCGAATGCACCTGAGAGAACTTGTGTCGTCTGCATTTGTTCCTTAATAGCAGAAATAAGAATCTACATCTATTGAAGATCCTTTGAATGTATCCAACCCGTGGTATAGGAAGGGCTTGTCAAAATTTGAATACACCACCATTCGAGACATTTATTATTTATAAGCATATAATAAATATTCCAGCCATATAGTGAGCAGACCTTGCAGCTTATATAATTACGTCAGATAAACAGCCTCTCCCTTGCTTACTGTTGTAAAATTGGTGCGATTAAATATGGATGCAAGTGTCCTCAATATTGGATAATCGTTTATAAATTTAGGATAAAATAACTGCATTTATTCTATATTTCCACTCCCATTGAGTTTATAAGAATATCACCGGCATATAATGCAATTCAATACCTTCATCCACTAAACCCTTCAATCTCAACATACTTGAATGTCAGTCTCTAAGTGTTCCCATAATCCTAAGCTCATATTCTTGGTTGTTTTTAATCCATGCAACTTGACTTATTCTTTTTGCTAGTCAAGCATAGGAATGTTTGCATTTCTCAGGATAGATAATATTCTAGATATACGTGTGCCTTTATTTTATTCAGAAAGAAAACTTCCAGCTTTCCCAAAAGTAGGGACTGCCAAACAGACAAAGCTTAATACTTTTACAAATTATTATATAAAAACAAGAATAGCACAAAATACAAAACATGATTATCACTGAAACAAATTCCAATTATGAGTAAAAGAAAACAAAAATGAGAAAAGAAAAATTCTATTTTAGAGGGGCAATTACTAAAATTTCTGTTCTTCTGCTGCTGTTCTGTGTCTGTTCTACTGTTAGCCATACGCTACAGAATGAAATTAATTTGAATATAGATGATTTTGGAGAATTTTCATTGTATCTTTAAGAGCAAAAACTGGACACCGAGGGATTCTCGACGCTCATTTCGGCAATCATTTCACTCATGATTTCAAAACTTGCAGCTGGCGGCATGTTACATAAAGGAAAGAAAGTAACAACTGGTTCGCAGATAGCTTGTCTGCTTTTTATATTAGACACTACACATTAAAAACTAGTAAAGCATCTGTGTCATGTGATTGGAAAATCATGTTTGCGGAAACAGCTCCAGAATTGGCATCATGAAGTTAGAATATTTCTGTTCTTTTTTTCTTTTTCTCTTATCTTTTTATTTTCTTCTCTCCATTGCTTCTAAAACACTGGCTCGGAACGCGGATCAGTAACTTATGTCTCAGATAATTAAGAGTTATACTTTTTGAGACAACAGAATGTCTCAGACTAATTAGTCTGATGTTAAGTGGCAGTATATAATACCTCCCAAGTTTTGTTCCATGTACTCAATGCAAAAATGCTTGAAGTTTTAACACTTGATCAAATTACACATATCGCTCCACTTTACATTATCACACTTGACACGACTCCCTGTAGTATTTTCTGTCGGATTACGAATTCCCTTTTGACCAATGGTCTGCGGGAGGTACGTTGTCACAGAACAAAATGAAATGGTTGTTGACAGAGTTTCACACTTAGAGCAATTATAATGCACGAAGCAAAACCTATGTCTGCTGCCATAACTTCCTTTCCTTATACAGTATTGTGAAATCGAAGTAATCCTGAGACAGTCCTAACAGCACGATTGGGCAAACACGGATTATAACAAGGGAACATGATATATAGAGGTACTGAAAATTACAGCGACAATTACGCGGATCGTTCCACGTTTAAAATAATCACAACCAAATCTGACTCTCGCGTGCATTAGGCTAAAAAGGGACACTCGGTGCGAATCTGGCTTTTGTAAGCCCAATGAAAATTCATAAGGAACGTTTGACAGCACATATTGATAGCATCACAGCGTTGCTACATGGGCAGGATTTTTGAAGGTAGGGAAATCATCGTTGTGGAAATACTGGTATAGTATTTTTCATGTCCCATGCCAAATGTTTTATTCATTCTGATGAAAGCAGAAAATCCACCTCGGTTCGAACATGCTGGATTTCCATTTCTAAAGTGATAACGGCTATAGCACATGGAATGTCAACAGACCGCATTCTACAGGTGGGCGTTTGGAATAAAGGCATCTAGGAAGATTACTGTACTATCTACTCTGCTTTTTCCGGAATGGCTTCACGATCCCGTAATATTCTAATGAGATGAAATTCGTATTTCATAATATGTTCACTTTCTCTGATCTTTATTTTTAATGCCTTTGAGAGAGTAAACATTTTCCTGGCAAGGTTTCAAAGGCTATCAACCAGGGCGATAGCTGTCATGATGGAAAGAAAAAAGACAGCAAAGTTTCGAAGATGAAAATGAAAATAAATAAGAATACCAACCTACTGGGTGGGAACTTCACTCCTGATAGAATAAGCAGGTGAAAAGATGTGTATGGGATAACAGATTTAAAAGCAGATGACAGATACGAAAATGTACTTCATTAAAACTTCTAGTTCGGCAACGATATGTGGTCAAAGTATTTTTTCAAACTGAAGGTGGAACTCCCTAATTTATTATTTTATACATAATAGGATGTTAGGGGGATATACAGTGTAAAATATAAGTGCGACATCTCAGATCTTAAATTGTCATGTGGATTCAGAAGATTAAGCATAAACGGTGTTCATTTTTTAGGTCAGAGGTTTCACAAATTTTGAAATTGTGATATGTGATAATTTGTCTTAGGCAGGCATGCAATTTTTATGCACTTTTTATGCATATGTTATGTGGAAATGCAATAACTGCAATTCAGATTTAAAAACTTTAGCCACCTATAGATGCCAGATTTATGGTTAGTATAATAAGGTAGTTGTGTAATACAGCTTGAAAGCATATTTAGTTTCACTGATACTAAAGTTTCGCCCACTAATGTTAGTTAAGTATACCGAGCATAGGTAATAAACTTCCGTGCATACAACTTTTAACAGCTTAGATGCGCTTAGTCCTCCGCAGAACACCACGGAAAAATCCGAGTCCATTCTATCTCCTTAGATGGATGTGTTCACTAGTGGACAAACCATTCGGGCAAAGCGTAGGTACCCTTCTGCAGTAAGCGGCTCGTGAGTACAAGTACATTTTGGGTGTTCTCAAAATTTTAGCCAGATAACTCTGAAAATATGAGATAGCATCTGCTGCATAATAGTTATGATAAAGTAAAAACTGATATAACTGAGCCGCTTCAAAACAAGTTATAAGCTATCAGACGAAAGAAAGGGTTATTTTTGTGGATGTTTGTTGTTGTGTACATAATTAAGTACAGCTTTCAAGGCAAGAACGAAGTAATGTGTAAATTAAATTATAGTTAAGAGTATGCATGATCTAGAATAAACGAGAGAAGTTTCCGCGCTCGTGGAGGTTAGCGTATTACTTTAATACGTAGAGGTTTTGTCTGCCGCAATGTGCTACCACCTAGTGGCATTAACGTAAAATTGAAGTGATATTATGGAAACACAGCGCCGAAGAAGCTTCGTACACGCCTTCAAATGTGCACGTAAAGTATTGTTTTAAATTTATTCCACAGGTTAAACCCTATTTTACAGTTATAGTTTTATAATTTAAAAAGAATTAGTGTAATTATTTGCATTACACAATCTTCGATGGATGTGATTAATAAAGCTTACAAAATAGTTCTAAATTCTTCTACTAAAATTTTTATGCAATGGTTTTATAAATTCTATACTACAGTGGTTTAAATTTAGTTTCAAACAGCATCTTCTGTACATGAACCGCGGACAATTAAATAGTAAATGTTCTATTGTTGCTTCGTTTCCACAAGGACGACTGAGATGCTAATATGAAATCTTTGGAAGTATGTACCAAATTTGCCGTGATCTGAAACAAACTGTGTTAGTATAAAATCAGGGAAGAATACCTTACATTTTAGGAGATTGTATATCAGGGAGAAATATATTTCTCGTTATTGAACCATTGTTGCTATTTATGCGTAACGAATTCCACGTATTTATCGTCTGCATTTTGTACTCTTATTTTAGCCTTGATATTGAACATTACTGAAAGCTACTTCTTTTGCTAGAATATCCGCCCTTTCATTCCAGCATTCCCGACATGTCCTCCTCTTATCCGTTCAATGGAGATATATTTATTATATGCTACGAGTTTCGATCTAATTCCAGTGGCTATTGGATTTAAATTATATTTATCTTCAATTGAGACTAAGGCAGCTTGAGAAGCATAATATACATAAGAATTTTTATTTTGATGTATGCACCAATCCGTAATTATGTCATACCAGACGTGCATGCGCAAAAACTCCTTAAAACGTGCACAAGTCAAGATGTGCTATCAACACTGTTGCTACGTTTAATCGAGCTTAGAGGAGTAACGCGATGGATTTAAACGCCGTAGGATTTTAAATTACCGTATATAAGTTGTGTTTAAAAGCATTGAAAGAAACAACAAAAACAATAAATGCGCAAGTTGACAAACGTTAGGTTGTTCACGTGCTCTTGTGCTCTTTTTCTTCCCCCATTTATAACCTGCCTTTAATTACATTGGTGTTATCGGGCGCCTTTCCTTTTAGAGCTTATTGCCTATTGGCACCATTAGATCACACACATTCGAACTCTCATTCATACTTCAGACTCTGGGGAGGACAGGGAATAATCTTCCCACCCCCAGTCAGGAAATGAACCCGGGACCTCACAGCAGGCAGGTGCAGGACTGAGCTACGGGGCCAACCGTTGTGCTCTTATACAGCAGACACCACTGCTGTTCAGTACTTTTATTAGAACTATATTTACACTGTACATGGTAAATGGGATTTCAGTTTTTAGGCATTAGTTGCATTACGTTGTAATTTAAACGCAGAAAGCAGTTTGTAAAGTCTGTTCCTAAATAAAACGCGTTGAATTTCTCAAAACAATAAGGAAGTTTTAAATACTGTCAATTTTTCATTCCGAAATAGGACATATTCGGACAAATCAAACATGTTGCATAAAGATCATATTTTAATATAACGTGGATATTCAGTTCATACATTTGTCATTTTATTGCCGAGCTCATTAGGTTAGTGTCGGCATGACGTTTTCTAAATGATTCGCCTAGATTTTGGACGATTAGATAATATTTCCCCAATCGAATCAGTATCTACTGTCAAGTGGCGCTCGCGCTTCAAATCGCGACTTCGTTGGGGGTAGGGTAGCCCCACATGGCAGAAGTCTGCCTTCTAACCTGTTGAGTGCGAACTTGAATCCGGATATGGACGAGTTTCCTGGATAAGATTCAAAACGAGTATCAGTCTCAATTTTCGGTACAGCGCACCTTGGCGCTTTTGGATCGTTCCAAGCAGTTCATTCATAGTGTGAATGCACACGAAAGAAAAGAACTGTTGCAGCTCGTCACGCAGCAGGTATATTTACATTTTCATCGTAGGTACCATCTTTAAGGCATTAGTGGTGTTTATCTGGCTAAGGGCAGCATAGTCGAGCTTGTATCAAGAAAACAACTCTCACTTTTGTTACTTTCTGTAGTAAAAGTATTTCACTCCATCCTTATATTCGATACCGAGATTTCACTGGATATAATCGTTTTGATGCTCTCTGAATCCAAAATATGCATTTTCTTGTAGAAAAACCTCCGTGTGTGTGGGGGGGGGGTGCGCGCGTGCCTCTGAATGGCACAACTCAAAACCAAAACTAGGTTGAATAATACCAAACTTGGTATTCATTTCAGCATCCTCCAATGATGAGACGAAGGTTTTCAAGAAAAGCACCCCTCCAAACTGCGCTTTCAATAGAAAAATGTTGGTTATTTTTAATTTTCTCAAAATGGCCCTGACGGTTTTGATTAAAATACATGTTAAATATGTTTGCATGACAAATATATATATATATATATATATATATATATATATGCTGAACTATCTGGGAATAGCCTGTGAGAAGTCCTCATTCTAGATGACTTTTGTATAATTGGTTAAAAATAAGGAACTCAGTATTGATATACTTCTTACCTTGCAGGGTTTTGAGGTTTAGTTTTCCTTGAAGACTTTGCATTTGATATGGTAAAATTGTTAACTAAAATAACTTGACTGTCTTACATTCAAGTTGCAGAGGCTTTTGCTAATTAGATACGGGAGTGAAGATTGGTACACTTGCAAGGTTTTGGGATTTAGTTTCCCTAAAGACTTTTGCATTTGTTATGGTAAAATTGCTAATTATAAATAACTCGGCCATCTACCGGCTCGAAATTTAGATTTTAATTCTAACAACAGAACAGCTGAATTACATACTTTTATCAGTTGCCTTTAAGTAGCTTTACATTTAATGGTGCAAAGCTGTGTTGGCTAACCAGTTGAGGGACTCAATATAGATTACACCTCCTGCTTACAGAGGTTTCCTTAAAGTCTTTTTCATTGATTATGTAAAATGCTAATTAAAATAATTTGGCTATCTGCCTGTTCCAGATTTAGATTTTAATTTAAACAAGTGAACAGTTAAATTACATACCTTATCAGGTGCCTTTAAGGAACTTTACATTTAATCGTGTAAAGGTGTTTGTTAATTAATTCAGGGATTCAGTATTCCTGCACATTTTGCCTTATAAACTTTTGAGATTTAGGGTTTTCTTCAAAGAACTGTACAATGATTATGTTAAAGATTGCTAGTTAAGGTAACTTGGCTATCCGCCCGCTTTAGGTTAGAACTTAAATTCCAACAAGTGTATAGTTGCATTACGTACATCACTATTTTACAGTTTATGTTCCAGGTGTTTTGCCAATTAGATAAGAAATTTAGTACTGGCTTACTTCTTGCCTTATGAGGTTTTGATATAATTGTTATTTTATTTCTCTGTATGTTTGGGGCATTTTGTGATAGCAAACCTTTGATATTGGCTATAAGGGGCATCAATCTGGCTCTGTCCCAGATAGTGTCTGACCTTAAATCTAAATCTATCACGGCCCAGTTTCACATCCTACCCATAGCACAAGTGGTATAGCAAACTCTAACTATACAAAAAATGTAAATCTCGTTGAAGCACACAAATTATGTCGATTTTATTTTTTGTGGCATTAACCATTTCCAAAACATTCGTTCTTATTGGTTTGAATTTTCAAATACACTTTTTCAAAGGGCTAAGTCGCCATTCGTATCCACTTTCTTCTCGTGGTCTTGTAAAGGGTATGGAATTTCGAAGGCCAACACATAGAGTCATGCCTTTTTAAAATCCACCCTTGCTTTACTACTGTATCCTTATACATACATCAAAATGTGTAATGAAAGTTTATCTCTAACAAGAAGTAAATATAAGTGTAAGAATAATTTGTAGAAGAGCGAGTAAAGAAGATCATCCTCTCTCTCTCTCTCTCTCACTCTCTTTCTCAAAATAATTGCATCTCAACGGGGTATATTCACACCTCCACTACTTTAATTTTGTAATGGCAAACTTTCTTAATTTCCAATACACACATACTTTTGCATAAGTCCAAATGGTCTCATACTCAGAAGTTCATGGATTAAGTACCATGGAATTTTATTAAGATTTTTCTTAACATGTGGGTATAGATATTATTCTAACCCAGGAGGTATTTATTCACTCTCTCAAAATAATTGCATCTCAACGTGGTATATTCATACCTCAACTACTTAACTGTGTAATGGCAAACTTTCGTAACCTCCAATTTACTCATACTTTTGCATAGTCCAGATGGTCCCATACTTAGAAGTTCATGGATTAAATACCCTGGAATCTTATTAAGATTTTTTTACAGGTGGGTGTATATATATATACACCCACCTGTAAAAAAATCATACATACATACATACATACATACATACATACATACATACATACATGTAATTGTAACCCAGGAGGTATTTATTAGTTGTGTCTTTGTCGTCGTAGGCTATTAAAATTAAAACGTTTAGACTTTTTTTATTTTTACCAAGAGAAACCTCTCCTCCGGCTATGCCCAGGCAATGTCCTTCCTTTGGAAATACTACGAAGTCCTTTTCTGAATGTACCTATTGACTTGAACCATCAAGAAGCTCGGCCGCTACACGGCATCCATAACTAAACATAGCATTATTAACAAAACAACACAGGTTCGGATGCACTCGTTTAGAAGGAGTATTAGTTAAGTATACGTCCTTCCCTCGCGTTAACCAGTGTTTCCACTTGCCACTATCACAAGGCAAAGTTCTCCTTGGCCTGCTACTAATGAGCACAGGAATAATACTAGCTGGAAAACTACCTGAAGTTACTCCGTAGTCTGATTCGTCCAATTATTCGCGAATCAAAGGGTTCAACTAAAAGGGCATTTCCATCGCTGGTGTTTGTAATCCAATTCCGATTCATCCCATTTTGAGTACTTTGCCAAAAGTGCATTACAAGTTTGCTTAACTTTTAATAACTTGTATAATATCTAGATGCACAAAGAAACTACCTGCAAACTCGCTCACTCTTCATTTTATCCAAATGGGTAAGTAGATACACAACAGGTTCAATTTGGAATAGCCTTGTAGATTAGTAACGCCAGCGCTACATGTATATAGGCGACTGTCGCGTTTAGGCGAAGCCGTGCCGCGTGACGAATACCATTTATTGAACGAGCTGATGGGAGATTCATTATTCTTAGGCTTGTTTATTGGGGAATAGTGAAGCGTAAATGCTTCTGGTATTGACGAGGAATGCATTTTAATAACGTTGAGAGCTGCTTAGGTGAAATTACTGTTTTTAACTAAGTTGAGAGCCTCTTAGGTGAAATTACTGTTTTTAACTAAGTTTAGCGCTTTTATTAGGATGTTTTGAAATTTTAAAGCACATTTGTTTTGTGTTTTGAGCTTTTAAGGTACATTCTATAAGCGTACTCATTGTAATCATGCATTGTGCAAATTCAACACCAGTTGAGAAAATTTTACTTTTCCCCCCTCGTCGATCAGAATTCCCTTCCTATTTTCCCATGTAAATTAGTATTGTAGAATACTGGGATTTATTAATTTGTTTGGTAAAAGTAAATTATATTTATGAAGAATCATACTCATATTATCTGAACCTATACATAAAGAACTTATTAACGCCACAGTTCAACTTGGGAAACCCTACGAGGCCCAATTGCAGAGCAGTGCCTTACATAATTTGATAATTCGCAACAATTTTAAAGAAAGATCCACTTTTTTCATATAAATTTTGCGAATACAATGTTTTTCTGCCAGAAAGTAAAGCTTCGATTTATTTGTTGTTAAAAGTTACACAAAATTAATATGTGTTTCAAATCAGAATGTTTTGGAAGAGGCATTTATGCTTACACCAGTGATAAATTGATATACAATCACACAGAATATTTCAGTCGTATACAGCAATGCCGTACTAAGGCAGCGTTTGTCTAAGATGATGCCACAGAACGCAACCCTATTTACACAGCGAGAGGGTGGAGTTAGCAAGTTGCCAGCACAGTCTTCTCATTTAACCTGCCTCTGCCTGAAAGTGACTCGTGATTCCCACTTGGTCGGCCATAATCGAGAAATGAGCTTGTACAAACTTCAAAAAATATTATCGTTTTGTTTGATAAAAAATCAGATTACCCAAGTAATAGAAATAAGGTTTAAAGCTGCTGTTTAGGTTGTAATTATATTTAAAAGTTACCTTTTGTTTAATTTTGTAGGTATGTGGTCACATTGATACAAATGTATATTTAGAGATGTTCATTATCGCCAGTTTATATCGGTCTTCAAGAGATTATTTGTAGCCATCTCGAAATTTAGAAGTTTGGCTGGCATTTGCTGGCATTTGATAATTGTTGTTTTACATTAGTTGATTGTAGGCACTATAATGAGCACTAGCACATTGGTACTTCCACATTAGTATGAAAAGACGAAGATCTGTTGATTGACTGCCGACTGTAGCATTGGATTTTTCAAGTGTGATTCAACTTTCCAGTGTATTACTATAGTTTTTGCCTCAGACATCCTGTAAATCTCCATTTGACTTTATAACATTGACTAATTGTTAAATGGCTCAAGAGAAAGAGCATTAATTTCTTTCTGGTGCCTAAAAATTGGTTTCGTTTTGCATACATGTTGATTTTAATGACATATGGAGGTTGCGTTTCGTATTAGTTTTGCAGAAAGGTTGTAGTTAGCGTTTATTCACTGAGCCTCACCGTTGTATTTAACGCTCCAGAGACTTTTGCTGTGAGAACTTCCTTTTCCTTCGACCCCTCACTTATAGCATCATTATTACGTAGTTAAGAAACAGTAGGGAAGCACTTTTTGTCGACTGACAGTCTTTGCGGCTTCTCGATAGTTTAATTATTTTTCTCTTCACTTTCGTCCTTCTACCTCGCTTAAAGCCTAGTTTTCGGGCTCTCCTCTCCCCTCCCCACCAACTCTTCCCACACTGCACATTCCTTTACATTAACTGTTTATTTTTTGTGCTTCCCGGGGCCCAGTTATTTCTTCCTTGTACAGAATGATGTGCGATTTACACACTTGGCATGTTCCCTTATTGAAGCGGCTATTTACTACGGCACCCACGCCTCGGGTGGCCTCACGGAAATGTTTTTGCCAGTCTTGGAATTGTCAGTATTATCTTATGGATGGCCAGTACGTGATATCCTGTCCTCTGGTTAGTTTCTTGCGTATTTTTTTGTAATAAGTGCGATGTTGGTATATAACTCTTGCACGTGATTAATAGTCTCCATAAGACACACTACAGTAAACCGAAGGTAAATTTACGTGTAATATTACTTCCCCATCTTAGATAGTGATGGGGCAGCTGTCGTGAGACACTCCGCATCTCGGTTTTTGGCTTAAGTGCGCTCCTGTTTTGTCTTCATGATTACAGATATTCCATATGAATTTTGTATGCATCTTCTGAGAATCGAGGTACAAAGATTAGGGACCTATGTCTTCCCAAGGCTTTACAGTCCAATACGATGTTCTGCAGTCTCTGTTGATTGCCGAGAGATGGCAGGAAGAGTCCTTGAACATGTTTCTTGAAGGACCCATGTCATAATTATACCAATGCCTTTCTTGACGTCTGCGATCCCATAAAAGTTAGACTTGAGTCAGATTTGTCTTACGTGGTTTGACTAAGTTAATACTATTTATAGTTTGCATTGAAACAATTAGTAACATTATTCGCCCAGGAACTCTTGCCATTCGATTAAAACTCATAATTTTCACATTAATAATCCTAATTATATCTTCTTTATTAACTCTATACTAGTATAGTACTTTATACTCTATACTATTAACTCTATATGAAGCTATGGTAACGGAATTTTTAGAATACATACGTTTCTATGTATATGTTTCGAGTTCACTTTCTATGCGCAATACATGTGATCGTGATTTAGTGCAAACTTAATTCCGTATTGGATCCTCTTAGAGAAAGGGATCGTATAATAGTCTGTAAACGCGGATTGTACGCTATTTAAAACACATGGCCACTGACGAATAAATTGGAAAGATAAATACTAACTAGCAACTCAAACTTGCACATCGCAGTTTTTTAGAGTAATTCACAGTTAAAACGTTTCAATTAACGCAAACGCGTAAATCTTTAAAATGAAAGTAATGCTGTCTTATCTTTTGCCTTACAGATAGTACCTACAACTCCTTGTGCAATGGCAAAAGCTCTTTTAAGTTACTTTTTTCTTTTCTATTAGGCTCTAACGCTTCATTCTCATAAAAAAATAATTAATGTATTGAAAACTCCTTTTTAAATAGATTTCTTTCTTTTTGCCCCCCCCCCCCCTTTTACACGCCATTCAATCTTCTCAATCGAAAGGAAAGCATTTCATAAATATAGTTTCCCTAAGTTAAAACGTGTACAGAAGTCTATATTTGAGAATGGTCTAAAACTCCAGGGTTTTTGCTCCTGCAAATATTGTGATGATAAATTACTGTTTTTAATTTGTATAGCCGTTTATTTGGCTCTGTTGAATTGATTTTTAGTTTTACACCTTTCCAATTCTGAAAACGTTCACATAATCGTACTTCAAGGCTAGACATGAAAAAGGACCACACATAGCCGTCACCTCCTCGCTTTCTCCAATAGCGGCTTTGCTGTTGCAATGTGGGCAGGTTGACTTCGGTCCATAATATGCTCTGTTCAGCAAGTCAGTTTTATGAGACTGTAGACTGTGTAAAGGGTGAAGATTGATTCTAATTAGGTAAAAATTCTCTCACCACCATAAATTCAAAGCGTTCGCCCTGTTATCAGAGGCTTTTGTGTTTTCTGATACGCTATAATTTTACTTTACTTTCCTGTTTCCGTAAATAAAATTACATCTTACATCTTTACGAAAGACCCTTGGTCTCAAATACTGAATGCGGTATCGCCGCACTTTTGAAGGTATTAAAACGATTTGTTAAGGTAGATAATTATTCTTCATATGAATTCAAGTACAGCAATTTAGGAATCAATTTAAAGAATTTAAGCGGCTAGATCGTCTACTGTATTTAGTTGCTTTTCAAAAAGATGGATCTACAGAAATCTAAACGTTCTCGACCGGGCATCCCGGTAACACAGGAGCAAATGAAAACAGCAGGTAAAGCTGAGCTGCTCCACAACCATTTCAAGAGTTGCTTCGACACAAAATTCACAATACCACCCCAATAAATAACTAAATTTGGAAAACGCATAACACTAGTGGTGCAGAAGGGCCGTTTGCACCCTGTCCAACAGCCTCGAGGAGCAATCTTGCTACCTCCTTTCACTTCCTCAGCATCACTCTGGCCTGCCACCCTCCAACCCCCATGCTTTCTACAAGTGCTTAAATCCATTGCCGGTAGGTACATTTTATAACACTTACTCGGGCTGCCCTCAGCCTGCCAACTGAACTTTCATTAATTTCCTTCCATAATTTTATTACCTCTTATGTATCTTGGCAATATCTCCGAATCAGAATTAGATCATTATGTTGAAATTATTGAATTTCTTTATTCTCTTGCGACATGATATTTACCATAAACATTCATGCTAGACGAGTCAATTTTCGTGTTACCTATTGGTGGTTTTGTTTCCGTATAATGACACATGCACAGAATATCGGTGAAGTGATTTTAGGACTTGGTAAATCAAAAGTAGGGGTTCAAAAGTCTCTGTTGTTAGTTTTACTATCCGTTATGGTTGCCAATAACTCATTTTGGTGGTTTTGAATTCTGCGTTTGTCTTTGAATGCAGAATTTAAAAAAAAAAAAAACACACGTGATGGCTCCAGAGTTAACCAACAAAATGTTCATGCTTAGTGGCTATATAATACAGGGTGAGCCAAAAGACTCCGAACCGACTGCGCGGTGTTTTTCCTGTCCGCGTCCTCGACGCTCGTTGCCGTCTGCCGCTATCATAGAAAGGGGCGGATGAAACCATACAACATTTTTAAAGCTACTTTTAAAGGCTTTACCTACCAA
Source organism: Deroplatys truncata (assembly GCA_030765065.1). Lineage (NCBI taxonomy): Eukaryota > Metazoa > Arthropoda > Insecta > Mantodea > Mantidae > Deroplatys > Deroplatys truncata. Next base: position 136,982,091 of record CM060981.1, read on the forward strand.
CTTTACGAAAGGAGATGCTGAAACTGGCCACCGTCGTTGTCCATACATTTTTGGCACCTCTTTAGGAAACCTTCCATCACTCGCCGTAGTTCACGTAGAGAAATTTCCTGGTGGATATTTTGTTTTAATTCTTCCAGGGTGTTTGGGGTTGTCTTATACACTTTATGTTTTAAGTTACCCCGGGGGGGGGTATTTTATGAACAATATTACCGACTGCGCGGTGTTTTTCCACTGGGCGTGTGGAAATATGATAAAAACATGATAACGTAATGCTGTTATAAACAAAGTTACGCGTTGTGGTGTGAAGTGCAGCTTTGAGTTGACGGTGATGTGATGTAGTTCAGTTATTACGAGATATGTATTATTTTATCCTGTACTTAGTCACAGAGTATATTATGGCTCAGTATATGTTTTCTACTGCACAGCGTGTATTTATTTATGATTCGTATGTGTTAACTCGGTCAGCTCGCCAAGTGAAAGTACGATTTGCAGAAAGATTCCCAGGTGTAAAAGTTCCAGGCCGTACAACAATCCATGAACTTTACAGTAAATTTCAGGCCTCAGGAAGTGTTGAGGCTAAGAAATCTAAAAGACGGCGTTCAGTTCTTACCGAAGAAACATTAGACGACATCGGTCATCGTTTGGAAAATTCCCCGCCAAAATTACATGATGGATAGTTTCCTAAAGAGGTGCCAGAAATGTATGGACAACCATGGTGGCCAGTTTCAGCATCTCCTTTCATCAAGTTGGTAAGTAAAGCCTTTAAAAGTAGTTTTAAAAATGTTGTATGGTTTATTCGGCGCCTTTCTATGATACGAGTAGCAGCAGACGGCAAGAGCGCCGAGGATGCGGACAGGAAAAATACCGCGCGTGCGGTTCGGAGTCTTATAGTTCACCTGTATTTTCAGTGGTGTTTTCTTTGAACGTTTTTCGCTCTTTATCATGGTTAGGGAAGATCGGGTATGACCGGACATTTAGGTTTTCCACATTTTTATTTTAACGAGATGAAAAAAACTTTATTAACACGCATTTAAGACAATAAAACATTGTATGCATATGAGACAAAACAACAAAATGCAATGCAATTAATGTTGAAAATCAATGTTTAAACATCTGACATTTTTAGGTTACTTGAAAACTGGTGGGTAGTACCGGATAGTCTAACAAGTTTGCAGTTGTTTGCCTTTTCTGTTCCTAAGGTTTTCTTAAACTGAAATGCACTTGTCACATTCATAATATAACACACCATTTTCCAAATTAGCACAGTTTTCATGTGCCCAACCCTTACGCCTTTTAACATTGAATCCAGTCTTCTTCAAAACTTTCCCCACACAAAATGCAGTAAGGTTCTGAGGGATATCTCAACATGTCGCGTAGTAAAAATCCTTCTTTGTTCCTGTTAAATCTATGTGATAACCCCGACGCTTCCGCTAAATCAAAGCCAGTTTCAATAATTCTTTCTTTGACAAGGGCATAAACGTATCTGTTTCACATGCTTCAAAAATTTCTCTTAGTTATCAGTGAATGTAGGCTCAATCTCTAATTGTGCTGGCACTTTCTTTCTCTTTCTTTACTTTGGCAAATCACTAATATAAAGAACCTTTTGGGACGCCAGTCTTGCCGCCTCTTTGACGCTTGTTATTCTCGATAAAACATCATTTAGAGCAAGCTTCATATTACCTAAGTCCAGCAACCCTTTATCTTTCCTTTATCTTTAGATTTCGGGACGATCCCTTCCATGATATCTGTAACAACACGAAAAGTCTATCGGTTCGGTGTCGGGTCTTCCCGAAAGAGCTTTGTCCAGTCTCACCCGACAAACATGAAGATGGAATATTTCCCGCCAATGCTACAATGCTTTAAGCATTTAAATTGAAATTCGGTAATTACTTTTGTTATACCAAAATGTAGGGCATTGTAGAATATAAGAGTAGGTGACTCATATGACAGTAATGTGTTGAATAATACTGGAAGCGCTTGCTCAAGCAAGGAAAAGTATAAACAATAACGCACACTCTGACCTTGAAGAGATGCACATTCGCACTCTTGGGTATTTGGTTGAATAGATGATGACTTCAAAATACATGCAAGGAACTGTTTCCATCTTGCGGAATTTTGCAGAAGTATATACTGTCCGGACCTAGCAGCCATCCGGTACTACACGACTCTCCCCTATGGTTATTAGGAAGCGGAGTCTCACTTGAAGACCTTTTGTGCTTCTGGAACCTCAGGAAGGAATGGTTCAAGCGAAAGGCGACCAGATCCGAGGCGGCAGACTCGGGCGTAGGTGGAGTTCCTTAACGTCTCCAGAAATTACAACCTGACGCCTGCGGGAACTCCCACACAGGTCTACCTCTCCCCACTGAGAGGTGTCTCTGGGAATCCGTCACACATCGAATCCCAGGCAGACAATCCCTCAAAGCGAGCTCCACCGCCACACGCCTCGCCCGCCTGATCCTTCGACCCCCAAGCACGATAAGGAAATTAAATGACAGGAAAATTCCAAATAATCCATTATATAATACAGCCTAGCATTCGCCTAGCAACTAGGGAAAACCACGAAAAAACCCAAGGTCAGAGTGGCCGACCCATCGGAAATCTAACCCGGACTTTCCGAATGTGAGTCTTAGAAGTTATCTTGGAGCCATCTCGGTCGGTGTTCTGCAATAATAACATTAAATTAAGAAACAGATTTGAAGGAATTTACAATTGCATTTGAATTTCCATTAATGTAGCCACTCCTAATTTGGGGGAGGCAGTTCGGGAGTTAGGAAAGTGGGAGTGAAGGAGAAGTATTGGAGTTCCGCTGAGCATCCCCGTTAGTGCTTGGGATGACTGTCGGCAGCGGGTGAATGTAAGTCGCCGGGTGACAGCCATGACCGCTAGAGCCTTGGCTGTCACACACGGGGGAGTGCTAGGAAGTTTGTATACTTCATTATGAAAATTCTGTGATGTAAAGTTGCCTGTGCACAAGTGCTTGGGTGGAGACAAGGATATATGTGGTGATGTTTTAGCGGCGATTGTAGCATGGCGGTTTCGGAGTGGTTGGTGGAACCATCAGGACGTGTTACTCGATGAAGCTCCTTATAAGGATGTAGTAGCCTTCATCGAGCTTGTTGTTAAGGGAGTTTGCTGTTGATTTCGGATGGTCCTGGTAATGCTGCTGTAGTATTTCAACGACTGAATTCTCGAAGGCGCTCAGCCGCTGAGGTTGATGGTCGTTGGTGCCTGAGGTGGCAATTGTGTCGATTTGTCAGCGATTTTCTGCTGTATCCTGTTGAGTTTTCGGTGGATGAAGGCGATGAGTTCAGGGTCCAGTTCCGGCTGTGGTGTGCGATGTAGGTGATTGAGGCTTTTCATCAGAATTTGGAGTGTAGCGACGGCGGTATCAAGCCACTGCAGGCAGGTTCTGCTTATTGGAATTTAAATGCCTAAGGTAATTTCTTAGTATAAGAAGAAAATACTGCAGAACGGTATGTCATACACATTAAAAGTTTAAACGCGATATAAAGAAAAGAAATATTCCTCTCGTGCAATCATCCACAATGAGACTGTTAAGGTTAGGTAATAAATACACAGGTTAACAGTATTCTGTCAGTGATGCTGTTTGCATGCAAATCGTGGCTTCATTCAAGGGTAAAGAAAGTGATCGCAGGTCTTTCTGTTTACATTATATTATGTCCCTTGAATTTCATTTTATGCACTTTCAATTTTTTTGTTAAATATCCTAATACATTTATGTGCTTTCGTAATGAGATTGGGAAAGTAGTAGATGTGATTGATTTCAAGGACGGTAGAGTGTAAGAAAATCAATTACCCGTGGCATAGCGTGCTAGTGGGTGACAAATCCAGACCCGACTGTGTACAGACTTAACGTATATTATGTTGCCTGTAGATAATTAGCATGATACGGTATTGGAACCAGTCTCTTAAATTAAGGTAACCGCTAACTGGAAAGATCGCATCTCACCGCGTTGCTTCCTCGGCAGATGCCCTCCCACCCCGATCGGTACAGTCGCAGACTCCTGTAACACGTTTACCTCTAGGTATGAGCTTAATTGTAGCTAACGGATATTGTTTGAAAACTTTTTCGTTTTCCTGTTTTATTATTCCTACTATACCGCAATGCTATAGAGGAAGGTAAACAATATACGCTATCTGATTTTAATTTAATTGAAAACTCTTAAAATAATTGAAATAATTTATAACCAGCATCCATACCAGATGATCATAGTGGTACATTTAGCTTTATCGAATTTCACAATACATTTCTGTAGTGCAACTCTCCTCTCTGCTTTGAACACTATCGGTTTTTTTTTTTTTTTTTTTTTTGAGACAGTGCAATGCAATTATTATTAGATAATACTGTGCTGACGAATAGATTTGCATATGATTAGTTATTTGTCAATTTATATATTCTCTTCAGGTTCGTCTTTTAAAAACTTATCGAAGATAAGTGTTAGGCATTCGTTATGTTAGACATAAACATAACCAAAAAGAGGGCGCGAATGCAATCGCACTTTCGCCTCTGGGAATTTTTCAAGAAAATCGAAGGGAGTGTATAGCAGTTCATTAAACAGCTCGCTAGGCAGCAGGCCAGGCAGTAACTGACGCGAAAGCGCGAGAGAATTCGTGCCTTCTGATTAATTAACCTCATAACATGTGACCTACTGTCCTTACTAGATAATTTCAACATTTTATCTTGAATTTGTTCACGTGTAGCTTTTGTAATTTTCTTTATTTTTGTCTTCAAGTTTTTGCGAAAATTGATATTTTAAGTTTATTTATGTGCAAAAGATCAGATAAAAGGTGCAACAATTTTCACAAATACGTTACAAAGTCCAGATTGGAAGTCTCGCAAGTAGACTTGTGCAGCAAGCTGTATACTGTGCATCACATTTCGTGTTAAAGCAGGTGATTGTGCGTTTTTATATTACGAGCTATTGAATATCGCCATGATGGTATACCACTCCTTAATATACGTTTCCTGCAATGCGCCCGCATGACTCCAAGTTGCACAGTATTCACAAAGAAAGAGGGAAGTAGAGTTTTTTTCTGAACTGCAAGACATTACTGTGCATATGCGGGTCATCTGCTGATATTCTGGAGTCTTTCTCTTAAGATGGAAGCTTTGCATACAAATTGGAGCATTCACTTTGCTTTATGCTACTCAAAGTCGCGTTTTCCTCTATGCCATCGTGGAGATATTTGCAATACTCTGTTTTTGAGAAAATTATTGTGAAACATTTGTATATTTTTTGCAACAAGCTAAATAACAGTTGCTTTTGAGGTTGTCTTGGTTAATGCACGATCGAGTATTTTCTACATATTCGTGTCGTACAGTGGGGAAGAATACATGACTTCGTGTCAGATAGGAAAACAGTGTAGATGTCGAAACTTAAGCATTTATGTATTGAAAAGTTAGTGTTAAGTAAAAGTGAGGAAAGGTTAGATAGGAATGACAAAAGTCAAGTAATTAAATTCACGTCATGGTATGTTTCAACTTCTAAAGATAATTAGGAAAGGGTAAAGCACGTAAACAATAGCGGGGGATGATAGGCGGAATCGCCTCTTGTGTGAAGGGTATTCGGTCAAGGAAAGCAGTGTGGATCTTCAGAATAAACGGGCCACTGAGAGGAGAATTGTATCATTCATCTCCCATCCACACTCCCTTAGATAAGAGTCACCCAACCAACAACCCTCTACCTGAGTAGCCGGCAACAACAATCCTGCCGAATAAGAAACCCGACATCAAGATAACCCTATTACCCATTAATCCCCGCTACAGTACCGATAATTTTTTAAGAAATAACAGAATATTAATTTCCAAATATTTTATTGTCATTCATTACCTTATAGCTTACACCGCTTGTTTATATTGCGCCGTTATTCAGGCACTAGTCGTAACGGGAAACCAGTTTTTGTATGCCTTCGTCAAAGAATGATGCCGCCTGTGATGAAAGCCAACTCTGCACTTCTTGTTTCACAACATCGTGTCGTCGTTGAAATGTTTTCCACCAAGGAATTTCAGATGATGAAACAGATGAAAATCGCTTGGTGCCAAATCCTGACTGAGGGAGGGTGGTCGAATTGTTCTCAACCAAATGATGCGATCAGATCTCGAGTTTGTTTGGCTGTGTGTGGACGGACATTATCCCGAACCAAAAGGATACCACACGAACATTTGTTGAAAATGCGAAGAAAACACCGATATGGTGAAACGTCTGTCCTCGCGCATTTTTTCTTCCACAACTTAGGCCAAAACATCCGTGATCACGGACGGTCATGTTAAACTGTCTAAACCATTTCCTCACCATTCTATCGCTTATTATTGTTTCCCCATAAACCTCAAACAATTTAGGTTTGCTGGTGTAACATTTCTCGCATTCAAAATCTGACTTTACAGGCGGGTCGTTCGATTTGGAAACGCTCTAACACCAGGAAAACACAAAGTGACGAATCGCTCACAGCTGCTGAATGGAGGAACTGATCGCGCATGCTCAAAATCGCAACTGCAGCGCCAAAATATTAAAATGGTACTTACTTTAAAAACACGCTTTGTGGATTTAGAAGACCTCGGAAAGCGCATTTACGGTGAAATCTCGATACAAAATGTTTAGGGAAAAATAAAGTAACCTATCGTAGTAAGCGGTAGAGAAAGTAATAATCTGTTTATCTAGATAATTTAGGAGTTACGTACCTTTTTGGGGGGGGGGAATCTAAATGTTAATATATCATAATAGGAATTTCTATCGTTACATCCATTTTCTAATTTTAACCGCTTATAAAACAAATTCCTGATGTTAAGGAATGCAGCCAGTAACCACAGAGCAGCAGTTCGAGTCTCTTCTCGGGCATATATTTACTGTTATCTTTGAGCTGTCGTGTGACGTCTAATCCCTTGGTGGCACATAAAACATAGTGTTGTGCGGCTAAGCTAGTACCTGACTCGCAATGGCCTTTAGGCGTAATGCATGAAAGGAAGATAATGACACGTTAATCGCCCCTTGGACAAACAATGCTAAGCGCATGCTACGGCTTTCTGCGGTGTATGCGTTTCTGTTAGGGCTGGTACCATGACTCATAGACTGAAGGTACAGGTGTTTAAAGGTCATACTAAGGCAAGTCTTAAGGATATAAAAATAATTTATTTTCTCTCTAAATTTACAAACTCAGGAATGCCTTTGTCGCACCTGCACAAATCCTTGTCTGTACGGAATAGAAATTTTAAAATAACATTTGTTTACGTTTCAAAATTGATTGAATCACTACAAAATTAAGTTCAAGTTTTAAAAATGTTGCAATTTTTAAGGGAACTGCTGCATCTATGAGTTGAAATTTTATAAAACAATTAATATATATATATGCTGTCCCACTTAAAACATTAATAAAATAAATGGTTATAACTGGGAATGTATAAGCCAAAGAGAAATGAATCTAGCGAGGTCTTATAATTTGTGTAACAATGGTTGCCACGGAGTTGTGATATTGAGAAATAAATAACAGAAATAAAATAAATGGTTATGACTCGATAGAAAAAGTTGTGTCATTGAAACTGTTAACATTTTCTATTAGCTAAAGAGCTGCAACTTCAATAGATTTCAACATGATATCCATTTGTAGCACGGCAGATGTTGAGCCTATTGTCCACCTCTCTTGTCTTGTCTTGTCTACCTCTCTCCAGGTATTTTGAATCATTCTGAATTCGCATTCAGGCTAATTCTGAGTCATATCATCGAGGTCAGCCACAGATGTTCTGTAAACTTGATCCTTAACGAATCCACATAGAAAAAAGCCCAAGGGTGATAGATCCGGTGACCTTGGCGGCCAAGCGATTGTCTCGGATCCTCTTGACAATCCAAATACCATTCAGAAACTTGCGTACCCCCAGTGCGAAGTGAGGAGGAGCACCATCTTGCTGATAAATGGTTCTTGCAGGAAGTTGTGGGACGACATACAACTCCAACATACCTCGGTAGGTTTGACCAGTCACTGTAGGTTCAGCACAAAAGAAGGGACCTATCACACGATTTTCATTAAACCGTACCAGACAACTGGGTGAATCACGTTTCATGTTGAAACACAACAGAAGGATTCTCACTCCCCCAGATTCTGCAATTGTGTCTGTTAACTTTTCCTGATATTTGGAAAGTTGACTCGTCAGAGAAACATGTGATCTAAGTACAAGTTGTTTTTCATCAATGTTGTCCAAAACGTTTGCAACAAAATTTAGCTTCTTATGTTTATCATCGTGCTTGATTTTCTGTGTGATTTGAGTTTTGTATACTCGAAGTCGGAACCTTTTGTGCACGACATTGTGAACGTTACTGCGTGGGACCTTGAGTTGTAAACTTCCTTTTTGGATTGATATTCTTGGGCTTCTTGTAAAGCAGGTTCGTATGAGTTTAATGTTCACTTCAGAAACCCTTTTCTTAGCGTTCTTACTACTGCTTGACAACAAGCTTCCTGTTTACTTCAACTTTGCATTGCAGGCCATTATTCTCTTATAGTCAGGAATGGGATCATGCCTTTGAAGGTTGTATTCCCGACGAAATCGGCGTTGAGCATGCTTCATAGACTTCGTTTCTGCCAACCAAAGAATACACGAGACTTTCTGTTGAACAGTTCACATGGCTAGTTTCACAGAATCAGCACTTTGCTGTTATTTATTTCTCAATGTCACAATTCCTGGCAACCACTGTTACACAAATTGCAAGATCTCAACTACCAAATCCGACTAGATTTATTTCTCTTTAGCTTATTCTCTTTAGCTTATAAATTCCCAGTTATAACCATTTTTAATTGGTGTTTTAAGTGGGATTCTCTCTCTCTCTCTCTCTCTCTCTCTCTCTCTCTATATATATATATATATATATATATAAAAGCCTAATGTTACGTTTGAAATTTTAAAAAAATTAGAACAACATTCGTCGACACATTTCAGAATTGGTTGATGTTTTATTATCTTAAGCTTTAAATGTCATAAATATTGTTGTTGTTCCTGTATTTGATGATGATGATAATAATACTAATAATAATACTTATATTAATAATGGTATAATAATCATCATGGCGACGCCGTGACCGAGTGATTAGATACCAAAGCGGCCGGATTCGATCCCAGTGACTTGCATGTTGAATTTTTTGATGGACGAAGCAGCGTCTGAGCGGGTTTTCTACGGGTTCTCCGTCGTTCATTCACTGCTTGACAACAAGCTTCCTGTTTGCTTCAACTTTGCATTGCAGGCCATTATTCTCTTATAGTCAGGAATGGGATCATGCCTTTGAAGGTTGTATTCCGGACGAAATCGGCGTTGAGCATGCTTAATTGACTTTGTTTCTGCCAACCAAAGAATACACGAGACTTTCTGTTGAACAGTCCACATGGCTAGTTTCACAGAATCAGCAGTTTGCTGTTATTTATTTCTCAATGTCACAATTCCTGGCAACCACTGTTAAACAAATTGCAAGATCTCAACTACCAAATCTGACTAGATTTATTTCTCTTTAGCTTATAAATTCCCAGTTATAACCATTTTTAATTGGTGTTTTAAGTGGGATTCTCTCTCTCTCTCTCTCTCTCTCTCTCTCTATATATATATATATATATATATATATATATATATATATATATATATATATATATAAAAAGTCAAATGCTACGTTTGAAATTTTAAAAAAATTAGAACATCATTCGTCGACACATTTCAGAATTGGTTGATGTTGATGTTTTATTATCTTAAGCTTTACTTTAAATGTCATAAATATTGTTGTTCCTGTATTTGATAATAATAATGGTATAATAATCATCATGGCGACACCGTGACCGAGTGATTAGACACCAAAGCGGCCGGGTTCCATCCCAGTGACTTGCATGTTGAATTTTTTGATGGACGAAGCAGCGTCTGAGCGGGTTTTCTACGGGTTCTCCGTCGTTCATTCCGCCAATTTCTCCACCATCACCTTTTCTTTCATCCATTTCGCTTTCATTTCATATCATCTTCTTACCTCACTCTCATATCTGGCTCCGGGTTCTTCATTCTCTGGTTCAATGTTCCTCTTCAAGCCTCTGACCCTATGTACGATTGTAAGTCCTAGGGGATGTAAGCCTACATACGAGGAGGGAAAGCCGACTAAATCAGTTAATAATAATAATCGTCATAAGCTGCAAGACGATCGTGAAGCTGGTTTCAGAACTAAGCATTGCTTCCATACTAGAAGCTTCAAACTATTTCTTTTGCCTAGGACGCTTAAGAGCATCAGGATTATGTCCATGTTTATGAAGACTTGTAAACAAAAAATAATAAATATTATGTGACGAGTTTCTCTACCTATTAATTTATTTTATATACATTCTAAAACGTTTCCATAACAAAAGCTTATTTATCTAGTTCCTGTTAGGGAACCTTTTCAATGTTGTTAGAAAGGTTTAAATACACACTTTGCAGCAGGTGCACAAGATGATACAGAACTATAGGGTTTACGTTGGCTTTATTAGTTTTTATCATGAAGAGCTCTCACATTTATACTTCCAGGCTCTGAAGTACGAATTTTTATATTTGTGCGACTCTCGTTTTTGAGTTGTGATATACACCCACAGATGCCTAAAATCTACTTATTGGAAATAGTGGTATCGAATTTTTGGGTTGAATACAATACTTCCTCTACGTGCTATAGGCAAGTGAATAAATTAAGAAAGAAAAAAAATCTGATGTAAAGGATTCACATGACTTTCCCTATCAATGACAAATTCGCATACATTAATTGTACCTATATTATACTGTTCATATAAAAGTGATTCGTCTATTCTCTCCTTATGTTATATACTCGTATTTATTTCTAGGAATTGTTTCAAATTAAGAAAGGTGTTTTTAACATGCAGAAACAACATTCAAATGTTTCTCATGTAACAAGCTCATGTCATGGCAAGAAAAGAAAGGGGAAAAGAGCAAGAATCGCAAACTTTCAAGTATGTCCTAAGCGAAGCTTAGCTTACGAAAGGTCGGAAGTTTCAATATGGAATATTTTTAAAACGACTAACGCCAAGCATATTTTACACAAATTGTGAATTTAACGAGCTCTATCTTTTCTGCAGTAAGTTTCTAAGATTTCTTGTTACACGGAATTATACAAAATTCAATCAAAGGAAAGTTCACCGGATAGTCACAGAAAATTTAATGCATGCGTTGTATTTCTCACTTGAATATTTAAACATTTTAATAAAAATTACTGGAGGAGCTTTCGAGTACATATTTTATTCCCTGTAATGCATAGCATAGGTTGGGAGAATTTTATAGTAAGATGCTGAACTTAAATACTATCGATGTTTAAACGGCCTTTTCGTTTGAGTTACGTTGTTAAAAAAACATGATTTCCTAAAAATGATTTCTTTTGGGGTTCAGGGATCCCAAAACGTGTATTTCTCGTGAAATCTGTTATCAAATTTTGGTTGGAATACGATACTTCCTCTTACCTACTGTGGGCACGTGAAAGAACAGGATGTCTATTGATACATAATGGGTATACTAGAAATGTACTTATTTTTTTCATACTGGATATACTAAATTGTATATTTTTTATTTTTACATACTGGAAAATTGGTTGAAATTGTTTTATTTCAGATTAAATTTTCAGGTGATTAGTTCTTGGAGAATGCTATTGGTGAAATAAGTATATTTTGAATGTTATTTCCCATAATTTTTTATCTTATGTAAAAATAACGTAGACATTTGGATAATCTTTTGCCCCTAAAATTCTTCCGGAATTTGGAAAATTGTTGCGGGGTAGGGAATTTGGGAAGGCTAAGATTAGAAATAAAAAAATCTACTGATATTTCATTCCCATTTCTATGAATATTAGCGAAGTTAGGTCCATTAATATGAATAGGATGCGAGTTTTATAAAATTACATTTCTGAAGGATAAAGAGGTGAATTCAGCCGAAAAAATCTTCTAAATCTTGTACACTATTTTCATAAAGAGTCTAGAGAGTAAATGTTTTTCTAAATCATCATTCAGGTTTTACAAGCCCGTGCGATAATCACAGCTTCATATTATAACAATAAAACCAGTAGAGATGTTAAGGTAGCCACAACTCGCATTTGAATACAGCTGCATTTTACTGCACTGTGACTCGATGCCGTCTGGAATTTTGTCAAAGCTTGTATTGGAAATATATGGAATTTTTAACCTTCAAGGCAATAGTCATCCTGCAGAAAGTAATATACCCTTTTTGCGTCGATGTTTCACTCTTAAGATTTGCTCCTAATTGCACTACATTCTGGTTCCGCTGGCTTTATGACAAAGAGTATACACTTGTTACGCGGTCGTGTGTGCACCTGCCTTGATGTGAGGACCAGTGTGTGGAAATAGGGTGTAACAATGGCGGCAGCAGTCGCATCTCGTATGTACTCGCTAATGAACAGATATGTGGAGGCGATAGCCACCTTACTCCCTCGCACGCCTACCTGGATGGATTTAGGATGAAGGGGATGTTATCGTAGCTGAGCCAGTGGGCACACATCAAAGTGTCGTAATGTCGGTGTTTGGTGGCTTTGTGTGGGTTAAAGGGCTTTGTAGTGGCAGCGCAGTTCGGATAAAGGCTGTGAATTGTGGCTATACACCGGCGCTGCTTAGGTGTGAACTCTGAAAAGCATAAAATAGTTGTCATGTTGCCAACAGATTAGAAACATTCGTCTCTCTTTCTGATTGTTGATGAAGTCTAACTTATGGACACGAAGAGTTGGATTCTAGCTATTAATCTGCCGTGAAGTCTTTAGAAAACATCTTTGTAGCAACAATAATTGTCGACATTTTTCATCACCACCTTCGAGGACTGGTTCTTTGAAGGGACCGATGCTTCTCTAACGACTTTAATTAAAACTGGCTTCCCGTCTTTTACTGGGTGTCTAATGTTTATGTTTTAAACATTCTTTTATAAGCATTTTTATCGCTCATTCTGCCAAAAGAGTTGGAAATGACAGCCTTTATTAACTACCACCCAACTATTTAGCTAAAGTTTATTTCGAATGCTCCAGTAAATTTCTTTCCGCAGCACTACATGTCAAAAACATGTTTATTTTCTTTCTCTTTTTAAAGATTTATTTCTTCTATTTTATTTCTGCATTTAATTTATTTATTAAATGCAAAATTAATAAATTGGTTATATCTGCAAGTCAATAATAATATTATACCTACAATTAGCAGTTCGTTTGGTTTTGTAAGCTGGCATTGCTGGTTTATTAGTTTCAAATGTTTCACGATTTGTTCCTTGAAGTAAGGGAAGCCAAGAGCGTTTGTGCTTGGTATAGGGCAACTTATGGAGAGGAATACGATGTTATATTTTTTGGGATTTTTTTACATTAAACTGAATGATAGAAAGACACTATCAAAAATAGCCTTTGAACCATTAAATTATATTTATTGTTGAACAAAACTACTACCAACAATAAGAATTTTAATAAACCTTATAGTTTTATTAATCAGAATTAGTTTTAAAATTGTTATGTTTTACCTTCAAATCTTATAAAATAATATTTAAATGTAACAAAATAGGGTGCAGTATAGCCAGATCTATTATGCTACCTTAAAGAATATCAGGTGTATAAACAAGCAGCTGGATTGCAAGTCTTAGAAGATGCGAGATAATCGATCCAACCAGCTAACAGCGAAGACTATATAGTTGTAATAGAGAGCAATCTTGAGGTTTTAGAGTGCTACAGCGGCAATGCACCGTGGTCTTCAGCTCTTGTCTTGCAGAATTACTCGGAGAAAGAAATTTCATCAAGCTACATGGGTATTTTGAAATATGGAAAACCAGAAAACACTTCACTGGACTTTGACATCATTTAGTTACACACATACTGAGTTGGAGTTCGAATCGATTACAGTATAAGCAAACCAAACAAATCTCTCCGTAAATCTGCAGTCGTTTTGTGCGGCTATTAAAGTCGAAAATCTGGGTTTGCTTTTTCTTTTGCATCCAGGACACGTCTTTTCCAGCAGTGTATTCTTTGCAAGTATTCTTAGTCCTCAAGATATCAATTATGAATAAAATGCATTATGGAACCTTAATTATATTTCGCAATAAAGTAATCATCTTGAATTTTCCTTTTACTGATATTAAAATTTCCTTAATCTCCTAAAAGGGTAAGGACAACATTCCTTGTCTTGCGGAAATTTCAAGAATTGATGAGTTTACATAAGGAAAGTTTTCTGATTTGATTAGGGAATGCGTTGGTGTCTTTCTAAGCGAATTTTGGTCGATTATCGTAATCGATCCATGGGTACTGGAATACTCATTACACACGTAGTATTCCGCGTATTATACAATCTAATAGCTTCCCACTCCAGTCTTTTTATTCACTAACCATTAATATGCACAGTCTTAACTCAGCGTTAATCGAGATTCGTCCAGTGTGCTCAGGAAATCTCAGCATCAGGTAGCAAGACCCAAATAGGAATGGAGCTTCTTTGCATATTTAAACTGACGCCGAAACCACTGAACCACAAAGGATCTTCGGTAGATCCAAACATGCCTAGCGTTAAGTAATCTGTCCTTTGCTGAAAGCTTCTGTAGCCTTGCAACAACTTCTTCAAGGATTATCAAGGAATATTTCTGAAGCTACTGGATAAGCCCATAGAGGATAAATGTAATTTTTTAAGAAGAAACGAAGAACACCCTTCATCGTAAATGTTTTAGTAATACAACACAATTCTATAATGCGATACCAAAGCAGTGATATAAAAATTGAACGGTCAAATAATCCTGTCAACTTGTGAATATCGAAGAATACGGATCCTTTGTCACTAATCAAAACTGTATTGCTGATTCAAGTATAGCACTGAAATTACACAACTCATGTGGTTAAACGGTAGGGCAATAATAAAAAAAGCTAATAAAAAACCTTAGATACGTACATAAAAACCTTTTATGTGTGTTAAACACAAATAGTGAGTTACAGGAAGAAAATAATTGTATGATCCATCTAGAGCTCTCTAAGGTTGATGAAGCTCAGAACAAAAATTCCACAGAATTAAGATACAAATAAAGAATTGACGTATTGCGGCTTACAATGAATAGATGTACTTTATTGAAAATATGTCTATATCCACTCTGCACTGAAATGATCAGTAAAAATGCACCATTGAGCTGAAATTAAGTTTAAAAATGTTTGGATGA
This sequence comes from Deroplatys truncata, assembly GCA_030765065.1. Lineage (NCBI taxonomy): Eukaryota > Metazoa > Arthropoda > Insecta > Mantodea > Mantidae > Deroplatys > Deroplatys truncata. Next base: position 136,997,270 of record CM060981.1, read on the forward strand.
TTGATAAAATTACGTTCAAGCAAAAAACGGAAATGCCCTATTCAGCTAAAATTAAGTTTGAAAACTTAATTACGTAATAGCTGCACTGATATAGTACCTAAATAAAGTACTTCTTCAACTACCGTCTCTTAAAATTAATTACGTGGTATACGAAACATTTAATTTTGATTACTATTTACTTCAATTGCCAGGCATTCAGTACTGACCAATCTAATTTTCAGCCCGTTTCAGTTTCACCTAATCACGGTATCGTATCACTGAAATATTGTCAACATCCGATTGTCACACCTGATTTCACAACTGTTTGGAAATTGATGCAGCTGATTCGTAATTGTTTCTGATTTGTAGGCTAAAGAAATGAAGAAAACTTCATTAACATAGAAGGCCGTGCTGCGTCATGATACTGGTGTACAGTCTCATATAAAATATCTGTGCTATTTTAATTTTATTATTATTGGAATTGTTCTTCCATACAAGGCGTGTGTGGGACAAGTTTGGAAAGGTAGAAACAGACGACTGAAAAATGCAATGCCATAGACGGGATTTGAACCACGCATCTACCGGTTTCCGTCCGGTTTCTCTAACCGAGCCATGACAACATGCCGGCAGGACATACTTTACTTTTTAAAATTTTTAGTTATTTATTAATATTTTTTTTATTAAACGCTTCATTCAGTAAATAGTCAATACCATTCGTGAAATCGAAATGGAAGCTTAGGAAACTATCGACAATGTCGAACTCACTCTTGGTGCATACTAGGTGTGATAAAAAAAAAATGGGAATGTTTTAATTTCGCGAGCTTTATACATCCGATGTTCAAAACTTTTGTTTTATCTTGTTGGTACACATGTTCCTGATGTATGTCTGCATTTTCAGCTATTTTTAACATTTAGTCTATTCTTGACAGTCGAAAAATTATGCGTGTTTTCGAGTGCTCGCGAATTTTTAATTTCGAAAAAGATGGATCAAAGAATTTGCATTAAATTTTGCTTGAAAAACGGAATAAAGTGCAGCACCGCATTCGAAATGTTGACTGTGGCTTTTGGCGAATTTATTATGAGTAAGACAAGAGTTTACGAATGGTATAAACGTTTCAAAGAGGGTCGAGAAGACGTTGAAGACGGCGATCGCCCTGGACGCCCTAACACATCAATTACTGACGACTATGTGGAAGAAGTAAAGAAAATACTTCTGGAAAATTGCCGATTCACCATCAGAGAGGTTTCTGATGATGTGGGCATATCCTTTGGCTCATGCCAAGCAACTTTTTCGGATGTTTTGGGCATGAAACGTGTAAAAGTTTGCTCCGAAATTGTTGAATTTCGAACAAAAACGACGTCGCGTAGACGTCACTCAGGAATTGTTGAATGAAGTCGAAAACTATCCAGAACTTCTAAAGGAGGTTATAACAGGTGACGAAACATGCGTATGGCGTGAAACTAAGGCCCAATCGTCCCAATAGAAACTGCCTGAAGAGCCAAGACCGAAAAAAATTCGATAAGTTCGGTCAGATGTGAAAGTTCTTCTCACAGTTTTCGTCGATTACAATGAAATAGTGCATCAGGAGTTCGAGCCTTATGGCGTACGTGGAAGTTATGTGCCGTTTGCGTGAAGCAATCCGAAGAAAACGACCAGAATTGTGGCAAAACCACTCGTGGAAATTGCATCACGATAATGCACCCGCTCACACCTCTATGTTTGTTCGTCACTTTTTGGCAAAAAACATTAAGCTGTCTCAGCCACCGTGTTCACTGGACATGGCCCCCGGCGACTTCTTTCTATTCCCGAGGCTGAAGAGAACCATTAAAGGACGACGTTTTGCCACCACCGATGAGGTAAAAAAAGAATCGCTGGAGGAGCTGAACACCATAACGAAAAGTGACTTCCAGAAGTGCTTCCAAGATTGGAAAAAGCCTGGCGCAAGTGTATTATATCTGAGGGGGATTACTTTGAAGAGGACAAAGTTGATGATTAAATAAAAATTCTTTAAGAAAAACAAAAACTCCCGTATTTGCGAAGTACCCGGCAGCTGGAAGAAGTCTCTGAGCCGAAAAGAAGCAGTAGGTGCTTGCACCCTCGTATTATCTCTTGTACATAAAATACAAAGTACTCTCAGTAATGAAGGGCAGAAATGCATGACACATAAGTATTAAAAAGACATGGCTACTTAACAACACAAAATAATCATAGTGCCGGGTTTTCAATCACAGAGTATAGTCGTACACATCTTTCGAGAACGCTGATGAGAAGGGCTTTATTTATTAGGTACATAAAAGCGGCGGAGGTAAACATACATTTGTGTGCATTTTATTCGCAACGAAAGTGAAGGAGTCTGCTTACACTATAATAAGAGTGGAAAATAGCGTAGGAATAATAAACTGAACAATTGGCCACAAGTACTTAACGTGTAGCTGTCGAAAAGAAAAGAAAGAAAGAAAGAAAGAAAGAAGAAGAGGGGAAAAAAAGGAAACGAAAAAAGTAGAACAGAAGCCGAGCGGCAAAAATCAGTCACTTGTTTGGGTTTCATAATTCATCCTCCGCCCAGTTAGGGCAGGGCTGTTGTGGTAGTTGCTTCAACCCTCCCCACCTTTTAAATTTATTCATTGACTCGTAATTTAAACTTGCGTGTAGAGGGGAGCCACCTACACGTTCGTTTTTCACAACCTGGACTTCTCTCAATTGCGACCTTGTCGATAAATCACCCGGCAAGGGTTTGTAATGAACAACTTTCTTTCCTTCTGTGTGGGACTGCTTATTCCGAAATGGGTGGAACTCCGCTAAGTGAATCTCAATCCACAGCAATCAAGCCGATGTTCGGATATTTAATCTTGTTTTTTCCTCTCCTAATGTCGGCACTGAGATAGCTGGCTCGATTATTTTAATATATGTAATGACTCAAATATATTTACGGCTTATTAAAGCAGATGTTAAGAATTTAAATCATACTTTAGTAAATGATTTGGTTCATGTGGTTAGTTGGTTTCTTATGCTTTGTAAATCACAAAATTCTTAAATTTTCAAATGAAGGGTTACAAATGCAATACTATTTCTATCAGTAAGCCACAGCCCTACTTTTTTATAATTATTTCACTAAAGACATTGTTAACAATTCTCGTAACTCTGACGGTGATAAGGTCTTTTATCACTAGTGATACAGGAAGAGAATATAGCACTTCCGTCGGTCTCTTAAGCATAGAATACGAGCGAGCAATCCAGTTTGTGTAGGACTTCTGGGACAAATTGTAGTCTAGTGCTTTTTCATTTTTTAGAATGTAAACGGAAAGAACCTTGCTACGTATTAAATCAGGTGATTTGACCAAAGGTTTAGCGAAGTGTGTGGAGGCTTGTGGCGATAAATAATTGAGAATGAATGATCTCTTCAGAATTAGTGTAAATGTCGTTCCACTTTTTACATAATCTACTGGTTTGGGATAAATGGTAAACTAGTTCATTGCCTTCCGCTTATCCTTTGATTACCTTTAAAAGAATTTGGATGTTCCAAGGTTTTGGACATTACTGTTGTTTAGTAATTGTTTGGCAGCCATTAATAGTGAATTCTCTCAGCGAATTTGTACACATGGATAAAACTGGCCATCGTTATGTGATACAATACTTTCATTTGAAAGGTCTTAGTCCAACTAATATTAAAGCTCAGCTAGATTCTACTCTGGGGAGTCTGCTCCTTGTTTACAACAGTAAAATATTGGGTGGTAGAGTAAGTGAGCTGCCAAGACGAACATCGCAGTGGTTCTGGTGATCACCAGAAATTTTGAAGAAAATCCACAAAATGGTATTGGATAACGTCGACTGAAAGTGCGCGAGGTAGCAGACATCGTAGGCATTTCAAAAAGTTTCGGTCGAGTGTTAGGCGATGTTTCGCTGCAATAAATCAGAGTTTTTGCATCGATTCATAACAATGGATAAAACATGGGTCCATCACTTCACACCTGAGACGAAGGAACAGTCAAAACAGTGGATTGAAAGGGAAGAATCGGCTGCAAAGAAGGCGAAGACAGTTCCAGCTCATACATCCATTATCGCCATGGCCAAAATCAATGAGTTAAAGTTCGAATTGCTTCCTCATGCACCCTATTCGCCAGACTTAGTCCCCTCTGATTATGTTCTGTTTCCAAAGCTGAAGAAATGGCTTGGTGGTAAAAGATTTGCCAACAATGAAGAGGTGGAGTCTGCTATTCATGGCTATTTTGCAGAACTAGGCGCTTCTCACTATAAATGGGATATCGAAGCTATTGAACATCGCTGGGAAAAGTATCGAGCTGAAAGGAACTATGAAGAGAAATAAAGATTTTTTTCCCCCAAAATTTTTGTGCTTTCTTTGTTAGGTCGGGTCCTTCTGGGACAGCCCTCGTATGGGTATCGGAATGATAATGCAAGATTTTAAATTAATATCAAACGCTCTTATTGGATATGGAAGCTTGCGGCAGTCTTAGAAAATCCGTTGAACTACCTATAGGTAAGTAAATACCGGCCTAATTAAGCGGCTGATTATTCGTTTGGTGCTTATCACAGAAGAAATGTAGCAGCACTCATATCACCAGATATTTGGCTATCGCAGAACAATTTTTTATTTACTCGTCAATCACATACTTCTCTGTTGATTTGCAATTCGCTTCAGCTAGCTGCATCAGTAACAATGCACCGGATGAACCGTTGCAACATTCCGACTCTTTGAGTGGAGTATTGATGTGTTTCGGTTTCCTTTGCTTCATTTCTTCGAAGCATCATGCTCGCAACCTGTCTGAACCAACCGGCCCCTCGCTCGTAAAGTAAAGAAGAGAAAAAGTTGCTTATCCATTTCGTTCTGTCTTGCTCTATGAGAAGAATAGCAGTAACCACAACAGTTGTCCCGCAGGATTCCTGCGCGGGTCTCGCTCACCGCATAAAACAATGTGCTGATAGAAAGGAGAAACAGCTTTTCTCATATTGACCAGAAATTCAGGGGTGCATTGCACGTGTAAAGTCGTCATCGTCGTTCCACTTCCTGATAATTATACATTCATGTGCTTATTTGTCCAGAGATAATTTTTGAGATGTTCTATCGAGTACGTCCACACCATCTGTTAGGCAATTAGTGCCTACCGATGAAACTTTATATCAGGATCAAAGCGACCTTGTTATTTTCGAGTTAAAACTGCTATAGAATATTCATATAAATGCTTCTGTGACAGACAAAATTTAAAGGCGACTGGCAGCTGACCACTACGGGAGAAACACGGCATTGCCACATGCTGAAGGGCGAAGTGAATTTACTATCAGTAATAAGACGAAATGAAAACAATTTATAGAGTATTGCTGTATACTCACGCAAACTTGTGTATCTACATTGTTAAGTTAACAAGTAAAATAATCCGAAAGTCATACCTTAATAACAGTAATAAAAATCCTGTGCAGAGCAAGTAAAACACATTATAAATTATATTCCTGGTGTGTTGGTGACGCAACATTTACCATTTATGTTATTGGTTGCCTTTCACTTCTCGTACTTTGTTCTTTAAACGGCATTTTGACTGAACACCAATAAAATAACAACACAATCACTGTAATTGAACCACGGGAACTGAAATTACCACGCATGCGCGAGTCTCTTTGAAGCTGTAACATCAGCAACTTAGAGGTATTTTGCTTCCTCATCGCTTGCTGGTTCTAGTATCCATTTTGAATCACATGCTGGCACAATAAGCAAAAGAGGCATGAAGGAAGTTGAACAGACAATTTCAAACTTTCTTAACAGAATCCTTTATTAACATACGAGCTCATATATCTGTAACCAGTTAACCTAAATTGGTTTTTAGACTGCAATCTTCAAAATAAAATCCTCTTCAAACGGGTTATTCTCTTTCCTGTAGCACAAGCAACTCTTGTAGGCGAAAATGATATTTTTAACACCGGCTTTACAGCGTGATTTCACAGCATCTCTACACAATGCTGCAAGGCGGGGCAAGATTCACATTGGGTTTTGTAATCACCGGCCCCTCTCGCCACCCGCCATTAAATTTTGTGTCTGCATAATAGCACTTTAATGACCTAAAAATGTTGGAAAAAATTACCCATAAAACGACTTACAAACAAATGACACCTACAGATTACAAAGAATGACCTAAAAGTGATATTAATTTAATTTATTAAAATTAGTGTGTTATAAAATTAATTTGTACATGGGTGTAATTACTGTATATTGAGTAAAGGTAGGCATGAAAATGGGATAATTTACAAAATTAATTTAAAATATATCTGTTCTTTTTTATTTATTTATTTTGCCATTTATACACCGCCTTTAACTGCAATGGTCATATCGGAGGCCTTTTACTTTAGAACATATTGCCTATCGGCATTTCGTATACAGTTGTTGCCATTGGATTCCTGGTTCTTCATTGAATTTTATAGCTTAGATCTCACGTTCACACACTTATTCATACTTCCAGACTCTGGTGAAGATAGGGAATAATCTTGGATAGAGAAAAAATTCTATCCCACGGCCGGGAATCAAACCTAGGACCCGTTGCACAGCAGGCAGCTCTACCGAATGAGCTACTGGTTTGAATCTGAAAAAAAAATTAGGTAAATTGTTTTGAACTAGTTCTTACAAATTTGTAGCATTACCTCTTGAGTTCTCAGATTATACACAATTAATTCGAATGATGAGGAATTCACAGCCTATGACACGACACAAGGATAAGGACAATAGAAACCTGACTGTGCACACCCATTAACGCGAAAAAGGGCACACTGCCCTGACTCATACCTCATTTGGGACGTGAATTAATACTTCAATTAAAGCTGCTCCCCTGACACCCTTCCACCCGCAAGCAAACTTTTCCACACTAACCATTAAAGGAATGTAATTTCTTTTTTCCAAGAATATAAAGGATGTACAGAGTTATTCTTATTTCTCGGTTGAATTGTGTGAAGTTTCTAGTGATTGAAAAGTTATCGTTGTGTAAAATATCAATGATGTAAAACTTTTGATGCAAGCACATTATCAAATAAGGACGCAAAGAGCCAGAATAATGACAAAACGGGGGATAATTTGTCCTAAAATAGAAAACGGCATAATATGGCTAACATTGACGTGATAAATACACATGTTCATAATGTGGGAACCATGATAAGGGTATATGTACAGGTTAGCAATATCTATGATGCAATAATTAAAATATGACATCATAATCCGTACCTTGCTAAGCTCTTTGGATGCACCGCTTTCTGGCTACTCCAGACGTTTCCAAATATGTTAATGAATGCTGAATTTAAAACTTTGTATAGATAGCTGAAATTTATGGTGTCTGTGTTCATGTTCTTGAGTATACATTGAATCGACTACTGAGACCAAAACAACTGTATTAGAGAATCACTGCTCTTCCATTGTGGATGCAGTTTGGACAATATCACTTGGTAGCATTTTATGGATCGATATTAGTTATGTTATCGAGGATACAGTTGTGAGGAAGAATACAAAATAACGCTTCTACAGAAATCGTCAACGAATTCAGCTTAAACGGAACGCCGTTTTCTACAAATTATTTTTTTCATAGATATGTCAGCAAAATGGGGAAAAATGCTTATAGGTGCAGAGGTTTATAAAACTTGATATTATCATTTTATCGTACAATACAGACTAATTCAAACCGAAAAGATTATTGAATAGCAGGATTCTTTATACAGTTCTCGAAGTATAAACCATAGAATTCTGTGGTACCAGAAACGCTCATAAGGATTCTTAGAACTTTCTCAGTTGTTTAAAAACATAACATGCGATTCGTGTTTACTATGTGGGAATTGCCAACGAAAGAAAAGAAACAAATGTAATTATATTTGAACTTGTTACATACCGATACTTCAAAAACGTTCGGTAATGGAGGACTGTGTTCCATGCTTTTATTTATTTGTTTTGATAGCGCTATGATACTATACCTTTTCTTCAGCTCCGTTAAAGAAGAAACGAAAGTTCAATATATATATATATATATATATATATATATATATATATAAAAGAGTATACAATAATAATAGTATTACAGTGATTATTGACATAATAAAATATTGTTTTTGTATACATCTAACAAGGAAACAGTCTCAGATGCAGTAATAAACTAAAGAAAATAGCATCATGAATAAAACCAAGCTAATAACAAGAGAGTAATAGTTACATTAATTAGATTATTCCAGTCATACATCAGTGATTCCGTGTGGACCAATCATATGGCAGAAAATATCATATCAACCAACTGAGACTATATTGAGGGCCGTACTCTTGGCATATCGATGTTCCTTTATGATCGAGTATTACGAACATATGTGTACTGGAAACAAGCGCTAAAGCGTGTAGAAGATTAGGCGAAGATACGAAAAAGGAAATAGGTAAATAAATTCGAGAGGGTAAACCTGAAAACACGGAAATAAATTGAAATTGTGTTTCGAATCAATTTCAACAATTTTATGAAGTTAAAGACTATGAACTGGAGAAACCAACATCAACACTACAGTTCGCAGATATTTTAACAGACTGGTCAGGTAACATGAGAAAGATAAACGGAGAATTATATAGATGTATTAGGTATACAATCTACAGCACTACCTTTAATATTTGTTCAGTAATTATGTAGACATACATAAATTCATAGCTGCATTGGCCAATGTTGGTTAATTGATGATTTATTGTAAATATTTGAACTATATCTTATTTTATTGGTTGTCATTCATTTTTTTCGCGAATCCATGATTTGTCGTTAATGAAATTTCAAAATCATTTCTGGCAATCAATTTTACCAATGGAATACAACAAAGTATAGTTAAATTCAACATAAGTTGTTCTGATTCTGCAAAAGTATGCTTTTGGCAGTCTTTTAACTGTGGCAATGAGTTCCGGAGTTAACATCCTCGTGGTTAAAAGATGGAGACTAATGCAGTGTTTATTGCAATGCTATCCAGTGCCTATGTTGAAGCTGTGAGAGAAAAGTAAATTCTAAAAGCGAGAAATTCTGGTTTTAAATGGGATTCGATAGAGTTTGAGCGTTAGGGCAGACATTAACGTCGCGCTTGAACTAATCCGTGTCTGTGGCGCGCTCTATGTTTGCCCGCTTAAGTTGAGGAATGCCCGCGGCGAAACACTCCTCTGGCTGGTTGGTTTGACCTGCCTGAACCGAATCCGCCCGGTCCTACAGGTGTCAACGAGACGCTTTGCCAGACACCGACGCCCAGTGCCTTCGGAACGAGCGCCATGATTTCGGCTCAAGGACCTTCGAAGACGTGACAGGGCCGTAACAATCTGTCCAACAACAATGGAACTGAGGGGTGGAGGACGATCGAAAGTTCTTAGCGGCACACTTTCACCGTTCTCGGGTTGTCACCTTCGTTTTGAAACCCGATGCCAGCGGGGGGAGGGGTAAGGAACTAGATTACCGGTTTTATCATATGGTTGCTGAGTTTAGCAACCATTCATTACTCCGGTGTGTGTGGGAGTGTGGCTCGGGCAAAGGTCAGGACGCGCACACTACAATCAGGTTCCTTCCCACTCACCTTCGAACTCTGGCATTTTGTCAAAATGAAAGACTAACGAATCAGGTCTTCCTCAATGAATTTTCAGGTTTCTTTAAGGTCACCGAGAAGTGATATTGACTGCTAAGAGCGTGTAATTTGGACCTTCCCCTTTCAAAATTACTTCTGAGATGTAAATCAAACTTCATATATTCGCCACTTGAAATTTGAATCACACAGTAATTATACCAAGAGAAAAACATGCTAATATGATTTTAAATTCTCCCATTGTTTTTCAGAAAACTTAGTGTAATGTCTGATAAAGGTACACCTTATATTACCTATATATTTTCACTGTAGAGAATTCCACATTGAAAGTGCTAATTCAAGAGCTAACAATTGGTTGATTGAATCACTATAAGATGCATTTTTTAAACATCACGATCAATTTTTAAACATGCCTTCTTCAAGACTAAGCATTATGTTTATGTATTCCGTATACTTCTCAGAAAAATAATTGATCAAGTATGCCACTCCGCAAAAAAAATTCAAATACATATAACAGAACCATAATTTCGAACCTTTGTAAGTATGCCAAAATCAATTAATCGCTCTGGACGGTATTTAAATGCAATGCGAGTAGAAAATAAAACATACCTGGATTATGAATCTACAGATTGCAGTTTTGTTACTATTTTTTATGAAGTTTCCTTTTTTTTCAAACATTTTCTAGAGCGTTGCCTTAAAACTTTCCAGTTTTGCTTTTGCCACTTAGTGATTGACAGACTTTACTTTTACAATCTAAAGCTAAATGGCTAAGAAACAGAATCTTTTAACTGAGCATTCACAATATTTCAATATTTGAAGCTACGCTAATGACCCGAGTTTGACTAGGTAAACACAAACTTACAAGTGGAAGGAAAGAATAAATATTTCCATGCGCCGTATTATCTCTCGTCGTAAGTTCTGATTTGTTTTTGCTGGTTCACACATTTGTTTTTAGGTAAATGTAATGGCTGAGCCAGACTATTGTAGATTTAGTGCGCCAGTTAAATCAGCTTCATTCGCAACTCGGTTCACGCTGCATGTTACATGAGTACCTCTGCTCCTTCCCCCATTGTTTGGTATGGTTTCATTTATACCCAAGTGTTTATGGAATGTTGCATTTATTTACCCACAGGAAATGCAGTCAAGGTCTATCTGGAACTATAGTCCAGCAACTCTTTGGGGACACGTGCGAGGCAATAACGTGAAATTCGACTCCTTTCTTATTTACCATAAAGTTAAATGCAAGAGCCTTCAATAATGCAAAGCTTAAAAAATAAACGTTTACTCGAAATATTAGATATCTTCGATACCATGGAGTATCGAGGCCCCATCCCTAGTTTTCACTGTATTCGTTTTCAAACGATTCATCCTGTATATCACTTTGAAGGGAGAAGGAATTAAGGGGCGTTACAACAGAAATTTTAAACTGAAATAATATTTTATTTGTGTGTACTTCAAAACAAACTGTTTATACAAAAACTGCACTGAAGGACATTAAAGCATTTGAAAGGTTAATACAAATTCATTCAAAATACTTTTTTATATTGCAACATCCATAACTGAATTAGAGTAATCCTAGATGTTCCATGATACGTTTTCAAAAATATACAATTGAATCTGAAATATATGGAATTGCGGTTGAATGTGTGTTGTCACCACTTCAGGAACGAAAACGCAAGGAATACCAGTTGAGAGAAGACTGCTTCATCGTCGAAGTTGTGTTTTCATTGACAGTTTACCAGATGAGCAAGGTTTGTTGTGCGGGAAGAACCGGTTCACTCCTTCCCAATCTCGGAAGCCTCTGCCCTCGGCGTGCCGTTTTTGTTTCTCTTTTTATGTGTTGTCTAACTAAAGCAAAGTGAATGTGACATGGTACAAAAGAAATAATTAGGAGCAAAGAGATTGCCAGCCTGTATTGTGTCTTGAGACATACTATTACAACCAAAAGACATTTTCTTTCCTTTTTCAAAAGGCGACTGCATAAAATAGATTTGAGAAACACGAATGGTAAAATGTTACCGTGCCTTCGTGGTTTTTAGCTGCCGACAATGGCTAACCAAAATGCTCCAGAGCTTAAGGTAGGATCCTTGACCGCCACTAAGAGTTGCACTTGTAATTTGTCTTAAGTTTGCATAACCATTTTAATTTATTACAATTATTCCACTTCTTTACTACTTCGTTTTGTTGGTTGTTTTACTGTTTGCTGGTGACAATTCTTTTAGCTTTATTTTTACCCATTTGATGACGTTATTTATGCGTGGCAGTTACATAACGAATGAAGCAATTTATTCTGAATGCAGCCATACATTGTATTATTCTTCAATATTGAAGTAGCTTGTATTGAAGGAGTTGTATTATATTTCAACTGTTGGGGAATCGAAACTTGTAGTAGTTGCAACCGCACGTATAGTAAACAGTTTCCGGTAGCCTTCGCCCCAAATGTATTTTTAGGTGGCCTTTGCCCCAAGTTTAATAAAAATATTAACTTTGTAATTAAACTGTTTCTTTAGATATGATATATTTATGTTTGCCTCGGCTGCGTCAGTATTATTGTTAGAGATATGGAAGTCTTGGCAGGGTGTGATGCGACAAGCATGTAGGCTTACGCATATTTTAAGTTTTAATTCACTCCTTTTTATTAATCCTTGACACAAATTAAATAGCACTTCACTGATATAGAGAGCTGTGAGATTCTTTTTATTAATTAATTACACTTTTTACCACATAAAACTATTTTTCGTCTAACACGAATACTAATTAAATCTCGCGAGGACGCATCATGCATCCGGTCACTATCACTGTCTGCAGGCAACTGACTAGATTTCAACCGTCTAAACTTGTAAATTTCTGTATTTCAAGTCTCTGATTGGCTATTTTTACTCAAATATAATACCTGCATTTAACTAAAGCTTTTTCTAAAATTACATTAATGCTTCCAAGAATCGCAAATAACATTTAAACTCTCAAACTCATTATTGCCTCAAGGTTACCTCATTGTTAGCAACGTTTAACTTATTATTCTCACAGCTCGTACATTATTAAATTACGTAATATATTCACATAACATTATTGAACATATTTACAATAATATAAGCATATGCAATGACTGTTACATGCATTTTACAAATTATTACATACACATATTGCTTCAAGGCGGGCTGTTATTGAATTTACATATTATATAATTTGACTGAAATCATTTAAATGTTAAAAATACTGCCTCAATATAAACCTGGTTTTTATTTTTTTTTAGCATAGCTTCATTGTTGATTACTCAGGTTATGTTAATATAATGCAGTAACTATGAGAAAAAATTGCACCAGAATTGTTTTTTCTTACTGTTTTTAGCGATGCCATCCGTTAAATGGGAGTATTAAAACACTTAATTCTCAAATTTAAAATTCGGAGGTGTTAATTTTCACCTCCCAAAACGATGTTTAATGTTGTTTTAGTGGACTGCTCAAACTTAAACGCTCAAAAATAGCCTTAAATATCTGAGAAGTACACCACGTCAGCGGGTTAATCTTACAAACCAAAGTAAGTCCCAGCTACGAACGAACCTGTTCCTTATTAGTAGGCATAGGAGTTCTTAAATAAGGTGGCAAAGGCTGCAAAACAACAGGCCAAGAGTCGTTGACAGGCAGGTAAAAACTAGTCCGAGTGCTGTCAGCAAACGCCAACAAAATTTGGGGAATGTACGAGGTTTGGAGGATGGTTTGTTATATGCGAGCTCGCTGCCTCAAGTCCAGTGACAACCTTATTTCCTTCCGTCCTGGCTTTAATGCTTAGAAATTCCTATGCCTGCTTATTAATATCGGTGTCTAAATTAAAATTTAGTCACTAGGTAGTCATTTAGACAAAACGTTACCTACTTGTGGAGAGGGTACTTAATTAAATTCTGATGAGCACGAACAGTAACCTAATATCTCTCCAAGAGTTGCTAGTATGTGCATATGGTACCTACCAAACATGAAAAACAAAAAGGTTTGTTGATAAACGTTCAGAAGTATTAATTTGTCAAAGGATAAGACTAAACCTTCAGTTGTATTCTAACAGCATAGTTTTTCAAGGTTTATTAATCGCCTCATGCGACTGCTGTTAGATGAGAATAACTCCTGAAGGAAACAATACGTCGTCTGAGAGAACGAAACTTCAGCAGATCTTGAGACGCTGTGCGCTCTTAATAAATATGCTAATACAAAGCACACAGGGCGTTAGGAATTAATTATTCAAGTAGCAAATTAAAATAGCGCAGTAATTAATGAGTAGGAGTGGCACTGGAGGACAAGGTGGGAGCACTTGAAACGGTTCCTGCGGTGTAGGTCGGCAATATATGTGAGTGGCAGTGTAGCACATTTTATGGGCTACTAAAACAGAAATGGCGATATAAAAAGGGTCGGTAACGTTTTGACAAGGCATGGGTCCTCGGATAATAAACACGTTCTCGGATTACTGCCGAGCCATTTAGCGACCGTCACGACCAAGATGCTCTCAGTAAACCTTAGCGACCTCAGGCTCCCACAGCGTTCAAAATAACAACTTAATATTTTACTTCCTTACTACATACTAACAGCCTTCCTCCTGCGTTCCTTATTCACCGACACACCTTCATTCTTCCAACTTCTTAGGTTTCTTGAAACGTGGTCTTCTGAATTTAGAGCTCAATTTTCTCTTGCGTTTTCGTACTTTAGAGCAGCAAACCACCTAGTTTAGATGATGAATCCGTTCTTTACCTAATTTGCAGTGGCAAGTACTTAAATTGTTTGAGGAAGCAATCTTTAAATCACTTGCAGTTTTACTCCTCAAGCTTTCAACTTCTGACAGAATAGCGCCGGGCAGAAAGATGTTTTAACTAAAGAAACCCGAGTAATGCTTCCCCAAAGAACAATTTCAATACAAAAACAGTGGCAAGTTAAAAGATATCTAAAGCAGGATCAATCAGTCCTGAGACCAGTGACATCAAGAACCGAGTTATGAAAATTAGGAAAGGTCGACCAAGTAAATTACTTCAAGGATCATTCAAACTGGGACTTGTTAAGTTAGAGCACCTGTATGACACAAGAGCACAACAAGCTAAATAGTGAGTCATCTCTTTAAAAGGGAAGAGCTATGCAGTACCACAGAGCCATAATATGAACTATGGTGTTTAGAAATGCAGTGTAAGTGAACAACGACGTAAATATTTTAAGATTAGTTTAAAAGTGTTCACTTTGTTTTGAACAAAATAAAATTTAATCTTTGCATGTTAATTTCACATTTTTAGGCAGAGTACAGTTAATCTTTCGTTCACAAAATCAGTCATCAATAAGAGTCGTTCTCTGTAAACACAATTACTCCATTTCCCCCTCTTTTCCGTCTTCTTCGTCACTGCATATGAGCGGTTTATCTCAATATTCTTTATTTTGCGGCGTCTTCTTCTGCCCCGACCCCCCCCCCCCCCCATTTACCACTCCTTCCACGAGTTTCCAGTGTCCAGTCGATTTTCGTTTCCTCTTCCTCCCACCTCTCTCTTCCAACAGCATCATTTCTTATTTTGACTTTTGGTTTTACACAATTCATTCTTCTCCATATACACATAATTGCTTTCAATGATTTTCCCCACTTCTAACATGAAGGATTCCCCTGGGTATACAATTCTGCACTTCACTAATCTCTTCCTTTGTACATTTCTTGAAAATGTAATACATCGTGTATTGTTCCGACAAATGCTTATATCAGAAAGTCGAGAGTGGCAGCTTTGTAGTGAGTGGGGTCTCGTTACTGAGCAGAGAGACAGAACGAGGAGTTCGAAAACAAATTATTTGAATTTCTTATCATTAAGACCTTTGGTGTGTTTATACCGTCTTGTAATATACTTCAAAATTTGAAGAAAAAAAACTGTTACATAAGTTAGTCATCCTAATATTATTTTTGGTTGTTTCAGTGAAATCATTATCTATCAATGGTCTTTTGTAGCTGAAGCGCTTACTGTATCAAGCATGTGAATTATTTTATTCATCACTGGCTTCAATTTGCTGTAGTTTTCGTATAATTGAATCATGATAATCATGTGTCCGTTCTGGCTCATCTGCGCAGCACTTCCTTAGGCGTCCAGCATTTTGGCATTCTCATAGTTAATGGCCATCAGCGATGCTTACTTTAATTCTGTGTAGATGGCCATTTCTTTGTTGTCTCTATTTTATTATCTTGCTCTAGATTTAGTTTGATTTTTGGTGTAATTTTTATGTCCATTCTGTTACAGTCCTTTTTAGGAACCTATACCTGCCATCTGCACTTCACAAATTTGCTTTGTGTTTGAAAGTATATATCAAGCTATGTGAAAACAGCGGTTGGTTTATAAAAACCTGCTGTTGTAGGTTTTATTTTTTACAAAAAGGCCTTTGTATAGTCACATTAGGATTTATTTCTTTTTCAATTTGCAAGTAACAAAAGTTTAGGCTGCAATATAATTTATATATAGAGAATACTTGAACACAAATACACCTGCTACTCGTAAAATGTTTCTTCATAACATTTCAGGTAAGCTTGAGTTCCATTCTTTTTAAATTTGTTGAAATAGAACGTAAAGTTGTAGCTTTAGTAAAAGGTATTCGCTAATGCTTCTACTGGAAAACGCCCTAATAGGATGTTCAAATACATGCAAATGTCGCCGTATGTCTTAAGTCTATGAGCGTGTGTTATACACAGCCTAAGAGCAAAGCAGCATCACTGATCTTTAAAAGCTCTTTGAAATCAATGCGCATTACTACCTTTTTTTTTTTCCACAGATGATATACAGTCTTTCTGTTATAACATTTGCCATAGAAAGAGAAGAAACTGGGTGGGGTTCTGAAGTGGATGTTTTTTACGAGCTCCACTCACACACGAGCCACTTTTTCGTTCACACGTTATCACCTACGCGACGCCGGTAACCGAAAGAAAAACTAGATCTGAAGCAGGTGTTCCAAGGGGAGGAGGTTGTTTTCTGGAGTTACGTAACAGTTTCAAGTCTCTCACACGGTCAAGCTCTTGGTTTGCGGTTTACTGGAAGGCTTCTGGTGCGGGTGGTGGGAGTGCGGCCCTGACAAGGTTGAACGGTTACTTGCTCCATAAACATATGCTAATCTTTGTTTCCATTTGGACCCAATTTTGTTCCTTTTTTACTGTATGTTCTCTTCGTTGAATACTGTTACAAAGTTTCTTCCATACTTTTGTTACAGAATTTTGTTTTTGTTTTTTCTTTTTTATGAACTGCCTTTCAGCTGTTAACACATTCAAGTTTCTTCTCCCATCTGTAGGTATCGTACCGATGTTTTATAGTATGTGCTTACTTAGTTTCCTTTTTTCACAAATCCTACAGCTGATGTTTTTTTTTAAGTCGTTTAACCTGGTAGGTCATATCGGACGATGAATGAAGTAGGTAAAATTATGCTCATATGAGCCCGGGGCCCTTAGAGCTTAAAATTACTCGACATTAGTTTTTTTCAGGATAAGGGGAAACCCCGGAATAAAACTTATCCGGGTAACTCAAAAAACCGAGAAACGAACTCGAACCCCTTGAACATGAGACAGACACTATCCCCACACCACAGAGGCGGGCAGCTGATATTGCGCCAGCTTTAGAAATGAGTTTCACTACCGTAACTTTGGGGAATTACAGGCTTGCGTGAGTCACTTTGGGATCACGATTTGAGTGATCATATGTTCTCTTAGTATAATTTATTTCAATTTTAAATCCGAATTTCTTTTTCATTTATAGTGTTAAGTGCATTGTGCTACATTAGAAAGCTTGTTTTATGTGTCCTAAAGTACCGTTCAGTCTCACAGTTTTCTGCCCAGAAACACAGGTCTCCCCTACTCTTTTATTTCACACTCAAATGACTCCTGCACTATTCCTGATACATTGTACAAAGCATTTCAAGGAACCACAGAAGTTTACTTTTCTATGAATAGATTCCTTTGCAATTGTCATTCTCTTTCTGAAATCCCCAAAGTTTATGGTGTAGTAATTATGATTTCAATGTGTACAGAGTACTAGAAATAATCCAAAGGTTGAATATGTATGACTTCATTTTAGTACGCGTGCATTTTTGCACCTTGTGTAGGTTTCACATTCAGGTTTAAGAAGGTGAATTATATTAGAGGTGACCCGTTTATTAGAGAAAATTGTTCTTTCTTGAAAGTATTGCGCTCCTTAAAACTTTTTTGTAAAATAAAGTATATGTACTTTGATGAATTTAAAAAAAAAATACTCCCATGTTTCAAAATTGTTTACGTCAGGGTTTATTGCCGAATCACAGCATTCAAACACTATTTATTCGCACATATATTACTGCATTCCGTGAATTATGTGCTCATAGAGCAGGTTATATTTTTAATCCAATGTTCAACTGAATAACATGATTGGGTTCTTGATTCATCATTGCTACTGTTGTATCCATCAGCATATAATATGCAATTTTCCACACTGTTAGAGTTAAAAACTATGAAACCGCATACCGATGACGTCATAACATAATGGACGTTTCCCTATGGAAACTACGATATAGATTCAAATTGAATATGTTTGGTAGTACATATTAGCTGTCCAAGGGTTTTTATAGTACCACTAAGTCGATGGTGTGAGGTTCTCTTAAGACTCCACTGTCCTGCCATTACGCACAAGGTATGTTATGGATACTCAAGAAAATATCCCCCTTATCTTAATCAGAAGAAATTTGTTTTTGATGGTTATGCTTGTGTTCTCTACATTTTTAAAGACTCTTTGCCTTGTAGTGACCAATCTCAGTTGTTTGTTTGTTAAAAATCTTTCACAATGACGGTTTTCATTCGAAAGCAATCCGGTCGTCGACGACTGCCAAAGAATCATTTGAATTTGTGCAATTGAGCAAGCAAAGAGGAAAAATGACACTAGGGGCCACAGGTTGGGGGAATCCCTCCCACCCACCGCCTCCCACTCTTCGTTGTCGATGTTGGTCGTGATTCGCTGGAGCAAATCCATGCACTCTGTAATTTGGTCGTGATTGTAGGCGTTGAGTGAAGATGGGTTGGATGCTGGCCACTTGCTACTCAATATTCCTCCCCTTTTGCCCCCCTCCCTTCTCACCTGCTGCTACCGTAATTAATGCCGCGAACGTTCTCCTGCACCATGTATTTTGTACTGCGTATTACACGCCTGCAAATTGCCAGCGGAGAATCGGAGACATACGTGGGCCAGTGGCATAGCAGCCAACCAGCAAATGACTGCATAGGGCCAAGCGGTCGTCGTGTTTTGTTTTGAGACTGGCACAGCCAGGCATAGACTTTTCCAGCTTCGCTTTCCGATAACATTTTTACATTCTCTACTACGTATAGTAAGTAGGGGAAGTATTGCATTTCACCCAAAAATTCGATACCGAGATTTCACCGGAAATACATGTTTTGAGACCCACTTAAATAAAGCCTTTTAGATAAAGGTCCGTGTATGTATCTCTGAACAGCATAACTTAAAAACGAAAAGTCGGATAAATACCAAACTTGGTATTTAGGTTCAGTATCTTTCAAAGATGCGACACAAAGATTTTCATGAAAATTCCTACCCAGACTACCCTTTACATGGAACATTTTTCGAAAATTTTTATTTTCTAAAAATGGCTCTAACGATTTTGATTAAAATATCATATATTTAAGATATTTTTGTGACAAATAAAATGTATATCTTGAATTATCTGGAAATGTCTCTAAAGTCTTGTTTCTGAATGGCTTTTGCATAACTGGTAAACCGTAAGAGATAGACAAAAATTTTCTACAGAAAAAAGTAGTGCTCGTTAAAACACACAATTTATGTCATATACATTTTTGGGGGGGGGTGAAGTGACTCATTTCCGAGATATTTCTTCTTGTTTGAATTTTCCAATAGATTCTTATACTTTTTTCTCAAATGGGAATTCGTTATTCGTTTCTATTTATGTCCTGGACATGCAAAGAGAATGAAATGCTCCCATAGCAACCAGCTCTTAAAAAATTTGACAATCGCTTAAAATCTACCTATTCTGCTTGCACCTACAAGAATTTTAGCAATAAATTAAGCTGAAGTAGATGGATAATAAGCGTTTGTAAAAATAGTTTGTACAAGGATAGAGAAAGTAATGATTTTTCTGATATTCGACAATATGGAGTAGTTAGTAAAGAATTTCCTTACAACATAAGTATTAAGGAGAAGTGAGAGTTTGGAATGTAACAACATCGTAGAGGTTCTCTTTAGTAATTTTACCCCGAAGTTTTCTATTAGGTTAGGAAATACATACAAATTATCATACAGCTTAGCTGAAAATTTAATCATGGTACTGTCTAAAGTAAAAGCACAAAGTATTAACATTTCAGCTATATACCATTTTTACTCTTCAAGTTATTGCGATTCAAAATAATTTTATGGTCCTATGCCGTGCTCGATTCGATGGAATTTTTAATTTAGTGTTTTATTTGATTGGACAGAAAGTTAAATTTTAATAATACTAGCTTTAGTGCAAGAGAAAATGTAGAACAGTTCTTTGTTGCTTTAAACAAGATTCAAAATCCCTTCGCTTCATTAGAAAATAATTGCCTGACAGTTTTTAATTTCTGGACTTTTCAGTATGAAAAATTGCTTATCGGCAATGATGTTCGCTCGTTTACTACTATGTATCTTTGAATTTGTTTTCCTTTTCTTTTCTCTAAATATTAAATTCACACACCTATTTACATTGTCACTCATACTTCTAGACTCTTGGGAGGATAGAGAATAATAGTGGCTAGAGAAAAATTCTCATCCTCCTGCCGGAAATCGAAACGGGGACCTCTGGATTTGCAAGCTACTATGCTAATCACCATACCACGAGGCAGTTCGATCTACGCAAGTGGTACATATGTGCATGAAAAAAATTAAGATTGATTACGAGGGACAGACATCCAGAAAGTCAAGAAGAATTGCACATCACGCTCGCTGCCGGTACCCCACCACCACAATTGCATGCACACTAGTTAACTCCTTACTCCACCTTAGTGTGAGTCGAGATTCGTTGCTGTGAGGTCACGCTTGTATGTTCTACATCATCTCCAAATGGCGTCGCCAATTGAAAATCCCGTCAAATGTGAAGTGCGTAGTGTGATTCATTTTGTGTATGCATAAAATGTTCGGCCAATAGAAATTTATAGGCAAATAATGCAAGTGTATGCTAACCATGCAACAAACGAGTCTTCAGTGAGGAAATGGTGCATAGTTACGGAAGGAAAAATCCGTGTGCACGACGAAGACGGGTGTGCGAAGCCATCACTCATTACGGATGAGTTGAAAGCAAATGTTGATAGAATTCAGGATATTCACTTGTTACCGAAACTAAAAGACTTTTTGGGTGGAAAAGAGTTTCCAAACGATGAAGACCTCAAAGAGACAGTGACAGTCTTTGGCGGTAGAAAAGTATAACATCGACATTGAAAAACTGGTACCACGTTACATTGACGGTTACATTCAGAAATAGAGTAAGATACTGTATCTTTGTAAATAAAGTTTTGTGTTGACATCTTTCGTTATTGCTTAGTTATGCTAAAACATTCTTTAATTTCTGGATGTCCCTCGTATATGATAAAACGCTTTGAACGAGAGTGTTACCTCTCTGTAATGCGCTTTATCACAAAAAGAAAAAACATAAACCCGTAATTGGAATGGAAGCTACTTACGTGAAAATATGACATTTGGCATTGATGATTTCTGAAGTGCTACTGTTTACATATAGAGGAAAACCTCCTTTAACGCTTGTTCATTGAAAGAAACTATCTTTCGGCAAGTTTCTCGCTTATCGATAGCAGTTACTGGGGGAAAACAGAATTTCCACCCTCGCATATCCCCTTGCGTGTTATATCGACTTTAAGCATGACATTGCGGGGGTGTTTGCGCGTCACATGCGGCAAAAGCTGCATGACGTAATACTATCTTCACGCAACGGCATTAGATTTACTCGTTTTATTTATACCTAAATAAAATCCTATTTCCTAAACCGGAATTGGATTACTTCTTTTTAAGAATAGGATGTGTTGCATACAGATGATTTTCTCTACTCACTCTTCTACAAGCTATCCTTACAAACATTATTCTCTCTACTTCTTGTAACTCATTACACATTTCGTTGTATAAGGATACAGAGGCGGATCGCTGTATGGTTGAAATTGTTCCTTGCAAGAATACGAGAAAAACCGAGTAGCGACTTACCACTTGAAGTAAAATCACACCAATAACAAAGAAGAATTCGAAAATGGTTAATACCATAGATAATTTTCATTTCACTTTGTGTGCTTTAAGGAGATCTGCATTTTTTTAAATTATTTTTTTCTGGCTCTTACGATTTGTCAGTTATACAAAAGTAATTTAGAGTAAAGAGGACTTCCAGGCTGTTTCCAGAAATTCAAATTAATGTAATTTATTTTTCATGCAGATAGCTTAAAACACATCCACATCGTTAGGGGTATTTTTTAAGAAAACCAAAAATAAGGAAAAAAATTCTTCTAAATGGTAGTTTCGGGCAGGAGAATTTTCTGGAAAATATCCATCTCGCATCCTTGAAAGTTTACCTGACCTTTCTTGGATTATGCTGTTCACACAACACACACACACACACACACACACACACACACACACACACACACACACACACACATTAATATTCAGGGATGCATTTTCGGTGAAGTCTGGGTATCCAATTTTTGAGTTAGAATGCAATGCCTCCGTTGCTTACTGTAGTAAGTAGTATAGATTCCGTAAAACTACTCAACTATGGTCCACATTTCTGAATTTTTTACTCACAGTTTGCTTAATTGAAGTACGATATTTTTCAACAGTCTTTTGCGTGTTTCTAGGTAGTACAGGTTGTTTTTAAAGTTTATTAGGCATACAGAGTGTAAGGTAAGCATATTAAAATACCTTTGTTATTAAACATTGTAGTATGATGTTGACAACTTTGGTCCATGTGAAACATCTCATACAAAATTAATAGTGGACTACAGTTGAGAAACTCTATTTCAAGTACATGATAGCCACACATGGTAAGGGTAAAGGTACGTATACAGGATGGCCCCCGAATCCGGGGTAGAGCACTGCAAGTCGGGCGTAGCGGTCCTTTTTGCTTCCAACGTGATCCCCGGGATGAGGGGAGAACTCGAAGGGCGACGAGATCCGAATGACGACGGGCGCAAACAAGGGTGGGCCCCCTAACGTTTCCAGATAGAGCGCCTCAGCCAACGCCAGGTCCTGCCCACATGCAACCAACCTGCAGCGTCCCCGGGGCGGAGCCCAATCGGAGGGGTGACCTGACTGAGCAGTCCCCGAAGCGACGCCAGGGAAGAAACCTCCCACAGGCGCATAGCCACCGCCCATTCGCAATCTGCCGAATACTGTGGCCTATTCCTACAACCCTGAGACAGATGGGCAGAATCGTGCAAGTAAAAACTTCACGTAATAGCTAAACAAAATGCAATTGAGAAGTACCAGATGTCAATAGTGGTTGCAATAGATTTATTTTGGTTTGAGGATGTATTTGGACCACAGGTGTGTGGTTTTACGGAAATAATTCAGCATATGCCCAAATGATTTTCTTTGTCCTCTAAAAATTATTTGTTATTTGTACCTTACCCTTACAGGGATTCTCCTTCCAAAAACGTGCATTGTATGAGCTACAGAGGATCTGAAACTAGTATAGGCAGGTGAACCTGTAACTAAATATCTAACGTTTCGTTTTCGTACATTTACCTGTTCAAGTTGTCTTCTTTTCTCAGGCGTTGTATTTAGTTACTTAGTTGGCTTACCCTCCCATGTAGGGCTAACACCCCTAGGACTTGACACGCGCCTAGGATCAGAGCCTGTTGAGGAGCAAATAGACATTGAATCAAAGAACCCAGAACGGGGCATCCGCCCGTAGAGAGAATGAGAGTGAAGATGATGATATGAAATGAAGGCGAAATGGATGAAAGGAAATGTGATGTTGGAGCAATTGGTAGGATGAATGGCGGGAAACCCGCCCAGACGCCACTTCGTCCACCACAAATCGCATTGACGTCATTATTAGTTCAGCGAGCCTCTTGTCTCTAAGGGGAGGTGTGGAAATCAACCTCGGATTGCACGCGCTTCCGATATCGTAGACAGGTTGTTGTACTGTGGCGGTGCAGTACTGGTTTTCACTAGGACATTCTGTGCGTTCTTTGCACGCGAGAATTTGCTTGGTTGAGTGCTAAGCCGAGACGCATTGCGTTACAAAAACCGCCCAATTATTTGAGTTACCTATCAGCATACATACTGAGATTGCGAGTTTACGGGACGCGAGCGAAAGACGTTCCAAAGTAAGTACTGAAAAGGTACGATACAAGTCTCATTTCACCAAGGTGACTGTTGACTTTCACTCATCTTTCGCTAGTCCTCTGCCAGAGGCGCTGGTAATAAACGCGCTTCAAAGTATTGATGTCATGCGCAGGCAAACAACTGGCGGAAACGGTCGAATAAATTTGAAGACCCGTATTTAAAGGTATGCGCAAATAATATACTTGTCACAGCTTAACTGACAAGTTGAGCAGTGACTTATAATTAATATAAATGCATAAGTTAAAATTAAATTTTTATTACAAAAATGCATGTTTTACTCCCGAATGCGATATTAAATTATAATTTCCCCCTTTAGCTAAGTTCTTAATCAACTCTGCAATCAGTATAAACATGGATGTGTGTATATTCCAGCATTATCCTGGAACGCCTGGAGCAGTTTCAACCAAGGCACACATATGACTTACGATTTGGAAAACAATACTTCAGGAATAGTGACACGTAGAAATAATAATAATAATAATAATAATAATAATAATCATCATAATTACCGATATTAGTATCGAATCCATACTTTTCATGGTCGTTGAGATGAGTAGTGACTCCATTAAGTCGAGCGTGAGGAATGGGAAGGGGTGAAAAATGTGCAAAATGACCCAGTTTAGTATCAAAACCATATTTTCAGGGTCCCTGAGATGAACGGGTTTTCTCGTAGCCAATTTGAATGCAGTTTACACGCACCTTAGATCAAACAAATAAAAATACTTGAGTTTGAATTATATAAATTGATTTTATGTTAATTATAGTTGTAATAAAATTTACAGCTGCTATAATACTGGATATTCCAGGTAGATGTAAGGAAAAGATTGTTAGCTCAACTGCAGAACCAGCGCTAGTCTAATCTCAGATTAAATTTCGAAACCAGATGACACTGTGGGCACTCTGCGGCTCGCTATGGCCTGACGGTCGTGTTGTAATGATGTTCAGGAACCCATACTTGTATCGGTAAGAGAGTACTCACAAAACAAATTGCTTATTTGATTTTTGTTTGTTGTAATATTATGGCACATATATTTTTACTATTTGATCGTACATACAAATCCGGGTTCTAGTAATAAGTTCAGTTATTTTGCTTTTATTAATTGTGTATTAAACATTTAAATTGACGTATATTGTAGTGTTATCTGTTATTCCTGTTAATATTGGGACTATGCTTGGCATAAATTATTCGCAGTTCGCACTCAGACAGAATGGTAGAGAATTAATATTATTGAGGTTAAGTGGCGTCTTGATAATGATTGTTTATGATTTTTCGAAACTTTCCCCAAAGCTATCAGCACAGTGCTACTCTGCGTGACGTAGACAGCACCTGCTGCGATTGGGTTCACTTCCCCTGGCTTACCTGCAACCCAGCAGTAACAAACCTGTCGCCGCTGTCATTATGAAGGCTATCAAGTTTTCTCCTGACTGACGATCTCACTCCTGAATAAGAATCGTGTGCGAGGGTGAGCTAATGTCGATATCACAACAGGTGCACGGGCAGTATCGATCCTGTAAGCAAGCTATCCATGGCGATAGATCGGACGTACTAATGCTTCCCCAAGAGAGAAAGTTTCAGAACTTCTGTCTTCAGCCATTAAATCAGAGGGAGTTGAACGAGTTTTGCACTAGGCTTGGAGTCGGGAGGTCACAAATATATTGCATGTAGTGAGATAAAAGCTTGTATTTTTCTACATAGCTCCATTACTCGACCGGCCAGTAATGTTTAATCTCCTGGAGACCGCCCAAAAATTAAATGGGATTTTGTTAGCTGTTAGAGCAACAGGGATTATTAATTGATAAGAATGGATCCACTGTACACTGCAGTGCGCTAAAACAAACACATGGGTAGAAATCTGATGTTTGTTAACGTTCCACTTCAGTGATTTTACTTTTGCGTGTACTGTTTTGCTGTAAATCATTTACTGCGGGCGGCGGTTCAAAGAATTGATGCTCTCTCCGGATTACTGATTGGAGAACATGGTTTGGGTGCGGCAGACTTTGTATTCAGGAAGTTAGGTATTGGATATTTATATTATTTGTAATGTTGCAAAACCAATATTTCCGTAAGGTTAGATAAAACTCTTATATTAGGTAGGTAGGTACCTTGTAAATGAATAAACAAATCTCTCATCCCTTACCATCATTTGCAGCTCCTTATTTAGGAATGCTGCTGCACTCTGTTTCGCAATTTGGTGTATGTACGATTCTTGTTTCTTCTGCTCCTGCAACTTGCACCTCGTCCATGTTTTCAGTACAATTAGCCGAACAACTTCTTTTCACCGTTACGTTGCTAAAATATTATTGGATGTATACCTAGCATAGTATAGGGTATATTACGAGGGGAAGGGACACAGATCCCACGGCCACCTACGGGAAATTGTTGCGGCTATCATTCTAGAAGGAAGCACAGGAGGCTACAGGTAGCGGGCAGATAGACCACAGAGACCGTGAAAGTCTCTTAACAGTTCCTGGCTCAGAGAACCGTCCTATTGCTGGAACTGCCCAGAAAGGGCGATGAACGACCCTTTCAACCAAGCAACTCTCTATTTTGCATGGGGAGTACTCTTTTCTTGTAGCAAGCAACCGTGCCATCTCTCCGGTACCGTCTCACGAAATCTAAAAGCACCTGAAAGATGAAAAAGAAACGGAATTAAAGAAAAATGAAATTGTGGTAGATGAACCGCTACAGAATTCGCCTATCGATTAGGGAAAACCACGAAAAACCCAAGGTCAATGGGCAGTCGGCGGGAATCTAACCCGGAGTCTTCCGAATGCGAGCCTCACACGTTACCGCGAGCCATCTTGCTTGGTGTATAACATAGTACAGTCGAAATGGGATTTTTAAAATCAGTAGGCTCTAGTTGTAGTTTCATGTGGGGTATGTGACAGCTTTCAGTGCTTTTCCTCGGTTGACATTGGATTCGATTTTTTGCATGCCATAAACCAAAGCCTCACTCGAGATTAAATTAGATGTAGTATAGGAAAGCAACAATAAGCACCAGTAAATAAGTTAGTTTAGGAATTTAATATGTGATAAGATAGAGGTAGAAAAATGAATATTCTGACGATTTAAGCGGCAGTTGCACAAAGTATCATAATATTATGATATTTATACAGCTTTATAAAGGAGGTTTAAAGAATATTTGTAGCTATGAAACTTATTATTTTCTTTTGTTTTAAGGTGAGGTGAAGTTTCAAGAATAAGGTATATCTACACTACACACTATTATAGTGATTATTAAGAGAGTACGTTAATTTTTAAAGAACGTTTTAGTTGTTAGCATGGAAAACTATTAAAAGAAAAGAAAAAAAAATTAACAACGAAAGTAACTACAATTTTATTGCGTTTAAAAAATATAGCAAAAGAATGAAGTTCCTAAATGAGTTCAAATTCTGACTGCAGTTCTTACAAACAGTTTAAAGTAACGGTAGCTTAGTATCAATATTTCAGGTACAAATTCATTAAAAAGGATTATGCAGGCGGGCGACTACACAGTTAAGATAATCTTCCTTATATTATACTAAGTGTACCAGAAGACGAACCTAGCGATTGAATCGGTTTTGATTAAGCGTAATAAAACTGGACGGAATAAATACTGACACGGTTAGACAATTAAAAAGTTTAATGTAAGAAAATTAGCAAAATAGACATAATGATCGCGTACGGCATTGACTTGGAATAAATTATTTGCCGCTGTTTTCTGGCTGAAACAGAAGAATTGTACCGTTGAATAATACCAGATATTACTTATGTTTACAATCTCAGTAAAGAAAAAGATCTTGACATTCCTTCAGAGAAAATCATTAAGATCTAAAGTAGCCTTAAACGTTAAACATATTGAACCAATTCAACTAATTTATACAAAGGCTCTAAAATAGCAAAATTTAGCGGAGTTTAAATTTCTAGTTAGAGAAACGGAATATAAACTCATAAACCATACAAATTGAAGACATTACAGAAGATTTAAAAATTGTTAACCCTGTATACCGAAGTAATATTGAAGAGAAGTAGGCAGGCCAAATAAAAGGTTTTTACCATTTTTTGTGAGTTGTTTCTAGTTCATGTTATTAAACATAAAATGTAGACCATAAATCTGCGTATAGCCTAGGATATGGTATTCTTTGCTTTAATGCATGTTTACTGTGGTACCAGGAAGAATTCCAGCATTTGTAACCGAAAAAAGCAGTACTATCATGTCTTCAAGGTTCTTATAAAAGAAATTACAGTTATTTTACATCCGATTTCTTACGTTTACTGAAGTGAAGATGTTATTGCAAAATGATTACACTTTACTTTACGAAGGAAAGTTTTACGGGTTTCAATTTGAGAAGGTTTGCAGGTATGCATTGGAAGTTTTTGACCAAGATATTTTGATTTGAAAAGGCATATGGCTCGGAATGAAAAACTCCTGTTCTAGCCTTGCTGTTTTTCTCTCTTCAACTCGTCACATCTGTAACCTCTATATTCTTCTGTCATTTTGATTTGATATCTTTAGGTGGTGTTTTTCTCCTACTCTAACTTGGTTTGGCACATGCTATTGCATCATCTCCGTTGTTTTCATGTTCCATTTCTTCTCGTGCCAAGCTGTTGGTTCCCTAATTGCTCGTAAATACAAATTCCCAGAGGAGACATAACAGCATTGGGTTTCCCAAAGCGGGCGATTTGACGTTAAGAGCCGTATCGATGCAGACTACCGCCCCCACTCGCGCGTGTTACACACACTGCCACCCCCGCGTGAGTGCAGTAGTACACACGGGCCGCACTGCACCACACTGCGCCTCCATGCACCTCCCCGCAGTGCAGGATCAGTGCACACACCTCATTTGTTTGATGGCACCGCAAATGCGCAACCGTAGATATTTGTTTTCATATTCTAGAAGGCAGTGACACCGCAGGGAGTAAGGAATAAGGAAGTTACTAAGTGAGGGAATCTCCACCACGTCTCTATTGGGAAACAGAAACTCGTGGTTTCAGCTTGAGTAGTCCACCTCCAGGATGTACACAGCAGCATGTCTAGCTAGTAACCAGGACCCAGTTCGAATCTTGGCTGACAACAACTGACTGAAAGTTATTTGTTGAATTTTTACATATCGAAAAGACGATGTTAAAGGCTGAGCTCATTAGAACATCCATTAATATTTCGTTGCTTTATTGAGTTATTATTGAGACCAAACTGTTTAAAAAATATGTGTTACCTTCACTTGGCTTTGTCTACACACTCTCCTCCGAACTATTGTTACAAAAGCTTATTATTCTAGTTAATTCTTGCTAATGCAGATAAACTTTCAATTCACATTTACACATTTCGCTGTAGGATACAGTAGGTAAAGCGATAGTCAATTTTTACTTTCTCTGCCATGTAAGTAGTAGGTAGAGAAGGTATTGCATTCCATCAAAAAATTTGGTACGGGATTTCACCGGAAATACACGTTTTGAGGAGCTCGAATAAAAAATAAGCATTTTTTAGAAAAGGTGTGTGTGTGTGTGTGTGTGTGTGTGTGTGTGTGTGTGTGTGTGAATTTATTTAAGTTCAGTATCTTCCATGGATACGACACGAAGTTTTTCAAGAAAATCCCCCAACTCAACTACCCTTTACATGAAACAGTTTTCGAAAATTTTGATCTTTTAAAAATGGTCTAACTATTTTGATTAAAATACAGTATATTTAGGTACATGAAAAATAAAATGCACATCTTGAATTTTTTGGTTACAGCCTGTGAAGCTCTAATCATTCGGAAGGAATTTTGTATAACCTTGTATAACTGGTAGTTAAACGTTAAGTAATAGACGAAAACGCATCACACAAAAATTGTAGATCTCTTTAAAACACTCAGTTTATTTCAAATAAGTTTTTCTTGTGTGGCATAAGACATTTCTGAGATATCCATTATTAAAGGTTAGAATTGTTCATTACTTTGTCGTTCTCTTAAAGTCCTTTAAACATTCAGTTGTTTCTTGTGGTTGCATGGAAACAGTATAGAATTTTACGGCTAAAATATAATGTCCAGTTCTTAAAGCAAGCATTTACTATCGCTGTTCTCTTTGTATCTATAACGAAATGTGCAATGTAGCTATTTTGCAAAAGTTTATTTTGATTAAAACGTAGTAGATAAAAATAAATTTTAGTGAGAATAGTTTGTATACACATTAATAGACGATAGGGGGTAGAGAAAGTCTTGTGAATATATCACATCAAAATTTTAAAGCTTGATATGTCATAGCTTTGAAATTCCGTGCTTTATGCAGTACCACGAAAAAAAAAGAGTAACGACTTTACATATTATTTGTAAATTCAAACAAATAACAAGGAATACCTCGTAAATGCTTAACTCCACAAAAGATAAGTGGGGCACTTTTTGTGTTGTGTTATGGTTTACCAGTGTGAAATAGGATATACTTTATCACATGTTCTATATTTGAATTACGTAAATACTTGTACCCTATATCAACAAACTCACTTTTAGTTGTATATTATAGTCCTACATTTTCTCGTTTAAACCATGGGGTCTTGTTATGGACCAACGCTTAATTTTGGAGATATTGTATAGTCTCAACTTAAATGGCGCATCCTGTATATGTTAATAATATAAATAAATGTAAAAATATCCATTTTTCCATAAAAGGTTTGCCTATCTTTTTTAATGTAGTTATTTTTATGCAGATTTTATAAGCAAACAAAATTAACCTATTATTATCTGTTTAACATTTGAAACTGTTTGACCCAAAAGAAAATGAAGTATCTATTATAAAATATTAAATCATTGGATAAACATTAAATAATTGGATATATACATGTATGCAACCAAGCCAGTTGACTTTTGAGGTTCGTATTTTAGTAATATTTGCTGATTCTTCACAGATCGTTGGGAGAATTCAGGGATTGTTCATAAGAATTGTCGTGTGTCTAGTGTACTTGGTGTTTGAAGAGCTACTAGCGTGGGTCGGTGACTTCAAATAGGTGAAAACGATTAAAGGAAGTCTTCTATGAGGATATTTTGCTACATGGCGTGGGCTCGTTTGTTACAGTTTTCCGGATTTGATCATGGTCAACCTTTGTTTTTCCTCAACTCTTCCATTCCTTTGGAAGTCATCAACCACAAGGCCCAGGAGGTCTTCTTTTACATGAAATCCAACTGTGTATATCTGTTTCCATCTGTGCAGCCAAGATCAGCTGCAAAAACAGGAGAAACATCATCTCGTGCAAGTGTATCCGCGTAATAAAGAACTACTCGTATGAATGTGCTGAACGATTATATATCTTAGGCTGCGTGACAGAACTCAACAAAAAGGGAACTGTAGCAAATGGGATAACTTGCGGTAACCTAAAAGAAACAAGACGTAATTCCGCCTTTTCCTTCAATGGGTGAGAAAGGAAGTAAGAAATACCCACAGTTAATGAATTCACCTCAAGCAATTCCAATAGAAGCCAATTGCATGCGCCCACACAAGGACGTGCACAGTAATTAGGGGCTGTTAAAGAGCAAAAGGAGATACAATAAATGAAAGCAGGTACTTAGTTCATGAGAGAGCCATCTGATTTGTTGTGGTTGAAGGACTGTGATAAGACTAATGAGACCTCTCTGAATGTTTTCACGAGTGGACACACCTACAAGTGCCATTTGATTCCTACTGAAAGGAAGGTGGAATGCGCAAGAGGACAAAAACTGCATCTTGTCATATAGATAACTCACTCTTGGATGCTGTGACACCTGGGTGGACCACTAGAGAGCGGAAGTGTGGGCGGACGTCTTCTGGGGTCTCTCCCACGCGGCTGGACCGACCCGTTCGGTCTCCGCCTGATTTTTTTTCCCCCTACGAAGAGATTTTTGATCTTGGCTGCTCATCAACTTAATTGGCTGCTGCAGAGAAACGATCGCTTCAGAATCTTCTGATCATGAGCAGTAAATAAAATTACCTACAGCGTATTATATAAAAGGTAGGCTCAGTTGAAGGTGCTTCTGTACCTACTAAATGCTTTAAGACTTCACATCAAAAGAACCTGCTGCCGCCGACTGCCCCATTTTCTTAAAGATCTTCTGAATGCTTTTTTTTTTATTTATCCCTTGTAATGTGTAGAGGAAATGCCTTTCGGTTGAGTCTTAGGTTGGTGATTCTCTTCATCTTTTATAGTTGCCATTGTTCTTTTTCTCTCGCTTGACTTTTTCTCTAGGATTTGAATGTTTTATTTCCTTGCGGCTCTTCTTCATCCTGGTATTATTTCTTACAAACATAACACCAAACTCATATGAAACTTGTTCAAATTTTTAAGTAAAATAGAAATTAGAGATAGTGGTCCAGCATAATTGTTTACTGCAGAATAAAACAACTATTACATATTCTCATAATTTGATTAATATTTTTAGAAATTATTTAAAACACACTTTAAGTGTTAGAAGATTTGTAGCTCTTATCTATCGACCCAGACTTCTCCAGAGCACGTCAGCCAGGTCCAGAGTTCTTTTCAAAAGTATGCATGTAGGAATGAAATGTAAGAACAGGGTATCTACTGATACTGGAAATACTGGAAGTATACTTGAACGTTTTATTACATACTGGATATACTGAAATTATACTGGAATTAGTGATAACATACTGGAAAAATTGGATGAAATATAACATATATTTCAGATTAAATTTTAAGTAATTAGTTCTTGGAAGATCTTAGTAATCAAATAAGTATTTTTGATTAAGTCGTTTTCGGTATCTGTTTTTCCATAATTGTTTTATCTGATATAATAATGACTCATCTTTTACCCCTAACATATTCTACATTTCCAGAATTATGAAGATTTTGCAGGGGATGGAATGGGGGGAAGCTAAGGTTAGAAATACAATATTTGCTAATATTTTATTCCCATTTCTGTGAATATCATTGAATTGTTGGTTCATTATTATGAATAGCACGGTAATTTTATGAAATTACACTTCTAAGACGTAAAGAGGGTAGTTTCGTTTAAATATCTTCTAGATGATTGTATTATAATTTCATAAAGAGTACAGAGAATAAATTTAATTAAAATCATCAATCGAGGTATAAAAAGTAACCTGTGCAGGATCAGGTACAGTAGCCTTCATATTATGCCTGTGGAAACAAAATAAAACTAGTAAAGATGTTAACCTAGCCATAATGCACATTTGAATACTCCTGCATTTTTACTGCAGTTAACTCGATGCAGTACTGGAATTTTGTCAAAGCTTATATTGGAAATATACTGAAATTTTAAAACCTTAAAGGCAGTAGACCCTGAAGAAGAATGCACGTATGAAATCAAAATTTACGATATTACGTATTCGTTTACTGAAAGGGAAAACCCCTTTAGGGCACTTATGTTCTGTAGAAGGACACACAACCCTTTGCTCCGCGTGTACAGGCAAGAAAGATCCTGTTCGCTTATTCCGAGAAGCCTGTAACAGCTTTGCGCAGAGAAAAAGTCAGGGAGGAATCGCATATCAGCGACGTACTGCTGAACGGCCAACTGAAACGATATCAAATATAGTTTGCACTTCAGTTTTTATTAAAATCGTTAAGTAGTTGTGAATATAAAAAAATGGAGACAAAAGGAATGTTTGGATCACATTAGTATGTAAGAGAAGTCTAATAAAACATGACATTTTTAATGATAAATGTTAAACCAAATAAATTCTGTGCATTTTTATGTCTTAATTATTGCTAAATAAAATAAATGACTGTTCTTACTTTCTACAACAGTATGTTAAAATATATTATTCAAATGCAGAAAATATATATCGCTATGGAAAGGTAAACAAAATAATACCTAATGATGTGGCTTAAGTAATAAATGTTTTCCTTTCTAACTTCCCCTCACGAAGAAGGAAAAACAGCAGTAAACACTTATAAATCATATTGAAAACGCTCATATGGATTAAATAATAATAGTAATAATAATAATAATAATAATAATATGCTAAACTAGTAAAATGCATTTTCTTACCATTATTCCTAAGACCACATTTTAAAATAAACACAATTATTATTTTCGACAATTGCGTTGGAGAGGCCTTCATTCGGATACTCTCACCAATCAACTCCCACTGAGGGAATGAATGTTCGCGCACCTGTGAATCGCTGCAAATCTGTGAATATCGTGCTCAAAACGTAACTACGGTCAGTTGAGGATGCCAGTTCTATACAGAAGTACTAAAAAATGTGTAAGGATTAGTAAGGTAGACCATAAAGCTGTTTGCTATGGGCTATTCAGAGAATTTTCATGTTTATACGTTTGAAAGTCCAACTTCCACTCCAATCTTGAATGCGCACTTGGTGATTTTTTTTATATCTTATCTGCTTCTCCAGTTTTAAGGAAGATAAATAATAATAATAATAATAATAATAATAAAACTGAAGAAATAGGATAAAATATTTTGGCCTCTCAGGCGGCGTTGCAGTGAGACCTCGAACATTGCATCTTTGTATATAATTCACGTTAAGGGACAAAATAAAAGGAACAAATATAAAATGCATTTCCTAATAACTTTTCCAAGAATTGAGGGAGATTTAAGGATATAGTGAAGATATAGGTAGAGCTTAGAGTCTCAGATTTTGATAGGTAAGTATACGGTGCTACAATCTACACATTTCATTCTACTGAGACCAAAATAAAAAGAAAAGACCCTAAGAGGTCTTGCTACCTTTGTTGATTAAGATGCCATTGTTTCAGATTTCAATTGCTTCAATTTGGAGCTTATGAATTTTTGGACCATTAACCCTGTGTTTATATAATAAAGTAACAATAATATTGGATCTGGGGGACTTGGGCCGATCAGCCCGACTGCCTGCCACATGCCCACATGCTCTCGGCGAAGGTGGACGATCATATACTAGAAGATTTATTCTTCCCCCTATCAGCACTATTCTTCCCCCAGCTAGAACTTTTGTTTCCGTGACCTACAGATCGCTATCTATCGTAGCTCCTCATTTTCCTCTTGAGGCTGAGTGGCCACTGGGTCTATTTTTGGTCCAAAAAAATCCGACCCCCATGAGCGACCTCAAACCAACGCGCATTCGTGTCAGGGAACAATCAGGAACCTATGCCACGGCGTTCGACATTTTTAACAAAATTACGTGTTATAATCCAAATCCATTTTCATCGGCTTTTTTTATTTAAGCTTGTTTATTCAGAATGCTCTGCGTATCAAAACTGTTAAGCTACACACTTTCAATTTTCAGAAGAGCTCAGATATTAAAGAGCTAATTGTTGTGGAGCTATTAGAATATTAAGTAGTTCATTTGCAATTAAATAGACTTTAATAACTCATATTCGTATATTATACATATTTAAATATGCAATAACACAGTATAAAACAATTGTGTACACTAATAAAAATTAAATCCACGTCTGCTCTTCCGAAAAATTATTACAGTACCGTCGTAATAAACTATGTAGTACAAGAAGTAAAATAATTAATTCAGTGTTTTGACATACATAAGTAATTAAAGTTTTGCATGTCCCATTTATTATATATTCCACTACATGCTAAACATTCCAAGTTAATCAAGAGAAATTTGTGAAACTTTAATGTTTTTCACAGGTGATCTCCCTTAAAATATTGACGGCCTTTTGTTTATTTTCATTTAGATCACAACCTTTATATGTTTCCACATTGTGCTACTCTCAAGCCCGGTATTAGATAAAATCGTGTTCGGTTGTTTTCTGTGAATATTTCATCCCTTTTCCGATCAAACCATTTTGTAGACAAGTGTACACTGCAGCAAAGGGCGTAGCGTGGGAGTGAATATACAGGTCACTCTGCGTCGCGACACTGTGGAACTGGGGCAACCCTCTGCAGTGCCGTGGCCACTCCCACTCTAATTGTGTGCATCACCCTCTCCAAAGTTTACTTTTCTCACCCTCACACTAAATCGTAACAGTCCTGCGGGAAAAGGAAAGCTTGCGTAAAGCGCAATGCTGAACATAAAGCCATCTGTTTGAAATAGCTTTAAAGCATTGCTGTTGGTTATTGTTTTGCGGCAGTATAATTTACGTCACGTGCCTACACATTCTACTCGTCTATTACACTAATGGTTGACATCCACTGGGGGAAAAAGTATAGGTTTTATTATTATAACAGTTCCCTCAATTAAGGGCTGCCATATATTTAAATTAACAATAATAATGACAATTTATAGTTAACATATCAAAATAATGAAAATCAACTTGAAATACAAATGAATTTAAATCGGGACAGAAAGTTAGTATAAAATAATCCTATTATGTAGTTAAAATAAATACATAATAATTAAAATGATTTGTAAAGTGTATGTCGATATTATATTGTATACAAATGATTTCTGAGAATGAGAATTGATCCTCTTATAGCCATGATTGCTATTTGATAAAGTAGGCGTTTATCTAGGCCATAATCTACCCAAAACTTTTGTAGATTTTTGGGTATTGTCCCTCTAGTTACGTCGTCCTCCGTGGACTAGTGGTACCGTGCTAGCTTCTAGTTCCCAAGGTTGCGGGTTCAAACCCGGAGGAGGTCGATGGATTTTTTTTCGGGCTTCGTTAGCATGGCTTCCTTCGGAAGGGAAGTAAAAGCTGGTGGTCCCGTGTCGTAGATTTACGGCACGTAAGAGAACCCCAAGCCTGATAAAGATGCCTCTGAGCAAAATTACCGGTCTTTCACGCCCAATATAGATTGGGACGCTAAGGACCACAGCAGTTAAAGAGCGTCCATAAATAAAACTCAATTTAATTTATTTCCCTCTAGCTCCTATCATCAATCCTGTGACTGAGATTTTATTTAAATTGTACTTATCCTTGTAAAAGGAGATAGTGGGTTCATAAATGACCTTTTTTTCTGCGTTCTACTTCTTCGGGCTGTTGATAGTGGGATTCAAAGCGCACAGTAGGATCAATGATTAACCCGCTTCTGTCTGATGATGTCTTGTGAGCGCCTGCTGCTACCACTGTTGGGTAATCCATATACCTGCTCGTGGACCTGTAAACCTTTTCCCTTCATACCTGCTGCAATCACACTTCTTATTTTGTGATGCCTGCTGTTTCGCAGCACTTATCCGTATGGGAAGCACCCAGAACGTGTGCAAGGGTTTCGTGCTCTCTGCCACAACGGCG
Organism: Deroplatys truncata; assembly: GCA_030765065.1. Taxonomy (NCBI): domain Eukaryota; kingdom Metazoa; phylum Arthropoda; class Insecta; order Mantodea; family Mantidae; genus Deroplatys; species Deroplatys truncata. The sequence continues at coordinate 137,034,253 of CM060981.1, forward strand.
ACAGAGGGTATTGTTCTGGGACCTTCCTGGTAAGGAGCGTACAGCAATAACTCCAGCAGTCATTTTGATGGCATCTCTCCATTCAGAGCAAGAAAGTCCGCGATGATCTCGGATCCATTTATTAGCAGGTGTATAATCACTGAACATTTTAACTCCTCTTCCTTTGTGCGGTAATTCGCTAAAGTTGGAATTCTTTCTCTCTCAAATCTTTTCCTTGCATCTGGGAGAAAACTTACAGGATCTCTGATGTCGTTTTGAGTGATGTTGAGGAGTCGTAAACAGTTTTGAGTTTCTTGATCAAAATCTTTTACAGTGTTAACAATTCGGTCGTTGAAGCATTTTAGAAGTTTGCAGATGTTTATATGTTGGAGTCGAACTTCCCATGAGGAACAGAATAGACCGAGGCCTTTAAATTTTCTTTCAGTGTATACCATATTGTCTGGAACGTCCGTTGGTAGCTGTAGAATGTTTTTTAAAGTGCATTTTAAGATTTTGTCAGCATCAGTTAAAATTTTTTTTTGGAATTTTCTCCATTGGAATAACTTGAAACGGATAAATTAATGTCGTTGAAATGGATGAGTTTGGAATAATAAATTTCTGGTTTGCTAGTAACAGGGGTGAACTTTCTAAAGTTTCAGCTGTTTTACGTAACTTTTCTAAAGTTTGATGGCTGTCAAAAATTATTTCATCTTTTAAGTTGATGCCTGGGTAACGTATTTTCCCATCGCGGTGTTGACAATGAATTTCATTATCTTCAGAAATAATCATATTATTAGGAGAATATTTTCCATTTCTAATGGATAAACAAACAGATTTCTATGTATTGATGGTGAGGCCAATTTCTTGAAAACGTTGCATTGCTAATTTAGTTAATTCTTTTGCTGCTTCCTAATTTTTCCAATGATCACAGTATCATCTGCGAAACCCATAATTGTTAAATTCTGACAATTTGAAGCCAACGAGTAACCATATTCTTCTAAGGTGGCTCACTGAGCTCCTCCAGAATGAAATCAGTTGCTAAATTGTTAAGAATAGTCGATATAGGTGAACCCTGTAATACGCCTCTTTTTATTTCAATCTGATTTGTTTTACTGCCATTGGTTTCAATCATAGTGGTGTTATTTTCTTGTAGACTCATAATTAAACATGATAATTTGCTAGGATCTCCAAATTAAAGCTGCACTATAGGGATTCTGAGATGTACACTGTATTTTATTTTCTTTCTTGGCGAGATATGTACTTTATTTTAATTCTCTTCTTGGCGAGATAGAAACGATTATAACGATACCGTGAAATTGCTTTCTTGATATCATTGAATGAGAACAGAAGAGTAGATCTAAAGTGCTCTTATCTACTCCGCCGTACCTGGGCAATGTATATGTAATTACTGACGTGCACAAAAAGTGACCCATAATGAAATGCAGCTGATTATGTTGGTAATGACAAATGTAGCTCCCGCAAAAATATGGCCGAACTGCTCTGGCGGAGTACGATAACCCAATGCTTCGTTGCCTTTAGGCGCAAATATAAAGTATAACAAAAACGTAGAAATAAGTACGAAAACCTTTTTGTCTTCATCTCCATGCCCTGCTGAAAGCTATCATATATATGATATAGCTGTCATTCAGTTTAACGATACATTCATCCTTTCCTCTGAAGGCTGAATTATGTTGTATTGGTTTAGCGCTTCCTTTTGTACCAGTCGTATTGAAATTCTTTGAGATGGTATCCTAACCACTCCTTCATTTCACATGATTATAACATCGCTCATTGATTTATTTTTGTCTCTCTGGGTTTTTTCCCAGGCCAGTCACATAGAGAATTGATACTGGCCGGTGGAATCAAGGTTAGTTACCTGAAGGTGTAAACCTTACGGAGGAAAGGCTATTGCTATCTAGGAGAATGTGCCACTTTTTATGCACGTTAGCGTGCATTCTTATTACTTTTAATTAGAGGGAGATTCAATATCGCGACGGTTTAATGCGAAATTCACGAGCTCCTAAATGTGTTTCGTCAAAAACTTGAAACATATTCCGGTTTAAGGGATGTTAAAAACTTTTAAATCCAGAATTAGTTCAAATATTAAAACACTTAGTAATGTTAATGGAGAAAGAAAAATACGCAGATATTGGTCTACGTATTATAGTATTACCTACAATATATATATATATACATACATATATAAATGTTCCAGTGTGCCTTTCTTTGTACATTCGTTTCTATTTATGCCATCGCCACAGCTTTGGGAGGCATTCTACTGGCCTTCACTGATGGAGTATGTATAGCAAGAAGGAGGTGTGTGTAACTGTTAACCTTTTCGCGCATGCAAGGGCGTCCTGTTTTAGGTGCACAATTCTAGATTAGTCAAATATATGGTTTTTTATGGTTATTATAAGTGATGACGAATAAAGCTATTGCTTAGTTATACATTCATATGACTAATCTAGAATTGTGCACGTAAAATAGGACGTCACTGCATGCGCAAAAATGTAAACAGATATTCACACTTCCTCCTTGCTATACATACTCTCACCTGTGAAGGCCAGTAGATTGCCTCGCAAAGCTGCGGTAACGGCATAAGCGAGTGTACATTCACCTTCACGCTCTCGCTCTCTCCCTCTCTCTCTTTTCCTAAGTCCCTTACTACTTTAACGTACTTAACAAAACGTATAATACCAGGGAGTATGAAGTAAGTATGCAAACATGTTCTGAGGTCTAAAGCTCTATAACCAATAATCTTTTACTCGGAAGTAAAAACCTTAGGAAGCTTGACTCATGCGCTTCGAAACCGAATTGGCAACATTAAAAGAAGTACGTTATGGCCAATCGGTATCAGAAGCGATAAATAATAAGGAAAAATTTGCTTTTGTAAGTAGCAATTTTCTCGGAAAAATTGTGCCTATAAACCTTTACTACTAACATTGTTATCAAAAAAACTTAATAATCAGCGGAACACCTACAGTTTTTCATTTCGTCCAAATATAACATAAGGTGTCTGTGCTAATCATAAAATCTCATAGAAGTTGTTCAGCCGTTTTGGGGTGAAGAAAACATGCACACATAGAAAGACTCCATGCGGTATGTCTCCACTTATAAACAAAAGTCTGGCACCTAAGTTCACAGAGAGAAAAGCCTTACTTAACAATGTGTGTTTTCTGGCGTTTTTCATGACTTTTCAATTTCGTGTGTGGTGTTTACTCAGTTGTAACACATACGTTTAGTAGAGGAAATTTTAATATAGCTGCAATTGTGGTGAAAATGAGTTTTGATGTGAAGTTTGAAAAAAAATAAGAAGAAGAAAGTGGAACTCAGAAAATATTAATGCTTTTTACTGAACTTACATATCTAATGCCTCAATTTTTACGTCTACGTTAATTTATTTCTTCATTATTTAAATAATATTGTCGATGATACTGTATTAAAAATCAAATGTGTTACAACCACGCGACTTTCTCTACACACTCATTTATTTTATATAGCTACTACAAACTGTTCCTTTGAAAGCTTATTCATCTATCCATTATAATCGAAATACACATTTACGGAAATAGGTTAATGACATACTTCGTTGTAGGTACAAGGCGGATGCAGAAAACAGTAATAGGTAGATGTCACTATATGCCGACCTTAAAATTAGATACGCTTTTCCATGGTATTGTGAGAAACAACTGAGTAGCGATATACAAAAGTGTTAAACGTTTCAAACCAATAACGGATATCTCCAAAATAGTTAGTGCTACAGAAATAGCTGTTTGAATTAAATTGTGTTTTAAAATAGATCTACATTTTTGATGTAGTACGTTTTTTTCTGTATATAATGGTTTCTCAGGCTATTCCCAGAAAATTAAAGATATACATCTCGTGTTTTAATTGTCTTAAATATGTAGTATTTTAATCAAAAAGGTAAGTGGAAGAGAATGTAAAAATTGCATTACTATTGCTTATAAATTTATTTTGCAACTACCACACATGAAAAATTTGAAAAGTGGGGCACAATTAAAAAATATACCCAACTAATAAAAACTGTAATATATTTTGCTCTCTAGATAATCAAAATAATACAAATAACCAGAAAATTATCCCATAAAGTGTTTTCTTTCTGTAGATTTTGATCATCGCACGTGCAGAGTAAAAGTTGGTAAACCTTTACAGTGCTATTTGATACGTTAGACATATAGTTTTAAAGTGAGTTAGCCCTCGAAGACCACATTGCAGTAATGGATACCGGTTCGCGTAACTTATTTACACAAATGTTAGCCAAACTCCATTGCCCGGCGGCAGGATCTTATTACTTGTTGCGTCACCTCCAAGTGGGTGTGCGCAATTAACACCTTTCGCACCCATGCGCGCGGCACTGTCGCCGAAATTCCGTTATTTTACTATTTTAAGTGCTTTGACTTCCATATTTCTTAAATTTCTAATTCACTCTGTGTTTTCTCTAGGCCTATATTCAACACCCTGGTTAATGTTCTGCTTTTTTACATTCAGATCGTTATTTTAATTATTCATATTTCACCACATGTCCTTAAAATTCGCCTATCGCTACCTAACCTCGGCGATATCAATATAAAACTTACTAGAATAAACTAATATTCGACTAGCGATACATTTTGTCAAGTTACATACCGTTTTCGTAATGTCCTTTGAGATTTAAATAAATTAAAGATCTTCCCAATAAAAACACCGTTTCCAACGTCTCAATAGATACAATTCCGTTTTTATTTTCTCTGCAACCTCCCTATTGCAGATGGAGGAAATATTGTATTCCAACAAAAAAAAAAAGGTATACAGAAATTTAACCAAAAAACAAATGTTTTGAGGCCAACCACAAAACAACACTGAGCCACAAAAAATCAGATATATATATAACTAAAAAGAAAATTTGGATAAATTCCAAAATTTAAGTTCAGTTTCATCCAGGCACAAATATTTTCCCATCCCAAACTGTAGTTTACATAGAAAATTTTTCGCCATGTTTTGATTCTTTCAAAAAATGATCCAAACCAATTCTGATGATAGCATATGTTTAAGGCATTTGCTTGAGATAAAAATATACCGATATCTAAAATGTTTTGCAAGTAGTTTCTAACATCCTCTTTATTCCGAATGAACACTAGTAAACCATAAGAGATAGACGTAAATTTAGTACGGGAAAAATGTATTCTCGACAAAGAACACAAATTATGTCAAATCATATGTGTGGCATTATCTATTTCCGATATATTCATTGCTATTGGTAAGTTGTAATAACCTTCGTTTCCTTGTGACGTTTTGTAAAGATTTCACTATCTCTTCAGACTCCATGACCTCTTTGCTATCTACAACGAAGAGAGAAAGATTCGTACCTTCTTATTCTGCTTACTGATCATCAGGAGTGCTTGAGGAGGCATTTTTCCTACCGTGCACTCACTTCTACCGAATACTCAGTAAAGTTAGACATTTCCTATGCTGCTTGAAAATATATTATACAAAATGCATTTGGGCAGAGGAAACCTTGGGAATATCTCCCAAATGTAAAGGATAAACAATTTTTTTTTTAGAAAATTTCCACTTTTGATGAATAATTGATACTAAGGTGCGTAATGAAATATAATGCATAAAAATAACATGTTTGCATTTTTATTTTAGTGCGTGTTAGCTTTTAATCCCAGAATGCCCAAACCGATTGTTATGAAACAGTATGACAGATCTCACTTTGGAAATGTGCTATATGGGATCTTAATTATCTTTTCCCAAAGTATTGGTAGGGATTTAATGAGATGAAAAATCAAGAAGTCAAAATTGCAGACGTATTCAGCTATTTTGAAAAATATTGCAGAATAAAGGTGTAAAAGTATAAAAATTCTGACATTTGTGTTATTTACAAATTTTCTATAGAAGATGATATTTAAAGAGATACAAAATTTTCGTTGTTATTCGTACATGTAAACCGTTTACCAGGAGAATCGCTTTAGTTTTGATTGCATCACCAAGAAGGACCTTTTGCTGACGCTTTAATCTTTATTATTAAGACCTCCTATGGCCATTTTATCACCGGTTTTCTGGATATGACATTCAAGTTCCACAGTGTGTGGTGAGGGCGTGGAAAGGCTTACAGTACAAATGAAGAATATCGGCATTTTAGCTCAAAAATCGCGAACAGAGCTGTGTGTTCCACCAGCGACAATATTTTCTATAGTACAGTAGACTCTCTTTTAACCCCTTCGCTTATCGACTTCCCAGTGGCGAAAAACAAAATGTACAAAATAATAGAAGAAGCTGTTAGGCATGAAAATGTGGAAACCGAAAGCAGAAATGAAACCATTCATTCTACTTTAAGTAAAGCATTCCTGGATGTAAAGATGTAGCTTTGCAAGGAATCGAAATTGGATGGAGGATGCTAATCGCTATGAAACAACTGATGGAGAAATTGTCGGTTTAACCCCCACCTGTCCTCGGAATTAAAGCTCTAGAAACTGCGGTTAATATGCTGAGCAACAAGAAGTTACGGGAATCAACATAAGGATGCTGCAAAATGGAGAGGTTCGGCAGCGCAGAAACGGCATCCGTTACGATCAGAAGTTTCTTTAAATCATCACTGGACTGAACTTTTATGTATTTAGCATCAGACATTTCTGTAACTAAGTTCATTTTTACTTTCTCTACCACATATATAGTAGGTAGAGCAGGCAGCACTCCATCCGAAAATTCGATACCGAGATTTCACCGGAAATAGATGTTTGAGGACCTCTGAAAACATCTTTTAGAGGAAGGTGTGTATGAGTCTGTCTGTGAACAGCATAACTCAAAAACGAAAAGTCAGATAAACACTCACTTTGGCGTTTGAGTTCAGTACCTTCTGAAGATTTTCAAGAAAATCCTCCTACCCCAAACCACCATTTGTATGGAACATTTTCGAAATTTTTTATTTTCTAAAAAATGGCTCTAGCGATTTTGATTAAAATAAGATATTTACATGGCAAATAAAATGTATATCTTGAATTTTCTGGGAATTGCCTTTGACGACCTCTCCATTCGGAAGGAGTTTTGTTAATCTTGTAGGTATAACTGGTAAACTGATAGACGCAAAACATACTACACAAGAAATGCAGATCTCTTTAAGACAATTTATTTCAAATAACCTTTTTTTTTGTGGTATAAGTCATTTACTAGGTATCCGTTATTAATGGTGCCAATTGTTCAATACTTATTATTCTTTTCAAGCCTGTCGATGTTCAGTTCTTTCTTACGATGTTATGGAAAGAGTTTCAAGGCCAGATTGTAGCGTCCAGTTCTAAAACATTTGACAATGCTGTTCCATTTGTATCTATAACGAAGTGTGTAATGCAGCTATTTCCGGAAACGTTTATCTGCATTAAAATGGAGTAGAAAGGAAGATAAAATTTTGTAAGAACAATTTGTTTAATAAGATATAGAGGGTAGGGAAGGTCATGATGTAACACATCAGATTTGTTCCTTTCTTTTGTTGTAAAACATGATTAAAAGGTTCGTAATGCATATAATTACAACATAGTTTGACGTTTAATAGGCTTTTTCTTAACACCTTATTATCTGGCGTTCTGCTAGCCCATTTACGCGAGACTACTGGATTTAGATCAGGCACTTATTTAGTGCATTAGCGAAGAACGCTAAACATACTGAAAATTAATAGACATAACAATCCACAGAATATACGGGGAAAACTCAGCAATATATACATTAAGACTACCCAGAACACACATTTATAACTGATGATGAAACGTACGCAAGTATCCACTCAAGTTAGTATGGGCTGCTGACTCGTAGTTGAGAAGAATGAGGCATTGTTTTAGTGCTTCGAACTTGGTGTAAGTGAGTTAATGCCACTGGAATGAAATGCACTTCTGCTTCTGACTGAAATAATGGTCTTTGGCCATTCTAAAAGCCTCCCACCTTTCCTCCTCCCCCTCTTTCCCTTTGGCGATGTTCACCGCGCGCATTGTCAATTGTTTCACATGTACTATCTTATGGATGCTGTTGGGAATAACAACGTCCCAAGTGCTCCGTTTCTTCCTTGATTACACACAAATATACAAAATAGAATGAAACATTTGTCACCATTGTTTAGCACTGGAAACAGATTGTTTCCATTGTATTTACACTAGTTACAGAAAAGAAACAAAAAGGTGAATGCACTCGGAATCCCTTAACTTTGAAACTACGACGGTCGCGGTCTACCTTAAGCCGTTTTCTTTCTAACTAAAGGTTATTCTACAGCCAAACCACTACAGATGTTGTAGACAAGTGCGTGGACCTTTGTAGATGAGTAATGTGGGGTTTTGTTTCATTGATCTTGTCATCATAATATAGAGATACGGCCTACAGTAACAGGAATCACGCCCCCGTTTATGTAATGCAAAGATGCCATATTTGCATGATAGGGCTTTCAGCAGGTGTCTAAGATATAGTTCACACGAACATTTGAGAATGATTGAAGTTGATTTGTAATCAGTGAGAATGTTTCATGTTCTTTTTCAGTTAATACCAATATGTCCTTTATAGTGGACACAGTTTCTGAATCAAGTGTGCTTACAAGTGTTCTTTTCTGTTTGCAGGTGTCACATATACCGTGCAGAACTACAGGATACCCAAGTGCTGTCGTGTGGTTGTGCTGGGCAACTTCTTTGTGGACTTCCAGTTTTGTGCTTCTGCAGTAGTTTCCGAAACAAAAAGAAGAGGAGTTACCCTCAGCAAATGTCCCAGCAATGAGCAGTATTGACGGCAGAGGTGGGATTTCGTGGCCCAGAGGAGCCTTCCTCTACAACAGATTCACGTGTTCTTTTATCGCAGATAGCAGTCGCCGCAGCGCCGTTCAGGCGACCAGCGGCATTCAACTTAAACGACGGTCCACCAAGTCGAAGATTGCGCGACGTCTTCGTGGCGTCGCGACGGCGTGCTGATGACTATGGCCGAGACTCAGGTTGAGTCCGCGAATACGACGCAGACTGTAACCGCAGCAAAGAAGACAGCATCGATTAACGCCGCCCCTACGGCGACGCCACCGCCGCCAAATTCCGTGGTAGTGGATCACTGTCAACTGCCCAACGATCTTTATACTCATCATGTGGATAAAAAGATCAACAATAACAATCATCCTCATGCCACTAATAATAATCACCACCACCCACATCACAGAAATCACAGCAACAAGCAAAGGAAGCGCAAGCGTCTAAGTCAAGTAGTAGACAAACTCACAACACAGGTTTCTTCTATTGGAGGAGTGCATCCACTCCTGAACAATTATTTCCACCATCACAATAATAATCATCATCACAAGATTCAAGTGAGAGACTTCGAAAGTAATGACGAAGGTAGCATTAACGAAAATGATGTTGATGAAAATGATGAAGAATATGAAGATCTCAGGGAACCGCATCAACCCGTTCTGAAGACTTCGAAACACATGTACAGTGGTCACCAGTCCGCCGATCAGCAGCAGCAGCAGGAGTTGAGTGTGGTGGCAACGACGACGACAACGACGACAACATCCACAGGCATGGCGCCTCTACATCAGCAGCCGGGGGAAGTATTCCGGTTCGATAGCGCAGACCGTGAGCGACTACTTTATGGTGCCATTTCGGAAGAAGATGAAGTTGAGGATGTTTTCAGTCCAGCTTCTTCTTCAAATAAGTCACCCCATAGCTCAACGACGGACTCGCCCAAGATCAGCTTCAGTCCCTTGCGACTAAAGGACAGCAGTATCGAGGAGGAGTTCGAGAGCAGCTCTACACCTCCTCCTAGACCCCTAGTGCAACCTTCGGATCATGCTCATAGTAGTCCTCAGCCCAGATATCCAGGCTGTACCTGCCCACACTGCAGTGGTGGAGGTGGTGGGTACTTATCTCACCCTGATAGATTTTTCCCACCCTCTCCTGTGTCCCCCCACACGCCCATATCGCCTCTACCAGCACCTACGTATAACTTCGAGCATTATTTGCAAACGAAGTACCCGGAAATTTTCCGTATGCGCAGTCATTCCGATTCTGAGCTTCCAAACTGGTTAGAGGCAGCCAAAGTAGAAAGAGGTACAGTACTACGGCAGCATGCTGGGCGACCTGTCCCTCATCCTCTCACCATTCCTCAGAAGGGTGGTTCGCTCGAATCGGAAACTTCGACACCACAGGATTCACCGCTGGATTTGTCAATGAAAGGAAGCAGAGAACGTGTCGGATCAAGCACGAGTACGGACTCCATGACCCCGCTTTCTGCTGCCTCGTTTCTGGGCATCGAACCAACATCGCCTTCTTCATCAACGTCGTCGACGCTCCAGCTTTTGGCGCCGGGATTCCTTCCTCAACGAGGCGGTGCAGGAGCCGTCTCAGTACCGGTTGTTAAAGGCGACGTGGCCTCGCCAACTACGAAGGAATCTGTGGCTGTGCGATACAACTTAGAAGTGTCCCCAGTAGTGGAAGAGATGCCTCCTGGCTCAGACGTGGCCTACGTGTGTCCCGTGTGTGGACAGATGTTTAGTCTGCACGACAGACTAGCCAAGCACATGGCCTCGCGCCATAAATCGCGGCAGCACGCATCGGACTCCGCCGCCAAGGCCTATCTTTGCGAAGTGTGTAAGAGATCGTTTGCACGTAGTGATATGTTAACTCGGCACATGCGGCTGCACACAGGTGTGAAACCATATACTTGTAGAGTATGTGGACAAGTGTTTTCCCGCTCAGACCACCTCTCGACGCATCAACGCACCCACACAGGTGAAAAGCCCTACAAGTGCCCCCAATGTCCTTACGCGGCCTGCCGCAGGGATATGATAACACGGCACATGAGAACTCATGCTAGGTATGAACCTGGTAGCGGAGGCGGTGGTGGTGCTCCTCCCCCGGAGTCGCCCTTAGAAGAACTGCATGGAATTGGGAACACATCCTTATCTCCGGGACCGCCACTGTCGCCATCCCAAGCCCTCAGCACTTTAACTGTACATTCTCCCATGGATACCTCCGTCAAAGAAAACGATTGAGGAACAAATATTTTGTATACCTGTGGCATTCAAATGGCTGTGTTATCCCATTTCGTGGTTTAAAAAGCCAGTATGACCTTTTTGTTATTAATGTGGAAAGATTCCGTTGTAGGCTGCACGCTTACTTAGTCAAGCAAAACATGTCGTGTATGAAATCTCTGTCAGAGTGGCTGAGGCAGTCTCGTTGTATATTTTGTGGCATTGAATCGGCTGTGTTAATCATTCAAGGTGGTGTGAAAAAAGCCAGTATAATATATTATGTTAATTGTATGGACATGATCGGTTGCAGATCGCAAATTCAGTTAGGCAATACCGTATCATATTTGAGATAAATTTTCCAAAACATGGTAAAAGAAGTATTCTCTATAACATGGCCCTTGCCTTTTATACAAAATTACATATATATGGATATACGCCTACTTAACTGAAATGTTTGGTCTTTCTGAGAATATTAATCTTAACTGAAGTAACTGTGCGTTCTGCATTCGAAACTATGAATGTTTACATTTATTTTTTACAATTGTGCTCACAGCCTTTTTTGAGGGGCGCTACAACAAAAGTTTACTTGTTATATAATAATGAGAAGTAAATAATTTTCGTACGATGTGTTGCAATGCACGACTCTAATGAAAAATGCTACATTTGTAGTATTTTATCTCTTAAGCTTTCCCAATGATACTGTTATCGGAGTTATTAACTATTACTTGAAGTGTTGACGTTTATTTTCAACTTTTTTATAATGCTGTAATCCTAGTTATAAGCGAATTGTTAATGAAATAGAAGCCCCGTAAACTGGATTAGCACTAGGGGTTTAGTCCTAACACGGAAATGGATAACCTATATTTCAAGGAAAGATGTAGACATTTTTCAATTAAAATTTAATATTAATTTTAACTTAAGAATGTGTATACAAATACAAGGTGAGTTCCTTTGGGGCCACGGTAAATCCTTACAGTCGAAGTAGATTCGGTGTACAGTTAACACATTATTGCATTATTGAATCCATGCACATGATTGTTTTTCTAGAAACTATTCTAAGAGGAAACCAAACAGTTTTCAAATTAATTACTGTTCTCACTTTTTCTATTATAATAGCATTTTGGAACATTCTTATAGAACATGTGAAAGCATGTTATAAAAAGTTCATTCCCATAAATGAATTAAATATGTATTTATTTACTAATTTATAAAAAACGAAGAGAGGAATTATTCTAGCAGACATACAGACATTCAGTGATATTAGCGACAGATTCTAAAGCTTAACAATCATCTTTGAACTCCTTCGCGTCATGTAGGATTATTTATATATCTTAATGTTGTACTTTGTTGTCGAAGCATCCAAAAACCACTGCATTGACAAATGGGGAGGAAATTAACATCCAGATTACAAGCATGTCGCTGTTTAACAGTTGTGCTGATAACTCGGTAAAAAGTGATTCTAGAACAGCTCGTGATGATGAAAAAGGCTTACATCACTCTGCAGTGCGTCCGAGACGACCTTGTCCGTCCACGAGTATCGATTACCTACGTCTTTAAGGGGGAAAGCAATATGCGTCTTTACGCGGCAATTATCCTCATGTGTCGCTCAACATGCATATATTTAGGTATTCTCCGTATAAAAGAATAGTGTACTTCGTCGTGCTTTTTGAGAAAAATTAATGCGCAGAAAGACATTTCCTTACCACTTGTATAATCCTCTGTATCAATCACTCAGTAAAACAATCAATCATACGTTTGTACTGAAGCGTACCACCTTAGGTATGACAAACCAGATTTACTTCCCAGTGATTTCCATACACCAATCTGTGTTTCGCCTCTTAAAGATTCCAAGGTAGTTCCGGAATGGAGAGTCTGAGTTTGGATTGGACAAAATAGATCCACTGGAATTCACTGAAATTCATGCAGGGAGCATAATATTGCCTCCACCATGATGTTTGGCGGCAACCAGGGACTGAAATCTCAGTCTTCTTCAAGTGTATTACACAGAATATTCCTTCTAATTGCATGAGAATTTAAATTCACTGGCATTTAAATTGTTTTACTCGCTGAAATTTTTTGAAAGGTTTCTTTAAGTACCTACGTTTGGTATTTACCTGAAACAGCAAAAGTTTTCCATCCATAGTTACAGCGAGTTGAGGTTTCTTCAAATGTTCAGCACCCCACACATCACCCATGGAAAATACTTGCACACTCCGATGTGGAACTTAGAAACAGTTCTAAAACACTTTTATTTGAATGAATTCCTAACACACCCTCACCTATTTCAAAGCAAATTGCTTCCATTTCTTAAACCCGTGTTTATTTGAATTTAGATTAGAATTCCATTTGCGTTACCCGAGCGCCTGTTGCTGTCCAAAATTTGATTGATGGAGTTAACAGTTTACTCATGCATATTAATGCATCCTGGCTTACTGGATAGCAAGCTTGTCTTATTGACAAGGAAGGTCCGAAATCCCAGTAGCCAGGAGATACATAAAGAAGCTTGGGACCATGTCGCCAGATGAGGCACTGCGCATTAATGTAAATTACTGGTTCAGGAGGTCAGATGAGCCCATGGCACTGATTCACTGCTCGTTGGGCGTTAGTTTCTGCCTGGAATTTCATTGCGCTCCTTGACCAAGCTTGAAATTGTCGAAGTTTGTGTTTTTATTATTCTCTTTGGTCAGGAAAGTAGTAAATCCTTGGGAAAGACACCCCGGGGGTGATATGTGTTTCAACTTCCACTATAGAAAAATCCTATTATCGTAACTCTAACTGCAGATCTATTATCTAACGCCAATGCGTAGGCTTAGCAAAAGACATGGTAGTGAACCGTATTACGCCCGCGCTTGCGCACGTTTTGTTGATCGTGATTAAATTTTTACGGTGTGCGGCTGTAAGGTAGCGTTAAGGTAGCTGTTAATATGTCAAAAGCAAGGTTAGATCGCCTGCGGTAGGCGTGCAAGCTGAAGGAAAATCGGTACAAGTGACCACATGTGTTTTTTTGGACCCGCCCACAAATGTAACTTGTGTGGAACTGTCTCCGTCTCTCTCTCTCTCTCTCTCTCTCTCTCTCTCTCTCACTCTCACTCTCGGGTTCTTAATTTGTATGTAAAGGGTTACGCCGTAGAGAGGCATCAAGTGCCAATTGTTGACTCTGCTCGCACACCAAGAGCTGCTACTGAGAAAGAATTTGAATGGAAAATTCTCCCTGAAAAAACAAACTCTGACGTCTTTGTACTCAGTGTTACTTGTTGCAACTTTCATATGCGTTAAGGAATATCAGACAGCACAGATAACTCACACCTTTTCTTAGAAAATAAAAATAAAACTATACATCGCGATTCACTCATCCTGCGAAATGGGTATTTCTGGGATACTTGAGCAGCAAACACTATGAAGTTCAATCTAATAAATTGAGTTCTCCTCAAGGATATGCTGCACAAACGTAGTGATGATCGATAGGGATTGTGTTCTGAATATATCTTTCAGACCCCGAATGCATAACATTAATTCAAGAGCTACAAGAAAGCCCACAAATTTATTATATTTGTTGCATTTATCTGGGAAAATTTTAATGCATAAGCTTAATTATACTGCTTCAGTTAATACTAAGAACACCGCTAACATTCAACATTTGTTTTGCGACGTAAGACTAATTCTTTTTCATGTGACGAATATATCTTAAAACATCTTATGGCACCGAGCATGAGTCACCGAATGTCTCTTAATCTCCACAGGTATTATTTAATGCCGAACATTCAAGTACAATGGCTGTCGTGGTGAGAACAAGGAACGTCAAAATGTCCGTAGCACAGTGACCATTCCCCTCTCTCTCTCTCTCTCTCTCTCTCTCTCTCTCTCTCTCATCGGCAGCTATGACTTTAGTAACGTTTATCACTTGTTTACAGTTGGTTTTGATATTTGGGTTCTACAGGCTGAGCCAAAAAACTACGAACCGGCTGCGCGGTATTTTTCCTGTTCGCGTCCTCGGCGCTCGTTGCCGTCTGCCGCTATCATTTTTAAAACTACTTTTAAAGGCTTTACCAAACAACTTTATGAAAGGCAATGCTGATACTTTCATAAAGTTGGTAAGTAAAGCCTTTAAAAGTAATTTTAAAAATGTTGTATGGTTTCATTTGGTCTTTCTATGATAGCTGCAGACGGCAACGAGCGCGGACAGGAAAAACACCGCGCAGCCGGTTCGTAGTTTTTTGGGGTCACATGTAGCATCCGAGTCTCGTACATGTTCTTTACTCACTTCTCTAGTAAATATAGAAAATAATTCTAGTTAAAGAAAAGTTTAACCCCCCCCCCCCGCTCGACCTGTTGCGGCCTTTTGTAGGTATCTAAATTATTCAATATAAGATGTCTGCATTCGTTCACACAGAAGAATCTGAAATTACTCTCAATCTAGAACGAAAATATGTGCTAGTGTAGGTATTCGAACCCATGGTATTCGGTATGAGGCTTTAAGCATAGCTCAGTCAACCGGGCTGATGCTATGACGGAGATATATATGATGCAAGCCGGTCTTCATGCACAAAACAGGGTTGTCTATTTATCAATCCGCAGGATGAGTTGAATAGCTCTGTATTGTTTGAATAACTCCTTAAGAATTTATTTTAAATTGGCTGCTTTAATTAAGGTTACCCTACGGTTTATCATCCCACCCAAAGTTTACAGAGAATGACGCTAAATTGTCATTAATGGCAGAATCAAGTGCACGGGAACTTGCAATTTTGAAAGCAAACGAAAACTACGTTTTCTAAGGCTTAAATAATGTATTTTTTGATTTTGTCATTGCGTTTTGAAGATGGTAGGATTGATGGTGGATATGTTCTGAAAGGGGTTTTATTCAGAAAACTTGTATAAAATCGTTTGGCAAGCTTGAAAGTGCATTACAACACATTGATACGAAAATACTGTCACTCTAATCTAACAAAGCAAACTGTTTGCAACAAACTTTTTGTGCCAAATAACATGGCCAGTGAAAAAAAAGCTCTGTTAGTTGTTTGTTAACATTTTTATATAAATATATATTATTATAATTATTTCATATCTGAAAATGCTCGACAAATTTTGACTAACGACCAGCCATATCATGGAATCTCCTCCCTTACTCTGTACTTTCTTTCCTCCGTTGGCAAAAGTTTACATCTTGCAGTATTAAAAACCGGGAGGCTGAAACCGCTTCGAGCTTATTCTATGAGAAAAAAAATGTCGTTGTAGTGCCATTTTTCCGACTAGCTATAGTACCTTATTTCTTATTGTTAACATAACTATTACAGAAGATGCATCCAGTTAGGGCATTATTAAGTGGTTAAAAAGATAAACAGAGAGCAAAAGCATGACAAATAGTTGACTGCAAATCAGTGCAGTAATGTCTGTCAGTATTGTATGTCCATGAAATTAAAATATAAGAAGCAACAAGACCTACATGTTAACAGAAATATTTTCCAAGAACTTTAGACCTCTTTGAAGAAATTTCTTTTACTTAAATTTTCACAGCACAATAACATGTTGGTAGAAATGTTGCAATGATGTTTTGTTGTTGTTGAAACAGTTTTCATAAAAATCTCTCATGTTCTCTGAGATTAAGGTATTTTGTGGTTAATATTTGTAGAAAATAATTTAATCCTTCCATACCCACTTGACTTTAAGTGGTTTTATTCTTGATTGACGTAATTCATAAGTTCAAACATTGTTTTTTGTTCGCTAACTTCCTTTAGATGCTCAGGTGCACAGATTGCACAACAGTTTTCTTTATTTTTTAACGAAATGTTTGACCTTATGGATCGAACGTTATAGAAGAAATTCGCACAGTGCCAGAATATTGTAATGTATTAGATATTAAGTTATTTTGTTACCCCTTGTAATCTTCTTTCAAAGAAGGTGCTTTTTTGTACATTTTCAGTTAACTGCCATTGTACAGTACCAAGTAGGTTATTTTAAGTTGAAATAATTTTGATCATACATGTTCTTTATAATATTAATGGTAATTATTATTATTTATATCATTCGATACTTTCATAGGTCATTTTCATTCTTATTAATTTTAAAAAGAAAATTGGCTGCATTTTGACACATCCAAAGAGTACAAAGAAAGACAGGAAGTAAAATGTTAAATGGTGTTGCAAACAAAAATAAAGCAAACATTTTTGTTATCTAAATACATTTTGTACATTGAGATATTTCTCTTCCTTTTTTTATTTTTTCCTTCCTCAGAGATTCATGCAAATCCTTTTCCCCGTACCTCCCCCCTCGTTTTCTTGTTATAAACGCGTTTTAACTTACATCCATGTCAGGATTATGTGTAAATCATATTGGGCCTATAATGTAACAGCTCTAAATGTAACATATCACTTTTCTGGTTATTATACATCTTTTGATCTGCTGATGGCATTTTCAAGACCTTTGGTTATAGAAGATCATTTTAAATCTATGGAAAACGCTTAAAAATTTGCTGCCCTTTCCTTGCAAATGATAGCTTGAATTTCAACTGTTTTCTATAGCCAAGGCGTCATTACATCGACAATACATTTAAGTAATGAAATATCTTTCTGCCCTACCAGTTTACCCTAATGTTACTTATACTCTATAATCAGTAGGCGAGAGAAAATGGTGCTAATTTTTTCCGAAAAAGATTTGAAATTAGAAAAAAAAACGTAAACAGTGGAATAGCATAAAGCTGTTGGAAATATAAAGTACTAGTTGTGTAAAAATATTTTTAATCAGGAAACGCTAAATTTCTTATATACTGCCAATTAAAGTTTGAACTCTATACAATTTTACCGAGTTATGGCATATTTTTTAATATTTGAAAATGTAATCCATAAGTGCATACTTATTAGAGAGAGGGAGAAAAATAATATAAAAAGTCTTTCAATACAAATCTCTTTCTCGGATATTTAGAAAATACATGTAGTGGCATTTAGCATGAAGGAGTAATTTGTAAGGAAGCGGCCAATGTCCTTAAAATTTAATCTATTATGCTGCTTGCTTAATGTAAAACTTTGCCTCTTCCATTTACACGAGTTTAATTGCTTCCACTATATTAATATATTTTATATCACTTCCAATATTAACAGCAGAGTTCTTATACTACAATTTTAAATCACAATCCAATAACTACCAAGTCCTACTATTTTCTTTATGTATTATTATCAGCTATAAAAATAAGCTGTTCGTAGGGCAGTGGAATTGGCGTGGTATTATGTGAATTTATGTGTAAAACATATTATTGTACCTGCATTATAAAGAAGGATGCTGTGATGCTGTTAATTCGTGTTCACTTGTTTTGTGCAGCCTCTGTAATGTTCAAGGGTGTTTGCATTTTCTTCCCTGTCAGCGCAATAATGTTATTACAATGCTGTTTCCAATCTAAAAATAATTTAACATTGATTGTAAAGTTGATTTCTCCAGAGCAGAATAATCTGAAACTTAGTACGTACCTACTCTAAAAGTTTCGAAGCTGAAAATGAGTATGGTGCTATTGTAAAACAATTAATGCTCAGAATTATATAAAACTTACTATTAAGGTTATACATGATTTTTATTGAATCAGTTTAGCTGTTCTCTAACTCCAGTCGGTATTTAATCTTCCTTTTGCTTCCTTTCAGGACTTTACATGTAGAAACCAGGATTGCAATAACATCCCAACAAAGTTAGAGCTTGCATTCAAAAGCAGAAATAAACCGCACCTTTGCTACAAAGCCAAGTGCCGTATGCTCACCATGCGTTTTATTAATTACAAGTTTTTTCTCGCTCCCATTTGGTATATTAACAAAATGAATCCTTTATGTTTAAATTAGGGTAACCGACAATTTGAAAAACAAACCGAGATGTGTACTTCCCTGCAAGGCGTCCAGTTAAAGGTATAAAAAAACACAAGTGTGTCCATTACAAATCATTGCAGATATTTTTTAACATCCTTTGCCAACAAATAACAGCTTCAGCCAAATGGATGCTCTGTGACGTCAGAGAACGCGGCTTTCTGGCTCCCTACTAGTAGTTTTCAAGAAGCGTAGGATAGACGTGGTAAAGGGAAAGGCAGTTACTGATACGCAAGGACGACGCTTTGTCCTAGCGTGGACGTAGGTATATTATGTTGATGGTTATTCGCTTATATTGACATCACGGAGACCATGGGTTCAAAGTTATTGCACAGTGAAAGGAAAAGGCAAGCTATATGTGCTGTCGATGGACCGCGCAAATCTATTAGTAAACACAGGTACTCTATACTCCAGTACCAGTGAACCTTGCGGCGAATTGGGACAAAATGTTGCCCCTAGTGATAAAATAGGTTACCGAAGAAGGGCTAACACGTGATTGCAAAACCAGACTGTCTATCCCTTTTCCTCACAACTTTAGAAAGGGCTGTGCGCCGCAGCTAATACATTACACATGTGCTATTTACGTCACACGAAACTGTTTTTCAGTCATAATATAGCCTGTAACTAATTAAAAAAAATTAGACATCTTAATACCATTAGTGCAACCTATATTCAGCTCCACAATTTGTCCAATGGCATATTTCGCACACTATTCTTCAGGCTATTGTGCAAATAAGAATCACATTGTCGGGTCTGGAAAGCGAGATCATCACCGGCACTAATCATTCTTATCTTCAATCTTTCTATTACTGATGTTTAATCAGTGACGGAATCCTCTAACATTAGCTGATTAAAAAGCGATGAGAATAATATTTTAGAATCGCTTTTATCTCCTCGTACAAGAGGATAATGCTCCTTAAGCTAGTCGCACGACGAACGCCAAACAGGCAAACGGCTGTGTGCGAGAAGTGGAGCACGTTTGGGCAGATGCAAAACTCGTGCGAATGGTAGACCTATGAATACAGTAATGACGCTGAAGTGGTTAGTTACAGAAACGTTTTATCCTAAGGTAACTGTTTTTCCAATTTATCGTACATAACTAAAAGTTTGCTTTATCATCTGTGGTCCACTTAGGGTATTAAAATCTTTGTGTGCCACAGATCAGTCCATTATTTTGCTTTAGCCCTTTGGGACTAAACTTATTCAAACTAAAATGTGTTTTTATCACAATTTGAACCAACGTGGGACTAAAAGAGCAAAGTGCCAAACAGTTCCGAAGAATCATGGATCTTGATTCCAATAGACAACACATTTCTACTGCCGGCTTTCGGTTCACCACCAAGACGATAATTCATAGTAGTATCTGTTACAAAAGTATCTGCAGTGCGTCAGAATAACCTGGCGAGGGCGATGGATTTTTTCGGGCGTAAAAATCCTTAGCATGGCTTTCTTCGGAAGGGAAGTAAAGCCGGTGGTCCCGTGTCGTAGATTTACGGCACGTAAAAGAACCTCAAGCCTGATAAAGAGGCCTCTGAGCAAAATTACCGGTCTTTCACGCCCGATATGGAATGGGACGCTAAGAACCATAGTAGTTAAAGAGCGTCCATAAATAAAAACTCAATTTCAGTGCATCAGAATGAATCTGACATGGCTTATGCACATAGTTATCTGGAGATACCCTCGTTTTACTGCCACTATGTTGTGGAAGCATAGACGAAATAAAACTATAAATAAAAATACGTAATCATCCTCTTATTGCAAATGCTCCTGGTTTTCATAACACACAATCCTTAAAAGGAATACATGTCCAATGTTATAGTGACCAAAGATGTAAATGCTTAACCAGGAATTGAAGGAAACAATCCAGTAAAGTCCTAAGCTATTTTGGTTTTGCCGTCTTCAATTATCTGTTGTCAGTCTGACCGTTTTTGTATGTTTTAATCCTTGTTTGAGCACGTGAGCAAAATCACATAGGTAGTTGGGCCTGAAATATCCCTACTATTTTTAAGGAAATCGTTAATATAATGAAAGTAATTAATGCTCTAATAACTACCATTAGAAGTTTAATGATTGCTTTAGGGGTACAAACATATTGTGATTAAGAATTATAAATTCAATAGTATTAATAGGGTGAAAGCAACCAATGTTCTAATTGATTATCATTTCTTACTTTACATGCTAAGCCTTTTAAGAATCGGCGTCTTGGTACTTTCAACAAATACAAAAGCAGTCCAAATATTTATTTTTTCTTCAAAAATATGTTTTACTGCTTATAAACTAGTTGATTAATCTGCCTTTCTTTGGCATCTGGAACTAGACTTATTTGGGATTAGGTTTAGATGGAGTGTTGGATACTCTTGTTATCGTCAGTTATTATTTCCGGTCTTGTATGGAGTCAAATCATTATTCACAGATATATCTTAGATTTGCAATGCATCAATACAGTCATCCTCATCTTCTACGCTTTGTTCACGTCCCTCATCGCTGCTTTGCACCAAGTATTCGTCTTCACTAACGTCAGAAATTCGTTTTATTTACGCTCGACTCGTCGAGTATAAAATATGCCTTGCTTCATCGTTTTCATCTTTTATCGTGCATTCCATTTTCTCACTATTCTGCTAAGAAATATTTTTTCAGGCAGGAACAAAACCACTTTATTTACAGTTTGACAAACTGACAAGATAACATGTAGTTTTCAAAGATACATACATTTTCAACAGTGTATTACCTCTTTCTGCAATACAACAGGAATCATAACAGGCGAATAAAATTGAGATCTTTAAAAAGCCCCAAGTGCCCATCAAGGTATTTTAACGATATAGGCATTCTTATAACGAGTTGAAATGTTGTTTATTCATTATAATAATTGTCTAATTTGGAGAAGCAGCCAAAAGGGTGATGGTCAGGGTATATCAATTATTAGTTGCATATGAGCGACACCATGTTCATATCCGAGGTTTAGCTTGTATTGTGTCTAAAACCACTATCTTACCGTCCTTTCTTCCCAAACAAATACGAATATGTATACTTGGTTTTCAGTCTTCCTGCTAAATGTATAATATTTGTTATGTCTCATATCTCCACTGCATGGCCACATTTCTGTGGTTCTTTAGGTCTTACTGTCGATGACATTTAATGCTAATTTTAACGTGTTCCTATCGATAGTTAAAGTGTACCGATTTTGCTTAATTAAAGCATATTATACCGTTAGGTACCTTTGTTCACACAACCTTGGTGGATATTCGGAGCCGTATGGCCACGGAAATGCGGTTTACTGCTAGCTCTCGCAGGCCTCAAAAACCCGAGTGCATCCGATCGATTAATTCTGACACAAAAAGATGTGTATTTGCATTCACATAATTGTGAAATTCTTTAGACCCTGCTAATGATGTAATTACAAAATATAAATATTATAGAGGTATTCTTTTCAAACTAACAAACTTACTTCTTCTCGACAGAAATGCGAAATTTCTTTCAAGTTCTAAATTGCATTTAATTTATTTGGGTTGACAGTTTGTGGATGTTCTCGGTGAACACATTTAATTCTTTTTTCTTACTTGCAGTAAAATCAGTTCAGGCAACAAAGATAATGCACTGGTTTACACTTTTAACTTTTTCTTCATATGATGAATAACGATGTAAATGTTCAGTTGGAAACAGCATTGTTAATAACATGAAGTGTTCAAGAATATCATAGCTGGTGTGTATTGTTAGTCACAGAAAGGTTCCAAAAGTTACAACAGCAACAAGTAAAATTTCCAAATGGGCGTTTTCATGAAGTGCCTTCAGTCACTGACTGCACAACTGTATTGCATCTAAAACAAATATGAGAGATTTAACTGTGTTATATATAGGGTGGACCATTTAAGTTGAGACTGTACAATACCTCCAAAACTAAGTGTTGTAGAAAGAAATGTCTTCCATAAAAGTTGTTATTATGGGGGAAAATAAATGTCATTAGTCCTGTTTTGTTTGGAGGACGTTATCATAGTCATTTTAGGGTCAATTTAATTTTTTAAAATGGTAACCTATAATTAAGGTAAAATTAAAATGACCATTACAACATCCTCCAAATAAAACACGACGAATGGCATTTACTTTCCCCCATAATATCAAACAACTTTTATTCAAAACATTTCTTTCTACAACGCTTATTTTTGGAGATATTCTACAGCCTCAACTTAAGTTTCAAATTTCAACATAACTTGTTCGCTGGTTACACATTGACTGTAAGTGTTAATCACAGTTTAATTTATGATATGGCAAATTAAAATTTATGTATAGTTTTCACAAAAACAAAATCATTCATCTTTTCTGGAGGTACTGATACTACAGAGTGTTACTCTGGTAACCAAATATGTGCAGTGTACATATAAAATCGCTTATTTACTTAACTTAAAGAGCAATGTCATAGTTAATGGGTTAAAATGTCGCTGTTGGGACTTGCCTTTCTGTATAATTGATATTAAAACATCTGTATCGTTTAATCGTTATTATTGTCTTCCCCAAATTCAATGTATTTTTATCTGTTTCATATCGTTACGTTTATCTGAAGAGTTGTGTGTTTACATACTCCCTCTAAATATCGCCTATTGTTATCAAGAATGTCATGGTTAAAGAAATAATTGTTTTACATAATTGTTAATGACTTAGAGCAGATTTTGTTCTTGTTTGATGGTACCAAATTAATATCATGATGGATCTTTCAGAAACTACTGGACGGAGGAGAGTCATGCACATATGTGTTATATTTATTTATACCCTTCACATACTTCTATTGCTGAAAGCGTAGGACTTCATTTGTTACGGCTTTATTTTCATAAGTTAATGCCAAGAAATTTAAACATAAAGATAACTTGGGATAATCCGATGAGTCAGATCATCTAAAGAAATACGCCAAACATTTGTTGACTCAAGAAAATATGTAGGGGCTATCGATCAGTTAAACCCATGCAATTTAATGAAATACTACCAATAATACGTAAACTTTTGAAAAAAAAAATTGTTTCATTTCGTGCACAAAATTAGAATTTAGGTAGGTAAGATCCTAATGCAACTAATCCCTTATGGCTGTATAATATTTTAACCGGTTTTGAAGGTTCACACGAGAGAATGAACCCCCCCAATAATGTTTTCTTTTATTGATTAAAATGCTTTACCTTTGAAACTTCTCCAAAAAGGAAATTATTGACATGCGTTGTTTGTATTTTTACAAAATATTCATTAAATTTAAAATATCTATTAGAATTTTATTGAACACTATTTCTTGCCTAACTTTAAACAGTTTGAAGTATTCTTGTTGAGCTAAAAGATAATTAAATTACCCAAGAAAAGTAAGGAGCATTACTCCAGAAATACAGGAGATAAATAAAACTCAACTTATTTTACTAATCACCGTTTCAGGCATAATTTGTAGAATATAAATTGTTCCATGAATATCTATTTTCAAACTTAGATTTAGTTGTAGCTATATTAATAGAGATTTGGGGGATTAATCGGCCATTGTCACTCTTATAAATTGTGAGGGATATCCGTCCATTAGTTTCTGGCTTAGAATTATTACACATATTTGGAAATGAATTAGATTCATCACAGAGTTTAACTTAAAGTGCTGATATATTAAACGCTAGGAAACTGTTAAAACAGACATTTTTACTATTGTGTTTCGTTTCTATAAATGTGTAAAATTGTTTATGTTTATGGGGAAAAAAGTAAAGGAAAGGGACAGATCGCCACTGCTGATAGTTGGTTACCCAACTCCGAGTTTCTTCACATTTGCTCAAAACATTTATCTCCTGTATACACTGTAAACATATATACATATATATTACTGTATATTCTCTCTGTCGAGCTTCAATATTGCATTTGAGAATATCGTATATAATATATAATATTTTGAATAAATGATTCTTTGTGAATATAGTTGTTGAATTATTTTAACCTCTAACTGGTAGGAATAAATCTGTTTTGTTCTCATTGTACTGCCACGTAAATTCATGACCCATTATCTCAACCTTTTTTCCCTGTATTATCGCAGAAAAATGCAAAACAAAGGCAGTGCCTTAGCTTCACACAACCGATAATCCTGAAAAAGGGTTTTACGCAATTCCCCCGTTCGCTGAAAGAATGCTGGAGTGGATTGTTACGTGCCACGAATTTTCCCTACCTCATTCCCCCTAATTTCACTTCAGGATATTTCAGGATCGCAGGGTCAGGCGAAATAGACGGTGGTGTACGGCGGAGGATGTGCTTTGTGGAAGGGAATTTCTACACTGGTAACGGTACGTTCCGTTTGAACCTTCTATATAGCCAGGAGGGTATCAAAGTGGCCTTCTGCCGGATGCAAAATTTGGAAAATTAAGGACCCCGCAGCGTTATGCTTGCCGTCAACAGATAAACCCACACTGGATAATCTTTCACCTTGTTCATACCTTCTGGAGGTCAAATATATGCGATAGTACAACTACAGCGGCTAAAATACTCCGTTAAGATTCCGGTGTTTGTTTTGAGTATGAATTACTAGTATGAATTATTTTAACGGAATATTATTGTCCTAATATTTTTGTTCCAATATCTATTTGCAAACTTCTTCAGTAAACATCTCGCAGCGGCTGATTTTCCATTGGGATACATGGAGCTTCGAAGCTAAGCAAAATGTTGAAACCACTTACAAGCATTAAGGAAGCACAAAATAGATAAAACCGTGTTTCATAAATCATTACTGTTGTAAATCCAGTAAACGAAAGGTGTATAAACATAATAGCTGATGGCCAGATAAACAAACTGCCGCTCAAAATAACAAACTCAGACAAATTTCTTCCAAAATATGTAAAATATTTAATGCGCCTAATAAAAAGAGAGACTTATTTTTATTGGCAGTTTCAGCGTAGGTGCAAAGTCTCCAAAACTTCTTTTGTAGCTGTATAGTTTTAACACATAATTTGGATAAAGCGGTTTGATTGCGAACCAGTTATTCTTCTGCAAGCAAAGTTTGGTTTAATGCACAAAAATGCACATTTAAATGAAGTACATTAAATTCATTAAATGTATTCCGCTAGACCAAGTTAGGAGTCCATATATCATGTAGGAATTCGAAATAATTTACAGCTTTGAGAAATATGAAATTATCTCAGTTTATAAACATAGAAGTGTCCAATTGCGGAAGTACGTAAAAATATTAAAATGTAAATAAATAAACATAGAAGAAATGGTCAGAGGTACACTGGAATCTCAATTCTGTTTCCGCTTTTAAATGAAACGGCTCACTGTAGATTGCACTATATTCTGTATTTAAAGTACTTGTAGAAATAAATTAATTACATTTGGGAAACCGCACCGAAAACTTGTCCTTTTGAATCCAGCAGTATCAAACAAATCATTAGCTGCGTTTAGCACAAGGATTTGGGGAGGGGGGGATTTTACCGTGTGAGATGTAAGTTTTCTGCAGATTTGTGTGACATCTATGAATAACTTTTAATTGAGTGTCCAGCTTCATTGAATCCACATTTGAAACCTCAAGCTGAGATAAACAGTATGTCAGCAGTCTTACAGAACGTAAAATTGCAGAATACCAAGTCAGTAGTGCAACCAGAAATTCATCCTGGGAGGGGGAGGTTCTGAAACCCTTTGCATTCGCATGGCGATGTGTACTATACTAATTTAACATTCATATAGTAAATAAAAACTAATGACTGAGATCTCAATACTCGGTGCCATCCAAGTCTGCCTAATACTTTGAGATAAACTCCATACTTTTAAGTTTTGCATTATTGAAAGTTGTGTTTAAATGCTAGTTAAGGAATGAAAGGAGTGAAGACTTCATGTTATTGCCTCGCACATGTCCCCAAAGAGTTGCTGGACTATAGTTCTGGATAGTTTGACTGCGTTTCCTATGGGTGAATGATGCAACATCCGTAGACTCTCGTGTCTAAATGAAAACATGTAGAACGATGGGGGAAA
This sequence comes from Deroplatys truncata, assembly GCA_030765065.1. NCBI lineage: Eukaryota > Metazoa > Arthropoda > Insecta > Mantodea > Mantidae > Deroplatys > Deroplatys truncata. The sequence continues at coordinate 137,061,013 of CM060981.1, forward strand.
CGAGTAGAGGTACTCGTGTAACAAGCAGCGTCAAATGAGTCGTGAATGAAGCTGATTTAACTGATGCACTAGACCACATTTCTGCAATAGCATGGCTTGGTGGCTCACTCAGGATATCATTTAGCTACTCCGGCAGTCAAGATCTATTAATCTAGCTGGGAAAAAAACCAGAACTTAAGACATGCGATAACACAGCACATGGATATAGTTCTTTCCTTCCATCAGTTTGTGTTTACGCAAGTCAAACACAGACAGCGAGCGTATCTTTCAAGTATAGCGTACGACTAATTTGCATAATATGGATAGGAAAACCTTTAAAAGTAAGTTTTCAGCACAAAATATAGTTGCATACAAAGCGAAGCAAAGAAATTATCATTTTTTATTATTATTATTATTATTATTATTATTAGCCTTGCCTAATAATAGGGATATATAACTTATGGCATTATCAAGATAACAAAATTGCCGCCAATTGGAGAATGTCAAACAGGAACAATTCTGGAATTAGCATGCAATAAAAAATTGGTTACCTGTGTTATTTACAGTTTTTTATAAAACGAATATCGACTATCGGTGCTCAAAAATTTATCGTGTGTCGAGAAATGATGGAATCGTCTCAACACTAATAAAAACCATTCACTAAAATCGGGAAATACATAAATTACATTCATGTGTAATTGTTATGTAATAAAAATGTTAAGCTAACTTCAGGAGAATAGTCATAGAGTTTTCAAAGTTATAATACATGAATAATGTATAAGGGATATGCCTAAGCAGGTTGCCCTGTTAAAACATATGGATCTTCAACTGGGCGAGCTCCAATTCATGTTAAAAGTATTACTATAAATCAAAATATTAAGTGATTAATTGGATAATATTGTAATCTTCGTAAATTTGTATTTATTCTTTATAGCAGGTGTTTAGGGTCAAAACTTATTTAGCATGCTAAATGCGCTTTAAAAGCACCTCTCCCCATTAGTGTAGGATAGAGGCACTTTACTTACGCGGTGGACATATTTAGAATTTATTAAAATGATAATCATTGTTTACATTCTTCTCCATGCTGAAAATTTGCAAAGAATTGGTAAGTTTCTGTATTGTCGGTAAAGAAAGCTACGCAAACAGCCTTGAGAAAAAATAACCTATGGGTATACCGCTTTAAATCCTTTAGTTACAGCTTATCCAAAACACAAGCATCAATGAATGGAGTTCATATTTGCTCCCGTGTCTGGTCATAGACTACACCAAACAACACATTTGTTAGTGACACTCGCCAAACAATGTAACAGGAGTCATAGTTTCACAACTGGAAATGCTGGTTGAAACAGATCGATTTCCAATAATCTTCAGGTTCCAGAAACCCGAGTGTTGCACCTGGGCATACTGCTGACCTTAGCAGCTATCGTTGACTGTTTCATTATGCTTTTGGAATGATAGTAGACACAATAGGAATAAAATTAGAACCAAAACAGGGTAAACAAAACAAAATCAATGAATTTACAGTTAAGTTATATGAAGGCAATGAAAACATATCAAGAGTGGCTGGTCAATTCTCCCTGAAAGCTGTGAGTTAGTTGTTTCATTCCATTTAGAGATGAGATGGTCATAGGTTAAAAGAAAACTAGAGATCTTTGTACACAGTTCAGTAAAATAACCGTACAAGCATACGTACTTAAAAGAAATATGAGGTTTCATTTCAAAAGCCAAACGAGGTAAAAAGTAATAATCGAGATAAACTGGCGAGAATTTTACAGTGAGAATACACATGTTCGACAATTGGTTGTAAGGATCGAAAGCTTTTAACCTGCCGAGTTATAAGCAGATAAAACCAGTTGCAAGAAAAAGAGCCGATAGTTATCCCTCCATGAATTGCAACGAGAAGGTGCAATATTTATAACCAGTTGTCTTACTCGGACATTTCGTTTCATCTACTTCCTTCATCCCATACCAGGCATCGGGCTGATCACCCATCCTGGACGCTCTGTCTGATCCATGGGTGTCTGCTCCTCGACGGGCCTCTGACCCCAGGCACCCGCTTGTAAGTCCTACATAAGAGGAGGGTAAACAGATAATGAATGAATGAATGTCTTAGTCGGGTGTATTGTTAAATTTCGAAATGTATTTCTATTGCATTTGCTGCTTAGAAAGGGAAGTAGTTTTAAATTTGGAGCCACTTTTTGTTTTTTAATTTGCTCTCAAACTAAACATCAATCATTTTAGCTACAAATTCGTAGTGTAAAGATTTTGCCCCGCTCACCTGAAATCCTAAAGTTCATCTTTTGCTCAAGCTTGCTATCTTTAGCAATCTTCAGGAGATATGTTGAATTTTCGGATGTTTCTTTTAAAATATTAGAGCATTTTAAGCATCCTAAATTCTCAATCAGAATATTTTGCAGCTGTTAGCCGAGTGTGGTAATTATTCATGATTTCATGTGATTTCTCTTAATTTTTAGAAACATATATATGACAACCTAATATAAAGTCCGTAAAAATGTGTTCCCGAGATGCTAATTTGTTATAATTGCCTAATACGATGAGTGATATTTGCTAAGACCGTTTACTGAATTAAGCGTTCAATTAACAATATTAATAAAATGAAAATAACATAGGTATTTTATATAATACTGTTTAACTGAGTTCACTGAATACCAATATCATAAGGTGGCAAGGCCTTCTACGTTATTTAAGAAAGTTTTCTTTGTTTCTTTAATTTACAAATTAAAATCAATTAGGAACCAGCTGTGGAATTTTCAGGCAATTGTGAATCAGGTGCGACATCTCATTTCGACAAGATTTCAGTAAATCTACAATGACACGGCTATGAATCGGGATGGTCAATATTGAATGCCTGGCTCATGAAGTAAGTAGTCTCTATTATGCGATCAAGATAAACGTTACCAGCATAGACCCAGTTAAAGAACTTTCCAAGAAATATTGCAAGAGCGCTAGTTTCAAGCATTCTAAATACTTAACTAGCATTGCACCTATGTGCCCAGTTTCATGATTTTTCGTTCACCTGTGTAGCCATAATGTGACTCAAACATGCACACAGCAATGAATGTTGTTTATATCGATTTAATTCCAGCCATTAGCAGCTATTTCGTATAAAACAATGCAGCCAATGCCACATACAGAGACGTTTGCTTAACTGTAATTTTCTTACCCGAATTTTTATTACTGTTTACATTTTATAATACTGAAGAAAGAGGGGATAACGATTTCTGGGAGGGTCTCAGACTCCCCTCCTCCATGCGCTTCTATATCTGATCTAAGATAACCTGTTCGAAGATCAGGATACCATCTTTAGCAGACCACAGCATTTATTTCGGATTACCAGCTTCAAATGGTTTTAAACAGACCACAGTAGTTATTTGCGGTTTTACCTCTGAGCGCGTGAAATTCAACCATCGTATCCCTTCTTAATCCTAAAACACAAGGCAACCCAGCAAAACATTGCCACCTTGCATTTTGTTATACCTATATATTTTTGGGGAAATTTCCTGGCTTGCGGTCATTTTTATAGAGATGAAAAGAGAATGTCGGAGCTTCGGAGAATCATTCTCATAGTATCCAGACAACATACTTTATAAGCCAATTCATATGTATCAAGACCTCAATTTCGAAACTCAAATCATTAACTACTTAAAGCTGGCTAAGGATACAGGGACAAATTTTCACCTTATACCGTTCCATTGCATTCATAAACTCAAATACACTTATTGCTTTGACACAGAAAACAGTCTATCTTAACATTGATTTCCTCCTTGATTTATTCCGTCAAAGTCTTGTATTAAAATTTACAATTAGGATTTTCGATGCATCAGACACAGTCGAATGTTCTATTGCCAGGTAAATCGTAAGCAATTAGTTCAGCTTCTGCCTGAGGTGAACAGATGAAAGGACTCCTTTGTGAGATTCATAGCTTTTTGCTAAAGAATAGCTTTTGTACTACACACCGTCAGTAATAGCGGCTCTATGTAAACAAAGCAAGAGATCGGCTTAATATTCTCAGTTTGGGTTCATAAGGTAAATAGGCGAGTCGAGGCGTCGTACGTTGATGTTTCAAACGCAATGGTGATGAGTCTATAACTAAATGAAGGACACATGTTATTCGTTTAAAATAGAGTGATTTGCAAACCTATGTCCTTTAAAGCTTTTTAGGACTGACTTTCACCGTGCTCATGCTGTATAAGAGTATAACGTTCTAAGAACTTCAACTATCAAAGGTAAATATATTAATAATATAACAATCTACAAAGTTGTGCAAATGCATAGTTATGATCCAAACTCTTCAACAGTTACAAATCTCGCATACTAAAATATGTATGTTTGTATGTATATATATATATATATATATATCATAATTACGGTAATATAGATATGAATCTTGCTTAAGACCTAGTTACCTACAGTATAAACGTATACATATAAGGCGTTCAAATTATGTTATTAAATAGTAAGTAATATTAGTTCACTACCTTAAAGAAAGTCGAGCGAGGTGGTGCCACGGTAACGTGTGCGATTCGCTTTCGGGAGGTTCGATTTTGATCCCCGGCGAACACTCACACTGACATGGGTTTTTCGTGGCTTCCCGGGTCGGCAGGCAAATGTTGGGGTGGTTTATCTTTTACCACGACTTTCCTGCCCCTCATTTCCTGTACCCTGTTCATTGTCAACTGTTTTAGGGTTGCAGGACCAGGCGACGGTGTTCGGCGCGTTGTGGCTGAGCAGTGGCTGTGGGTTCCGTGGAGGTTTCTTCCTGGCGCGTTGCGGAACTACTCAGTTAGGACCCGCCTTGGGTGCTCTCGAGGGGGCGTTCCTTCAGGGATCCTCTGGTGTTAGGGGCTTGTGGGTGGTCGGATGCGTTCGATCTGGAAACGTTAGGGATCCTGCTCATCCGGATCTGGTCGCCCTCGGGTTTCTCCCCTCATCCCTTCTCAGGGATCACGGTAGCACAAATAGGCCTACTTGCGATGCTCTGCCTCGGTTTCGGGGGCCTTTCCTTTCGTCCGTATTTTTACCTTAAAGAAAATGAAACATGAATGTTTTAATGATACAAAATAACTGTATAACATTACTTTGCGCAAAAAATATACTAGGATTTCAGGGTAAATAAGGGATATTAAAACAACTGGAATGCAGTTAAGTAGTCAGTGCAGACCCCTCTGGGCCAGATCTTTATTATAGGACCCGAATTCAACTTGTCTATCTCTGAAAGAGGAAGAAAATACTGTTCCTAGTCGTATTCCCTTCAGCAGGTCGGCACGTTTGCGTTTGTTTACTTCGAGCTCAAATGTTGTTTACCATCGGCCTCAGCACCGTTTGACTCAAAAGGATGGACATCCTAAAAGTTGCATAGTAAGTGAGACAAGGTATATAAGAAATTGCTAATATCACAATTACAACAAGCTCTAATAATGAATAAACAAATTTCATACTAACTCTGCAATTCGAAACGCGCATTAAATATCAAATTTACTCATCACTGATTCAAGATCTCGTTACTCCCCAATACATGTAAGATACGAATAAAAGGTTAAAGTGAGCATAAGATGGTATACTTGGCGTTTGAAAATGATATGATGCACAAAAATTTAGAATAAAACTCGAAACTGAAATAAAGCGTCTCTCAAGTATCAGTTAACATTCTCATTAGATGTGCCATTTATTATTTAGCTGGACAGAAAAGACTTGGTGCATGGGAAGCTTCCACTTCTTGCCACAGCTGTAGTAAATCTGATTTATAAGAAGGCGACGAAAGGACCACCTTGGATCTAAATGCACTCACAACTCGGTCACATTCACCAATTCTGGCGGACGGTTGTCAATCGAAGTATCATAGCCTCAACAAACCGCATGATGGCGAATCTGGGAAAATCGTTATTTTCAACGAAATGGCACTTTAACCATTCTTCTATCTAGAACAGTGCTTCCCAGGCGTGTTTACTAAAGCTCTATGTTTTCTGTAATTATGGTAAATCATAAGGTTAAGCAAGTGCAACAATCGTGCGAAGCATTTGGTAATTTTGAATAAAAAATGAAAGCACATGTCTGTTCGCTTGTCGGTCTGTATGTGAACAGCATATATCAAAATGAAAATAATCAAAACTGTGAGCGAGGAGTCGCGGTTCGATTCCCGGCTGGGTTGGGAATGTTTCTCTAGCCAAGATTATTCCGTATCCTTCCTGAGTCTGAAGTGTGAATGTGTGATCTAATGTATAAAGCACGAAGAAAAATTAGAAATCGAATGAAAACGGTATACAAGTTAACACCATTGCCGATAGACGATATGTTTCAGAGGGAAAAGGCTGGGTATAAATGTGAATACCAATTATGTATCTATGCCATGCAGCTTCAGAAGAGGCAACGCAAAGACTTTCTGGGAATTTACGCGCGACTGTACTGTTTGGTGAAAGAAGTTAAGGAGGAAAAAGAAAGAAAGGTGTTCAATATTTTGATCAGAATATCGTTAATTTAAAACTCTGAAAACAAAATCTTTTATGTTTTATACATTTTGCCAGTTCGTTTTTTATTTTATAGGAACCCGTGTAATCGGGAAACCGCAAAAAATTTTGTGCGCATTGTAGGGAGACATTCTGTAAGGGATGAAAATAGGGATGGAATGATTTTTTAAAGACACGAGTAGTCTATAGTTCTCACTCATAATCAGACATAGGAATTTCTAAACATTAAAGCCAGGACGGAATGAAATAAAGCTGAACTGTTACTGGACTATAGGCAGGGAAGTCGCAGATAACAAACGATCCTCCATCATTCTCACAGTTTTTTTGGGGAGGGGCATTTGCGGACAGCATCCAGACCGTGTTTTACCTGCCTGTCAGTAACCCTTGGCCGCTTTTGCTTATCTTCATTGTAGTAATACTGGTTTGAGTGTGGATAACTTGAAGATAACTACTTATGAATTCTTTTGCGTGCTCATAACTAAAGCGCCTACAGATTTGAAAAATTGTGCAAATTTGTACTTAATGCGTTGCAAATATGAGTAGGAGTAATTTTTGAAGTTGTAAAGTCCTGTAACGTTTGCCAAATCCTATGGTACCTCAAATGCGTACATTTTTGTCTTAATTGGCTGATATCTTTCCGTATAAGGGTTTGGAAATAAAGGGTAACGTATTTTGTTTACCTAATATTGAGGTACTACATGGTTGATATAAGGGTTGAGTAATTTTTGGAAGTTATAAGGTAACCTAGATTTTTTCCAGATTCAAGTATAATTCAATTGACCATATGGGTTGAGCTGTAAAGATTTCTACATAAAGAATTTATAATAGGGGCGGTTTTGGGATGGTTTAATTGGGTCCTTGTTTATGAGAGTGTAAAGTTTTGCCATATAGGCCAAAACTTTTAATGTTATGGTTGAACATAAAGAATGAAAATAAGAGTAGCGGAAGTTTATGAAAGTTCTTAGTTAGCTTATGATTTGCCAGATGCTATAATCCAAGTGTACCAGGTTTTGTGAAAATCATACCAAAACACTCCGTGATAACGTCGTTCAGGGAAATCAGGGGGAACTTGGTGATAGAACATGTTATGTAACTCTCTCCCTCCGTTAATTCAATTTAAGCCTCCCCATTTAGCCCTTTCTGCCACATTCGCAATAAAGTACCAAGAAATATCATAGACATCCACATTAAACGAAACGGGATTGAAAATGGACGACATGAATACGAACCGCCCCCCCCCCAATTCTTCAGTTTTAAAATATTTCGAAATATTTTAAAACTTATGTTCTTCGGGAAGAACAGTGCTTAGTCAGTGATTTGTTCAATAAACAGCTGTTGCCTCTTATCCAATCTTCAATTACGGAGGGGACTTAGCACGATCCACGAGGGGGCATTCCCGGGAGGAAGGATGAGGCGAGAGGAGCGACGATGCAGCAATGACAGGATCCCTAAGTTTCCAGAAGTAGACGGACAGGCAGACACAGAGGGGGGTACAACGCCCCTCAATAGGGTTCGGATACCCTGGGAGCCAGTCGAAATCCAAGGAAGGGAGAGAGTGCACACAGAGCATTCTTTTCCCCTGCCACGCTACACCGAAACACCATCGCCGACACAATCCTGAAAGAGACCAGGATGAATGAAATGTGAATGGAACGAAATAGAGGGACAGGAAATTCGGAAGCTGAAAGAAACCACTCCAGCATTCGTCTGAGGATCCCTGAAAGGCCCCGAAACAACTTATGGTCAGAGTGGGCGGTCGCCGTGGATCGAATCCGGGAAGTCTCGAATGCGGGCCACAGAGCCATCGCGCTATGTTTGTCTCTTCTTCTGCGTACAACAAAACGCGGAACCTAAAGCCTCACCTCTGCAGATATGTATGAATATTTTCACAAGGTAGATTGAAATAGTATACTGAAGCACAAGTGCGGTAAGTGCACCATTGGAGAAAGATGAAGAGTGTAAATACGAGGCGAAGTCGAGTATTTTCTACTTTCGAGGTTCTCCCATGCACTTAACGCATGTGTACTGCATAATAATAATAATAATAATGATAATAATAATAATAATAATAATAATAATAATATTACTTTTTTTACGACAGTGAATAATAGAAATACTACCGAGCGAGGTGCCGTCGCGGTAACGTGTGCGACTCGTATTCTGGAAGTCCCAGATTCGATCCTCGGCGACCGCCCACTCCGACCCCTGGGTTTTTCGTGGTTTCCTCTGGGTCGGCAGGCGAATGCTGGGTTGGTTTATTCTCTATCACGATTTTCTTTCCATCATTTCCCTTTCATTCCGTTTCCTTCTCATCTTTCAGGTATGCTTCTAGGTTTCGTTGTGGCGCAGACAGAGGCGCAGATGCATTCTCAATGGATAAAGTACTCCCTGTGGACACAAGAGAGCTGCTCGATATATGGGTCGTTCATCGCTCTCTCTCTCTCTCTCTCTCTCTCTCTCTCGGCGGCTCCAGCCAGCATAGAACGGGTATACGAGCTTGGAAATGTTAGGGTCTTCCACGCCTCAGTGTGCTGTCTGCCTGAGGTCTGTAGCTTCCTGTAGTTCCTTCACCTCATCCCTTCCTCCTGTGGAGTGGTAGCCACAATAGATCTCTGTAGGTTGCAGTGCGCGAGGGGTCTTCCTCCGCCAAATAACCTCTACGTATACCTATAATAGAAATAGTACTTACAAGAAAATAAAATTAATAATTTACTAACAGCTGTTGCACATGGCGGTTCCATTAGCAAGGCCGCCAACATTCACTTTGGAGGCAAAGTGGTGAATGATTGTCCACGTCTATTGTTGCGTTAAAAATAGCTTTTAGGTCATACTTAGCTGCTGCATGAATTAAATTGTAAGGAAATATTAACAAATAAAAGGGAGATAAAGATCCAGGAAAGATTCAAAGCGTAAATTTAAACTATGAAATGTGATTATATTTCATGACTGCAACAAAAAATTCAAATTCATTACAGAATTGAATATAGTTCATGCACATTCGTGCAGTAAGATAGGCAAAACACGCTAGGTTTTTTTGAATGCAGGAAATTCAACTTTCGACCATGACGGCATGAAAGGGAAGTGGATCAAAAAACACTATCGGTGAAAAAAATAATACTTTATAGTTATGGTCTATAAAATCACTGTGAAGGAATAGAAAGTCATGTGTACATAAAAATAAGATATACCTTGAATGTTTCTGCATAACAAATAAGGACTAGGACAGCATGCAGTATTGAAGTTTTAAGGCATTCAGTATAATATAATACACGAATAAATTTATAACCCCTTAAATTTTCAACAGTATCTGTGGTGCTGTCTGAGCACAATGCGCGTGGCTAATGTCTTGCTGCATAGGCTAGATAGAAACTGGCAATAAAACGTAACTTTCTCATAAGAGACGCGCCCATTCCTTCTCCAGCAAACCCACGCATGTCTTCTTAAACACAGGAAGCAATTCATAATTAGGTATCGCCATTAGTTTAAATGGCTATTAAATGCCTAGTACCAGCGACAATAGGATGCTGACCGGCACCCACGCTCTTCTTTTGCACTCTTACACACACAGGCGGAAATCGATGACACACGCAATCGGCCATTAAGGTAATCGCTGGTAAAGGAGGAAACAAAAGCAAACACCACCGATGATATTGTGTGCAGTATTTAACTTTTAACTATTTTAACTTATTACGGAAGTTAGAAGCCAAAGGTTATTTCAGTACTGCGACCAAGGCTAGCCCTTTGCGCCCACTAAACCTCCGCGAGGAAGGGTTGAGGCAAGAGAGCACGAAGGGCGGCCAGATCTGATGGCGGCAAGCGCAAAGCAGCGGCGTCTCTAATGTTTCCAGGTTGAGCATCTCTCGAGGTTCCTTCGATAACCCACCCGCTGTATTTCACTGACAGGTTGGTGGAGAAGGTTTCGTGCCAGGGAAGAGACAATTTTATCCTTAGAGCACATCTACTGCATTCTATGCAAGGATGTGCTCGGGCCAGGATTGCGGTTAGAAGTTCCTTTGATAGAACACGCTGTGACGTGCTCATAGAAATGTTCCTCATAGCATTGTGGTGTAACGCGGTGGAAACTTGCACATGCTGCACTATCATCACAGGATTCCCATTGTGCGACGTTGCAATTTGACTTTATTATAGATAATTAATAGCCCCAAATTGTGAAAGATAGAACAAAATTACCAATAAAATGTTTGTTCCTCTAAATGTTTCTGTTCACGTATTATTTATTGTAATTAATGATTGTTACATAATCATTATATATAATAACATTACTAAATAATAAGAGTAATAATGTTTATTTAGAGTCGCTAAACTTCTACATACAGTACTGAATATGACTGTGATTGTACAGGATTGATTCCTCGTTTAAAGAATATGATAAAAATTAATTTTCAATGAGATTTACTTAATGGACAATATTGATAAGCTGATATTATAGAAGTTGAAATATTGAGGTATCTTTTAAAAATTGTAGAAAAGATACCTTTTAAAACTTCTGAGATCGATGAGCATCTGGAGTAATCCTGTTCTTCGTCTGCCACTGAGCATATCTAGAACACTTTTGAGTTGTGGTTAAATTGATCCCACAGGTCTCACTGTTGTGTGCTGTGCTTTCTAGCTTCCTACATCCTATATATTCAAAATTAATTCTGTTTTAAAATATTTCACTGTTAAAGTTAAATCAGACTACTATCTTCAAGGAAGTTAACATTTAAGTACTCAAAGATTCGCAGAGAAATTATTGGTATTCCATCTCAAGTATCGCAATATTCCGTGGATTATCTGAATTTTATTACAAGTAACGTAAATTTTTTACTTTCTCTACGGCCTATCTATAATAAGCAGAGGAAGTATTACATTCCACCCAAAAATTCAATACTGAGATTTCACGGAAATACAAGTTTTGGGACCCGCTAAATCAAAAAAAAAAAAAAAAAAAAAAAACATTGTTAGAAAAACGTTCGCGCGCGTATGATACACTATGCGATCAAAAGTATCTGGACACCCCCATAAACATACGTTTTTCATCTTAGGTGCATTGTGCTGCCACCTACTGTCTGGTACTCACTATCCGCGACCTAAGTAGTCATTAGACATCGTGAAACAGCAGAATGGGACGCTCCGTGGAACTCACGGACTTCGAACGTGGTCAGGTGATTGGGTGTCACTTGTGTCAGAAGTCTGTACGCGAGATTTCCACACTCCTAAACATCCCTAGGTCCACTGTTTCTGATGTGATAATGAAGTGGAAACGTGAAGGGACGTGTACAGCACAAAAGCGTACCTCGCCTGTTGACTGACAGAGACCGCCGACATTTGAAGAGGGTCGTACAGAGTAATAGGCAGACATCTATCCAGACCATCACACAGGAATTCCAAACTGCATCAGGATCCACTTCAAGCACTATGACAGTTAGGCGTGAGGTCAGAAATCTTGGATTCCATGGTCGAGCGGCTGCTCATAAACCACACATCACGCAAGAAAATGCCAAACGACGCCTCGCTTGGTGTAAGGGGCGTCAACATTACACGATTGAACAGTGGCAAAACGTTGTGTGGAATGATGAATCGCGGTACACAATCTGGCGATCCAGTGGCAGGCTGTGGGTGTGGCGAATGCCCGGTGAACGTCATCTGCCAGCGTGTGTAGTGCCAACAATGAAATTCGGAGGTGGTGGTGTTATGGTGTGGTCGTGTTTTTCCTGGAGGGAGCTTGCGTCCCTTGTTGTTTTGCGTGGGACGATCACAGCGCAGACCTACATTGATATTTTCAGCACCTACTTGCTTCCCACTGTTGAAGAGCAATTCGGGGATGGCGATTTCATCTTTCAACACGATCGAGCATCTGTTCATACTGCACGGGCTGTAGCAGAGTGGTTACACGACAATAACATCCCTGTAATGGACTGGCCTGCACAGAGTCCTGACTTGAATCCTATAGAACACCTTTGGGATGTTTTGGAACGCCGACTTCGTGCCAGACCTCACCGACCTACATCGATACCTCTCCTCAGTGCCGCACTCCGTGAAGAATGGGCTGCCATTCCCCAAGAAACCTTCCAGCACCTGATTGAAAGTATGCATGCGAAAGTGAACGCTGTCATCAAGGCTAAGGGTGGGCCAACACCATATTGACTTCCAGCATTACCCATGGAGGGCGCCACGAACTTGTACCTCATTTTCAGCCAGGTGCCCGGATACTTTTGATCACTAGTGTATGTTCTACTGGGTGTGTGTCTGTGAACAGCATAACTCAAAAACGAAAAATCGGTTAAATCCCAAACTTATTATTTAAGGCTAGCATCTTACAAAGATTCGGCACGAGGGTTTCAGGAAAAATCCCCACCCCAATCTTCCCTTTACATGAAAGATTTTTCGATTTTCTCAAAAATGGCTCTAGCGATTTTGATTAAAATACTATACATTAAAGATATTTGCATGACAAATAAAACGTATATCTTAAATTTTCTGGGAGTAGCCTAAGTCCTGTCCATTCAGAAGGAATTTTATGTAATCTTGTATAACTGGCACAGGTTAAGCGATAGACGAAAACGCTATACAAAACTTGCAAATACCTTAAAACACGCAATTTATTCAAAATAACTTTTGTTAGGTCATAAGCCATTTCTAGGGTATACGTTTTTAATGGTTCGAATTGTTCAACACTTTGTCATTCTCTTAAAGTCCTTTCGATATTCGGTTGCTCATCGCGATTGCATGCAAACACTAAGGACAACATATAGTCCAGTTCTTAAACATTTGACTATTGCTATTCCCTTTGTATCTATAAAGAAATGTGTAATGTAGCTATTTCCGGAAAGGTTTATCTCGATTAAAATGAAATAGATGAAAAAATAAATATTCGTAATAATAGTTTGTATACACACTATTAGATGATAGAGGGCAGAGAAAGTCATGTGAATGTAACACAGATTTTTTTAAAGGTTTTTTTAACGCCCATTCTTACTGCTTAACGGAACCATAAGAGGTGGGCACTGATTATACATACAGGAAATGACATGATAATTGTGGAAAGAGACTTGGGAAGGAAACGTTCCAGGCCTAAGTTAAGGTATCTTCGCCGCATTTGCCAGTTATGAGAACTTGGGAATACCAGAAAATCTTGTCAGGGAGTACGGTCCTATGGAACAGGTGCTTAAGGATTTATCCGGTGAAACTTGTAAATTAGAGAGGGATTTGTTGAGGCTATGCATGAATAATATAAATATAAAGCGAATTATATATATATATATATATATATATATATTCACTTTCTTACTTGCGTTGTTTAAAATCAAATCACCGTGTATTAGCCATCAGGCCACAACACAGTACACGTAAGCTGTAATTGTTGACCCACGGTGCATGAAATCAATCAAAAGGACGCCCTTTTCGTCCCAAAACACTTTAGCCATGATTTTGCGATTCGTATACGGCAATTGCTTACACATTTTTTTGGTTTGGGTGAACCGGAACGGCTCCACTACATTGACTTGTTTCGCTTCTGCGTTGGTGTACGCTATCCATTGTCTAATCGCCGTAACAATGTGGGAAAACAAACCATCTCCATCTTGTCTATAGTGCTACAAAAATACGCATTCGTTTTTCTTCGTGCTGGCCTGTGAGCAGTTTTGGCACCCACTTCGCATAAAGTTTCCGATATCCAAGCTGTTCAGTGACAATTCAGTAAAGTGAGGTTCGAGCAACATTTGGGAATTCATCAGCCACACCAGTGATCGTCAAACACCGATCAGTTCGAAATTTTTGGTTCACTTGCTCAACGATGTCGTCGGTCCGAATATTGGGCGTACCACTCCGCTGTTCATCGTGCACATCTGTGCAGCCATTTCGAAATGTCACTCATTATGTGCGGTCCATACACGAGGCATAACTCATGATGGATGTCCTCAACTGACGATCCTTTTGCCAGCAAAAATCCAATCACACCGCGCACTCACACTACTGTGTCACACCAACACTACGGTAGGTTCCTCAGAAGTTGGTAGACAGCGCTGCAGGCGTGATACGTCATTCAGGTCTACCATCCATTAAGTATTGTTCACCGGACATTAGTATTTTGTGTGCTAAAGTTCTATCTCTTATGGTTTACCAGCAACACAAATTTAATCAAAATTCATTCAAAATGAAGAGGATTCATAGGCTATTTACAGAAACGTCAAGATTCTCAGTTTATTCATTCATTATCTGTTTACCCTCCTCTTATGTAGGACTTACACCCCCCAGGACTTACAGGCGGGTGCCTGGGGTCAGAGGCCCGTCGAGGAGCAGACACTCATGGATCAGACAGAACATCCAGGATGGGTGCTCAGCCCGATGCCTGGTATGGGATGAAGGAAGTAGATGAAGCGAAATGTAGGTGAAATGGATGAAAGGAAAGGTGATGATGGAGCAGTTGGTGGAAACCGGAGAACCCGGAGAAAACCGGCCCAGACGCCGCTTCGTCCACCACAAATTCCACATGCAGGTCCCTGGGATTGAACCCGGTCCGCCTCGGTGGGAGGCGAGCGGTCTAACCACTCGGCCACAGCGCCGCCCCCATTCTCAGTTTATTAGTTATGCAAATATCTTAAATATAGATTTTAACGAAAATCATTAGATCCATTTTTGAAAAAAATAACCAAGAGTCTTCATTCAAAGTGTAGTGTGGGGTGAGGGAGATTCTTTGAAACCTGCGTGTGGTATCATTCAAAAATACTGATCATAACTACCAAGTTTGGATTCATCCGACATGTGGTTTGTGAGCTAAGCTGTTCACACACACACACACACACACACACAAACACACACACACACACACACATACGCGCGCGCCGTGTGGACACTTATGATACATGAGATGAAATGACAATTGTGCACTGACGCCCTCCCTCTTAAAGATATATGCGTTATATGTAGATGAAAGTAGTAACTATATATTAAAATCATACACGGCAGCATACCTGACACATGTATTTTCCGTAAATCTTTAGTAGTAATATAAATATAAAGCGCATCCATTAGATTGCAAACATGTTAGCAATTGCATATTAACAACGAAAATTGTATAGTTGCTTCTTTCAGTTCGCATACAAAGCTGAAATCCATTAACACGGTACATTAGATGAGGGCATTATACAAGATGTGTTTTTAAAGTAAGTACCGATGATTTTTTAAGAAATAACAGAACATCATTTTCCAAATCCTTTATTATCATTGATAACCTTACACTAGTTCTCCACATAGTCACCGCCGTTATTCAGACACTTATCGTAACGGGAAACAAGTTTTTGTATGCCTTCTTCAAAGAATGCTGCCGCCTGTGATGAAAGTCAAGTCTGCACGTCTTATTTCACATCATCATGGTTGATGATCATAGTTTTTCACCAAGGAATTTATTCAGATGAAAATCACTTGATGCCAAATCTGAACTGTAGGGAAGGTGGTCGAATTGTTCCCAACCAAATAATGCGATCACATCTTGAGTTTGTTTGGCTGTTTGTGGCCGGGCACTGTCACTCATTATTGTTTTCCCATAAACCTCATACAAGCGATGTTAACTGGCATAACATTTCTCGCATTCTAAAAACGAAACACTGATCTGACTTCACAGTCGGGCTTCGTTGGATTGTTTTGAGCATTTCGAAACGCTCTAACAATAGAAAACACAATGTGACGATCACACACTGTTGCGTCTGTTCCTAATGAACGGAGGAAGTGATGCGCATGCCTAAAATTGCGACTGCAACGGCATAGTATTAAAACGTACTTACCTCAAAAACACGCCGTACAAAATAGTTGCCTGTATTATAATTATTATTTATGTACAATTATTATGCATGTATTTACATCTGGGTTACATTTCCCTTGCATTAAAATGCTATTCAAGTATGAAAACAATAACGCCCCTGAATACCTTTCGCCGACTTATCACGCCCTCACTAATCGAAACCTTCAGTGCAATACATCAAATATTGAACTCCCGGCAAACAATAACGCCTTGAGAAAATGAACAGCAGAATGATCAAATGTCAGAATAGGCCAAGTTACCATTAAGTGGAATCAGAATCAAACTACATCACTACATACAATTGCGAAAGGAAGTCTGCTAACCAAACATTTCAGGCCAAAGTATAGGGTACGTCCACGGCATTTACCAGTTATGAGGGCTGAGAAAACCCTGGAAAAAGCTCTATCAGGAAGAGCTGATTTTAATCGCATACATCCCGTTTACGTGTTTGTGCCTTAACCACCTCGGCTACCGTGTTGGTACAGACACGCATCTTTCTCCACTCCATCATTTCTTCCATTAATTATATAAACTCAAAGAGGTTCAAATTTGCTTTTTATTGCTTCCCTAATTCGATGAAACATGCCAAATACAAATGTTAAGAAAAATATATAAACATAAAATATATACAACAGCATAATACAATGTAATATATTCAATTAGAAGTGGAAGGTTGTATAATGTATAGACTTTAAGGGAAAAATGAAATTGAGTTTTTAATTATGGATGCCCTTAACTGCTGTGGTCTTATCGCTTAGTTCTATATCGGGCGTGGAAGACTGGAGATTTTGCTCAGAGGCCTCTTTATCAATCATGAGGTTCTTTTACGTGCCGTAAATCTATGACACAGGACCACCGGCTTTACTTCTTTTACGAAGAAACATGCTAAGGTTGTTCACGCTCGAAAAAATTCAACGCCTTCTCCGTGTTTGAACCCGCGACCTCGGGAACTAGAGGCTAGCATGGTACTCCGAGACAACGAGGACGACGGAGACTTCAAGGGAAATTAAATTAAATTGAGTTTTATTTAAGGACGTTCTTTAACTGCTGCGGTCCTTAGCGTCCCATTCTATATTGGGCGTGAAAGACTGGTAAGTTTGCTCAGAGGCCTCTTTATCAGGCTTGAGGTTCTTTTACGCACCGTAAATCTACGACACGGGACCACCGGCTTCACTTCCCTTCCGAAGGGAGCCATGCTAAGGACTTTTACGCCCTAAAAATCCATCGCCCTCCACCGGGTTTGAACCGGCGACCTAGGAACTAGAGGAGACTTCAAGGGAATTACCAAATTAACGAAAGGCTGAAATGATTATTGACTGCATAAATGTTGACTTGAAATCGACACAGAGTCTTTAATGACACTGGTCACTGTCAAATCGAAACTGACGACGGTAGGACGCGAAGGAAGCAAGAATGCTCCTTTGGCACCATCCATTAGTCCAAAGGTGGCGAAAACGACTTCCTTCCGCGAGTCACCAAATACGCAACACGCACTGCAGCACTCAGTAGCATGTGAAAAACAAACGGACGGTTGCAGAGAGGGAACGTGCGCCTGCGAGTCAAAATAACTCGCGAGTCACGTTTTCGCCACCTCTGCGATTAGTCCAATGATCTTAATGTAATGTCGGAGAGATTTCGCAATAAGGAGTTGTTGTTAGGTTAATGCTGTTTTCTCAACATAGACAATCAGGAGGTTGTTAATTGTAGGACGCAATGCGGACCTCTGGATCGATTATTGTTGTCCGTGTGATGATGGCTGGATCAATGGCAGTCTCACATGTACTGCCGTTCTCTGTTATTCCTTGAAGGCAAAAACTTGTTTTTCTATCCACCGCCTGTTAATTATGACAAAACACCCCTAAAATGTTTTAGTTCGGTAACATGCGCAAGCACTCGTACATATTTTGTAACTGAGACAACAATCAACTGTTTGCAAAGGCAAATCAGCATATTATGCTTAGCATAATATTAGAAGTTGTTTGTATGAAATCATAAGAAACAAATGAACGATTACGTATCATTTAAAGGGCACTACATAAAAAATGTAGACAAAATAAATGAACAGTAATGAATATTTCGGAACTAATTGAAAGTATTTTTGTTTGTTCTAACTGCATACTTCCTTGACAAAATTATAGTGTTATTTTCTTAACTCTTAATGTTGTTGCATAAAACTTAGTGTGATGAAGAGGACTTTACATGCCATGTAAACATCTTTCATGCCAGTATGTAAAAGATAACAAATAGGTATAGTCATTTTCGGGAAATTAAAATAATGGCAAAATTCTTTCATGCAAAGCGCTATTTGGGACGGGGGTATTCCTTGAAACACTGTCTTGCAATCCCAGAAGACGCTTGGCTTAAATAGACATTTAGTATTTACCCGCTGTTCGTTTTGAGTTATGTTCTCTCTTACACAAACAGGCCGTTTTCCTAAACGTGTTTGCATACTATAATACAGGAAACTATATAACATCTGTTTGGGTCAGATCTCACTATTAAATGTTTCGGTAGAATGTCATAAATTCTCTCCACCATAAATATTCCACAGAAAAGTAATTAGATACAAACTGCAGAAACTATTACGTGTAAATACAGTATCATATTTTCCCCTTCGAAAGTACAGAAAAGTTTCTTAGTCTAATTTTATATCAAATCTTCCCGAGACATGGTGCCCATAACCACAGATACTATTTGAATTCGATCATAAATTACGTATTAACCATTTTCGATACATGACTGCATTTTCATGCGCCTGCGTATTGCTCAGTGAGAACTTCCGCTCTGAAGTGATTGATACATGAGTTATAGATTCCAACTGTTGTGCGTAATGTTTTAATTGCAGTTCGTAATGTTGTCACGGCCTGTATTATCATTTAAGTGACAAACACAGTACTGATGGTTGCGCGTAATATTTACATTTCAGTTCGTAGTCTAGTCACGATGTTCATTATTATTTGATTCTTAGCGCGGTATCATTTGATTGATAGCAACGGAATGCGCTGTTGCGCGTAACACTTACATGTCAGTTCGTCATGCTGTCACAAGGCTGTCTTGACTATTGCGCGTAATATTTATATTGCAGTTCGTAATCATGTAACAAGGTACAGTATCATTTAATTGATAGCGATGGTATTCGCTGTTGCGTGTAATACTTACATTGCAGTTAGTAATCTTGTCACGAGGCGGAGTATCATTTGAATGACAGCCAGGGTATTAACTGTTGCGCGTAATAAATGCATTGCAGCTCGTAGTTCTTGCACGAAGAGCAGTATCATTTGATCGATAGCCAAGATATTGATTGTTGCGCGCAATATTTACATTGCAGTTCGTAATCTTGTTACGAGGCGCAGTATCATTTGATTGATAACGACGTCATTCGGTGCTGCCCATAATGTATTGCATGCAGTTCGTAATCTTGTCACAAGGCACAGTATCATTTGATTGTAATGACAGTATTTGCTGTTGCGCGTAGTGTATTGCGAATCTTGTCACGAGGCGCAGTATGATTTGATTGATATCGACGGTATTCGCTCTTGCGCGGAATATTTACATTGCATTTCGTAATCTTGTCACGAGGCATAGTATCTTTTGACATCAACGATACTTGCTGTTGCGCGTAATATTTATATTGCAGTTCATAACCTTGTCACGAGGCACAGTATGAATTGAATGACATCGACGGTATTCACTGTTGCGGAATATTTACGTTGCATTTCGTAATCTTGTCAAGAGGCACAGTAGCAGTTGACATCAACGATATTTGCTGTTGCGTGTAATATTTACTTTGCAGTTTATAACCTTGTCACGAGGGCAGTATCATTTGATTGATAGCGACGCTATTCGCTGTTGCACGTAGTATTGCAGATCGTAATCTTTTTACGAGGCGTATTATTATTTGTTTGATAGCGACGCTATTCGCTGTTGCACGTAGTATTGCAGATCGTAATCTTGTCACGAGGGCAGTATTATTTGATTGATAGCGACGCTATTCGCTGTCACACGTAGTATTTCAGATCGTAATCTTGTCACGAGGGCAGCATTATTGTTTGATAGTGACGGTATTCGCTGTCGCACGTAGTATTGCAGATCGTAACTTGTCTAAGGGCAGTATTATTTGATTGATAGCGACGCTATTCGCTGTTGCACGTAGTATTGCAGGTCGTAATCTTGTCACGAGGTGCACCATCATTGAACTGATACCAAGGTATTCGCTGTTGAGCGTAGGTTTACGCATGTTGCAGTTCATAATCTTGTCACGAGGCTTGACGAGGTACACTACATACGAACACGGCGCTCATTCCTCTCTCAGCTTTGGTTTACTTAAGTGCCTCACGTGGATAGGTATTTTATGCCATGTTACCCAGCATGCACCTTGTGAATTGTACATGCAATGGAAGAGCTGCTTCATAAGTCGATGCAGAATTTGTTTCCCTAGAAGTTATATTTTTACCATTTTTTCTCAAAACAAAATGCAATGTGTAGTTATGAGATATTTGTCAACACAAATGAGCACAGAAGAAAAATTGCCAGAGCAAAGTTCTTTACTTCTTAAAAGAGTAAATATGTAACCAATAAGATGACACGATTTCAGGATTGCTGCTGGACAAAAACACGTGCCAAGTCATACAATTATGACAAATTAATCTACATTCAGCAGAGCTCTATGTTATTAATAGGTGTCGCCAAGTTAAAAAAAACAAAAACGTATTTAATATAAAGATATGTTTGCGTACAACCTTCTATCTGTGTATTCCTGTTACTTCTCCTACTTCCTCGAGCTTTGCACACAATCTGTAACACTATACGACGCAGGTTAGCATTGCGTCATCGTACAACCATAATACCTTTGGGATGTGCGTCAAAGTGACGTATAAATGAACGTCAAAGTAGCGTCGAACACACGCAACCAAAATCCAGAAACAAGCCACTTTCACCACTGAAACACAATCTTTAGTTGGAAAGAAAGAAGCATTACAAAGTAGGCAATATGACTTTAAATACTCCTGTTTATATAGTAACCGAACTATAATCTTCAGGGACGAAAAGAATAGCATTCTGTAGAACATATTGCTTCAGATGAAGAAGTAATAATTACATAGTAGAAGAGTTAGAGAAGTTTAATTATTTGAAGTGTGCTATTTCATTAAAAGACGAACAAGGTATAACCATAAAGACAAATAAATGTCAAAACATGTGTATCATAAAGATAACTTCGCTATCCGAATAAGAAGAGAGACCATGTTAAAATATTTTTAAAAAATAACAATACCTATTTCTACACATAGCTCAGAGCGACACGAGTAACCGAGGTTGTTAAGACTCGTGAACGGGAGGTCTGCAGTTCAAATCCTGCCAGGACCGTCCTCTGTGACTGAGCCCATTTCCAGGTTTTCCTCAGTCCTCATAACTGGCAAATGTCGGGGAGATACCCTAAACGTAACCGAGAGAGATGGTTCCACGGTAATATGTGAGATCCCGGGTTCGATTCCTGTCGAACAGGCCACTCTGACCACGTGTTTCTTCTTTGTTTCCGCCGGTAGGTAGGCGAATGCTGGGGTGGTTCCCCTTATATCACAAATTTTCCGTCCATCATTTCCTTTCATCTGTTTCGGACCAGGCGACGGCGGTTGGTATGTCACGGCAGGACGAGGGAATTTGCGCTCTGCAAAGATTTCCCCTGACGCTTGGCGGAATTGCTGGGACCCCGTTCCTTCCTGGGAGCTGTCTCGCTTATTCTTGGGAAACCCAGATTGCGGGTGGCTTAGGCAGAGTTAGCAGGATTGGTGTCATGTTGGAATCGTTAGAGATCCCGTTCTTGCTAGCGCACATCGTCGTCCGGGTTTGGTCACCTTTCGGATCATCCCTTCATTCCTTACTCCAGGGTTCATGTTGGAAGCACAAAGGGCCCACTAAATTTAATTTTTTTTTTGTGGAAAATAGGTACATAGAACCATTAGAATTAAATTTCTATTATATTATGTTGAACAACTCTGTAATAATTTCAGCTAAACCGATTGAAATGTCTAAAATTTGGCCGTTTACTTTACTTTACAACTACTAGTAATGCTACCTTTTAGATGTTGGAGCTGTTTGCCGCAGGTAACGCTCTTATATTCTTTGCATAGTCCTACAGAGTGTCTGTTAAATGTTCTTTTATGAGGGCTTGTGCAGACGAAATTTGGAAAGTTAAATCAAATTTTTGGTATTAAGTGCCACGACCGGAACTATAACCACGCATCTTCGGTTTAGCGCCGAACTTTGATATTGAGCCACCATGGTTGCTGTCTCCAAATTCACATTGAACTTCTCTCATCAGATTCATACACTCAAATGTGAAAGTAGAATTAATTATAGAGATTAACCTTACATGTTAATTATAAGCCCGAAAATTAAAAACTATTTGGAACATAATCATTTTTAAGCTACAAATTTACAATGTCCTGGAAATTCCATAAAATTCCGATCTAAATGACACAATGTGGGAAGCAAAACAATCATGTTAATCTTTTTACGCTTTTTTGCCGCTTATCTTGATAGGCAGAGGAAATATTGGAATAATTTAAAAAATTCGATATCGAGATTTAACTGGAAATACACTTTTTGAGTACCCTAAACACCAAAAGAGCATGTAGAAAATGTGTATGTGTGGTGTGTGTATGTGTGTGTGTATATGTAGGTGGAAGCGTGCTTCTTGGTCTGTGAACAAAATAACTCAAAACAAAACTTAGGATGCCAAATTTCTCGATTAAATAGGGTACAAGCATTTTCAAGAAAATCCCCCCACTACATACTGATTTTCCATGGTAAAATATAGCTATTAATTATTTTTTTAATTTGGCTAATGATTTTGATTAAAATATCGTATTATGTGATATTAATATAAAAGAGGATGACGGTCCTTTTGAGATGATTTTAGCCCAAATTTCTTTAAATTTCCTTGTAGCGATGCCACGTTTTATGATTTCAACTAAGAAGAACTGATCTTCGGCCGGACCTGACATAATTTTATGCTATCTTTACAAATTCGTAATGAATTTAAAAAAGAAATTTGAGCTCAGAAGGCATGATTCCCCACCAGTCCTTATAGAATTTGTGTTACTTTCTTTTGTTTCTCTTGAGTTCAAATAAAAGGTGTAATACCAAAGCAAGCATACACAAAACATTGGACTGTCGGAGCAGTCTTAAGCATGCTCTTGTGCAATTATAACAAAATGTGTAGACTGCCTCTGTGGTCGAGTGGTCAGGGTTCTGACTTCTCAACCTAGAGGTCCTAGGTTCGATTTTCGGCTAGGGGAATTTTTGTTTAATTAGATTCCGTGGAGTCTGGAAGTATGCACGTGGGAGTGATAGTGAGTGTTCTTCCTAAAGAAAGTGAATAAAATGTAACTTTAAGTGAAGGATGATGCCTGTAGTGTACAAAAGTGACGTCAGTGCTGTTTTGGTGTTTCAGCGGCGAGGACCTTGCTACGTACTTCCCCATAACAAACTAAATATGTGTTAACTCTGTAGAACTGGGCGTAGTTACTGTGTCATCGTACCCTTTTTATGTGATAGTTTAACGTCCTTTTATCTGATAGACTATATCGAACGATAAATTAATGAAATGGGTGAAATGATGCTCAGGTGAACGTACAGCTTAGAATTACCCAACATTCATCTTTCAGGAGAAGGGAAAACCCTTTATCTGAGTAATTCAACCTAACTGAGATTCGAATTCGGGACCTTTCGAATGTGAAGCAGACACGCTACCACTATACCACGAAGCTGGGTGTCATTGTACTGTTTGACTATTCTAATGGTATGAAAAATCTGCCATTGATTCACAACGTTTTCATTCCTGGGTCAATGCAAATACGCAAGACTGCGTCAGCTTGTGGACGACAGCTTAACGGTTATATACAATACGAATTGCCTAGACTTCACATTTTCCTTCACATTCAGTTTGCAAACCACTAGTTCTCTGCCCCAAATATTCATTGGAGTATCCCATATTTTTAATTAATTTTCCCACAATTTACTGAAGCACCCTGTATAGTGGTACCATTTGACATTTCAAAGTGAAAGCATGAAGTTTAAAATGTAAATACTACTGTTATTAAAAACACCTCCATAATGCCGTACTTTCCTTTCACACTGTGGCCCTCGCACGGCAGCTCGCGCGCCGACCGCCACAATTCCGACTTCTGCCGAAACAGTTATAATATGTTAGGGATGGGACCTCGATACCTCGATATTCTCGATACTCGGTGGTATCGAAGTATTTTAATACTTTGAGATAAACCTCCGATACTTATTCGATTTTTTAAGTTTTGACTTATCGATAGTTTTTGATTTTAACTTAATACTAGATAAGGAATGAAAGGAGTCGAGACTTCGTTATTGCCACGCACGTGTCTCCAAAGAGTTACTGGACTATACTTCTTGATAGACCTTGACTGCGTTTCCTGTGGGTAAATGAATGCAACATTCCATAGGCACGTGTGTCTAAATGAAAACATGCAGAACAATGGGTAGGAGTAGAGGTACTCATGTAACATGCAGCGTTAACTGAGTTGTGAATTTAGCTGATATAGCTGTCACACTAAATCACGTTTCTGCCATAGTCTGGCTTAGTGACTCACTCTCAGCTTACATTTACCTACTCTGGTGACTAAATTCTGTGAAACAGATCAGAACTTAAGACTGAGATAATACAGCGCAAGGAAATATTTGCTTTTTCTTTCCATCTGTTAGTTTGTGTTTTACGGAAGTTAAACTCGCGTCACGAGTATAGATTGCAGGTATCCCGAACGAAAGAAATAATAATGATAATATTTACTACTACTAATTATTGTTGTTGTTGTTATTATTATTGACTAAAATTGGGGATATATATCCTGTGGCATTAGCAAGATAAAAAGTTGCTGCCAATTGAAGAATGCCAAACAGGAACAACTTCGGAATCAGCATAAAATACAACATTGGTAAATTGCGTTCATACACAGAAAACTAATAATAACATAATTCCGTGAACAAGCTATCGCCCTTACAGTTTTTTATAAAATGAGTATCGAGTATCGCTACTCGAAAATCAGTATCGGTATATCGAGTATCGAGAAATAGTGGTATCGTCCCATCACTACAATATACCCACAACCGCCTCAGGCTCATGGTTACAGTTGCAATTACAGTTATAGTAAGCGCATAATATGTGATAAGAAACTCTTGTAGGGAAGTTAGAAGGCGATTTGAAACACAATTTCACGGTTTGTCTATCCCACACAGAGAAACCGTATGAAGACTTGTTAACAAATTTAGGGGAACGGGGTCTTGTTAATAGAAAGCGAAGAGTAAGCGAGTTCTCGTTGAGGAGACGCTGGATGAAATTGGAGAACGTTTAGAACACTCTCCTTGAAGATCTCTATGGCGGCTTGAATAGGAAATGTGTAGCTCAGCATGGCGAGCTACCAACTATTGAAACTGAAACCTTACAGGGTCACTGTGGTCCAGGAATTGCTACCACGTGATCAACGGAGCCGGATAAATTTCTGTAATTAGATTTTGCGACATGTCAATAATAAGAAATGTTTAATATTCTTCTCTGACGAAGCATGGTTCTGTTTACAGGGTTATGTTCCTCGCAAAATAAGATATTGCAGCACAGAAAAATTCGATTTTACACAAGAGATTCTCTTGCATTACGCGAACATTTGTGTTTGGTGTGCAGTAAATGCAGACAGAATAATAGCATCTATAGTTTTTTAGCAAACAATACATGCAGACAATTACAGGAATGATTACACAATTGTTTTGAACAGCTGACCGACCTGAATGATTTTGGATTTTTCCGACTAGACTGTGCTACTGCGCATAGAGTGGATCGGTCATTAAATTTAACTCAGGAAATTTTTGAAAAAGGATAATTAGTAAATGATTATTATGAGCCTCAGGAGTTTGTGACACTTGCTGTTGTTACCAGAAGCTAACCTAGCTGGTTAATTTTACCTCCTCAGTCGTGATAGATTGAAGTTCATTTTTGCGCTGCTTTCATTGTGGATTTCATGAAGTTCACTGAAACTAACCACTAGCAAGCCACTGTTGATCTGTAACGGGTATCAATATATATGAAATCATGCAAATAAGGAAAATCACTCATTGCACTGTAAGAACTACAAGAAGAAAAACTGCAAAAGGCGTGTTTCAACTAAAAAAACACCCACACATTTTGACAGAACAACTGCATCTATGTATTCCGGATGTTGCAGCAAATGAAGTTTGGAAACAAATGACAAATGATCAATCTGTTTAATAAATAATTGCAGAAGAACTTGGTAAACTATTTAACAGGGGTTAGATTTTTTAACTACTATCCAACGCAGAGAAGCAGTTAACAGGCGCTGCATAACATTCGGAGGAAACACTTTGGTTTAATACAACATCCAGCTCCTGCAGAAGATATAACTCTCCCTGCAATGATAACAATGAACGACGGAGAAAATTTGCTTCTGTATAACGACAATCGCGCACCTCAAGATAGGATGCTAGTGTTTGCAGTACAAAAGGAAGGAGCATTTTGGAAACTGTCTCTTCCTTTTTTATTGACGGAACATTTAAATGTTCTAGTAAGCAGTTCAAGCAGGTCTTCACAATCCTCGCTGAGCTGGCAAGTTATTTAGAAAAAAAATCATACCTATACTGTTTTTTTTCGAGTGGAGGAGAAAATGATTTAATCACTAACCTCAGCCCCGATGGGAGTCGGGACTGAGAGTGTGGGACTCACCAATAGTCGCCATACCCACTAAAAACTCCTCCACCGGAATGGAAAATATGGAAGAAGGAAAAAGAGGAATTCATGAGTGTTGGTGAGGCTGTACCGCTGTTGCGCCAGCGTATTCAAGGTAAGGATATATTGGCCGGCCACTAGGGCCTAAGACAGGTGAAGATGAGGCGCCAGGACGCAAGCATGACCGAGGCCCTTCTTGCGCCCTTGGGAATTCAGGAGTGAAGTGTGAAGGTAAGTTAGAGTAGGATTGTGTGGCAACAGTTTCCAGCTGTGCCCTTGGGAATTCGGGTGTATGAAATGTATAGGAAGTGTAGTGTGCGGATGTAGAGGAAGTATGGATGGGTGTGCTCTAGCGGCCAAACCGGCCACCGCGAGACTTTGAAGCCGGAAGCTGGCTGAGTGTCAATATCGGAAGTCTTTCGTCCAGTATCGTCTGAAGAGCTGCCACCTCCTCCTTGACGTACCTTCTGATAGAAGTGGTTATGTGGGTTACTTTGTCCGTCAGCATGTATGCGTTGACGAGCGAAAATCTAGGTGCTTCGGGATCTGGTCTGGAGTCGATGTCCAAACGGAGTTCGGTGATATCCTGCTCCAGGGTTGCAATCTTCTCCGATAGGTGCAGCAGTTCCACCTGAATGTCCTCCAGCTTCTGGAGTATTTCAGGGGCAGATTCGGTTGTGATGCTCGGAGTCGAAGCCTGAGCCTGGGGAGGCGGTGAGAAGTTCTGCGTTGGCGGTGCGACGTTCTGCGTTGGTAGAGCTCGGCGCGGATGAAGTGGGCACGCGGCCTGGCCGGTGTAGTGCCCCTGGCCTCCACAAGAGGCGCAGAAGCGGCGGCGACGCGTGAGGTCGTGTGCCCTGCAGTCGGCGGTGAGTGATGTATTCCCGCAGTAATGGCAGCGGGGAGCGGCATCACAGGCGGTAGCGAGATGCCCGCACTGGCAGCTGCGGCGGCATAGTGTATGACGAACACTTCGCTAACCTCAAGCGTCAGGGTTTGCCCCAACAAGGGCAGCCCTGCGCTCAAACAGTCGAGTAGTCGTCCTCCTCCTCCAAGAATTCCAATCTGACCAGCGGTGAAGGCCCTCGTTCATTCCTGATCCTAGTAGCCCTGGCCGCAGACGGCCAGAACCGTTGCGCGGTGTTGAGGAGCAGGGTTGCCGGGAGCTGACGGTGCACATCCCGGACAACGGGGATAAGCGTAGCGACGATGTGCGGCTGACTGTGCTGGTCGGCGAGTTAGCGCTGGTTGCTTCGGCTGGCGGCGGCGCAATGGCGGGAAGATCATGTTCGGCTGCGTTGATCTCTTCCTTTCCCTTGCGGGAGGGAAGCTTGGCGGCTGCGGAGCTGGTGATCTTCTTCTTCCCCATGTTCACTCGAAGAGACTCGAAGCGAAGTGAACTGTACGCAATTCTGCCAAATAAGTAGTGATAGATTGTTCACAGCTGTAAAGAGGCCGGACTGGAATCCAAAGGCAGTGGTTGTGGAATTGAGATGGCTATCATTGAGTCAATAAATAATTTGTTACCATCAATGAAGCTTTGTGGCAGCAATTACCCGTTTAACCAATTCTTATGGAGAAAAGTGCAGATACCCGATCTAGCAACAGAGTACATGGTGAATGAAGAAAATCAACTTCACATTCGTATGTGTGCTGCATTAGCACACGTACCTTTAAATATGATCGATCATGCCTGATTACGCATCCAGGAAAACACTGTAAGTTGAAAAGCTTCGGAGTTTCTACGATTACTTTGGCGAGCAGTGTTTGGAAACATTTTTCCAGGAGTTATACCTATGAAACTGCTCGCAAAAGGGTAGGACCAACAATGTCTCCGAAGGTTGAAATAGAAGACTGAGCAGTTTAATTTCCAGAGCACATGTATACACATGAGTAATCACCCTTCGAGAAGATGCTGATTGCCATTCACACACAAGTAATAGAAGATATTTCAATCTGAAGGGCAAGGAACGGAAAAAATCAGCAATAAAATCATTATGAAACACTGAAAAAGCTTGAGCAAAACGGAAATCTTATGCATTTCCTTAAAGTAATGCCTTAGTACAAAAAATGCAGTAAATATCTGTTCACTGTGAAAGGAAAAAGTATATAGCATGTAAATATTGAACATGAAATCTGACGGTTCTACTGAAACAAACACACACACACACACACACACACACACACACACACACACACACACAAAGTTAATAAGATATTGGGAAAATTGTTTTGCAACATGTGTCTAAAGGTTAGCGAAACAAACAAACAAAAAATGGGGAACGCAAAGAGACCACCTCCACGCGGTGTTCCCTGGTAACGACACTCTTCATTAATAATAATAATAATAATAATAATAATAATAATAATAATAATAATAATAATAATAATAATGAGAATAACAATTTCTTTATCTAGCAATGGAGAAAATTTGGCAACTTCAACTTTGTCCTTGGGCAGATAGCAAACTAATTAGCGACTAACCAGTGTGTACTCAGGTTTAAGAATGGTTGAGGACAAGTGTCACTGGGCCAAATGTCGCTAAGTTCAATTTTCTTGCACCGGTCTCAGGATCCCCCGATTTAACCTATGCGGTTCTTATTAGGGGGAACTTGAAAAATAAGGTGTAGGTAACAAATTCCCCATACATTGGAATAAATAAAATAAAAATCTCAGGCGAAAACATTGTTTAATTTCGGATATTGAACTTTCGAGAGTGAATAAAAATTTCATGAGAAGATGCAAAAAATTTGCAATATCTCTTATGATAAAGTATGTGCTTATTATCCTTGTAGTTGTAACTGTTAACTGTGAGAATGTGAGGCGATTGTGGTAGGCGGATATTAGATAGCTGTTTCGACGGGAGTTCGAGCTTTGGCGGCCGAAGTGCGGGCTACCTTACGGTGGTCAGAGAGAAATAAAAGCACTGTATACCTATACATAGACTGAATGTAAGTAAACATATTGCCTGAATTTTTTTGAAATAAAAATTCTATTTGCGAAAGGAAAATGAAAAACAAATCCTGCTTCACTTGAAACACGATATATTCGTCCTAAATTACGAGTAAATATTGCGTATTGCATTTATTGCGCTGAGGACAATGGGTAATCGAAAGGCAGTTTCTGACCACTGTTTGAGTGTCGACTTTGGTTTTAAGTTTCTCAACAACTGTTTAACATAATGAAATGAAACTTTGACACTAAATACAGCAATCTTTTCCAAACACAATCTATGTTAAATTATTTATGTATGCTAAAAGTTAATACTACACATTAACATAAACAGAGTTAAAAATTTCAAACTTATCAGTGTTATGGCAGTATTCAAATACACTTTCCTGAAAAACTATGTATTATTTTAGTGAAATTTTTGTATGTTTTAATACTTTCACTACTTGACAATTTTCATCTAAATTTACTTCTTACATCTGAAGACATCTACCGCTCAAAATGTTTATGTTATGAACACAGAATTCATGCTAAATTTTATATATATACAGGTGTTTCAGAAATACTTTTACAAACTTCGGGTATGGGTTCCTTACACCACAAGAAGGAAAAAAGTTCATATTAACATATGTCCCATAATCCTTGGTTTTCTCGCTAGGAGGTGTTCAACACAGTGGTACACTTATAACACACAAAACTCATAAGAAATGCTGGAAATGTCCTCCTCTTGCTTCTATGCATGCCTGTACTCGTCGAATCATGGAATGTCGCACCCTGTCAAAAACTCCAGGATGGTGTCGAATGGTTTTGCAGGCTTCCATGACACGTCGATGAAGAGTTTCTGCATCCGGGATGGCTACTCCATAAACCAATGATTTAAGATGCCCCCAGAGTTAAAAGTCCACAGGATTGAGGTCGGGAGAATGTGCAGTCCATGGAACCGGTCCTCCTCTGCCTATCCATCGGTCACGGTAGATTCATGTTCACGAAATGAATATCCAGCCATGGTGGAACGAAACACGTGCAGTTAACTCACTACATGGACACAATTGAAACGTTGAAGACAGACTAATGACAAATGACAAACGTAAACAAGCCTCCATGTCAACACTTCGCCATCTACCGTATGTAGTACAATGGGTCGACGCTTTCTATGAATGCATAGAGAAATGAAGTTTTGAGGTTGGACCCAGAAGGCCGTTGAACTCACACTTTCATTGTGACAGGAATAACGCGAAAACCAAGGATTATGGGACATGTGTTCATATGAACTTTTTTCCTTCTTTTGGTGTGAGGAACCCATACCCGAAGTTTGTAAAAGTATTTCTGAAACACTCGGTATATATAGGTATATATATTTAATAAATTATGATTAGAGCGTGAAGAATAATTTTAGCTGCAGTAAGTAGCTCTTGGACCAGTAAAACTTTCATCCATGTAGCTTAAAGGGTTGCAGAAAAAAGTGCACCTAAAGTTTGAAAAATACAAATTACGGTGAACTGCAATTAAAGATAAATGTGGACATAACAGCGGTGGCTAACGTGTTTAAATGTGCAAATTAAAGCTCCTTATGAATGGAAAACCCGAACATGACGCATATATTTTAAAGCTGGGAGTTTCTAGTTGTTTTAAGCATAAAAATGGATTTTTTTGACCCAAACACTACCCAGTGTCCTTAAAATTTGGGGCGATTTTGAGGGAA
Organism: Deroplatys truncata; assembly: GCA_030765065.1. Taxonomy (NCBI): domain Eukaryota; kingdom Metazoa; phylum Arthropoda; class Insecta; order Mantodea; family Mantidae; genus Deroplatys; species Deroplatys truncata. Next base: position 137,092,692 of record CM060981.1, read on the forward strand.
ACTTTACTTCACCTCATCTGAAATTCTGGTTACTGAGCTGTGGTTACAGTAAATGAAATAATACTTGCAATATATTTTTGCAAAATGATTCCATTTTTGGCACTGTGAGTGCTCGCTTTTCCTGCTTCATTCCAGCTATACGTAAGCGACCATATGTATTTCAGAGCTGAAACAAAACGAACATCAAACGAGACACAGAGGAACAGAGATAAGGCTCACGTTCGGAACGATGTACATATATTCACTATCGCATGTAGAAGCAGGTAGCGCATTCACAACGGGGAGAACACGTATTGGAGAAATTGTTTCATCTCTGTTATCGCCGCTGGACGTTAGCGAAGTGAGTGCATTCAAATGGCATGTTTCATCCGCGTCAGCTGAAGAGCACGAAATCACTTCCAGACTGTTTCCAGAATGTATATTCCCGTTTATTTCTCCATAAAAGTGGATTTGTAATGCTGCCTTCGCGATCAAACGTGACAGATCAGATCAACAGATCAGCGATTACAAATCTCTCCTGCCAGATGCTAAAGTTCTCATTCAGCTAAATATGTCGTTGAGCTTTAAGTATAATGGAATACTACTTGTACATCTAAGCAAATACAGACTATACCAAATACGTACCATGTGTATTGCTTTGACGGTAATTTAGTTTACTGTTTCTCTCGTGTTTTCAATTTTTTCTCGTATTCTTGTGCATTTTCTGAGACTACGAAAGTGCGAATGACGTGAAATCAATTAATTTCCCTTTAACTGACACTCAATATTGATGAATTTATTGTAATTTTTAAGCTAAACCATTTATCATATATTATTCAATAGCTTCAAAAGTCTGAACCAATAAATTTCTGAAGCCTGCAGACTAATATAAAACACGATGACGAATGATAATTGCAGGAGACGTTTTGCTGAGACATTCTTCATAAACAGTTTTATTTGTTAATAATTGAATCGTTCGGAGCTGGAAGGCATTAAGTCACTTTTTGCGACTTTTCAGAACCAAAACAACAATATGGGTGCATGAAAGTCAAGCATAAATATAAATTGTTCATGTATTTTTCTATAAAGTAATGTCATATATACACTACGTGATCAAAAGTATCCGGACACCTGGCTGAAAATTATGTACAAGTTCGCGGCGCCCTCCATCGGTAATGCTGGAAGTCAATATGGTGTTGGCCCACCCTTGGCCTTGATGACAGCGTTCACTCTCGCAGGCATACTTTCAATCAAGTGCTGGAAGGTTTCATCCATACTTTAATTTTTTTTCCAAAGGTGACAAAGATTTTTAATTCCTTGATCAAACTTAACTCTCAATCTGTTAATAATTACATTTAATTTTGGTACTTTAATCATATTTATTTGTAAAACCCAATATCAATGAGAAGTACAATGTAAGTTTCGAAATGTCTCTTATCACTCTGCCCAAATACCATTTAAACTACATGGACTAAACTAGAAAAATCTGATCTTGCATTCACACGTCTTTCTTTACCCTCTATCGCTTTTAGTGGGTATACAAATTATTTTTACGAAAGTTTATTTTTATGTCTACTTCGTTTTTATCGAGATGAAACTTTCCGAAATAGCAGGATTACACATTTCGTTATAAATATAAGGGGAATAGCGATAGTTAAATGTTTAAGAACTGGACTCTATGCACTGCCCTTAAAATTCCATGCTTTTTGCGTGCAATCGCGAGGAACAACTGAATATCGAAAGGACTTGAAAAGAATTACAAGAAGAATTGAACAATTCGAGCCGTTAATAACGGATATTTCGGAAATGACTGATGCTATATAAAGTTTTTTTAAAATAAATTGTGTGTTTTAAAGAGATCTACATTATTTTTATGCTATATGTTTTAGTCTATCGCTTAATGTTTAAAGTTATACAAGATTATAAACAATTTCTTTCGAATGAAGTGGACTTAACAGGTTATTGCCAGAAAATTTAAGATACACATTTTATTTATAATGTAAATATCTTTAATGTCTTGTATTTTAATCAAAATCGCAAGAGCCATTTTTTAGAAAATAAAACGTTTTGAAACGTCTTCCATGTTAAGGGTAGTTTGTGGTGGGAGGATTTTGTTGAAAACCATCATATCGCATCTTTGGAAGATACTGAACTTAACTTTGGTGTTGACCCGACGTTCATTTTTAATTATGCTGTTCGCACACATACACACACGCATATACACTCACACCGCGGTTTTTCTAATTTTTTGTTTTTGTTTGGATTAAGGGGGTCTCAATATTTCCGGTGAAATATTAGTATGGAATGCAATAACTTCACTTCTTATTATGTACGTGGGGAGAAAGTAAAGTTGCTTTTTTGGATTCAGAGGGCTCAAAACATGTATTTCCGGTGAAATCTTGGTATCGAATTTTTGGGTGGAATGCAATACCTTTTCTACTACTATGTAGACATGATAGAGAAATAAAAAGGGGAAATCTACCTTATGGCAAATTATTTTACATTTATTAATAGTGATTAGCTGTCGTTGGCCATTTCGAAATGTTCTCGGGATGCTCTGCAGCTTAATGAGAACATTTTACTGCCTTCGCAATTTCCTGTAAGTTTTTAAAGTTTATGGTATCTTTGTTCTTGTATACCTTTTCAGAGGGCATGGTAAGTTGTTTAATGACTGAAGTTTACCTTTAGAGATGCTTGTTTTATTACATGATGACCTTCTCTATTATATATAGTAAGTAGGGGAAGTATTGTGTTCCACCCAAGAAATTATATGTAAATTTTCTGGGAAACATATGTTTTGCAGCCACCTGAACCCCTCGAAAAAAAAATTAGAAAAATGTTCGTGTGTATATTTGTGTGTCTGTCTGTGTGTGTGTGTGTTTATCTGTGAACACCATCTGTGAACTAAAAACGAAAAGAAGGATAAATACCAAACTTAACGTTTAGGTTCAGTACTTCCATAGATGCGATACGCAGGTTTTTGAGAAAATCCCGCACCCCAAGTATCCTCCTTTTCATGGAACATTTTTTGAAATTTTTTATTTGCTAGAAAAAATGACTCTAAACTTTTGATTAAAATACCACATATTAAAGATATTTACATTACAAATAAAATGTATATCTTAAAATTTCTAGGGAATAGCCTGTAAAGTCCGCTTCTTTCCGAAGGAAATTTGTATAATCTTGTATAACTTGTAAACGTTAAGCGATGGATGGATACGTACTACACAAAAAATGTAAATCTCTTTAAAACACACAAATTTATTTTCAAATAATTTTTTTGTGGATTAACCATTTTCCTGATATCCGTTATTAATGGTTTGAATTGTTCAGTAATTCATTCTTTTAAAGTACTGGTGGTTTTCAGTTATTTCTCGGGATTATTCGAGAATATTCGGAATTTTATATAGCATATAGCGTGCAGTTCTTAAATAGTATTTTGACTATCACTGTTCCCTTTCTACCTATAACGAAATGTGTTATGTGGCTATTTCTGCAAAGGTTTGTCTGGACTAAAATGAGGTAGATAGAAAAACAAGCCTTCCTAAGAATAGTTTGTATAACCACTAATAAACAACAGAGAGTAGAGAAAGTCATGCGACTCTTAAGAGTTTTTTTATGAAGAGAATCGTTTCTTTTCCTCTTAAGCGTTTTGATGAAGTCGCTCACTTCAGGACAAGTACGATTAAACCATTTTGAATACAAAACCATGCGACAACAAATAGCGCTGTAATCAGATCTTAGCAGCATCACCAATATTTAGTAACGATTTGGCTTAATGCTTTTATCCTCCGTTAACATGTGCCTACAAGGAGAAGCATCGCTCAATGCTTTTCTATGCCGCTTCATGCGCCTTGTTTAAATACTTCCGAACGTTGAATAAGACCGTTTTCTTTCTTTCTTCCTTCAAAATTTGACATAATATATTTCACCTTCCGAGCGATTCAATTGTTCTTCCATATTAGTGTCTCCGTCACGCATGTAGTAAAACCTCTGCGGCGTCTAGCCAATCAGCAATAGTCTATTCCAGAAGGTGTTAGCATCATCATCTGATTCAACAATTCAAGTAAATCTTCTATCCGATTTCAAATATTGACATTTCCTAGCCTAAGTCATTTCTTGAACTGTAAGATGAATCGTCATTAATCCAAGTAAGACAAATAGAATAAGGAATTACTGTAAATGAAAATGTAACACGAAATAAATCTTACCGACTAAAATATATTTTCAAATATTTAGTACAAAATAGTGTGTAATATGATAAATACTAGGTACTGCACCTTTAAGGGAAATCAGGTTGTGACCATCACACGCCAAAACGTTTACTTTTTGAAAATAAAACATCATAACTTTTAATGTTACATGTTTATTACGTTTTTAACAAACAAATGTTTCTAAAACGATGTTATTGGAATTTCAGGTTTGCTGAGTGACTGGGATATTTTAGATTTTAGCCAGTAATATCCTGTGCTAAGTAAGAAGGAAAAGAGAGATACAGGGTGATCCATTTAAGTTGAGACTGTACAATATCTCCAAAACTAAACGTTGTAGAAAAAATTGTCTGGAATAAAAGTTGCTTCATATTATGGGGGGAAGTAACTACCGTTAGTTGTGTTTTTGGAGAACGTTGTGATGGTTATTTTAGGGTCAATTTAATTTTTTTACTTTCTCTACTACGTATAGTAAGTAGGGGAAGTATTGCATTCCACCCAAAAATTCGATACCGAGATTTCACCGGAAATACATGTTTTGAGACCTCCTGAATCCAAAAAAAGCATTTTTGGAAACATGTCCTTGTGTGTGTCTGTGTGTGTGTGTCTGTGTGTGTGTGTGTGTGAGTGTGTCTGTGTGTCTGTGAACAGCATAACTCAAAAACGAACAGTCGGATAAATACCAAACTTGGTATTTAGGTTCAGTATCTTCCAGAGATGCGACACGAAGGTTTTCAAGAAAATCCCCTCACCCCAGACTACCCTTTACATGGAAGATTTTTCGAAAATTTTAATTTTCTCAAAAATGGCTCTAACGATTTTTATGAAAATATCATATGTTTAAGATACTGTCATGAGAAATGAAATGCATATCTCGAATTTTCTGGGAATGTCTCCAAAAATATTCTTCATTGTAAACGACTTTTGCATAACTGGTAAACCATAAGAGATAGACAAAATTTTACTACACAAAAAATGTAGATCGCGTTAAAATACACAACTTATGTCATATACATTTCTTTTGTTGAGTGAACCGTTTTCGAGATATTGCTTGCTATTTCCTTAAATTTTCCAATACTTATACCTTTTCTCAAATTCGTTATTCATTTTTTTTATGTCCTGGACATGCAAAGAGAGTGGAATGCGCCACATAGCAACCAGCGTTAAAATATTTGACTATCGCTTAAAAGCTACCATATTTCCCTTGCATCTACAAGAAAATTACCAATAAGATTGACATCTCGATATCTCGATTAACATGAAGTATATGGAGAATAGGCGTTTGTAAAATTATATTGTACAAGAGTAGAGAAAGTCATGTGAGTGTAACACATCAGATTTTTTTAGTGGGAACCTACCTTTTTATGTTGTTTTCTCACTCCTCATAAAAAACTAAGCAAAATTTGTATAAAGCACTTTGCAATTGTTCTTACACCAACATTCTGACATTTGACATTCAAAACATTTCTTTCTACAACTATAGGTAAATAACTATGGGGAGTGGATAAAAAAAGTGCAACAAGAAGTTGGGGTATAACAATAATAGAAGAGGTGCCAGAAAAATCAAGGAAGGACCTCCAGGATCTTGCACACTTAGGATAAAGAATACATGCCATAATATTCTACACAAAAATAAGGGCTATTAACAATTTCTGACACGATGAAGATAACATTGTATACTTGACATATGCACCGTTAACGTCCTGTAACGTTGCAAGAATCTGTGTAAAGTCATCGACGCCGATTCATTTGACATTCGATAATTTAAGAATGTCTATAGCAGTCCAATGTAGTTCGGTTTGTGATGGTTCTGAAGCTATGGGTGAATCATAAGAGTAAGTTTCTTCTTCTAGCTTTACTAAGGTTTCAACATATCCGTCATATTTGTATGTGTCATGTGCTAGACATTAACAGAGTGTTGTATTTCTCATTTTCAGACTGTACGCTTCGCGTGGTTTGTGTACGTCGGAAGTCAATACAGACACCGAGCATACAGCTGTATAACGTCTATGCACACGCAACCTGACGACAAACCGCAAAAACCCCTCATCTTTACTTATTATGTTGTAGCTCCTTTCTATTATTTTATTTCAACTGGAGCAGTATTTGCTACTATAACTATCCTTTATTTAGTGGGTTAACTTTAAATCCATATTGACTTAAAATTCCATTATTTGCAATAATTGTTGGTGTTTACTTAACCTTTATTTACCAGTGGTAGCACTTTGCGGATCAAAACTTCTCATAAAATATGAGCTCAAATTAATCTCTCTACTCCAAAGAATATAAGATTTTTTTCCCCTGTGAATAGTAGGGGCAGCATTTCATTTTCACCTTCATTCTCTGCTTGCCCTTCCCGTTGTTAGGGCTTACACCCCCAGGATGTATAGCGGGTGCCTGGGGTCAAACGCCTATCGGGCAGCACAGACTATGTATCAGAGAGAACAGCCAGGATGGGTGATCAGCCCAAAGCCCGGTATGAGAGCGAAGAAGAAGATGGTAGGAAAGACAGTGAGATGAATGAAAGGAAAAGTGATGATGGACCAACTGGTGGAATGAATGGCGGGAGGAAATGACAGTGAGATGAATGAAAGGAAAGGTGATGATGGACCAACTGGTGGAATGAATGGCGGGGGGGAAACCGGAGAAACTGCCCTTTGTCCACCACAAGTTCCACATGCGGTTCCCTGGGATTGAACCCCACAGTGCCTCACCATTTTTAAAAATATATTTCAATAAAGAAGAGAAATTAAAGAGAAAAGCTCCAATTTATAGGACTGCACAAAAAATACAACTTTCTGTTAATTTTCCCAACTAATCTTCCTTAACTTTCTTTATGACATCTCAGGACTAAAAATATGATGAATGATTCGATGATCACCAATGTATGCTGCTCAAATAATCCCGGGTTCCAAAGAGCTGGGAGCTACCCAACATTTGTCATTTTAGGATGTTGAAATATCCCTGGGAAAAAGCAACCTTATCCAGGAAACTTAACCACAAGAATCGAAGTAAGCAGCTCCGAATTGTTAGGTAGACATTCAGTCCTGTTTATCATTTCCGCAAATAATTTGCCATATTTAGCTCCTTTGAAAGCCCTGAAAATGAAATGTGGAGTGATTTACACTGAAACAAAGCATATAATTAAACACCCTGTGGAACGAAGCCGCTATAACTGGACCGATCCATTTATGGCAACTTTTATGGTTCCTTGTTGGCAAAAGTGCCTATATATTTTCATTGTTGTTTATGGACCGTTAGAATACTTCTCAAAATAAATTGCTCGCATACAAAAATGGTAATATAATTAAGAAATATTGGTATAGATCACACATTTTGGATCCTAATTAATAGACAACAAATAAAAAAAAAATAATAACACCGAGCGAAATTACTCAGGTCGTAGAGCCTGTGTCTCACATTCGAGAGGTTGCGGGTTCAAAATCTCATGTACATACCAATCTCAGGTTTATTGATATTTCTTGAGTCGACGTGCTAACACAACTTCACTCACGTCAACTTCTTAAAATACAAAATGGACAATTATATCAGGTAGCATCTTACCTATCTTCAGCAGTTAAGTCGACTCAACTTGTCAAGCACAAGCACAATGTTCTAAGACAAAAAGTGATTTAATACTAAAAGCAGCAGAAAACATATATAAGTGACATCGAAACAGCTTCAGTTTCGAAACTGTGTCTGTTTTAATGGTACACTAAATCTAAACGTACCTTTATAGGGTATAGGGTATGGAGTATACAACAGAGGAGGATATTCGGCCTACGGGAGATCTATTGCGCTACCACCCAAAAGTAGGAAGGGATAAGTGAAGGAATCACAGGAGGTTACAGGCCGCAGGCAGACAAGCCATGGAGACTCGCGGAAGTCCCTAATATTTCCTGGTTTGAAGACCCGTCCCACTATTGGGCTGCCCAGAGAGGGCGATGAACGACTCGTTCAACCAAGCAGCCCTCTAGTGTCTACAGGAAATAGCCTTTCCTTCGAGCAAGCATCCACGCCATCTGTCCGGCACCGTCCGGTGCCAATAACCTAAAAGCAAACTGAAACATGGGAAGGAAATGGAATAAAAGGGAAATGATGGAAAGGAAATCATGGTAGATGAGAAATCATCCCAGCATTCACCTACCGATTAGGGAAAACCACGAAATTCAGAGTGGGCCGTTCACAGGAATCGAACCCGGTACCTCCCGAATTCGAGCATCACTGTTACAGCAGAACCACCTCGCTCAGTAAACGTACCTATGTGTAATTACAAAAAATTAAAAATAAAGAAGAAAAACATACCAGTGGACTATCCATTTAATGGTTTTGATAATTCTGTGACAGAATCAGAAATGTGATAACGCTGCCAAGTTTATCACACATCTGCCTGCTACATGTACAACATCTTCACGCCACTCTGTAAATTAAGGACTCTATAGAAACGGCATGAAAAGAAACTGTATTCCTGGGTACTTTTGAAAAGTAAAGCAATGCTAATAATTATAGTAATCATAGTTCCTGTTATATGTGTGTTAAATAACACGCAAGTGACCTCAGGATACAATTCACATACAATAAAAATATATTAATCACCGACTATGATCATGCATGGAAGTATCCAATTAGAAATTCTATTTAGGTACATTTAGTATATACCTCCCACCTTGTCGGGCTTACAGCCCAAGATTCCTGCACGTCCGAACGTCGTAGAACGGGCAGAAGGTTAAATGGTACAATGGACTGTGATGCTAAGTGCAGTGGAACAGAAGTAAAAAACGAAAAGTCATGTTGTGGCTGCCTAAAGAGGCTTCTGACACAAACTAGATTAACCCCTTAACGCAAATTCAAATTCATTTCAATTTAATTCCTTTATGGAAGTTAATACACTTTGGAATCCCTGAGATGAGGGATCTGTGTTCTGCACGAACCAAAAGGAATTTAAATCCTGAACTGTAGGACAACGTAGCGATAAACTTATAGGGCAAGAAACCAGACTCTAAAAGTAAGAGGATGCAGCTAGAAATGACACATATTAAATTAACCTGCCTAAAAACATTTTGTTTCATAATATCTGGAATTTCATCCTTTCCGTTTGCAAACCAGTACGACAAACTGAACTTTTCCGTTAAGTTACTTTCTGTACTCCAACAGCAACATACGAGGGCGCTAGGGTAGGGCGGTGATTTCGTTTCCAGCTCTCGTAGTGAGGTTTCGGGATTCGATTCCCGGCTTTGGGGTGGCGATTTTAAGTCAAGCTTATCCGTGCCTTCCCCATTGACTTGTTCATGTGAAGTATACCCAAGGTCCAACGTGGTTCGGAGACGACGGTAAAAGCCGTAGTTCCTCTCATTCCACCGCCATTCTCATCATCACCCTACCCGCCCGCTAGGTGCTTCCACCTCAGAAAGGGGTCCAGTCATCCCTTGGTGGAATGAGGTAATCCCCGAAGATCATAGGCCATTTGGGGAGTGTTAGAAACGATGCCAACATGTGAATATATAATGATAAATCTGCCATGAGAATAGCCTTTATAAGAATTTTTCTTCCGTATTGCATTATCTCCGTTTCCGTGAATATTTTAAAATTTCAATATTACTTAATTACTGACGTTAATTGATTTACTTACACAGATGTTTCTTTTCATAATGCTATTAAACTTCTGCAGTCCCACTCTACAATACCTTGATAGTCTAACAACGGCGCCATTACCAACATACATTACACCAACTCAAACCGCAATGAACATATGCGTCCATATCCAACATAACATGCATCACACTATTTAACTAATATATAAAGCATTTCGACATAGTACGAAACCAAATATATCAGTTTGCTTTGTAAAGACCATCATCATGTACAAATCTATCTAGAAACCTAGTGAATGTAGTTGCAATAAGACTATAAAGTTCAAGCGAATTAAATAAAATAAAAATGTTGTACCTAACTGCAGGAACGTGTTTTTTCAGGACTGGTTTCGATCTCAGGTTCGCTTCGGACGTAAACAATCTTACCCGTCCTGAAAAAGGTCACTTTTCTGTACAGCTGCGTAAATAAATAATCCCATTCACTATGCTCTTTGTATGTACACGTATAATTGTGCGTGTTTGCTTAAATACTCTTTAAATTCCTATTGTGACACCCCCCGAATCAGAAGTTTGTAAAGATTGTGATAACTGTGAAGTTTTACAAACTTAGCGAAGAAATAAATTTCTGTGACTGATTAGCACGAGCCAAATTTTAACGCCACTCTTATTGATAACTGCAATTCGTACTTAACATTTATAACAATGCTATCGGTAGTTTAACTCTAAACTTATTAAAGCATCTGGTGAGTTACATTCCTATGACCGAGAAAGATAGCTCCGTGGCAACGTGTGAGGCTCGCATCCTGGAGAACCCGTGTTCGATACCCGGTGGCCGCCCGCTCTGGCTGAGTTTTTCGTGGTTTACACTGGTTGGCACAGGCGAATGCTGGAGTGGTGTATTCTACGATTTCCTTTCTCCCCCCATTTCCTCTCATTTCATTTCCCTACTTCATGTTTCAGGTTGACTCCGGGCCTCCGACTTGGTCGCAAAAATTTGCGAACTGGAACTTCTTATCGGCCCTGCTACAGGAAAGTCTGTTGAGTCTCCCGTGCTGGGTCGCGTTTCCCCGGTCCCGCTAGAGGGACGTCTCTGACGAACCTCCCGTGGCCGGGTGGTCAAGCCTGAAGTTATTAGGGAACTCTGTGCGTCTCTGTGGATTTGCGCCGGCCTGCTCTGCAGCCCATTCATCTCATACGTTCCTCCCGGGGATGTATGCACAGGGCATATGATTCAAAGGGCCCCCCTCCAAGGTGGACGTGTACCCTCCATCAATTGGTCAATGTCATTGTCATACATTCCTATGACTTTCTCTACCCTATGTCCGTTTCTTCTGCAAACCTATTCTTACTATAGCTTGAACTCTGTACTCCAAGTTAATCCAGATGAACATTTCCAGAAATTGGTTCATTAAACCTTTCCCTCGTATAAGGGGGATACAGGCGGTTGAAGCGATAGTCAAATCCTTAAAAACGGGATGGCTATATGCCAGCTTTGAAATTTCTTACTCTTTCCATGACCACGAGAAAAAAAAAAGGAATGCTGATCTTTAGTATTTAAAAAAGCTGATGGATGATTCACATGACTTTCCTTAATCACAGTCTATTCGCAGAAAAGAATAAATATATACTTTATTATCATGCAGATATCTTAAACATGAGGTATTTTAATCAAAATTGTTAGAGCCAATTTTCAGAAAATGAAAAAGAACAATAAAATTCTATGCAAAGCGTATCTTTGTGCGCATCCATAGAAGATACTGAAGTTAAATATCAATTTTAGTATTTATCCGACATTTCGCTTTTTAGTTATGCTGTTCACGGACACATACACGGAACTTTTCATGGATTCAGTGAGACTCAAAATATGGATTTCCGGTGAAATCTCGATATCAGTTTTTGGGTAAAATGCAACACCTTCTTTACCTACTGTAGATAAGCAGTAGAGAAAATAAAAATGTATAATGTATTGGAGAATTCAAATCAATAACAAAGAATATCTCGGAAGCGCAAATTGAATTTGACATAAATTGTCTTTACGAGATATAGTATATTTTTCGTGTATAATTTAATTATATGAAATTTTAATAAAAATTGTTGGAGCCCTTTTTGAAAAGAAAGAAAGGGGGTGAAGGAAAAATGTTCAATGTAAAGCGTAGTTTGACGTATGGGAATTTTTTGAAATCCTTCTCTCATTCACAAAACTTTTTCTAAAACCTCCAGAAGTGCCTTTTTTGGTCCAGGGTGCCACAAAAAATGTATTTGCGCTTAAATCTCGATATTTAATATTTGGGTGAAATATAATAATTCCTCTACCTACCATTGTTATGTGGTAGAGAAAGTAAAACTAAGAAAGTGAACATGTAATCAGGTATTACATTTCTTATTTTTAACGTCATCTGTGGTTAACTCCCCAACACAATGTTATTTTGTGCACAACTTATTCAGGTATTAAAGGTTAATCTGTGCCTGCTTTACTTACGTGCCTGACGGTCTGCGTATTAACGTATTATTTAATCTCAACGATGACCATATAGTTCTTTATAAACATTCCTGTCTTGTTGACGATATACCTTTCAGACATTTCGCAAGAGGTTTAATGTTGTACATATATCCCTTGTGATATAACATTTAATAACAATGAAGAGGACTTAGCAGGCCATTTCCAAAAGAAACCTAAATATGCATATTCTTTATTATGACAAAATATTGCATTTTAATCATATTTGTTAGAACTTATTTTGAGAAAATAAAACGTAACGAAAATATGTCTTTCATTCCGTTTCCTTTTCGTCTTTTAGGTGTGATTCTAGTTTTCGTGGTGTGTGGCGGTGCCGGAAGATGGTGCGGATGCATGCTGAATGGGACTCCCCGTGACAACCAGAGGACTGCTTGGTTGGAGGGTCGTTCACCGCCCTCTCTCGGCGGCTCCAGCAGTGGGGCGGGTCTGCGAGCCGAAAATGTTAGGTACTTCCGTGCATCCGTGGCCTGTCTGCCTAGGCCTATAGACTCATGGTTCCTTCACCTCATCCCTTCCTCATGGGGGGGACTGTTAGCCACAATAGATCTCCATAAATCTCAGTGCGCGAGGTGTCCCCCTCCGTTAAATAACCTATACCTAACGAAAAGATGAGCATCTAAAGAATTGTGTGTCATAGAGAGACCTCAATGTAAATCTTCGCCTTGACTTCTTAAAAGATTTGTGATTAGAGTATGAAATTTGTACTTTTCTGACACATGGCTGTTTGGATTAAGCAGTTTTAGAGGAGTTCACCCACCCACACACACAGGCACCGTTTTTTTTTTGTTTTGTTTGCTAAAATACTTTTTTGGGGTTCAGGGGATAACATAATGCACGTTGAAGCAAGCCTCAATACGAAATTTATGTTTGAAATATAACACCATTGTAAGCAGTAAAATAAATAAATACGTAAATAAATAAAATTAAATAAATGCTTAACAAATAAAAATGGTCAACTGTAAAACTTTATAACTTCTATGAATTTTATTTACCTGTGTTAATATAATAAAGCGGGAAAAATTGTGTGCCTGTGTGAGATTATATAGGGTAATCTCAAAAACCACTCAACCGATTTTGATAATCCTTTGACCATTGAAATTCCAATTTCTTTCTGACAGACATGGTCTTTAAAACACCTTATAATTTCATTTCATAAATTAGTAAAATATTAAAAGTGCCCTTGTACTTGAATACGAACACTTTGCAGATATAAAAGAAGATGCTTTGAAGAAGGTTTTGGTTTTTAGTTGAGAAAGTCGTAGAATAGAAAACAGTTATTGTCACTATCAGGAATATCCATGTAAAATAAGACAAATGCCGCGCATTCATTTCAAGCAATACTGTGACGCAGTAGCCATGGCCCAAGGTTATCGGTAGTGGCACCGAGCGGTCGGCGTAAACACGATAACGCTGTTCGCTAGCGTAAACACCGGGCGCGCTAGCGGAAGAAAATTAGAACCTTCTGGAAGCTTCTTCTCCCCCTCCTCCAGAAAGTGCGTCAAAACAGTTCCAGAAAGTTGAGAACCTTGTGCAAATATTCCACTGAGTATATAAGCGAGCGTTCTTGCGCAATCGAGTCAGTTCTGAGTCAAGTGCGAGAGATTAGTTGAATCGGTCAGTGAAAGAGCAAGCGATTTAGCGACTCCGCTTCTGATGCGACATCAAGAGCTATACTCCGAGCGAGTTGGCGACGGTTGTTGTGACGTGCTACTGTGGAGCAACGGGTTCTGGAGGTTTTGCGTTCGACTTCCGAGCGAAGTAAACCGTCCGGCGTGAAGAGGTTAAGTCACGAAGGAAATGAAATGACAAAAGGTTCATCTTGGTGAAGTGAACTCAAGTGAAGGTGAACTACATAAAAACGAAACAGTGACAGTTGAAAAACTGGACAGTCACATCTATATAAGTAGATGGTCACGAGATAGTAACAAAGCAAAACAATACAAAAACAAAAGCGAATCGAATCTGCCAGTGCCAACATATTTTAATAATCTTCAAGTAAGAAGATTTATTTTATATGTATGTTATAATCAAGATCGCTCGCAAGGTATTTAAATAATTGTATAAAGAGAAAAGGTATAAAGGTTTAAAATGTCCTACTGTGATTATCTAAAAAAATAGTTGACCATTCCGACCGATGCCGCCAAAGGGTACTTATAGGTTATGAAGCATTTCCAGAGCTTAGAAGACTGTCGGAGGGAGGTTAAGGTAGTCAGTTGTGCCGCCGACGTGGGATTTGTCATTCGTTATTAGGAATAGCCGGGCCTGTACGAATTGGAATTGTAAAGGTAAATGAGAGGATTCACCATAAAAATCTTCTGTTATTGTACAACAATTGTATAAAGAACGGGCTTAGGTAAACCAAATTATGTTGTTATACTGTCATTGGAGTTTACAAAGCTACCGGTGCAACTAGATAATAAAAGCTTCAGATATATCTATTAGAGTTAAAAACGTGCATTACGGAAGGCAGAGAGTATCACACATGTCAAAAATGAAAATATCAAGTTTTTGAAGAAAACAAAAGAGGCTTCCATTTGATTTATGACGATCTGTGATGAGGTGGAAGAGAAGACCTATAGTCAAAGAGAAATAAATAAATCGTGTTTATGGCTCAAGAGCAATGTGTCTGTAGTAGCCCTACATAACGCCGCGAATGAGCTGAGAGATGAGCGTATCCCGCAAAGGCTAGAGGTTATAAAGAAGCTAGAAGCAGAGGGATGTCGGCAGCGGCAAGAAATTGATGACTTCCCACGGCCGAGGGCTCCTGACCTTAGGAGTTGTAATATTGTACTGCAATCACCAGAAGGAGAAGTTTGGCTTTTATGGTGGACGACCTCAAGATACTTATTCCCACAATCGAGACGAGGTCTTAGCGTGACTGACCACAGCTGCGATCAGGGATGATTGAGCTTCCGGGATTCCCCAACAATAAAAGCGCAGCCTGTTAGGAAAAACGTATTTACAAGAACGCGCTCCTGTGTAAAGCCCAGAAGCAGTGAACGACGTGTAAAAACGTGAGCATACCAGCTATCTTTCGCGGTATCACTCGGATTGTGTAAAAGCAATAATCCACGTCTCAGTTTATTATTTTATAACCAGACTTCCTACGAGAACATTTCTGAAACTGTTTCTTTCTTGATGAGAATCCAAAGTCGTTTTATTTTATTCAAGGGCGCAGTTCGTGTTCAGTCGTATAGTACTGTTCGCTGGCAACATTAAAACAAACAAGTACAGCAACTTTACGTTCTGTGGCCGTTATTTACCAAATCAGAGCTTCTTTTCTTCTTCCTTCCTCTCAGTTAATGCATTTTGCTCGTTGCTCTGTATACGTTCGTATTCTAAATAGCTCCGACTCCATCACTTTATAGCTTTTCAGATCGCTGGAAAATTTTAGGAGTTACCATGGCAATCAAAGGTACAGTTTGGACCTTTCTCGGGGTTTGAAAGAAAGTTCTATTAGATTTGTGTTAACCAATGCCTCCTCTTATGTGTGTGTGTGTAAAGATAATGAAAAAAGGTCGCTATCTTTATGCTACCTATACAACACGTAATGGTGAGGATGAGAGGTTACAAAAAGCAAGCCTTTACTTAAACATTTATGCAAAGGATAAGGAATGAGAATATCAGGAACAAATCCTAAGTAGCAGCA
Organism: Deroplatys truncata; assembly: GCA_030765065.1. Taxonomy (NCBI): domain Eukaryota; kingdom Metazoa; phylum Arthropoda; class Insecta; order Mantodea; family Mantidae; genus Deroplatys; species Deroplatys truncata. The sequence continues at coordinate 137,108,640 of CM060981.1, forward strand.
TCCTATAAAAAAGATAAAACTGTAATTGAGGATATGATGATGGACTATGTCACACATTTGCAGTAGATAATGCTACATTGAATAAATTCTTCACATTTAATTTGGTCTTACCATTTATTATTATTATCACACATAGTATATCTGGGTGAGACATGAAGTATGAAAAAGATAGAAAATTTAATGAGACATTGCAAGCGTTTCAGGTAATAAAGGGAACAAAAAGAAAAAAATATTCTTAAAGGGCAGACAAGATAGGATAGATAATTAAACTGTTATTTTGTAATGAGCTTCCAGTAATCCTGCATGGCGGTCAAATTCAGACCATTCGAAACTATTCGCCGTTCTTATTGCCAGTATTCCAAAATTTATATTTTAAACTGAAGCTTTTACAATACATACCTATAGTCAGCTATAAAGCTTTATCAATTTGAGACTTTTATTTTCTTATAGCTTACATATAACACTGTATTCCAATCAGGTATTCCATATAAATATTCCAATGTTAACATACATTATGCTTTTCCCTGAACCTCAAAAAAGCATTATTATTAAAAGATTTTTGTGCCCCTGCGTGTGTGTGTGTGTACGTGTGTCTGTGTGTGTGTGTGCGTGTGTGATGTCTGTGTAAGTGCGACTGTGAACCACCAGTATCGTTTAGTAAATGAAAATAAATTTTAAGGCTAAATAAATACAATAAAAGTTTGCATGGTCTTTGAAAGAAAGTAATATATATATACTTTCTTTACTTTATATATATATATATATATATAAGAAAAGTATTATGCTTTTAAACTGACAGTAAGTGCAAACACATAATGTAAACAAATCTTAATATAGCTGTAAAAGTCAGTGTATGTGTGTGTGTGTGTGTGTGTGTGTGTGTGTGTGTGTGTGTGCGAACGTGCGCGCGCCCGTGTGTGTGATGTGATGTGATATTCCCTATAGGCTTTTACACCGATGCACTGATTTCGACCAAACTTGGCACAGGTGAAGATTACTGTCTAGTTTAGACTTCGAAATTCCGCCATTTCACACGATTAATTATTTAATGTTATGTGATGCCTACAAAAGCTCCCAAGATTCTCTATATCTTTCTCAACGATAATCGAAATAGATAGAACATTGCCAACATAAGAATAATAATCCATCTTGGAATAATAACACAGTCAAATAAATATTAGAACAGTTATGCTATCTTTGACTATGCTTTCGGTAAAGGCGATACAATCGCTTGGCTGAAAAATTAACAAAATTTCGAACTGTTTGTATATTAGACTGTGATAACAGCAACGGCATCAAACTAGACTAAATACCACTTATTATTATTATTATTATTATTATTATTATTATTATTATTATTGTAACATATCTGATTATTTATTGTGTATCGACATAAAATAATCGCATTCACCACAAAATCTCTGTGGCACTCAAGCATTGCTAACGTAACAATAATAAATAAGTCGAAGTTAATATCCATATATTCTGCAATATGCTCCGGTTTCGGATATTAACTTATTATAATTTTTAGTTTCGCAATTCTTCTTCTCCCCCTCTTTTGAATGTTAATTTTGGCCTTTTTATCACTGTATTGTGTTTTCTTAGTAATTATATGTATATTGGTTACTGAGCATAAACAAGGTGGTAGGCGTTACTTAATCGGTTATTATTTCTTCCCAACTGAATTTTCTCTGTAAATAGCGACAAGGCATCCCGAATGTGACAACGTAGAAGTCGCTCAGCTGCATTCACGAGAATACTGCCTTACAAACTGGAAGTATAATAGGATTTAAAGAAATAACACAGATTCTTCTAACAACTTTTACTATAAATCAACGCAATTAATGTTGATTTTCAATTTAAAATAAACAAATACACGTTTTATTTAAAGGAAAACAAAATACATATCACAAACAAAAATATCGGAGAATTGGTTGCTGGGCAAAACAAGCCCACTCTGTAGTAAAACAGTAGCACCAATCCTAATACAGTCCTTACAAAATGTCTCTTGCACAGAAGGAAAACAGTTGACATATAGAGCCACAGAGAATAAACACGCCATTGCACCTGTAAGTGGTAAGTTCGAGGAAACATGATTTATGTGAGACACAGTTCCACCCCCCCCCCCAGTGATAACGATGCCATTAAGTGTACCTCTGAAGCAACTTTACTTTACGTCCTAGCCTTTGCTGGGATGAGTTTCTTGGATAGGTGTTGAGATGGTATGTTGTCATCAGACAATGGCTGGTTGTTGCCGCTTGAAGAGTCTTGCTGGTTGTCCTCTAATGGTAGTTGAAGGCTATCATGTAAAGTATCTTGTAGTTTACCATCAGGTGGTGGACCTTGGGTGGTATAGCTGGGTAAATTGTGCATATTTTGCAGGTCTGGTAATAACAAAAATGCCGGTTTAAGTCGATCGAAAAAAAAATGAGAAATATAATCTTCGCCACAGGGTAGTTCCACCTCGAAGAATTTTCAGCCCGAGCGAGAACACGATATGGTACTGCAGAGGTGGCGAAAACGTGACTCGCGAGTTATTTTGACTCGCAGGCGCACGTTCCCTCTCTGCAACCGTCCGTTTGATTTTCACATGCTACTGAGTGATGCAGTGCGTGTTGCATATTTGGTGACTCGCGGAAGGAAGGAGTTTTCGCCACCCTCGTTGTACTGTATATATTGACTGAAGTAGCTTCTTAACTGCTTCTGTTCGAAAGAAGCCGTCATCATATCAGGATGGACAAAAGTAAACTTTATATTATGATGCTTGAAATGAACAGGGCGGATAAACTTAACGTGGTTTTATAGTCTACTAAGCAGTGATGGAAGGTCTATGGAAAATGCAGTACTATCGAGGAAATCGGTTGGTAAAGTGATAGATTCAGCATAGACCGTTGTGCTGGAGTGGTATTGTGCCTAGGAATGATTACTGAGTGAAGAACCAGTACAATAATGGGTAGTTTGTGAACCCAGTCCGCAGGAAGCTGTGCTCTGTGGTGGGATTTAAGACAGCGATGCCATCTTTCAATTGCACCATTAGCGGCTGAATGGTATGAAGTGGTCTTGATGTGTTGAATACCGAGCATTGAAGTTAGAAAAGTTGAAAGTCGAATTGTTTTAGTCTATCCTACCTGTGTGATGTCTGAAGGAGAGTAGCAGAAATAGTATCGCCAGTTATATTACTGACGGGGGTTGCTTCTGTCCATCGAGAAAAACGATCGATAATTGTCAATAGATACTGATACCCTTCAGATGACGGTAAAGATCCTACGATGTCTACATTAATGTGATAAAATCTTTAATCACCGGCCAGTAACGCTGGAGGTGTAATGCCATACAATTCTATCTTGCAGCGTTGACAGGGAATACAAGTCTTTGCCCATAAGGTAACGTTACGTTGTAGTGAAGGCCAACAGAATCTTTCCTGCACTATGTTATCGGAGCTGGCAATTCTTGGATGAAACATATTATGTAATGACTCAAACAGGGTTCTTCGATAAGGATGTGGTATGAAAGGTCGTAATTTGTTATTGGATGCTTCGCACACTAGTTTTTGACTATCATCGAGTATCATAGTATGAAATGTAAATGAAGAAGTCGTCGAAGTTCGGAGACCTTTCAGTTCTTCACAATTCATTTGAGATGTCGGTGAATGATACAGCTGAAGGAACTTATATTTCTGAAATGCGCGACCAAACATCGGCAGCAATGTTCGTTTTTATCTTGTAAATATCGAAGGTCGGTTGTGAGCTATCCAATATAGTCCAGGTGATGTAGCTGGCGAGGTGAAGCTTTATCAAGTCGCTGTTCAAATGCACACGTGAGAGATTAGTGATCAGTATAAATCGAAAACGGCCTTCCTTTTAACGTATGTTTAAAGTATTTCACTGATTCATAGGCTGCCAGGAGTTCGCGGTCATACGTGCTATATCCTTGTAGTGTTCTACTCAGAATCCTTAAGAAGAAACAGGTTTATAGTCTCGGATTTGCTGAAGTGAAGCACTAATAGCGAAATTGGCTGCATCTACACAAAGTACCAATGGAAAATTGCTAGATGGGTGGCGTTAGAAGCGTCGCATTAGCTAATTCATCTTTTAGACGATGGAATGGTTCTCTTGCAGTAATTGTTCAATCAAAGTTTATTTTGTTTTTCCGCTTAAGCACAGGAAAAGATTTTGTTGAGCAGTTGTCGAATGTAGAAGGCTTCGTATGTAAAAACCAATTCCCAAAAATCGTCGAAGTTGTTCCACCGTTTCTGGAAGTGAATAGTCAAGAATTGGCAGTGGAAAAATACCAGAATTATTAATGCGATATCCAAGGAAAGAAACTTCTGAAAGTCCTAATTTTTACTTGGAAAGATTAATGCTAAACCACATTGACAGAGACGTTCAAAAAGAAGATGAACGTGTTGAATATGCTCTTCTTCGGAATTTGATGCAGCAAGGTTATAGTCTAACATGGCGAAAACAAACGGAATACCTTGCAAGACATAATGGATGTATTGCTGAAGGGATGGACCTGCATTTTTGTGACCAAAATTCATTAATACAAATTCAAATAAACCAAATGGCGTTATCGTTGCTTTCGGAATGTCATCAGGGTGAACAGGGATGTGATGAAATGCTCTGACCGGATCTATTTGAGAAAATATGGTCTTGTCATCATGTTGAGAATTAAAGTCTTGAACATGTGAAATGGAATATTTATTGGATTTGTTATACGACTGAGTGCACGGTAATCACCAGATGGTCGCCGTGAACCATCTTTCTTGGAGAACAAATAAAGTAGACTGGACCAACAGCGTTTTCAATCTACAAATTCCCATGTCGAAACTTTTCTGGAACTCCATTTTTGCTTGTGCCAGTTTATCAGGAGCTAATCGTCTGACAGTGACTGGAGATCCGGTGGCATTGATGTTATGATAGAAATTTACTTCTGGGCTCTTGTAGCCAGGATTTTCTTTTAAATGGTTCGTAAATTTCTGAACTATAGGTGCATATTTGTTATTTGGTTAATTAGGATAATTTCGGAAGTGATATTTGGCGATAGTGTAGAAGCTGGATGTGACAACCTAGTTAATTATGCAAAAGAGGTCTCCTCCGTGATCTAGGCATACCATGCTAGCCTCTAGTTCCCAAGGCGGCGGGTTCAAACCCCGCAGAGGGCGATGCATTTTTTTTAGCGTAAAAATCCTTAGCATGGCTTCCTTCGGAAGGGAAGTAAAGCCGGTAATAGATTTACGGCACGTAAAAGAACCTCAAGCCTGATAAAGAGGCCTTTGCGCAAAAGTTCCAGTCTTTCACGCTCAATATAGAATGGGACGCTAAGAACCATAATAGTTAAAGAGCGACATAAATAAAGCGAAAGTAATTTAATAATCAAAAGACGTTTGTTTTGTGTATCCATTAGCAATCCAAATTCAGCTATAAAGTCTGCTCCAATAACTGGGTGTATAACAAATATAAATGGCCAGCAGATCATCATACAGAAGTTTCTGCGAAGAAGGCCTAACCTCATTCACCTTTCGCCGTATGTTTCAAAGCTAGTCCCATTCGCACATGATGGATTGCACCTTTGATTTCTTGTTGGTAGAGTAACTGAAATATCAGCCCCAGAGTCTAAGAGGAACTTCAAATTGTGGTTTCTGTCATAAACGGTTTCTATATGTTGTGTGTTTACACTATCCTCCGCCAATCTAGACAGTGCCGGTTTAATTTCCCTGCGGTTCTTCTGATTGAGAATCGGTATAGTTGCAAAGCTGGATACGTTTATTTTCTTTCTTACCATACCTGCCATGATATCAACATAGGTTGTGAGCTTTTCTAGATTTTGAGCGAATTCAATATGATCCAGAACGAGATCTGGATCGGAATCTCTGAAGTTAATTGCAAAATTTGCGCCTCTAAACACGATAATCGGCCAGGTTCAGCCTTAGTGGCTGATGCCTGGTGATTGTTGAGAGAAAATACATGTGACTGCACTGGTGAATAATCTGGAATCTTATGTACCAAAGATTCAAGTGTGACAGCACGAGAAGATAGTATTGTTCGTACATGAGTGGTAAGCGTTTTATAAAAATTGTCTTAAGGAAGTCCTCTTGTACCTGACTGCCTGGAACACCTCTCATTTCAAGCAGCAAGTGACATGCTTTTTTGTTTTTAACCGAGTTATAGTTCATCTATTAGTTTGGTAATTTTGTGGCCCTTAGACTCTTCAAATTCTGACATAAGTGAGGCGTAAAACTCCTTATATGGAGTGGAACTTAAACGTTTCTTCAGAAAATCAGAAAGAAGTTCCGCTACATCAATGTCAAGATTATCTAAAAAGTAATTAAATTTTGTTAGTTTATTAGTTATTCCTCTAAAGAAATGTGTATTACTTGCTTAAGCCAAAATTTTACATTTTTTCTCCAAAAGGGAGGAATATTTATTGCTTTTAGTGAAACACTGGCAGATTCTGGCCTAAAATTTGGTTGTTGAGAGCTTACATTTGTATCCTTGGGTTCTCCTCCGACATCGTGAAGAACTGGTATAACGTAACGTTTACTTGCTAGCGCTGCATTGTAATCACTTGTCGTAGTATATCAGTCGGGGACACTAATGTAAATAGAATCAGATTTTAAGAAATAACACAAATGCTTCAGATGCTTGTAGCAACTTATTACTACAAGTAAACACAATTTTGTTGCTTTTCCATTTACAATAAATAAATTCCTGTTTTATTTCAAAGAAAACAAAATACATATCATAAACGAAAATATCGAGAAATGATTACTGGGCAAAACATTCCGCAATAAAACAGTAGTACCAATCCAAACATAGTCCTTCCCAAATGTCTCTTACACAGACGAAAAAGGTTGACACACAGAGCACAGAGAATAAACACACCATTGTAGATGTAGGTGGCAAGATCGTGGAAACATGATTTATGTGAGAGACAGCCACAAAACTGTAGTATTTGTCATTGTTCAAAAGTGCTTTTGCATAGTATTTTCTGATTATTTTTATTTTGTTCTTTATATTGTCCTGAGAGTTTAAATTAACTCTTTGTTTAAGTGTCTTCTAGTTTCATAATGAATGGGGGGTTAGGTAAATGAAATTAGTTATATTGCCATTGGAGTTTACCCGTGCAATGTTGGGTAAACCTGCTAGTGAAAACGTATAATAAGTTTCATGTAGTTTATATGGTGAAAATAAACGGTAGGTATCAACAACTAAATGAAGCAAACTTTTACATTAATACAGAAGATATGAGATAAATTGTTAGTTACATTACATTAGACAACTATGCTTATTTCGGGCGGCGCAAATGGCGGCCGCCGGATCTGACTCGTAATTAACCAGAGGGGTTTGCGAATAGGATACGCAACTCCTAGAGAGTGCAGACAGAGAGAACGGGACTCGTGTACAGGGGATGTAGTGATACACACCATTAGGATTAGGAGTAATTGGTGGAAGGGAACACCTAGCATCTCGACCGCAAGGGATTTTTTGTGCATGCACCCCTGGCAGGAACTGATAATATGAAGGAACCGTAAGAGATGTATGGGCTGGAAGACCGGCCGACACAGGCGATAGAGACGCGCAGAGTTTTCTAAGAATTACAGGCTTGACCACCCGGCCGGAGATCGCTCAACGGCGGCCCTCCCAAGCCCGGGACAACGCTTACAGCTCCCCACTAACGGAGACCGAGGAACGCTCAACCCAGCAGCGGAGGCTCGAACCACCGCCATCTGACAGAACCGAGGAGTTCCAACGCGCAAGCCTCTGCGCCATCTGTCCGTAGCCGACAGACACACAACCAACCTGTAACATGAAAGAGGAACATGAAATGAGAGGAAATGAGGGAGAGAAAAATTCGGGGGAGATAATATTTCCCAGCATTCGCCTGGCGACCCGAGGAAACCCCCGAAAAAACCCATGTGCCAGGAAGGTCCGCCGCAGGAAGCGAACCCACGACCTCCCGATGCGGGCCACCGACGTTATCGTCTGAGCCATCCCGCTCGGATACACACCATAATCGACGGGCAGAGAGTCGCAAAGTAGGGTTTGTTCATCGTTAGTAGGTTGCCGGTGTTTTAAGGATACTCATCTGTAAAACAGGCAAAAAATTATTAAAATTAGTAAATATGGATTTTAGTGTTTTACTTTACTGCTATTTAGCTTTTATAGCTGTACAAGCTTTTTAAAGCATGCTACATAGCGATTTAAATGGTTCTATTTTACTTCTATTTGGCTTTTATAGTTGTACAAGCTTTGAAAGCATGTTAAATAGCGATTTAAATGAAGCCTGACTTCTATAAAACAACCGATAAGTCTTTCCAACATTCAAGAGAATCCTCAAGAACCTTAAAATACTAAATTATCTGCAGGGGAGCAGAGAAAGACAAATGAGAGCCTGTATATGCACTAAATCCTTTTTAGACAGCATAAAGTCAGAAACAATGCTATTTTAGTTTATCATTTTTAAACTCTCTTTTCTCGGTTTTTCATTTTTTGGCACATTCTTATTTTCAACTGTTACACACGATGCACTGTTCGGTATAAATTAATGAAGTGTTATATACCTCCTTGTTAATAACAGAAAAACATTTGATGAGATGAATTTTTGTTAACATGCATAATTGTGACGTTATTAAACAAAGCTGGAGTTTTATTAAAATTAGGTGGTTATGGCTTATTGCGAGTATTTGAATATCTAAAGTATTCGTAAGGGACCCAATAAAATTGGATTTATTGGTATTATGCAACCGTTTGGTGATGCTGTTAAGTTTAAATATTAAGCAAAAATTGAAGTCTCGTATTTAACATTTATTTTCTCACAAACTAATAGGACAATCAAAAATCTATCTCTATATAGATATAGTATACAAGAGTTTCATTGCATTTTAAAATAATGGCATAGTGTGAAGCTATTTTTCAAAACAGTAAGACAAATAGGAAACAATGTAATATATTTGGAACTAATTTAAGAATACACATGGAATTTGGTGTATATATTTTTTAAAATTAAATA